>CM077806.1:11986995-14386995 GCA_039737535.1 Lagodon rhomboides
TTAAATCATGCTGTGTACGAGCTATTCATTGATAGCACTGTATATTGTTTTGGTGGAAAGAATCGGTTTTGACGAGAGAGAACATGGTTTCTGTTCAGTGTTTCATTTTGCAAGAGATTCGTATAGTTATACAAAACTCTATGGCTGAGCACTTTAAAGCAGTCACTACTCACTGAGAAACTGTTCTGTCTCTAAAGGTTGGATCCACAAAAACAAACAGATCTACAACTGAGAAAACTCTTTGAAGGCCTAAAGGAAAGAACATGTGGAACAGAAAACATAACAACAACATTTGGGATTCATAATGGTAAGATGGACAGTAATGAATAAGAGAAAACATTCAAACTTCAAGGGGCAATTGAGAGGAAAGTATTTTATCAACAGTGAATTAAAAATGCTTTCATGAAATTAATATATCAGATTCAATTGAATGTATCCCTCTGCAGTTTATCAACAATATGATGCATTTGTATGCCTGGAGAAGATTTTACATCAGGTCAGCACAAAGGCCTCTGAGGTGAGAACTGATAAAATCTTACAGGTGAACTAAAGAGAATGCTGTGTTGTAAGTGACATTTTTATGCACAGGTTTTCCGAGGACAGCTGAGAGCCACAACAAAGTGCTCCAAAGGCCACATCATCAATGAAAAGACAAAAACCTTCTGGACTCTTATAATGTCACTGAAAGATACGTCTGATACAGCCTACAGTGTGGTGAGCAGACAGAGTTCTCAGTTGTGATTTAGTGTTTTTATGTGATGTGACCCTGCTGAGCTAATATGTAATTCATTACAACATTTGTATTTCCACAGGAGAGCAGCTTTGAAAGGATTTTTCAGGAAAGAACAAACACAGGAAAAAAGGAGTTCTGTAACAAATGTCATCAATACAGAGAAACAACAAGAGTGAGTTTTGACCTCATCACAAAAACACAGACTGTAGTCAGGTCCAATTTTATTCTGGAATAAAATCATAACCTTGTGTTTTAGTTTACTGAGATTAAAGGATATAGTGTGTGATGATGTTTCTTGTGTTACTCAGAGACGTGAGATGGTGGAAGCTCCTCACATCTTGATTCTTCTCCTCAAGAGATTTGACTTTGACTACAACACCAGGTTACATTTCAAATCAAACTGCTGTGTGGAAGTGCCATGTGAATTAAAGCTGAAGGCAAGGAAAAGTTATTTTTATCTGTGATTTTCTTTTTAATGGTCTTAATTGTTTTTAAAATCATCTCATGTTCCTGACTGTGTTCTTCACTGTAGAACAAGACATACAAACTGTATGGGATGGTGAATCACATGGGCAGTATAAGAGGTGGACATCACACAGCCACCGTCCTGTCTGAGGACAACACCTGGTATGAGTGTAATGATTCTCATGTCAGCAAGGTGAGGGAGATTTAACTTAATCTGTTCCATTAAGACGTTACACATTTAAAACACACCAACAGAAAGATCACATTAAAAAGACATTTGCTGACATTGGTTTGCTTTTGTTGAACCGTGCAGGTTGATGACCAGCCATTTGCAAAATCCAGGACTTTCAGGTATGTTTTAGAAAAAAAATGTTTTGTTTTCCCAATAATAATTTGGGATTTATTCATCGTAAGTGTTCACCACATGTTGCCCCCATGTTGTTTTTCTGTGCAAATAATAACTTCAAAATTATTGTTCATCAGCTCCAGGAGTGTCTATGTCCTCACGTACAGAGGTAGGACTACAAAAATTCATAAAGAATTCATATACATGTAGGTGTCATGTTAATATATGATTGGTATATATGATTTTTCTATTGATCTTAAAGCTACAGAGTTGGAGATATGCTGTGAGATGAGACAGAATGAAACTAAGTCAAATGAAAAGACAACGACAGAGAGGGAGGGACGAGGAGGTAATAAGAACTGGTTAATTTCTCTGTGTTCTGCATATTCACCATGGAAGTCTGTCAGTGGAGATATTGGTCCTGCAGAGCTGAAAGGACACAAAGAACCCAAAAGAAATAGGGAAAGAAACACTGATGATGAAAGGATGGATGAGAAAAGATAGGAAGGAAGAGAGACGTCAGGCTAGATGAAGAAAATGTAGAGACTGACACATCAATTAATAATCATACAACAGTGAGTGAAGTGAAAAGACGTGAAAGTGAGGAGGCACAGAAAAATAAAGACAGTACAAACAACAACACACGAGAAAACACAAATCAGAAGTCTGGAAATATTGAAAAAGGGAAGAAAAAACAAAAGAAAAGAAAAGAACAAACCCTCTCCCATCAAGTCTGGGTGCTGTTTCACAACAACACACACACACACACATCGTTACAAAAAAGGTGAAAAATGTCACATACTGTGAAACACAGGATGAAATAATGTATCATGTAGATGAAATCTGTCCATGAATGGAGGCAGCAACCTGAAAGACAAGTTGAAAGAATTGAATCTCAGGAAAGAAAACTTCCCTTAAACCTTTGACGGAAAGTAAAATAAAAATAAATGACCACGCTAGCTTTTAGTGTTAAAGGAGGTTGAATTATGAAAAAATGAAGTTTGATTCAATCAGATTTTGGTTTTGCTTCGAAATGTTGTTCAATAGTGACAATAATTCATTTTTGTTGAACATCACCTGCATCTGCTACACAAAGGACACAAAGCATGGAGCATTATTTTGTTCTCAGATGAAAAGGATGAGTTATATACTGTTAATATGCTATGGAATATGAAAGTGTTTTTGCCAATGATAGCCTACATATTAAATGATGTGATTCATTATAAATGTCTGGTGATGGTGTAATGACACTGTGTTTTTCTGTCTTTTCAGTGACTCAGACACAGAGACCTCATTATGACCCAAACAATCAGGAGGCCTCACATTCCCTCAACAGTGTCCAGAAAGCTCCAGAGATGCATGACAGGTTTGAAACTGCTGTTTTCATCTGTAGCAAATATGCGTTGGTAACTAAAACTTAAAA
Organism: Lagodon rhomboides; assembly: GCA_039737535.1. Lineage (NCBI taxonomy): Eukaryota > Metazoa > Chordata > Actinopteri > Spariformes > Sparidae > Lagodon > Lagodon rhomboides. The sequence goes on from CM077806.1 coordinate 11,989,963, forward strand.
CAAAGTATGTCAAGTACTAACAGGAAACTTTATATCATAAAATGATTGCAGAATCAGAACTGCAGAACAAGATGCTTCTGTAAATGTTGGACAACAGCTGAAAGACACCTGTGAAAAACATTTGGATGAAGAAACAAAGACAGAGAAGCAGAAACAAAGAGGTAAAAAGAGGAACATGTGTCCTCCTGTCTGTAATTTGTAGAATTTCGAGAATCACTGTGTGTCTATGGCAGCATACAAAACTGACCACTTTCCCTAACTCTGTAACTTATTTTATGTACCATCATTATATACATTATGGAAAGATACACTGTCGAGCTAAATTAAGTTTACAAACAGTACTAAAGTATTAGTGGTGTAATGACACTGTGTTTTTCTGTCTTTTAAGCGACTCCACCACAGAGACCTCATCATGGCCTGTACAGTCAGGGAGCCACATGTTACCTCAACAGTGTCCTGCAGGTTCTCTTCATGACCACTGAGATCCACGACAGGTTTGAAACTGCTGTTTTCATATGAAGCAAATATAAGTAGAAGGAGGACAATTTGGATGTGGACACAACATTAGAGTTTTTCTCAATTGCGTAAACAAAAAAACTGAACTATGCACACAAAAACTTGAACCTCATGTACCTCACTACTTATCTCACTGTGCTGACCTGAAAAACACTGGCCTCAAAGTGCTACACCCTAGTTACAGTACAATGTTGTTCTCACTCACTTCTCACCTGTTCAAACTCAATCAGCAAAACATTTCAGTCACCATTCAGTGCATGAAAGAGGACTCAGGAGAAAAGTTGGAGCAACATGGAGAACAGAGACAAAGAGGATAAGTTAGAGAGAGACGAGGATGAGGATGAGGATGAGGAGGAAGACCATCCAGTGTTTCTCATGAAATCAGTGCAAATTTGCTTTTGGATTCAAGCAATGCTGCATCAACTCTGAGTTTCCACTCTGATGTTTGGAAGCTGGGTTGTGAATTTAGCCGAATTTGGGCACATTGGATAGACAAATGTGTATTGTATCTATTCTGATAGTATGTTTGTATTAATGCAATATTTATATCATTCTCAGGATTGTATTATCTCGACAATATGGCAGCAGTCTTCCTACTATATGTATCAAACAATTACAACCTATTTCAGGACAAGACTGTAATATAATAAATGTTACAATAAAAAATGTAGCAAAAGAAAAACATGGATATGTAGCACTGCCTCCTGAAGCCAACAGTGTTTTGATAGTCATGTTTTAAATTCATCACACTGGTGTTTAAATCATGCTGTGTACGAGCTATTCATTGATAGCACTGTATATTGTTTTGGTGGAAAGAATCAGTTTTGATAAGAGAGAAGATTGGGTTACAGGGTAACCCTGGTTCTTTGATTATCGAGAATATCTCTCCACTACATGTAGAATATATGTTCTGGGATTGCTGTCATCCTGGCAGCTGACGTGAATCATCATTTAAGACACACCACGGCTATCGTGGCTTCCCCTGCGCCGTCTATAAATAGACCCCGCTGCGCAGAGTACCGTTGATTATTCTGATTTGAACTGGTCCCGAGCGGCCTCGATGTGGAGAGATATTTTCTATACTCAGAGAACCAGGGTTACCCTGTAACTCAACGTCCTCTTTTTTATGAGAATATCTCTCCACTACATATAAAATATATGTTATGGAACTCTGTAAGACACACCGTGGGGCACCAAGGAGACAGAGCAAACGCCTCTCCTATAGAAACTCCCTCTGGTATTTTCGAATGAGACGTCACCACCACACAGTATGACACAGTGTGTGCAAATCACCCAAGAACTATATACAAATATACCCCCCACACAGGAAGGGGTCAGTGACACCGCCACAATGCAGCCTGAGGAAAAACAAGCCCTGCAAGATGCAAGGGCTGTGTGTGAGGAAGAGGCCACTCAGATGGCCAGCACCCTGCTAGACCACTGACAAAGACTTGGGACACCACCCTGGCTGGTCCAACCAGCACAGGGGCACTGTGAGTCCAACATCTATTTTGAAGTGGCCCTCAGCACCCACTCACTGAAGGAGGTGCTGGCAGCCACATTCAAACAATAGAACCGTGTAAACGTGGACGGAGTCAACCATGTAGCGGCCGCACATACCTCAGAGAGGGTGGTGCCCTGCCATAATGCCCAGGAGGTCAACACGCCCCGTGTGGAGTGTGCTCTTACGACCACTGGCACCGGTTCGCCTGTTTCTCTGTATGCCTGTTGAATTGCCTCCACAACCCAATGAGACAGCCTAGCCTTAGACACTAGTTCACCCAGGCACTGGGGCCTGAAACAGATGAACAGCCGATCTGTTTTCCTGAATTCTGCTGTGCGCTGAATATAGATCTTCAGTGCCCTGACCGGACATAGCACTGACTCCTCCTGACCGTTGCCTGCCTCCTGGGAGGGCCTAAGGGAGTACTTTCGGTAGGAACACCGGATTTGGACGCAGGATGACTCCTGTGTTGTCTGGCAGAAACCGACAGCAACTCTCATATACAGAAAGAGCCTGCAGTTCCCCTACCCTCTTGGCTGATGTTATTGCCAAGAGGAATGCCACTTTGAGCGACATCCACTGAAGGCTCACAGATTCCAGGGGCTCAAAAGGCTCCTGCTCCAAGGTAGACAGACAGACAACCCGACCCAGGTCCCACGTCGGGCTGGCTGGCCTCCTGCTGTGTGGCAAAAGCCTCTGCGCACCCTTCAGAAACTATGATAAAAGGCTGCTGTTATCCACAGACAGCCTAGCCTCACAAACATGAGAGGCCTTGATGGCTGCCACCACACCCCTCAGGGTCGATGGTGACTTTCCAGCCTCCAGGAGTTCCTGTAGGTACCTAAGCACCTCTGGGGCCAAACATGTCACTGCGTCAATCTGGTTAGTGGCGCACCATGACACGAACAGTTCCCAGCAATAGCAGGATACCGGCCCTCTCAGGGGCCAGACTCAGAGATTGAGCCCCTGAGGGAAGGGATGAAACAGGGTCCCCTGTGCCTGGCCCAGCAGGTCCTGGCAAATTGGAAGTTTCCATGGTGTTCCGTCCAGGAGTGGTGTCACCCACGAGAACCAGTCTGGCGCCACCAGGATCACACGGGCCTCCTCTCGACTGATCCTCTGCAGCAGGTTGGGCAGAAGGCGGAATGGGGGCGTAGAGCAGCCCCTGAGGCCACTGGTGTGCCATGGCATCGGTGCTCAGGGGAGGCAAGTCCCTCCCCACGGAGTAGAACAGCAGGCAGTGAGCATTGTCTCTCGAGGCAGACAGATCGGCCACCGCTCTGCCGAAGCGGTACCAGATCTCCTCTACCACTGCTGGGTGCAACCTCCAGTTCCCTGGATGTGGCCTGCTCCTGGAGAGGAGGTCTGCCGCCACATTCACTACTCCTGGCACATGCATGGCCCTGAGTGACAGGAACCGTGGGTATGCCCATGTCCACAGTTTGTGCACAATCCTGCACAGATGTGGAGAGCCCATGCCTCCTTGTCTGTTGACATATGCCGCCGCTGTGGTGCTGTCGGTCTTTACAAGAACATGCAGCCTCGGCAGGAAATGCCAAAGGGCCAGGTGGATTGCCCTTAGACAATTATATGCTGGCCCTGCCGGAGGACACCCCAGCGCCCGTCATCGTCATCAAAGCGCGATGGGGCAGGTCCTTGGCCGGGTGGCATGTCCACCCCCAAGGCAGCCACGGCCCTGCTGATAAGGCTCTACAGGCAAAGCGACCGTTTCTCGTCAAACTCCTCCTCCCCTTCCCATTGATCTAAGGAAATTACATCTATCTCCTCATCCAAGGGATGCAGGGAGAGACTGTTGTCCTCGTTCCCCTCCACATCTATCAAGCGGCTTCATATGAGGGCCCAGCTCTGATTGGGCGGGGTTCAGTCACAGACCACACACCCCCTGCTGAGCAAAGAGTAATGGGGTCGTGTGCAGCATCCGTGCCATACATTGCCCCCACTGCTGCGGCCGCTGGCCTAGACCGCTTGGCAGGCTGTGGCCCTACAGTAGGGGTGCCTGTTTTAAACAACCTGAAACGTGCCTCTCTTTGCCTTGCCGTCATGCAGAAACAAGTCATACATGCAGCAGGATCTTCCCTTGCTGCCTGCACATGGTCCTCCCCCAAACAATAAACACAACAATCATGTGAGTATTCTATAGGGATTTTCCTCCCACAGCCCAGGCACAGTGGGCCCTCACGGCTTGCCATAGCCATGACCTCACCGTCACATGCCCACAGTGTTTTGATAGCAACGGCTAAGTGCTAGCCCATTTCTTTCAATGACCTCGCCTTGCCGGTATCTGAATGACTGAATGGAGGGGGAGAGACAGCCAACCGCAATCGTGCGTTGCTCTCTCTCTCTCTTTCTTTCTTCTTTTTTTTTAAATGTGCTTAGTGTAAAGGCGGAAGCAACCCAGGGGGAGGATGCTGGCCGACGCTGGTCGCTTCTCCAGACCAACCTTCCCGATGGAAAAACTTTGATTGCACAAAGTGGAAGAAAAGGAATATAATGAGAGAGGAGGCTGGCTGCACCCACGACTATGTCGCATCCTCAGACAAGCTATACCGCACCCGGTACCCTCAGCTCACTTTTCCTCTTAAAAAGAAAGGAGAGAGCAAGACAGCGACTTTGCAACCCTGAGAGGAGCCTAACGTTAGACCAGCTCTCCACCCAAAGGTACCAGATCACACACAAAGCCACCGTTCAAGCTCCCCTACTTCTTTCCTTTTTCTCTTCTCACGTCGTCTGATGTCAGAGTGAAAATCAGAGGATCAATGGTACTCTGTGCAACGGGGTCTCCACATCGAGGCCGCTCGGGACCAGTTCAAATCAGAATAATCAACGGTACGCTGTGCAGCAGGGTTTATTTATAGATGCCGCAGGGGAAGCCACGAGAGCATGATGTTTCTTAAATGATGATTCATATCAGCTGCCAGGATGACAGCAATCCCATCGCATATATTCTATATGTAGTGGAGAGATATTCTCATAAGAAAGAGAACATGGTTTGAGTTCAGTGTTTCATTTTGCAAGAGATTTGTATCGTTATACAGAACTCCATCATTGAGCACTCACTGTCATGGTTGACAAGAGCTGGACCTACAATGCAGACAACAGGACCCAAGAGATAGTTGCAAAAATCAAAATCTTTAATGCTAGTGAGTTGGTTGGAGCTTGAGCTGGAGCTAGGGCTGTAGCAGAACAGAGTAGTTGTTTGAGTCCAGGGGAAAGCAGGCAAGGGTATGAATTGAAAAGGGAGAACGCAGTCAGGATTAGCAGGGACAAAAATATGCAGCAAGTCAAAAACTACAGAGCCAAAGTACATCCGACTACCACAGATTTAAGCTGAAAATCTGGCGATGAGTGGTGAACTGAACCAGGCTTATATTTAGAGAAGAGTGGAAGGGGCTGATTGTAGGCAGGTGGCTTGATGAAGATGGCTGATGGTGTGCAGGTGTGCAGGTAAGTGGAAAACTCCAGCTCCGCCCTGCTCCAGACAAACATACACACAAGACAGGCAAAACAAGACAAGACACACACCCACAAAAGGGAAGGGGAAACAAGGAAAAAAACACTAGGATCCTGACAGTCACTACTCACTGAGAAACTGTTCTGTCACTGGTGTTTAAATCATGCTGTGTACGAGCTATTCATTGATAGCACTGTATTTTGTTTTAATGAGATACAGTTTTGACGAGAGAGAACATGGTTTGAGTTCAGTGTTTCATTTTGCAAGAGATTTGTATAATTATACAGAACTCCATCGATGAGCAGTTTAAAGCAGTCACTACTCACTGAGAAACTGTTCTGTCTCTAAAGGTTGGATCCACAAAAACAAACAGATCTACAACTGAGAAAAATCTTTGAAGGCCTGAAGAAAAGAACATGTCGAACAGAAAACATCACAACAACATTTGGGATTAATAATGGTAAGATGGACAGTAATGAATAAGAAAAAACATTCAGACTTCAAGGGGCAATTGAGAGGAAAGTATTTTATCAACAGTGAATTAAAAATGCTTTCATGAAATTAATATATCAGATTCAATTGAATGTATCTCTCTGCAGTTTATCAACGTGATGCAACTGAATGCCTGGAGAAGATTTTACATCAGCTCAGCACAAAGGCCTCTGAGGTGAGAACTTATAAAATCTTACAGGTGAACTAAAGAGAATGCTGTGTTGTAAGTGACATTTTTATGCACAGGTTTTCCGAGGACAGCTGAGAGACACAACAAAGTGCTTCAAAGGCCACATCATCAATGAAGAGACAAATCCATTCTGGACTCTTCCACTGTCACTGAAAGTTAATCCATGATTCAACCTACAGTGTGGTGAGCAGACAGAGTTCACAGTTGTGGTTAAGTGTTTTTATGTGATGTGACCCTGCTGAGCTAATATGTAATTCATTCAACATTTGTGTTTCCACAGGAGAGCAGCGTTGAAAGGACTTTCCAAACAAAAACATACACAGTTGACAATATGGTGTACTGCAACGACTGTACACAGAAAACAGGAGCAACAAGTGTGAGTTCAATATCCAGGTCGATTTTAAGACATATTCTGTGTTAAAGGATATAGTGTGTGATGATGTTTCTTGTGTTATTTAGAGATGTGAGATGGTGGAAGCTCCTCAGATCTTGATTCTTCTCCTCAAGAGATTTGACTCTGACTACAACAACCAGGTCACATTTCAAATCAGACTGCTGTGTGGAAGTGCCATGTGAATTACAGTTGAAGGCAAGGAAAAGTCATTTTTATCTGTGATTTTCATTTGAATGGTCTTAGTTGCTTTTAAAATCATGTCATGTTCCTGACTGTGTTCTTCATTGTAGAACAAGACATACAAACTGTATGGGATGGTGAATCACATGGGCAGTCTAAGAGGTGGACATTACACAGCCACCGTCCTGTCTGAGGACAACACCTGGTATGAGTGTAATGATTCTCGTGTTAGAAAGGTGAGGAAGATTTAACTTAATCTGTTCCATTAAGACGTTACACATTTAAAACACACCAACAGAAAGATCAACATTTAAAAGACATTTGCTGACATTGGTTTGCTTTTGTTGAACCGTGCAGGTTAAAGACCAGCTGTTTGCAAAATCCAGGACTTTCAGGTATGTTAAAAAAAAATGTTTTTTGACTTTTACCAATAATAATTTGGGATTCATTTATCTGTAAGTGTTCACCACATGTTGTTCCCATATTGTTTTTCTATGCAAATAATAACTTTATTATATAATAACTACATGATTGTTCATCAGCTCCAAGATGGTCCATCTCCTCACGTACAGAGGTAGGACTACAAAAATACACAAAGGATTAATTTAGGTGTCATATTAACATATGATTGCTAAATACGTTTTTTCTCTTTAATTTAAAGCCACAGAGTTGGAGATGTCCTGTAAGACGAGATAGAATGGAGAAGATGAGGTACAGATTAGAAATGACAATGAGGTATTAAACCATCAGACTCAGAGGAGGATAACAAGAACGACAAGACTGAAGGGTTGAAGGAAACTAAGTCCAAAGCCGTGGACGTTAAGAGGACGAGGAAAATGAAGACAGTACAAACTCCAGCAACCCACGAGAAAAACACAAATGAGAACTCTGTAAATATTGAAGTGAAAAAAACAGACACAAGAAGAGGAAAAATAATAAAATAAATAAATCAAGCCCCCCTCCTATTGGGTCTGGGGAGGTCGGGAGAGGTAGCAGGACATACAGTAACAGTCAAAAGTTTAGACACACCTTCTCATTCAATGTTTTTTTCTTTATTTTTTATCATTTTCTACTTTACAGATTAATATTGAAGACATCAAAACTAAGAAAGAACACACATGGAATTATGTAGTAAACAAAAAAGTGTTATAGTTTTATATTTTATAATCTTCAAAGTAGCCACCTTTTGCTTTGATGACAGCTTTGCACACTCCAAATTTGAGGGTTTTTTTCCACCCACCATGTCCTTGTGAGATGCAGAAAAGGTGAGCGGATGGTTTCTACATGTGTGGTTCCCACCTTGAAGCATGCAGGAGGAGGTGTGTGAGAAGCCGTTTAGGTCAAAAACACATCATTCACTAGCACATACATGCATGTATATGCATGTGAGAAAGCATGAATGTGCAAGATAAGTATGTTTTTATGTAAAAGTCAGTATGTATGTACATCAGAGTGAGTATTTATGTATATATGTAAAAGTGAAGTATGTATGTAAGTGCAAGCTAAGGTTACTTATTGTAAGTCGCTTTGGACAAAAGCTTTTGCTAAATGCCCTAAATGTAAATGCAAATGTAAATGTTATGTATGTATTTTTGGCCTGAATGGCTTCTCATAGCCATGCACGATCGTTGATACAGGGTTCTGCAGAATCGTTGGATATCAGAGTTTTACCTGAGAGCAGCTCAGCTTACTTATTATTTTCCTGACCGTATTTTTTCCATTAACTGTTGCATTGACTTAACATCGACCAATCTGACTCTGTATCTTGTATATTTTATATAGACTAATTCAAATTTGATCAAAGCTGAGATTGCTTGCTTTTTTGAGATTTTTGTGCTGCCGTCAACACAGAGTGCTTTATTCTCTCAGACTTCCTGTCTCGCTCAATCTGCTCTCTGCTGAATTCAGTTGAATAGACCTCTAAACTGTGCTTTGTTGTGTTTTGTTTTGTTTTATGATGTTTGGTTGTGCTGAGGATGGACTGGATTTTCTAACTTTAATGGCTTGTTTGTATGTATTTGAAGGTTTTGAATAAAAAGACAAAAAAAAATAACTTGCCGGCTCTGCATACCTTTCGCATTTTGCGACTGTTACGTCCCCACAAAACCCTAGGGGAAGAGGGGAGTAACATACAGTTTAAACACCGATGAAGACGAGCAACACGACACAGGAGTGGGCAAGAAACGGGGTTTATTAACAAAGGGGAACAATAACCAAGGAAGACAACACCAAAAGATACGGTTAAACTAAACTTAAGTTCAGCTCAGCTCTGCTGTGCTCAGCTCAACACCAACACGCAGCTCACAAGCTGCCAACAATGTCCACACTCTCGACAGGCGTGCCTCCCTCCTAGTGATCACCTCCTGATTAGTGATAGGGGACACCTGGAGGAATCCGGAGCAGGAGGAACAGCACCTGCAAGACAATAAAGAAACACATGGGGAAGGAGAGAGCAAGCAAACACGCCCCCTGGGCCGTAACAGCGACCCATAGAGCATGCGCACTAGAGACTTCCGCCGACCGAGCTGGTTAACTTCCTGTTTAGCGCCCGTCTAACTTGAATGAGGATAAAATAATTAAATTGTGCAGCTCTTCTAGACTTTGCAAATTTTATTGGACCGAATGGTTCAAATTCTGACAGTGAAACATTGTCATTTCTCAAAGGTTGTGACGTTCAAAGAAATGTATCCATCATTTAACAGCCCCTTCTTTCACAGTGTTAGTTTATGGGAAAAGGTATTTTTGGACCACAGGGCAGGGTTAAATCAAAATCAGTGCAAATTGATTTTGCTGCTGTATGAACACATGGATGGATGAAAAGTAATTTAGGTAGCCTACCAAAACAAATCATTACAAGCTCGCTTAAATAAATAGGTCAGGAATATTGGAATATCAGTGCATATAATTTGCCCAACAGTATATTTGTTGATTCAATGGTTTTACTCATGGAGGGGTATGTGAAGTGCATCTGAGTTGTGAAAAAATTGCTGGTAACCCTTTCTTTTACAGTCCCCAATTAACAGGTATTTACCTGGTAAATACCTGGTAACACAAAAGTGTTACTAGGTAATTACCAATAGTAATAAAAAAGTAAATACAATACCTAGTAACACATTTGTTACCATATATTTACAGCTAGAAATTAGGGGACTGTAGTTACCTGCTTATTACCAGCAGTAATTACCCAATAACACACTATAATTTACCATATAGTTATAGTTTGGCCATAGTTTCGTTGTATTTACTTTCTTATTACCATTGGTAATTACCGAGTAACACTTTTGTGTTACCATGAATTTACCAGGTAAATACCTGGTAATTAGGGGACTGTAAACGAAAGGGTTACCAAATGGTTTTGTTTGTGTGTGTAACCGCTTCAGCTCATTTGTGGGGCTGTAAAAACAAGAATATCCAAAAGTAATTTTGAGGAGCTGATTTTGCGGTCAAAAAACTGCATGGGAAGGACAGGATAGCTTATCAGTAGAATAGGTAGCCTACTGCAAGTTATATGCCTGTCAGCCATGTTACAAATTTCAAATGATAAAAAATATGGGCTTTTTAAAAGCACACTTGCATTCACTAACACTATTACCATCACTGTGATATGACTCAGCCACGTAAACTGATAAATACTAAGGCAAAATTACAAAAATGAGTCATGTTCAGTTTCTAAGATCAGATATTTGCTTGACTGCCTCTTGTCGTTTTTTCATTTAAAAAAACTTTGCTTCGACTATGCTTGTGAAGTTTGCACAGCAGCAGGATTAGAGTCAAATGTGCACCCTGTGAAAAGGAAGGCGTCTCCTTGGCTACCTCACACCTTTGCGCACGGTGCTGCTATGCTCATACTGAAACTAACACAACAAACTGCAACACTGAGTGTATGTTTCAGAATATGCAAGATGCAAAATCTCACGACAGCTGCTTCTTATTATTCAGTGGTGAATAACGGTGGCGTGGGGCAAATGGGAGGATGTCACATGAGACGAGTTCTCAGAAATAGGGTGGCATGCACTCACCAACGTTTTCCAACCACAGCTACATTTCCTGAACACATTGTTGTTTGTTCTGTGAAGAACCATTGGAAAGCCCCCGTGAGAAAATTCGTTAAAAAGCCCCTTGTGGTCTCTAGTTCTTGATTTTGGTTCTGATAGAGACAGGTTTTCTTGTAAAGCGCTTCTATATTTCATCCAGGTTGCGCTTTTTTGACCATTTAAAAAAAGAAATCCAGTAAGATAGACCCCTATACCAGACCTCACCTGCTACAAAGCAACTTTGAATCGCATGGTGGGATAGGTGACTTGACAGCTGTAAATGTAAAAAAGTAAATTAATAAAATCATAATGTGAAATTAGGAAAAAAAAAAAAAAAATGCAATCATTTATAGCCCAAACAGGCCCAGTGCACAGTGCTCCGTGTCATTTTACTAAAATCTAAAGACATAGACATTGGCCTACATGTTGCATTAAATGTCAGATCTGTTTTTGTCCATGTTAAATAAAAAAAAAAAGTATGTTCAGTGTGGACGGTTCTGCTGCACACACACGTTATAGTGTTCTATAACACACTTGAACGTGCACACACACAACACATATGTCCAACACTTGATTGCTTTAGGTGCTGCAGCTGCTCTGTGCCTACTTTCAGAAAGTCACGTGATTTCACTAGAAAACGGGAGAGAAAGCGCCTGCAACTGTAATACACACATTTGTGTGTGTGTGTGTGTGTGTGTGTGTGTGTGTGTGTGTGTTTTATTGTTTTTTTTAACATCTCAAGTTGTTACCAGCAATATACCTTAATTAAGACAATCGGCTTCTCAGTACACGATGATAGCCTCACTGACTAGAGATACGAAGAAAGAAAGAAAGAAAGAAAGAAAGAAAGAAAGAAAGAAAGAAAGAAGCCCAAAATTCCCATACTATCGGGAAGACTTTTAAAATAATCAGATAAATAAAAAGAAAAATAACTCTCTCTCTCTCTCTCTCTCTCTCTCTCTCTCTCTCTCTCTCTCTCTCTCTCTCTCTCTCTCTGTGTGTGTGTGTGTGTGTGTGTGTGTACGTGCGTGCGTGGCCTCTTACAAGTGACAGCCTCCGGTGGAACAAACGGAAGTCAGACTTGTGTTGTGCTCGCGCGGCTGCTCTTCAGGCGATCCATTTCAGCATCACACAGTACAACATCACCAAGTTGGAAGTACCTACATGGATGGAAGGAAATGCCTAAATCCAAGAGCAGACGACATGGTCAGAAGACAAGGAAGGAGGTTGAATCGATTGATCATTTTTCAATTTTAATCTTTGCCTTCATTTCATTGAACTATTTTTTTGGTATTTTTCCAAATCCATGCCAGAACATTTTTTGTTTTGCTTATCAGGTGCGGAGCCAGCCGAACAAAAATGAGAGCCAGGACAGAGGGAGAGGACAGATGGGACAGAGCGATGACGGTGAGGAGAGGATGTGAATAGACTGAAAGGATAAAAAGATCAGCCCTCGGGTTAGAGGGGCGGAGGGGAATGTACAGTATGATGTGAGACTGAGTTTATTGAAGGTTTGGTAAACAGGTAAATGATTATGAAGTCACGTGATAGAGATGGAACCTCTGGGATGCTGACTTGATCAGAGAGCAGGGCGCCGAGAGTTCAATCCCAATAACCTTTAATGATCACTTGTTGGCAAATACAGGTCATTGATGAGTGCAAGCCATTGGTGTGGATGATTGGGTATATAGGTATATGTGTGTGGCTCTACAGAAAACATACATAGTTTGACATATACATTATGGCCAGGATTAACGATTCTGTGGGCAACAGAGCCCTCTTGTGACCAAATAGCGTAACTGCAGTATTGAAATCGGACACAAGGCGAAACACCGCAAAAGTAAAGAAGACGTGTGCTTCTGTAAATAATTATCATAATGATTATTGTTGCCAATGATTGGCTGCATATTAAATTATGTGATTCATTATAAATGGCTGGTGAAGGTGTAATGACACTGCGTTTTTCTGTCTTTTAAGTGACTCCACCACAGAGACCTCATCATGGCCTGTACAATCAGGGAGCCACATGTTACCTCAACAGTGTCCTGCAGGTTCTCTTCATGACGACTGAGATCCACGGCAGGTTTGAAACGGCTGCTTTTATCTGTATAAGTACAAGGAGAACCATTTAAATGTAAAATGTTAACAAGAAACACTGTATAATAAGATGAATCATTTGAATGTATAAGGGTGTTTCAAATGTGCAAACTCTGTTGCTGAGCAGATCAAATCAGTAAACAGTCACTGTTCACTGAGAAGCTTCTGTCTTCCTAAAGGTTGAATCAACAAACAGATCGAGAGCTGAGACAAATCTTTATGGACCTGAAGAGAAAAACATGTGGAACAGAAAACATCACAAGGAGTTTGGAGATTGAAAATGGTAAGTTGGACAGTCATAAGGTGCTGAGAAGAACATGAATATCTCAGATTCAGTTTAATGTATCCTTCTGCAGTTCATGAACAACGTGATGCAGCTGAATGCCTTCAGAAGATTTTACATCATATCAGTCCAGAGGCCTCTGAGGTGAGAACTTATTAAATCTACTATGTTATTTACAGGAGAACAAATCAGAATGCTGTGTTGTAAGTGACATTTTTTTTTCTCAAGGTTTTCCGAGGACAGCTGAGAGACACAACAAAGTGCTTCAAAGGCCACATCATCAATGAAGAGACAAATCCATTCTGGACTCTTCCTCTGTCACTGAAAGATTCCCGTTATTCAACCTACAGTGTGGTGAGCAGACAGAGTTCACAGTTGTAGTTTAGTGTTTATATGTGATGTGACCCTGCTGAGCTGATATGTCATTTATTACAACATGTGTGTTCCCACAGGAGAGCAGCTTTGAGAGGACTTTCCAAACAAAAACATTCTATAGTGGCAACATGATGTACTGCAACCACTGTGGACAGAAAACAGAAGCAACAAGTGTGAGTTTTGACCTGAAAATGAAAACACAAACAATATCCAGGTCACTTTTATGGAATTAATTAAAATATTCTGTGTTACAAGAAACATCATCAAACACTATATCCTTTGTTATTCAGAGATGTGAGATGGTGGAAGCTCCTCAGATCTTGACTCTTCTCCTCAAGAGATTTGACTTTGACTACATCACCAGGTCACATTTCAGATCAGACTGCTGTGTGGAAGTGCCATGTGAATTACAGCTGAAGGCAAGGACAAGTTATTTTTATTTGTGATTTTCATTTGAATGGTCTTAGTTGCTTTTAAAATCATCTCATGTTCCTGACTGTGTTCTTCATTGTAGAACAAGACGTACAAACTGTATGGGATGGTGAATCACATGGGCAGTATAAGAGGTGGACATTACACAGCCACCGTCCTGTCTGAGGACAACACCTGGTATGAGTGTAATGATTCTTATGTCAGCAAGGTGAGGAAGATTTAACTTAATCTGTTCCATTAAGACGTTACACATTTAAAACACACCAACAGAAAGATCAACATTAAAAAGACATTTGCTGACTTTGGTTTGCTTTTGTTGAACCGTGCAGGTTAAACACCAGCTGTTTGCAGAGGACAGGACTTTCAGGTATGTTAAAAAAAAAATGTCAAATAATAGTTTGGGATTTATTTATCTGTAAGTGTTCACCATATGTTGTCACCATATTGTTTTTCTGTGCAAATAATAACTTCAAAATGATTGTTCATCAGCTCCAGGATGGTCTATCTCCTGACATACAGAGGTAGGACTACAAAAATACATTGAGGATTAATTTAAGTGTCATATCAACATATGATTGCTAAATATGTGTTTTCTCTTCAATTTAAAGCTACAGAGTTGAACGACAAGTCTGAAGGGTTGAAATCAAAAAAACCCTCTAAACGACATCTGGATGAAGAGACAACGACAGAGAAGGAGGGACAAAGAGGTAAAAAGAAGAACATGTGTCCTACTGTTTGCAATTTACATTGAGAGGATCAGTGTGTGTCTAACACAGCATACAAAAACAACTACCTTCATTGTCTCCTTGTGATTGATGTTATACATTCAGGCACTTTATGCAAAAATGTATATATATATATATATATATATATATATATATATATATATATATATATATATATATATATATATATATATATATATATATATATATATACACATATATACACACATATATATACATATGTATGCAAAAAGTATCCAGCATTACAGTATAAACTATAATTTTATATTTACTTTTGGTTAAAATGTTGTTTTGGTCAAAAGGGGAAATGTCTTTAAAATTTTAAAATGTAACATTTATCACAAAATAATTCTTTGTCATCATAACGTTCACTTTCATTGTTTAATTTAACCGAAAATAATGCTCACTTCTCTGAGTTGAAAAAGTAAACTCTCATTGTAATTTCATCGGACTATTTTTTCTGAATTAATTACTGAATTAATTACTCGATTAATTACTTATTATTCCCTCAAACCCACAGCGCCTAAGAAGCTCCACGAGACCACTTCACCAAGTCAGACAGATGATGCAGCTGAACGACAGGATGAATCCAGTAAAGTGGATGAGCAGATGCAAGCTGAGGTGGAAGACACACGAAAAGACGTAGAAATGGACACTAGTGATGAAAAGAAGAGACAGATGGGACACAGTGGTGAGGAAAACATGTGACTAAACGGAAAGTAAAATCAAATCAGCCTCAGGGGTCGAGGGGGGATTCACATGGTGAAAGAAGTTCAACACTGAGATGATATATGAGACTGAGCTTATTGAATGTTTCATAAATGGAGAAGTGATGAGTTGATTAAAAAAAAAGGACACAATGCATGGAGCATTATTTTGTTCTCAGATGAAAAGGATGAGTTATATACTGTTAATATGTTATGGAATATGAAAGGGCTTTTTGCCAATGATAGGCTACATATTGAATTATGTGATTCATTATAAATGTCTGGTGATGGTGTAATGACACTGTGTTTTTCTGTCTTTTCAGTGACTCAGACACAGAGACCTCATTATGACCCAAACAATCAGGAGGCCTCACATTCCCTCAACAGTGTCCAGAAAGCTCCAGAGATGCATGACAGGTTTGAAACTGCTGTTTTCATCTGTAGCAAATATACGTTGATAACTCAAATGCAAAACACATTATGTCAAGTACTAACAGGAAACTTTATATCATAAAATGATTGCAGAATCAGAACTGCAGAAGAAGATGCTTCTGTAAATGTTGTAGAACAGCCGAAAGACTCCTGTGAACAACATCTGGATGAAGAAACAATGACAGAGAAGGAGGAACAAAGAGGTAAAAAGAAGAACATGTGTCCTACTGTCTGTAATTTCTATTAAGAGAATCAGTGTGTGTCTATGGCAGCATACAAAAATAACCACTTTTATTGACTCTTTGTATTTGATGTTATACATTCAGGCACTTTTTGCAACTATGCACTGATGAGCTATATACAATATACAAACAAGACTCAAGTATCTGTCTTACAGAATACGTTACATGGATGTACATGTTGACATGTTTGGCTTTTTCATGTTTTTCTTCCCCTCCAAAACCACAGAGTGTCAGAAGCCTGTTGAGACCACTTCAGAGGATCATACAGACGAGGTGGAAGAAGAACAGGGTGAAGATGTTGGTCCTGCAGAACTGAAAGGAGACGAAGAACCCAAAAGAAACACTGATGATGAAGAAACCACACAGATGGGACATAGTGCAGAGGATGAGGGACAGATGGGAAAAGATAGGAAGGAAGAGAGACTTCAGGCTAGAGGAGAGGAGGGTGATGCAGAAAATGTAGAGACTGACACATCAATTAATAATCATACAACAGTGAGTGAAGTGAAAAGCAGTGAAGATGAGGAGGCACAGGACAATAAAGACAGCAACACACGAGAAAACAGCAAGTCTGAGGAGTTGAATGAAACGAGAGTCGAAGATGCTTCTGTTAATGTTGGAGAACAGCCGAAAGACTCCTGTGAACAACATCTGGCTGAAGAGACAAAGACAGAGAAGGAGGAGCAAAGAGGTACAAAGAAGAACATGTGTCCCACTGTCTGTGATTTCTATCAAGAGAATCAGTGTGTGTATATGGCAGCATATAAAAACGATTACTTTTATTGACTCCATGTGATTTATTTAATACATTTATAATAATAATCATAATAATATAATAATAATAAATTATGCAAAAGTGCATTGATGACCTACGTACAGTATACAAACATTATTAAAGTGTCCTTTTCCAGGTTACATTACATGGTTGTATGTGTTGACATGTTTGGCTTTTTCATATTTTTCTTCCCTTCCAAAGCCACAGAGTGTCAGAAGCCTGTTGGGACCACTTCAGAGGATCTGACAGTCGAGTTGAAAGAAGAACAGGGTGAAGATATTGGTCCTGAAGAACTGAAAGGAGACGAAGAACCCAAAAGAAACACTGATGATGAAGAAACCACACAGATGGGACATAGTGCAGAGGATGAGGGACAGATGAGAGAAGATAGGAAGGAAGAGAGACTTCAGGCTAGAGGAGAGGAGGGTGATGCAAAAACTAAGAAAACTAAGTCAAAAAATTGCCGAAGACGTGATAAGAACTGTTTTTCTATTCGCTTGCCTTCATGTTTACAAAGCAAGACTGTCGGTGAAGATATTGGTCCTGCAGAGGATGAGGGACAGATGAGAGAAGATAGGAATAAAGAGAGACTTCAGGCTAGAGGAGAGGAGGGTGATGCAAAAACTAAGAAAACTAAGTCAAAAAATTGCCGAGGACGTAATAAGAACTGTTTTTCTATTCGCTTGCCTTCATGTTTACAAAGCAAGACTGTCGGTGAAGATATTGGTCCTGCAGAGGATGAGGGACAGATGAGAAGAAGGTAGGAAGGAAGAGAGACGTCAGGCTAGAGGAGAGGAGGGTGATGCAGAAAATGTAGCGATTAACACTGTAAATATTGAAGATGAGAAGAAAACACAGAAAACAAAGAAAAGAAAAGAGAAGGAAAGAAAAATGGAAAAAGGTGAAAAAAGAGAACAAGCTCCCTCCCATTGGGTGTGGGGAGGTCGGGAGAGAGAGCAGGAATGGAGATGCCTTTCAACACCCTCAACATACAACACAATATGTATGTTTGTCTAATTGTCGTTCCTGTCATTTCTCTCACGTGTCTTGTGCATCACTTAATAAAAAAAATGTTGAAGAAGAGTAAAATTTTAAAACAATATTGATTACTTATAATCCATGAGAGACGTCGCTCCATGTTATTTAACAGATTACACCTGTAATGTGACCTTCAGGGCTCCATCTCAGCCTCGTCTTTAAAATAACTCTTGAAAATCTACTTTTTTAAATGACTTTTACATGATTTTATGTTGTAACTCTGTATTGACTGGCGCTATTCTAATAAAGTTTATTATTATTATTATAAGGAGTCTTTTTTCTGTGGTTTCTTGGCAGATCTATGGATTTTTATCCACAATGAATTCCTCAGAAAGTCACACTAATTCCAAGATATGTGTATGTCATGTCTATGTGTTCAGATTAGAAGACACATTTTCATTAATTAGGACAACCAGGAGTTGAACTGATTTTTAAAGTAGGATACCTCAGCTGCCTCTGTGAGATTGTGTGTTTCACCGGCAACCTGAAGCTCCATCTGCTGACGGTGTCGGTGAACAGGACAAATCGGTTGAACGTGTAATCTGTATGTGTTCAGAAAGGCAGCCCACCAATGTTATCAACAACACTCCTCATCATATAATCAAGAATACAAAAAAGGCAATAATTATGTCTCTAAAAGTGGGATGGTACTTATGATTTGAGTCATATTTATTCATTTGATGGATCCCATTGTCTTCCATTTATTAAACCAGATGAAATGAATGTGACACAATAAAAGTACTTGTTCAGTTGTGTGATTTTTCATTGTTTTAATTTAAACTGAGAGGATCAATACATTTTCATGGCATTACGTAATCAAATGTAGTGAATTACATCAAAAACCTGGGAGCACATAGTCAGAAATATACATCTCCAATCAGGTGTACAGACACCCGCAGCAGCTTGCTCTCGTTACAGCGATCTCATAAACAACTGAAGTGGATGGGAACTTTAAAATGTCAAAAAAAAACAACAATCAAAAACACAGAAAAGAATAAAATACAGTTCCACACAGCTCATCCAGCATAATCCAAGTCTCTGAGAGTCTTAGCATACTCTCCACCTGAGCTGGGTGAACATGCTCAAATTGATTTGGCATCTCTGGGCTTCTGGAGACGTGGATTACGCTGGACAAGCTCTGCGGAGCCATTTTATAGGTTCATTTTTCTACACTGTTCACCCGACTTTCCAGCAGCATGTTGCCGAGTACATAATGACTGAATCTTCATTTTGGGGGGAACTGTTCCTTTAAAAAGCTATTGTTGAATGTGCACCGTTTAAAGCTTTTCATTTTCTCTGCCACACAGGGATGGACGTCTGTCTCGGAGCCACCCCACTGGGACAGATTTTGTATGGGGAGCTGGTCTTACAACAGTCACGCTTTAGTTTCAGGCAGACAAAACAGAACTCCACGTGGCAGCGAGGGCAGTTGATATTTTTGCAGTATTGCCGACTATGTTCCACCTTCATGCCGCACGTAGGACAGGCTCGGACGGAGGGGCAGTCGGCGACCCCCTCCACCTCGGGCAGGCTGATGGGCTTACACGTCTGCAGAAGCTGCAGGTCCCTGTTGATGCAGCCTTCGTTGTCACAGCGGTCGGATCGAGGGCCCGGACCTTTCCACTGCTTCTGACACTGCCAGCAGAACTGGTAGGTCTTCTTCTGGTCAGCTGTGCATATGGTGCACTTTACACACAGGTTGGAGAGGTCCTTCCTCTCCACACTCGTCTGGCACTGAGGGCACTTATGTGGGAAACAGCGCAGGGAGATATCGGAAGGAAGAACACACAATATTTTAAAATCAGTGCACTTGATTCTGCTTTAGATCAAAACCACACATGAACCACTTACTGGCTGAAATTCGCAGTATTCTGCAGCAGCCAGGCGCGCCATGGTCCCCTCAAAGTGCTGCATTTCCTCCACAGACAGATCCGCCAGTCTCCGCACTTCTTGGTACGACCACAGTTTGTTGCACAGTTTGGTTCCCTCCAGCACTGCAGGGCATCTGAATTTGTAATGACCCTGAAAGAAAACAAACCAAAAACTTTTGGGATTACCGGAAAGAGGGACAGGTCCGTGGGGAGTCAGGGAAGAAGGAAAAATTATTTTCAGGAGTTAGACTGAGGACAAGGATATAGAATAAAAATCAAAGAATATGAGCAGCACTGCAGGGCGTCCAATCCCTTTTGTTCAGTAATATGATGACTATGAACCAAGTTTTGTGATCGATCTTTACTTTAAATGTTGTTGTCTTATGATTAAAAATGTTCCTAGCAAGCTTTTTTAAACATGTGAAGTTGTAGGAAAAAGTACCTAAAAGTCACAGTAATAGGATATTGTGCTAAAACATAAATTTGGTAATATAGAAATATTACATACTTACTCAAAAGTAGAAGTAAAAGTAAACTATACATTTACCTACATGTATGTGTATGCTGTAAATTATGGTGTATTATGAGTCCAATTATGGAATCCTTACTGACTGTTTCTGTCTTTGTCTACATACAAAATGAGACTTAAAAGCGTTTTGATATCAAAAAGATTTAGTATGGAATCATCTTGATTGTATCTCTGTTATTTTTAACGTGATTATGTTTGTTGTTTCTGTTTGTCATCACACTTTTGGACCTATTCCGTGTTTTTATTCATCCTCTCGACATCACTGAAAATGAGGCCTTGCCCTCAATGATTTTTTGAGATTTAAATACAGGTTGAATGAATGAACATTATTTATAGCTGCATTATTTATATAAATATGCTAAGCATTTGTTATAATACATGACCCTAGTAGTTATAGCTACAATCTAGAATAAACTAACTATCTGATAATGTTTTGTTGTCAAGAATCAATAAAATGCAGTTTTTTTTCTCATTAGCTCACTTGCACATGTATTTTAAATATTTTAATTTAATTTATTTTTTCCTGTCTGACTTTTCCTCCAAAAAACAGAAGTACGAACTAATTAAATAAACTAAATCAACATAAACTTGACTGATTATCGGATCCAATTTTCAGCATTTTCTGAATATTGGAAATTGGATAATTGGATTGTCGATAAAATAATATGATTTTAAAAAATGTGCTTCTTTGGCTCTGATGCAGCACGAAACCTGCACAGTATACAGTAACTAAAGTTGTCAAATGAATGTAATAGAGTAAAAAGACAATATTTACCCTTCAAAATGATGTGGAGTGGAAGTATAAAGTACCAAAAGAATGGAAATATTAAGTAAAAGAACCTCAACATTGTAGCCACTTTCTTTTATCAAACTTTAGCCGATTTGTGAACATTATGAGCTTCTATAAATAATGTCAGTTTTGCAAGTATGGCACTTTTTGTCAAATAATATCCCATTTTGTTCACCGTGGTAAGGTTGCTGAAACTACACTCGAATGTGCTGCTCTTGTTTCAGAGTGACAGGACTTGCTTTCACCAGCAGGTGGCAGAGTAAGCGCAGAAGTTCACTGGTGTAAGATGACAGTCTGAGCCCAAGATCTGCCAGGAAGTGTCTGTGCTCAGGGCCAAGTGTGCTTTTACACCACTAACGTCATCACTGGTGTGACGCAAGCAGAATGCCTCCAACCGTCTCTATCCCAAAATGTTGTTTTCAAGACATGAGGTACCTCATCCAGCTGGCTGCGACACCACAGTGTCAGAGAATCAGGAGTGACGGCGTGGCCACAGGACATCTCTGCTCTGAGACTGTCGTCGTCCTCTTCTGAAACTGAGGCACAAAACAATAAGTACATTAGCTCCAGTGTGTGGTGAATCATCGCGACACAATTGGGCAACATCCATACACGATGAACGAGCAGTTCACGAAGAGAAAATCAACCAGGCAATGATGCCTAAAAGGGGAAGTGAGGGTTTGTTCATTGAGACAGGAAATCTGTCTTACACAGTGGATCCAGGTCATCCTTCCTGTCGACAAACTTCAGGGTGGTATCAAGTGGGTCGTATTTCTTCTCCACCTGTTCCTGCCCCCGAATGCTCATTTTGAGTGTCCTGTAGTGGAAGAAATTCTGACACTATGATAAGTGTAATGGATATCACTATGATCTGTGACAGAAGTTTTCAGAGGTGACTCAGAGCCTTTACTTAAAAAAAAAAAAAAAAAAAAAGTACCAATACCACAGTGTAGAAAAATACTCAGTTACAAGTACAACTCTTGCATTCAAATTGTTACTCAAAGGTGTAATATGTGAGAATTGGCCACCTGTTGAACTCCAAACCAGCAGGGGGCGGCATATCACAGAGTAACTACTAACTGCTGCTAACTGTCGTTGCAATTAGCTAATTAGCTCAGTCAGCCGTGCAGCCGGCGGTCCGACCTGGAGGCTCGAAGTAGTCTGGGAGTGTTGTTGTTAACACTGCTAGCACAGGAGCTTTGGACCAGCTAGCAGGTTAGCATGTACCAAAACATTTATTTTTCTTCACATTGTGCTTCATTTTCAGATGTAGTCAACTCAAATTCTTACATAATGCACCATTAAGTAAATGTACACAAGTTTTAGCATCAAAAAGTATATAATTAAAAGTACTTTTTTCTGCAAAATGTGCCATTTCAGGATAATATACAGCACTGGAGTGTAATTACTGATGCATATAGTTTAGATAACTAAAGCTTTGTTACAAAATGTGCCAGAGTAAAAAGTACAATATTTACCTCTGAAATTTGGTTGAAGCCGTAAGATGCAGAAAATGGAAACACTCGAGTAAAGTACGAAGTACTCCTATTAACAGATGTACTCTTATTATTGTTCTTTGACTTACTTACATTTTTGGGAACAATTATACTTTAGTTTTGGAGGTATTTCTCATAATTTGTGGGCTTTGAGGGATGTCAACATAAAGTATAATGTTGCCATGGAGTCAGTTGATAGTTACCTGCTGGCTACAACATTATAAAACCCCATTTTATAATCTTATCTTCGTTTACGTTTTGGGACTTTGGCACCATCAAAAGTAAGCCGAATTACCCATTAGCAGTTCCTGTTCGCAATGTACTCATGAGTGTGGCGACAACTGCCACTGGATTTCCTCAGTGCAGAAGAAAACTTCAAAATATGATAATTGCAAATCAGGTTCTGTTGGTAAAATGTAGCACAATGCTATTTGTCATTTCTGGACGTTATATGTTATGTATATAGGCTATGAAAATATGTGTATCATCCGTGTGTGTGTGTGTGTGTGTGTGTGTGTGTGTGTGTGTGTGTGTGTGTGAGTGAGAGAGAGAGAGAGAGAGAGAGAGAGAGAGAGAGAGAGAGAGAGAGAGAGAGAGAGAGAGAGAGAGAGAGAGAGAGAGAGAGAGTTATTAATAGTTCAACCTGTGATCTTGACTTCATCGCTATCAAGATATTTCCAGCGTGCCCGGTTCACTGAACTGCCTCTAGGGGAAATTACCAGATTTGGAAAACACCTTGTGAACCGAATGTTGTATTCACTTTTCTTTTCGCGAATATACACCTCACAACCTTCACACCTTGGCCTATCCGTAGACTATTAAAAATATATATATATAAAATAAAAAAAAAACACTAATGAAGAATGACAGTGTGACAGACTGTCAGTCTTAACAGAGGAGTAGTCAATCATCAAACATAGTAAACCACCGAATATTTAAAGCAATGCTGGGTCTGTAGCTTATATCTTCACTCTCACTTCATAAACTGATTATTCATTTTTATTCAGGGGCCAAGAAGTCGCCTAGAGAATAGTAAAAAAAAAAAAAAAAACATCCTCAGTTCTTAACTCGAGACATAATAAGAGCGGATTTACAAGAGGAAGTGATGTCTTACCTTAGTTGGACAGTTTCTCTCTCCTTGCTGTTTTGGATTTATTCTAGCGCTCAACCGGAAGCTCGACAGGCAGACCTGAAACTACCCAACTCCGGAGGGTTTTGTTGCTCGAGCTCGATACCGAGCGGTCTGTGCGAAGTCCCCCCGTATCCGCAAGTCGTTTCAGCTGCGAGTCCTTCGCGGTAACGAAAGTGAAAGCAGTCCTCATGAGTCAGACGCAGGTACGCTGCACGGTGAGTCTCGTCGTGTTCTTACCCTCCCATTTTACTACTTACCCAAATAAAAAAGTCAGCATGTCGTGTGATAGGACCGTGTGACTGTTAGTGTGCGCGTATCTATCGCTTTACAGTTGCTTTATCTCACCAGATAGAAGTTTACTTCCGTGCTATTTTTTTTAAGACGCGGGTTGGATGTCGCGTGGTAATGGAGGCTCGCGAGGCTGCGTGGGTCTCCGTAACACCCGAACACAGCAGCTGCGTTCACTGCACGCTTCTCGTGTTCAATTTCACTCGCTGACTTGTGTTTGTGCGGGCTGAAAATCCTTCAATTTGTGTTTATACTGTTGGTTTTCGTATGTTGTTATTCCATATTATAGAGTTAAATGCAGGAGGGAGAGGTATTTGGGCATTTGACTCAAGTGAAAGTGGCAGCGCCACAGTATAAAAACACTGCATTTCTAATTTTAAGCAGATCTACACACAGGGCCGGCCCAAGCCTTTTGGGGGCCCTGAGCAGAATTTGATTTGGGGCCCCTCTCCCACCACCGCGAGTCACCTGTGCTTGACAATTATTGACACAAATATCACACTATAATAATTTTACATTATAAATTGTATTAATACAGTGACGGATTATGAACTACTGTCCCCCTGGGCACAGATGCATAAAGACCCCCCATCTTATTTGTACGAAAGTGGGTGCGATTGGGGGAAGGGGGGTCTGGGGGTCCTCTTTTGGGGGTGCCTTTTTGGGATGGCCAGCTGGAGATTCGTTCAGATTCAAAGCCTTTTGCTTTTTGACTTATTGAGGTAGTGACTTCACGCAACGACTTGGGCTTCAGGGCCCCTTCACCTCTTGGGTCATTCAGGCTCCTCGAGTAATCCATCCTGGCTTTGTCTATGCAAGCGAGGTGTCTGGTTTATGCACATGACTCAAACGCTGGCAGACACAGCAGTTGTAGGCAGGTATATTGATCATGAAATCAGAATCATCTTGTCTTGAATTATTCATTCATTCATGTCACTTGTTTAATGTATTTAATATGTAAAAAAAAAAAAAAAAACAGCCCTGACGAGTCGATTACCAATTGCAGTGGAGTTCCGCAGCTCAAGGATGAAAATGTACATCTACTGCACTCGGTAATCGACTTGTCAGGGCTTCCCCACAATGAGCAGGCTGCTGGAGGAGAGGGTGAGTTGTGCTGTGTTTTTAATACAAATCCGGCAAAGCTAGCAGATGTTTGAGGCTTCATACTGTGTGCTGGGACTGTACATGTACTGTTGCTGAAGTTTGGTGCTGTTCTCACCATTATTTGTGGCTATGAGTGGCTTTTTGATGGCGGTTTCTAGTTGGAGACATAAGCTGCAGTGTATTGTTTTCGTGCGGTCTTTTCTGAAGTTGCTACAACTAGCTAAGCTAGCGGTCAGCAAACTTGACCTCTCGAGGGGGAGTCTTACTCAGTGTCAAAGTGTGTTAGACCATGGATTAAACTTACACCGGAATATCCCTTTAAAAAATTATCGTATTTAGGTATTATGTGTTTAGGGCTGCACCTAACTTTTTTTTTTAAGTCTTTGATTAATCTGTCGATTATTTTCTTGATAAATCGATCGCTCGTCTTGTCCGTAAAATGTCAGAAAATGCTGAAAAATGTTGATAAGTGTTTCGCAGAGCACAGGATGGCGTCCTCAAATGTCTTGTTTTGTCCAAAAACCCAAGAAATATTCAGTGTACGATCACAGAGGAGCAATGAAACCAGAAAAATATTCACATTTGTCACATTACACTGTTGTTCTCTTGTTGTAAATACCTTAATTGCTGTCTAGTTCAAAAACAGCGAGTGTGAAACAAAGGCCTTACTTGAAAAACAGCCTGTGTGTTTTCCTTTTTGTCCATAACTTGTGAACTTGCCTGTTGTCGCTTAACATCTGCCGTATCTGATGTGCTTCAACAGGCTGAACCCGCGCATCTGGAAGACCTCAACGAAACAATGTCCACCATCTCACACGGCGGACATCAGCATGAATCATGACCTTGTCGAGAGGTTCAGGGAGAGACTAGACAACATCACCATCTCAGGTAGGTGGCGTGAAATGGAACGACCTCTGCGTGTTTCTTGAACATCTCTGAGCTTCGAGGTAATCGTATCATGTCACTGTTGCGTCCTTTAGATTACCATGGGCTGCAGAGTCCAGGTCTTACGTGCTATCTGAACAGCGTGCTCCAGGTGCTTTTCATGACCGAAGACTTCCGGGAGGCTGTGAAACAGTTCGTAACCTCGTTTATTTTACTTCATCCTTTTACAGAGTTTGAGTAATTATTTGGGTGAGACTTTATGCTTATACAAATCCATCCTTTGCTGCACGTCATCCTCCCCTCTCTCATCCTCTTTCCCCTTACAAATCTGAAGCTGTCTTCTCTAATAAAGCAAAAACAGTTGCTTATTAATGCCGTATTACTCGTACTGTATTCTACAACTAGTGGACCATTAACTTCTACAGCTTGTTGTTTTCCTCTCGTGTCTAGTTCTGTTTGTCCATCCATCAAAAATAACTCAAGGACAGGACATGAGGTCTGTTATTTACTGGTTCCACGTTTAATAAAGTCACATATGCTTCCATCTGTGCCGCAGATGCCGCGACGACAATTCGTCAACCATCGACCCACACCTGGGCCGGCTGTTTTCTGAACTGCAGACACGCGTTGCCAGAACACACAACGTCACAGAACAGCTGGGGATCACGAACGGTGAGTTCGGGGTTTGAGACATCCCCCTGCTGAATCCCGCAGACCCCTTGAGCCTGGCACACTTACATATGTTGCCATTAAAATGATCATACGGTGAAAAGCCTTTTTTTGTGTGTGTGTGCGTCGCTCCTACTTTCAGTGTTTGAGCAACGTGATGCTGCTGAGTACTTCGAGAAGATCCTGTGTCGGACCAGTCCCGAGGCAGCCACGGTAGATACTCGCTCACTCGCTCGCTCGCTAACCTACTCACTCACTCGCTCACGACTGTACCGTTCTCTCCAGATGTTCAAGGGGGAGCTCAACCACAAGGCCACCTGCCTCGGGTGTGAGGAGAGGAACGATTCCAGGAGCCCTTTTTGGATCCTGCCACTCGCGGTGGAGGATTCTCGTCGCCAGACCTACAGTGTGGTACTCTGCTCTCCCTTGATAACAATCACAGTCTTAAATTATGCATGAGAGAAGAGCATCCGGGATGAAAATGGATTCTGCGTTCACAGGAGAGAGGACTGGCGGCTCTCTTTAATGGTGAAAACGTCTGTGGGGACAACAAGATGTACTGCAACCGCTGCCGTCGAAAGCAGGACGCAGACTTTGTGAGTTTTCGCTTTTTTTTTTCTCGTTTGTTTCGAAACTTCCACGTGATTTCACACACACGTCTATGGTAGATAACTGTGCACATAGAAGGCTTGTGTAAATCACAAGGTTCATAGGTTAGTTCATCATTGTCTGGTCACATTTCACTGCAGCGATGTGGAGGAATCTCACCCCAAAATCACCTCCAAGATGAATAAACTCTATTTACAGTATCCTGACCTTTGACCTTAAGTCCAATCGATTCCTTCATAGGTTGGTTCATCATTGTCTTGTGTAAATCAAAAGTCTCTTTATCTCTCAAACGCAAATCTTGAAAGGAAATATTGGTATCAGGTTAACAGTTAAAAACCGTCTCCGAAATAACTTCTGTTTCCTTTTGTTCCTGCTTTGTCATAGTAGGATGGAGATAGATCACCTCGACGCCGGTCGCCACACGGCACTAAACGGAAAAGTTCATCCAAAGGATAAGTTCACCCAAAAATGAAAGTTCAGTCATTATCTACCTGCTCCCATACGGGTCAGGCGGAGTTTTGTAGTCCCCCCAAAACCTTTCCCGTAACTCAACAGCTGAAGTAGACGGGGTCTTGTTTTAAAACGTTAAAACGTCTCATCCAACGTAATCCTCGAAGCCCAGATCGCAAATTTAAAAAGACGTTTACAACCTCGGCTCGCAGTCGAGCTTCTGCGCCCACGTCAGGCGGGTTGCTTGCTTTTAGCTTTTAGCTTCGCAGCTACAGCGAAGATTTCCGCTTTAACGAAGGTGTAAGAAACTGCCTTCTTCCAAATCAATTTTCTGATCTCGGGGTTTCTGGAGACTTGAAACACAGTTTTTGAATTATAGTGGGGTTTTTTTTTTATACGTTTTAAAACAAGTCCTCTTGTCTTGTGATGTCTTGTGGACCACGATTCTTCGCCGGACTTTCCATCAGCATGTTGGTGTTCATCTTTGGGTGAACTTAACTTACCTGCCAAGCTCTGATTTAGGACTCGGGCGACGACTGTCTCTTGCTCATGCAGCCGCTGTCCGTCTGTGTTCTGTAGGGATGTGAGATAACACGCCATCCAGACATTCTGACCCTCCTGCTGAAGAGATTCAGCTTGGACTACAGGCGCAGGCGCTACGTCAAGCTTTACTGCAAAGTGGACATCCCCCAGACTTTACACCTGGAGGTATGCTTTTTTTTAAATATTTTCCCTTCGGCAGCTGATTTGTTTTGATTGAACAGTTTTTCGTAAATGTGGTGACTTTGCCCCGTTTCCCTCCCCTCAGGACTGCACATATGACCTCTACGCTTTAGTCAACCACTTTGGTGACCTGACAGGAGGTCACTACACCGCACAGATCAAATCGTTTGAGACCGAGGCGTGGTACCACTTCAACGACGACGTCGTCGAGAGGGTGAGGAGAGGAGGCTCTTTTTTTGTACATGCTGCCCAATTCCCAAAAATTTCTCACACGGCTGAACGCTCGACAACACGAATTCTAACGCTTACCGTGGTGTCACTTTCAATTCGACAGGTCAGAAAACCGATATTTGGGGCTGGAGACGAGGCTCTGATGTCTTGTACAGCTTACCTCCTCATGTACAGGAAGGGTACGTTTGTAAATGCACGCTATTTCTTTCTTTGTTAGTTCGTTAGGAGTGCTTCCTACCCACTCGGTGAGTACTTTAATCCAGTTTCATCTTGTTACAGCAAAGCATCACAGCAGTTTGTGAAGATGTCATGAAAGGTAATCTGTAGGATAGATAGCGAACGGGGACTATCCCTCGATGCTATCTTTTGTACCTGCACCACATTTCTTTGACTGAATAAAAAAAACACAGAATTTATGAAGCGATGATGGCGGGCGTACAACGTCCAGGGCTGTCCCACCAGAATCCAGGGTTCGTGTCCAGTCTGTGGATACGTTTACGCAACAGAAGAAATTAGGCTTAGCTTAGCGAGGGATATT
Organism: Lagodon rhomboides; assembly: GCA_039737535.1. Lineage (NCBI taxonomy): Eukaryota > Metazoa > Chordata > Actinopteri > Spariformes > Sparidae > Lagodon > Lagodon rhomboides. The sequence goes on from CM077806.1 coordinate 12,019,187, forward strand.
TTCATTTCGTCAGTCACAAAATTGTGTCTGTAGGGCTCTTCAGACTGCAGGCAGCGTAGATTTCTCTCTCAAATCCCGTCTGAAAGACGGAGTGGCTGAGACGCATCTGTAGGAATCGGATTGGAAAAAAAATCGCATTTCATGTGTGGTTTTTCTTTTACGGCTCGGACTTAACCGTCCAGACTTTTTTAAATGAAGTATAAAGAGTTGAATCTTTAAATCTTTGTAGAAAACGTGCTTAGCTTATCGGATTGATTAAGAATCGGTGCCCAGGTCTGTACACTGCCGCTGCCTGCGCTTATCATCAATAATAACACATTTTTTTTCTCTTCAAAGTGAGAGGGGAAGCCTCGGCGCGCTTGAATGGCGATCCATTACAGAGGGGGGGTGACGATACGCTCCGGGAGAAACTGCCGCAACCACACACTGAAGCAGACGGAGACGGACAAACCAAAAATTCTGCAAAGCTGCAAAAAGATGGACGACAAAAGAGGCACGAGCGAGACGCACAGCCCGATACAAACTCAAAGGAGCACAAGCAGCATCTGGAGAGCAGAGGGACCCCCACAGTGCAACTGAGAACACACAGTGCAGACGACACGTTAAAGCCCAACCATGAACCCCAAAAGAAAATACGTAAGCCCAATAAGACTGCCCGGGAAACACAGGCCAGCGCTGTTGCAAAGACCGGAACAAAAACAACAAGGTTGACTGGCGCTAGTCCGAGAGGAACTGGAGTCAAACCTGCAGAAACCAAAGTTGGGAAAAACAAAAAGGAGGCCGCGGAATCAGGGGTAAGAGCAGAAGGACGGACAACGCACAAAAGAGAGGGCGGTGGCAGTGAAAGCGGGGGTCGCTCTGAGGTGAAGACGTGTCGCGTGTCCTCGCCGAGTCGGCGCGGCTCAGACGAACCCACGAAGTGTCACTATTCGCCAGACCGATACAGAAAATCACACAGTTCGGAGGAGAGGAAGCAGGGTCCATCTGCCAAGTCCTTCAAAGAGAGGACATGACGCGAGAGATCGATGGAGGTGTTGAAATCTCGAGGATAATCAATGAATCTTCCAGTGAGGAGTCATTTTGTTTAATTTTTTTTGTCACTTGGAGTAATGTATGTTGTTTTGCTATTGCTCGTGCAAACCTGATTCGCTGCTGTCGACTGTGAAAGTTAAACCGAACGTGATCGGCCGCGCTTTGCTGTGATCCAATATCTCGCTTGGGCGGTGAAACCTGCGCTTTTAATTTACATTTTACCAACGGGTTTGATGACGAATGTGGAATAGACATGAGAATAACATGCACATGTGTCAGCCTACTGAATACAGATGATGAAGTTTCATTCAGAGGACGCATTTCATTCCAAAAAAATGTAACACAACGTGTGTCAGAAGTGAAGAAAGCACAACGACAGCTCCTAAAAATAGGTACTGGTGTTGCCCAACAGTAAAAGTTTATCTAGCCAAGCTAAAGAGAGGCTTATAAGGCACTTTTAAGGTTGAGTAACACACTGGTGTGTATTTCTTTACTTCTGAAGAGGGAAGTGAGAGTATTTTTCAGCTCTGTTTCCTTCTTCTTTTTTTTTGCACACTCTGCGACAGAAGCGACAGACAAGCCACAGAACTGGATGCAGTCGTCACAAAGAGTTTATCAGAACCTCCCGAGGGCGGGAGGGAGAGGTCTGCCTGTGTGACACCGTGACTTGGCGATGTGTCAAACCCCCATCGGTTTGGAGCGTGAATTTGCCATTTCGCCATTTCTTCCATATTGCACCTTTTTAATAGGGAATCACAAATAGACAAAAAAAAATTAAAATAAATAAATCAGGATATAAGTAACAACGTTGACGAGAAGATGTAAGATGATTTCATTAACGTGTTTACAGTGCACGTTCACGCCGGATGATTCTGCTCAAACCCAGGGATTTGTTCAGTGACGATGGCACATCAGTGCTGCTACTTCATGTGCTGCTTTTTTGCCTTAATTGCTTGGCTTAGTGACTTATATGATATAGATAAATAATTTATATAATATGATGATAATACAGCACAAGAAGAGAAGGACAGTACCGAACGTCGGGTGGATTAAGTAGGTGATATTGATCAACTGGAGGGATCATGGAGCAGAACAGGTACAAAATGTCATTCTGAATGTTTGTGTTGATACAAAACCTGAAAGATGGTGTAACTGAGGGGTCTTATTATGCTGTAATGATGAATAAATACACAATACTGTAGCTCCACAAACGCACCCGAAGAGCAAAAGGTTCAAATAAAGCCATCCTTCAACATCCTAAAGCACTGTTTTCTGGTGATTTTCCAAACATATTTGACCTTAAAGCCTGAGATCGTGTGTTATTAAATCATTTTAAAGCTGCACTATGTAGTTTTGGGGAAGAACTTTTAATCAGAAGAGAAAGATCTTCATTGACTGACTTGTTTTATACCTAAAAAGACTAAATAAAAAAATAAAAAAAACTCTGTTTTTATGACTGAATAAACAAACTGACCTTAAAGGACAACACAGTTTCATACTGTTTAACTTTGTTTATATGTGGCGGACCCTGCCACCTCTCTAGCTTCAAACGGTGTTCTGGGACCTTACTTTCCTCTGAGAACAGCTTGTTTATTCAGTTACGGAAAACAATAAATATTTCTCAATTTGTATCATTACCTCATTGATATTGTAAATGTTGAATTCAGAGTTTGAATTCCTTCTCCAGAACTACACAGCGCCCCTTTAATGCTGCAGCAACACTCTGCTATGTCAAATTAATCTGATGGACTTTTTACTGTAAAATCACAGTTGAGCACAGTAATGTGTCAGCAACGTATGAAGCTGTACATGAAAATGAGTTAAAGTGCTTTTTGCTGATAAAACCTCTTTCATGAAAGCAGGACTTTGACTCATGTCAGATTTATCTCACATTGTGTTATTGCTGCTCTCTCTAAAGTAAATGATCTGACTTCTTCCTCCACTGTTAATGTCGTCATAATCTGCAGCGAAGAGCCTCTCCACCTTTTTCTGAGAAGCACTTCCTGAGTATTTTAACAGCAAAAGGCTTAAAGCATGCATCATGAACACAGCATGAGAACTGCTTGGTCTTAGTCTCTGTACAGGTGTGGAAGTTTGTCTGAGAGCCTCAACATCTCCTCAAGACACGTTCAACAAGTTTGAAAAGCTTTGTTTTCATCTTAAGAAAGACTGGTGTGTATTTCTTTAAGACTCTAGGTTGAAAGTGACAGTACATTTTCCACTCGGTTCTCTTGTGAAATGAACACACCCACACACTTGTGTCGTTTCCATTAAGTGAAGAGCCCAGCAGAAGCTCACAGATCTGTGCAGATGTACAATGGCGTCGGATTTAAGAGAACAATCCACAGAAGTGTCTGCAGAGGTGGAGTCCACAGAGAGGGTTATGAAGATCAAAATTCGTGAGCGGAGGCCGGAGAGGACCATCGTCCTGAGTGTCACTGAGGAGCAGCTGAAGAGGATCACAGTGCTGCAGCTGAAGAAGAAGATCGAGTCTGTCTTCGGGATCCCAGGTAGAATCACAACTGTATCAATCACAGCTAACATTAAGTTAAGCTGTTGTCTGTTAAGATCAAATTATTTTTTAGTAGTTGAGATTTGACATTGGTTCAAGTAGGCAAATGAAAATTAACTGTCAAAACTCATGAATGATGTCTGTGTGAGTTATTTGTGACTGTCTGGTTTTGATCTCCTTTGTGTGTTTGTGTTCCTGTGTCTGCATGTTGTAGTGGATGGACTGGCGATCGGCCTCTGGAAGCTGTATGACGACGAGCTGCTGACTGACCGTGGAATCAAAGACGGATCAACCATTGTGTTGAACGGAGCCGTATATCGAAGTGGTGGTAGAAGTAGGCCTACTGGAATGGGTGACAGGGAGGGCAGGAACCAGAGTATGGAATGTGTGGCTATAATGTTGACAGGAAGTGATGTCAGCAGTGACTCATCACCACATCCTCAACCAGCAGCAGTCGCAGATCTCCACAAGGATTCACGCTGAGGACTTCAGACACCAGAACAAGTCACACAGGTGGACAGATCAGTGTTTTCAACATCACATTAACAGTCCACATTTGGACTCGTCGTCACATTTCAGATATTTGTCTAAAATCATCCGTTGTACAAAGCTGTCCACTTCTTGACTCTTTTACTCAGAACTAATGTGACGATTTCAAATGTGTCATCATGTATGAAGGTAAAGGGTCAACTGTTTTAACACCAGTGTTGGCCAAGTTACTTTCAAAATGCAATATATTTCATATTATTAGTTACCTATTCAAATGATTGTTACAGAATCATGTTTGTTCTGATTGTTTTAGGATGATCTGTCTTGAGCTGTGCTGTGTTTCATGACATTTCTTTGTTTTTTCTTCTACCATTACTCTGACTGATGTGTGACCGACTGATGTGGCTGCAAACTTTTAACCAGCACACACAAATTATGTTAAAAAAAAAAAAAAAAAAAAACTTGAAACAGCTGATCTATGATTTTCTCTGCTGGATCACAAGCATGGAAGGAGCAGTGGGGAGAAGCAGGTCAGACACTTTCAAATGTGTCTCTAAATCTCTGACTCTGAAAGTAGAAAAGGCCCCAAAGTTGGGACACATTCCGTTCATGGTGTGGTGTTTTACAGAGGTAGTGTTGCTCAGCTCATATAGGAGCGGCCCCCCCTGCTGGTTCTGTAGCGTAACTGACGGCGCTCGGTCAGAAAGGCGTGTGCTCCGGTGAGACAGCAGAGTGAGGGGTTAATGCTGAGCGGTTCATTAACGTCACGGCAAGTGGACTGTGCGTGGATGAAAAGTGAGCATGTCTCTATATTGTTGTTGTACTCTATTTACGTTGCTGTAGATTATTTAAGTGAGTTATAGCGTTTAGCGCACCTGCCTTTATCGAGTGTACGTCACGTGCCACGTGTTCCGTTATTGTTACCGCTCCGGCTCATTAGTGTAATGTTTACAGTGAGCGCTACGTAAGTGTTAGCATGTGATGTTGTTACATGTGTGTTAATATGCTAGTAAGTCAGGTGAAGTGTGTTTCAGGGCTGTGATTAGAGGCACATGGAGATGTAGTCATTTCAGTACTCCTTTAATATGTTTGTTTGTGATGAAGAGCTTTATTCTTTATTCATTTGTGTATTTGTTATTGTTCTTTTGATATAGAAGATATGACATGATAAGCTGGTGTCCTGGCCGACACCCCGGTGTGACCTTTGTGATAGCCCCTGAACTAACGCCAGATACAGGACAGTCCCAGTGTCTTCACTACACTGAAAGTGTGTCAGAAAGACGTTTGTGTTGAGAAATGAGTGTGAAAACTTGGCTTGTTTGACGTCACTTACTTCAGTATTCACAGTGAACACATGACATTGACTGTACCACTGGCAGGATTGAATGTTTTTCACATATATATGTATATGACTGTATGTGTATGTGACATCTTTAACCTGATGCTGCATGTGAATAAATGTTACTATCCTGCTGTTGTTTAACTCTCATTGATGCACAGATGATGTATTCAATACAATATTTCATTATTCAGAACATCCTGTACAAACCAGATGAAAAACACACACCTTAGACTGCTACTTCACTGTATTATGTGAGGTGTAAATTGAAGTGTGTGCTTTAATGCTGCAGAGACACACTGCAGTAATCCAGTGGACTTTTGGCTGCTGTCACAGAGGTTGGTAGCGGACGTGGAGGAAGGACCCAGAAGCACAGACGGGAAGCGAGATCAAAGTTGCGGGTTCAAAAAGGGAATTTTGATTTTTCTTACCAAGGCACAAAAAGCATGAACATGACATGGACACGACGTGAAGACGAATAATGACCAGACACAGACTGAACGAAAACCAAGACTTCAATACATGACAAATGAGGGAACGAGAAACAGGTGAGACACGAGAGGGCAGGTGCACGTAATCAGAACAGAACCGGGGAAGACGAGACATGAGACAAGACTACAAAATAAAACAGGAAGTGACCAGAACTAAAAACATGAAACTTGACGAGACAAAAACACAGAACGTGACAGCCGCAGTTCAACACAGTAACTGTAGCAAACCACTTTTGCTTCATTCATTGTTGTTCCCCTTTTTGTACACCAGAGGGCAGCTTGTAATTGGCTATGTGATATCTTTAAAAACAAATAATTAGTTTAAAAGCATTGTGACATGATTTCGTTCAACAAATATGTTTCATGATTTGAGTGCATTATTTTTCTTGTGGAGATGTTGAGGCTCTCAGACTCTGAGAGCCTCAACATCTCCACAAGACACGTTCAACAAGTTTGAAAAGCTTCGTTTTCATCTTAAGAAAGACTGGTGTGTATTTCTTTAAGACTCTAGGTTGGAAGTGGAAGTACTTTTTCCACTCGGTTTCCACAGCACAGATCAGAAGAGTCCAGCAGAAGCGCACAGATCTGTGCAGATGTACAATGGCGTCGGAATTAAGAGAACAATCCACAGAAGTGTCTGCAGAGGTGGAGTCCACAGAGAGGGTTATGAAGATCAAAGTTCGTGAGTGTAGGACGGAGAGGACCATCGTCCTGAGTGTCACTGAGGAGCAGCTGAAGAGGATCACAGTGCTGCAGCTGAAGAAGAAGATCGAGTCTGTCTTCGGGATCCCAGGTAGAATCACAACTGTACAAATCACAGCCAGTGTTATGTAACGCCGTTATTTTTTCAGTAGCGGGGTTACAACGAGATAAGCGATTATGATTGGCTAAGGCAGAGTCATGTTTCATGGTAGCCAATCGGAGCCAGCGTTTTTACACACGAGCCGGGACACGCACACACACACACACACACACACACACACACAAACAGATTCGAAGAAGCAGCAGAGATGGCGAGTCCAGAGCAGTCCGATGAAAAGTTGGCACTTTCAAGGTGGAGATACTTCACATTCATTGAGGTCAAAGGCAAGAACGTGCATGTAAAGTGTACATTATGTCCGGGAGAGAAGACTTTGTAAGCAACTCTAATTTAATGAATGTGTTGTCCAAAACACACTGATGTCTTAGAGAAACCCATTAATAAGCAGCACTTGAACACCTAGAGTAATATATAGTATCATTAATAGGCATTTACATCTTTTACTCGAGTAAAAGTTTTAGGACCACATTGTGAAAATACTCCACTACAAGTCTCAGTGCTGCATTCAAACCCTTACGTCAGTATGTGAGAATCAACAGAAAAATGTACTCAAAATATCACATCTGTTGATGTGCACTAAATATCGAAGATTATGTACAAGTACCTGTCTGTTCTACTCATTTCAACTGACTTGTGAAAACTGCTCAGAAAAATCCAAATTCTTTGACATATAGCAACTTTTTTTTTTTTACAGTAACGCAAATAGTTACTTTCCCTGGTAACTAATTACTTTTATTATGAAGTAATTCAGTTACTAACTCAGTTACTTTTTGGAACAAGTAGTGAGTAACTATAACTAATTACTTATTTAAAGTAACGTTCCCAACACTGTTCACAGCTAACATTAAGTTAAGTTGTTGTCTATTAAGATCAAATTCTGTGTTAGTGGGTGAGATTTGACATTGGTTCAACAAAAGCAAATAAAAATTACCTGTTAAAACTCATAAATGATGTCTGTGTGAGTTATCTGGTGTCTGGTTTTGATCTCCTTTGTGTGTTTGTGTTCCTGTGTCTGCATGTTGTAGCGTGTACGCTGGCGATCGACTGCTGGGAGCTGTATGACGACGAGCTGCTGACTGACCGTGGAATCAAAGACGGATCAACCATTGATCTGGACGGAGAAATATTCACGTGTGGTCTTGTAAGTAGTGGAATGGGTGACAGGGAGGGCAGGAACAAGAGCATGGACTTTTTGGCAATAGATATGTTAACAGGAAGTGATGTCAGCAGTGAGTCAGCACCACATCCTCAACCAGCAGCAGTCGAAGATCTCCACAAGGATTCACGCTGAGGACTTCAGACACCAGAACAAGTCACACAGGTGGACAGATCAGTGTTTTCAACGTCACATTAACAGTCTAACTGGTACAATGACTGGAGGAAATCAGGTCCACTGAGTCTTAAAGAAGGCTGATGTTGTCCTGCTCTGTCCTCACCATGACTTATTATCATCTGGGCCACACAAAGACACATTTGGACTCGTCGTCACGTTTCAGATATTTGTCTAAAATCATCCGTTGTACAAAGCTGTCCACTTCTTGACTCTTTTACTCAGAACTAATGTGACGATTTCAAACGTGTCATCATGTATGAAGGTAAAGGGTCAACTGTTTTAATACCAGTGTTGGTCAAGTTACTTTCAAAGTAATATATCACACTACAATATTACTGTCTGTGTAGAGTCATTTACTACCTATTACACTACTTTTTAGTTACTTTATAAATAGTGCTCTGAGGATCAGGCTTCATCATCAGGCCTACCAAATATATATGCACCATACTTTAGATATTACTCTTTATATGCTATATATACTCCATATTAATCTAAGTATAAACTGTTTTAATACTAAGAATAAAAGGTTCAGATCACAACACACACAGACTTCAGTCTCCCTCGTCATCAGTGTCGTCATAGCTCAGTGTTATTGTGGGATTGACCTACAGAGGGTGCTGCAGCTCCTCCTGGACCTCTGCAGGACTGATTCTGTGTCAAGTTTTATGATGTGAAAGTTCATCCAGATATAAACATTTTTACACTTCTGTACCTTCACTGGCAGGATCGAACGTTTTTCACATGACTGTATGTGTATGTGACATCTTTAACCTGATGCTGCATGTGAATAAATGTTACTATCCTGCTGTTGTTTAACTCTCATTGATGCACAGATGATGTATTCAATCCAATATTTCATTATTCAGAACATCCTGTACAAACCGGATGAAAAACACACAACTCAGACTGCTACTTCACTGTATTATGTGAGGTGTAAATTGAAGTGTGTGCTTTAATGCTGCAGAGACATACTGCAGTAATCCAGTGGACTGATGACACGTCACTGCTTTTATTTTATTACTTAGCAGCACTCATCAGTCACCCATTAACTTCACACTCATAAATTAGAGCTCCACATTACTTTTAAGAAGATTTGATGTTAATGAATGCATTATTGTCTACAGTATACATGAAATTTGACATGAGGACTTAGAAGTTCTTACATTGTTACATCGTTACCCTAAACCATGTAATGACATATAGAGTTCATATAATTAAAGTACAAGGGTTGGTGTATATCTCTTTAAATTTATGGTTGACAGTAAAATAATTCTTCACCTTTGTTTCCTGGTCAGTTGATCACAGCCGCACCCTGTCTTCCATCTGCACCCAGTGAAGAGAGCAGCAGAGGCTACAGACAGACTCCACAGAAATGGCTGTGACAGTTTTTGTGAAAAATCTATGGGGGAAGACTTTGACCTTCTTCTTTACTGAGGAACAGTTTAAAAGAATCACCGTGGAGCAGCTGAAGACGAAGATAAGAGAGACCGAGGGAATACCAGGTAAAATCACTTTGGGTTATGCAACGACATGGTCACGATTGAAATAGAAAGACATTTTAAGAACTGTAAACGATATATTTCCGATATATTTTGGAGAAATGTTCTCAGTGCCTGTTGTTGACTTGCTTGTGTGTGTTTGTTGTAGAAGATCAACAGCGAGTGTTCTTCAAAGGCCGGCAGCTAGAAGACCAAAGGCTGCTGTCTGACTATGGAGTCAAACATGAGAGCACCATTCACCTGGTTGTAAGAATAAGACAGACAGACTCCACAGAAAAGGCTGTGAAAGTTTTTGTGAAAACGCTAACGGGGAAGACTTTGACCTTCTTCTTTACTGAGGAACAGTTTAAAAGAATCACCGTGGAGCAGCTGAAGACGAAGATAAGAGAGACTGAGGGAATACCAGGTAAAATCACTTTGGGTTATGCAACGACATGGTCACGATTGAAATAGAAAGACATTTTAAGAACTGTAAACGATATATTTCCGATTCATTCTGGAGAAATGTTCTCAGTGCCTGTTGTTGACTTGCTTGTGTGTGTTTGTTGTAGAAGATCAACAGCGACTGATCTTCGCTGGCCGGTGGCTAGAAGACCAAAGACTGCTGTCTGACTATGGAGTCCAACGTGAGAGCACCATTCACCTGGTTGAAAGACTAAGAGGCGTTGGTTGTCCAGAGACGGGAGATGGTGGAATGGGTGACAGGGACGGCAGAAATCAAAGTATGGAGCGACTCAAAAAATTCTCAAAATGCACAGTTTGTTAACCTGCACTTCAGAGGCACAAGAGCCCAAATGATGAGCTCCAAGTCCACTGAAGCCAAATCCAGAAATCCCCAAACTAAGTGTATATATGTAGGTCAAAGCCTCTAGTGATTAATACTGACATTGGTGGAGTTTTAAAAAATATGTAGATTTTTGTTTTCGGCGGGGGGGGGGGCTCTACTCAGGTGACAAAACGAACACATTTTTAGTAGACTACCTATTAAGGACTGAAATTGCTGAATCACAACAAAAGAAATGTAGGAGGACATCACAGAAATGTACACCTGACCAGAATCAGAGATATTTTTATGTGATTGTTAGAGAATGATCTGTGTCAGATGTCAGAACTTTCAAGTTTTACTTCATTGCTCGGGCGACTATCACTAAACGTGGTCGAGTGATGATTATCATTTTCTAAAAACAGAAATAAAAAAATATTTTAAACCTTCTCACAGTGAGAGTGAACAGGTGAGGTTAGCTGTCTCCAGGTCAGAGCTACACGTTTTCTGCTCAGTAAAGGTCGGTTGGATGTTTTTTGTTTGTTTTGGGGGTTTTTTTTCACGTGAAGGATGAAAGTGAAAGTATTCGATTTTTCAGTTCATCGGTTTTTCCTGTAGGATAACTCATCTTCTGTACGTTACCTAATTCTGCTGATGTCACTCCTCACACCCTAAGAGAGACCAAGTGGTCTCTCTGTACTTATTTGGAAATGTATACATTAAGTCAGCTCCGACGCTCTGGTGTAAAAGCCGAACTCAGCTTAAAGCCTCAGATGTATCTTGTCCTTTAACTCACCCTTAACGCACACACAGAGCTGGTGAATGACTCCAGGCCCCTCCACATGTAAACCACACCCTAAACACCTTTCTTAACTCACCCTAAGGAACTCAAACTGTTACCGTTAAATCGTAGCTTAAAATGTGTCTCCAGTCAGATCCCTCACAACATTAAGTCTTTCAGTCTAAACTCTGTCAGGTTACTGAACTTTCCTTTTAGAGCTCCTCGAAACCTGTCCGCCTTGTGTTTCGGTGAGGTGGACTCTGATTTACAGTAGACTGTGGACATGGTTTATTTGTGGCGGACCCTGCCACCTCTCTAGCTCCAAACAGTGTTCTGGGGATCTTATTTTCCTCTGAGAACAACTTGTTTAATCACTGTTGTTTTGTTTTTGTTTTTTTCATGTGAAGGATGAAAATGAAAGTATTTGGTTTTTCAGTTCATCAGTTTTCTGTTCAGGTGACCTGTCGCACCAAGTGAAGAGCGCAGCAGAAGCTACATACACAACAAAAATGGGTATGCAGGTCAAAGTGTGTGGACCCAGAGGGGAGGAGAGGATCATCAACCTGTGTGACACTCACACGCAGTTAATGAGGATGACAGTGCTGCAGCTGAAGGAGAAGATAGTGTCTGTCTTCAGGATCTCAGGTAGAATCACAACTGTATAAATCTGTATAAACTCAAATTATGTGTTAGTGGGAGAGGTTTGCCGTTGGTCCAGTTAATCCTAGAACCACGAGGTAGAATCACATTAATACATATAAACTACACATGTTCACATTTGAAACTTTCCACCAGTACACACACCCTTTACCATCAGATGGTTTTTCAAACAATTTTTGTTAAGAATTAAAGAAATAGGCCTATCTTTGGGATGTATTTTTACGAAGTGGTCTTAGTGCCTGATTTCGACTCTGTGTGTGTGTGTGTGTGTGTGTGTGTGTGTGTGTGTGTGTGTGTGTGTGTGTGTGTGTGTGTGTGTAGAGTCCGATGATGTCCAGCTGGTCTTTCGATGTCAGCCTCTGGAGGAAGATGCTCTGCTGCTTTCTTATGGAATCAGACACATGTCAACAATTGACACGGTTTTAAAGTTTCCTGCCAGACGATATCCTGGAAGGGGAGATGGTGGAATGGATTACACAGAGGGCAGAAATCAAAGTATGGAAACACTCTCACTGTTCTCAAACTGTGTATGTTGGTCAAATGCTCTATTTTTTAATACTTATAATTGAAGTTATTGTATTGGTTTGAAGATAGAAAGAATTCTGCGGAGGCAAGGCTTGGTGGAATGATAGAGCAATCTTTATTGAAACAGATCTCAAGCCTGCGTCCGAACCAGGGCGGCTGCTCCTGGTGTCCCCAAATCTGGCAGAGTTCTGCCCAATACTTTGCCCCTGTGCTCTACCAGAAATCCTTTCTCCTTCAAACTTAGGAAATCTACAAGTTACCACCTCCCTTTCTCTGCTTGTGCGGGCCTTTTTAAAGTCCACTCGCCTGAGCCTACTTACTTCTTCTGATTGGTCACTTTGGTGGATTTGGAGTCCATCTATCCGACAGGAGAGGAAGGGATTGGTCTGTCTCCATTTCCTGTAGGATAACTCATCTTCTGTACGTTACCTAATTCTGCTGATGTCACTCCTCACACCCTAAGAGAGACCAAGTGGTCTCTCTGTACTTAATTGGAAATGTATACATTAAGTCAGCTCCGACGCTCTGGTGTAAAAGCCGAACTCAGCTTAAAGCCTCAGATGTATCTTGTCCTTTAACTCACCCTTAACGCACACACAGAGCTGGTGAATGACTCCAGGCCCCTCCACATGTAAACCACACCCTAAACACCTTTCTTAACTCACCCTAAGGAACTCAAACTGTTACCGTTAAATCGTAGCTTAAAATGTGTCTCCAGTCAGATCCCTCACAACATTAAGTCTTTCAGTCTAATCTCTGTCAGGTTACTGAACTTTCCTTTTAGAGCTCCTCGAAACCTGTCCGCCTTGTGTTTCGGTGAGGTGGACTCTGATTTACAGTAGACTGTGGACATGGTTTATTTGTGGCGGACCCTGCCACCTCTCTAGCTCCAAACAGTGTTCTGGGGATCTTATTTTCCTCTGAGAACAACTTGTTTAATCACTGTTGTTTTGTTTTTGTTTTTTTCATGTGAAGGATGAAAGTGAAAGTATTTGATTTTTCAGTTCATCGGTTTTCTGTTCAGGTGACCTGTCGCACCAAGTGAAGAGCGCAGCAGAAGCTACATACACAAGAAAAATGGTTATGCAGGTCAAAGTGCATGGACCCAAAGGGGAGGAGAAGATCATCGACCTGTGTGACACTGAGAAGCAGCTGAGGAGGATGACAGTGCTGCAGCTGAAGAAGAAGATCGAGTCTGTCCTCGGGTACACAGGTAGAATCACAACTGTATAAATCACAGTTAACATTAAGTTAAGCTGTTGTCTGTTAAACTCAAATTATGTGTTCGTGGGAGAGGTTTGCCGTTGGTCCAGTTAATCCTAGAACCACGAGGTAGAATCACATTAATACATACGACCTTCACATGTTCACATTTGAAACAGCCACTTTCCACCAGTACACACACCCTTTACCATCAGATGGTTCCCAGTGTAGGACCATGTGAGAAGACAGTGGGTCTAAGAAAGGCGAATTAAAATAAAATGGAAAAAAAAAACAAAGAAACAGAAAACACTTTTTGTTAAGAATTCAAGAATGTAAATATTAGTAGATATTAGGCCTATGTCTTTGGGATTTATTTTGAAGAAATGGTCTTAGGCCTGATTTTGACTCTCTCGTGTGTGTGTGTGTGTGTGTGTGTGTGTGTGTGTGTGTGTGTCTCTGTGTGTGTGTGTGTGTGTGTGTGTCTGTAGAAGATATCCAATTGTTCTTTGGAATCCAACTTTCTGGAGGAAGATGCTCTGCTGCTTTGCTTATGGAATCAGACACATGTCAACAATTGACACGGTTTTAAAGTTTCCTGCCAGACGATATCCTGGAAGGGGAGATGGTGGAATGGATTACACAGAGGGCAGAAATCAAAGTATGGAAACACTCTCACTGTTCTCAAACTGTGTATGTTGGTCAAATGCTCTATTTTTTAATACTTATAATTGAAGTTATTGTATTGGTTTGAAGATAGAAAGAATTCTGCGGAGGCAAGGCTTGGTGGAATGATAGAGCAATCTTTATTGAAACAGATCTCAAGCCTGCGTCCGAACCAGGGCGGCTGCTCCTGGTGTCCCCAAATCTGGCAGAGTTCTGCCCAATACTTTGCCCCTGTGCTCTACCAGAAATCCTCTCTCCTTCAAACTTAGGAAATCTACAAGTTACCACCTCCCTTTCTCTGCTTGTGCGGGCCTTTTTAAAGTCCACTCGCCTGAGCCTACTTACTTCTTCTGATTGGTCACTTTGGTGGATTTGGAGTCCATCTATCCGACAGGAGAGGAAGGGATTGGTCTGTCTCCATTTCCTGTAGGATAACTCATCTTCTGTACGTTACCTAATTCTGCTGATGTCACTCCTCACACCCTAAGAGAGACCAAGTGGTCTCTCTGTACTTATTTGGAAATGTATACATTAAGTCAGCTCCGACGCTCTGGTGTAAAAGCCGAACTCAGCTTAAAGCCTCAGATGTATCTTGTCCTTTAACTCACCCTTAACGCACACACAGAGCTGGTGAATGACTCCAGGCCCCTCCACATGTAAACCACACCCTAAACACCTTTCTTAACTCACCCTAAGGAACTCAAACTGTTACCGTTAAATCGTAGCTTAAAATGTGTCTCCAGTCAGATCCCTCACAACATTAAGTCTTTCAGTCTAATCTCTGTCAGGTTACTGAACTTTCCTTTTAGAGCTCCTCGAAACCTGTCCGCCTTGTGTTTCGGTGAGGTGGACTCTGATTTACAGTAGACTGTGGACATGGTTTATTTGTGGCGGACCCTGCCACCTCTCTAGCTTCAAACAGTGTTCTGGGGACCTTATTTTCCTCTGAGAACAACTTGTTTAATCACTGTTGGTTTTTTTTGTTTTTTTCATGTGAAGGATGAAAGTGAAAGTATTTGATTTTTCAGTTCATCGGTTTTCTGTTCAGGTGACCTGTCGCACCAAGTGAAGAGCGCAGCAGAAGCTACATACACAAGAAAAATGGGTGTGCAGGTCAAAGTGCATGGACCCAAAGGGGAGGAGAAGATCATCAACCTGTGTGACACTGAGGAGCAGCTGAAGAGGATCACAGTGCTGCAGCTGAAGAAGAAGATCGAGTCTGTCCTCGGGTACACAGGTAGAATCACAACTGTATAAATCAACGTTAAATTAAGCTGTTGTCTATTAAACTCAAATTATGTATTAGTGGGAGAGATTTGCCGTTGGTCCAGTTAATCTTAGAACCACGAGGTAGAATCACATTAATACATATGACCTACACATGTTCACATTTGAAACAACCACTTTCCACCAGTACACACACCCTTTACCATCAGATGGTTCCCAGTGTAGGACCATGTGAGAAGACAGTGGGTCCAAGAAAGGTGAATTAAAATAAAATTGAAAAAAAAACAAAGAAACAGAAAAGACTTTTTGTTAAGGATTCAAGAATGTAAATGTGAGTAAATATTAGGCCTATGTCTTTGGGATTTATTTTGAAGAAATGGTCTTAGGCCTGATTTTGACTCTCTCTGTGTGTGTGTGTGTGTGTGTGTGTGTGTCTGTAGAAGATGTCCGGTTGCTCTTTAAATCCACTCATCTGGAGGAAGATGCTCTGCTGCTTTCTTATGGAATCAGACACATGTCAACAATTCACACGGTTTTAAAGTTTCCTGCCAGACGATATCCTGGAAGGGGAGATGGTGGAATGGATTACACAGAGGGCAGAAATCAAAGTATGGAAACACTCTCACTGTTCTCAAACTGTGTATGTTGGTCAAATGCTCTGTTTTTTAATACTTATAATTGAAGTTATTGTATTTAAAGTTACTTGTTATAGAAGTTCCATGCCAGACCAATGTGCCTACATTACCCACAATGCAACTGTTGTTTCTGGGCTGTCTCCATCAAAGGTGTCGGTGTATGGTTTGAAGATAGAAAGAATTCTGCGGAGGCAAGGCTTGGTGGAATGATAGAGCAATCTTTATTGAAACAGATCTCAAGCCTGCGTCCGAACCAGGGCGGCTGCTCCCGGTGTCCCCAAATCTGGCAGAGTTCTGCCCAGTACTTTGCCCCTCTGCTCTACCAGAAATCCTCTCTCCTTCGATCATAGGAAATCTACAAGTTACCACCTCCCTTTCTCTGCTTGTGCGGGCCTTTTTAAAGTCCACTCGCCTGAGCCTACTTACTTCTTCTGATTGGTCACTTTGGTGGATTTGGAGTCCATCTATCCGACAGGAGAGGAAGGGATTGGTCTGTCTCCATTTCCTGTAGGATAACTCATCTTCTGTACGTTACCTAATTCTGCTGATGTCACTCCTCACACCCTAAGAGAGACCAAGTGGTCTCTCTGTACTTATTTGGAAATGTATACATTAAGTCAGCTCCGACGCTCTGGTGTAAAAGCCGAACTCAGCTTAAAGCCTCAGATGTATCTTGTCCTTTAACTCACCCTTAACGCACACACAGAGCTGGTGAATGACTCCAGGCCCCTCCACATGTAAACCACACCCTAAACACCTTTCTTAACTCACCCTAAGGAACTCAAACTGTTACCGTTAAATCGTAGCTTAAAATGTGTCTCCAGTCAGATCCCTCACAACATTAAGTCTTTCAGTCTAATCTCTGTCAGGTTACTGAACTTTCCTTTTAGAGCTCCTCGAAACCTGTCCGCCTTGTGTTTCGGTGAGGTGGACTCTGATTTACAGTAGACTGTGGACATGGTTTATTTGTGGCGGACCCTGCCACCTCTCTAGCTTCAAACAGTGTTCTGGGGATCTTATTTTCCTCTGAGAACAACTTGTTTAATCACTGCTGGTTTTTTTTGTTTTTTTCATGTGAAGGATGAAAGTGAAAGTATTTGATTTTTCAGTTCATCGGTTTTCTGTTCAGGTGACCTGTCGCACCAAGTGAAGAGCGCAGCAGAAGCTACATACACAAGTAAAATGGGTATGCAGGTCAAAGTGCATGGACCCAACTGGGAGGAGAAGATCATCAACCTGTGCGACACTGAGGAGCAGCTGAAGAGGATCACAGTGCTGCAGCTGAAGAAGAAGATCGAGTCTGTCCTCGGGTACACAGGTAGAATCACAACTGTATAAATCACAGTTAACATTAAGTTAAACTGTTGTCTATTAAACTCAAATTATGTATTAGTGGGAGAGATTTGCCGTTGGTCCAGTTAATCTTAGAACCACGAGGTAGAATCACATTAATACATATGACCTACACATGTTCACATTTGAAACAACCACTTTCCACCAGTACACACACCCTTTACCATCAGATGGTTCCCAGTGTAGGACCATGTGAGAAGACAGTGGGTCCAAGAAAGGTGAATTAAAATAAAATTGAAAAAAAAACAAAGAAACAGAAAAGACTTTTTGTTAAGGATTCAAGAATGTAAATGTGAGTAAATATTAGGCCTATGTCTTTGGGATTTATTTTGAAGAAATGGTCTTAGGCCTGATTTTGACTCTCTCTCTCTCTGTGTGTGTGTGTGTGTGTGTGTGTGTGTGTGTGTCTGTAGAAGATGTCCGATTGCTCTTTAAATCCACTTATCTGGAGGAAGATGCTCTGCTGCTTGCTTATGGAATCAGACACATGTCAACAATTCACACGGTTTTAAAGTTTCCTGCCAGACGATATCCCGGAAGGGGAGATGGTGGAATGGATCACACAGAGGGCAGAAATCAAAGTATGGAAACACTCTCACTGTTCTCAAACTGTGTATGTTGGTCAAATGCTCTGTTTTTTAATACTTATAATTGAAGTTATTGTATTTAAAGTTACTTGTTATAGAAGTTCCATGCCAGACCAATGTGCCTACATTACCCACAATGCATCTGTTGTTTCTGGGCTGTCTCCATCAAAGGTGTCGGTGTATGGTTTGAAGATAGAAAGAATTCTGCGGAGGCAAGGCTTGGTGGAATGATAGAGCAATCTTTATTGAAACAGATCTCAAGCCTGCGTCCGAACCAGGGCGGCTGCTCCCGGTGTCCCCAAATCTGGCAGAGTTCTGCCCAGTACTTTGCCCCTCTGCTCTACCAGAAATCCTCTCTCCTTCGATCATAGGAAATCTACAAGTTACCACCTCCCTTTCTCTGCGTGTGCGGGCCTTTTTAAAGTCCACTCGCCTGAGCCTACTTACTTCTTCTGATTGGTCACTTTGGTGGATTTGGAGTCCATCTATCCGACAGGAGAGGAAGGGATTGGTCTGTCTCCATTTCCTGTAGGATAACTCATCTTCTGTATGTTACCTAATTCTGCTGATGTCACTCCTCACACCCTAAGAGAGACCAAGTGGTCTCTCTGTACTTATTTGGAAATGTATACATTAAGTCAGCTCCGACGCTCTGGTGTAAAAGCCGAACTCAGCTTAAAGCCTCAGATGTATCTTGTCCTTTAACTCACCCTTAACGCACACACAGAGCTGGTGAATGACTCCAGGCCCCTCCACATGTAAACCACACCCTAAACACCTTTCTTAACTCACCCTAAGGAACTCAAACTGTTACCGTTAAATCGTAGCTTAAAATGTGTCTCCAGTCAGATCCCTCACAACATTAAGTCTTTCAGTCTAATCTCTGTCAGGTTACTGAACTTTCCTTTTAGAGCTCCTCGAAACCTGTCCGCCTTGTGTTTCGGTGAGGTGGACTCTGATTTACAGTAGACTGTGGACATGGTTTATTTGTGGCGGACCCTGCCACCTCTCTAGCTTCAAACAGTGTTCTGGGGACCTTATTTTCCTCTGAGAACAACTTGTTTAATCACTGTTGGTTTTTTTTGTTTTTTTCATGTGAAGGATGAAAGTGAAAGTATTTGATTTTTCAGTTCATCGGTTTTCTGTTCAGGTGACCTGTCGCACCAAGTGAAGAGCGCAGCAGAAGCTACATACACAAGAAAAATGGGTGTGGAGGTCAAAGTGCATGGACCCAACTGGGAGGAGAAGATCATCAACCTGTGTGACACTGAGGAGCAGCTGAAGAGGATCACAGTGCTGCAGCTGAAGAAGAAGATCGAGTCTGTCCTCGGGTACACAGGTAGAATCACAACTGTATAAATCACAGTTAACATTAAGTTAAGCTGTTGTCTATTAAACTCAAATTATGTATTAGTGGGAGAGATTTGCCGTTGGTCCAGTTAATCTTAGAACCACGAGGTAGAATCACATTAATACATATGACCTACACATGTTCACATTTGAAACAACCACTTTCCACCAGTACACACACCCTTTACCATCAGATGGTTCCCAGTGTAGGACCATGTGAGAAGACAGTGGGTCCAAGAAAGGTGAATTAAAATAAAATTGAAAAAAGAAAAACAAAGAAACAGAAAAGACTTTTTGTTAAGGATTCAAGAATGTAAATGTGAGTAAATATTAGGCCTATGTCTTTGGGATTTATTTTGAAGAAATGGTCTTAGGCCTGATTTTGACTCTCTCTGTGTGTGTGTGTGTGTGTGTGTGTGTGTGTGTGTGTGTGTGTGTGTGTGTGTGTGTGTGTGTGTGTGTGTCATGTTGAAGATGTCCGATTGCTCTTTAAAACCAATCTTCTGGAGGAAGATGCTCTGCTGCTTTCTTATGGAATCAGACACAGGTCAACAATTCACGTGGTTTTACAGTTACCTGGAGGGGGGCCGTGTCCCGGAATGATAGGTGGTGGAATGGGTGACAGGGACGGCAGAAATCGAAGTATGGAAAAAC
Source organism: Lagodon rhomboides (assembly GCA_039737535.1). NCBI lineage: Eukaryota > Metazoa > Chordata > Actinopteri > Spariformes > Sparidae > Lagodon > Lagodon rhomboides. The sequence continues at coordinate 12,039,103 of CM077806.1, forward strand.
TTGCAGGTTTCTGAAAATGCACGGTTTGTTAACCTGCACTTCAGAGGCACAAGAGCCCAAATGATGAGCTCCAAGTCCACTGAAGCCAAATCCAGAAATCCCCAAACTAAGTGTATATATGTAGGTCAAAGTGTCTATTGATAAATGCTAATATTGGTAGATTTTTGAAAATATGTAGATTTTTTTTTTTTCGGGCGGGGGTACACTACACTTGGCCTCTACACATTTTTAGTAGACTACCTTTTAAGGACTGAAATTGCTGAATCACAACAAAAGAAATGTAGGAGGAAATCACAGAAATGTACAGATATGACCAGAATCAGAGATATTTTTTTATGTGATTGTCAGAGAATGGTCTGTGTCAGATGTACTGTTATTTTATTATTTAAGTACGTAAATAGTAAAATCAAGTGACACAGATTATTCACAGGAAGCTGCTTAATGACAGATTGTTTGACCTGCCAGTTTTTGCAATGGATGCCAAATACTTTGAGGAAACCTGTGGAGCCGTCTGTAAACTCTTTCTAGTCTTTCCAGGCCTTTGCTTCAAACTGTAGCATTTTCTGTGAGCTCATAGTTTATCATCAGACACAGGCTGACCTTAAGACCTGTGTCAGTATTAATGGAGCTCAAAGTGCCTGTTGTTATATTCTTATTATCGAAAGAGTATTTTTAAAACTGTGATGTTTGTATTTTGTTCATTAAAACACTTTTCCAGTCTCTCTTAACACTCGTCTTCATCATTGTTCAGTGTTATTTTGGGACTGACCTATAGAGGCTGAAACAGCTCCTCCTGGATCTCTGCTGAACTGACTGTCAGAAACAGTTTTACACTTTTATAACTACATGGGTGAAATCGAGTAATTTTCACCTGCTACATGTGTGAAATATGTATTTTATATTTTGAATGTTGGATTCCTGTTCATGTTGCTGCCAGGTGGGCGTATAGATGTACCTGCTGCTACCTGAGCTGCACTCTACTGACAGGTTTGCATACAGAAAGTGCACTGCTGCTCATGTTTCACACAGAGCTGCTCTCTCTCCATAGTGCCACTGAAAAATGACAACCCCACACGCATTCAAGTATAGTTCTGCTTTTATTTTTCACTGTGTAATGTTCTTATAATGTACAGCTACTGGACTTAAGGTGTACATACACTATGTAGGTTACACTGTCAGTGTTAAACTAACAGTGGCATAATTATTTGCAGCTGTGTCCAAAGAATATTCAGAGACGTTCCAGGCCTTATTATGAAGATGAAGTATTTTCTGTGGACTCGTCAGGAAGAACTAAGTATTCAAAACATTGTGCATGTTGGTCAAATGCTCTTTTTTTTAAAAAAAATCCTAATATTATAGTAATCTTAAGTTATTATATTTAAGGTTACTTGTTATAGGCTAGCAGTTCAATGCCAGACCGATGTGCCTACATTACCCACAGTGCAACATAAAGTCTGTCAGTCTAAAGTCTGTCAGGTTACTTAACTTTCCTATCAGATCTCCTCCAAACTCATCCGCCTTGTGTTTCAGTGAGGTGGTTTCATTTACAGTACACTGGGGACATTGTTTATATGTGGCGGACCCTGCCACTTATTTTCCTCTGTGAACAGCTTGTTTACTCACTTTCGATAAAAAATAAATATTGAGTTTATAATTTTACATAATTAATGTTGTAAATATTAAAATTCTGAGTGTGAATTTCCTCTCTAAAACTCCGCAGTGCCCCTTTAACAGTCAAAGAAACTGGAGACAGACAACTTCCGCCCACCTGTACAGCAGGTGGTTTGTTCATGTCGCCGCCTCCGTCGTGAAGACTTTCCACCAGAGCAGCGTCTCAACAAGTCAGGACACAACGTGAGTTAATTATTTATTGACTGGATAACAGCAGACAGAAATGACGCCAGGCTGACTGGATTTACAAGTGGATGTAATCGAGTGAAAGCCAGTTTGTAATCAACCAATCTAATGGTGGTGTCATTATTGTATAGTCGTTACTTTGTTATATAGCCTCCTTCATAATTAAAGGCGAAAGGAAAAAAAGTGTCTATTTCCAGTTAAATGACTTTATTATCTGTGGTGATTATGACGTAGTTTATCTTCGAGCACTCGTGAACTTCAGACTTTAAGTGTTGCTGTATTACTCGGGCGACTCTCACTAAACGTGGTCGACTGATGATTATTAATATTTTTTAAAAACGCACACATTATTTTCCTCTGTGAACAGCTTGTTGGAAAAAAATAAATGTTTCTGAGTTTGTATTTCTTCCTCATTAATATTGTAAATATTAAAAATCTGAGTTTGAATTTCCTCTCTGAAATTACGCAGTGCCCCTTTAAGCAATCAAAGAAACTGGAGACAGACAACTTCTGCCCACCTGCACAACCTGACATTCAAGTTGTACTTCATTGCTCGGGCGATTTTCACTGAACGTGGTCGTCCGATGATTATCATTTTTTAAAAACAGAAATCAAAACGAGATTTAAAACCTTTTTAGGTTAGCTGTCTCCAGGTCAGAGCTGGATACACGTTTTCTGCTCAGTAAAAGTCTGTTGTATGGTTTTTTTTGTTGTTTGTTTGTTTCATGTGAAGGATGAAAGTGAAAGTATTTGATTTTAGGAGCAGCTCAAGAGCATCACAGTGCTGCAGCTGAAGAAGATGATAGAGTTCACCTTTGGAGGTAGAGTCATCACATTCATACATACGACCTTCACATGGCCACTTTTTAAATAGCCACTTGACACCAGTGCACACACACACACACACACACACCTTTACCATTAGACGAAACAAAAACATGAAACAAAGAGGAATTAAAGAGTAAGGCTGTAAATATTAGAAAATATTGGGCTTATCTTTGGGATTTATTTTGAGGAAATGTTAATTTTGTGTGTGTGTGTGTGTGTGTGCGTGTGTGCAGAAAGCTGTGACCGGTTGGTCTTTGGAACCGAGCTTCTGGAGGAACGCGCTCTGCTGTCCGGCTACGGAATCAGACACATGTCGACCATTTTCACATTTGTGATGTTACCAGGGGCTTGATCCCGGAGAGGGGGATGGTTGGAATGGGCGACAAGGAGGGCAAAAACAGAAGTATGGAAAAGTTCTGTCTTTTTATGAACATACTCAGGATGTATCTGTTCCTTATTGGGAAACATTCAAATGACACACAAGTCACGCACAAGCTTTATATAGCTTTATATATATATATGTTTGGGCTCTTAATTCTATAACAGAGCATTGTAATTTATTGGGATAAGATGTTAAAATTCAACGAACACTAAACATGTGTGAATAAAAGGGAAGAAAACGAACAAATGTCCAGAGGATTACTTTTGTTTATAACACAGATGTGTGTGCTGATGTGTATTCAGTTTCACTCAAGACCAGAGTGATGTTGTGTGACACTCGGAAAGTCTTTTTCCTGGTAGTAATCCTCTTTTTTTACTGAATGTGTGTGTAATCTGATTACACCTTTCTTCTCTGACTTGAACAGAATACAGTTCATTTTTTGTATCTAACTACATAATCCTGTTAAATCTGTCGTTTACCCATTTCTCCATCCGGTCCTCCTGACGCCACATTATTGCAACAAAATATCCAAACAAATTCACTGGAATGAAAGAAATGAAATGTTTTCTGGGGAAAGATCAGATATCCCGCATAGGTTTGCTCTCCCAATTTGGGTTTAGATGTCAGGAGGTAGGCTGGCCATTATATGCAATCATCACTGACCACGATTATTGACTGGGCCTTTCATCTATAAATGCCTTCGAACAGATAACAAAGCCACAGTCTGTGCTCACTGATCATGTGTAGGAACCTGCTCTGCAGCCAAAGATGCCACAGAAGTCCTCCTGTTGTTCGTGAAGAGCTAGCCACAAGACGTCAGCCAGCTCCACGCATTGTTGTTTTTACACTTCTTTTTAGACACTTCTAACAAATGAACTGTCGGCTTTAGAGGTTCCAGTATTTGTGCTAAGCTCGGCTAATCACGTCCTCGATCCAGATCTCTAGAGACGCATGTTTCTCACCTCAGTGTAAGAAAGAAAGGGGCTTTTTTCCCCCAAAACGTTGAAGTTTTCACTTTCATTCAGGAACAGCCACATGTTTCTGGTGTCACTTCTTGTAGGCTTAATGTCCATGTGACAAAGAGGAAACGAGTGAACATGTAGCCTAAATCTAACTTTTTCTTACACTATGACAGTGTTTTTCCAGATAATTTCAGTGTTATTTCGCTTAGGTGATTTCATTATGTGGACATGTCCTCCATCGGTCTCTATGATAACACACTGTCTGCACGTCTGAAGATTCCAAGAACATTTGTTGCACAGTGGTTCGTGTGCTGGAATGGCCTGGGTTCCTGTTCTGGCGGATCTTCTTGCCATGGGACGTCGAGGGTTATAAGAACTTGAGGCGAACGGGAAGAACTGGTTAGGTTTGCCTATATAGATTTCACAGGTGAATAGGTGGTTGAGTTGATGACGCACAGGTGGTTTGATGAAACACGGGTGGTTGGATTGGCTGGGCCTGGGTGTTCATTCAATCCCTATTGGAACCCGGCTCTGCTGGGTCAGCTGGAGAAGCTGAGCACTCTGATCCTGGACTGTAACAACTACACCTCTCACATCAAGTTCCCCTACATGCCCAGTGTCACCACCCTGTGCATCAACAAGAACAAGATCGACAACCTGCCCGTGTTCGTGGAAGAAATCCGACGAAAGTTCCCAAATATAAAGTGAGCCTGTTTGACAAGTCCGTAGAGGAACTGCAGTTGATAATCATTCCTCCATGTTTCATTCTTCCATCTTCCTTTCATATACAGGATCCTCAGTATGATGAACAATGAGGCAGCACCTAGCTATTTCAATGGAGGAAGTCTGACCCAGTACAAAGACTACAGGTGAGACTCTGTCAGACATCCTTTCACCCCCTCCCAGTGTTTCCCTGTGGTAGGCCTGTCACTGCAGCAACATGGCCACAGCTAACGGCTTGGCTGCTGTCTGAAGCAACCAACAACTGTAAGGATCTTACTTTGACCCTGAGACTCTGATCTCAGTGCTGTGAAAAGGCAAGTTGGTTGTTGATGAAGGTTCTCAGTCATCCAAGTCATGTTACAGCCAGCTGTATTAATAAGTAGGCAGCTTTTGTTGCTTACTCATCAAGTAGAAAGAAAGATGTTTTTGACCCGTAAGAACTGGAACATTATTATTGTTTTAACATTATTATTGTAACTCAGCTACAGCTGTAGTCATTGTTTGGACTACAGTTTTTTCAAGCTTTCATTTCAGTGGAATCTTCAGACGTGTTGATGTGAAACGATGGGAAACACTTGGCTTCTCCCCTGATGGAAAGAAGTTTGATCTGACGTTTTCTTTATGTTTTAATGTAAGTACATGATTTTGACGTATTCATCACCAAAACACTCGACCTGACGTGTGTAAGTGTTGATTTAAGTTGTATTTGTCAGCTGAGGAGTTAAGTTCTACCAGAAACTGGTGTCAGTTACTCAGATGTCCAGCTAATGCATGAGCACAAACTTATGAAGGAGACTACTGTGACTACTGAGACAACTGGAACTAATGAGACTGCTTCAACTACTAGCTAGCTTCCCCTGAGACCCATCATGAGTCTAGTCACTGGTATCAGAGCGTTCGTCGATTCATACACTGTGATGTTGATCAACCAATAGACATAAAGCTGACTCAGTGACCCCCTGGTATGCATCATGAAGCAGAAATGTAACCAAAGAAAATGTAAAAAGAAATCACAGAAATGAATTGTTTGTGGAAATAAATAGTGGAGAAATACAGCAGCGACAGCAGTGATAACAGCTTTACTAAATCATCTAGTTACATTAAAACATAAAGAAAACCTCAGATCAAACTTCTTTCCATCAGGAGAAAAGTCAAGTGTTTCCGATCATGCACTGTGCTCTGTGGAGAGAAGAGAAGAGTCTGCAGCTGTCTTCATGATTTAATTCTGATGCTTCAAACACATAGAAGAAGCTGGAAGGTGAAAAACATAAACAACTATGATTTCACTCCGAACCTGCGCAGGAAGCTTCACACCAGACCACAGTCAAGTCAGAGCATGCTGCTTAGGGAATTTTACTGAGTCGTGTCGCATAAACCCCTGCCTGTAGCCAACTGCTCAAGTGGAGTACCTGTCAGAACAAAGAAGTCATACAGGACTTGTTCAGACTGATGACGCCAAAGTTTGCTCTTCATTGTTTTCATTAAGATAAGCGCCCTATCGACTACAGAACAGTCCTGTATCTGATCATGTCACATGATAGCCAAAGCAAGCAATGACTCTGCAACTCAAGATCTTGGGAAACATCATGGATAGCACTCTTCCCTCATGAATTAAAGGTCTTCGTTCTTAACTGATCTAACTACTTGACTGTGTTCTGGTGTTTCCTGCTCAGGTTCCGAGTGCAACCAAAGTTATTTGTGTTGTTTAGCTTCCAGCTTTCACACGCATAGATATGTGTTTGAACTATCAGAATTAAATCATAAAGACAGCTGCAGATGTTTATCTTCTCTCCACAGAGCACGGTGCATGATGGGAAGCACTCGACTTTCCCCTGATGGAAAAACGTTTGATCTGAAGTTTTCTTTATGTTTAAATGTAAGTAAATGATTTTGACTGGCGTTTTCAAAGATTATCATGTTAATGAAAACAACTTCTCTCATATTAATGGATTTATTTACAGTATGTTCACATTATAAACAGAACATCAGGTAAAGGCAGTGCATTGTGACAATGTTCATCAGAAGACGAAGATTCAGATCAAATAAATAAAGTGAGAGGATGATATTTATATCAAATAAACTTTATTTACAGCTATAACTGTAACAAACTGATTTACAGGTCACATTCATTACTAGAATATGGAGAGACAGACAAGAGATATATTTTTATTGCATCAGTTTCTTGAATAAGATCCTCTGATGAACAGAAATTGTCAACAATCCTAATACTGAAAATATCGTTCATGACATAATAAAGCTTCAAGTATTAAATGTCTCATGAAAGTCTGACAACATGTAAGAAAGTCATGAAATCCTTATTTGAAATGTTTTACAGCATTTGAAGAATAAAACTCAAACTGTGTTGTTTGTGTAAAGTGAACATAAAGTAACTTCATAGTGATAAAAACTGTATTTACCAACGGGAGTCACTCGAATAAAGCCCTCAATACATGAGTGTACAGACCCGTGTGATTGGAGGATAAAGATCTGTTTCTAAAGTTGACATGCAGACCAACAAATGATCTGAGGTTACTCTCACACATGTAGCCTATCAGGTCTCTGAGGTGCAAAAAAAAAAACACACCTGGGGATTTTGGCGTGAGAGATGGTACTAAAACACTCGTCATACAGATCACTACAGTCTGTCCTCTCATCATGATCATCGTCAAAGACTCTCGACCTGACATGTGTAAGTGTTGATTTAAGTTGTATTTGTCAGCTGAGGAGTTAAATTCTACCAGAAACTTAGTTTCCTTTTCTAAAAGTGTTTTGTAATAACATTTTATTATTGACCCTTAACATTGGATCATAGAGAGACATGTTAAAATTTGAGACACAAGATACCAAGTTCAAGATTGTTTGTGTTTATTTACAGTTGACATCTCATTTCTTTATAGACACTGTTGACAACACTGAAATTCTGTTCCCACAGCTCTGCACCGAAGGGTCTAATGCACCACTTGTTTTGTGTTGTTCTCTAGATGGCGCCGTTGTTGCTTACTGAGGTGTATACATACTTACGGGAACTTTATTATTTTCATTATGAAGTTGAATGATTTTCTGTTTTCTCCATTCAATTTGTTGAACCACAGAGCTGCTGATGTGTTTTTAATGAGTCAAAGCTGTTGGACTGAACACTTCATCTTTAACCACTGGCGCCATCTTGTGTCAGAAGTACAATGCAGCAGCTTAGCGTTAGCATTAAAGGGATATTCCGGTGTAAATTTAATCCATGGTCTAACACACCGAGTAAGACTCCCCCTCGAGAGGTCAAGTTTGCTGACCGCTAGCTTAGCTAGTTTTAGCAACCTCAGAAAAGACCGCACGATAACAATACACTGCAGCTTACGTCTCCAACTAGAAACCGCCATCAAAAAGCCACAATTAATGGTGAGAACAGCACCAAACTTCAGCAACAGCACACGTACAGTCCCAGCACACAGTACGAAGCATCAAACATCTGCTAGCTTTGCCGGATTTGTATTAAAAACACAGCTCAACTCTCCGTGCTCCTCCAGCAGCCTGCCTGTGTTTGAAAGCCCCGATGAATCGATTACCGAGTGCAGTAGATTTCCGCAGCTCAAGGGTGAAAATGTATAATTATTACTCCATGGAATGCTCAGTTCTTATTATCGAGAGCTGACAGGGAAAATAAAGGAAGTAATGGAGTAATAAACATGCATTTTCAGCCGTGGCCACACAGCCATAAAATATTGGTAACATTCTTCACTCACACATTTGTTTCTGTAGTTAAGTTTGTATTTTGTTCATACACATTATACATTTAAGTTATTAGTCTATATTGGTTTAACATTAGGTTCAAATAATTCACACAGGGATTTTCTGTTTTATACAACACACTTTATTAGTTTGACAGTACATTGGTTTTCTATTTGAAGCGCGCACATTTAGTTAGCTTTTGTACAGTCTTTGTTTGGTATAGTTTCATAATTTGTTTTCTTTGAGTTACCAGTGTTGTTGTTGCTGCTGCTGCTGCTGCTGAAGGCCGGCAAAAGGATCCGCCCCCACAAGCTCAGCCATTTTGTAGGGGAGAGCGCCAATTGGGCCGATCCAAAGGGCCTGCACACCATGGGGGGGGGATTGAGTACTTTGTTGTTTATTTTCTTTAGATAATTAGTCATTTCAATCATTCATTTTGTTTGGTTACGAATAAATTATGTTTATTTTAATTAGTTAATTTTCCTGATTTTCTTTGTGGGCAAATTAGCTGGTGTCTTTTGTGTTTCGTGTTTGTAAACCCCTCTTGTGTTTAGTATGGGCTGATCACCCAATGTATAAGTTCCCTCGTGTGTTTAGTCACCAGGTCTGTTTGTCTTCTGGTAGTTTGTTCAGTTGACATTTATACAGTTTTGTTAGTTTGACCTCTTTTATGGGCCCAATTCTTTATTACTTTGGTTTGGAATTTTTGTAGCATTATATTTTGGGTAAATAAAGACCCCTTTTTGAAAATACTACCTGGTGTCTTCATTGCCGACTGACTCGGTCCCTCACACCAGGTTGTGGAAAAGATGTTACTCTGTTTCAGAAGGGTCAAATTATTGGCCTGCCTCAAGCAAAGAAAACATCTAAGGAGATGCTAAAAACGACTACAATTGGGTTAAGAACTGTCTAAGGCATTGTTAAAACCTGTAAGGACAGTGGTGAACCATCATCTTCAAGGAAGAAATGTGGTCGGAAACCAATCTTGAACGATCGTTACCAGAGATCACTTAAATGTTTGGTGAAATCATATCGTAAATACTTAACAGTAGAGCTCACAGCTGTGTTTCATAGTTAAAGTAAGAACATTTCCACACGCAATGTGAAGAGAACTCAAGGGATTAGGACTAAACAGCTCTGTAGCCATAAGAAAACCACTTATCAGTGAGGCTATTCTGAGGAAAAGGCTTCAATTTACTCGGGAGTTTAAATATCGGCCTCTCAGGGTAAGAAGAGAGGCAGATGAAGTGATGCACCCATCATGCCGAGTGCCTACAAGCCTGTTGGGGCAATGTTATGATCTGGGGTTGATTCAGTTGGTCGGATCAGCTGACTACCTGAATATGCCTTAATGACCAGGGTTCTCCATTAATGTATTTTTTCTTCCCGATGCCATGGGCACATTCCAAGATGACAATGCCACGATTCATTGGGCTCAAACTGTGAAAGAGTGGTTCAGGGAGCATGAGACATCATTTTCACACATGGATTAGCCACCACAGAGTCCAGACCTTAACCCCATTGAGAATCTGTGGGATGTGCTGGAGAAGACTTTACACAGACTCTCCCATCATCAATACAAGATCTTGGCGAAAAATTAAAGCAACTCTGGACAGAAATAAATGCTGTGGCATTGATAAGCTGATCAAAACGATGCCATGGAGAAAGTGCACTGTAATCAAAACTAAAGGCAGTCCAATTTCTCTACATGATGTATTTTATCTATAATCAAATTTGACATTATGATTTATATCCCATCTCCCCTGTACTGGACTCCAGGAGACACTGCTTGTTGTATGATGTCATAGGACACACAGGAAGTGATATCTATGTACTGTTTCCGCTATATATTTGGTTATATGTATTTTGTCATGACTTTATTCCATTTGTGTTGTTTTTGATTTTTATCAAGATTTTTTTTTTTTTTTTTTAAATCTTTCAGTTTTAATCGTCCGTCCAGATTTTATAAACTGATTTAACTTTCTCTCAGGGATCTTCAACCTTGCCTTGTTGTAATGTGCAGTTTAAACTGAAATTAAGTTTGTTTGTTATTTACTGTCTGTTACTGATGGTCTTTCTGGCTCTGTATGTGTGTCTGAAAGAAAAGCTGTGATTTGTGACGCTGGTGTTAAAGATAAAGGATCTCTGCTTTTAATCAGGAGTGTGTGCTTGTTTTTGTTTTTTTCCTGAAGTCATCTTACATGATAGTAAAAATAAAACCTTCTCAGCTGCAGTCATGTATTAATGTCAGCAGGTGGCGCCAGTGGTTACCAATCTGTGACAACATGTGGATCAGGAGCTGCTGCTGCAGAGAAGATCAAATACATCATCAGCAGTGAGCTTTAGTTTGATTTACTCACAGTCTGTGCAGGAAGAGGAGGATAAATGAAACATAAAGAGTGTGTTGGTCTTGGTTTCTTTACCTTAATGATAGCTGAGAACTTCTTTATTAAAGTGTCTTATAAAACATTGGTCTGTGTTTCCAGTTTGACATCGATGGATTCTTCTATTCCTCTTTCAAACCATCTGTCTTCTCTGCCACAGGTTTTAAGTGCTCCCCTGATGTGCTTCTGTACCTTCTCCTTCCCCTCTGACTTAGTGGGCACAGTCTGATGGATTATGGTTCTGATGACCCAGCTTGTGCTCCAGTGGGTGACGAGAGTCAAACACCCAAGTATTGAACTGTGTGTAGGTTTTCTGTACACCTTCATGTTGAGGCTTCTGTCTTCTTCAGTGTGTACTGCGCAGTCCGGGAAGTGCAGACTGTTTCCTCTGACATCTTCATGTGTGAAATTGATGTTATCGTCCACAGCATTTATATGATCTGTGAAGGCTTCCACTTCCTTTGTTCTGATTTTGACCCAGGTGTCGTCCACATACCCGAACCAGCGGCTGGGAGCTGGGAATTACACACCAATTGTTGTACACATCTGTAAATCTAACTTTTCACTTGTAGATCATGCAAAACACATTTTGTGACCAAATTGAGACTGATGTCTCTCTGTAATGAGGAAGTAGCTCAGTTTTACAGTCACATAACACACTGCCTTCTGAACGTTGAGGAAGTAGCAGCAAGTTTTGAAAGAAACAGTGTTGTGCTCATTTGGAAGACTGTTGTACCTTTTTCCATTAAGGCTGGATATTTCTAGTCCACTTGCAATGTAGACACCAATGTCTTAGGTCTCATTGTTAACAAACATATCTCTGATCTTTTCCCTGTCAGGTTCCATCAGTGCTTCGGAGCAGAACGTAGATGTTGATCCACTGTCTAAAAATGCTTAGGTCTAAGTCACTTTGTTCCCTTTTCTTGCTTTCACCTGAACTGGAAGAAGTTCAACTAAAGGTTTTCCATTACTACCGGCCGCTGTTTGACTTCCAAAGGCTTGAGACGACACAAAACAATGTCTCCTGTTGCAAGATTACGTTCTGTTTCGTTCCACTTTTGTCTTTCCTGTAATGAAGCAAGGCATTCTTTGGACCATGGAAAAATTTGTTTCCTCTTCAATGTGAGCAGATGGTTTGGCGTCAGAGGTTCCAGGTCGTTGGGGGTCCTCCAGAAGTTGATGTTGATCCATTGTCTAAAAAGGCACAGGTCTGAATCACTTTGTTGCCTTTTCTTGCTTTCACCTGACCTGGAAGAATTGGGAGTTTTAAATTACTACTGGCTCCTATTTGGCTTCCAAAGGCTTGGGACAACATGAGTGTATTGTTTACAGTTGGTTCAGGTTCACTGGAGTATATGTATAAGTATTTTTTTCTTGACATGATTACGTAAAGCTGTTGGATGGCTCTGTTTGCATTTTTCACATTTTTTGCTCAAATGACCGGTGTTGAGACACCCAAAGCAAAGTCCCCTTTATCTGGGTTCTGGGCACTATTTCATTTATTTGCAAGGTGGTGCGCCACCACATACTTGAACAGTGTCCTCAGTAGTAGATCGGGAGAGGCCTGCCTCCCTCCGCCACCCACTGCACGTCTGATGAGACAGCGACCCTTGCTGCATGTTTATGCATTCAGAGTCACTTCATTAATATCTGAGGAGGAACGATATGTAACTGCAGCTGCTCCACTGTGCAACCACAACTCCAAACATACATGGGTACAAAGTAGCGCAGCTCATTAACAATCAGTTTGCCGCCTGCTGACTTCCTGTAGCTCATGTTAACGGATGGCTGAGGATGTTGTCCACTAACAGAACAGGACTGCAGGTATTCAGGTAGTGTAACTGTAAAACAATGGCAGGTGAGATACAACAGGTCTATCTCTCTTGCGAGATGTTTGCTATTTCCACATTGTTTCCCATGTGCCCGCCTCGGACCACATGCTTTGTTCTGTTAGAAAAACCCTCCTCCACTTTCTCTACTTTTGCACGGCACCAGCGCTCCACATCAGCACTCCTCTCTCCACCCTTATCTCAGTTCCTTCCGCCGCTTGTGCTCGACTCCTTACTCCGGTGCTAGACGTGTTTTCCCTTCCTCTGTCTGCGGATTTGCAACGTCTCTTCCTGTAAAGGCAAACGTTTCACAGCAGACTCAGATCCAGTTATATGAAACATGAGGCCCCTGCTGGCACACGAGCACTTGTGCTGTTCTCTGCAATCGGTACATCATTTTCAACTTAAAATTCTATAAGATATTGCAAATGTTTTATTGTCATGTGCTCTTGATATATTATGTCTGTGTGTGCCGTGGTGTGTAACTACAAGTCGGCAACTCTCAAAAGGAGCCTTGTGTCGCTAACACAAAGCAGAGCTTCTCTCAGCAGTTTCCAGAGTGGATGCATCTTGTAGGGAAATGTAATGACATAAATCTGCGCTCTCGTGATCAGTCGGCGTGTGGAAGCAGCGCTCTGTGTCCTCCGAACACAATGTGGAGAACAGGTGTGGAGAGTCGATTACACAGACGTCCTACAGGACTGTATCCATCATATCATGTAGTCATGCGACTCACAAACGAGCAGTGACAGTGCTGTTTTCTGTCAGAATGTGATCGTCACACATTCTGACTCCAGCACAATGCCACGTCAGACAGCTGACAAGAGGGCCATCAGAGTTGAAGTTTACCACAGCACCTTCCACATGCTGCAGGAGCCTTCGGGGCGAGTTGTGTTTGTGTCGACTTTCATAGGACATCATGTACGCCGTAGGTGCCTGTTTGTTACGTGTGAATTGGTGTGTGTGTCAAGTGTATTGTCTGTTGTTGAATGGTGGGAAGGAAAGCTGGCTTTCCCTTCCGCCGAGAGACAGCCATTGTCTATCTACTGTTTTATGATCCCCACTGAGTGTGTGTGTGTGTGTGTGTGTGTGTGTGTGCTTGCCTTGGTTCAGCACTCTTCAGGTAATAAGTTCAGCAAACACACACCGCCAGTTCTGTTAAGGCTGCTGACACACCGAGACCGTTCATACTCGAATGACATGGGTGCGTATCTGCGACTGTCGAGGCGCTCTGTCACTCAAAGCACCCAACGAACCTTCAGTCATTAGTTCCGTAGTCCACACGTTATAACTGAATTTAACTTTTGTAGTGAAACATTCCCTAAAAAACAGAGCTGGGGTCAGGATCCGGTTAGCGTAGCTTGATATAAAGAGGGGGAGCAGGGGGGATTGTAAAAGCCAAACTGTAGCCAAGTAAAGTCGATCAGAGTCATACAGTCAGTGAACTCAATCACAATGATAGTTACAACCTCATCTATCTGTTTCTAACATTAGCTGTTAGAAATTACTGGTCATTTGCAGCACAACTGAGTACTACAGTTCCTGCACAGCGACTAGAACCAACACCTGCGCTAACATACATAAAGGGCTTGGTCCTGATCGCTAAACTGTTCACAGATAAATTGTTCTAGAAACTTCCTCTAATCTAAAACCTCCCTATTTCTACTGTCTGAACAAACAGGAAGTTGAGCTTTAGAGCGGATAGTCAGCGTGTTTTTGAACTTCAGACGGAGGCAGGCTAGCTGTTTCCCCCCCTGGGTCCGGTCTTTATGCTAAGCTGCGCCTCTTAACACAGAGACGTGCCGAGATTGATCCTATCTACTCAGGAACAGAGCAGATTATTTCCAACAATGTTGAACTGTTACTTCAGCGCTCCATTCGTTCTCGTGAGACTCTTCGGTTGGTTAGACTGCATCAGCATTGCTTTGGTTGCTTTCATCTTAAAATAGGCGGAACACTCGCTGATTTAGAAAGACGACTGCCCTCTTCACTAGAGCAATGGACTTGAGTGGATCATACATTGTGTCCTCGTCAGTCTCCGAGGGTTCCAGCCTTCTTCTGTGAGAACGGTCTGAGATGTGAGAGCGACCATTGACCACTTCCGCTGCATCTACGGAGGAGACAGCAGGCTGCCACAGCAGGGACGTTTATAGTCTATCTGATCCTGACTCAAAATCAATATACAGAAGACGTATGGCTACAAAAGGAGAGGAACATTTGACTGTGTCTAAACAGCTTTTGTGCAAACAAAACTGTTCACAAATCTTCTCTTTGTCTTATTCTTTTAATTAGCAGAGAGCAATGATGACAACATTACCGTTAGCAGGCCTCCCACATCCAGCTCTCATTGGTTAAAGAAACAAACAAAAAACACAACTGTACATAATTAGTGTCAATTATTAAACAGCTCCAATGACTGTGGGCTACTGTCTGGTTAATGGGCTCTTTACAAGCTACTGGCTGTACTCGGATCAACTTCAGGAGAACCTCACAGCTAATGCCCGGGGCGGTATGATTGTAGAGACAACAGGAGCAAGTTAACAAGCTGAAATTTTATGAAGTATTCCACCTCCTCCCTTAAGGGACTTCCTCCAGAGCTGCTCCTCTGAAACATCGGATGTGTGCTGCCAGTTAGTTTGCTACGTTCAACAGGCTCTCTTAACATTTTAGTCGCATAAACACTGAAATAAGCAACTTTGTCAAATGTTAATTAGAGGCCTGCAAAAGCCACCAGCACAGGATTTAAGATATTTCACATCTTCTGGGGTTCGTCTAATATTCAGGTCGTAGCTGCAGGTTTTTCAACTCTGATAGATGAATGTTGTTTTTTCCATCTCAGCTAACAACAGCTGATTACACTTCATTTTCTTTTCCTTTTTACTTTAGTAAAAATATGAATCTAACTAGATTAGGCATGCACAACATATACTGGGCAGATATATGATAAGACACGATACTGGGAATTTTATATTATTATTAATTGATTGGATTATAATTATAGCCAATAAATAGTCCTATTAAAAAAAAGGGCGCGTTTGTTGTGCTCATGGCATCATACTGCTGTGCTGTGAAGTGTTGAGAACTCATGCCACCCTGGTGTGGAGGATTTTTATCGAGGATTTGGCCAGCTAATGGTGCATTAAGGGCCCCTGTACACTCTTCAGACGAGTCCCTGCCTGCCCTGCGTGATGTGGTCGTCAGACACATTCACAGTCTGATTGATACCAACTTAAGCAACATAAGTTTGACTACAGACATGTGGAGTTTATATGGAGTCAATATGGCCGAGGCTGTGGAGGATTGCGGAGTTGCACTTCGGCTGCATGGCCTGCGCTCTAAAGCTCGCTGTAAACGAGGCTGTACTGAGCAAAAGAAGTATATCCGACTGTGTTTCGATCGGCAGGAAGGTGGCAGGCCGAATGTGAATTGCCTGCGTCAGTGTTTTATCCGCAGACTAAGCAGCCATAGGCTTGCCTTTCAGTTCTATAACAGCCTTTATTTTTGTACTGAGGGATGTACTTCACTTTTTTGTTTCAATAACTTACTGTTTTATGAAAGCCAGAGTACAGAACAACCTTCCTCACTCAAAATAAATGGAGATCTGAAGTCAGAACCTCTGAGTCAAAACTGTTATTTGTTTTTGATGTGTTAGCAATAGTGATGTCAGAGCTATGGAATATTAAGTCATTCATCTTTGCTCACTACATCTTAGCCTTTTTACCCTCACTTGTTGAATCGAAATAGAAGTGAGGAACTGTTTTAAACCCAATGACTCACTGGTTACTGTTCGGACATGTTCTTGCAACGCAGTCTGAAACAGTTTTGACTGATCTCTGTTCATCACCCTTGTTACCTTGCTCTCTGTTACATGTTGATCATTTCGTTCCATACTGCTCCGTCTTTTTTTCCCATGTTTCATTGCCTCCCAGGCATCCCGCTGGCTTTATCTTGCACCTCACGTACAAGCGGAGTGTCCAGGAGCCTGGAGGGGTCACTACAGTGGAGTCACTGTCCGGCCATTCCCCCAGGAGTCACCACACAACCTTCATGGAGGGAACAGCAGCTGCACAGCGCTGCAGGGACAAACGGGCAAAAATGAGGAGGAAGAAAATGTGATACTGTCATTCAATAAAAAAAAAAAGTGAGAATAAGTTTATACTTATTGTATATCTATAGGCAATATTCAAGATTAAAGATTAATGTTGTAGTTCCCTAAGCTGCACACAGACAAACAATAATCAAGTCAAAGAAATAATTGATTCATGGTGGACTGTTGAGGATGAGTTGAGGAGTCTCACAGCCTGATGAGTGAAGTTGCTTTGTAGTCTTGGTGGTACAGCAGCAGATACTTCTGTATCTGTTGTCAGATGGCAGCAGGGTGAACAGACTGTGGCTGGGTGGCTGTTGTCTTTTAGTATCTTTGGGCTCTGTGCAGACATCTCACTTCACTGATGCTCTGTAGATGGTACCGGTGATATTCTGGGCGGTTTTGGTCACCCGCTGTAGAGCCTCCCTGTACCTGAACCATGCCACTGTTTCCAGTCAGGATCTTTTCTACTGCTTTCTACTCTCTTAAGTTTCCTTGAGAAGTAGAACCTCTGCACAACAAGACCAGTCAAGTGAGTGACTTGCTGCATATTTGTTGTGGCTGTGACGAGTCTTCGTCTTGTTTGCGCATGCAGACTGCTCCTGCATTTGTTTCTGCACTTCGAAATAAAGCACAGGCTTCTTGCAGTCGTGAACAGCTGAAAGTACTGAACGAAAAAACAGCACTGTAACGTGTACAGGTGGGGGGAGGGACGGTTTGGGCCAGGCGTAGAGACTGTGCAAGGTGTAACTTATGTTTAGTTTTGCTTGCGGCTGGAACAAACAGCCAGCAGCGGCCATACTCATACAGGGATTGTGATCTGTAGTTTCACAATAAAGAAGTAAACGTTCGTCGGCTGTCGCAGACCCTCCTGACCGACCTGCTGCCCCTCCACAAGCAGCCCAGTGGCAAAACCCGCCTTGCCAAAACCAAGTAACATTTCCTGCATCCAAGCTCGGTGTGTGTGTGGAGGGGCAGTCCACCATGCGTACACCCGGCCTGTCCGCTCTGCCTCGCCCAGAGACACAGCTGCGAGCTTGGTTGTCCAGCCGAAGAGGGCGGTGTGTTTGCTGGGGAAAGTACGGCCTACAGTGCACAGCTTACAGAGTCGTTAAGGACACGTGCGAGATCCGAGTTTTAAAGTTGAGTCCAGTTACCCACAATACAGCACTTACAATTACCATGACCCGGATGACTAAGAACATTCATCAACCTCATATGTTAACATTAATGACATCCTCATCGGCTGAGCTGCAACGTCACTTAACTTAGTTAGCTCAATTAGCTAGCCTCTTGTCCATGAGTAGATGTAACCTTCCCTCTGTGTGGTTACACAGAAAGAATGTAGTTCCAACATGAAGGTACTCACAATTAGGTCTGTCTTGAGTAACCAGGTCATGACTTCTGTAAAAAAAAAAAAAAAAACATTGCTGTTGAGTTTTTGAGATTTATTTGGTGCCTGAGCACCACAAGCTGAGTGCCATCTAGTTCCACTATATTGGAGAGAAGATAGACTTCTCTACAGCTGATATCTCCAAAACTCTCAACTCACAGCAAAACAATCTAGGTGGATTAATAGCACTCCAGGTGAGAGGGGAAATATGTTTTTTATTTTCTATTTTGCTGTGTATTGTTCCTTTAAGGTGGAACCAAAGAAGCTCCTGAGAGGTTTTCATGGTTTGAAGAAAGAAATGAATGGATCCTTTCGGGAATCAAATGGTCAACCAGAATTTTTAGAAAGTCAGTAGCTACATTTAAAAAAAAAAAAAAAAAAGGTAATAAAGACGTTCAGATAGTTCTGCTGAATAAAATATTTCTGTTCATCATGTCAGTCTTTCCGAAGGCCCTGTGGTATAAATCTACACCCAGCATCGTATGACCATTAAGTCATGATAACCAGCCACAGGCGGCTCCACATCCATTAAATCCTGAGTGCCTGTCAATTACTAATTAAAGAGGCATGCTGTCGCTCTCTCCCAGTCTGCTTCGCACTCCAGTGTGGCCTGTTTCTTATTCCTCAGGGGAATTTGGAAAGTAGCCACTCCACCCCCGCCACCTCCACCCCATCCTGCCAAAATTGCTGGTTCAAAGACTTACTGACATCTGGCCACAAGAGTCTCTGCTGGAGGGTGAATGGGAAGACGGATGGGCTTGACTGATTTACAGGACATGATAGAGGGAGAGACACTTTGTCTGTTGGGTGTGTGATGTTGTAAAAAGCAGCCATACCGAGACTACAGAATATTAAGTCTTGCTTGTACATCCAACATACACTCTATATAGACAGCATCAATCCATATGCAGTGAAATGGTACGAAAACCCATGCTTGCAGAAAGATACGTGGCTACACGTGACTGTAAATGGCTCAAAATTATAACTACAATAACTCCTCACCTGACGTTTTCCTGGCTGTCATAGAGACAGGTGACCGTGTGAATCACGGTTACACTGAATAAAGATTTCTCTGGTTTGAACACTGCTGGAAACAATTGGGATAAGCTAATGTAAGTACACAAGTCAACAAAATATATAACAAAGTATATACTGGTATGCATTAAAATGTCATTTTTAGGCAGTTTTAATGAAGTAATTACATGATTATTATTGTTATTGTTAATATTATTATTATTATTACAATTACATATATCTTTAAAATACCTAGACATGACCCTTATCTGTCCCCTATGGGAAAACCATGTAAAGTTTGGCTAGCAGGCCTGACTGCTGCCAGGAAGATTCTTGCTGGTAGCCTCCTCAAGCCTGGACTCATTTGATAGATGACTTAAAAAGATTTGCTGTCAAAAATGGTATTTCCTGCCTGTGTGGTGATGTTGCTGGGGAAGGGTTCGGGGGCTGGGCTGGGTGAAACCGTAAAATGTACTCAGCAGTGCTGAGTCAGCACACTGTTGTTTGGAATGTGACGTGCTGATTTTTGCAATACAAAAATAATGGTAGAAAAACGAAACTAGACATTAAAAGCATAAGGGGGAAATGAACAAGGAAATTATCAAACTATGCTGAGACTGGTAACTCTCTTTCGTGTTGGAGAAGAAATTCAAAGTCAGAATTGTAGTAGGCTATTTACATTATTAATGAAGTAATAATACAAACTCAGAAATACATATTTTCTGAATAAACAAGCAGTTCTCAGAGGAAAATAAGGTCTCCAGCCACTTCTTCACAGCACAGTGAACTAACAACCAGCACCAGGAAACTCTTTAACATGTAGTGACATCACACTGTATAATAGCAGTGCCTCTCGACAGGCTGCATAGACAAACAGCCTGCCGGGTTGTGACGTAACACAACAGGATTTGGTCATATGTCATATACTTCTGTGTGTGTGTTGCTGCGGTCAGTGTCGAAGGAGGCAGTTTACACTGGAAACAGACGGGGAGGGGGAGGGGGGCACTGAGAGGTGCTCTGGCAGGATTACTCAACAGGACGGAGTGTGCATTTTAAACAGATAAGAGAGAGACCGTTAGCGCGGCGCGGCACGGCACGGAACAGTACGGCTTTACTCCCGTCGTTCTTTACCATTCATTTGTTTTTTTCAACGAGCGTGACTAGCGCAAATCCGCACAGACGGAAAGGAGACAGAAGCGTGTCAGGTCTGAGGGCTCTGCATCTGCGTCTGCGTCAAACTGCCGCGAGGCACGCGCTTAGCTAGAACGGGACCGGAAATTAAGTTAATTCGCCTTCAAAATAAACGTGACAGGTTTCTTTCTTTCTTTCTTTCTTTCTTTCTTTCTTTCTTTCTTTCTTTCTTTCTTTCTTCTCAACGTCCAGTTTTTTTTTCATGGGTCTGGCCATAGCGAGGCTTATTTTTTCAAGGCCTTTCAGTGTAACAATTCAAAATGCAAAAAAAAAACTGTTCAACTCCTCGCTCTCAGTGTCAGACACTCTGAGTCAATAGGAGGACTCTGGATGCTTTGCTTCTTCTCAAACGTGCAATAATTAAGACAAACAATGTGCAATAACCAATATATTTTCAACTGCAGCAAATATATATGGATATATTCTATTTCCCCATTAGTTTTACTTTATCTTGTAAAAAGCTAATGACACAGAAATGACTACACCTAGATGTTTTGTGGTATGTTAAAAATGTATCAGATAAATGTATCAAATATGTTTGCATAAGTGACTTTATGAGTCGTCCTAGTTGCTCCCAAATCTGACCATTTCTCTGTTTTGTCTCTTACAGTTAACATCTTTACAGTCACCTAGTCGTGTATATTTTTATCTTTAATTTTCAACACTGTGTTTCTTGTTGTGTTTTCTTACATTTGATGATTACAGGAATTAATGCTCATAATGGATTCGAAGTACATTCTGCCTTGACAAAACTGTAGGCTAGAGAATTATATTGGCATGGCAATTAAAACAAATATATAAAAAACTTTGCGTTTTAGTTTGAAAACTCTCAACCGGAAGTCCAGTTGTGAATGCGCGTGTAACTTGACGCTACCTGTCACGGCACCGTCCTCCTCAGTGTGTCGTTGAAATGCCGGCTGGCCCAGCAGCACAGGACGCAAGACTGACGGCTCGGCAGCAGCTGACACTGTGTGCTGCGGTTCCCGGTCAGAAAAATGGCGTTTTTCATGGTGACCTTGTGTTAAAGGACTGATACAACGTTTTTTTTTGTCTGCAGAAGCCCTGGGATTTATTCTCCTCCGCAGAGCCCCTGCATTGTAACGGAATGGGAAGCGGATGAATTGAAAGTGGGACGTGGATACGGGGCTGATGGACCGGGTCGGGGACGGCGGGAGGAGCGGCAGCCTGATATAGTGCTCAACGCCAGGATGACCTATATAGCTTGAGAGCTTAATGGACGCTCTGCTGAATGGATACATGAGACATCAACTGACATCCTGTTGGACCTTCTAACATTGTAATAAGTGACCTTCGTTTTTTGATGTGCTGCTGCAGCACTGTGGGTAACAAGACACGTGAATGTGCATATGACTGAACAAAGAGGAACATCCTTGGGGCCCATGTCCTTTGTAGGGTAAGGGAACAGGAGAAACTGGATGGAAGGCGTCGTGTAGCTACTGGATGTGTTGCTGACCTTTTGGGTCGGGAGGAAACCAAAAGGGAAAACCGAACCCCGCAGGTGGCCCCGAGGCTTCGGGGCACTGCGCTCTCTCAGTGCACCGACCGTCCAGCAGCTCTGCTCTTTGCATTAGTACACAGCTCACAAGGCTGAGTGGAGCTGGGTTCAAAGGTCCAAACTAGAGCTGGGCTGAAAGGTCTTTTCAGAGTGAATTCAGCCCGCAGATGCCTTATCGACTCATGAGCATAAGATTGTCTGTTTATAATCACCCGTTTTACTGTGACCAGCAATAAAGTCGACAGCCAAGCAATAAAAACTGAAGTGTCGGATCCAAAAAAAAGACTTCCCGGGCTGTCAGCAACGTAAACTGTCGCCGTCATGCTTCTGAACTGCGGCCAGCCGTTGCCTCTTCTGAGGCACACAGACGTGCCGCCTCGGGTCATAGAGAACTTCATCCTGACCGGCTACCGCTTCCCCAACTACAGCCTGAGGGAGTGCTTGCTGTCGGCGTTCAGGCCCACTAATGAAACGGGGAACTTCTGGACGCACTTCCTCCCAGTTTTCATTTTTTCCTACTATTTCGTGGAGGTGTTCGGTTGGGAAGGCGCCCCGCACGGTGACGCCCCGTTCTTCTATCCACTGTGGAACTACTACATCGGTGTGTTCTGCCTGCTGATGGCGAGCAGCATGGCCCACCTGCTCAACTCCATGTCTCTGGTGGTAAGGGAAGTCTGCTTCTTTGTGGATTATGGCACTATCAGCTCCTACACCGTGGGCTCCTCGTTGGCTTACTACTACTACATCCACCCTCGGGCGGGGATAGTGGAGACTGGAGGGCACAATGGCTCCCATGCGGAGCAGAATAAGGAACCCTCAGGGGCTCCCACATCGTCCTATGCAATCCCAGAGTTCAGCGTCTTCTTCGAGACCTTCTACATTCCGTGCGCATGTTTTGTGGCGATCATTTGCGTCCTGTCTTGCTGCAACACCCGCCACAGGTGGAGGAAGCATCGATACGTCATCCGAACCTTTGTTTTCCTCCTCCCGTTTCTCGTCTCTTCCACGCCAGTCTTCTACCGCCTCCTCACCAGATCACCTTACACCGCCACCTCCCCCTCCTACGCCGCTTCCACCTCCACCTCGAGCTACTTCTATCGCCACTGCCTCTGGCTTCTGGTGTCCGCCGTCTTCAACATCAGCAAGTTCCCCGAGCGGCTGGCCCCGGGTCGCTTCGACATCTGGGGGCACAGTCACCAGTGGTTCCACTGCTGCACCTTCTTGTCCATCCTCGACGAACTCCACATGATCAAGTCTGAGGTGAGGGCGATCCTCCTCAGCCCGACTCTGCTGCTGCCCCCTGCCACCGTCTCCCGCCTGCCTGGACCGACCATAGCTTCCACCTACGGGGTGATGCTCCTCCTCCAGACCACCATCGTCTCCATCATCGTGTGGTTCTCCTGGTGCGCCAACTGCATCTACGGGCCCCAGAGAGACCAGCTGGTGAAAGACCACCCCAAGAAACACCTGAAATGTCACTGATCACAAAGACTTTCTCAAGCGTCCGGACTGTGAACAAGGATTTGCACATGCGTACAGAGCCGAGTCACGGAGAAGCGCACAACTCGAAACAATATTTCCCTTCCGATTCCAAGTCCGTCGTGTGTTCCACCCCCGCTGGGAGCGTTTTACAAGCTTTCAGAGGGGAAAATTGGGGACAAGGAGAGATGAAAGGATTATATTCTGAGCTCACCACAGGGTGGCTGTCTGGTTGAGTGAATATTGAAAGACCTTGCCAGTTCCCTCCCCAGAGCTGCTCCGGCATGTTCCAACAGGATGTCTGATGATAATAACTACCTCGAGGGACTGTACACTTCAGGACAGAGGAAAGATCTTGGTAACCAGGAGAACACCCGTTCCATGTAACATTTGGGTAATGTTGCTTTTAAATGTCAGCCTGACCATATGTGGCGTCTGTTGTCGAGTACTTCCGCCTGCTCGGCTTCCCCTTCCCCTGACTGAATCTTCTGAAACGTCGGTGCTGCTGCCACAGTTGAGCCCATTGTTTTTTTCGCGTTGAACAAATCCTACTTTCTGACCTTTTGTTAACCGTACCTCCGCTCGCACGCGGCCTCATTTCCCCTCTCTTTCTTAGTGCCCCCTGCAGCAGGAAGCGCGGTGGCCTTGACGACGCAACACAAATAACTGAGGGCTCGTATCGGCCTTTCAGCGGAGCGCTTTCAGGGGGCCGCTCGAACTCGCCCCCCGTCACCGAGAAGCCACGCTCGCTTTGTAACCTCAAAGGACTGAAACGTCTCCGAAGCATATAATGATGTCCTGCTGAATTGCTCTGTTTGGTTGATGTATTCATAGCGCGTGAGTACATCTGCTGTGTATGAATTTTCATTACACTGATGACTAGTTCCTCATAGATTATGCTCACACGGCTCACACTACTGAGTGCTTTAGTTCAGATTAAATGTGATGTAAATCTTTTTTTTTTTTTTTTTTTTTAATAAGCATGAAAAGCGTTGTGGGTTTGTGTGGAGCACACAGAAGTGGTACACGCTGATTGCTCACGTTAGCAATGATTTTATCATTTCAAAAAAATAATATCGCAGCCACAGCTCCGGTTTGAAGGCCCGGCGCTGCGAACGTAGATGGGAGTAGACGATGAAACCAGAGGCTGCTGTACGTGTCACGTGATGTACCGCAGCCCATCCAAGCAGAAGCCATAGTTTGTAAAAGTGGTAGATGAAATAATGGCAATATTGTAGTTATACTACACACCAGGAGCTCCCTGGACAGATTTGCACTTGACGGATAGATCGACTTAGTAGTTTTCTTAGCAGGTTTTACCTTTCCAGTATGGGGGTATTTTCAGTATCTTCAATGATTCCAGTGCGGAGGCCCCGAAGTGCCCTAAAAAAGAAGATTTTTATTTTAACCTTCAGCACATAAAGATAAAAAAAATATATAATATCTTTAATTTTTCAGGACTTTCTTTCAAACAGCATTAAAAATTTGTAAGGAGCGTCTGTGTTTTCACAGATCATAGGATACTTGTCATTTCAACGGATGTCTAGGTCCGTGATTGGAACAATGATAATAATATATGAGAGGCACAAACCGGGATTAGAGTTAACTTCCATGTCCATGTTCAACTTTTAACTGCATGAAGCCTTATTGTTGGCAGCCATTTCTGCACAAATGTTAGAAACACCCATGTAGACATCTGTTTTCCTGTCTTTCTCGGTGTTTCTGCCCAAAGCCGACAGGCCCTTATTTTGTTGCGTAAAGCTGCGTGGACCTGGGCCGGGTCTGGTTTTGGTTATTTTAAATTCAATTTTATGACATTCTCTTTTTTCTCTCTATGACGGTGCCAATCGTTCATGTCCGTGTTCGTCGTGCTTTTCTTGTAGATAAACAAATCCCAGAGAGTAGAGGCAAAGAAAGAGTGTAGTGGCATTAACATTAAGTAATATTATATGTATTTTATTTTAAATAATAAAATAAATATCTCTAGAAACATCTGGCCGACCAAATTGAACCTTATGGTGTGCTGAATCTGGATGCAGGCCCCTCTTTGTAGGCCTTAGGGTTGTGCAAAACGTTGTAATATTCCGACTGAAAAGACAATTTTCTGACCAATACTTGCGTGAGTGTAAGGTATTATGTGGTCCGCAACATTCATAGACTTGTTTATTTTTGACAAAAACAGCGAGCATTTTCAGTTCTCTTTAATAAACTAAAAAAAACAGAACTGGGTCCAAGACGCTGACTGAACCCGAGCCTGACCTCTCTGACGAGGGAAGAGGAAGTAAGATTTTTCAAAAGAGAAAGATAGAAAATCATTCCTCCGCTCAGTGTCAGTGTGCACGCTGAAGATGAACCGTGACTGTGAGCGCTCAGAAGAAGTGTGTGTTTTCTCTGTGTGTTTTCATTGTTTATCTGTCCTGCTGTCGGTCGGTCTGTCACATCTTCAAGCTGTGAGCTGTTTCCCGTCTACGGCACATTTAAATGTCGGTAATTTGTCGGTTGATGTTAGAAATGTTTATGATCACCACTGTATTCTACTCATATCTGCACATTTACTCATGTTAATTTTCGAGGCATTCACTTGCACAAGACAAAATCGATTCGAGCTGTAAATGATATTACGTAGACACGTGACGGAGCGCGTGAGGAGCGTGTGGAGGGGTTGTGATAATCATGCTGTTAACGGTGCACTTTAAAGCTTTTTCTAAAGCTCCTCAAAATGTTCCTTTCTAAGGCTCAGCCCTGCAGTACTGTATTATTTCAGGTTCAGGTAGCGCTTTTTTCTAACCGAACATCAGAGAGTCTTCAGATCACGACGTCGAAGCGATGTTTCTACCTCAATGGAGCAATTGTGTCACTCGTCACTGAGAAGAACCATCGTTGAGGCCGACCTCGTCCTCTGCCCCTCGACGTAAAAAAAGCAGTGTTCAGTATGTGAATGTTAGACTAACAGACTACTGTATCTTACCTAGCGGTGCACTCAGGGGTGACTGAAGAAGGATGCTAATATAATATTTACACATTAAATTATGAATTGCTGGAGGCGGAGGGTGATTGTAGAATCTGCCTGCTAATGTTGAAGTATAGTGAAAAAACCCTCCATGATGTTAATTAATGTATCAGATGCTAATATGGATGATTTGAGTTTTATTGAATAAATTATGCAAAGAATTGTGATCAGTGTGGCAAGTCCTTTATTCTGTGGCGTCAACAACAACCTTTCACAATAAAAAATGCTAACACGCTAGGTAAATTATAAATCAAAACATGCAAAATTTTACATTCTAAGAATTAACATAACGCCCCATCAGGGACGTAGATACCATTGAGAACACTGAGGTCAAGCTCTTTTTATAATTTGTTGGCATTTAGGGCACAGGCGATGATCTCGAGTCAGATCTGGAGGTGAACCGACATAAAAGTTCTCAAGAGCAGCTTGCGGCTCACTAGCTAACGCCAGCTAATCCCTAACATGAGGAGTGAGCTTTAATTCAGCGCAGAGAAAATGAAGACCGGTGACGATTATTAGTGTATTAGTTATGTATTCAGAAGGAGAAGTAAGGAAAAGTTAGGGTTGTCGCCCCGCTGTGATTGAACTGTACATTGGTTTTTATTAAGCAACCTAAGAGAATTTATATTCCGCAATTGGAAAGTGACACTTAATAAGATCATTTATAGACTTTAATGTTCTTGGATGGAATGTATTTAAAATCGTCAAAATTTTAGGCCAAAAGTAGTTTTAAAAAAAAGAGTAATGCTTACTAATCACAATTATATTCCTGGCAGTGTGGAGAAGACTTTGAAGATAGCATTTCATGTTGGGACCCAAAATTCACATAAAATATATCTGAACAGTTCACTGAATGAACAACATGTAAAAATGGAAAAAAAAAAATTTAAATTTGTGTATTTTAATGGCTGGTCAATGATGTCTGGGTAGTGTGTCCCAAGACCTCAGGATTTCTAAAATCCTGGCTTTAGACCATATTTAACGGCGGCCATTTTCCTCTGATGTCACGCTCGGGGTTGAAAGCTCAAATGTCGTACTGCGGTGTTTTAAGTTGAATGCAGTGAATCTGACAGATCGTTATCATTTCACCTCTGTCCCAATTGATAAGCAACTGAAAAAACGATGAAGACTGAAAGTCAGGATGATACAACAACATATTTGATAACCGGTTAGCTAATGTCCCACAGCAGCTCACGTTAGTGATCAGCCAACTGGCTAACATTAGGCTACTGCTTGATAGTGTTACACAATTACATCGGAAAGGCTTAAATTAAATCTGAAAAATTATTTCTTTTCAGGAGCTGATCAATCAAGAAGCAGTGAACTGATTATTTAAGAAAAGATTAACTGGGAACACAGCAGTACAACATCACAGCTTCCCAATCTGAGTGTGACATCAGAGCCAAAATGGCCACCGTGTGAATGGCCCGGCACTGTACATGTGTTACAGAACTAGGTTGTTTAAATAACCGAACAAGCTTATTTTGTAAAAATGAGATAAGAAGATTGATAACATTTTGACAGCTAGCTTAGCATAAAGACTGTATGCAGGGGAAAACTGCTAGCCTAGCTATACCCGAAGTTTGCCTACACAAACATAGAATCTGGGGCTCGTACAGGGATTCACATTGCTGGAACTTTTTCTCGTTGAACGGCAGTCAGAGGAGTGACTGTGCAGCTTCCTGAAATGTTGTCCTCACTGTGAGGCAGCCTAAAATCACAAAGAATTTCTCTTTGTAAACAGACTTAAAGAAATAAGATGTGTTGAATAGAAGTGTTAGTAGGTGTATTTCTGAACTTTGGACAGAGTCAGGCCAGTGGTTTCCCCTCTAGTCTTTATGCTAATCTAGGATAACCACATCCTGACCTCTGACTTGTAATTCAAACACGAGCCTGATATTTATCCCGTCATTGTTGAAAGAAGGACAGAAGATGAGATGATTTTGTGTCAGAGGTTTAACCAAGCGTGGCATCAGATTTCCTAAAACAGCTGCTGGTTTGTTATCTATCGTGTAACAAGCAGCAGCTGCTCACAGCTGCTGGCGCCGCTTGAGACTTTCAGACTTTAAAGGTTAGAGGAACTTTTGGTCCGTGGCTTTCCGAGGTTTGAATAATTCAAATGTTTTCAAATGAGTCCTGCCCGTTCGCAGAGTTCAGGCCCATGCGTTTGTCTGCGAGTACGTGCATGTGCTCGTAGGTGCGCCGGGCCTCGGCAGGGTTCTACATGCGGGGAACACGTGCAGCCGGCTTTTATGTAAAACTGCGCTCCTCCCCCCACACCAGCTTTTTCCATCCGTCCGTCGCTTCCCACTGTGACGGCCGGGGCAACACGAAAATGGGAAAAACCTCCTCAAGCACAGCGCCGTCACTGACCCGCTCTCAGAGTGGAGGCTGCTGGGAGCAATTAGTAATGTATGGGGAGGGCAGGAGGAGGACGACAATGGTGAAGGTGTTCTCACTGAGACACACTTCATCATCCCTCTTCTACCTCCTTGGTCCATGGCGTTCAGTGCGTCGGACATTAAAGAATGCTGGCCATAGTACTGACGTTTCAAACGTTCCCTCTCGTCAAACCTCCTGAGCGCTCCGTCCAGTAGGTAAAATGAAGACGAGATAGAAACTGGAACACCACAGACAACATAAAGCTCTCGCTTCTCCTCCCCGTGTCTGCTATTTTAAACACTGTAGCCTGCTTGCAGATGAAAAAACAACCTCACCCTCCAAACTTGTGACAATTCCTTTCAAGTGATCCAGTGACAGCCTGCAGCCTATTTATGGACTTTAAAAGCTTGTGGGGACTGTTTCAAGGTGCATATTATCCAGTGTATTTAAAAAAAAAAAAGCTTTCCAATATAGTCCTCTAACTGAAGTTTAGAGCTCTGCCAAGACGGGGCAGATGAAGACGAGCTTCAAGCTTTTTATAAAGGTGCAGTATGGAATGAGTTTAGCTGGAAAAAAAATCAAAAATGAACTAAAATTAACAGAATGTAATAAAAAAAGAATGTTGACGTCATTCTAACCGGCTAGCTCTGGCCGCTCCTTTCACGTGATACCACTGCCAGCTTCCAGTCTAGACCGCTAGCTGCGTGGCTAGCTGAGCTAACTATACGCTAGCAGTTACTATGGTGATTTATTGTCCCTATTTATTTGGAGTATGAAGTCAGGAGGTGGCCATTCATTGTAACTATGAACTAAAGTTTAATTACCTATTATTTCCCCATTCATTAATGATTGTTATTACAAAGTGTTACAGAACAGTGAATTAATGACAGGAAAAACTATTCCAAAAGGAAAAAACAGATTTTATTCTACTTTTCAGTAGTTTGTGGCGTAATGTAGTCAGGCATGTAATGAGTAAGGGACATGGAACAATTCAACAAAAGACTTGATTCTGTAAGTCAAAATGAGTGTTTCGGGATGAAAGAGCAAAACCATTAAGACACTGAGACATAAGACATCACACGTTCAGTCATTAAGGCAGTCACTGACATCAACCTGACACGCTGACAAAAGCAGGTTTAGGATAAAGTTTGGAATGTCTGAAGAACGAGCGGGTGGGGAGGGGAGAAAGGGACACCTGGGGGGGAGGGGTCTGATGGAATTAGTGCTGCCATGTAAGGTAAACATTACTATAATACAGTATTTTAATCACAATAATATTCTACTCTCTCAGTCAAGTCACACTACATTTCTTTCTTCATGATCACGATCACCAACACCTCACCTTTGGGTCCTTTCTCTGGAGCTTTCTATAATATCCTCATCAGTTGTCATGGAATGGTACAAGTCCAAAGACTCAATTTCATTCTGAGCATTTCAAGGAATCCTTGACCACCAACGTCATGACCTCTAAGGTCAACACAGCTCTTTCACTTTCAAGTTTAATTCTGGTTTATTACGCCGTGGGTCAGTTCTAGCAAGGGATGGGCATTGTTAGTATATTATATTATATATTATCGACGCCTCTACTCTTAGTGCTTTCTTATGATTGGCGTGGAGGGCAGGTTACGAGCTCTGCGTGGCTGTGTCAGACTGTGTTGAGCTGTGGACGCAGATGGAACCTGTGGTTTTCTTCTGAACTAAGTTTCCGTTCTGCATTACTCAGCGAGACACGCTGAGCGCGTCCTTCAGCATTAACAGACATGATGCGTTTCCTTCCTCATGAGACATGTGTCAAACCTGCAAGCTACTTCTTCCCTGTGTTTGTTGGCACGCGGCTGCGTATCTTGGCACATTACTGCCACCTGTTGACCAGTGGAATAGTGTAAAACAAAAAAACATCTTGCTGCCATGACTCTGCCACGGCTGTTGAACCAAAGCATATCAAAGATGCGGTTTTAAACCCAGCTCTAGATACACAAAAACCAGACCCAAGATGTAATAAACTGAAGGAATGACTTGCCTTCGTTCAGAAGTAAAGTGCTGCTGATGAATGAAGTAATCCTGTGACCATAAACGCAGAGAGCAGGTTCATCTCTGCAAAATTAAACTTCTGGTGGAGCCGACCGTGTAAATCATCATGCACTAAATATTAACATCTCATATATATCATCTGCTATGAAATCAAAAGAAGCAGCAGCGTTGTCAGGAATGACAGTATTGTGATATTACTCTGTGGCTCTTGGCATCAAACCTCGACACTGACTGGATTCTCATTGGACGGTATTCTTTGTTAGCTCACTACGGTGGCACCCTGTCGGTGACTGCGGCTGACCATCGGGAAAAAAACACTCTCTCTCTCCTCCCTCGCTGTGCTGCGCTTTTAGTTTTCGGACATCTTGCGGATCATGTAGTTGAGGATGCCCCCGTGGTGGAAATACGCCAGCTCCACGTCGGTGTCGTATCGCATCCGCACCTGGAATGTTTTCCCCGTGTCGAGCTGTGAGGGCGGACGAGAGACAAGAGATCAAGCGTTAAGATTACCTCGGCGGTGGAGCGACGCTCCCGTTCTACAAGAATGCGACGAACCTTCACGTCCACCACCATCCTGGGCGTGAGCTGCTCGGGGATGGTGATGGTGTAGCGCTCTCGGCCGGTCAGTCCCAGGCTGTCGGCGGTGTCGCCGGGGAGGTACTCCAGGGGGATCACTCCCATCCCGACCAGGTTACTGCGGTGGATCCGCTCATAGCTCTCTGCGATCACCGCCTTGATGCCCTGAAGACACACAACAAGGGGCTCATTCTTCGACTTCAACACTCGGCCCTTTCCAGCAAAACATGTGAAACATATGAACAAACAGGCCTTCTGTTTTAGATATTCTCTTTAGTGATGCTCACCAGCAGGAAGGGGCCCTTCGCTGCCCAGTCTCTGGAGCTGCCGGAGCCGTACTCCTTCCCCGCCAGGACCACCAGAGGGACTCCGGACTGCTGGTATCTCTCTGCTGCGTCGAACACATCCAGCTGGACAAAAAGGGGCAAAATGTGCCGGAGTGAGACAAAGACAAGCGAGGCAAAAAGCATCGAGTTGAGATCGAAGACACGGAGAGGCGCTGACCGTGTCTCCTGTCGGCAGGTGAATGGTTTGCGGTGCCTGCTTGTTGAGGAACTTGTTGAACAGACGGATGTTGGCAAACGTCCCTCTGGCCATGACGGCATCGTTGCCTCGGCGCGAGCCGTACGAGTTGTAGTCACGAGGAGTCAGACTGTCAAAACACAAGGAGTATCAAGAACGACCGGTTGATGCCTGTGAGCTCGACTCTATTTACAGCTCGCGCGCTTCATTGAAACTGAAACCGAGAGACAAAACAGACATCAAGCTCTGCTGCGAATGCAGTTCACCCACCCTCTGCTGGTCAGGTAGCGTGCTGCAGAGCTGGTCCTGGCGATGTTCCCTGCAGGTGAGATGTGGTCCGTGGTGACCGAGTCTCCCAAGTTCAGCAGCACGTAGGCGTCATTTATAGACTTGGGTGGCTGCAGCTGCATGGTCTGAATAAAGACAAAAACATTCAAGATACAGCACAGCATTTTAACTATATCCAGAATAATATTACGTTATTGTATGAATAGTAGTAGTAGAGGAGATATTAGTAATAAAGAAGAGTAATAAACAGCAGCAGTAAGAGCAACAAGTTCAGGGATGACAACATTCAAATTAAACAATATACCACTAACTGAATTCTTATATTTACATTTGTTTATTTATGGGAAGAAATCAACTAACAATAAAACAAAAAAAAAAGTATTTTAGTTTCGATGACTTCATTTTGATGAACGTGTTTGTGTATTTACCAAACCGTCGAAGAACGGCGGGGACTTGATGTAGGTTGAGTTGGGGTCCCACGTGTAAAGCTTGTCCGAGGGAGCGACCAGAGAGTTCCAGCGCTCGTTCACGTTCTGCGACACAAAGGATCGATGTCACTCGTGCGTCTGTGCATCACACTGCTGGGACTTCCTAATTTTCCCGCCAACAGAATACCAGGATATACTACCTCGATCTTCTCGTAGACTTCTTTGAACATCGACGGGATGACAAAGGTTCTCTCTACAGCCTGGATCTCCTCCCGTGTGGGCCAGATGTCCCTCAGGAAAATCTCTTTACCTTCAGAGTTGACGGCTGCAGAGGAGACAGAAGACAAGAAGGCTGAATTACCGACTGCCTTTGTTTTGAACCTCAAGCTCAATCTTGATGTTACAGGCCCATATGAAGATAAAGACAAGCAACCCTAGGAAGGCTTTTATGACAGAAGTCAGTGTAGATGAATATCTGATTCCTGCTGAACAGAAGTACCTGTTAAGAGCTGCTGGTACAATGCAAATCTCAGGCATGCAAACCAAGTCAAGAGAAGAGAAGATGGGCCTTAAGACCATCGACAAACACTCAAACTCTTGTGTCCGTACACCGTGTAAGGTCCCCATCAATCAAGCTCAAAAACTTGAGAGGACGGTCAGGTCCTTCACGAAGAAGCGGCTGTGACTGCCAAGATCTCTCGGCAGCGTCTACTCGTGTAACAAAGGGGCCTGGAACTGCCTCTGTGAGAGCTGGCTGGAGAACTGAAGTGTGAGAGAACCGCGCTGAATTGGAATCCTGGGATAAGGTTATCCAGGCAACTGGAGCAGCAGGAAGGACACGGTGTCCGAAAGCTGCACTCAAGCATGCCGACATTGTTGGGGAGGTGCAACGAGGACCGGGGGGGGGTCTTGGCACGGGGTTGAAACAGGCCCCTCTGCCACAAAGCGACACCTCTGAAAGCCAATGCGAGCGTTAGGGGTGGAGGAAGTTGGAGAAGAGCTGGACTTTAAGATTAAGCGACTGCCATTTACCACAACCCGCCCGCCTGGTTCCACGTTAGGACCTGAGAAAAGACCCCGCTCACTGAGGGGACTCAGATATCCAGCCATGTGCTGGAACTGACATTCAGACGGCGCTGCCACCGCATGAGTCAGCCTCACACTCACAGGCTAACCCTGTGAGCTATCTTTTTGAATGTCAACTTTGTCCAATCAAATCATAACGGTCTCGTCCGCGCAAATGTCATTTTTGAATCCGGAGACGCACTGGAGCCAGTCCGCCCACCGAGCAAACACATCAACCTTTAGATTCCACGTTTGGCTGCAGGGTGCAATTATAATTCCATCTGCTTACAAACCACATGGGTTTAAACCGTAATGTACTGAACTCTGTCACCAAAGTGATATAAATGTCCTAGATCTCTTGTAAACTTGATGTGTGCTCAGATGTGCTGGTCGCTCTCAAAATACAACCACTCACCGATGGGCTCCTTCTCAAAGTCTATCCTCACGGTGCCGGCTATCGCGTAGGCGATGACGAGGGGCGGAGAGGCCAGATAGTTCGCTCTGGTGTTGGGGTGGACTCTCCCTTCAAAGTTCCTGTTTCCTGAGAGCACACCGGCAGCGACCAGGTCCCCCTGAAACACAAATCGGATGCGAAAAAACTCAAATTATAAAAGTAAGAAAGAAAGAATATTTTGAAATATAAATTTGTTTATCTACATAACTTGAAAAGTGAGAGAGAAGAAATGCTTAAACTCAAGTAAAAGCGCATGCGGAAAGAAATAAAGAGAGCAAAGGTGGGTTCAGTGCCTACAAAATAATTCTTGTTACTACAGGACAAGCGTGCGTGAAGAATGCTGGGGAGAGAAGAAAACAGATAAATGAAGCGAAGGAGCCTGAAGAGAGATGGAATGAAACGGCGGGGGATGTGGAGGCAGCCTCTCGGTACCTGAGTTATGGACTCCACCACGGGCTCTGGCAGCGGCCCACTGTTGCCTATACAGGTCATGCAACCATAGCCAACAACCTCAAAGCTAACAGGAAAGATAAAATGATGGTTTACAACGGTTGGACATGATCAACTTCACTTGACTGTGCACAAATACATGAATGCGGTGCTAAGGTCAAACACATCTTTGCTGTGGCTCTACTGCAATGTCTTGGTAGTGGGCATCATGTAGCACTGATGCAACAGTTAGACCGTCAATACTTTTCAAGGTAGCGTGACAAAATAAACGCATCTGTCTTGTTGTGGTTGGACAATATGACGGTATACACAGTGAGCAGACATTTTTCTCCAACGTGGTGAATTTGATGCGGCGCAAACTATCTAACACCTTGGTTGACCTTCCAAAGCAGAAGCTCTGAGGTAAGATCTTCAACTAAGATCTTCAACTAGCCACAAATTACATGATAGCCATGAGTCGTGTCACACTTGTATCAAAGAGGGGATGCACTGGGTTTTGATGATGGGACATGCTCGACAAGCTGCCAGTCAGTAGAGCTGTAAACTCCGCTCCGTTTTATATGAACAACTTTACTGATGACTGCAGTGAGCGCACTTTAACTCTGACTCGGTCTCATCACGGTTTTTGATACTTTCTTACTTAATACTGAACATAATGAAGCATTTCAGCCCAATTTCTTTATAGTGATTCAGTGGCTCCAGAAAGGCTTCTGATGTTGTGACCATTTCTTTAATATCACTGAGTGTATCACTGTGTGTATCACTGTGTGTATCACTTTGTGTAGACCATGAATCATCACCATCAATGTGATGAGGCACCTCTATCTGTTAGGTATTGAATTCACTGTCTTAGACAACACAGACACCACCATCTATTTCTTTTCATCAAAAAAAAGGTCTCAATTGAAGCCCAAGAATATTTTATATACCATGATATACTGATTAGTGTGGGTTAGGTTCCGGTGTTGTCGGTCCAGTGTCGACATTAAGCCTGTTTGACATTATGTGAACTGACTGAACCGGCATCTGTCACATGTAGGCTGAGATTCCGAGCAGAATGAGGCTAGTTAGCAGGAGCCCAGGACAGCTGGTTAGCTTAGCGCCACGGGGTGATGCATCCCTGAGAGTTGCGCACGCTATAATACAGAGCCTTGGTTTGATTTGCTCCTCTCTGCCCTGTCGCAGTTACTGCATTACACTTGCAATACATATTCAACATTTCCTGTGTCTGTTTCAAATGAACAGCCCCCTAACATTATGGTGAAAGACTTGCAGGAAAGAGCCTGGGGGAGAACATTCCACTGCCATCCTTTAACACAAACCACGC
Organism: Lagodon rhomboides; assembly: GCA_039737535.1. Classification (NCBI taxonomy): domain Eukaryota; kingdom Metazoa; phylum Chordata; class Actinopteri; order Spariformes; family Sparidae; genus Lagodon; species Lagodon rhomboides. Next base: position 12,075,001 of record CM077806.1, read on the forward strand.
GGTGTCACAGCTGTCCTGGTGGATCTGTTGCCACCACACTCTCATTATGTTCCACTCAAGAGGGGCTGCTGAGTCAAGTGTGACATCTATTGGTGAACTTCAATATGCTGTCCGGTCTAGTGTTTCACTTGACATCAAACCGGTGTGAACGATTTAACACCAGCCCAACTCTACATAATAGACAACTATCAGGTACAACTGACAGGCGAAATGAGTAACACTGATTATCTCTTCATCATGGCACCTGTTAGTGGGCGGGATATATTAGGCAGCAAGTGAACATGGTGTCCTCAAAGTGTTAAAAGCAGGAAAAATGGGCAAGCGTAAGGATTCGAGCGAGTCTGACGAGGGCCAAATTGTGACGGCTAGACGACTGGGGTCATCTCCGAAACCGCAGCTCTTGTGGGGCGTTCCCGGGCTGCAGTGGTCAGTATCTATCAAAAGTGGTCCAAGGAAGGAACAGTGGTCGACCGACAACAGGGTCACGGGCGGCCAAGGATTTTAAGAATTTTAAAATTCTTAACCGTGGAAACCAGGGACCTGTAATAAATGAATTATTGGACCAAACTTCGTGAATGTTTTTTTGTGACAAAGTAGTATGTGTTCCACTCATTCAATTACAGGAAAAATAAGAGCTGCAGAGATAACTGGGACGCACTACTGCCATGATATACATGTTCTTTACAAGTGTATGACCACAACTGTATGTATAAATGAGCAAACTCCATATGTTGACGGGGTCTTCAGTTCAAAGGTGAGGGGGAAAAAGCTAGCACGTGGGCCTCGCTAACTGCATTGTGTCATCTGAGCAGCTCACCCCAGCTGAGACAGGTACTTCATGACGCCACTCTCCTTTAGGTAGTAGGTGACCACGCCGCTGCCAGGCGACAGGCTGGTCTTGATGTACGGCTTCACGCTCAGGCCGCACTCTATTGCCTTTTTAGCGAGGAGTCCTGGAAGGAGAGCATTCAGTCCAATCAGTCTCCACCCCTGACCGGGATACGCTTCTCAAAATCCATGTTAGTACAAGCACCGTCCGCCCTACCTGCTCCGAGCATGACTGACGGGTTGCTGGTGTTGGTGCAGCTGGTGATGGCGGCGATGACCACCGAGCCGTGGCTCAGCGTGTACTCTTTCCCGTTAAACTGGAAGGGGACCGCGGCGTCGTGGCGCTCGGGAGCCACTTGGAAACCCTTGAAACTTTGCTGAAATGTCACAGAACAGAATGATATGATTGGAGTCAACCGGTGCCCCGAGGAGTCACGGATACAAGCTGGAGCTCTCGCTGAACAACAGGGCAGGGTACCGTTTGAATTGTTGTGACAGTTGAAATGTATCTGAACAAGACATTTGATGCTCGACTTCGTGGCTTTCTACTTTGTGACAGAGAAAAATTATACTTGGCACCACAGTCTCACGTTTCCCGTCATGACTTTTTAGCCTGACTGTTTATCTTATAAATCCTTATTTCTCACACTAGTCTTTTAACGCAGCCTGAGGAGCATGCTGCATTTCATGGGACAAACAATCCTTTCTTAACTTGATGCTTGAGAATATGCTGGTACACACCTTTGCCCCCAAGCAGGTTTCGAAGTCACTTTTCATGTCGGACACCGCGATCCTGTCCTGGGGTCTTTTGGGACCGCTGCAGCACGGAACCACTGCATCCAGATCCAGCTCTACAACCTGAGGGAGAGAACGGTGGTTCATTTTACATTTCTTTGCTTCACTTGCGATCCGCCTGTGCACACACTTCTTTTTTTGCGTTAACATTTATATCGGAAACTGTTGGAAGTCTTATGATTAAATGAATCATTTATTTATTCTTATGATTATATTTTTGTGTCGGTATAATACAACCTGCTGCCAAAAGAAGAAGAGAAAATGGTCCGCTATGACTGCTCTAATCAGCATGTGCATTGTGCCAGTTTTGCTCTTACGCGCTGAACAATCTGTAAGAAAAAACCTGACCTGAGTGAAATCTGGATCCTGGGAGACGTTGTTGTAGTCTCTGAACATGCCCACTGCCTTCAGGTACTTTGTGATGTAGGCCAGCTTTTCAGCGTCTCGCCCTGCAAAACAAACAAACGGAGACAAACCGTGAATGTAGTATCTGGTGATGAATCATAAATAAATGACATATCCATTTAAGTGAGATATTAAACAATGCATTCCACATTTGTGGAAGGTTGGCGAGATGTTAAATTACTGTAGGAGTTACAAGCTGGTTTTACAAAAATACAAATCGCGGACGATAAAATCTTGTGTACATAGATGGTGCTAAATAAAACATTTAGAAGTAAATATTTTCATCAGCATTCGAGTGAAGTCGCACACACAGTTCGGGACATTACAGTTAAACCAAACTCCGCAGCTCAGAACCCACCTGTCTGCTCCAGGTACTGGATGCTGACGTCGTCCACGGGGAAGAACGCTGCCGTGGCTCCGTACTCCGGGCACATGTTGGCGATGGTGGCCCGGTCTGCGATGGACAGCTGAGCGACACCGGGGCCGAAGAACTCCACAAACTTGCCCACCACACCCACCTGACGGAGGTGCTGAGAGCATACGGGGGAGACATTAACACTGGGTACAATCAAATAGTCTCTGCATACCTCTTGTTTTTGAATAGTGCACTGCGAATGGTCTCTCGTTCAAATGTAAGAGTGATTCCAGTTACCTTAGTGACGGTGAGGACGATGTCAGTGGAGGTGATGAACTTGTCTGGGGTCCCGCTCAGCTTGTAACCCACCACCTCAGGCAGCACCATGCTGATTGGCTGTCCCAGCATTACGGCCTCCGCTTCAATCCCACCCACACCTGAGCGTTTGATCAATTTAATGTTAGCATGTTATGAGTGCCTGATAGGGAAACACTCGTAACACTGTGTATCACATTGCTATATCCATACACATTTTTTAAAAGTATGTTTTTGGAAAGTCACCTGAGGAAAGAGATTAAAAAAGCAGGCTGGAACGTGTTATGGGAATTGTTGTGTTGCCAAAGCTGCCAAAACATATGTATATGTATAGTATAACGTACAATTAACTGTTGTGAAACTTTACTTATATTGTGCGATAAAAGACTGGACAAGTATTAGGCTTCTCTCAGTTTGTCCGTGTAAAATTAGACAATTTGTATGTATGTGGAAAAACATCTATACAGTACTTGATCTGTTGCAGCGAGTTCAATTACATCATGTTTTACTCTTAACACATGATTTGGGGCATCTGACATTAGTGTGAATAATTGTTTTTTTCCATTTTAAACTGTAAAATGACAGAGAGGCTGAGGCGTGTTTACAATGTGTCTTTGCAACAGCTAAGATCACCTAATAATACAGCGGAGCTATAACCGGTTCAGCTGTTTATTTATTAAGACCAGGTGATGTCTGTGAGGAGTATATGGAAAATGCAGTGGACTTTTTAGTGCTTAATGTGATCAATGCAATTCATTATATTGTTTTTAAATCAATTATTTTGTGAACGTGTGGGGGCTCGTCTTGGAAGTTTAATCCGAGCTTTCCTCGAGATGTTCTCGCTGGTCATCTGCGGGCGGACTGATTCTCGGAGCCCAACCTCTTCCTGAAGCTGTATTCAGACCAAATCCGGCATTAGTGTGGGAACGTCACTCCGCGGTCTGTGTGTGTGACGCGTATGTAATCAGTCTGCAGAAAGGAGGAAGCTGCAATGTTGTTATGCTACGAGCGTGCTGGTCCTAACCGCGGTAAACAACCAGGACGCGAGGCAGATCATCGCTGTTTGTTTTAAACTGGGGCACGAGAACAAACAGAGTGATCACAAGTGAGACGTCACACGACGCAGAGAAATGTTTCTTGTGTTCCCTGTGTAGCATTTAGCCATGCTAAATAACATGCCCGGCTACTGACCAGGTCGACTCTGCCTCTGACCTCCAGTCTCTGACACAGTAAGCATGCCAGTTCTACAGTGATCATCGTATAAATATTAAAGTTAACCTACTAAAGGACTGATCAGCTTGGTAATGGTGTTGGATGCATTAATCAAGTAAGACATGCTGGGCTCTGAGCACAACTTCTACTTTTTCTTGACTGGAACCCTCACTGATGACTATGAACAGTCTCCACAGACACATTTAACTCAGAGCTGAATGTCCAACGCTGGGCAGCAGATGTACGGTAGATGAGACATTGTTCTTACCCCAGCCCAGGACTCCCAGTCCATCGATCATTGTGGTGTGTGAGTCAGTGCCCACCAGGCTATCCGGGTAGAAGTACCCATCGTAGTTAAACACCACTCTAGCCAGGTACTCCAGGTTGACCTGGTGAACGATCCCTGAACCGGGAGGAATGATTCGCATGTTTCTGAAGGCTTTAGAGCCCCACTGGGGAGGACAGACAATACATTTAATGGTTAAAAGAAATCTGAACATGAAAACACCACATACACTGGGCTCGTTCAAATTGAATACCTTTAAGAACTGAAATCTCTCTCTGTTGCGGTCAAACTCTAAGTCCTGGTTTTTCTGAAGGCTATCAGACCTGAAGGGGAAAGAGCCAGCGAGTTTAAACTGCATTACACCGTGTTAGAGCCTCAGCAAACAGATGTGATGATCACACATTATCGATGGGGAGAATGCAACAGGAACTATGGACAGATGGGGCCACGGTGGCGAGAGTATGATGAACCTGGTCTTACTTCCTGTTAAAGTCCACTTGGATGGAGTGATCGATGACGAGATCAGCGGGGCAAACAGGATTAATCTTCTCTGGGTCGCCGCCCAGTTTCATCACCGCATCCCGCATGGCAGCAAAGTCCACCACGGCTGGGACACCACTGCAACAAGTCAGAGTCATCATCATCATCATCATCGTCATCAGGACTTCACTGAATCAATGCTGAAATCAATACCATCATTTAAGGCGTAATTTGTCAGATAAGGCCAGAATGAATGTAGCTCCATTACCTATAGCGGGCATCATAACCGCTAACCACTAACTTAGTACTAACTACTACTAACAGTTCTACATCCAATATTGACAACTTATAAAGTAATGGTTAATATCACTATTAAATGGTGTCCACATACGTGAAGTCCTGGAGGATGACTCGGGCTGGTCTAAATGGCACCTCCACAGTTTGAGTCTGCGTCTGCTTCCAGTCGAGGATGCTCTCCACATCTGAGCGCTTCACCAGAAACTCGTCACAGTTCCTGACAGCGGACTCCAGGAGGACCCGGATGGAGAACGGCAGACGGTCTGAGGAACAGACGGACAGTGAACCTCTCTGGAGCAGACACTACACCACTCATGCTATGAAAAGAGGTTTCATATCTGTTGTTACCATATCTGGGATCTCCAAGTTTAGACAGATTGTAAAACTGCTGCTTTGGGTCCTTGGGGTCCAGAGGCTCCACTATATGTTGGAAAGGATTTTTCACAGTCGCAGACATCCTCCTCTGTGTGTCAGTCCAAATCTGAAAGTAGAAATGTAACCAATTCAACACCACACGATAAATGACAGAGAAGTAAGGATGAAATGGAACAAATATTCTCTTTACAGAGACATGGGATGTCATGTCTCACAATAGTGCAAAAACAGGGTTAATTCTAGAACTAGACTACAACCTGAGGTCTTTCCATATTCAGTGTGGAAATGGATTAGCCTCTAAGGGTTGCAGTCCACGTGCGCCGGTACAGCTAGAGGTTACTGAACTCTTGGCTCATGTTTTACAAACCTTGCATAACTAAATCTCTCTAGCAATCTGGTAAAACTTTAACCTGTGAAATGTGCCTGCCGAATATGTAGCTACATGTTTCAGAAGCTGTACTTGCAGAAAATTAACATATACTGAATAAGAATTTAGACAAATCCTGGTCTACTACAATGAATTCCCTTGGTTCCTTCCTTGATGTTATCTGTGTTAAAGGTGAACCGATAAAAAGAGCACCTGAAGGGGCCGTCACTTCCTGAAAGTCCACATATTTGGCAGGTAAGTTAAAGTGCAGGCTGAAGCACTGCTGCAAAGCACAGCAAGTCCATTTATGAGGACACTGTGATGCAACACGCCTACTACAACCAGCAGCACTTCACTCTGAGGACATGTGTCTAATGCCACAATATGAAACAGTAACAAATAAGTGCGTTTGTATATTAATTGATAATGACTAGTGCTGGGTGTTGACCAGATATATATTTTTTGGTTCCAATTTAATGTGTCCATAGCAAAAAAATATCAAGTACCAAGACCAGGAAGTGAAAATCTGGTGAGATTTGTAGCATTATTTACAATGTCTTTTGCCAGAAAGTTCCTAAAGTCAACCAGAATTTAGCCAATTTAAGACTTTTTTTAGTGAAGATACAGCATCGTGGTGTATTTTTGACCGCCTCTCAAATTCAAAACAAATAGGGGGACACACTTCTAGTAATCGCTAACTGTTGCAGCTGTTAGCAAGTTAGCTCAGTTAGCCGTGCAGCTAGCTGTCTGGACTCAGAGTCTGGAGAGTGTTGGTGTTATCATGCTAACCTTAGTATATATTTTTGCAACACAATGCATACACGTCAGAACTGTCACTCACATTCTGTTGATGATTTAAACTGTTGAATGTTTTCAACTAAAATTATTCTATACTGCAATGTTCTTGTCTGGCTGGACAAGTTTAAAGGTGCGAGTGAGAATTTTCCTGTTTTTCCATGAGATGAAAATCATGTTTACATTCCTGAGATTATTATTATTATTAATAATAATAATTATTATTATTATAGACTCAATTTTAACAAATCAGCCCAAAAATGTCAATTAAGAATGACACCTTTTCTAAAAAAAAATATCTATTTTTACAAATATTCGAATAGAATACTATTACTTACGCTGTTTTAACCTCTGTTAAGAAACTTAATCCTGTCCTGCTTGCTTCATTCATATTTCCCTAATGCTCACATGGCCCTCTGACGTAAGTTAGCATTAGCTATGTGGTCAAACTTCAACATTTACAAATGCATACGTTTTGGATGAAGACACAGAGAGAAGGGAAGAGGCTAATGAAGATCACTAGTAGCTTTTTCCCATTTCACATGAGCATGACTTGGCAAAAAAGCGCAGCAGTTTTGACGTGACAGCCGAAGTTACCGCAGCTAGCTTACGGCTCAACTATTTTGCATGACAGCAGCAGAAGGTGAGCTAACTACGCCACGCTGCTGACACACAGTTAATAAGACAGTTGAGTCAACCTCGGAGGGTTTTAATAACTTACTTCTGTGTGCAGCAGAGGAGTCACCGCAGGGCACGGTCGAGTGGCAACTGACTACACTCGGTCAGTGTCCTAACTCACACAGATACACTGACTTCCGCCGCCAGCAGCAACAACAATCCCACTTCCGCCCACAGTTTCATTCACAATAAAAGCATCTCCTTACTGGCAACGTTTTCACAAGCATATAGGCACATAAAAAAAGTAATTAAAGACAGGAAGTTGAAAATAATAATTAACAATATTTCAACTCTTATGTATATCTGTACTTACCACCTTTGAAGATAAAGAAATGACAGTGTGTAGAAAGTTGTATTGCAGTAAGATTAGTAACAGCTACTTATTTCAAAATAAAGGTGCTTAATGTCTCAAAGCCAGGGCCCTTATCAGAAATGCCATTTGAGGTTACACCTCCCTCACTTCTCTTCTCTTTATGGGGTGATCAGCCGACTTAGAGTCACCTGATGTCGAGTTTAGTAGCATAATTATTTATCCCATTGTGTGGTCCAGCTATATTGGGTATATTATTTCATTTATCAATTTCAAGGCTTCATGAACAGCCACCCATCAGATTTGAGAGAGCTTTTCATAAAAGACTTGTTGGTTATTTACTGTTCCTTATGTTATTCAACGATACAGTATAACTGAGGATCCTCTGAAGCACAGTAGTGTTTGCTGTGCAAAATAACCAAACCACAGAAAAACACCTATTAAGTGTGTGACGTATTGGACAAATAAGATTTAACATAACAACGTAGAAAATTAGAATTTAACTCTTTATCAGAGCTGATGTTTTAATGCTTTGTTCTGGTGTAAAATAAACTGGAATATCTAGCTCAAGACCAAAATAAATCTCAGTCAAAAGTCTGGTGCAGCCTGTGAAACATCCCTGTGATGAAACTTGTGGGAGGAAATCAAGACAAGCTGTTTTTGAATCTTTGGTGTGGTGGTCAGTGAGACAAATGTCTTGAGAACGTGAGAAATGCTGACAGACAGCAGCTGTGATGGCTGCAGCAACACCACCTATTGGACATTTTAATGAGCTGCACCAGGACCTTCTGCATCAAATCAGCAATTTCTCATCTTTTTTTGATGACACGGACTCAGACGCTTGATGTAATAAAAAAAATATTCATTTGGCTCAGAGAGGATCATATACCCAACATGAGGCTCATCTGGCTTTTATCAGTCCCTGGATGGAGCAGATTCATGCACAGGCTGCAGCCCGGGGCCCCATCAATTTAAGGGCCCTAGATTGTTAAGACTAAAAATATAGAAACTTTATTTGTTTTTTTGATTTGTCCAATCAGGATGGAAATGGTTGAGAGATGACGCATGTGTGCTGTCATGAAGTCTGTTGTACATGTTACGGTATATCATAGATGGATTTACATGGAAATCTTCCCTCTCTAAAATTAAAGTTCGGTATCTTTCAAGCACCAAATTAATATCTGTGAGTCAGTTTGATAAACTACAGTTTAAAAAAAAAATCAATCAGAGGAACTGTACTGTCGTGTGGTGTTAAAGTCCTGCTGCAGTTCATTAATATGCCCAGTAGATGGCGGTGCAGCTGCAGCCATGAGATGAGATGTAAACACAGCTTTCATGTGTTTCCTGCTGAACGCATCATAAGAGGGATGTTTCACACATAGATATATATATATATAAACACTAGATGGCTCACGCACGCTGTTAGCCAATGGAGACCGACGTCCTCGCATGGCGGCCATCTTACCACAGGCAGCTCGCCCACTCATAACATGAGAGTCTATAGTGCATGTAGCATTTAAATAACCATAGATTGCTTAATTTTAAACCGATTTTCAAACGGTTTGGTTTGTTATAAACCTCAGAGTTGTAGTTATGTTCCTGGCATACTCAAAAATAATTTTAACATTTTAACTCAAAATTATTTTTGAGTATGCAGGAACATAACTACAACTCTGAGGTTTATAACAAACCAAACCGTTTGAAAATCAGTTTAAAATTAAGCAATCTATGGTTATTTAAATGCTTCATGCACCATAGACTCTGATGTTATGAGTGGGCGAGCTGCCTGTGGTAAGATGGCCGCCGTATAGGGACGCTGGTGACTCCGCCTTGAGCCATCTAGCCTTTCTTATAGATATCTATGGTTTCACAGGCCACACCAGACTTCTACATGAGATTTGATTTAATGTTGAGCAGCTCTTCCAGTGGAAAGACACACCGGATTTGATCCCCTCTTCCAGACACAAAGAAGGAAGAAGAATGGGTGGAACAGAAGATGTGATATCTCTGTTCTGCTACATCAGTTTATATCATTTGTTTTCAAACTGTTCATAATGAGTCCAACAGTGTTGTAGGAGTGTTAATGGTCGACCAGTGGACTGCTTTTCAACGCAGGTGCCTACATTACCCACAATGCAACATCAATTGAGGCTTTATGAAAGGCTTTATACTACTTTTTTCATATGTGTGTGGACACCATTTGATAGTGATATCAACCATTACTTTATAAGTTGTCAATATTGGATGACGAACTGTAAACATGCATTTTAAGTTTTGAAATGCTAATAGGTGATGAAGCGTTCATAAACAAAAAGAATGAGCCCACCCACGCATCTCTCCTTTGCCTTGAACAGGTTGTGTGCTGCATAATGTACTGCAATTCGGGGCGAATTTCCCGCGCAGTCCTGTGGACTTGACCTCAGATGACGCTGAATGCGCATCCTCGACAGCTTGGAAACAGGAAGAAGACAAGCGTGGTGGACCCAAACTAGCGTTTGGGTAGTAATGGATTCTGCTACGGCCAGAAAACGACCCACCACCACACAAAGTCCACTAAAAAGTCATACTATGAAGAAAAAGTATGTTTTATCAGCGGCAAGTCGTGAGTTGAAAAGAAATTACTACCAAAGCTGGCCAGCACCAGAATAAACATGGGATACGCATTCGACTCATGGAGGCAGCTTCAACTTGAATTGGGACTGAAAACAGTTGCTGACATGGCTCATTTCCAAGTGACCAGGTAAGAAAACATTACAGGTCATGTTTAGAGCTTGATTTGAAAATCATATGAGATCACAGAGGGCTCGGAGTGACCTAACGTGCAAAGTAGCGTTAGCTGCTAACATGTAGCTTAGTCCACCGCTGTGTGACACTGAATAGTTACAGACTGCGCATTTTCCACGGCCCTTTAGTCTGAAACCGAATAGTTAGAAATATGTCCCTTTATATATGGGACCGAAAGCCCAACCTGTTATCCGGGAGGTGATGTTAGCAGCTGGCTGTAGCCACAGGCTAACGGTTTGTTTGTGTCTGTGTAGTAACATTAGCCGCTAACACACAGCAGTCCCGTATCAGAGACGATGTTGTCCCCAAATATTTCGTCTTTGCTTTCGCCTGTGCCTTTCAGACTCGCCGTGCTTGTGTGTCGCTGCAGAAAGCGAGCCGGCTTCCTGGCTGCTTCATGTGTGTAGTGGATAAGGCTATCGCTTACACACAGCACATGTCGCAGTTGTAGGCTAACGTCATTCCGCGGAGGTATGCGTGGAGGTCTTGCAGTAAACAGTCACGTGAACAGCGAGTAAAGAAATAACAGCATCACAGCATCAGCTGCTCTGCTGTGAAGAGTTCATGCACTCTCCAGCGCCGGCTTGGCTGATGGCTGCAGTTGCCCTAACAGCTGCGGTGTCACTATTGTGTCTTATTTCTTGATCCTGCCTCATGTCCCTTTAAATGATGGTATTGATTTCAGCATTGATTCAGTGAAGTCCTGATGATGATGATGATGATGATGGTGATGATGGTGGTGAGCTGACACACTCTGACTTGTTGCAGTGGTGTCCCAGCCGTGGTGGACTTTGCTGCCATGCGGGATGCGGTGATGAAACTGGGCGGCGACCCAGAGAAGATTAATCCTGTTTGCCCCGCTGATCTCGTCATCGATCACTCCATCCAAGTGGACTTTAACAGGAAGTAAGACCAGGTTCATCATACACTCTCCACCATGGCACCATCAGTCCATAGTTCCTGTTGCATTCTCCCCATCGATAATGTGTGATCATCACATCTGTTTGCTGAGGCTCTAACACTGTGTAATGCAGTTTAAACTCGCTGGCTCTTTCCCCTTCAGGTCTGATAGCCTTCAGAAAAACCAGGACTTAGAGTTTGACCGCAACAGAGAGAGATTTCAGTTCTTAAAGGTATTCAATTTGAACGAGCCCAGTGTATGTGGTGTTTTCATGTTCAGATTTCTTTTAACCATTAAATGTATTGTCTGTCCTCCCCAGTGGGGGTAACATTATTTTATGTTCTATACATAAAATAATAGAATGGACCCGAAAATAAGGACAATATTGAACCTTTAAATATCCAGATCTTTTTTACATGTTTATGCCCAGCCATTTAGCTAGCTAGCTAGTTGAAAACCTCTAAACTTTTCAGAAAGGCGCTTGTGACGCCACCACCGCTTATTTATTTTTTCCTGGCATGGATCATGACATGCACCCACATCCTCCTTGGTCTGATGTCAAATAAAAAACAGATCGTGCGAATAGTAAACCGCAAAGGGGCAGTGTCGATCATATTATTGTGAGTATATTATTAATTAACACCTTTTTATAAAGTACATCTTCTTGTTCTTCACCACATCATACTGTGAGTAACATCAGTGTCAACATGTTGGTCGGCGGTCAACTGAGCATTTTCCAAGTTGTAATATTTCACACATTGATCATCAGTGAATATAACCACATGGCTTATGATACGATGTAAACATGAATTGAATTAGTTTCCAGTGTTTGTCTTCAAACAGTCCTGGTACTTTTCTAAGCTTGACTGATGTTTTTAATGGACTAATGGTGTGTCAAACCAGCTTGCAGTCCATCTGACTGTTCATAACATTCATGGGATAATCAATAGAAACATTTATATCATAAATAACACTTAATGTAAAGGCTTAATGTATGTATGTATGTATATGTGTGGGGTGGGCCACACTTTAGACCCATTGTCCTTTGTGTCAATGTCAGAGCTGCTCCAGGCACCAAGGTGACAGGAGTGATTGACAGCTCAGTCTGCTCCTGAGACTCAGACATCTTTCCATTCAGCCTCCGCTGCCAACACGCTGTGTGACCTTAGCAGTTACAGTACACACACACTCACGTGCACACACGCACAGACACACTGGCCGTGACTTCATGAGGGGCTGGGTTTTGATAGCAGGTTGTGATTGGCTGGCTGACGATTGTAGGCGTGGTTTAAGGCACGTCAATGAATGACTGGTCTGTTAGGGCAGCAGAGATATCATGGTGATTGAACAATATGTCCTGATCATTTCCACACTCATCTAGCATCTTCCGCTAATTCTGGCTCATGCTGCGATGGCTCCGATCGATTATATTGTACGCGATTGATTTTTCTTCAGGATTTACAGATTCTGAATATTTTTACTGACGTGAAAAATCCATCAAATCCCTGCAATACATAAGCAGATCAGAGGGAGATAGCAAAGCAAAGCAGGGATATCTCAGCCCCTCAGTCTATTAGACGCTGTGACTCAGACAGAGGATGGCGTCACACCAGCGCCACAATTATTCACTTTCCCTGCAGACGTGCACAGAGGAGCCACATAAATCAGATTTCCAAGTGGAACGATGTGAGACCCCCACACTGGACACTGCACGTTTATATACTGCCCCAGCTGTCTCAAGTTGTTGTTGGTAGCAGACAGATATCGTAGCCGGCATCCTTAGAGGTAGCAGGTGACTGCTTTGCCACGGGGGACGTCATGTTGGGTCATGCGGCGATAAACATGTCACCGATTCACACCTGCTTTACCCCAGGTGCTGCTGGAGCCCGCCCAAACACGCCCGTCGCCATTCATCTGAAGAGATTTGAATGCTGAATTTAGATGGCAGGGGGTTTGCTTCTGTTTGGATTACACACCGCACCTTTCATGGCCGGATTAAAGAGCGCACTGTGTAGTTTTGGAGAAGAAATGTAAACTCAGAATGTTAATATGTATAAAAATATTGACAAATGTAAGTTTATATAAGTGAAACAGTTTGAAACGTGTTGTCTTTAAAGGTCAGTTTGTTATCTTCCTCTGCTGATTAAAATTTCCTCCCCAAAACTACATGGTGCACTGTTAAACTGCTTGGAATGTCCCCCATTGGTCCTCCTATCTTTCGTGTAAAGTGTTAAAGTTATGTATATGTCTGATAATCACCCTGTGCTGCCATTTTTTTTTTGTTTCATTCAAAAGTCATATCATTGAGTGTCATTCATGTCTGTCAGTTTTAGTTTGGAGGGGGATTATTTTGTAAGCTTCACCCTCACCAATCGGTAGCTAGCGACATCTGTCAGTGCAGGCTTGTGTAGGGGTCGGGGGTAGGATCCTTTTTTTTTCACCACTATCGTAGAAATATGGAGCCTGTCCTCATCAGAAACAACAACCACAAAGAATTTGTTTTTTTTAAAGCAGGTTATTACGACCCATATTGATATTTGTTGCTAGGTGGCAACCTTCAGGAGAGTGCTGTTCATGTCCAGTGTGAAACCAGAAGTCACCATGAGTTCTCTGAACTTACCAACCCAGTTATGTAATGTCACGTATATATGTTACTTAGTAGTATAGCAATTTTGATGCAAATCACAATGTTTCCCTCTAGCTCATCAAGTAGTTTTCTTGTGTAAACCCACTCAAACCGCGACTGTACAAACAAAAGTCCGGTATCTGTGTCATGTTGTTTACGGAACGGTGATGTACGTTGTTTTGGGATATGCCGACAATGACTGGACTCGCTGTGTTTTGACAATGGTAGACAAAGCGTGATAAAGTGCCCTCTAGGGTGCCCTTCCAGTGGACAGAACGTGGTGAGGTGACATCTCTTCAACATAAACGTATCTCGACTTTCTGCCAGCTGATGCCCCGCCCCATACAGTCCACCACTGCTGACAATCAACCCATTGGGTTGAGGATGTAAAATGAGGATGTTGAAGTATGTTAAGAGTTGACATTTCCATAAGTTCACCTGCAGCCCCTTGTACATCCACGTCCATTTCCCGCTTACTTTTTTCTATCGCTATTTTCATGGATGAAGCGAAGTACCTGGCTTTGTAGGAAGGAGAAGTCCCCGTTCATAACCCCGCCAAGAAAGCTCCGATTGGTCGACTATCTCTTCGACCCGTTGAACCGGTTAGCAACACGTATTGTGCAAAGAAGAACATTTTGTTTTATCTGCCTGATATTATAGACCTTTTTTTTTTAAGTGTGTCAAGTCAAAGTGATAAGGCGGCCCATCCTTAAAACGATGAACCCGCGTAAACACTACAGTGGACTCTTGTTTCTCCCTCGGGGCCACTGCAGTCCTCGTTCACTAACGCCGAGGGTTTTCACCCAGCCGCGATGTTCTTTGACAGGTGAACTGAGTCATTCCTGCCCGACGCTAAAATAACCTCTCTGCCTGCTCTCAGGGCTCATGCACACACGCTAACCCTGCGCAGCGCTCAGACACATGGAAGAACCAGCGGCGAACATGATCTGTCTGGATGATTCCGTAGCTGTCCGGGAGAAGTCTTGACCCAGTCCATCTATTTCTGATTAACAAGGTTTTACAACCTCTGGGACCCGCTTCCTCCTCCGCTCAGAGATATCACATCATCCATCTTCCCCTCGATTGCCCCGGGAGCTTTCTTTTGTCTGCCGCAGGTCGAGCTGCTAACCGAATCAGAAACCCCACCCACCACCGATGGGTGTTTTGTGCATGTTTGAAGAGCAGTAGCAAGAGGTGTTCAACCCTGCTTCAAGGTCACATGTGTTTGTCTCTGAGCTCTGATAGTTTTGAGGCCAGCTCAGGGTGAAGGGGATGATCTGGTGTTCCGCAGATCTGAACAACGGCAGCGCAGACATGGATATGTTTCGCTGCAACATCCTTCAGTTTTCCCTCATTGTAGGCAGAGGACTGAGGGCGTTGTGTTAGCAGTCATTCATATCCATCTGTCATGTGTCACCCAAACCAGGTACCATGTAAACCATGCACAGCGGCCACAGTAGCTGCCATTATGGGACAGAGGTAAACAGTGTTGGGGGTGACGCAATATGTTCCTTTTAGCGGTGATGCAGTAATGTTACTAATAATATTTCATTAATGTATTACTATAGTTATGTGACGTAACGCATTACAATCTGTGTTACTAAGCGAAGCGTGTATTTATTGTTGTTTTGCAAAGAATACGTCACAACCGACATGACCATATTAATATAGGCTCTGTGTGTTTAACACAGCAGAGCCTATACGTTCTTTGTTCGGTCTCTGTGTGAGTGGAATATTTTATTTAGTGTTTCGTAGCCTAATGATGAAGCCTTATCCTCCGAGCGCACTTGAATTTACGGTCTTGAATCACTTTGCTCTGTGGACTAGAATAAAAAGGCATAGAAAAAGAAATAATAGTCTTGTCATGTAATTATAGGCAACATTATATAAGATATATGTCTATTGTATTTCATATGACTAAGCCTACAATTAAAAATATGTATTCCTATCTCATAATATATCAGACTTTGATCCTTCCCTGTGTCCAAGGCCATTTGTTTGTTTTAAAAGTAATATATTACTTTAAAATGCAATGTAATATATTGCATTTTGAAAGTAACTTGCCCTTCACTGGTAATAACTGCGATATTACTGTCAACAAAAGATCAATATCTATCTTAAAGCTGCACTTATCAATATATTCATATCATCAATGGATTAATGTGCATGTGATGAAAGGGATGGAAAACCTAGACAGCTGACTGCCCAACTCGACTTGACATCTTTAAGCTCAATGTTTTGGTTCAACTTCTGCAGCTTTATCATTTTAGTTCATCCTCGCTGCTTTCAGCCGACCTTCTACCATCAGCAGGCGGCTGTTTTCAGTGAAAAGGGCTCTGATAAACCCACTGAACGCCACCTAGCCAGCACCAAAACATGGACAAAATAAGCTAGCTGGTGAACACAGTGTCGCAGATAAAGAGCCAGGTCATTTTCCCAAGAGATGGTTAAAGGAGAATAAATCTTACATCAAGACAGCCTGATTACATCATTTCACTTTTACTGTTTGCTTCGACCAAAAAGGTGGTTTGGGGGCATATGGTTACAGGTACCAGTGCGATAATGAAGCATGATTCAGGAGGTCCATGAATCTGAAGTAGATCAGACCTTAAACGCTGCACAAACCGCTGTGGTTAAGAAAGGATTATACTTTTGGAAGTGATCACAGTGACAGTTGTGGCTACTGACGGTAAAAAAGTAGAAATACAGCGTTCACATTTCCAAAGTGATCTGCCGGGAGTGTGTGCTGACACTTATTCGATTGGCCAACGCAGGGTTTTGCCTGGCGATGTGACACTGTGTTGAAGCGAGAGTTAAGCCGGATACAACTTTTTCTGTATCTTTTTCCGAGTCCCCTGCATATAGCGCCTCCTCTGTGCCGACACAGTGGGCGTTTGATGACGAGGCTGCAGGTTTTTTTTTCCCACACAGAAGCGTTTTCTGTCCGATCATGGCCTCATTTTTTTAAGTTTTCTTCACTAATTCAGTGTTACGGTTAGGGATCGGGTAACTACCAAGCAATCAGTTTTCAATCAGAGCCAGTGTGGCACTTCTTATACAAATCCTCTCACGTCTCCTTTCCTAGATCGGGGCTGTGAGGAAGCCCCTCTCCCCTTCCTCTGTTGTGTCTCTGAGCTGGGGTCACCCAGAGGGGCAGTCAATGTCACCGCCCTTAACCAGTTCACCCAATCATCTAGAAACAGCTGCCCCCCGCTCTCCGTCTTCAACCCAGGACGCCCCCTCCAACAGATTGTGACAAATCATATGGCTGAGGCTCCCCTCTTCCCTCTTGGTACCCCAACCCCCCCTAAGACAAACCACCATCCCCCCCAATAGCCCGCTGCATGGTGATAAAAGGCAGGTGTATGATGAGATGGGGAACATGTGTAATTCATTGTACAAAGTAGAAGCTGGAGGCTGATGATGCTGCAATGAATTTGTGTGTGTGTGTGTGTGTGTGTGTGTGTGTGTTTAGGAGACAGGAGTTTTTGCTGCTGGCATCTGACACAGCTCTTAATTCGCCCCCACCCTTAAAGCACAAAATGAGTTACACTTAACCTAACAATGAATTACATGTGTGCAAACTGTGCAATATTGCATCATGGGTAGCGTATTTTGTTGACAACATTGAATTAGGTTTCTTGTCATGCCAATGAAATGTTCCAGTGAAACGCACGAGCTAAAATGAAGAAAAAAGAAAAAAGAGGAAAAAAAAACACTGACTGTAGCAGAGAGTGTGCTGGAGGAAGTGGAGCAACCCAGATTCACACACACAAAAACACACGCACAAAAGAGAGGAGAGAGATGTCGTCCGAAATAAGAGTCTCGCCTCGCTACTCGGGCTGAGCACGGAGAGCTGGGGAGAAGTCAGAGGCAGGGGAGAGCGCTGAAGGAGAGAAACAGAGGGGAGAGAGGGTGTGTGTGTGTGTGTGTGAAGAAGTGTGTGAGGGACCCGGGGAAAAACGTCATCTGCCTGGACTGGAATACCGGACTGCGAGCATACGAGCACCGGCCGGAGGAGGAGGGACAGTGACTCCACTGTGTAGCCGGACAGAGAGTCACTGTGTTCGGACTGGAAACCATTGGCTGTACCGGTCCGCTCGCAGCAGCAGCAGCAGCAGGGCTGAATGCTGGAGGACAGCAGAAAGTGACACCGGGAGCTGTTAGTGAGTGACTAAGAGGTGAACATGGCTTCTTCTCCGGTCACCCCAGCATCGCTGGAAGGAGAGACACCTTCGCCCACCGGGAATGAGGAGCCCGCCACGACACGACAGGTACACACGTCTGCGCGCGCCTCGGCATGCCCGATAACGTTCCATTCACGCGGACGTGTGAAAAAAATAAAACAACAACAACATGCCGAACTTCATTTGAATACATCTGAGTTTAACGTCTTCTCGGACACCTGCAAAGACACACGCGTGCAAAAGCGTGATTGCAGACGCGGTCTGAGTCAGCAGAAACGACCCTTTCATTCGGCGTGAGTTTGACACATTAACCAGCTCTTCTTTTTTAATAAAACCCTCATTTAAAACCGCCTTGTCAAGTAACCTCGTCCCTCGAAACGATGGCTTTTTATCAAGCTGGATGACTCGCTATAAAAGTTCAGATTTGATCGAAATGAATGCCATTTCGCGCACCGAATCTTAGATAAGACCCGAAGACGTATGTGAGCCGCTACGTCATTCGATGTCATGCGCGTATACTTGCTGATGCCCGAGGAAAGACGAACGTGAGAGATTTTGAATGGAGTCTGGCGTGGCGTGGCGTCGCCACTGACACGCTGGTTTGCACGTCGCTGACACTGATACTGGAGTGTTGGGGCACAGTTTGTCTCTGGGAAGGCGTTTCCCTGAATATGACATTTGCATGGCCGTAGAAAAAAAATGACTGCTGGGAAGTCATGAAGTTGTCCTGGCTAATCCTGTTACTGCTGCCCATCTGGAGCCAGTGATGGTGTGTGCACGAAGACGATCTCTTGCCGTGCACCGTTAATAAGGCAGTATTTACAGTGTGCTGCCCTCTTGGAGTATGCTGAAATATAAATGATTCTATTTCCTTTCCATCAGCCTGCCAGACTGCTGGCACAGTGTTCCTGTGAATGAGTCATGCACAGGAGAGCCAACGTGTGCTGCTCTCAGATAGTATTCGACGGAGCGCTCTGCTGAAACACTGTTGCCTGTGCAGAGGTGAACTGTTTACAGCCTGCTCCAAGCCGAGGCGCTCACAACAGGTGTACGGCGGTATCAGTGTCGCCAGTCTGGCGGCTCTGATGTTCTAATGTGTACACATGGCTGGAGTGACAGGAATGCAAAGTGAAGGCCAGATGTAAAGCTTGCACCGCTTTTCCAACCCAATTAGCCGGCGTGCGACTCTCCTGCTCTGTGCTCAATTCGGCTGAATTGATATATAGATATATATAAATAAAAGCCTTGTTTATCTGCTACGGAGGAGATTTGCAACGCAGCGGAAGTGCACATAGAGACTAGAGTGAAATCACCTACGGATCTGGTGGGATTTAGGGGTTAGAATTACCATGACTGAGAGCCCCAATCAACAACAGAAGAGAAAACAACAATAGACAAAGCCCACAAGAAGTTGAGCCAATGAAGCCAATTTTCGTAGTGGCCGACTGTATAACTACATCGTCACGTGATGCATTGGGTCCCAAAAATACTTTTTCCCATAAGATAACATTGTGAAAGAAGGGGCTGTACGTCACAACCCCCATGAAATGACTTGTTTCACTGTCTTAATCTGAGCCGTTTAGTCTAGAAAGTATAGGAGAGCCGCACTATACAATTATTTTATCCTCATTGAAGTTAGCCGGGCGCTTAACCGGAAGTTAGCTGGCTTGGTTGGTGAAAGTTGGCGAGTGTGCACACTCTATGGATCGCACAGTGTGGATGCTATGTGAAAGAACCCCGGCCGGAATATGGAAGTCAAGCTTTTTTTGGCTTCCAAACACCACTGAGCAGCTTTCAGAGGAATGAACGTGGCTCTGTCTCCAACACTGTCTCCAGTATTAAAACGTCCCTGAATAGACCGCATCTCAACTTCGTTCCTTATTTACACGCCGCCACCGGATGTTGATAACTCGTCATCACTTTGCGCCGCGGAATTTAGCGTGTTCACCTAGGTCTTACGTTTAGATCAAAGCCGAGTCAATTGACCCCGGTGGTAAATTCCGAGTTTACACATTCCCATTGCACACAAATTCTCGATCTTATTGGGTTTAAGTGGGATTTTTGACCAATGGAAAAGGAATATTAGCCTGCTTGATCTCAAACCTGGGTAAGGGTGCATCAGAAGGTCTGTGAGGAATTAAATCCTGTAGAGCGGTGACACGACACTGCACACAACATGTGTATGTTTATAGTATCTGCCCTGTTATGTGTTACATATGTTATGTACGTTATGATAAAATCTATGTTTGGGAAATATAGAATTATGGCTTGACGACGTGTTTGTGCCTTGTTTAAAGGAGCCTGTTATCTGTTCAGGTGTGAAATATGAGGCCTATAATCCCGTGCTCATTGTAGTGACCTCACTACAAGGTCACTACTGCTCACACTAAAAACCTGTGCTCTTTTGAGAGTTTGGTCACTGTTTTTCAGATTTAAATGTGAATATTTTTCAGAAAAATCAAGTCATTTGCGCTGGTAAGATGAAGGAATCTGCTCGAAGGAGTTCATGAGACTAAAATAGCTACCATGTCAAGTTCAGGTCATAGCCTATAAGCTGTGTTGCATCATTCACTTTTATGCAAACTTGCCTCTAGGCTCAGCAATACGTCGGCATTATATTATCATGACATGAGACTTTACCATGGTCTTGAATGTCGGATTTCATTATATGGTGATGTGACACAGGTGCTGTCTTCTCCTGATTTTAAAGGCTCTACTGTCATTTTCTGCGTTTTCTGTTCTACTTGTTCAAATACTTCCATCCACGCCCGCTTAGTCGTTATATCCACATCACTGATGATTACTGATCAAACATCTCATTGTGTTAAAGTTGTCAAAGTACCAATAGTCGTCTCTACTGTATTGTTGCAATGTCGAGGTATTTGGTCAAAAATGTTGTGAGATTTTTTTTGTCCCCTGTCCTAACATTTATGAAGAACTCTGTAGAGATGGATGATATTTTAAGGCAACATTGCCCAGCCCTACCTGATCCCCTGGATTATAAACTGCACCACTTAGGCACGGTTTACTGTCAATTGTGAAATGTGAGTCAAATAAATAGCGTTAATTTATTGACTGGATAGCTAGCTCACTTGCTAACTGGCAGTTAACAAGCCCGCTAATCTGAAAAGTTGTTGTGGCAGGTTGGCAGTAGCATGTTCCAGGTTGCTATTGTCTTAGCTGCAGTAGTTTGCCACCCGTATCTAATAGGAAACAATGGAGCCGCTCAGCCTTGCTTCCAATTTTGCCCAGTGGCGGCTATGAAAATGATTTTTGAGCCATTGAGATTTCGTATTTGCTCAACTTTCCCTGAGCTGAGAAAAGTGGTTTGAAAATTTGTGACGTCAGCATCACCATCTTTGGGTTCACCATCTAGCTCTATTTCAGATCTATGGTTAAGGGTTTTCCACAGTAATTAAGTCCTTCTAATGATGAACCCAATCATTTATTTGTATTTTTTCCACGGTGAAGTGATATGCAGCTGACATAGAACCTGATGTATTAATAGCCATATTTGTTCATTAGTCATTTATTAGCCTATTAGTGGAAGCTGACCCTTCATCTGTCATAAACAATCAAATCACATCTCTGCTGAGATGTCGTGTGACAGCAGTTCTCCGCACTCGCGGCGTATTATTAACTCCTTCACTGACTCTCGCAGCTTGCGCTTGTGAAATGACTTTGCTTGGTACGATCCCCTCACACTTACTGCTTGTAGCCTGTAACCTGTTCGCCGACTGTCGAATTTAAATGCATCGCCGTTGACTTGGTGAAACCATTGGACATGTTGTGTCACACACATGTGGCGTCCATCCTCGGTGCTCACCTGCTCGCCTGTGAATAGTCACCCCACGAGAGAAGGCTGAGAGGCAGAGCCGCCGAGGCTGTCAGACTCTACAGCTACGACACTCAGTCACGTTGGGCCTGTCGTCTATTAGCCAGTGTTTTCCATTCAACCACAGTTGCAGTATTTCCTGTAAGCACTCAAAAATAACCACTAAAGCAGTGTGGATGTCGCAAATCTGTTATTTAAACACACACATTTTTTGTACTATGCTCAGGATATGCAGAAAATAGTTGGAAAATCAGGAGTTTTTTAGTTCATCAACGACATGGATCACGTGCAAAATGCCTTTCAGTCTGTTAATAGAGCTTGTGCATAACTGAGACGGGGGCCCTTGTAAGTGCATGAGCCTCATAATCAAATATTTAAGGTGTGTGACCACGCAGAGGCCCTGCCGGATGCTGTTTTATTTTTGTATCGTTCAGAGATTTTACCACCACAAAAGTTGAGATCTGGTCAAGTTCACCCTAACCCGCTGGAAGTAAGTGCTCTCAGATCGCTGTGGTGCCGTTGCCAGCATGCAGTCTGAACATATGCCACCAAAAGAAACTGGGCAATGCTATAATCATGTACAATCCGTAGAGATGGAGACCTTAAACCTTCACACACACATTATGAACTCAGGAGCCACTGAGGAAGCCTATGATTTCCTGGAGGCGCCGCCGCCACGGAGAACAAATGAGCTTCTTCCCCTCGTTTCACCTCAAAAGCTCCGGCCTCAAACGGGAGCGAGTTCCTGTTTGTGGCCGCCGCAGCCTCCGGGATAGTCATCGCCGGGTGTGTGAAAGTACAGTGATTAACATGGCAAAGTGTGAGGCTGCGATGACGGACAGTGCCGTCGGAGGGGGGTGGAGGTTAGTTTGCCACCTCGTCTTCTCCTCCTGTAGAGGAGGACATCTGCCACTCGTTTTTTTCCCGTCTCGGCCAAGGTCAGCTTGTGAGATAGAATTTGTCTGTTGCAGTGTGAGACATGGATGTAAAACAGAAAGAGATGCAGAGGGTTGGGATGGATCAGTGAAAGGATGTTAACGTGGTCGTCACTTCGGCCTCGGTGGGAGGTGTGGAATTGACATTTGCCGGTTCAAATCTCGGAACAGCTCAGATTTATACCTGATTGAGAAAGCGGGAGAAAATGATCCTAGAAATGGAAATTTAAAGGATAATTCTGATTCATTATAATCAGGCTTTTATTAGTTGTAGTTTGTGGATCCTTATTATAACTTTGTACTCATTAAAGTAATTGTTGAGATCTGGAAACACAGGGATTGTGCTACAACCTCATTCACCCTTGTTCGACCTTGGATAACATCCTGCAGAGATTTTCGGGCGCAATATCAGTTTGTGTTGTGTTGTGTATGTAGGCTACACACACAGTTTTACGGCAGCAACATTTTGGGTGAACTTCCCCCAACCAAATGTCCAATTTGTCTGTTGGCTGCATATTTTAATCTAATTTAGACAAACAAGCATCATAAAACGAAAAGCATGTTACAAATTCTATTCCATTAACAAGCGTTGACACGCCCCAAAAAGTGATTTTGTGGCGAGTGAAATTGAAATAATATGACGGTCTATTGTTACTGTGGCAACCAGGAATTCATGCCCGCTGGAGCAAAGATCTGGAACAAGTAGGAGGAGTGAAAAGGCCGGTTTAGGGTGTTTTGGTTTCGGAGGTCATGGTGGTTGTGTGATGCTGCGTCACCTGAAGTGATGTCACTGAGATCTCACGCTGCTACGGTGCGCTCGTCTCCATTCAGACAAAGACTGAAGTGATTAAAAAAAACAGAAGAGTAATTCATTTTAAAAACTACGCAGCATTCATTCATGTGCTTTTCACGCGTATTTGAATCAGTATGACACGAGATCGGGTTGAGATTGTTGGGCTCTGGGAGCAGCAGCAGGGTCGCAGTCGCGTCGAAGTGCTCGACGGTACTTAGTTTCCTCCTCTGCAGTCACAACGCCACAGTGTCCTGAGCCGGAGCCTCTGCCTTCACCTTGCAGGACGTGACTAAGCATTTTCCCAGCAGAACAGATGCTCCAGAATATGTGAGGAGCAGTTCAGTGGCTGGTGGCCCCACACGGTCCAGAGAAACATCAGCATTTAGAAACATGCGAGAAATATTCTTTAAGGTTTTTATGTTTTGATTTTGGCCATCATATCACTGCCGGAATAACTGATACCTTGATGAATACTGTATTGTTAAGGCTAGTGCATCAGCTCTGTAGAATAAAGGGTTTTATGATATTATTCTTTTAGAAATGTAGAAATGTGCCTTTTTCCCCCATCCTTTACATATTATTACTTATCGTATTTGGCTAACTAAATGTGCTTTCTATGTGACTTTTACGAGATAAGGCGATTCTAGGAAAAAAAACCAATTGATTATTACATTTCTTGATTTTTATCAAGGAAGAAAGTTACATCGTTGGAGTTAAATCAGAAAAGCTAATCGAGGCCCAACCCTCAGCTGAGCCAGCCAAGAGTTTATAGGCTATAAAGTATAATAGTTTAGAATAATAAGCACTCTGTTCAGCAGCTAACAGGCCAGTGTTGACATTTGCTTGCAGGTTTTTATGTCGATCACTGTGCTACAGCTAATCAGCTAATCAGTTAGCAGTGCACTTTCCCACTGTTGAATGCTTGTTAGCCTGTTCGACAAGCTGGTGCGTCCATGTTTGTAGAAAGACACCTGTTACAAAGCTCATCTGAGCTGTCCGTGGCTTTTATTATGCAGCGTTACAAATGCTGCCTAGCCGCTAACCGTAGCTTACGTGATAAGGACATCTTCAGCCGTAGTGTTAAAGAATTAGATCTAAACCGTGTTGCATCCAGACTGGTACGTTTTTAAACTACTGAGTGTGTGTGACGGCTGACTAATTATCCGTCTCGCCTGCAAACTGACCTTAGTAATGCACTTTTCTCCCGGTGGACGACGTTTGTGACACGAGACGCGTGTCCATGTTTGTCCAAGCCGATAATCCATGTTCAGGGAGGCACTCAAAAGCACAGGTGTCATTAATAGAAGTACAATAGAAATACACAACCAGTCAAACAAAAATACAGAACGTAGCTAAGAAAGAACACTGACAGAAGACAAAAGGGTTCAAAGCACAGAGAATCCGGCAACCAGGCACAGACAACAATGAGCAGATTCAAAGTTTCAGCCTGTGGGAGGAGACATTCAAGTTCTGAATCAGTTGTGATTCAGCTTTTATAGGCAGCCTGGTCATATTCAGCACTTGTCCGAGGAGTAACGACGAGATCTGCCGGTGAGCGGTGCTTTTAAATTAGACGAGTGAATATAAAGTTATCGCTAACGAGCAGCCACCTTTTTTTATTTCTTTTATGTATATTTTTATATGAAACCCACTTTTATTTCTAGTCTAGGATTACAAAATGTGATAAAGCATGCATAACAGTCTTCTGTCAAACAGCAGACCTGTGATTCCAGCTGTGAAGCATCATCTGTACTGTCAACAAAAATGTAAGAATGGGGCCTTTAAATGACGATTACAACAAGCACATCCACCTATGAACATTCAGACCCAGTTATTCAGCCAGTGCGGCACGGAGGGGTCGGTGGATTATTGGCAGGCTGGCAGGTATCATACCGCACAGATGTGTCGCTCAGCTGGCAGTAGACAGATCTGCCGAGCTCAGTTTGCTGCGTCATGCAGCTGTTGGGTAAATGTCCGCACCCACAGATCGGACTCAATCACCTCTAATTTATTGCGTTATTATAGCTGAAATGATAGTTTAGATCCTCCTCCCTTCCGTCTGCGAGTCCTTTCATTAGCCAACGTTATGTCATCAGCTGATGACAAGCAAACCACGAGCAGTGATGGAGGCCCGAGGGCTGTCGAAGCATCGGACAGACAAATACCATCTCGTTCTTTTATTCACTTCCCAGCTGTCTCACATTCTTCTTTTCAACATGGAGACGAGATCAGGCAGTCACGTGTAACGCTGCTGCATTTCTAGAATACACCTATCTGCAGCTCCACTGACGAGGAGCCTCAAGACACAATCAGCACTTCTATTGTAAGATTCAGTAGAGCTCGGAGCCACGAGCGGAGGAAACAATGACCGTGCCATTTCTGAAAACAGTTCAGTGGCTGAGCTATTTTTGTCTCATTAGCGGCAGGGCCGAAGGATGCAAAGGTTGATTAGTCCGTCTGTCCGTCCAACGCTTTGGTCCAGAGCGAGACGACCTACAGCTGCTCCGCGGACTGTCGTGATATTTGGTTTAGATGTTCAAGGTCGCCAGAGGATAAATCCTACCAACCTTTGTCATTATTTGCTTGATGACGGATGTCGATTGCCAGGATATGGCAAATTTTGGTAATGTTAGGAAAGATAAGTGCTCTTAATTTTCTGGTGAAGGTAAATTTTTACCTTTTTAGATTTTTCAATCGGAAATATGACGAACCCTGCCATACCAGAGTTGACTGTGTTCCAGTACAAGAAGTGGGAACACCAGTTCTAGTTACGTTAGCCATTATTAGCCATCATTAGCAATACCACCTGATAACAACCTATCCCGCGTTATTTTGCAAATACAAACAACGAAGCAACATGTCCGACAGAAGTGCCCAAAAACACGATAAACATTCTGCTGCCTCCACAGTGGTTGACGTGCGGAGCAGCCATCTTGGATTTTGAGTAACATTTTTTTCAAAATGAGTTCCCTAATCATCTGGATTACAAAAACTGTTATCTCATCTGGATACTATTGGATTTATTTCGGACAACTTCGGTGTCCTTAACTTTGAATTTGAGGTCTCTATGGATAACAGCAATTTAACTTTGGCTTGGACAAATTGCACTGGACACATATGTCCTTTTTCACACATCTTTGAAGACGAAGTGATGGTGATACCAGAGGAACAGAAGGCTGTTTTGGAGGGACTGCTGCTGCTTGAACCTTCCATCTTGACTCGACAGAGTTCTTTTTTGCCCTGCCAGGTCTGCCGTACAGCAGGGCTGAATCGCGATTTGAAAAAAACGCAGAGGCTGCAGTTCATTTTGCTGCTCATTATGATTACTGTATTTAACTTGACTGCAGAATGTGCAATATTTAGATGGCTGCTGCTGAGCTGCCTGACACATCCCAGTGTCAGAAATAGTTTAGAAATGTCCAACATTCTCCTATTGGAATTTCTTTGTTGTTTGTATTATTATTACTCAATTCATTAAGTCACAACCATACAGTGGAGCAGTCGTCTAAGAGTTGGTTATCATGGACGAAGGATTCATGATTTTAGATCATTTAGGCCATATTTTAAAGACGTAAGACGTAAATCAAAAAATGTCATCAAGTGTCCTTGTCAATGTAACAATATTCTGAAATGACACAATCTAATATCGTTACTTATTTTTTTGTGATCTGATTACATAATCCTGATTACATGTAATCCGTTGCCACCCAGCTGTGCTTCTACCGATGTGCTTTGGGACCACAGGGGACCTCTTTAAACAGAAGAGTGGCAAGAAAGTGGCAGCATTATCCGGTAGGTCTAAACTGGCCTTGAACTCACGTCCTTAGAGCAACACACCTCTATCCTGGTTAACCACATGGATCCAGAGCGATGAGCCTCCGTGCATCCACGTTTCCAACAGCGGGTGGATTTTGAGGTTGCAGCCGAGAATGTGGATCAATCCTTTTCCCTTTGAGGCTCGTTCGCTTCCTCCCGTGCCCCTCGCACGCGCTCAGTGACTCACCCTCCGATCTGCATCTGAAGGCGCTGACAGCATATTTGCGCTGGTGTGGGCTCATAGAGACTGTTTAGACAGCCCTGCAGGCACTAGGCTGTGGGCATGTGTCACATTGGTGGCATGCCTTCACTGGGCCTCCTGGGGCGGTAAATAAAGTCACTGTGTGTGTGTGTGTGTGTGTGAGATTGTGAATGTGTGTGTGTGTCGTTTGCATGAGGACAAGCAGGACATTTGAAGTGCAGAGCTGCGCACCTCATTGATGGAATCAAGTGCGACCTGGAGGCACTTCTTATGTGTGTGTGTGTGTGTGTGTGTGTGTGTGTGTGTTAGCAGTCTGAATAGTAGTCAGTGTGTCCAGGGACGGTCAGCAGCCTCCAGAGGACAAAGACGGCGCTTGTGTCATTCGCAGAAATAGGCGGATTTTTTGGAAGCTGTCAATTTCCCTAAAAAACACAACTGGCTATTATCAGACGGGTCCTTTTTCCTTTTACTTCTTTCAGGGCCCTTTGTGTGTCTCTGGTCAGCGTCTCAAGGCCACAAGTGTTCTGAGTTCTTAGTCCTGAGAAATCAGGTCCAAAAAACGTATTAATTGGAGTCGGGGTTGGGTGATACGGCATCCGCACTGTTTGAGGGGTTCGTTCTCACAGGATCTCTCGATTCTCGCATCAGAAAAACGCTGTTGCTTAAAATAAGTCTCCTCTGTAACTCAAGTTATGTGCATACGTATGTCGCGTACATCATTTTCGAACTCTTGAACGATTCGCAATTCGTTGTACCAGTCCAAAATACGCTGCGAGCTCCGTGCACCGCATTGTTGATGCGACTCTTTTGTGTCGCGTGTCGCCAGAAATGGTGCCACGGACGATTAGAACCCAGATTATTCAGCAGTTATTCTCCTGTTTAATCTCGGCCTGAATCAGATCGAATCGAATTGGACTTCGCGGGGGGTTCTCGCGTCCAATCTCAAGGCACAGCTGTGGCGAGGAGAGCGTCTGGTCGGGCGACCTCAGAGTCGCGCCTCTGCTTTCTTGCATTGTATTCACACAACTTGTCCCGAGGAAAAGGCCTCTTAAGGTAACCTTTTAAGCCGTGGATAATAAATGACTTTTTTCAGCATGCTCTGTGGTGTTCAGAGGGAAGCGGTGAGTTCTTCAGTCCCTCTCTGTTCCTCTAAAGCGTCACCCCCGTTGGTCTTACATGAGCGGGAAGCTTAATGTGGATGTGTAATCCTCTTGGGTTTTCATTTGCCTTTAGGATTTCTCTCATCTTTTATCTCAGATATCATGCCTTGCACATTATAGTTGCAGCCTCAGATGAGTGCCACAACAGCCCATTTCCAAAACAGGAAGTTTGGAAACATCAGCTCGCTCCAGATTCACGATTGTGTTTTTTTTTCTTTTTTTTGCGTCAAAGAATGGAATTAGGTCTTACTCATCCGACATAGCCGACGTACTCTCCCTCTCCTGATAAACAGGTCTATTTAAAAGCAGCGTCTAAATTTAGGCCGTTTTATCGTCTGACCCGCGGCGATCTGAGAGGTCGGTGGAAGTGGCCGTCCATCTCTGCTTCCTTTATCAGACACACGAGCTCGGCCAACGTGACATGTGCACAACAGTGGCTATGTTTGAACACACGTCTGGTTTTTTGTAACGAGCAGCAGAGCAAGAGTTTGGACATTCATTCCTGCTTCTGCACTTCCTTTGTGTCGCTGCGGAGGAAAAGGAGTGTCGCGGCGGTCTTGTGTGGTTCAGACGCTCCTGGCTGACGGAGTATTCTCTGCGACCGTCCCTTTTCGGGCCCTCTCGGACGAGTTTGTCTGCACACACGCGCATATTCACTCCGCATTCCTACCCGCTGTCCCCTCTCATTGGTCCCTGTCCCATCCATCACGTCTGCTCCCTCCCCTCCCACTCCGCGCTGTCGATTGATTGACGTTCAGCAGACCGTCGAGGTGAAGGTTGTTATGGGCCCGGCGGTCAGCGGGCTTTAACCCCCATCACTGCAGGTGGACAATGTGTGTGACGGCCGGCACGCGGTGGATCGATGGCGCTGACGAGGGGCCTGTCTGCAGGATGCTGACACACTGGTTCTTCTCTCCGGTCTTATCAACCGGTTAACACTCGTTCTTCATCACACGCGCCGCCTGTGTTTGACGTGGACGTCGGCCAGCGGACACAGTTGTGGAAAGTGTTGAGAGCGAACGCGTGAGAGAATTTCTCGGAGGATTTCACGCCTCTCTTCCTCAGTAGTGTTTCACTCGCAAAAAGGTATTTGAGGAACGTGAACGTCATCGCTCGACGGCTGAATATAGCGAATCACTCTGACGATGTAATGGACTGCGTGGAAATGATTTGGGGGAGGTGCTCGGAAAAGAGGGATTGTATTGTTACATCTTCCCGCCAGCAGAGAGGATTGTCTGAGTGTGAGCGAGCGAGGGCTTTTTAATCGTTCTTACCTCAGATTGAGATTTTGAGAAGCTATGAGAAAAACAGGTCCGTCTCTGTTTTAGAACAGGATTTTTCCCCGTCACAGTCACCCTGCAGCTCATATGATCTCATGTGATCAACATACTGGTTTTGAGAAACACAGAATACATCTCTGGAGGAGAGAGTCGGCGCAGATCCAGACCTTCTGGAGGAATCAACACACTCAGTCACATCAGATTCTGCTCTGATACGGAGCAACGGGAGGAGATCACTTTAAATCTTTTGGGATTAAAAAGCAGATGTATCTTCACTCCCGTTTATCAGCCTGACTGCAGCAGTGATCAGTGGAGGTGACCTCCATCGTCGGGTGTTTATGTCCTGCAATGTCGACTGCTGACTGAAGCTGGAGGGGAAATGTACTTTACTTCATGAACGTAACGTTACAGAGAGGAGAGGGGAAAAGAAGAGAGAGAACCAGAGACTCTGCTGAGTGCTGCGTTAAGTCAGAGGCTGACCTGGATTCAAACACACACACCCTTAAACAACAACATGGTTGATAGTTCGTCCTAACTGTTGACTTCCCTCCTCACTATCTGACTCCCCTGCATGTTATACCGACTGAATGAAACGCACTGTTACTTTGAGTAAAGTTGTGGTTTTCTCTGGTTTGAACAGTGTGGGAACATTTGGGATCGTGTAAATACACAACACAATAAAACATCTTGAATCCTTATACTCTTATCTTGAATCAAGTTATTGATGGTAATCGCAATTGTCGTGTGTTTCACGTGATGCATAGTGAAACCACAGTTCAGTTTAGTGGTCTGAAGGCACACTTCTGTTTGCATTATTGTATTTCAAGCCTTTTGGATTCCAGAGTGTTTGTGATAAATCTAAGGATTTTCAGTTGTAGAATCAACATTGCCGGTTCTCTTCTGGATTTGACATTATTTACAAGAAAGCGCTCACGTGGAACATTGGCAACAGTTCTTCAGGACAATGTGATATAATGCATTTTTCAGTGATATCAGCCGTATGTATAAGTTATGACACGTCTCACCCCAGAGAGGGCGGGTGTGTCTGGGTGAGGCTGGCGGAGCCTTTTCCCCCGAGGTGAACCTGACCCGGACCGTTCATTTAATCCACTTTCGGTCTTGCGTTACCCTGCATTACATGTTACGTGTCAAATTGTCCCTTACAATGTGGTTATTCTTGGTTATAGTACACACAGGACAAAACATAACAATAGATCATCCAAGGGTGGGGGACTTCTCACGCTATCGCAGCTTCTTTTTGAAAAAAATGGCTCAGGCTTGGCGCTCCCCCAGGGTGGCTGTGTGCTCTAATCCCATGATGGAATATTCTGAGCAGAAATTAGATTAGCATTTTAGCAGCGCTAAGCCAGGCTGGGTTTTAGCTCAAGGCTTGGGTTGGCCAGATGTATGGTATAGTTCTGACGCAGAGGACTCACACTCAATCACTAATTTATTGGGTGGAAGCCAAATGCTTAACGTGCTAACAAGATGAATCAGATAGTCTTTTGGGAAACGCTATCAGGCCGTCGCTGGCTGTTTTCTCCGTTCTCGGCTTTCAGTCTGTCCGCCCTAGTGTGCACTGTGTAACAATCTGTTACATCATTTGGGACGTCAGCCCGCAGGAGTGGTGTGATTGTGTGCTTTCATACCAATCTTTGGATGTCATGTCCATAGTGGCTGTAAAGTTTGCTGCTTTTTTCAAATTGTATTGTTTTTCATTGTGTGCCTGCTTATTGTGCCTCAGGAGCCTCCGTGTAGGCCTGCAAGTAATTATTATTTTCATTATCGAGTCTTCTACCAATTAAATTAATTGTTTAGTCTATAAAATGTGTCCTCACATAGCTTTTGTCCAACCAACAGTCCAAAACCCAAAGACTCTTCATTTGCTGTCATAACTGACAAAGATCCTCACATTTAAGAAGCTTTAACCAGACAATGTTTGATGTTCTTGATGGAAAAATGACTAAAAACTAAGATGGATTATCAAAGTAGTTGTCAACTATTCTCTGTTGATTGACTGATCGTCGCTTCTGACTAAGTTATTCAGACTATTATACACAAGGCTGGGTATAAAACCTCAACACATTTTCAGAATTGACTAAAATGGGATTGTAGCACAGTTACAGTACTAAAGGCTGGCATCCAAACTATTGTCCGTTTTTTAAACATTTGTTTAGAAGGTTTTCGTTCGTTCAATCAGATCTTCTCAAATGTGAATATTTTCTTGTGTCATTTCTCCTCTTTCACAGTAAAGTCAAAATCTTTGAGTTGTGGACAAAAAAAAAAGACATATTAGGACGTCATCTCTGGCTTTATGGAACAACACAAACCCAGACAACCCAAACATGAGCTGCATGGTTCGTTACACAGAACCATTCAGGAAGACGCCCTTGGAAACAGTTTGGAAAAAGGACAGGCACCATCAAAAAAAATACTTGGCAGATTGTTGGACAAACTATCAGTCTATCAGTGTCGCTCATGGGCACAACTGATCAGATCAGTTAACAACATGATATTGTCATACACTCTTAGAAATAAGGGTTCCAAAAGGGTTCTTCTACAAGGGCTGAGGTTCTACCTGGAACCATTTGCTTCTGAAAAACCCTTTCCCGAAGAAATGGTTTTTCAAGGGTTCTTGGTAACACTAACGGTTCCAGTAAGAACTATTTTGATCCAGAGAACCTTTTTTTGGAGAAAGAGTTCTTCAGGGATTGTTGAAAGCATGGGTATAAGATCCTGTGTGGGTTCTTTGTAGAACCTCTCATGGGGGGTTCTGGGTGGAACCTTACACACACAGTTCTAGGTATAACCATTTATGTTGGGTTCTAGGTAGTAGGTACCTAGAACCCAAGGTAGTAGGTTGGGTTCTGGGTTCTAGGTAGAACCCTCCAAAAAGGGTTCTCCTATGAGGACAAGCCGAAGAACCTTATATGGTTCTACTTAGAACTTTTATTTCTAAGAGTGTAGGATGCTACCACCAATGGAGTCAGTTGGTAATCAAACTCTTACTGAAGTCAGTCAAAAGTAGAGCAAAAACATCTTTTCCATGGAGAGAATCCTACAGTGTGGTTCTGAAAGAAACGCTGCTGTTCTGTCAGAACTGACGCTGAAGCAGCTACGCTAACCTCCGGAGGAGCCGGCCACTGGTCGCCGCATCTAAACCTCGCCTGTAGCTGCCAGAAGTTCCTCACAGGGTGGCCGACTGGTTCAAACCACCGTGGTTTGGACACGAGCACAGCCCCCTCATAAGGTAACATTAGTGTCAAACAGATGACAATTGTGATTTACTTCACTGATTGCTGCCGTACACCGC
The DNA here is from genome assembly GCA_039737535.1 of Lagodon rhomboides. NCBI lineage: Eukaryota > Metazoa > Chordata > Actinopteri > Spariformes > Sparidae > Lagodon > Lagodon rhomboides. The sequence continues at coordinate 12,108,331 of CM077806.1, forward strand.
TGATTGACACAGGATCTGAAACCCTCAATGTCCACAGGTCATGTCAGTCCTAATCGACGAGTGCTGTCACAAGAGTGCTGACATCACACGCGTCTTTACAACGAGACACGTGTTTGTTTTCAACCCGTCCCGAACTGACTTGGCATTAGCTCAGTAACATTTTCTCCGTCCTGTCGTCTCTCTGTACCCGTCCCACCTCCTCTCTCGTCTCCCCCCCCCTTCACGGACTTGCGTGTCGATCTGAAGCTGTCGGGTGTTTCCCGCGGGCCTTGTTGCGTGCCGTGTATGTTGACACTCTTCGTATCAGCTCAGGCGTCCTCGTACTCGTGCAGCCCTGGCTCTCGTCTGCGGTCGCGTAGCCGCAGCTGTCGTGTCAATACGGTCAAACTGATGTAATGGTCCGGATGCCTCGCTAAAAGCTAATTACCTCCCGATACACTCGACAACAAATCACCGTGTGTGTGTGAGAGAGGTTTCCAATTTATTTTATCCCCGTTACAAAACAAATCTGCTTCTTAAGCTTGGTGAAAGTGAGAACATGATTTGTTTTGTTAAAGTCTTGTCATGTGTGGATTTCCATGGAAGTCAAAATTGCACGAATACACAAGAATGATGAGTCACTGTTAGTTTACATAGGATCGGTAAGCCTTATGTGCACCGCAAGAGACACGACAGTGCCACGAACGACAATTTCCACGGCAGCCATAGTGAAAACAACACCGATAACCAAGCTGTATTCATGGCATAAAGGAACAGTTCACCCAAAAATTAACTCGAGCCATTATCTTCTCTCCCCGTGCTGATGGAAAGTCGGGTGAAGTCGCAGCGTCGCAGCATCCTCGTAAACAGCTGAGGGATAATGACTGAATTTAACTCTTTGGTTGAACTGTTCCTTTAAGAAGATGTTTGGAGCTGATGAAAATGTAACGTTAAACAGCAGGGCTAAGCGCTGACATCCACCCCCGACATCTGTCCACACTACTGAGAGCGAAGTGCCCATGCGTGTCCTCTCATTCACCATGATACCATCACATCACGTCTGACTCCTCATTTCATTTCGACGCCGTCAGACGTCCGTATTTTGGCAGCAGTAAAGTGGAGGTGTGCTGACTGCCCGACATTTCTCCAGCAGGGGGGCTCTAATCCAATCATCTCTCTCACTTAGCACAGATTGCATGTGTGTGCTTCTCATGACCATGTGCACACGGGTGTATGCATGTGTGTGCAGAACCCCAACGCCTCCCTACCTGTGTGACTCCGGACGGTCTCTCGTGCTCATCGTTATGTGTTACGTGGCCTCTTCGGGGGTTGTGTGCAGGGTTTGTCGTGACCGACGTCACGCTTGCGGTGACAGCTTTTCAAATAACTGATAACTGTGGACCTGATCTTTTTGGTGTTTGGTCTTGAGCTTGGAGCCCCGCCCAGAGAGACAGATTGTCGGGTGAAATGGCCAAACGTGTGTCGTCGCCGACCCTCCGTCCGTCTCTTTCTCTGCCTTCTCTATCCCTCTTGTGATTTTTGGCGTTTTCGCGTGAAGGTGGAGACACTTTGTCTTTATTTGTTTGACGTGACAAAGACGGAAATTAGAAACACATGCCTTTTTTTTTTTTCTAGCTCTCTTTCTCTCATGCCTGACATTTCTTTGGTCGTACTCTGTGTTGCCATTCTTAAGTCAGACTGTTTGAAGGGAGAGAGAGAAAAAAACATCCTCTACTCTTTCTGATGGGCTGCCTCTCAGCTGGGACATGGCTCCAGTCTCAGAGAGGGAGATGAGATGAGAGGTAAAGTAGGTGACTGTCAGTGAAGGCACTCATTTGCTTCTTTTGTTCAATTAAAAAGGTTTTTGATGAACAAATGAATGTATTTTTGCCAAAATATGATATCTGGAAATTGTGTGAGTGTCAGTATTCAACCTCAATTACCGTCTTATTATTATCTTTACTTGGACCATTCATTTTTCAAACAATCCTATCTTGTCTTGATGTAGACAGTTTGCGACAATGAAATGAAGCAGAACAAAATCCAGAAGAAGAATCCAAGTCCAGCCCATAAAAACCAAAAACCACATAAGTTTCTTTCCCCTTTTCACATGACTTGACAACATTTGAAAACTTGACTTGCAGCTCAAGTTTGGCTTGTGGCTCGACTTAGACGTTAACCTTTCAACTTCAAATGACTTGATCTCCTCCCTTTAACAACTGATTTACAACTTTTGTCTTACTCACGAAGGAGGGACAACTTATTTAGGAAATTAAAGACAACACACGGGGCGAGATTTGAACTTGACTTGGGACTTCATTTTAAATGGGCCCAGCCACTCGAAGGCTCAGAAGCTAAAGGAGCATTTCTGGTGTATTTACGTTTTTCTTCCTGTTGATAGATAGATGTTAGATGCTAGAAAATTGTTTCTATTTTTTTACATTCTTACTTTATCGATGGCTATATGTTGTGGTTTCTTTCTTCTGACAGATGTACTTATTGTAAGTCGCTTTGGACAAAAGCGTCTGCTAAATGTAAATGTAGCTAGCAACAGCAACACTGACCATTTCTGTGGAACTTTGCCTGTGTTTGTGTTCAGCTCATCCACTCGCCGATCTGAGATCTCAACAGAAACTGCAGTCGTTCCGGTCATTTACTTGCAGTCACTCTGTTTTCTCCCATATATTCATAAAGACAAGCGCGGATTTACAAATTTCACAGAGTAACGCGGACACGTCTTCAGGTCAGTTAGCAGCTCCCTGGGCAAACTTGCGCCTAATCACGTCCTGTTCGATTGCGAAACCTCTAAACCTCCCCTTGTATTCTGTCTGAACACCCAGTTAGTCTTTCGGTACCGACTGTGGTGCCACCCTTTGGCAAGTGTTTTGCTGCTTTGAATCAACAACACATGTTGGACCTTAACTTTAATTCACCTCGTGATTTCTTCACAATGAGCACTAAAACCTCACAGAGCTGCTTGTAGACTTGTGTCCTGTAGCTGCTCCCATGAATAAAAGACGAATAAAGGTTGAGGTTTGTTGAGGTATCGAAGTAGAGAGAGAGAGATGTGATTCTCCCTCAGAGCATTGCCCTGCATTAGCCTGCTGTAGTAACACCTTATACCTTCATCCTTTAGGACTTGACTGAATACAGCTGCGCTGATCCGGAAGCATCTCAAGCAGTAGAGCTTCGTCCGCCAGGAATGTGTCTCTGCTCTGGCCTTTCACACACAGTAGCGAAGGAGGTTCAGGAAACTGGACGTGGATCCAGACTGGATTCCTCCTGTTAGATTTATTATTCGCATGCAGCGACAAAGATCTTGGATTGGCGCACGCGTGACGCCCGGGTTCATAATCCTGGATGTCAGTGAGCCAACGCACCGGTGGGTTTTTTAATGACTGACATGTATCTGCCAGCGGTTGTGTCAGGGCTGATCTCAGTAGAGCAGCGCTGAAACTGTGCCGAGACGTGTGTGCGATAATCTGTGTAAGTTACAGTTCTGAAGGGGGCTAATTCTGATACATGAATAAAGTATACGCTCTACCCTATAGTCTGAACGTCGCACTCAAATTATTTGAGCAGTATGAATATATACTGGGGGCAGCAGAAAAAGCTGTAACGACAGTATTTAACATATTGTCACGTTATACAGCTGTAATGGCTAATGTGTTAGCGAACCTTTGCCTATTTACACATCCAGCAGACTCAAAGAATTAATTCAGAGTTGTGTTTGTGTACACTTGATGGATATTAGTTCAATTGCCGTTCTTTTTTAGCTCTGTTAGCTTCACATCACCAGCTCCCATCTCTTATCTGACTGTGAAGCTCCACTGTGTGCCCTAACTCTGTCCGACTTCTGTTTGGTTCTGGCCAGGTAGTCTACTGAGTTTCCGGCCGAAAACATCTGCTTGTCTGCGGCTGCAGACGGGGTTCATCAGAGCTGCAGAATTAGACCTAAAACAGTGAAGATTCAGACTGTAAAAATAAAATGAGGCGCTGGAAAAAAAAAAAACTGTTGGGCTGAGGAGACCTGCAAAAGATGGTGATAAATCTGCCTTTGTGAGCACCACCTTTCACATTAATCTTATTAATTTGACAGGCTCATGAGGGATAACCACTGCTTCAGTGATAAACACGTCAAATAAGCTGGACTAATCTTCTATAAAGCCGTGGTGCGATGAGCCAGCATCTTCAGTAACTTTGTTTGTAAGTGCAGTTCATATGCCATTTAAACACGTTTTTTTCCTTTTAAGTCTGTTAACACCATCTAACAGTACGAGGAGGGCCAGTCTCATACTTTATATTCATTGATAGGCTGTATTATTTTGAGAAAAATAGATTTTCCACCAGGTGTTTTAGTAAGACAACCTCTTTATATAGTTTTTTACATTGATCTAGTTTTATGTTATGGCTGTTACAGTCTGCTGCGCACAGCATTTGACTGTGTCTATGCTGGTTTTCACCAGACTTTGCTCTTGGCCTCGTGGTATTACTTTATGAAAGACGTTGTGTATTGGGCCGATATGTAGGCTTATATTTAATTCTTAACTGGCAATTATTTGACAACGCATCATACTATAACAAGTAGTCTAAAGGGCTGAAACAAGTAAAGTAACACATTCCTCTTTTTAAAAATGCATCAGTAATGTGTAATTTAAACTTTTTTTGAGCAACCACCCCTGTTTATAAGTACATCCACATATATAACAGTCACGTAAATGTTACAAACCTACACGTACGTCATCCATGCTTCAAAACAAAAGGGTTGATTCAGACACTTAATTAATTAACTTGATTCATTTTGCAATTTTGGGATGTGTGATCTAGCGTGACAGTCGCGCTCGCCAATCAGACGTGCCCCTGCTCCTCGTGTACCAATCATGCCCACCAATCAGACCTGGTTCTGTCTTTTCATTAGAACATAGATCAGTTATTTTTATTTATTTCAATTGTTTTGATAGTATTCCAATGTGGTAATGCTCCAGCACATGTTTTAAGTGTCTGACGTAGTCAATATTGAACTGAAGCTTGACTTGATAAAAAAAATTGCAATCTTGGTCAGAAAAATCGCAATTGGATTTCTTTCCCAAATCGTTTAGCCCCTAGTAAGTGTTGTCTGCTGTCCTTGAGACCACACCCAGCTGTGATGTAGTCTTGCACTATAGTTTTCACTGCGCTGTGCTGAGGGACAACATACTGCCACCAGAAGATAGGACTGGAAGCTCGGATGCAGTGACTCTTCAGCGCCGGCGTTTGTTTATGTGAGCGTACATTGATTTGTATTCAGCGCGTGTGGCTGTGAGGACGGTGTCTGCGCCCTTGATGTATTTAGACTGCAGGTGTGTTTGGGTCCGACCTTTGGCGACCTCGCTGAGACGAGGACAAACTGTGTGGCAGCTCTGTTTGGGTGTGATTTTGGATGAGGAGACGGAGCTCTAGGCGTCTCTTCTGATCCACCGCCGTGCCCCGAACTGTGCTGCTGGCTGGTAAACAGACACTGCTGTTAATCATCTGCTCTGAAATACTCTGTAAGGGAGAAAGTTGGCTTTGCATCCGACAAAGACCTCCAAACGTTCAGTCGCCTTATGATTTATTCCTCGTCCAGTCGAGGCAACAACCGCGACTTGAATAAGTGATGTCCCTAAAACGTAATTATTCATAGTTCTTCATAGTTCTGGCCATCAATCCCATCGAGAATATCCTCAGATGAAACGCGAACATTGCTGGCTATAATAACAAAGTCAACACGTTCTCCCATCTCGTCAGCTGGACAGGGGCATTATGCTTTAAACTGTGACGCTTCACCTGTCCTTCACCTATGAGCGTGAATGACTCGGTCAAGTTAGCAATAACAGCTAACTAATTAACTAGTAGAGTCAAGTTGCGGACAAATAGTTGACATATTGTAACATATGACCTGGGCTGTTAGAGAAGTTGTGAAATGGTCACAGTTTGGTCAATTTAGGCACAGAAAAATACTTGGTAAGGTTTAGGAAGACATCATATTTGGGGTTAAAATAAATTAAGAGTGTTACGTAATTTACGTAGATTATGTTACTTACATAATATAACTTCAGAACAAATCAATCGTAACTCCTGGTCACAGGACACAGATCTTGGTCCGACTCGGACATTTCTCACTCTTTATACTACTGCATTAGAGGTACGCGTCAAGAAGTGACGTTAGAGTCGTAGGACCACTGACCAGGCTGCTGTGTTTGACATGTTGGGAGTGATAACTGGCTGTAGGTTTGTGATTTTTCTTTCACTAGTGTGCAGCTTTTAGTCAGATTCAAATCGTAATTATTGATCTTGATCAAATCCGTCTCTGCCCCAAAATCATCCCTAATGTCCGTACGCTGAGAGCTGTTCTGTTCTGGTATTTTCCATGTGGAAGGGGGGGGAATGTCTAAGTTTCACTGGGCTGTGAAGCTGGAAATAATGATGGTGGAGTTGCTGGTGAAGTGTTGCCACTGTGGTACAGTTTGAAGGAAGTCATTAAAGTGCCAGAGCTGGCAGACAGGGCAACGAGTCAAGGAATGTTGAAGGCAGGGGAGTTTTACCACTTTTTACCATTGACTTGTTGAAGACAGACCGGCGGAGGAAAGGTCAGTCAATGGGAAACACTTTCCGCTCCCCAGTCATTTTTCCCGAAGATGTGGAGACCTTTCGTATACCCGGAGCACAGCCATGTATGTGTATGGAGGAGTTATATGTTTAAAAGTAGCCATGGACTCCTCCCAGTGTTTCCAAGTCATCCAGCAGCAGTCTCGTAAAACAAGAAGCACTCAGGGACACATATCCCATCCTGCCACTGTTGCACTGTGAATGATAATCAGTGTGACCTGAGTCCGACACCTTACCCAAATCCTACTCGAAACAAGTTAGAACTCCCTGTCCCGGAGCGTAAGACCCAGATTTTGGGGCTGTTTTGGTCTTTTCTCCTCATTTTTAAAGATGTCTTGTGTGTCTTCAAAGCCTCATTAGAATGACTCAGCTATTTTTCTCCCCTCCTCTCTTCCCCTCTTCTCCATTATTTAAAAAAAAGATCACAGTCAGCCCTGAATTAACATAGTAACACATCCGCGTTGATGACGTTGAACCAAAAGAGGGGACGATCTCATTGCCGCTGAGACAAAATCGAAATGAATCCCCCAGACATACATCAACAGATTACTTAAAAATGAAACGTAAAAGGAACAGCATTTTTACCGACTTAGATTTTATATTTACAGTGTTATGAATTTCTTGCCAGGGAACAGAACAGGCTGTCCTACCCTTCTTCTGATTATCCAAAGTGGGACGGCCCTGCCGCCAGGAAGTAGGACAGGGATGTTTAGCTGCGCATCTTTTGGAAGTGTGTGATTCTGGAAGCTCGGTGATATAGTGAATACACTCGGGGTTAGCTGGAGAGTGACTGTAGCTGATGAGCTAGCTGTTAGCATACATGTTTCAATGACAGTGAAAATTGTGATGTAAAATGTAATCAGACATAATGATCATGAATTATATTGAAATTATATCTGTCAAAATGATCGGGATACCACTTTTTGACCATGTCCTGCTGCCCTACTGGTAAGTCACGGAAATATGTCTCAGCACAGCATAGCCCTGATCAATCCCAAACTCCATTCAGGGAACCTGCACTTTAAAAGTTGTTTGCTTGTCACCTAGCCGACAGACCTGATGAAGCATGAATTCAGGCTTTTCATAAAGTGCCATTACGATGTTGTTATTTCAGCGTCCTTTTGATCCGTTTGTTGCAGTCGCGGCAAAATCACTTTGTTCTGGGACAGGCTGCCCCACAGCTGAGAGCTGGGCAGCGGTCGGCCTCAGGTAGTGCAGGAGGCTGCAGTCATCCAGACCGGACACGGCTCCCGAAGAAGGCGGCGAAGTTGACTGAGCTGGGTGCCGCGGAAGTAACACGAATGAAAATTAATAAGAGCAAACAGGACGCGTTCAAATGTTTCAGCACAATGACCGCAGGTGGCGCTCTATATGCAGTGATCGATGAAGGATCAATCTGATCAGATGAACGGACAGCGGCAGTCTTGACAGTCTACATCACGTCATCCGTTAAAAGTACAAAGCAGACGGTCTGAACACACCGGTGCTGAGATGCTGTGAGCGCGGAGTTAAACACCAGAATAATCTCACATAGTAACCGATTTCTTCAGAGTCCTTTAACGTAATCCACTGTCCCCTGTGGGACAAAACCATCCCACGCTAATGCTCGTCTGTCAGAGTAGCTATTTGAGCTTGCTAACCGAGTAAAAATAGTTTATTCCACAGACATACAGTATGTGTTACTTAATTGTGTCACATCACCACAGCAGTCCTCCAAGGTTATTACTGTATACTCGCCTTTGTGGAGTGTGATGGACACATCTTACAGCGCTGTTCACTCGGAAGCTCAGATAGTTTCTCTTCAAAGCTGCCTCTGTTGTTGTCTTTGTTCAGACTCCGCTGCCGTCTCACGTCCTCGCTCACTGTTCTACGGCCCCGACTGCGCTTAACTGCATCTGGCAGAAGCAAAGTGTTTTGAATTTGTGACGATGTGGGAAACTGCCGCGCTGAGGAAATGTAGGCTGTGGGAGGTCACTACTGTGCGAGTGTGTCGTTGAAAGTAAATGTTCTGTGAAAGTCCAAAGCCCTTCAGCCAGCCACTACAGGCTGTGATGTTTATCGCCCCACAGGACGAAGTGTTGGGTGAAAACTCAACATTACGGAGTCTTTGGGTTTTCTTGAAGTGGTGCCGCGTCGTACAGAAAATGTCCTGAGAATGGGACTAAGGAGGTGTGTGGGCCGTTAGAGGCTTCACCTCGCGGAGAACATGAACGTCTACACAAAATGTCTCATAATCTAAATGTTGTTCCATTATATCCAATGCGCCTTTAACAGGTACAATTCATTTCTATTCAGTTTTCCCTGTTGAGGCCTAAATACTGGATTAGCTTTACGTTAGCCGGTCGTGTTATGTTCTTACTGGAGCTTCTCTTTTTTCTCTTTTTGTCTTTTTTTTTTCTTTGATCCTCTCCTGCCAAAGAAATTGTGCATTCTGTTTGCTCCTCCACAGCTTTATTTTTAGTCTCGCGCTGCTCCCGCCGCTTCTGTGATGACTAAAGGAACGGTAACGCTGTCGTCTGTCTACTCTACAGTATCCATGTAGACCCAAATTTCATCACATCAGACGTGAGCTGACAGAAAGTTTACTATTTCCCTTCTGCCCCTTTTCTATCACTCTCTTGAATTGATACACAGTGACAACAGCAGAATGTTTACATGACAGCTTAGTATTAGAAAGATAATAGAAATAAAATATTTTCAAAAGGAAAAGAAAGGTGATACAGTATCAAGAGAACACTACATACTAGATGCAAATAGATTCTGCTTCATGAAAATCCATTTAGCTCAGATTCCACAGACTCTATATAACTATATGTGCATGATTGTTTTCAAATGCAATGCGGTAATGTCTCTCTGACTGTGACAGTCGTTCTGTTCCATGCATTGCCTGTAGATCACAATGTTCAGTGGGAAGGAGGCTGAGCGTTGTGAATGTTGGTGCATTAGCCTCGTGAGCTGCCATCTATTATGAATGAAAAAAGCAAAAATAGTTAAAAAAAAAGTTTTGTCTCAGATTGGACAGGACCAGGCAGGTTTGGACTGGTCAGGCCGGGCTAGGTGTAGTTTTAGGCTCCTGCCAAACTGTACTTAGGATATGTTAAGCATAAGTGAATGCCATTTGTATGAAATGATTTTTAGACTGATGAAGATACCAAGAGTTCGTGGTTGGATGTCAGATTAACTTGTTGATATGATTCCCACCTGTAGGGAGAGATGTGAGCATGGATTATGTGTGAGGTGACAGGAAGTCAGTTATTGTAGTTTGACGATTGGGCCTCCTCAACAAAACAGCCGGCCGCTCCGGCTGTATCAGTCAAGGTACTTGGTAAATATTGTATTAAGGTTTTGGTTTGTGTTTGTACTCCACGCCATGATGCAGTTGTTAGGAGTGAAAAAAAAATCAGAATCTAAAAGCTTAGCGCATTCCTTCTTCTCTGAGTCACGACTCAGTCAAATCTGAACACACAATACACATATTCCAAGACTCAGCATGAATCAAGATACCATAATCAGGAATAATCCGTAAATCCGCTTAGAAAAATCGTAGAACAAAGATGCTCATTAAAACTCCAGAACTAGTGAATCATCTTCATTATCAAGGAATCGAGTAATAGCTGTCTGTAAATATATGGGCACATTGCAGACAGTAACTGTGGAACACTAATCTGGCATTCTTTTAAAGGTGCCAGTTTTTAGCCCATAGCCCACCTCACTGAATTCATACCAACAATGTACTTCCTGTTAAGCTCCCCTCGGAACTGTAGTTCTTAAAGTTTCCCTTCCGGCTCCAGTCAACATTACAGGACATAAAGACCCGACAATGGAGGTCACCTGCACTGATCACTTCTGCAGTCAGGTCGATAAACAGGAGTGAGGATGAATCCACTTTTTCAATGCCATCCGTCATTTCTGGAATCCAGGAAGTACAACACGTTTGCAGTGTGTATAGCTTCAGAAGGCGCATGTGGACTGAAGTGAGATTAAATTTAAAAATGACCTCATGCTCCATGGATTTTGATCTCTGTTTTTTTTTTACCCCAGATTCGAGCCACTGATAAGAGCACTGCCCAGTAAGCTGTTTTGGTGATATGCACATGAAAAGAAAAGTCTTTACAAGACATTTAAAGAAGAGTTCTGCTGAACTACGGTTGTAGTTCCAGACCTCTTGTTAGTCACCAGTCAGTGTTTGTGAGAAGATTTCCTTGGAAACATTCTGTCGTAATACACGACGTTACACAATCATTATCAGCAGCTCTAAGCATAAGAGTACTGGTCTTACCGTGGAGCTCTTAAAGTCCATACTGTGGTTCCAGTTGCCACTACACTCAGATCAATATGAAAGATTATTATGCCCCCCTTAACACAGACCCATCCATCAGCGTCCTCCTTTGCTCTCCCAATCATTATATGTCAATATATATGAAGCTCCTGATTGGTTGGTACAGTCTACAGCCGAGCAGTTTCACACTGCTGTTGTAATATTTAAAAGAACATTAAGAAGAGACAAAGCGTGTCATTCACTCTTCCAAAGCAATGAAACAGTTGCCGCTGAAAACCCACAGAGGAGTCACGTCTTCAGTTACAGCAGCGATGTCGTCTTTACGCTCGGTCCTCAGCGTCGCTGTTGGAAGGTCACACATTGCTCTGCCTCTTGCCGGATCAATTTCCACATCTGTAGTATGGAGGAAGATTTCCAGGAGCCTTTGCTTTTTATATCTGCGAGAGACGTCTTTTCCCTGGAGGAAGGTGTCCTTGTTTTTGTCTTGTCAAAGAGAAAAAAAAAAAAGCCTAAACTCTAAAAATACAGACTGCGTGGCGGTGGCGTTGGGCTCTTGTTTCTCCTCCCTTCGTGGTTCGCAGTAGTCGAGGTGTGGCTCTGCTCTGACAACAACCTGACAGTTCTGTTGGAAAAGAATCACAGCAAAATCGCTGGATGTACAGGCCAGTTTAAGAGGAATAGTGTTGGTTGTGTCAGTTCGATGCTAAGAAATACCACCAAATATATATAAATAGCACCACTTCATCGCCAAGCAGTAACAGCATTTTTTCAGTGTCTGGTGCCACTGTTATGATATTGCCTCTTAATTTTGCCCTCAAAGTGCACCAGACTGATGCATTTCACTTTTAAAACGGGCACAGTTTTCTTCATGGGGAGCATGCAGGCAGATGACAAAGGCAGGAACACAAGTCACCAACCCTGGACATCAAAAGCCGGGCATTTAAAAAGAAATCATCATCCTCCTTCTTTTCTTCTTCCAGTTGAGGAAATATATGATCTGTCAAGTCCAGGGAGTAGATGTAAAAGCTACAGCTTCAGCTCAGTGTTATCACTCAGAGAAACAAGAAGGGTTGTGAGGGGAACCAAGAGAGAACGCTCCGTCCGCTGATGTTTTCTGTTTCTTTCACGGAAAACTTTCAAAGGATTCTCTCTCTCTCTCTCCCCTCAGCTTGACTAAATCACTTTTTGTGTCCGCCTCTTTTCCAAACAGTCTTTCTCAATAGTGCGCGAGCCCTCTGAAACGGGAGTCCATCTATCACGTCAGGGGAGACAAAGCTGAGGGGGACAAAGGCAGTGCACAGTCAGTAAAGAAACAGCGTGACCTTTGACCTGCGCGTTGACGCCGCTGCTGTCCTCCTTCGGCGCGGTGGTGTTTATCTGAGCGGAGATCGGAGCGACTTGAAGTGACTCAGAGAGAGAACAGTGTGGATCCAACCGGAGCCTCCCTTTGTCTGCATGTTGTTAGTGTGTGTCTGTGTGTGTGTGTGTGTGCTTTATATTGTGACAACATACATCACCTGCTCACTCAGTAGCCGTGGTTACATACAGTATATCTGTGGATTCCAAGTGAGCCAGCCAAGTGATCCGTAATTTATGTGCAATAGTTTACACACTGAAAGCTGTAAATAAGAACATTCGGAAACAGTTGTGTAATCGGCACAAGTATCTCGATCCTGACCCGCAGCTCACCCTTTCCGGTAAATGTTGCTTAAATGGAGTCTGCTCTTGCTTTCATTTGGAGCCATGAAGCAAATACAGTGAATTAGAGCATGTGTTGAGAGTTGTGATGCGTGTCTCGGAGATGATTCTGCCAACAAAATAAAAGATACAAAAAAGTATTCTTGCTGTGTTGGCAATCGGCTCTCATAAACGAACAAAACTTTCTGCGACTCTCATGTCCAATTCCATGGAAATACATTGGTACACTCTTAGAAATAAAAGTTCTAAGTAGAACCATATTCGGCTTGTCCTCATAGGAGAACCCTTTTTGGCTCCAGGTAGAACCTTTTATAAAGGTGGAGGGTTCTACCTAGAACCCAACATAAAGGCTTATACCTAGAACTGTATGTATAAGGTTCCACCCAGAACCCCCCATGAGAGGTTCTACAAAGAACCCATACAGGATCTTATACCCATGCTTTCAACAATCCCTGAAGAACTCTTTCTCCAAAAAAGGGTTCTCTGGATCAAAATAGTTCTTACTGGAACCATTAGTGCTACCAAGAACCCTTTTAAAACCCTTTATTCAGGAAAGGGTTTTTAAAGGGTTCTCTGGATCAAAATAGTTCTTACTGGAACCGTTAGTGTTACTAAGAACCCTTGAAAAGCCATTTCTTCGGGAAAGGGTTTTTCAGAAGCAAATTGTTCCAGGTAGAACCTCAGCCCTTGTAGAAGAACCCTTTTGGAACCCTTATTTCTAAGAGTGTAGTGACTAATAACTGGAAAACAATCAGTTACATCAGTGGCTCCTATATGTAATGAGTCCTAGAGTACGACTCCAGCAAATAGGCCAGCCCTCAGTAACGACCTAGGTCAACCGAGGTCTCCAGGACAGATTTAATTCCAGTTAATGCTTTCTGGAGATCGTGGGATTTCAAAAACTGATCGTGTTTTTGGAGCTGCAGTGTTTCATTCAACTCTTGTGTAGGTAAAGGGGACATGCTCAGAAAGATGAAATACTACCATATTGTCTTACCGCAAAATGTAAGGCGATTAAACTTTGTCACGGCTTTTAATTGTTAATTTTCTCCTGTAGGATGACGTCCCGAAGGTTTAGACCTGTTTACATTAACCCTAATGTTGACAACAAGGTTCAAACCAGAGAAATCCAAGGAAGTTTCCTTGAGTCAGTGGTGCGTTTCATTTGGTCGCCTATAACTTCCAGGAGAGAGTCAGAGAGTGACGAATCACTTAATTACGCCAGATAGATCATCAACAATGGTGGTTGCCTCGCATTACTCACACAAGTGTGTATTCGCCCATTACAGCCTGATTACTGTACATTAGCCCGAAGCTAGCAACCAATGGCATACACAGAGGGTGTGTGTGCCTGTGTGTTGGAGCCACATCTACATTTGTTTCATGTGTTTCCATACCCAACACCAGCACTGGATTTTGTAAGTACTGAGATTCCAGCAAAGAGGTTGTGAAGATTTTCTGATAGAACCTGTGCCTGTCGTAGCTTCGTGCTGTCTCGGTGTATGGTTGACAGGCAGCTGATATTTACTGGCATTTCCACCTGGCCTCTGCGGCGGCGGTGGGAATGTTCTGAGCTGATCACGACTGACAGGACCTCCGATAATGATGCAAGAGGTAATTTTCCTTTACGAGCCAAAGAACATCGTAAAATCCGATACGACGCATTATCAAAGGTTTTGCTGTGAGAGGTCAATCATTCTTGCAAATTGTTCTTCAAATAAGTTATAAAAGATCAGGTTCAATCTCTTGAGGTTCAGTTGTGTGTGCTTAAAATGCTCTGCAATGCCAAGACCCTGTAATTAAGTGAGCGACGTGAGTCTCTGTGCAGTTCTCATGTTTCCTAGCGGAGCCAGCTGTATTCTCTGAAAGCAGACTATTGCATTTACAAACGTTGTTAAAGCCTCTTCCAGCGATGTACAGTTCTTCTGCCGTTATCTTGGATTGCATTATCATTTAACACCAGACTGCCATGTTGAGGTGCTACACCTCAGGGAACGACGGTGCTCATACGGCACATTCAGCTCATTGTTGTAGACTCGGGCCCTCACCGGAGTACGTTGTGTAAAACACACTGTGTATATAGTAAATCCAATATGTAGTATAAATGATGGCCGAACTGAAACAAGCTGTCGATAGAGATGTGCTAATGGTGGATTGTAAGTACATTTACTCAAGTGCCGTGCTCATCTTGTGGCGTTTCCTGAGCTGTGCCGCTACATACTACGACTCCACTACATTTCAGATCGAATAGTTTTCTTATCCACTTTAAATGCATTTATTTGACAGCCATAGTAACTAGTTACACTGCAGAAGTAAGAAGAAACAACAGCAGGTTTCCACATCAAGGTGTTGGGGAGTACTGCCAACCTGACACAGCACAAAGTTCTTTTATTCCGGAAAAGCCAAGGCACTTTCAAAAAGTACTTTGGCGGACGATCTGATGAACCATCCGTCCATCAACATCCATCAACCGCAACCCATCGGATCAACAGTCGGAGAGCGGCGCTCAATTTTAATGAAGTCAAATGTGGTGTCGCAGAATATTTTCGGAGCATCTAGATGTTCAGCATTAACTCACAGCCGATGTCTGTCTGGCACGTCATGTTGTTTCCCTTTTCTTGGCAGACTGTAGCATGACTCAGCAGTTAGAGGAAAGAGACGGCGTAAAGGATGAATCAGCAGCTAGTGGAACGTGCCTGTGTTGTTCCCCCTCAGGGTCACAATCAGATCTCTCACGCGGAACAGACACAAACACAAAACATGGAGGGTGTGCTGCTCTTTGTGTGTTTATAGATGGATAGCATTTAGCAGCTAGGTAGCTCCTTAGAGACGCTGCAGACTCAGTAACACCGTCTGCGTCCGCAGTGACCCGCCCAGACAGTGACTCTGTCTTTCCCTTTCACTTTCTTACTTCAGACGCACCTCATGTTGACTTCTTTTTGTAGACTGGCTTGTTAAACACAACTTGTTAAAGCTGCACTGAAGAGGCTGCAAAACTAAACTCTGAGTTGGTGATAATCCCTTTGGGTTCATCCCTAGTGCCACCCTAATGTTCTTTTTTTAAGCTGCGTGGTTTCATGGATGTCCGTTGATTGGTCTGTATTTATATTTATATATATGGAAATATCTGTGTATCGTTACCATGCCAATACGTCAAGTCGGCCTGATGGCGGTCATGGTAAACACTACCCACTGAACATCAACATGCTAGCTCTTTTGTTGGAGAATGTTAGCATTCTGGCATTTGGCTCACAGGACTAGCTAGCAAAGCTGCGGACAGTTTCAGCTCAAACTTTACAGGCTTGTGTGATGATGTTTTCTACATTTTTTGTTAACCTGCCAAAAAAATCTGGTGCGATTTTGAATTTTTGCCACTTAGTAATGTCCTTATTCTCCAGGTGACTTTCAGCTAATTATCGCACGTTTCTTTTCTCTCCTAGGTAAGTTGACATGGATGGATGTGCACAGACCAGAGGCTCACTGTGGGTAACTTCACTTCACATCTCACTGTGGCGCCGGGCTTTGTTTCTTTCTGTTCAGTGGCTGACGGAGGAATGAGATGCGTCACACTTTGCATACACGGGCAATGTTGATGATAGTAGGTTGGATTCATTGTCGGTTGGGGGCTTCACATGGATTTCGTTGATGGGAGAAAACTAGCCGCCAGTCTCGTTGACTGCTGTTGGACTTCTGAACAAGCCCCTCGTGAAGAGTGCCAGGCTTTGTTTTATCTCTAATCAAGTTAACTGGGAACTAAACCTGAAGTTAGCCTGCTCAGTCGGTAGAAGTCTCTAGTGGACCCACAACACAGACGATCCAGGTATTTCCATAGCCGGGAAGTCGAGCTTTTTTTCAGCTTCAAAACACCACTGAGCAGCTTTCATAGGAGTGAACGGGGTTCTGTCTCCAACACCGTGTCCAGGTTTAATGTGACGTCCTCGCCTCTGAGTGCACGGAGACGTTACAGCGACATGATGTGTGGCGTTCCCAGTGGAGACAGAAGCAGACCGCCGTCCTGTCTCATCAGAGGATCTGGTGCTGCGTTATAAATCACTGACATAGAGACAGCGGACACTTGCTTAACCATCTACTTACTTCCTCTACTTACTCAAATCCTAATATTACATGTTTTTTTTGACAGTTCCTTTATATTCAATTATAAAGCTTCCATTTATCATCTATGATATACCCGAGATGTGTCTCCAGTGTAAATGTTGGTTTCTCTCCCCGTGGTCAGAAACCGAGTTAGCGTGTGCGCTGTATTGAGTTAGCGTGGAGCGGTCTGGAGAGGCTCAGTGGCAGCAGGCCGGCCTGTCAGACGCCCGGCGTTGCTCTGTACGAAAACAGACTTCATGATGTTACCGCCAGAGAGCCGAGCAGGAGGGTCTGAAGTACGCTAACAAGACGGGGTGGGGAGCAACAGAGAGCGCTCCGAGCCGATGACAGCGAGTCTTTGGATATCGTCTCTATAATTAGACCAAAGTCAACCTGCTCGGCTGTTTTGCTGCAGAGGGATGTAGCGGTGGAGGAAGTATTGAGATACACAGGTAAACATAGCAGTACTACAATATAAAAAAATACTCCATTCTTGGTAAAAAATCCTGCATTGAGAATCTCAAGTGTAAGCATTACTACCAAACCTGGCTAAAAGTACGGTATTATCACTGTTGCAAACAGTGTTAGCAACATGGCTACAGCTAGCAGCCTGGCTATTGTCTAAAGCAACAAGCAACTGTAAGTTTGACCCTGAAACCCTGATCTGATACATCACAGCATGAAACTCTGCACAGTTATTAGTTCTGCGTTATGATTTAAATGTAATTTTTTGGCACACATTCATCCGACGTCTCTACGGCTGCTAAAGGCGACCGACAGCTGATCCAGCTGTGAAAACATCAGAAAACATCGCTTCGCGTGACGCCGCAGAGTTCAGGATGTCTCATTCGTCTTAAAACGGATTTCTTCGCCTCCTCTCACCTCCTATGGTTTCCTCGCGTCGATCCACGAAATCCTCAGTGTTTTACCTCTCCTTTGCCTCCCCCATCAGCGGGTAGAGAGTCCACAGTTATTCCGGTTGTTCCACCGTTACCTGGGGACAGTGACCGGGGTAAACGATGCCTCAAACTGTTTTGGTTGAGCAGTGGCAGACGCACCTCCTTTGTGCGCTAATTCAGCCTTCATTCTTCTGGGAAAACTCCAGCCAGGTGTCAGACTGAACCAATCTGTATGTGGATGGTGGCGTACTGTCGGTGTCCACATGTATTGGTAGCTGGATTACTCAATTGATGTATAAGTATATCAACCTAACATCTATTAGATAGATGATAAATTATTGATCTCGAGTCGATCACTCAGATGAAGCGCTGACGTTGTTCTCAGTCCGCTCTCCACGGACACTGTAGTTTATTCGTACATTTCACCGACTCATCTGTCTTTAAACTCGGGCAGCACAGGGGACTACGAAAGAGCTCGAGTCTACGTAGAACCTCCTGCCGTCTCGTGAAAATCTATTGTGACTGAGTGCTGTCTGTCTTTTCTTACTTAAACACACACACACGCGAGTTAATGTGCACTGTGTGTGCTCTGTTCCCTTTGAGTAAAGCTGTTAAGCAGATGCATCGATTTTGTATGAAGATGCCCTCAGAGAGCCGTTTTATGTGTGTGAATGTGTGTGTGTGCTATCCTGACTCTCTATAACTGATGTGATGGTAAGTGCCCTGCTGGGGGCAGCACCGACACACTCAGTCATACAGACAGTATTAACACTGATAATCTCACATGATGAATTTAACTAGTGATTAATTCATATATATTTAACATAGTAGCCGCTGCACTGAGATCCTCTGAATCCTCGCGTTCTTTTCCCTTATTGTGTCGTTATTATGCCGTGTGCGTTCATCCCCCCCGGGGAGCATTAATGTGTTGAATAAGTTGTAGTGTAATCTGCCTTAGTGGCGCCAGAGGAAAGATCAGGAGGTCAAACCATTAAGATTATCTTCTGCTGGTTGTAGATCTTTGGTGGACTTTGGCCTTGCATGAAGTCAGACGCACTTCGCCCTCGTTCAGTACCTCGTACTCTCTGTCGTGCTACGTACAACGCACTGCCTCCTCCACTGGAACTGAACGGTGTCCTGCGATCCAAACTGAAGCTCAGGGGTGATCTATCTTGACCTGTGATTTTGCACAAAGTGTTTCTCTCGTCTGTGCGACACCTCGGTCAATATGAGCTGTTTTTACGTGTGCTTGACTTGAATCTTTTCTTTGGACATTTGTCGAAGCTGCATGGAATTTGGTAAATCGCCTCCATTGAAGAATGTGTGGAACAAAAAGGTGATCTGTTCTGCTATATCATTTGTTTTTAAACTGTCCATAATGAGTCCAACAGTGTTACAGGAGTGTAGGGTTAGACCAGTGGACTGCTTTCATTAACCTGGTTGCCCACATTACCCACAATGCAATTTTGCCACCAGGAGACATCACTCAGATTACATGCAGCTTCCCTCTGGAGCCACTAAAAGGCTTTATACTGCTTTTATCACATGTTCAGTCGTACTCTCCAACACCTGTTAACGAACTTTACGTGGAAAATGGGTGGAGTTACCCTTTAAAGTCGAGCGGGTCGACTGGTATCAGCTCAGATCGACCCCTTTAACCTGCAGCTTTGTACGGATCAAAATAGCCTCAGCGTTCTACAAGTTGACTCTAGTTGTGAGACTACTGAGAGAAAATGTAGAAGAAGAAGGTCATTATTGATGCTCTCTGTTGTCTCTGTATCTGTAGTCGATGAGTAAAAGTGGCTGCAGATAACCCAGATGACCTTATCAGGGGGTTGTTTTCTCAGACTTGACAAAGCTCCTCCAGAGCAACATAGGTTGTTCTCCAAGTGTTTCCACAGGCTGAGTGGTCCTGATCATGGTTGGATCTGATATTAAGTTCAGCGGAGTGGCCCTTTACTTAGAACTACAGCTGATAGCAGCTCTTATGTTTCTGCTTGGCTTTCTGTACAACCAAGTCCAAGTTGATCTTACAAGTGACTCCATCTGTGTGAACACTCAGACTGCGCCGCAGTAAGCTGACCCCAGGTCAGAGCCAGCTGACACCGGTCACATGCTGCCGCTCCACACACAGGTCCGACTTCTGCGGCACACTTTTATTTATGGCAGACTGTCAGCTGTGTTCTTTGTGACAGGGACGGTGAATGTGGGGACACGTTGACACATCAGCGTGTCATGTGAGCTGCCGCCAGGAATAATACAGTCACGGTAACAATAGGTGTGAATGCTGTAGAGAAGTTCCAGAGAGGAAGAGGTCACAGCGCACTGAACACTGCATGAGCTATATCAACCTCAGACTGGGAGTCATGTTGACTGGTCATAGATCAGCCATATTATATCTTAACAGAACATTCATTTCAAACACTGTTAACTGTACTCAGTGTCTTCAGTTACACACAAAGTAATTGTGGCCATGTAATGTTGGCAAACAAGCTCAAGAGGGCGCCATTCACCCACTGAAATTAGATCAGACATAGCGATGACTTGAATCAGTTGATATATACAGTATATCCATTCATTTTTTTATGATAACAATATCCAGAATCAAAAAAAAGGTTGAAAGAAAAATGATAACAATAATAATATCAAACAACAAACAAGCAGCCATCTAATCTGACACACATCGACAGACCTTGATATAAGAAAGGCAGTTCTTTGGTTCCAATAATGTGGGCATTCGCACATGGCAGTGATTACAGATGTACTACTCTAGATTCTTTACAAGTCTAGATTGTTAGGGTTAACTCTTACCCAACACCTGAAAACTACGCCGGCACAAGTTATAAAGCCAGTTTTTAATATTCTGAATGCAGATTTATTTAATTGGGGCACCACAGTGTTGTCCCAGAGGAGACGCAATGTTGGTCATCTGGGAGTTTCATGTTTTAACCACTTACCTCTAGTCCAGAACATTTTTCCCACAGGGGAAGAAACTCTGGGACACTCCCATAATGCCTGACAGATTTTTATATTAAATACCACTCTCAACCACGTTGAAAAATAATTTCATTATTTTACTTTCTGGTGGCGGTTGATGGACTGTATCGATCTCTCACACATCCGTTGGGAGGTAAATCTGAAGAGGAAATATACATCATTTAGAGGAAGCAGACACCCAAATGACTTTTTATGCACGCTCACAGACCTGTCGGTTTGTTTCTTTTGCCTCCTGCATTTCCTGTTGCAGGCCGTCTCTGTGTCTACGCAGTCCTGTGCCTCCGAAAGGGGCTTAACGGCTCTTTTCAATCGGTCATAACTTGGTTTATACAGTATAAAAACACCATAAAACACATTTAAAATGTATACACGAAAACCTGAATTAAACTCCATTATGCTTTCAGACCTCACATCCATATGTTTTAACAATCAAAACAACAAAAAACAAAGCAAACCAGCGTTTTCGTCTGCAGCTCTGTTTAGTTATCATATGAAGAGCCAATATACTAAAACAGAGCGTTTCAGACAGGATTGTAACTTTAAAGCACCATGTAAAGGATGAGGCAGCAATGCACATCACTGAATACGCATACATCATTTACTCTAGCTATACAGTCATAATGTAATATCATTTTAAGGTTATTTATTGGCAGTGAAGAAACAAATCGGGCTCGGTGTAACTGCTGGGAGCTCATCAAGAGCACGTTCATTTTTCAGACCCTCTCCTGACGGTGTTTCACTGAATAAATGAACACCGTAAATTAACACGGAGAAAAAATAATCTCTTTTTTCCTGCTCTTCAGTCTTTGGCCCTTCAGCTCTGTAAAAACTAGGCCAGCGTGGGCTCGTTTTCTTCCAATTGCCGCTCCTGAAGTTGTTTTACACATGACTGGGGACGGAGGTGGTGGGGTATATGGGAGGTGGGCGGGGGCGGGGGGTAACGAGGGACAAGATAAATGAGCACAGAACAATGAATCTATGAAATATATTTCAGGGGAATGATACATTTTTACAAGAACTGGGTCTCCAGTGAATGATTCAATTTTGGTTCCTTCTGGTTGCAGTATTAGCAAAAAGCCAAAATCATAGTCGTACAGTCAGTGAGCGTAGCTGCTCCTTTAGTCTGACATGTGCATCTGTAACAGCGGTGAAATCATCATCAGGTCTGAGCTGACACAGCGTCTGCGGCCCCGCCTGTCTTTGTCGTCTCCACATCAGCCCCGCGCCGGCCCCCTCGTCTCCATCACTATTTTCCTCTCCTGGCGTTCCCCTTTGCCCCGTTGCCCTGACAACAGACAGACACCGACGTGAGGGGTTTCCTTGGAGACGGGACAGATGAGGGTTCTTCCTCAGCCGCAGCACCACCTGTCAGTGTAAAATCTGATTTAGATGATAAATAAGTACAGTAAATATGAGGTGAATTATTTTGATCTGTTCAGCATTAAGACACACCGGTCCGAGAGTGTGTCCCCGCTGAGAGCTCTGCCGCGGCTCAAGGTCCGAAAAAAGATTTTTATGTGTGCCTGTCTGGTTATGGATCATGTTCACGAGTAGGGCAGATTGTGGATTTGGATTTGAGGACGTGGAGGGCGGAGGGGGCAGCGAGGATTAAGAAAATCATTTTCTGTCTTATTCTTTTGTCCTAGAGTTTCCAAGTAAATCGCATAAAGGGCCGCAAGCTGTCAGAAGAGTATTTGAATCTTGGAACAGGTTTTACATTCTTCAGGGGAACAACAAAGATCTAAGAAGGAAACCACTAGGTCTATTCACATATGAAGCCACCAAAGGTTCCACTTTGGAGCCGTCCAGTGTTACTATCAAGGCCATCTGATATCGCTGTATAGGCATTGTTACTGGATCATCATAATTAATGGTGCTGTAGGTCCATCATTGAAAAAGACCAATCATGTGTTTGTAATGTCATAACTAAGCTTGTCTGATAACCCGAAATTTTATATCACAATATTGTCCCTAACCAGAAATCGACAATATTACCGTAGCTTTTGTAGCTGGGGTGATGGACTTGGAGGTGAGACCTCTAATTTTGTGGTGAGTCCCCATGTCTGTGCTCTAACGCGCTGCGTGCATGCCGCTACATCACGCCAATTAACCTGTAGTAACCTTCAAAGCTGCCTCTTTTCAAAATAAAAGACTGATTATGCCGTCACAGCTGCTCGATATTTTGATATTATATATCTAATATCTAATATCTAATGTCAGTCCAAGCCCAGTCCTAGTTTAGTAACTCTGGGGAAAAAGACCAGAAAAATATGCACATTGACAAAGTAATCCTTGTAAAACCCATGTTTAACATTGTGAAAAGGTCTGTCCAAACCAAAACCATGTTAACCCTAACCTAATCAAACGAAAAATAATAAGTGAGCAGCACAAGTTCTGAACAGCATATGAACCCTAGTCTACTGAGAGTCTTGTACACAACCCATTCAGCCATAATGTTCCAGGAGTGGTTTTAGATGCTGCTTCATGAGTTAAATGAAGTTCCTGGAACAACCCTAACACGAGTTGCAAAGCTATGACATGGCAACAACAGATTCTGATGACATGTTTACCGCTCATTCTAACCTAAACCTAGCCGCCGTCTTTCGGCATCATCCACACATGCTAGCTTTTGGCTAACAAAGCTCCCTGAGAAGCAATATTTTGGATCCCACCGCTTTTCTTGGCAGGACCCGCCCTACTCTGCCTCTGATTGGCTTACCCTGATATTCTTACCCAAACCAAATTGTCACTGCTCATGCCTGAACCTAATCAGACACGGTTCAGACACGAGATGAGAGTCATTTCCTGTCCTGTATCACATGGGTTTGCCACTGCCCCGCCCTTTAAGGAGACTTAGCAGCAGGTCCTGAGTCCGTTCATTCTAATGGGAGAAGTTAACATGAGCGCAGATTATAACCAATCCCTTCATCCCCATAGTCGCCAAACTAAATGTTGGACCCATTTTTCACAAGCCATATATCTTTTCAAACATTCTGGCACTAAAAATGTTTTCCGCTGTTTGACAACCTGTGTCGTCTCAGCAAACACCTCTCATGAGATATGGAGATCTAGATCAAGCATGTAAACTGACTTACTCTAAACTCACTAATGTTACAACAGAAAGCAATATTCAGCCTTTAATAGTGGTGTAACTGGAAACTGGGCATGCTCGCCACAGTCACCAGAGCCTCCCTTATCACTTGTAAAAAGACTTTACTGTTGATTGGTTGTTACTCATGTGAAGCGTAACCTACCAGATAGGGTTGTGGGCGGGACATTAAGTGGCACCACAGAAGTGAATGCAGACGGAGAGGCGGAGGCTGCAGCAGGGTGAGAGTAGTGCACTTTTAAATTAATTAATTCTTATTGGCAATCGGAAAACTAAAACACGGATGACAACAATGGGCAAAATGCCGGACGTCGGAGCTGACAATCTGCCAGGGCGATAATCCGTTGACCTCTACAATGTACACCAGCAAGAGTACAGTTCTACAGCATCTTTGTCAGTCGGCTGTTCGGTGCTCAGAGGTATACTGTGCAATCATTTTTTCCCCCGGGAAAACATCAGCGGTTCAAGTTGTGGGCTGGAAAACCAAAACAATGAGTTCAAAGTATCTAAAACTCTAAATATGTCACCTTTCATTAGACATTTCTTAATTATAACCAATTTCAGAGAGCCATGAAGTATTTCTGATTCGGATTCTGCCAGTATTTCTCTCCACTGATTAACTAAAAATGATATCCTGAGATGAAAAAGGGTGAATAATTCAAAGACCTCATGGATTACAATTTGAAAATTGGTGTAATCCCTGTGACAGAAACAGCAGTAAGGTGCGAAAGAAGCACATGCAGTCTCCATTATTGAGGATTATTGGGGAAGTTAAACCAGCGATCGCGGTGACCCAGCTGAAGGAACAGTTACTTAGGCTGCGTATTAAATTTATCACAGCATGGGTGAAACAGCTACTTATCACCGCCTCGTCTGATTCCGAGCCAGGAAACAGGTGCTGCTCTACTTGCAGGGTATACCCCTGGCGGGTAATTATTAGGCAGGAGGGATTTGGCGAGGGTGGCAGCGCTTTCACCGACTACCATCTTCTCAGCTCATTTTCTTCCTCTTCTTCCTTCTTCGCTACCATCACCTCCTCTACCCTTCTTTTGTTTTTCTCCTTTGTCTCCCTCTCCACTCCCTGCTCTCTCTTCTCTTCCCTCTCCTCCTCTAACGAAATCAGGCCCGTTTGATCTCCGGCACCGAAAAAAAAAACCAGCAGCCACCACTGTGCCATCAAAAGCATCCCTGCGGTTGCTATGGTGATTCACTTAGATACAATTACTATAGCAACGCTGTCTCCGAAAAGGCGCTGGGAGGAAGTGGCTCAGCAGGAGTCCAGGTGGAGACGCGCAGAGCACACACACTCTACATGTGCGTCAGGGAGGACTCTGCAATGAATGCGCTCTTTGTATATCACCAGCCGATACATTGTGACATAAAACAGTTGTCTGTCAAGTGCAGGAACCAGACTGGAATGAATCAAAGAATGTACTGTTCTCCATAATATTTATGACATCATAGCAACGACAGTTATCTAGCTGTGAAGATTAGATCTAGACCGTCTTTTTATTTCGTCAGATACAGTGATTTATAATAATAACGATTGATAAAGATCTTCATCGTGATCAAATGTGATTGAAAGTCTCTTAAAAAAGACTTTTTTCTGTGTTTAAACAAACCAAGCTCTCTCCCTCTTTCTCTGTGACTTGCCGGGGACCTTAACTAAGGCCTGAGGAGCTTTCCTCACTAGACGTTGCTAACTTTACCTTTGTGCATACCAAAACAGGCATTTTAATCAGCCTAGTGCCACATGAGACTGAAATATACAGCAAACATAGCTGCAAAGTTGGTTGATAATTAGTCGTTTTTACATCATGTTTTTTCTTCATTCTGGTTAAACACTCATTTTCAGGTTCAAACTTTTGTTTTTTGGCGTCTACCATAAAATGTTTACATGCTTAAGTGTTAAACATAATTTTTCTCATGCTGTCCATTCCTGCAGCACCTCTATTCACCCTCTGTCGGAGTGCTACGTTTTAGTAGGGACCTTAACTTCACCCTCTGTCGGAGTGCTACGTTTTAGTAGGGACCTTAACTAACCCTTCCTAAATCCCGCCCATTTTCACTCTGTGCTCCAATAGAAGCCGAGCAGGCCTGGCACCTGGAGGAATCTTCCAGCGATTTGGGACAATCGGGTGACGGGAACCTGACTCACTCTTTTCTGCCTTTCCCGAAAATGAAAACAATATTTAATTACTCAGAATAGTTAATCAGAGATGAACCGATCAAGGCTGGAAGTACCTCCCCACTAATATGAACAAATGTTGATGTTGCCACATCGGCTCAGAAACACTGTATTGAGTTATAATTTGCTTCGGTGTCCTTGCTTACAACCCTCTTGATCAAAACCTTGAAAGATGAACGACGGACAGGTATTACTGTCACCGCCGTCTCCCCTGTGTTCTCTGAGACGGATCGATAGAAGGCCGAGCTGACCCTGTGTCATCGGTCGCAACTGCCTGGTCGGCAGAATCGGAGGCCGGATCAGATGGTACATCGTCACGCTATGGATCAGCCCCGTTGGCCCAATCAATCCTTCATCGCTGCTTTTTTTAGCACCGTCCCGTCCAGGTCATCAGCAGCTGCCGATAGCCTCATTAGACCCTGCAGCCGATGGTGTTGTCCTCTGTCTCATTTACTTACAGTGTGACAGTGGGTGTGTTGGTGCTTTACAGTGCAATGTACACAACTTCAGTATTTATTGTGCATACAGGGGAAAGCGCAACCTTGAGTTGAGTTGCAGTTCTGTGTAGAACTGATAAAATGTGTTAAAACATAAGTAAGAATTGGTCAATTTCAGAATACATTTCATATATTTTTCTATTCCTTCTTGTTTTTCGTTTAGCTATAAACTAGGTCTATTGAATGAACTTGAAGGTGTGATAGCTAAGAAAGTACCACCTGCCGAAATCGTGCTCCATAACAAATATGGCGGTATATCACCAGAGTAACTGCTAAGTGCTGCTAACAGTAGCTGCCATTAGCAAGTTAGCTCCGTTAGCTGGACCGGGAGCTCAGGGCGCCATGGCAGTGTTTATTCTGCTAACTAGTTAGCATGCTAACTTCAAAAGGTATCTGTGCAACACAAATACATAAACATCTTTCATACAACTGTTATTTCTTTACATTTTGTTAATCATTTTTGTGAATTTTGATACATACACACCTATAAAGCTGCACTGATCACTGTTTCTTTATATTGACCGTGGTTTTAGAGACAATGCGAAATGAGGAAGGAGTTTCTCGTGATGAGGAGCTGCATCATATTATCGACTCTGCAGTTCCCCTCAGCTCTCCACAGCGTTTAGGCCTCTGTTGTTTTAGTTTTCAAGCTCGCAAACCCAACTCCAATCACCTCAGTGACGGCATTAGTCAGCAATTTCCAGACACAGTCAGAGACTAGCAGGCTAACGTCGTCGAGCATTTAGCTGCTGAAGAGGCAGACATCTTTCTCAGGAGTTCATAGCAATCGAGCAGAGATAGGAAAAAAAGGAGAGTGGAAATAGGGCCGACATTCATCCAGTGGACACAAACATGACTCTAAATGAATGTTGATGTTTCTTAGTGCCTGCTGGATGTGCATACAGAACATTGTTTGCTCACATATTAGCCATATCGACTTGGCATAATTGGCTAGGAATTGAGCCTAGCCATGCTCACGGCTCTGTGAGGCTGCACAGGTTTAAGTTAAGCTCAACGCTACTGTCAGTATAGTAACATGCGCACATTGACAATGTTTAACATGCTAATGTGTAGCTGGTGATGTTACTGTGGTCACCAACAAAACCAAGAAGATCATTCTCTGACGGTGGTCACGAGCTTGTGGAGAAGGAATAACAAGAGGCATGAGGAGGGTTTCCTTGCCGAGCACATTTCTCTGAAGTGCTAACCTGAGGACCTGTAAAGATGAGCTATTCAATGGGCTCTACAACCTGTGGAGGGATTAGACGGTCTCTTAATCCAGGATGTGTTGGGAGGGAAGAGCGCCAAAGACAGAAACCCCTCGGCGAAAAACATTTTCAGTCTTTATCACGTCCCGGTGGAGCCAACAGTCTTCTCTTCTGCTGGTCAGACTCAAGGTCCTCTCCTCTTCCTTACTATACCATCACTACCCAACAGCCTCCCTCCATTTTAATTTTCCCCCTCATTTACCCCCTCCCTTGATACCCTCAGCCCCATCCTCCCCCTCATAAAATATTCAGAGGGCCTGGCGCTCGGCCACATGCCCCCCTGCCTCTCTACCTGGCAGGCAGCCAGCTGACGGGGCACGTGGCTCACCGAGGGGGTGCAGAGGGCGGGGGTACAAAGGAAGGATCGGGTATTTAAAATGCAGAACGGGGAGCTTTTCATGATGTTCGGCTGTTTATAATGAACCCGGTTATTGTTTTAGTTTCTGAGAGGCCTGAGGAGGTTTCCTCATTATAGCCTTCGCCAACTGTAAAGCTGAAGGGTTTGGAACGCATCATTCGCGATTGTCTTTAATGTTTGGTGCCAGCGCTTTTCAAACTGATTGTTGAGTCGATGTTTCCACATGGTAACTGAACCCTGGTTAATGATTCAGTGACCATGGCTAATTTTTTAAATAATTTGTTGAAGAGTTATAAGGCTTTTTACCATTTGGGGAGGGTAAAGACATCAGCAACAAGCTGATACCCACACAGCCCCGACATATCACCATCCCCTGCTGTATAGCCTATTTAAGTTGCCAGGCTAGATTTAGCTTTCCTCACTAGACATTGCTAACTTTACCTTTGTGCATACCAAAACAGGCATTTTAATCAGCCTAGTGCCACATGAGACTGAAATATACAGCAAACATAGCTGCAAAGTTGGTTGATAATTAGTCGTTTTTACATTATGTTTTTTCTTAATTCTGGTTAAAAACTCATTTTCAGGTTCGAACTTTTGTTTTTTGGCATCTACCATAAAATGTTTACATGCTTCAGTGTTGAGCAAACGTCATTTTTCTCATGCTGTCCATTCCTGCAGCACCTCTATTCACCCTCTGTCGGAGTGCTACGTTTTAGTAGCCTGTCTCTTTAAGGCCACGCTCCCTAGAACCTCTCTGTGCCCTGATTGGTCAGCTGACGACCAGCCTGAGCAGGCGCCGCCCACACTCTGCTGGTGTGTTTGAAACCACGGAGGCACTGCTGGGGGGGGGCGCCGACTGTACAGGTGTGACATCACAAAGTTACGTGAGTCCCGGCAGCTCGTTTAAAGGCACAGTGTCTGAGTGTTTTGATACTTTCACACTATTCACACAGAAACTAGACTTGCGTTGTAGTTAAAAAGACATGGAAATCAGTCTTTCTCTGATACAGGACCTTCATACCATACCATCAGCTCAAATTATTTTTTTTAATTAGTTAAAGTGTCGTTATTATGTGAAATGATCAAACTTCAGTTAAGCTGAATGAGATGTGTACACTTAAATATAGCATCATTAAAAAAGGTTTTCACCAGGAAGTTACTGTAAACACACATCTACAAAAATATATGAAACACATTACCTCCACACCATGGCGTTTACCACGTCACACACACACACACACACACCACGCTACAGAACTGTCCGGTGTGAGTGTAAGTCCTGGTGGATTATCAGGGGGCCTTTATGGTTTGAGGCCCCGGGGCACTTGCTCCACTCGCCCTTCTAGTAATCCACACTCGTGCGTAATGATGGTCTCTCCTAGCAGCTAATCCCCCTGTTCTTCAAGAACACTCCAAGTATCACTGAAGGAGAGGAACAGGGGCTTTGACACAGTGAGAACAAATTGGTCTCATGTGAGAATCTAAAGAAAGTGAGTCCAGATCCACTGATGATAAAACTAAGGGGGGAAAAAAAGAAAAGATTTTTTGCAGTTTTCCTTCATTTGTTTCCGTTCGCATCTTTTTTGGTTTCGTTTGACTTGAATCTGATACTTGTCAGATGCTCCTCTCTCTTGTCCGGGCACGTCGGAGCAGATTTGTGTTCAAGTCTTGTTAAAGTGTGACGGACGGCCACGATAACATCCCTCAAAGTCACTTGTTGGGGCTCGGAGCCGTTTGCTGCTAAATCACTTTGATTGCACAGGGAAGCCTTTATATATGACTGTGTGTGTGTGTGTGTGAGAGAGAGAGATATGGGAGGCGTTCAGTGGCTCTGTGGAATGTGGGAGTTCCTTTTGTCTTGGTGTGTATGAGTGTGTAAGATGGCCTTTTTCTTCTTAATGGAAGTAATGTCAGGCCAGGTCAGTGTGTGTGTGTGTGTGTGTGTGTGTGTGTGTGTTCAGAGTTGGTCTGGGAAACAGTTTGAAAAGACTTTTTCTTCTTCGGGTCATAAAGTGGAGAATCTTGGTTTCCTTCTTTGTGTTTTAATTTAATAGCAGTACAACAGAGAATCCCTTTGTTTTGGCTTTAGTACACAGCTCTCACACACACACACACACACACACACACACATACACACACACACACACACACACACACACTCTCCGGCCAAGTTGCACCCACTTGGTTAAGCTTCCACAAAGACACACACTTTGTTGCACAGCGCATATTTTCGATTCCACATTCGTTCGACCTGTTTGGAGACGCAGGCGTGTGACCAGCGTGAATCCTCATGGCTCGGCAAACTATACATCTACCGGTTAATATCAGTGCCTGTTAATATATTATAGAATACATTTGAGACCCAGTAAAGCACTCGACACACATGGTTTATTAATCCCCCTCTAAAGGACGGGTCCGGATATTTTCAGGTCTACATTAATACAATATGATATGGGTTACTCCTCTCCGAAGTTTTTTCTTTTCTATTCTTCATATAACACCTTCACAGTGTCTTCTTGAGAAGGGACTTGTGGGATGTGAGTCAAACATTGATCTTTCTGTGTTTCAGCTAAAGTTGTAGATTGAAAATGAGTCTCTTCAACGTTTTCGAGCTACTTTTGTGACTGACTACCCACAGTGAAGGAAAAGCTGTAGCCACTGTGAAGGACATAAAAAAACAAAAATACAATCAGCAAATTGCATTAGCCAGTGTCAGCTCCCTATTCTACTGTGTCTGTTAAAATCATGACAGGAACACTGAAAGAAGGGAAAGTAATACAACAGCAGAATGGCTTTAAAGCAATAGAGATTTGAAGACCAGAGGCTGACGCCGCTGTTTTAACGATAGAAAAGGGTTGTTGACTGGGTGCGTGTTGTTGGCATTTAACTTGGAATGTCTTGTTCTGTTTTCTTGGAAAAACATATTGCTGTTGTTAGATTTTAATGACCGCTCCTGAGCTGTGTTTGCAGTAAAAAAAACGTATTAAAGCTTTCTGCAGCGCTCCTGTGTAGGAATTGCAGATGAACGTCCAAGTCAGGAGTGTATTCTGTAATGTCTCATGAGCTTTTGTTGACATGACAATGTGTTTCTGTATGTCAGCGGATGGCTTCTGCCCTATCAGCGGGAGGAACGCTCTAAAACTGTCCTCTGCTACAGTACATACAGGACTGAAGAAGCTCTTTGCTCTGAAGGAGCTCTTAATCTTCAGAGACCACTTTGCTCAGGTCTTTTGCCTTCTTGCAAGTGTGTTCACCATCTGATGAAGTGCTCTCACAGATAAAGAGTACACTGTTTTTCTGACAGAAATGTGTGTTTTCCATTGAGTCAATACAAGCAGTTACTGTGTGAGGTGTTAGCGCTATCACAATATCAGATTTTTTATTGCACTGCGCGATAACGATATTATCGTGATATCAAAGGAACTCTGACTGAAAAGTGTATCTTTAATAGAGTTTTTCTGGGCTGGATTATCAACACGATATCATTATATACACAATAACGATATTCTTGTAACACTGGTATTAAGACAGGTCTCTGTAAAGATGTGGGTCTTTGGCTCCCATCCTGGATCTCTAACCTCTCCTCAAAACTTCAAAACTTGCACTTTCTTTTCCAATGCTGATGGGTGTATTCCGGTATTAGTAACCAAAGCTTATGGCCACAGGTGAGGGTTTGAATGATATTGAGTGTCAAATAAGGGCTCAGCTTTCAGGCTGATTTCCATACACCATGACATTCGGGTACAACAACCGCATTCACTTCTGATGCTGCATCCTCCCTCTCTTGTGAACTAGACCTCAAACTCCTTCACCTGGTGCAGCTTCTTGTCTCCAACCAGATGGGGAACTCCACCATTTTCCACGACTAACAGGCGGATCACCATGAAATTCCCTGAGCTCATTCGTGCTCCTCAGAGAATGATCCCTTTGGACTTTTAAACTCCATGAACCTATCTCTAGTACACTTTAAACTAAACAGCATTTAAACATTTCTTTGTTTAAGATGTCATGTTTTGTTCACAAGATATTTGTAGATGTGAAAGGCAGATTTCTTTTAACTTAGCTTGAGGTAATTTTGATAATTATAGTGTGGTTTATCACAATGAGCAAGACAAGGATCAGTTATGGGAAAGCGGTGTGATTTGGTGGCAGAAAAGCAGCATTGTTGAGGCATTTGTGATGACTTCATCGGTTGAACTTTCGGTTGCCCCCTCTAATGTAGCTTGAGGTCACCACTGACGACGCACTGTTGTCCAGGAAGAAGCAGTTTTTGTTTTGTCCACAGTGTGATGGACTCTGTCTCACAGTGTACAGCTACAGAGGAGTGAAGTGTTCCACGCTGACTGAGTGTTTCCTATCTGTTGGACCTCAGGAAGATGTAAATGTGAAGTCTGCTGCTGCAGATGGCGCAGGACTAATAAGGTGTACAATTAACATACCTGCCAGGGTTTGATGATTGGGGCGGTGTTTGGGCAGGTTAGGTCTGGTCTAGTCCGGTTTGGTCTGGTCAGGAGAATTGATTTGATCCAAGTCAACACATGAACACCAGCAGAACCCCCGACACATCACATTGGCTGTCTTCCGTGTCCTCCTCCTTTCTTCTCGCTCCCTCCTCCATCTGCTCCCGTCTCCATCCTTCCCTCCTCGCCACCAGCAGGTGTGCCCCCTGACATCGGCAAGACTGGCGGCAGTAACAGGTTGATGCACATAGATGGTAGTGTTACATTTGCAACTGAACATTTGCAAAGGATTCAGGTTTGAAAGGTAGGTGGTGGAGATGCAACTAACAATTCTATTCTTATTATGTTAATCATATGTAAGGGTTGATCATCTGGCGATCACGAGTATCATCAGCTAATCCCATTGATTAGCGTTCGCTGCCTAGTGAACCACTTTGCCTTGAGGGTAGAACTATATTATCCAAAATAAAAGACAAAACAGGGTTCATCTTCTGGGGAGCATGAATACGCTCTCTATATATCATGGTGATCTGCACATTAGATTTAGATTTTTTCTTATGTAGTAGTGGAAACTTTGGCTGAAAGCTGGAGCTACATGAACAATCACTAAAATCATGACAAATCATCCACTTAGGACCATGAACATCGCCTTAAACTCTGTTAGCAATCAGTTAAAATAAAAACAGATTGAAGATCAGGCATAACCACCATTAAATATCCAATATCTAATGTGGCGAGGTGACGTTGGGTTCTCAAGTGGGCACTAAAGAACTAGCTCATTGACCATCAATCTTCTGGGGTGAATGCATATGCTGAGTAAATTTCAAGATAGTCCAAAGTTTAGATTGTACTTTTTGTGGTCCAGTGTAAATTTTGGCCAATTTTTACAATTTCTTTCAAAATG
Organism: Lagodon rhomboides; assembly: GCA_039737535.1. NCBI lineage: Eukaryota > Metazoa > Chordata > Actinopteri > Spariformes > Sparidae > Lagodon > Lagodon rhomboides. The sequence goes on from CM077806.1 coordinate 12,141,692, forward strand.
TCTTGACCAACGTTTTAATTGAATCTCTTTATGGCATGAATGTACACAACATGAAAACGAAGCCATCAAAGCCATTTATATCAATATTTATGTTCATACAATCATTTTCTGAGGACCTCAGTCTAATCCTGAACAGTCCGGCCGTCATCCGAGAGGAGACAAAGTCAGTCCGTCCCTTAAAGTCACCTTAACTCACCTCACACGCTCACACACACACACACACACACCAGGAGCTGTCAGAGCAGCTGACTGGAGCAGGTGTTAACACGTGTGTGTGTGTTTGTGAAGCAAAGAGAGAGACGGAGACTGATGCAAGTCACAGAGAGATGGGGTGTGGAGGTCATCAGGGCTGAAAACAAAGCACATGGAAATCTGGACAAAAAGAAAAAAAGTCCCATAAATAACATGTTAATTAACTATAATAATCACATGTTTGGTGTCATTCCATATACACTTTTTATTTTAGTGCGGATGTGAGCAAAGGGGTGAGATGAAGATTGAGAATGAGCAGCTAATTCTTCCATTATTCATCACCATTAGAGTGATTCAGTGCTTCAATCTGCTGTGACGGGGAGCTCATAGCCAGGAGCCATCATTAAGATACAGACAATCAATGCTTTTTCAAAGGAACTCATGAAGCTGCTTGCGTGTGTGTGTGTGTGTCCGTGAGGGAGGGGTGTGTGTGGGTACACATGGAGTTAAGACCTGGCTGCCTTCAGACAACAAAGACTGACAAGGCGGTGTGGATCGGCCGTGTGTGTCTGGGTGTGTAATCCTCGCTGGGTGGAAGTTTATTGACCAAATCTATAGAGGAGGAATCCAACACACTGGCCTCTGTTTCACATCAGAGCGGGGAAACACGGACCACCGGGCTCTGCTTTTGGAGCTTTGTCGCCTCACATGTTCGTAGGCTTAAAAATCCAATCCTCACATACTACCAGGGTTAGCTAACATAAAGGAAATATCGTTCCTGTTTTGGGCCAAAAAACAAGTAACTGATCAGTCTCTTTTTGTATAAAGCAAAAATGCCAAACATTCCGTGTCCTGTTAGTTCGGACAAAAAAAAAGACATTTAAAGGTGTCAGCTTGGGATGGAAGTGTGTGAAATCAGGGAGTTAATTGAAAAAGTAAGCAATATTTGCAGCCATAAATATGTTTATATAAATGACACTTTTGCACCATTGCACATTGTCACATTTTTTAGTTGTTGGTTTTGAGGTGAACAGCTGGTAATGCGATGATGGAAAATCTTTGCATTAGAGCTGCGACAGCATGATCAAACTTTTATTAATCTCTGCGAACAATTGACATAAAATACCCTTAAAAAGACCTTGAATACCAGCAGGTCGGTTGGCATAGCTGACTAGGAATTTATTCTTGGTCAGTGGCCTTAGTGGGTGCTACCACCTCACTCCTGGCTGACCGAATGGGGCCACGAGGTGGAGCGCGGGTGGAGCTGAAGCAAGCTTAGATATTTAAACAAGGCCATCGAGCGGGAAGCTACCAAGCCAGCTAAGGCTAACGAGCTGTCAGCGTTCACACATAAAGAGAAGTAAATCCACCTCGTGTTTTATATTTGCGTGAGTTTGATCACGGGTTTATTCGCCCCAAACAGCCGGCGTACCATACTGTACGTTTTCCGCACAGTAAAGACACCAGCACAACAAGCTTTGATATCATCCCGTATAGTTGGTCATGAAGGGGGAAATTAGTTATGGAGACCAAAAACCATTATTCGTACCAGGCTGTAAGCATGTTTATTTTATTTTCTTGCTGTCGAGTTGGACATTTTGACATAAGCTCTTACGGGGATTGACTCGCTTTTGGAGTCGGCCTCAAGTCGGCCACTTGGGGAACTGCGTTTTTTTGGTGCTTGCTCTACTCGTTAGCTTCATTTTTCGGCTAGCCACCCTAACCCCAGCCCAGCAAAGGACCAAAGACCAAGCTGCTGTATCTGACGTGGTGGGAGGGAAAATGGGCTGTTGGTGCATCTGTAGCTGCAACTAAAAGACATTTAATTAATTAATAAAAATAATTTAATTAATTTAAATTTTTTAAATAATTCAAATAATTTACATTTTATAATTAATTTGATCATTTTTCAAGCAAATCAAACAATCCATCGTTAAGTCCAAGAAGTGCCAGAAACAAGTGAAAAGTACGGTGTGAGAAATGTAATGAAAGGCTGACATCATATTCTTAAAAAACACTGAAATGAAACAATAAAATCAGGAAAACGTAATCACATCAGCTGTGCCAGACAGCAAACGGTCAACATGGTTTATTTTGATTGATTTATCAATCAGTCAAATCTTTTTTATGAATCAACAGATTCATTTTTATTTTTTAATTATTAATTTTTTGCCTCGGTTTCATTGACTTTACTGTTTTGGAACACCCCATAACAGTGGCGCTGATATTTGATCCTGTTTTTGAGTCATCTGTCATCTGTTCCCTTTGTCTCGTTGCTCTGGTTTAATGGTTCTTATAAAAGGAATAACAGTTAAAAAGTGTGCAAGAACACAAGAGGCTGCTCACAGACACACATGTGGCTGTTGAGTGTGTGTGTGTGTGTGTGTGTGCGTGCGTGTTTTCAAGCGCGTGCGGCGACTATTTTGGTTTCGCCATGCCGAGGTTTCCAGATAAACACTGGTGGCAGCTGCTGCCATAGCAACACCATTGTGCGCCCTCCTCCCTCCCCTCCCCTCCCTCTTTCTCTCCTCCCCCTCCCCGACCACTCCCCCCTCCCCCCCACCTCCGCCCTGCTCGGCGCTCCACGCAGACCAGAGGAGTGAGGACCAGAGAGGAGAGAGGTCGCCTCGCTTCGTTTCACCGAGGGAGGGAGAAAGAGACGAGACGGGTGGATAGAGCGCAGGAGAACAAACAACAAACAACAGGAGGAATAAAACCTGGAGTGAAAAAAAAAAGTGGAAGTTGTAGGGAGAGAATGAGTGAGGACAACCACTCCCACTACAGGCTGGACCCCAGCGATCGCCTCAATGGGCTGGGACAGAGGAGAAAGAGACCCAAGAAGGTAAATGAATGGACCGAGAAGCCACATGGTACTAGAGTGTGTGAGAGGTGTGAGGGAGCTGGATGTGGGGAGGGAGGGGGGGGGGGGGACGCTGCCTGATTGCTCCCAGCAGCTGGGGGTAGCTGAGGTGGAGCAGGTGGAGAAAAGAGGAGTGTGTGTGTGTTATGATTTTCTTTTTGTTGTTTCATGGAGAGATGGTCAGGTTGTTGTTTAAAGCTTTGTTCCTGCTCGTGCTGACTTGATTTTTTTCTGTTATCTCCATCTTTATCTTAACCCCTGGAGTAAAGCCACCTCCCAGCCGGGGGGGGGCTCTCCATCTCTGCTGATTCCACCCTTTTTTTCTCCCATGATGGATGACTCCCTCATCTCCATCCTGCTCCTCTTCTCCTCAGCCTCCCAGTGTGTTGTTGTTGTTGTTGTGAACACCTCTGTGTAGTGAGTAGTAGGAGGAGGAGGCTCCTCGCATGCCGACAGGGTGGGTCCCCGCTCTGCTCGCTCCGCTCTTTGTGCGCCCTGTTGTTGCGAGCGCGCCGCACACAGATATCAGCTCTCAGGAGATTCTTGTTATCCCATCAGCCTCATTATGGCAGGTCTTTCAAACGGCCGTGACAGATTACTGCTGGTTATTGTTGCGTTTGTGCGCGCACCATCGTGATCCGCACACGCCCATCCGCCAACTGTGTCAGCTTCTGCTGAGAGCATTCATAAAGACATGGACGTCTAGGAATATTATGAGCTGTCATTATCAATACAAATGTATCTAAATTATTATTTGTTTATTATTGCAATGTATTGATATCCATTATGTTATTCAGGGCTGCAGTTATTCAGTCTCAATTAATATTCTTTGTTTACAAAATGTTGTAAAACAATGAAAAATGACCATCACAATATTCTTAAAACCCTCAGTGGCATCTTTAAGATTGCTTCTGTAATACTACAGTTATTTCTGCTTGAAGAGTCATTCATCATGATCAATTACCTGTCGATTAGTTGATTAATTTTCCAATGAATTTCAGCTTTGATAATATTATATATTACAAAAACCCAACAAAAGATTGTTTGGGTCTATATTTCAGCCAATATCAGCCTTTTTGAATCGTGTATACGGTCCACTGTACCGATGTCGGTTTTTGGCTTCGCCCGCCCATGAAAGCAACATGGTAGTTTGTTAGCACTAATTAATATGCAATGTCCAGTTACATGTACAAAATGTAGGCACCAAAACTACTTGATGAGGTAAAGGAGAAATCATGGGTTTGCTTAAAACATCTTCACATAGAACTAAAGATAGAACTTGATCCCTGGTCACCAGGGTGAAAGTGAAGCACCCAACCAATCCTTACATCCCGCTGACGTGGACTTTCTGGCTTGTGCGTTATTTTCCTTTCCAGTACGTATTTTACTCGTTACAGAACAAATTTAAGCGGTCATTACATAAAATGTTGATGTAAAAAATGAAATATTAGCCAATATTTCCTTACCAGATCTTTTTAAACTCTTAGATATCAACATAAATACCTACTTCAAAAGTCTGGTATCAATCACATGACAATCACATTAGTTAGGATATAGTTTGGTCAATTCAACAAATGTTCACCAAAGGTGCTTTACATGGATGTTAACAGTATAATTAGATAATTAGAGAAAGATACGATAAAAGCAGGATTAAATGGATTTATTTGTCCTTTCACGGTCGTAATCAGGACAGTGTTACGTGTCAAATGTGATTTTGTACACCAGGTTTCAGTTCAACGGATCGATGTCGACAGTAAAATGCCAAAACAGACAGAAACCGACTCTATTCACAAAACACAAAATCTGTTTTTTCTCATGTCTTCCAGCGCGGTCGATTTGAGAAACTGCTTGTTTTGGGTAATCAAGACAGATTATGGTCTTGGTCACCAGAAATCAATGTTAATGCAGGTAGGGAAAAAAAAGTCAGTCCATTTAGTTCAAAGGAACACAGATAGAAAAGGCACTCGAGTACTTGATCACATCTGTGAATGTTGACCAGCGGACGTCAGCTTTTTTCTCGAGCTTTGCTTCATAATTCACCCAAATTGCCGCTGACATGGCCTCAGTCTGTGTCTATATTTCTGCCTGTGCTGGGTTTTTTAGTCCAGCTGTCTGACTCTATCTCCCTCTGTTCTTCTCTCTTATATATGACAGACCAGTCTTTCTCCCTCAGGCTAGAAGGACACAGAAAGACAGAATCCAACCTTATTGCATTTCGGTGTTCGAGGGAACCGAGGCTCACAAAATGACACCGGCTCGGCCGGGTCTTTTCTTTAACCAAAAATATTAAGGGACTTTTGGGGCCAATCACCAGTCAGAAACATTCAGTGTTTTCTCATCTATAGTTGTTAGTTATTAGTGGCTTAGTGAATTTATTGTTAAGATGTTGAGGAAATAGATAATTACATTTAGGACGGACAATTCCGTGTCTCCGTCTCATTTGTCTCAGTCTTTGCCACTGCTACTATACCAGTACCCTTAAAGTGATACCAATACCAAAAGAGTTCTTCATTCGATACCTTTTTTTTTTTTCTACTTCATTTGATACCCATCATGTGGATTGGTGGAGGTCAGCTCTGCAGGTAGAGCCCTGTAGAGTTCAAGCTCCTTCCGTGCCTTCTCTAATCGGTCAAGGAGTGGTGCTGCTAGGATGTTTTTCCTCCTCAGCGAACAGCTCCCACAGCACGGAGTAAAAGTACAGAGTGACTCGCAGTCACAGCAGTCTATAAAAGTTGAGTATCGAGGTAAAACTTGAAATTAAAATCAAGGTTGCTTGATTAAGACTATCCCACAACTAGCTGCAGGACTCAACCAAACAGCATTGCGTTGTCCCCCCACTTAGGCCATCAAAAGAATGTTGGTAATCCCAAATGGCGAAATGAACTGACTACAGCAGAGCTGTATCTTCTTACGTCTTCTCTACAGCAACCGTGTCAGTGCTTGTTACAAACACACCTTAATTTACGGGAACTGTTTTGATGGTACTGGTCCATCCATCCCCTCAGTCACAAACTGCTGGCTGGTGGGACGTCACATATACATCGCGCTGGTTAAACCGAGAGAGCACTGAAAATCTGTATTGATATTGGCAGCAGGCGAGCAGCAGAGACTCCACAGATCAAACTTCTTTCAACACATATCAGCTGATAAAGATCGGTTCCCGATCAATCGGTGCACCCTTGAAAAATAGTGATGTGGGGAAGTTATTTTGTGGCTGACACTGTGGCTGATTCAATGCTGTCCTGCTCATTTGGCTATGTCAGTCGTGTAGCGATGCCGCCTTGCTTCCTTGAACTTTGCCCATGTTGGTAAAAAAGTGCGTGTGGATCTTGAATCTTGAAGTGTTTAGCAACATGGCTCATTCTATCTATTTTCAATTTTACCACCATGTGATAAACACCAATTGTCTATTCTTGTACAAAACAGGAGTAATGACCATTTACCTCCCGAAGAATAAGACAAAATAACAGAAAACAAAACGCCATTAGCATGTAGCCACGCCTCCATTCATAGAGCAGAATGCCTGCTGCTTTAGGGCGTGTCTGCCTCTTTAATGGGCTAGTTGTTGAGAAGTGAAGGAAACGCATTGAGAAACCCTGGGCATTAACTGGTGTAGCTGCTCCTGTAGCCAACACATCATTAATACAGGGTAATATTTGAAAAGAAAAGAAAACATCCATATACCAGAGAGATTTAAGGTCTATTCAGTGTGCTCCCTTGAAGCACAATTTGATTTTCCCCTCCTTTTCTGCCATGGTGGTCAATAGACAAACTGTGGCTAATGTAGGAGTCTATGTTTTTCCCCGCCCTGAGAGAGCCATTAAAGCCCCAGGTAAATCCTCCAAACAGAAGATGATAGGGTTAAGTTTCTAAGTAAGTTTTAAGTTTTAAGTTGGGTCAAGTGATCGTAAAGAGAGATTAGATTCAAACTACCCCAAAGCGTCAGTATTTGACTTGTTGGGAACTCTAATGAGATGTCAACTGGACCCATAAGAGTCATGACTACATTAGATTGATTCCCTATAAACCTCTGTTTAACCATGCAATTTTGCCTGTCAGAAATCGAGAAATCGGGGGAAAATGAAAGCTGATTGGAGTGAGACTGGCAGCCTGGCACCATTTCTATCTGCCGCGTTAATGTCCCCATTATAGTCTAAATGAACGAATACACTCGCTGTGCAGTTGGTAGTTCAAAACATCAAATTATCCGGTTGTCTTTGAGATGGGGAAACGCTGGGTATTTACATGTGATGTGGTCGGTGCGACCCGGATCAGAGTCAAACTGCCCTTGACGCGGCACCTGAAGCAGATGTGACCGGAACGAGTGGCAGAAAGGGAAAGAGGGAATGGCGCAGAGGTGGCAGGTGTTCAAGTCGGTGATGCTGAATGGACAGGGGTAAATTGTTGGCGGAAGCAGAGGCGAAGCATTTGGCAGTCGGGGGGCGGGCATTCAGAATCGATGGATGAATTATTGATATGCTCCCGACCCCATGCTTAGATAGGCACACAGAAACGCACGTACGCGAACGCACACATAGAAACACGCACCCTCTGGTGACCCGCGGGTGATGATCTTTGCTCCACGCGGGGCGGTTCGGTCGAAGCGACGCGTTCTGCTCGCGTCTGCCGATGCAATCCTTCATAATTGGACACAAACACACACTTGAGTTAATGTCTTGAGCTGGTAGAAAGCCACAGTTTAATACAGTGCGTTCCCTGGCTCTTTCGTGAAAGCCCTAAGCACTTTAATCTTCCGCTGCCTGAATTAAAACGCTCCCCTCGCACTGGTCAAAGGAGGTTTGAAACACAGCCCTACTGTACCCGCAAAGCCTTTGCTTGGTCATTGTGTAGTTTTCTTGTTTTGTTAAGGTGAGGAAGACTCTGCCGATGATTAAGATGCAGGTTTCATTTTCTGATGAGCACAGGAAGGTTTCAGGTTCGTGGCTTCCTGTCCTGCTGAGCAAGGACAGCTCGGAAAAAGTGTTTTGTTTCATCGGACGGAGAGTTCGGGGATCTTTCAGCCCCTGTTTCTGCGACTCAGCGGTTTCACATATTCAGCCAGACAACAGCCAATCATCAGGATTTATTGCCCTGCCAGTCTCTTGTGTTGGCTTTTAAAACTGAGCCACAGAATGAAAAGTCCACATTAGATATGTTTTTAATGTTTATGATTGCCTTTCATTAATGATGTATGTGGTCCAATCAATACCACAAAGGACTTACGCAGTAGATATTGTGCTGCTGCATATAAGAAGCCTATAACCTGAATGATTCTAAATTATTTTAATAAGGGAATAAGCTGCGGTAACTATTTCTACATCGTATTTTTAAGAAAGAGTTCTAAAAAAAAAAAAGTTAAATGGCATCTACATTGCACATCTGTTTAAACATGTTGACATTGGAATTTTGATTTTAAAAAAATTATTTGGAAGAAAATGTTGAACAACATTGGCACTGGACATTGTCACTTTCACTGAATATTAACACAAAAAAAACCCTTTAGAATTAAATGTGATAATATGTTGGTATTGAAATGTTAGAATGCCGGCACAGGACATTGGAAAATGTGAGCAGTTAATACTGGCCCAACATTGGAATTGTATGTTAAATCTCAATTTAAAAAAAAAATAAAAAATTGTATCAAACCCTGTCATTAAACATAATTATTTTCATTGTTTTATATCTTACCTTCAGAAATAAACCTTTTTTTTATCATTTGCTGTATGAAGAGAAGATAAAGCCCTCAAATGTTCAATGTCGTCCAAACACAAGCAGCCATACGATAACTTTAAAATGATCAGGCAATGAAATATCGGGTAATAAAAAAGAATACAAATGTGTTAACGAGGCTCAAAACCCACCCCACTCTGAAATACAGGGGCTATAAATGGCTCGTGACTCATAGCTGATCAGTTAGTTGATTAAAGCTAATTTCCTCTGCCATCCACACAGTAGACTGTCCACCCACCACAATGGGCACATTTTCAAGTCTCCAATCCGTTCACAAGCACAGTATGACTGCGAACCACCTCATGAGAAATGGAAAAAAACTGTTGTCACACATCCCGTTGGCAACACAGAAATACTTCTGATAGTCTACATTTTTCACACCGTCTCACCACTGAGGTTTCCTTTTCTATTCTAAACAATGCAGGAGCATAAATAGCACCTCCTGAGAATCAATGGATTTTTCCAAGGAAAGACCTACCTAGAGTTCGTTTTAATTTTAATATAGAGTTCATTTGGACTGATCATATATTGTGCTTGTACTGTAAAATATTGATCTGAAAAGTAGTAGTGGAGTGGAAAATGTAGCATAGATACCATTGACATACTCAAGTAATCAACTATAAGCTGTACTGAAGTACAGTAATTGAGTAAATGTACTTGCTGCTCTCTACTAAACCACTCATTCTCTATCAAGCTATGAGATTCGTGCTGCAGCTTTGCTCCAATTCTGAACCTCATTTCAGTGAATTTAACTCCAATCAGAAAAGACTTTATCTTGATATTTCACTGTTCACTGTTTCAACATTTAGCAACAACTAGTATGATCAACTCTGTCGCGGAGATTACGTTTTTTTATTTAATAATCAGCGTTGCTCCTCACAAATAAGGTAACGTTAACCAACGTAGGGTGAAATTAACGCTGAACAGACTCAAAACTGCATCGTCTCCCGACGGGCTGCAGAAAGATGCTCTGATGCTTACAGCTTACCTTTTCAATCGGCCGTGTTACCACTGTAATGAACTTTCCAGGATGTGTTTCACTTACAAACCAGTTAGGACCTTATCGCGAAGACACTGCCTCACTTCGCTCTGTTCGTACCACCGTCCAGTCAGCTGTCACGCACTCTGCTGTGATGCTAGCCCTGCCGAATCTGACAGTGTAGAGTCGGCGTGCTCTCAAGTGCACTCTAGTGTACTTGATGACACCATTTCTGTTGACTCCAAGGATCATTTTCTGCACTACGTGATCTGTAAAACACAGTTTTCACATCGCTGCGTGTCGGTAAACAAACACGGCGATACCATTATGTCTGTGATAGGTCTATTTAAGATAAAATCACCCGACCCATTAATTGGCTAGTGGGTGGACCTTAAGTTTAAATTTTAGTTTTAGTCAAACTGCTGTTTGTGAGCCTTTAAATGAGCTCTCTCCCTCTGGGTTAAGGCTTGAGAAAGACAGTGTTCATGGGTAAAAGAAACCAATGTTGACTTCTGGTCGGTGAACCTTCTACCCTGAAATTTGTCACGAAAGTGTAAACAAGGTCATTTTCACTATTTAAAGAAATGGTGATTGGTATCAGTTTTCTTCTCCGAGGTCTCAGAAGTTTACTGTGCACGTGTGTGCTTCCTGCAGGATACATCATTTTGAATTTCACGCTATTGCTCTAACAACGTCTTCAGATCAGATTTTACATACTGTTTTACCAACTTCTGGTGAAGCTGTACGAATGAACAGAATCAAAAACTTGTTCCATCCAACAGTTGGGTTTTGTCATCGGCATTTAAAAGTCTTGGCCTCGTTTAAAGATAGACGTTTATAAATGAGGAGATCCCGGTCAGAGGAGGTGGATTAGAGAAAGTCGATTCTGATACTGAGGACTGCCATCGACCGCCGTGACAATTACTGGGTTACTTCTCTGCTGTCTGGTCTGATTTGTCTAGAAATAACTCTTTAAGGATAAAGAGGAAGTACACAGTGTGCCTAGCTGATCTAGTGGCTGCTCGCACGGTGACTCAGCTCAACAGGAGACAAAAGAGTTACGCTTAAAATCTTCCATTTACTCTTCAGCCAACGTGTACGTACCGTAGGCTTCGACCAAATCTTCAGTCTCGGCAGTTTTAATGCTGAGGTGAGAGAGGATTAGGATTAGGTTTAGGTTATGGTCAGGATTGAGATTAAGCATACATGGGTAGGTTTGTGTGTGTGTGTATAAATACCCGACGGACCAAAATATCCGACATCATCAGCTGTTTTGAACAAATGAAGCGTGCTTTGCGTTTCTGTGTGTATTCATGAGTGAGATTTGATGTTAGTGTGTGTGTGTGCCAGCAAACATTCACGTTTTTGTGTCACGAATTTCAGCGTATAAAAGAGTGTTTCTGTTGGCATTTTGTGGTTTTTCTTGTTCTTATGATGTGTATTTTTTCTTTCAAGGTTTGAGCCTGTTTTGATTAGTGTGTGTGTGTGTGTGTGTGCGTGCGTGTCTGACCCTTCCATGCTGCCTCTCTCTTTGGACGGCAAACGGCAACACAGATGGTCTGTGAGGATGACACCCAGACGTCGCCATGGCGACCCAGAACCGTTGCCCGCCAAAAAAGAAAAACCTTTGGTTGAAAACATCTGAGGCGACATCTGAGGCTCTGGCAGCGTCTTCTCACATGTCCGTATCTGTCTTTGTCCCCCGTAAAGTGAGAATTTAGTTCACTTTGACAACAGGGAGCAGCACTACGGTCCCTATGTGATCATTTCTCGTTCAATCAATCAATCCCTGACACGGGCGGAGCTGCTCTCCCTTGATACGAGGTCAGGGTGTGGCTATTCCCTGGACACCCATGATTCTGTTATTGTCTTGCTGTCTGCTTGTGTGTGTGTGTGTGTGTGATCCAGGTCGTTTAAAAGATTAGGTTCAAAGGAGGTGAAGCATTTTGTTGCTCTCTTCTCTTTTACTCAATGAAAACCAACAATATAATGCAGAAATGAAGGTATAAAAAGATGAAGATAAAGATGCTGAGCAAAGAAGTTGGGACCGTGGACGGGGGAAAATGGATTTAATGGTCATTTAATCACAAGATGGTGCGGTAACTGATGCGTTAGACGTGCACTCATATCAGGAAATGACTTCCATCGGTCTCCCTCTGCTCAGACTCCTGCTGCCGGAACAGATGACGACTGAACGCGGCGGAGGCATGGCATTTTTTACAGGGCTGCCTCATTAAGCGCTTCACTAGCCCGACTGTCAGCCTCGTGCGCACCTCTTTGCCGCGTTGAGCGATCCAAATCTGGCATGCTACGATTGGACGATCCCTGTATGGTGTAGAGAACAGTTGATTGTTGACATGCGAGACTGTTCTGGCTTGTATTCAGTATGTATCAGATGGTCTGTGTTGAAATTTAAGTAGACAAAGTAGGACTGTACTGACAAAGTAGGAAATATCCTGGCTCTAAAGGAACGGATATCTCTTTATTCTTAGGAAGTGGGGTGTCTCATGCCAAATGATTGTGTTTGTTATATGTGTTGATGAAGGTTCTCGGTCATCCAGGTCATGGTAATTCTAGGTGCTGTATCGTCGGCAGCTGGACTTCCTTCAGTTTCTTCTTTTTACTTTGTCAAGCAATCTACTCTACTTGCGGTATATCAAAGCTTCAATCCCAGAGTCACAAGGGGTAGTGATCAAAATTTTCACTCTTTGACTTTACGTCACCAGTAGTAGTCGGACATTTCCAACACCCGTCCTCAGCTGTGGCGATTTATCTCGCATCACTGTCACAATTCTTGTATTAAAACAATTTTATTTGCCATTTATCTGAAAGAGATGGAAAGGATGGACACACAATTCATTTACAACTTCATGCTCTCTATAAAGTCGTCAAATAAAAAAAGAACACTGCTTCCTTCCTGGCAGCCAGCAGTGCTTTATAGGCTACCATTAGCGACGCAAGCACCTAACCTGCCAGTCTGCGCTGATATTAGAGCAGCGGTACCAAGTGCAGCAACTTCACTGCTGGGATTAGGGTTAGGGAGTTAAATCTTGAGTGTCATATGCCATCAAAGGGGGGAGGACAACATTGAAATCTGTCAAAATGTGGGACTGTCATGCACCTGACCTCTCGCAACCCTCAGTTTAAAGTGTACCTGTGAAAAACCGTACAGCTCTAACACTGAGTGGTAGGGACAAGGGGCCAAAGGTTTTAATTTTTAATTTTGGAATTTTACAATTGAGGTAAGTATAACATTCCTATTGCCCAGTCCTCCTTTACATATTCTCAGAGTTGGATCTTTTCCATTGATCTCAATACTGGACCAGCTATCATTTAAGATCGTTCTATTCAAGCTCAATAGCCCAAAGTGACCATTTCGCTGAAGAAGTGTCAATCCCAGTCATTCACTGTGCCAGGCCTGCATTACCGTTAGCACCATATTGATGTTCAGTGACAGTTTTCAACAGCAGCTCTGGGGCGGAGTGGGAGTGCTCAGTCCGACACTAAGCAGGCGTCTCCCATCTAACATATGGATATCCAGGGATTATTTATTGATGAGAGCAGCTATCCATTAGTTATGTGTGGGGACTCTGGGGTGGCACATGGATCAATGGAGGTTCTCTGGTTCGGATGATGCAAGGTGTTTGGGCAAGTCGGAAGGGTTTTGGCCTCGGCGGGAGGTCACACCGCTGCAGACCGGGAGGGCACAGAGGGAGTTTTGTGTGGTTTCACTTTCCAGACTGTTCCCAGGAGAAGTTCTTTTTCCACTGCAGTGCCAAACGTGAACTTGATCGTCTAGTGAGGTGCATCTCTGAGACGTCGCGCAGCCCAGCTGGCTGAATGGTTGCGTTTTGGGGGTTAGCGATGCATCTGTAAGCACATACTGCCTCCGACTGCATCGGAATGTGTACATGCTGCGCTTGGCTTCTTATTATTGGCTCATTTTATCTGCCTTAATTTCACCGATGCTGCTAAATAGCCGATGATATGCATTTCCGGGCCAATAAATTATCATGCATACTGTACATTCCTGGGTTGCATCACAATCAGAGCATTTACAGGAAGGATGTAAACCAGAGAATATCTCTCTCTCTGTTTCTCTGCAGCCCATGTGTGATTGTCAGTAGACAGGAGATGAAGACAATTCTTAATTGGGTCACCGCATACAGTACACTTATTATATACCTGGGCGACCCGCTGAATTACATTTTACCTTCTCTTTTTACACTTTCACACTGACATGAAATTGGATCAAACAGCAATCTCAGATGTTGTCAACAGTCAAAAAGGCTTAGGCTTCTTAGGCTTCTCAGCCAGCCTCAACAACCTATACAGTATTCATGTGTGAGCTGTCCAGTCTTGATACGTTTTAGTGATCTTAAGCTCTGCTTCAGGCTTCAGCGGGTCGCCCATAACTTATGGACAATAAGTTATGGACAATACAACAAATTGACAACAAATTTAGAAAACAAATTGCGAGGTTACAGTATTTTCTCTTTTAACGATGTTCTTCAGACTGTCAATGGAAACTAAAACACTCCATTGCAGTCCATGCGGAGGACAATCACAGTTTAGTGACTGGCTGAAATCTGATATTTAATGAAACGTTCTGCCTTTGCTGCAGTGATGGAGCGACACATTCAGCAGGCCCAACAATCAGCCACAGAAAACAAACGTCTCAGGAATGTGATATTGCTCCCCTGTGCTTTGTTCTTCGCCGTCGCCCTTAAACAGGAGTGAAACTGAACCTGGTGAGGTTGGAGACAACGATTAGCTGTGATCCCTGTGCATTCAAGCACATAAACTGACATTGTAACCCTACACACGGTTTGTCTTCTTTGTGTCACAGAATCAAGATGAGGGCAACTATAGGTACACTATGCATTGAGTTGAATCTAACAGTACCTGGATGTAATTCCATCCCAATGGGAAAGTGCACAAGTCGTTACTGTATTACATTCTTTTGCTAACGTTATCTAACCTCGGCTATCATTACCTACTGGTTATTGCTTACTTTTCATTTCTAAGAAAAGATTGTGTTGTTCTTTCAAACGTTACATAATCTTGCTTTGAGATGAAGTTGTACCCTTTAATCTTGAGGGAATAGATGAAGCTGATGTGAGTAGTGGTTCTAATTCAGCTTCCTCTGGCTCATATGAATTGTGCGGGAGTCTTACTGCTCTACCTTTGATTTTCTGACTGTGCACTTGACATGTCCCTGTTATTGGTGCAGGTACAGACATCACAAAATTGTTCACTTTGTTTTAAGGAAGGTACTTCATGTTTTGTTCTCCAGGCCTAATCACCTGAGGTGCCACACGGGCCCTGTGGGTAACACTTTGGGGAGGTATACAGTAGGGCTGGTGTCGTACGTTAATCGATTACGTAAATACGTGTGTCGACACAGAGGATGTAAGCAGTACTACTGCCATGCTCGAGCACTTGAAGCAGAAGCATCCCGGGGTGACTGGATTCACATTGGATCCGGAAGTGCGGCGACACACCGCAGGTTGGTGTGGCGGCGTGGGAGTGTCACTCCATGGTCCATGTGTGTGACGTGTTGGGAACCCTGCTATTTTTTGTTGTATGCAGTGCATACTTTGTCATATTTGTTTGTTGATGATTGAATTAAATATTGAAATATAAATGACAAGTTTTACATTTTATTTTGGATGAATTTGTTGTTTTATTAATCGAGTAATAAAAAAAAATAACAGATTAATCAAAAAAAATCATCAAAAGATGAATCGAAAAAATAACCGATAGATTAATTGATAAAAAAATAATCATTAGGTACAGTCCGAATATACACAGAGACACACAAACAAGGGTTACCAGGTTACAACAAAGAGAGTGTGTGTGCGTATCGTGCTGGGTCACAGCCCAAAGGAAAGATTTCAAAGAGCACCGTGCGTGAGGTGGCCTTGATCCAGCTTGATTAAAAAGCATATTGTGTAACCTTTGCCTTTCAAAGTGAAGACAGGTGTGTGTGTTTGTGTATGTGTCTGTGTAGTAGGTGTTTATTAATCTCCCAGGGCATGCCCACATGCCATCTAAATATACATCTCATACTGTAGAAATACACTAGATCTCATTAGATTTACGGTATTAACTCGTCTCCATCCAATGGAATGTCAAGGCCATGACTCAATGTTGGTTGAATCAAATTTATCTGTCTGTCTTTCTAAATGCTTTTATAAATCAAATGTATTCTAATGTAACCCTAACCCTAACCCAAAGGAAACATTTGATTATCAAAACATTCAACACTATTTGACTTGAATGCATGACTTGAAGTCACAAAGTCCTGTTCTGGTTTTCTTTTCAAAACCCATTCTCTACCTCACGCTCAATCTTCCCTCTAATCTCTTATTTACTACAGGATGGAAAGAATTACTGGATAAGCTCCAACATTCCTGTAAGAGATTGAATTCCCTGTGTGGATTTACAGTTGCTAAACTGACACCAGGTTTTTGTGTTGCTGCAGTCTTGTGTCCTCTGTTGATATAGAGCTCTATTATAGAATGAACAATTGGGGCGCCCCAAGCTGATCACGGACAAACTCATCAGGGCTGGTCATGGCATTTCTAATGGACAAATATATACAGTAGTCTGGTAGGTACACCAGCCTGGGGACTTAAGCAACTCTGTATTCAAGACTCCACCGATTAGCCAAAACATTTAAAGGCTCACCTGTGTCACCTGAAGAAAACTTCAGGAGGAAATTGATTGCAAGCTGAATTACACTGAATTGCATGAATTTTTTGCCAAGATCTTGTGTTGATGATGGGAGAGTCAGGTCGCTGGAGAACTCGGAGTCTTCTCCAGCGCAACCCAACGATTCTCAATGGGGTTAAGGTCTGGACTCTGTGAAAATGATGCTCCCTGAACCACTCTTTCACAGTTTGAGCCTGATGAATCGTGGCATTGTCATCTTGGAATATGCCCGTGCCATCAGGGAAGAAAACAATCCATTGATGGAGAAACCTGGTCATTCATTACATTCAGGAACTCAGCTGACCTCATTTTTGGGCACATAACGTTGCTGAACCTAGACCTGACCAACTAAATCAACCCCAGATCATAACATTGTCCCCACAGGCTTGTACGATAGGCGCTAAGCATGACGGCTGCATCGCTTCATCAGCCTCTCTTCTTACCCTGATGCGCCCATCACTCTGGAACAGAGTAAATCTGGACTCATCAGAGCACATGACCTTTTTCTATTGCTCCAGAGTCCAATCTTTAAGCTCCCAAGCCTTTTTTCCCCGATTAGCCTCACTGATAAGTGGTTCTCTTGAGGCCACACAGCTGTTTAGTCCCAATCCCTTGAGTTCTCTTCACATTGTGTGTGTGTGGAAATGCACTTACTTTCACTATTAAACCCTTAGTTCTCCTTTTGATTTTTTTCAGACCACATTGCTTCCTCGAAGATGATGGTTCTTTGCTTGATGCTTGCCAATAATTTGACCCTTCTGAAAACAGAGTAACATGTTTTCCATGACCACAGGATATGTCTTCTGATATGGTTGTTTAAGAAATGAGAAGCTACTCATTGCATCAGTTAGGGTTAAATAACTTGTTGCCAGGAAGGCTCTTACGTATTTGATTAGTTAAATCAAGGTGGTGACTTTTTTTTTGGCCAGGCAGTGTATGTTCATCTGCAAACTTTTGCCGTCAATGTAGTTCACCGTTTTAGTCTTCATCTGCTCGTTACTAAAATTTGATTACTGTTAGTAGGGTATGTTGAGGCTACTCAAAGCACTTTGTTAAGGTTAGGGAAAGATTGTGGTTGAAAACTGCTGACTGGAAGCAGGCCGCGTTAATGTTTTTCCCGACCTTAACCAAGTGTTTTTGGAGCCTTTCAGGTAAGTCACAGGAAGTTCTGAGCTCTGTACACCCAGTCATCCACCCCAGCCTCCTTCATATGGTTTCTGTTTGCTTTAAGAAAAGAACGTTCTGTTGTGTTGGCATCAACTTACATTTGCATTATGCTTGGCTTTGTTTAGTGGCAATTTGCTGAGTTGCTGCTTTAGTGCATTGTGTTGGATAGAAGCTCAAACAATGCCAAAATTCAATTCCCTATGGTTCGCTGGTTTGTGTATTTTCTTTATATAAAGCCTGACACAAGCTTTGAATAAAACATTGGTCACAACTACAGTATACATGCGATACATCATTCATTATTTATTTATTTAGTATTTGGGCAGGTAGGTCATGTAGGGATATATAGAGAAGCGTTTGAACAGAGCAAAAGCAATTCATTGCAAAGCCTTATTTGAACCATATATAGACTAGATATGGGTGCGCTTCACACGACTGGCCCGTAGTGGGATTGATTTAGGTGTGATATAGCTGCCGGAACAATAGAAAGAAGGGGGTTGGGGTGTGGATAGACGGGGATTGGAGAAAGGGGGAGGCTTTCAGTTCAGTCGAGTGTGAAGGAGCAGGCGGAGGAGAGAGAAGGTGGAGGAGGCAAATACACTTGATGTTGGTGGTCTGTGTCATCCCCCTGATGAGTTTGTATGTGCTCATGCATGCTGTCTGGATGAGGAGAAATAAGCTGTTTGGTAACACCTTCATTGGATTAATGGACAGAGATTTCAGCCCGAAAAAATATATATGGACACGAGACTCTGCGTGTCGCGTCGTTCTAGCAGTTTTTGAAGTTCAAATGTTTCCAACTCTTCAGAGCACGTCGCGGAGCTGCACTGCTCGGCGTTGCGGGGTTTTCCCTGTGCTGGTCAGTTCTGCTCCTCCTCTGTCTGGTCAGACAGCTGGTCTTTACAATGACCTCATGAATTTATAATCTATAGCTGTTCTGTGTTCCTGGATATACAGGACTTTGCTTCTACTGCAACAATGACATTAAAAATGAGGAGTAGACTCGTGTGATGATCTCGGGGGAGGGGTTTCTCTGCTGCCTGTATGTATGTGTGTGTGCTCAGCTCTGAGGAATAAATATGTAAATACAAAATGATCTATCGTGTTAGCTCTGTCATCTAATTATCAATCTGTTATCTTTTTCTGACGGAATGTTCTGCCTGAGCGGATCATCGCATTTGTACGTTTTGTGTTTCAACGCTGGTTAAATGAACACTATATATGGCGCTTTAAAACACAAGACCGGCATTTTTTTTGTGTTGTGGCCGGAATTCTGAAACATTAAGGGCCCAATTGGCCGTTAAAAAAGCGTTAACTCAGAACTTAAGTTTGACTTGCACTGTCAGATGTGAGACTTAAGTTAGGCTTGAGTTGAATTGGTCTCACAGCCTTTTCAAACAGCTCTGGTCGTGGGATTGACTTGCGTTTCGTTGACGACCCTGTGTTGTTCGACTGTGAATAAATCAACCTCGTGTATTGTGACAGGAGTGTCATGATTTTGTCACTTCCTCTCTTGTTTACTTGAAGATGGATTGCTGACCAGATAAACGGGGGCCAGTGGAGAGAAGTGTCGGACCAGATGCTCTCTTTTTTTTGCAGTCCATGCTGAAGGAGGTGGTCTGGCATGAAACGTCTGTCGTCTCTACAGTCATTTGATTGTTCTGATATTTCACCAGCGTGGTCAGATTTTGCAGTGTTGCAGAAACAAGAAGAGTCTCTCAGTTTACCTTGACACATAGATGAGCTTGATGATCGCGAATGTCACCGCCGCTGTTCAGCAGTTTTTGCACAGTGTCAAGTAACACATCTGACACACACTCCTCAGTGCTAATGAGAGAGAGAGTCGCTCACCTCCCACTCTGTGGATGCACCGGACCACCCGCGGCAGAAAAGGAAGCAAAGTGCCGAAAACTTTCAGTACTTCCTCAACCCAGTGGGCTCAGAGGGGTTGACAGTAATCAGGCCTGTCAGATTCAACGCAGCCAATCAGAATAATATCCCAGAATGCCTCAGTCTATACATATGGCAGGCTGCTGATGTACCATCTGTCCTCTCTTTACAGAGGGGGAACAGGCTCAAATCTTCCATTACTCCCCTGACTTCAGAGAGGTTAAGGTTACTGCAGACAGTTTTCTGAAGGATGTTGCATCTAAGACAGGCTCATTATTCCTTTGCGTGCTGAAAGGTTGAATCTAACTGTTCTGTCAGGACTGACTAGACTGACAATGGTAATTTACTGTATTTTCTCTGAACATACATTCGTTTTCGGATGACCAGGGGAGTGATCAAATGCGTCATGGTTTTCAAACATTGTTGGGAACATTTCGGATGATGTCAAGACGCAACTCAACAAAATATAAAAGAAAGGTTGAGTAGTTTTGAGACATTTTAATGCAGAAATATTTCATATTAAATATTTAAAGGGTTAAAACACTGGTGTGACAGTGTTGAAAAGTGTATTAAGATTCGTAAAGACGGGCTCTAGGCCACACATAATACAAATCTATGAATAAAGTCACTCCGGAACAGAATCAAAGAGAGTAAAGAGGCTGTTACCCAGCAGCCCTACACAATGTAACCACTCACCAAATCAGCCTCTGAGCGGATAGTGTTTGACCCCAGCCTCACTACAGACGGCAGGTACGGAGACCACATTGCCCCCCTACCCTGCATCAAACCCTTTTTTTTTTGTGGCTCTGACCTCCGCAGCAGACCGCCTCCCTCTGACTTCCTGATTGAAGATTGACCTTCTTTGGAGGCTGAGGGCTTCACAGGGGATTTGTTGAGATCTGCTGTGGTGTGAGATTCTGTTTTTTTATTGGACTGGAGGCCTTATAAAGGCCATTCTTTCTTTCTTTCGTTCTGTTCTGTTCTGATAGCTCCCTGATCCCAGCTGTGTAGCTTTTCATTTTGTGCTGTTATTTGCGTTGTTTTGGACTGAGTCAGAAACCTCAGGCTACGGTCTGCAACTCTTCTGCTTTAGTTAATTTTTGGCCGTGTGTGTGGCTCGTCTCGTTGGCCCGCGGCTGAGAGCTCAGCTGCAGAGATGAACAACTGAGGTGGGTAAAGAGTGTGTGTATGTGGGTTTTTCATCCCTAATTTCACCCATGAGTTTTGATAACAGTGGAAGGTACAGGATATTCCTGTCATGCCCTTTGACAATATCAGGATATTGAAGCTGTCCTCTGAATCTGAGGGTCAGATTGATTGATTGGCTCTCATTGATTGGGTAGACTTGAAAGGAGCAAGTCAAAATCTTCATCATTATCTGGTGTCCAACTGTATTTGTATTGAACATAAACATTTAAAAGGAACCCCGATGTCATTTTGTGAATGTATTGACATTCAGGAGCTCTGTAGTAAAATTGGGAGGAAGAGAAACGTCCTCCAAATTTATCGAGGTTGGCCTCAATCAGAGAAGGGTTTCCCATTCCTTTTGGGCATACCGCTTCATTCTCAGGGGGCTGAGACTTGACCAAGTTTGATCCCTAATGAAAACGAAACGATAAGATCCTTTTTTTGAACCAATTTCTCCCTGACAAATCCCAGGCTGTAGTTTGGGACCTGGCAAAGGTGGTGGCTCAGAGGCCCAAGAGGTACTGAAGAAGTCCGTATGCTTAAAACAAAGTGCTTGTTAGATCATCTTAAAATCTAAAACCCCTTCCCAACACACCTGTCTGACACTGGAATTGGGGGACATTCCTCAGACAAATAGCTCTGTCACCTTACCAGTGTTCAACACCACGAATGGCTTCGGAAAAATATTAGCGTTAACCCTTACCCCCACAACCCTATCCCTACCCTCAACTTTAGAGGTTTAAGTTTCCTAGACATAACCATGAAAAGGTCAATCATGCAATCATCATCATCATCATACAAGAGCAGATGTTTTAGGAGAAATAAATTAGATACGCTGCAGTTGGGTTGGAATCCTAGATTTATTTAGGATCAGGCTGCAGCTTCTCATTTGTTTGTTGATCGTCATGGGTTGAAATGGCAGACATCCGCAGTGGTGGATTAGATTACCTGTAGCTGATAAATGTTTGAGCTTGTGTCTGCGCTCAGCCAAAAAAGTACTCTAACCGTAAATGAGTTGGATGAGGTTTTTGAGCCTAAAGTTTCTTGCAAATGTTGTAAGGTAAGCATAACTTAAAATGCTATCGATTTCTATCCCCACTTTACAGATAGGGTCAGTGTGGACATTTTGCTCTGGCAATGAACAATTTGGCAACTCGTTCAACATAAGCTTATTCTCCAATGGAATCTGGCTGCAGGTTGTTTTTACAGAATGGTTTTGCTGTTGCACTCTGGTTTGATATCCATGTAAATTCAGGGTAAATGTATAATTATAATTTATGAAATATCCACTTTCCTTGCTTTAAGTGCTGTGCTTTGCACCTGCTGTTGAACTAAGATTCCATAAACCTGATGAATCCAGTGAAGAAAAATGACATTGACAGGCTTAAGTAGGCCATGACAACATGTTGAAACCTGATGACGTGTTCGTGTCTGATTGGTCCAGATGTGGTTGCAGTTGTGACGGCAACATGTTTGTTTTCTTTCTTTGGCCTCGTCTTTTTTTCCCTTAATCTTTTGATTAATCCGTTAGCCTCATATCACCGGCCTCTTCATCTTGGTCTTACTGTTTTTTTTTAACATCCCTCTCTACACTTTCCCTTTCCTGCCTCCCTCCTCCCCATGCAGTCCATCTGTGTGTTTGGAGGCATGAAGCCATGAAGCCTTAATGACAGTCTAGCCCACAGTGGTTGGGCTAATCCAGTTAGCTCAGCTCTGTAGCGGGGCCCATTCACTGTGCCTCACCACCAACATAACCTTTTGTTTCTGGTAATCCCTTTGGCACAGCTTCGCCACACGCTACACACACAGGCGTCCATACAGATGCACCTCGATATTATTCTCACCCTTCACAGTCAGATGAAGACTCACACACAGGGGGAGACAGGACATCCTGCTAAATCTGAAGCTAAATCTCCCCCCGCATTAAGAATGCTTGAGTGACACCTCTTGCTGTGTAACATGATAAAGCAGTGGTGTGACAGGGGATGAGTTATTTAAAAAAAACTATCTTTTGTGTGGTTTTCTTATCATTTTTAAACACACCCTGTCAGTCAGCCATCGGTGGATGTTGGTGGTGTGTTGTCAGAATGTTTTTCTACGCCAGATTTACTCTTGTCTTGTCAATCGTCACGCTGGATTTGAGACAAGGTTTCTTTGGTCAGTACTGAAAATTGGACTGTATTTTGTATGCCCTCCAAATTCAAACTAGATCCAAAATGGAATTTACCACTGGGATGATTTCCTTGCCAAGAAGTAAGCTTGTCATTAGTGCTTACTGCCAGGCGATACTGAATAGTTAATGCCAGGATCAGCTTGATAATGGCCCAACCCAACAGTGTCAGTGGGTGTAGGTAACAAAAAATGAGCATCCGGTGTGACAAGTGCTCATTTTATTCCAGGTTTTTTTTGTCACAGCCAACCAACACACTCTTCAACTCTCACGCTCCTGACAACAGGACTATTGTTTTAAAACTGGGAGAGAAAAAGGCCCAAATCTGACACATCTCATCAGTGCTCAGCTGTAAACGCTGCAAAGCAAAAGAGTAATGCTACTGTTGGTGTTGTCATGTGGTATAGTGAACATCTACCCCCATTGCTCCTCCTTACTGATCACCTGCAAGTCCTGAAAGATGGAAAACGGTGATTGGTCAGGGTATAACTTCTCCCAAAGCTCTTGTGGTGGAAATGCATTACCATCAAGTCGCCAAAAATATGTAGACTGATCTGGTAATATGGCGTTAGAAATGATTGGGAAGCCATGCTTACAGAACCTATTGTCTCTAGTCTGGCCTGGCCCTTAACATGTTGTTGGTCATACAGACGGTGTGAAGCTAACGTCCAACCAATCCCTGAGGGCTTTATGGCAGAACATGCTTTTCCACTCACTGAAAGCGAAGGGGACCTTGATTAGAACCCTGGGGAACACCACAATCCCTGTCTTCAGTTCAGTATTTAGTTAACTGTAACTTCCCAGTGTGTACTAAGGGAGAGGCAGTGGCTGAAGATATAGCTCTTTCACGCTGGACACAGCTTGCTTTTGTCTTCATTGGGAAAAGGTACAAACAGCATTCATTCCCAGGTCAAATGACTCTGCAGTAGTCATGGGTATTTTATTGGCTTCAGCTCCAGTAATGGAAACATGACACCCGAGTAGACACGCTATTTTTTGTCCCTTTTCCCCATGCGACATATTGCCATCATAGGTAACTTCTGCCACTCTTTGTCATCTCAGCCACAAATTCAATCCATCTCTGTTCAATGAGCTGCTTAATTATAGCAAGTCGCCAATTTTGGTGTTAAAATGGTAACAGAGACGCAGGGTTACAATGGAAGAGCAATGGACACACTGGCAAAAATGGGTTTCATTTTTATAGGTCAGGCCATTTGCTCAGTTGTTGATGATAAAACTGGGCTCACCAAAGTAATTGCTGAGATTGGCAATGTTGCCATCACAAGTCCAACAGTACAAGAAAGATTTGCAGCCGGTAAATCATACAGGTTGGAAACAAGCTCACAGTTGCCTGGCACCAAATTAGCAAACAGTTTGTTTAGTGAGTAATTTAAGTTAGTGCAAGCATAATGTTGCTAATTGTCCTTGTTGCACAGGAAGACCATACATTCACACAAGTACAGAACATAAGATTGAACCAGGGGAATTTCTTTTGTCTACATCCTGAATGATCAACTCCTGGGTTTGTTTCTCTCCATGTTTGATCTACATTTCAAGCACTAAGTCAAAAACATATAATGGCTATCTGGCTGGAAACATTCTGCATTGACTCTGGTTCACTCAGTCGATCAGTCGGAACCACTTGACAATCCTGCTACCCCATAGTCCTGGCAGTAGTAGTGTGTATGTGTCGGGTTGTTGGGTGGTTGGTTCACATTCCAGGGTTTGTGCGTGTCACAGGGTGAAATTCATAGGAAACTCCTGGCCTAGGATGAATTGAAGGCCATTTTCAAATGACAAGGCCAGTCATGTATGTGAGAGCAGCATGACAGCTCACTGTTCTGCAAGAGTGAAAGGCAAAAAGGCCAGTCTATTCATCTGAACAGAAAGATGGCCTTGTTATGCAAGACCTTCCACTGCACCTCGTGTTCTTCCAGCCCTCGCTTCTCAGAAGTGGCACAGAGGAAAGAAAGACAAGGCAATGCTGTCATCTGTGTCTTGGAGATCTCTGTTGATGTTTTGGTCGTGACCAGTGTAAAAATGAAGGAGTCAGATGAGAATTGAATCAAACACAATGAAGGGGTCAGAGGATAAGAGCTCTGGCGTGGAGTCTTCTGCACAGCCGGAGGTCACAGACAGTTTAATTGCTCAGGCTGAAACAGTCAATTAGAGGCACAGCTTATTTTCCACATCAACTACCGGATTTATGTCCCAACATAGCCTCTTCCATGCTGGTTCATTAGTGTATGTATATTACACAAGTGGGATTTATTACTTCCATTCCAACTGAGTTCATCAATTCAGACCTTTTTTCAGGTTGAACATCAGAGTGTCTTTGTCAAAGCAAGGTATGAATGCAGTTATATTTGTGTCTGGGTTCTAATTGTGCTATGGGATATTAAGATATTTTGTTGACATAAATCATATTCTGTAGATGAAAATTGGCAAGTAGATGTAAATTGGCACACTGTAAATCTTTGGTGAGAGAGCTAACAAGTAAAAACGGTCCACTGTTATGCATGTATTTCTTAAAGAGGTCATATTTTGCTCATTTCCAGGTTCATACTTTTATATGGGGGTAGAATAGTAGAATAGGTTTACATACTTTAATTTTCAAAAAACACATCATATTTCTCATACGGTGCATTGGTGCAGCATCCCTTTTCACACTGTGTCTTGAACGCTCCCTTTTAGCTATGGAGTGAGACATCTCGCCTCTTTACAATCTTTAATGGGAGCTGTATATGCTCATTACTTAACAGGCAGGATGTAGCCAATCAGAGGCCGAGCAAGGTAGTGCGATCTAAAATAACGCTGCTACAGCAGTAGCAACTGTATGTCTGCTGACTGACTGGAGTGCATATATTTTATAACAGAAATATATATTTATTTCACGCTGGTTACATAGTGACACACATAAGTTACGGAAGTAAATGCTCGACTCCAACCGGGCGTTTCAGGCAGTGCAGGAGCAGTGTTTTCTGTGGGAGGGAGTAACTCACTTTGGCGTGGACAAAAATGCTTCATAACACAATAAAGGAAAGGCAAAAACCCAGAAAGCATAATATGACCTCCTTAAAACAAAGCTATTCCGTTGCGTTTTGGCCTTTTCGTGCACACATAAACTGTGTTTTAGGTTACTGTAAAGTGAGTATTCGGAAAACTCCTTCTAGGGTACATTTTTGAAAAGACGATCTTAATTGGGCCTTATCAACGTCGGTGTACCATGATTGGCCAATGTGAACTGTGAGTAGGAGTATCTGTTATGTTTGTACTTCAACAGAGTGAATGCTTTATTGTTTATGTTGAGAAAGACAGACCTTGATACCACAATGATGAAAAAGAGACACAAACATTTTATGTAAGTGTTATTTGCATATATGTGTGCAATTTCTTTTTACTGTGCTCAAAATGTCCAATGGCTTTGCTCATAATTTAGACACAACCTCATAATTTGCATTTTACCGATATGGAACTGCTCCAAATCAGATCCAGTTTGTTTCTTATTTACATTTTATTACTGTTTGCAATAACAAGTTTACGCTCAAAGACCGCCCGATTACTACATTCATCCATAAATCCGCCAGTATCTGAATAACATGCGGCACAGGATCGGTCGCAGCTTCAACTTTTTAATCAAGGCTTCGTTCCGCACCGGTGTAATAATTCACAAATGGTTGGCAGGTAATGGCCATTGGGAATTGGATACAGGAGTAATCTTATTGGTGGTTATCCCGTGGTTCTTTTTTCTCCCCCCTGAATCCCCATCAGGTCACCTTCGACCTATCAAATTGTATTTGGTCTGACACACACACACACACACACACACACACACGCCCTGTCTCTTCCATGCATCCTTCACCTGCCATCAGTGTCACTGACTGACAGAAGCAGGTGGTTTTAACCCTTACAGCGCTGCCTCAGCTCATCACAGCACTTACAAAAGGAAAAAGGAAAAGGTGTGTGTGTGTTTCATAAAATATGCTAATCCGAAACCCCCGATGAAGCACATGGAAATGTGTTTTCATGATGTGTAGTGGGCCCGTGTTTCAAGGCTCCGCAGCACCCCCACCCTCTAGTGTCCTGAGGCTGTGGTGAATAATCACTAGCCCACCCCCCCTTAGCCCCTTCTCCACCTCCCCCTTAGCCCCCATCCATTATTCAATACCCCATGGAGGAGAGGGTGTGTATGTGTGCGCATAAATGTACCTGAGCAACACCCATCTATGTTATATGTGCTGGCTTCTTCATGTCTACATGTTGTGTGCTGTGATTCATATGTTGGAAAGTGTGACTACAATATTTTCTGTGTGTTTCTGAGCACTGATGGAGGCTGTGGGAGGCAGGTGGGGGCCAAATATCAGCCTCCCCTCTGTGTAGGCCTCATAGGTGAGCTAATACTACTGGAGATTTCTATCACTGTGATGAAGAGAAGCATGTTTTTTTACACGGTGGAAACGCGTGGGATGTTTATTCTGTGACTTTGACGGTTTATTTTGGGAGACATGACACCTCCAAAAGCTCCTTCAGCACAATAACACGAGTGCCCTGTCGATATTCGTAGCACGGCTGCCTCAGCTCTGGCGCCACCTGCTGACAGAGACGCCTCACTGCATGTATCATACGGCACAGACGCCAGGGGAATGGGGATTGTGAATGGGATTGACCAAAGACAAAAAGAATCCATACAGTTTCATGTCAAACTGTATTCATGTCTAACATAATAACATACATAGAACAATCGAATGTATTGGTTACTTTATGTAAATGTTTCTTTTAGCCTCATCAAAATTTACTAATCTGTCACTTTACCCTATAATTCACTTTCATCACATGTTGCTAACCTTTTGCCACTGGGCGAAGTGTAATAATAAATGAAAACATAGTGACCATGGCTGCTAGCATACGTATCAGCTCATCAACGGACGAATGTCTTCTGCAGTCTGTCGTCGGCCTTCCACAGTAACAATGACAGTGAATTACCTCTGTCTCGAAAGGAACAGTTCACCCAAAATGTAAAAACTCAGTCGTCACCTCCTCCCTCCGTGCTGATGGAAAGTCAGGTGAAGGTTCGTAGTACCACAAAACATTTCCGGAGCTTCACAGTAAAACAGAGTTGCAGCATCCTCCTGAACAACTGAAGTAGCTGGGGACTTGTTTTTAAAATGGAAAGTGGCTCCATACAGCTCGTCACCAGAAGCTCCGGCATTCCAAATTGACTTGCAAGGATGTTATTTACACCCTTTTTTAAGCTGAAATCTTCACTGTGGCTGCTAAGCTAAAAGCAGGCAAGCAAGAAATGACTGGATTTTCATTTTTGTAGTGAACCCTTCGTTTGAAGCCTACTAATTCTCTTAGCGTACTGTTCAGATGTTTGCGATATTAGTGAGATGTGTTACTTTCCTTTTTTTAACTGCAATCAAATTTGGGTCAGATGTTTTAATACTACTGGGGAGGGTTTTACGCTTATATTTTCAAAATAAAATGCACGTCCTCCTCACCCCGATAACTTTGTCCTTCTCAGATTTGTGGCAGAGTCGTAGTGGATGTTCTTGCATGAGGGGACTTCTCTTCGTTGAGCGTGACCCAGTTCTGTTATGATTAATCTACATATAAAAGAGAACACGTTAAACAGATGAATGTGTTTAAAAATCTGTATGTAAGTACTGCAAGAAAAATGTAGGGTTTCAAGATACAGGGTTTTTGAAGACGTGACCTTTAATAGAATGATTTGCTAAAAGAGCATGTCCGGTGATCGCCCGCTGTTTTTACTCAGATCAAACGAGAAGGTCAATATCTGTTTCATCTGTGTGCCCATCCAGATACAGCGGATGTGGTTGATTTATGGAACAGTTAACACGATAATCCTTCACTGCACGAGAATAAGAGGGACCCCGATTCACCATCACGTAATCTATTCGATCCAATAGAACTCCACGTCTCTTCCCATTATATCTGCAGTGACGCTCCTATTAAAGCAATCTCACTCAACGTAATCAAGGATATATGTTTAATTTGGACTTCCAAATCTATTATAATGATTAGAGATTAATTAATATAATAATGAATCATGAAATAATAACTCCCTTCTATGTTTGCTTTGTTTTTTGATATCACATTTGTGAATAGAAATCCAGGTCATAGAGATACAGGGTGATATGAGCCATTATATCCACTGAAGGCTTTTTTTTTTTCACATTTCATATTTAAAAAATACAGTAAAAGCAGAGAAGTTGTGTTCAAAAGAAAGACAGCGTACACGCTAAACAGTTCAACAAAGCATTTGCCCCTCCCACCAAGCATCCAAAACACAGAATGAACTAATAGATAAGCAGCTAATTAACATTTATAAGGTTTGTTGATTTGAAATAATGTATATTTTCATTTTGCTTGAATTAGTCAAATGTGAACCAATTCGCTGAGTGATCAGAATTTCCCGTTACATTTGGAATGCTCTGTATTAAAGTTTAGATCGGAGGTAACAATTGTTTTTTCTGTTTTTGTGTGCCTATTGGCATTGTTACCTAACGTGATGCTGTATACTTTATCTACAAATACTAACACATACTTCAATTTGACTTTCATGCGTCTGATTTAAGAACCGTGTGGTGATGACATCCTCACTCCAACCGTGAATCTTGAAAATAAACAGCAGCTGCAGGCTTAGCGTGTGACCTTTGTTTGTTTGAATCCATACTCACATATGGTATCAGAGATGGTGAATGAATGAGTGCGGAATTAGCCAGATGTTCCCTCTTCAGTCGGGATACACAGTCCAGAAGTTACTCATCCTTTCATGAGCAGACCACTTCTTTCATTCAAAGGTAGTTATTACTGCACATCACTGCACATCAAAATCTATCCTGATCCATATCTATGTTCCGTTACGTGTTTTTAGGTGATTAGTTAAAACACAGAAATGTAATCAATCAAGTGGTAGAATATCCTTCACGTTCAATGATATCTCCATAAAAATTTTTTAAAGTGTCATCATTTCTGGCCTCGGTGTAACCCCAGATGCAGCCGTAAGCAGATGATGCAACTGGCTTTATAAACCCTGTAAATCCTCTGGTGCAGGATAGTGGTTTTTGATTACCAGGTTGGCTGAACACTAAGCCATTCATGAGATATGGAAGACGCTCTACACTCGGCTCGTACCATACTCCAGCAAATTGGCATTGAAGTTCCCTTTAGATGAGGGTCTCAAAGGTAGACGGGTAGAAAAAAGAGCGGTACGAATCCTGAGTTTTAGTCCCCAGGACATTCCAACCCTTCCTGCTTGGTCATCACTGTCTTTCAACATGTTTGACATTGATCAAGGAAATGTCATCATTTGAAGTATGCAGGATTTTCCTTAAAAATAGTTTGTGGGGGTACCTCTATCTACAGAGACCCTGCCCTATGCCTGTTTCAATGGATTTTCTTAGTATTTTGCTTTGCTTGGATGTTTCTGGGTGTGAACCCTTGAGCAGTGTTGTGTAGCCCAGAGGCCAATAAACAGGTTGTGAGGTCAAAACTCTATGAAAACGTAGTGACCAGATTACATAACTATCTCTACCGCTCCCCTCTACTCTCTGTCTGTCGTAAAGAGCTCCATGCCTGTGTGTGTTTGACTGAGGGTGGGGCTGAGATACACACACACACACCTCCAGAGAGATTCTTTAATGATATTCTTTTACCTTCATGACGTGTAGTAAAACACAGATGTGTGTGTGTGTGTAAGTGACAAAGCAGCAGGTCATGTTTCCACATCACCTGCTTGTGTGTGTGTGTGTGTGTGTGTGTGTGAGCGAGAGAGAGAGTGTGTGTACACTCTGGCTTGTCCGCCCTCCATTGTTTTTTTATCACACCAATCTGATTCTAGGTCAGTAGAAAAGACTCCTCTATTTTTGACCACGTAATCCCCTCTAAGATTGCACACACCCCTCTGTGTGCACGCATCTGTGTATGTGTGTGTGTGTTTGTACGTGTGCGCGTGCGTCGTCCGCATTGTGTTAATACCTCCTGCACGTTACACACTAATCCACTCACAGTCGGCAAGACTGTCCTGCACTCGCGCCTCTTCCCCCCTTTCCCCCATCGCTTACACACACACATTACGCAGGGCACGCGCGCTTCCATCTTGGTTTTGGACGCTCCAAGTCAGTCACACGTTGGATCCGTTTCACCCCGGGGTGTTGTGGCCTCTTTGGGAGCACCCATGAGCGCAGGCATGGTGGTTGGAGCAACAGGCCAGGTAAGCTTTTGACTGGCAGGTCGGCCTCAGGTTCTCGCCATCGACGACTCCGTTTATGGATCGAATTTGAGCTCCGTGTGTGTGTTATGTTGTTGACAGTACATTTTTCAGTTTTTTAAAACAAGCTTGGTGTATAACTTGTACATTTAATGGCCTGGATGCCAGTTTTAAGCGCAAATCTCATTCAAAAGATCCCCGAGTTGACTAGACCGATCACTTGTTGCTCTCTCTGAGTGATCAGCCCGCTGTGTACCGTACTGCACAGCAACCCTCTCCATCACTGTGTGAATTATCCAATGAGAATCTAGTGTAAATCTAGTGTATTTGAGGTTGGAGTGAAGAAAATGTGACATCGATGTGAATATGGTGCAGAACGTTGCGGGAAGGTGACGTGTAGACTTGGGTGTAAAACAGTGGTGGAGTTGATGCAGCAGCATTATAAAAGTTGTCGTAAAAAAGTGGAGATCACTGCAAATTTCATGTAAAGTGTGGTGTCAAAAGATTTGTGTACATTTGTTGTAAAATATCTGTAGATATATAGTAAAAAATGATATGTCAAATTCAGCATAATGGTGAATTCGAAAATGGTGTCTCTGTGCGTGTCGCTAACCATGACTTGGATTATAGTATGTTCCTCTGGCCTTTTAACCGTCACTTAAAAGCGTTAATCGTCCAGGACTGGATTATTTTTCCCGAGGTTTGAAGTCTTTCCGTCCGCTGAAGCTCAAAGCTCCTCTCCATGTGGCTTCTAAATAAACCCGTCAGTTTTGGAGTGAGTTGACGACTCGCTGTGGTTTCTCCCCCCTCTCTCTCGGAGGGGAAACCACTCTGCGCTCGCTGGGTTTTAACCCCTAATCCCCCCCGCAATAACCGGGATCCCCTGCTCCATCTTTTCACACTGGATTAAAATCTGAGCGACTCATTAGCCAGACAAAAGCTACGAGGCTAGTTAAGCAGGTCTTTGCATCAGTGTGCAACACTTGACTTAAAGTGGCGCTCGTAAGACACCGTAAGCCCGACGTGACTGCACATTAAATATTATAATTTGTGGGATATTTAAAAGGGGGCTGGCCTGGGGTTAATCGCATGATAGTGAATAGCTTTGGAAGTTTTCTGACGATGCTGTCGTTTATAGTCGGCTACACATGGCGGCCAGGGTCACCGCATTCATCATTTTCCAGCCCCGGTCCTTCTAGCTAGACATCAGTCGAGTACCGACCAACATGTAATCCTCGTAAACAACATTTTAACGTTATTAGTTAAACTGCGGGGGCTGAGCTGCCTGTCAGACTGTTACATTAGCTAATATAAGATTAGCTCTGCAGCCAGAGTGAGACTGATAACGACAGACTGCGTAAGTGCTCCGCCACTTCTGAATATTGAAAGTAGTTTTTAGAGTCAATTCATTAAATTCAAGTGTCACAGTCATGTCACCATTGAGCAGTTTTTATTCACAGGCGCCTCTAGAACACCTTCTTCAGGACCACATTGTCCATCATATGATTTTATTATTTACAAACGACATAAAAAAAATATATTTTAAACTGCAGAACAACAGTTTTGTATTCCAATATGACAATTGTTAATGTACCAACGCGCAGTTTGACATCATTATTAGTGACCCCGCACAAAAGTAGTGATGAGCACACTGTCTTTACCCCCAAACAAAACACTTACCAGGCAGGAAGTGACAAACGAAACGTGCTGTTGGTCGCAATCTGAGAGATGTAGGACGCAGAGTTTTTTGGAGCTCGATCCTCAGGAGATGTATTAAGATACCATATGTTGATTTATCCTGTAAAGTATAGCTCTGGTTCTTTTGCTTTTTGTTGCTTTCCACTGCCATGTGTCGGTTATCATTGTTCTTGGACGTGATTTGTTTGTAGTGCAGACGACTGATGCTCAGACCTGAGATGTAAGTCGTAAAACATCAGTGATGTTTACAGCGCTGCTGCAGGAGGGATTGAACAGGGCTGTTGTACATCTGTTATATTGAGTGAAAACACTTAGTTGTAGTAGCTGTGTACGGCCAGGTGTGTGTGTGTGTGTGTGTGTGTGTGTGTGTGTGTGTGCGCCCGCGTACAGGGCTGTTCTCCATTCATGTTATATTATATTGCATGCTGCCCTCTAATGTCAAATTAGAGCACAAAGTGGGACATGCTAAAGATGTGTGTGTGTGTGTGTGTGTGTGTGTAAATAATGCGTGAAGCAGCAAGGGGGAGCAGAGATGGATGATGTCATCAAGGCCTCGGGGGAATTCTGGGACAGCTCATTTGGCTCATTCGGGCGGGTGCTGTCGAATCGACTCCCCCCTCTCTCTCTCTCTCTCTCTCTCTCTCTCTCTCTCTCTCTCTCTCTCTCTCTCTCTCTCTCTCTCTCTCTCTCTCTCTCTCTCCTCTCTCTGTACTGCTCCCTCGCCCTTTTGTGTCCACTATCAGTACAAGCAGCAGAGATCGGGACACTTGATGGTTCGTTTCATGACATCTGACATTCAGAAGTGCCTTTCTCCGTAACACACACTCTCTCGCGCGCACACACACGAATACGAGCCCTCGCGTCTCGGTGTGTGTGTCAGTGTGTGTGAGCTCGTTAGGTGAGGAGGGATCGTGCTAATGAAACCCAAGGGACTGGGTTATCTGACACACACACACACACACACACACACACACACACACTGTGCCCATGGAGAGTCTTTTCTCTGTTTTCCTCTGCTTGGCTGTCTCCGTTGACTACGCCCTACACCCTTGTTGCTAGGTGATGGGCGATGGAAAGCAGCCGCTGTGTCGGGAGCGTTACTACGGCGAAGCTTTCCATGATCGTGCAAGTCCAACAAAAGAATCAAACATAAAAATGTAAACTGCAAATTTTCAACGCACCACATATCACATTTAGCGTCTTATTTCTCCAAATGAATGCTGAATGTGTCACTGTGTTATTAGTGTTACTGTGTGTCTGCTGGATGTACGACAGCATTTTTTGTTGTCTGCAGCCACTGGACGCGTTAACTTTTCTAAGGCGGCGTCCTCAGAGCGGTTCATGCGGCCCCGCTCTGCACGTTTTAATGTTTCCCTGCTCAGACACACCCTGGATCCGAATGATCAGCTCCTCATCGAGCTCTGCGGAGGCCTCGTAACGACCCGTTCGTTTGAATCAGGCGTGCGGGTGAAGGGAACCGTCAGGGATTGTTGTGTTTACAGCTCGTGAGTTCAGTCCAGTTAGTGTGAGATGTTGCTGTTGGGTAGATACCAAAGACACTGGCAAACCAACACAGAACGTGCTGAATGTTACAGCGATGGATGAAAATGACAACAGAAGTAAACACGTTTGCTGATTTGAACATATCTCTGCAATGCAAATCAGCTGTCAGTTGCCTCCCGGAAAGTGACTGTTCAGGACCCTTCAGTCCTTCCAACTAAATGATGGTTAGGGAAGCTCATCTGGAAAAAGCAGGAGTCAGGGGCCCTTAAAGTCCCCTCCTCACCAAAAAACCTCATTTTTACTGTAAGAGGTAACAAGTGAAGGCCCATTATTGGTTTGAACAAGTCAGGACAGTCACATACATCCATCTCAAGGCAGCTACAGGTCCCGAGACCAACTGTACAAGCAACTGTTTGAAAGTATAAAGTGCATGGCGCCATTGTGTCACTGCCACGATCAGGAAGAAATCACTTGCTGCTGAGAGAAAACCGGTCAGGATGCTTGGAAATATTAGAATGAAGAACACATTCTTCAGGAAAACCTAAAATCACCAGGCAGAAGTTTGGCTCCTGGGTGCAGTTGGGCTGCATCAACAGCTCAAGAGGGAATCGTTTGGTCATACCGATCACTGACACGCGAATGGTGTCGCAGCTCTGTAACATGACGCCCCGGTCAGGCTGCCTCTATTTGTCCCTGGGGATCCATCAGACAACTGGGAGAGACGGAAGCCGGTAAACAGCTTAATGACTCCGTCGTCGAGTGTTGACACTATCTGGTCGGCACATTACACACACATTACAGCTCAATCCGAGCGGCAGGGCTTCATTTGGCTTTGGTTTTTGGCAGTGGCGATAAATTAAAGACCCTTCCCCCCCGCCAGGCCTCTGACACACTATCCCCAACCGCTCAGTGGTTTGATTCCCCCGTGTTCATACATCAGAGGTGAGGGATCGTGTTTAAATGGTTCATCACAGACGGACACGATGGGAGCAGATAACACTCCGCATGAGACATATGTTGCTAATCACTTTGAAAATGACGATTGTGACAGAAGCTCTGCTCCGTAATAACAAATGTGCTGACGATAGCGTATGCTAGTGTCGGAGAGGGTGAGGCGTGGCCGGGTTTAGCGGCGCCTCTCTGTCTGCTCTGCACCCCCCCCGCCGGGTCTGACACCCACGTCTTGGGAACGAAGCCCCTCTGGGTGGTTGGAGGTGCGGCGTGTGGCGTCTCTCTGTCTGAGGTCGTCTGTAAACATATTCATGTGTCTATAATGCCAGCTTTAATAAGGGCACGTGGGGGTAAGATGATGAGCAAACTTTCATTTTTGGGTAAATTGTTCCTTGAAGAAACTTGTTAGCTGTTTCTTTAGTGTTTACCTAGAACTCCAGTGTCCGTGTCACACATTCTTGCGTAACCCCAAAGCTCTGGTGTTAAATTGCATGTTTTTTCTCATCAGTATCCCATCATCACTTGTTTGGATTTGCTGAAATGCAGGTCCAGATTATCACAGATCATTCCGCTGACACTAATCGAATCATCTGTCTTTGTTTTCTTCTAGGTAAGTTCGAGGGGACACGGGGACACGTAGACACGTTGACATCGAGGGCCTGGTTCTAGGTATTGTTGACCTAGAATGCTACAGGACACAGGACACACTGATTGACGAGCACATCTTCAGCTGAGTAGCGGAACCTGGGTGTGCTGCTCCAGAGCTAATCCATCACCATTCACATCATATTAACTCACAATCTTTTATATTATCACATGAGCAGTGATCGCTTTTATGTTTTGAACCAGTTTACAGAAGAAGTCAATAATTTATACTCCCAAGTATCTAACAAGACAATATATCGCACAATATATTGTATTTATGTGCTTTGGGTTTCAAAAGTTGTTGAAACGATCTTTTGCAAACTGCGGCACAGCTGACCCGCTAACACGGTGACATGTTTTCATCCTAATCGCCTTTCTCGGCTCGCCCCTCGATCCAGCCGCTTCTGAACTAATTACCCCGAGCTAACTACCTCCGAGGCCGCGAGGCTCCGAGGTCACGGCTCTGTCAGGGCCGTCGTACGTGTACGCACGCGTTCTGTGGAGGTTGTGAGCTCCGGTATTGAGGAACGCTCGGAAGGTAGAAGCAGCTGGAGATCCTCTAATCCCTGAGACCCTCAGCCGATTACTGATATAATACACACCAGCTCTGTTAGTGAAGATCTGGACCAGATTAGCGGACTTAGCACAGGCATCTGCTTTGCTTCTGTCTTCCTTTTGAGATAGTTTTCAAGATGATAGAGGTTATTTTGGATCATATGATCCCAGTGATTGTAGGTGGAGCTGTCATTTTTTTTAAACCAAGCTTCTTTTTTTGTTTTGCCAGATGAAGCGGACCTTGAGGCTCAAAATGTTGATTCATTATCTTGTTTGAGTAGCTTCTAATATTCAGTTGATGGACTGCGCGTCCTATCCCTCTGTTTTGTCCTTCACCTCCACTCAGCAGGGGGTCGAATACTCTCACATTCCACCTGTTTTCAGTTGTAATGTTGGGTCAGGCCATGGGGTGGCGCCATGGTAACAAAAACGAAAAGGGGTGAGGCCTTTGGAAAAGATAAACAATGCAGTCGATGTCTTCATAGAGTGTGATAAGCAGAGACTTGGACATTATAGATGTGAGAGCATCATTTGTTGCTGGATACCACTGCAGTTTATTTCTATGAATATTTGTGTGGACAGATGATTGTTTTGTTGGTATGATGCACGACGCTGCCTGAACTGAGACTGGTGCTGATAACGCCGGTGAAAACATCACCGTTGTGTTCCTCTATAGTGCCTCTGGGCCAGACTGTTTGGCACCAGAGACACCGGGTGGTAACACCGGTCGGGTGCCCTTCAGTGAGCAGCGTTGTGATTTCAGCACCATGGACAGGGATTGTGTGGCATGAGGACTGCTGAACTGAGTCCTTGCTCATACTGCTTCAGTCTCTGCCTTATAGTACAGAAATTATATTAAGGCAGCAACTAACGATCGTTTTCATTGTCTGTTAATCTGACGATTATTTACGCGATTCTATAAAACGTCAAAACATTGTGAAAAAGGCTCATGGCAATTTCCCCGAGCACAAAGTGACGATTTTAAATAGCGTCTTTTGTCCAACCAACGGTCCAAAACCCAAAGACTCATTATTTACTATCACACACCCACCCAGCCACAGTCTGTTCACCCTGCTGCCATCCGACCAGAGATACAGAAGTATCTGCTGCTGAACCACCAGACTACACAGCAGCTTCACTCCTCAGTCCTCCTCTGCTCATCCTCAAAGATCTTTATTCTTGTGTAGCATAGGACTACAACTTGCATTTTGTCGTACATCTCTGTGCACTGTGTGTAAAAGCTGGCATGCAAATTGACAAATCAACTAGTTGCTGCAGCTCTACGTGACGTAGAAGTGTTGGAGGCCGTGATACATTTGATTTCAGCTCATACCATAGCTTCAATGCCCTTAACGTGTCAATAAATCTAGACGCAACATAGTCCGAAGATGTGATGCTGATGTGCCTCCAAATATGCAGTATACCTTTTTCATGACTACGAGCAGAAAGACTGTAAACATGTGCTTGAGTAAAAAAGGACTTGTGTGTTTTTCCGTGTGTATTTATGCTCGTGTGTTTGCTCTGGAGCTGTGAAATCTCACAGTCACTGAGGCGGGCCGTACCATTACGCACTTCTTAACAGGGGGGGAGGTTGAAGACACCCCCTCTGACTCCGGGAGCAGTGGTACCTCCCTTACTCTTTTTTCCAAAGGACACTCGGTGACGCTTCCGTGTCCCGTTTCCCCTCCCACAGATCGTTTCCCTCCTCCCTCACCCCGCTTTCTGTAATCCCCCCCCCACACACACACACACCCCCCTAGCCCCACCTCCCCCCTTCTGGTACATGACGAGCAGGGATGTCTAGTGTTTGGAGAGTCCAAATCAGAGGCTTCCCAGGTTCCCAGTGCATCTGCCGCTACCTCTGCAGCCGAGCGGCGATGGGAGGGGAGGAGCTCTCTCCGTCTCTTTCCCGCTCCTCTGCCTTTCTATTGGTCTCCCGGCTTACCTCTTAGTGGCGTGCTCCGTCACACCCCTCCTCTCTCTCTATCCGCGCCTCAGATGCGGTTGTCCAGGCAGCAGGGAGGGAGGCTTTACAGACACTCACACTTTCTGCATGGGTGAGGAGAGCTGGTGGGTTAGAGGACCGGGGGATATCAGCGTCACCTCTATCCTCTCCCCCGCTCGCGTTCACTCGCATCGATCTGTCCAGTCAGAGAAAGTCACCTGGTGAGGTGCGGGCTCGTTTTCCTTTGACGACAGGCTCGCCAATTAGGCGAGAGGACTTCTGAAAAGTGATCTAAAAAAGCTTTAGTTTTTCTTCGCGTGGAGACAGAGAGAGCGCAGCCATGGCTCACGCTGCGGCTCACATTAAGAAGGCCCGGTCCGAAATGGATCAACCTCCGGACCTGAAGGCTCTGGAGAAGGCCAGAGAGAGGAGGAGGCGTTCCCGGGAACGGGCTGAACGCAAGCGCAAGGTACTGGGCAGACTCACTGGAATCACCCACCTACCCATTCCCGCTTTGTGTGACCAGTCGCTGTCTCACCGGCCACTCCATCCCACCTCCAGTCATCCCTCCACCTCATCATCATCATCACTCCACCTTCACTGAACGAAGAAGACTTTGTCAGACTCCATTATCACGAGAAGAGGAGAGTTCGCAGAACAGAAATCATCGTCAAAGTCTGTCCGTGTCAGAATGTTCTGCAGCTGAATGACTCTCAATCAGATACAATTAGAATCACCATTAACCATCTCTCCCCTAGTCTGGTGCTTTATGTAATTGTGTTCGAGATGAGGCTGGAAGCCAAGGTGTTTATTTTTTTGATTCAGGATCGTCCGTTGATGCCCAGGTGACTAAAGTGCTGCAGTCCTGATTTGCTTTGAGACAATGAACCAAGATCAGGTTGTTCCTTTCCACTGCAGGCTGAGAAAATCTCACCTATTGCTGCCCTTCACTGATACCCTGTCAGTTTTAGAACTGATTGTACTTTACTGTTTCTAAAGCCTTGAATGGACCAGCTCCTGCCTTTATCTGCAATCTGCTAACCCTCCATGGGCCTGATTGCTGCTTGAGATACTCAA
This sequence comes from Lagodon rhomboides, assembly GCA_039737535.1. Lineage (NCBI taxonomy): Eukaryota > Metazoa > Chordata > Actinopteri > Spariformes > Sparidae > Lagodon > Lagodon rhomboides. Next base: position 12,181,192 of record CM077806.1, read on the forward strand.
GGATCCATCCTTGAAATCAAAAACTGCCTGTAGAGCTTCTTTAAAGGTGCAATATGGAAGATTCTTTGTTTAGAAAAACACAAACAAAAAATTGCCCTCCTTTCCGCTATCGGCATGTTTAGGTTTTTCAAGATCCCTGTCGCCGCTGGAAGCGACAACTTCCTGATGGCAGGGAACCCTAACCTAACCCGTTACATAACGGTACAGACCTAAACAAGCTAGCAGCTGTTACCTTTTATTCTGAGGGGATTAGCCAGTCCCCAGTTCTAACCCTAACTATTGGTTTAAAGAAATACAAACAAGGCATAACTGTACCAGAATGATGGCACTTTATCACAACATGCAAGAAATAACAGTTTTGACGTACCTTAAAGGCATCCGTGTGCTATGTTGCGGAGATGTCTGCTGAAGTTAGCCTGCTAACCCGCTAGCCTCGGCCGGTCCTGTCTCGTAACACCACTCGTAACCCAAGAGACAATAGTCTAGTATAGCTCGGGTCTCTGGCGGTCGGTACTGTCTGATGCCTGACCTCCTTCTAGCTCCTCCCCCACCTCACACATCTCCTGTAGTCGAACTCGCCTCAGATGAGGGGTTTTACACTCAGAGGCGACTGAGCCTGGTTCCGTTCCAGCACGCCTTGTTCTGGTGCAGTTCCAGCACTACTCCCTGCCAGAATTCCCCTCTATACCCCCCCCCAGCCCCCACATCCTGGCCCTGAAAACCTTCGCCACCTGACGATCAAACACCACTGAGCTAGTAGTGTGAAGAGCGGCAACACACTCCCGGTGCTGTGGACTCGCTGCTCAGACCACTAGCTGCATGGCTAACTGAGCTAACTAGCGAACTATAGCTGCAGATAACAGGAGTTGGTAGTCATTCTGGTGATATTCCCATCCATATTTAGTGAGTATGAATTTGACAGGTTGCCAAATCTTACATATTGCACCAAATCACTTCTACCTCATGACATTTTCTATTTCCTGTTTCCTAACTTTCCTATTTTTGCTTATTGTAGAGCATATCATAACTTTGTTTTGAAAGATTCGACATAAATAAAGTTATCATCATCATTTTTTTACTTCCATCTCCGCCTGTCACCTAGTTGTATTCTTCAAGGCAACGAGAGAGTAACAGGGACAAATTTATAGAAATGAAATGAAATGTTCTGAATGAAAATCTTGCACAAGACTGAAGATCTAAAGCACCAAACACTGTTCTGTGATTGGTGTTATCCGTCCATTGTCACCCACAAGAAGCCCAAATAACAATCAGCTGTGATTCTGACAGAACATGGCCACGATGATTGCACTCTGCTTGATCCCCGCTGCCGTCGGTGCTTGTCCTCATTTCATCTGCTGAACCATATTCCCCACTCCACCCTTCATTGCACTCATCATCCCGTCGTCATGTGCCTGCCACGATATTATAAATGACCTCGTCATCGATGACAAGTCATCGATCGCTCAATCAGTGCTGCCGTCTCCCTGCTCAAGCTGTCCTTGGATTGGAACAGTCTTTGTACAGTAACATTCCTTCATACAGCTCTGCTCGTCTCCACAGATGTACCTACGCAGATCAGTCTCTGGTGCACTGCTAGGCTGCGTAGTGTATGTTCCCTCTATTTGCTCATGAGTAGACGCATCCTCTCACGCCAACAAAAAAAAAATCCTACTGTGGGATTGTATCGCAGAGATATGCCTTATTTCATTGTGAGTGGTTTTATAGCGAGGTGTTTACTCTAACGAGCCATTTCCGGGAGCATATTTTGTGGACATGATTCTGTACAGGATTACTGTAGTGCATGCTTTTTTGGCAGCAAGGCGCATGATGTGCGAGCATACAGGCTTTGGATACACACAGATTAGACCATTGCACTGTTGGAAAAGTCATGTGTCACTTAGCAGAATTCATACTGATGTCAGTAAATGTCGTGTGAAAGGAATGGGAATCCCCATTTGATTCTAAATTGTGATATTTAATGAAGAACAACCTGGTTATTAACCATTTGGAGTTGTTAGCTTGGACCACTGCGTGCTGCTGTTTTATTCAGTGGAAGCGAGGGATGACGTTAAGGAAGCTGAATTCAAACTATTTAAGTCAGATTCTGATGGAACGTGCTGGTCTGCCTCAATAGCGACGCTTTTCTCCTTCTTCATTACCTATATTTTGATGCTACCGGCTCATTTTCAACTGCAAATAGACCTGCATGTTGTTGGTGTGCTTAAGGTTTAGTCACACCTTCCAACTACTTAGAATACTGAATATTTATGTGGTCTTGAAAAAATGAGAGACAAACATTTAAATCATTCGCCTTTATTGGCCAGCGAGACTTCAACACTCCCAACTCGATGACATATTGTGACATATTGTGACTTTTTGTGGTTTGATTGGGTTTAGGTTCCAACATGACTTGATTAGGTGTAGGGCATAAAACTTTAGGCAACAAAATGTTTTATCAGGTTTCAAAAAAGGTCATACTTTGGGTTAAGATAACCATGTTAAGTCTCGTAATGTTACTAATGTCACACAATGAAAGTGTCATAATTTAGGTGCAGAGCTTAATTACATTGAATAACATTAAAACAAATCACTCTTGACTCCTGGTCACTAACGGGACATGAACTCTGGTCTCTGGAGGGACAGTCCAGGGTTTCACCCATCCAACGCCCCAACTGTCTCCTGACTCAGGCTGTTCTTGCACTTTACATAGAGGGGGAACTCTAGAGGTGATGCGAGAGTTAACTACAGTGTCGACCTTAGACGTTTAGGGCAACTGACCAGGCTGCTGTATTTGACGTGTTGGAGTGAGAAAGGGCCGGACAGGTAGAGGCGAATCAGGACATGGGGAGAGAGGCATTGGACCGATGGCAGTCGCAACCATGTGCCCGTGCAAAGTAACTCAGCTACCAAGGTGGTCCAATACGGTGAAGGAGTGTCAATCCAAATGTCCACCCCAGTCCTTGTGCACTTCAGTTATGTGTACTGTGATGTGATTGTCATGACGCCAACCCTGCAGTGGAACTGCTGATAGACAGGCCAAAACACTACATAACAAAGTCCATCCTCTACAGCCCTACATTTTTTTTGTACTGTGACATAGTTGAACATTATTTCATGCCTACTCTCTGGCCCTCTATCATGCATTTGAACAATACTGGCAGGATAGCACACGCTAGTATTGTTCAAAACAGACATGGAGATGGAGAAGTCGCACTTGGGAATATTATTTTGTGTGTAATCAGTGAAACAGCCAACCGATGTTTGAATATTTTCCTCCTGTGATGGCTATGATGCAGACCAACGTCTTTCACAAAGGTGAAGCCCATGTCTGACCTTTGGAGATGTTTCGGATGAGGAGCTGTCGTGTTGTTTACAGCCTCTTCTCCGTCTCTGCCCCCTCCACTGCCATTACTACCGACTGAACTGCAAGGGAGATTATCACATGGGATTACTGGCGTGCCCTGTCTCTCTGCCTGTCTCTCACTCGTTCTCTCTCAAACACACACACACACACACCTAAAAGTAATTAATAGCTTCAATTTGGTGGATTGTCCAGCAAGCGCTTGAGGGCTGACATTCACATCACGGCGACGCGCGCGCCGCTGTCAAATCACAGTTCATCACCGGCGTTCAGGTCCCGCTGAGAACAATTAAGCCACGTAAATTGTATCAGAGGGCTCGGCCCGGACAGGGCACGGCTGGAGCGTGCTGTTATGAAATGAGGAAAACACATTGTGGTCATGACATTTTGCACTCGCATCACCGTTAATGTTACGTAATAGAGCAGGGAAGACGCATCCCAAACACGTTTGGCTAGTTTGAAGGCAGCGTATATCCATTACACGCTCCGGGAACATCTGGTGACCCGAGCCCGGTCTTAAACAGGATTTTTAACTTGGCAGTGCACAGTTATGTAGATTGGTAATCTGGAAGCTCCTTTTATAGGCACTGAAATGTCGGCAAAGAAGCGGGCTTGAGTTAGAGACAGTTATAATTTGAGTAAAATTAAGAATTTCCACGGCTTCGTGGATTTTTTTTAATCATATGTGAGTGACAAACCCCCCGTTTAGGATGTCCATCTGTTTTAGTTCGTTGCTGATGTTGTGTATTGTTAATTATAACTCACTCCCTCTACATTTACCTGTTGTCTGGATAAATGTGGTATAACGTCCATTAACACCGCACAGCTGTATCGGTGCATCAGCAGAACCACTCTGTCGCTCGATCATTTTAACAGGAACACTGTTTTCAATTCACTTCCACTTCCATTTTTTTTTTGTTTGTTTCGCAATCGCTGTTGATCTACCTTCAGTACATCTGAACACGTCCTCGATGGATGTTGCACATTAGAGGCCTTTCAGCAAATTCAAAATCCTTCCGGTTCCTGGAATATTTATTCTGATCTCACGGGAGATGAGATGAATCTGCTGTTGTTCAATGCTCTGTGTGTTTCTTTAGTTGGCCTCTGTAAGTATCAAAATGTAGGTAATGAAGCAGGAGGAAACCTTATCTCTTAAGGCAAACCACCTTCCACTGTGTTGGGTGGTTCTTCACAATCCCAGGTTCCAGCGACTGTATTCGTTGGTGCGGGCCACTCAAACAGTTAATATTTAAGCCTTTGTTTGATACTTTTATATGATAATTTACAGTATTACAAAATGACAAGAATGCACAAAATACGAGATCGTTCTCGCCTCCACTTTGTCCATTTATTCCTGATCTTGGACACCTAGAAGGGCGCTAACCGCTCAATATCTTTGCATACGGTTGACAAAATATAATGTATGTTTAACACGAGACCAGCTAGCTAGCCAGACACGTCACTATCCCCGGATCAATGTCAAGATGGGATGTGAGGTGAATGCTTGATACCAGTAAGTTCGGAGGGAAGGTGTATTTCCTGTAGCTTGTGTGTTACATATGCCACCCTGTGGTGTTCTGAGGACGAGGCCCTGAAGGGCGACACTTGGTGTGATCAAATCTTTTTTTAACGCCGAGGTGTCTGCAGCCAGCTGATGCCAGGGCCACTCATTTTAGATACAGGCTGTAGCTCGTTCATTTAGAATGGTGAGCAGACGGTTTCACTCCGACTGCTTGAGTACTACCTTGTGTTTGAATGGTACATCCATCCAACATCTTGACTCAGTCCTGGCCTGAACCAAACCGAGGCATCTTCACAAAAAACAGGAAAAAACAGACAGTTGATCTTTGAGACCTTTGACCTTTGACTGTAGATAGATAAACGGCACTGGACCCACACTTCTTACTGTTGGCAGAGGATGCACGGTAACGCCTGGAAGTCGGTAAGGTGTAGGTCAACGTCAGGTTTCTGGGTCATGTCCTCTGCACGGAAACAGGTGGCGCTCCGGATTTACACCCAGAGTAGCGTTTTGTGTTATTTGTTCGACATAATCCGGCCTTTTACCAGCCAGAAAGCTACTCCCACACAGAAAACACGACAGGCAGCGCACTTTGAAAAACACACATTGTGGAAATAAACACAAAATAAATGAAAGCCGTCACGTGAGATGTATTAGCGGGGCGCTTGGTGAGGCACATGAATCACTGCACCATCGAGCGTTAGGGATTTAATAGGCGCCCACAGTGAGTCAGGAACTTGGAATCACACCGTTGCATGGCGTGCATGAATCCAGATTTCCCTCAATGTATAATCCCGGGAGGAGATGAACGCGGCACGCCCTGCCAGCCTCACGTCACGATATATCTTAATGAAACTCTCTTGTTGTTTTATGCGCTTGTGGCGCTCGGTGAAGATGTAGCAGATGTCGCAGAGTCTCCGGGCACATTAAAGAGTAATTTGGCGCCGAGCTGCAGAGTGCAGAGAAATTGCCACACCTTATCCTCTGATGTCACAGCAGGTGTCTTCCAGTGGCTGTCCGAGAACAGTTCAGATAGCTTTTAACACGTTTGGGGAATCATACAATTCGGAAACAATTTTGAATGTCCGTAGAAGCTAGACTTGTAGTCAAGACCGCCTAAACCGAGACCAAGACACTACCAAGACCAGAGAGTATCAAGACCAAGACCAAGACCAGAGAGTATCAAGACCAAGACCAAGACCAAAGACTGTCAAGGCCGTGACAGTCTTTGGTCTTGGTCTTGATACCCTCTGGTCTTGGTCTTGGTCTTGATAGTCTCAAGACCGGTCTCGAGACCGAGACCGGTCTCGAGACTACTTTTCCGTGGTCTTGGTCTTGTCACGGCCTTGACAGTCTTTGGTCTTGGTCTTGGTCTTGATACTCTCTGGTCTTGGTCTTGGTCTTGATACTCTCTGGTCTTGGTAGTGTCTTGTAGTTCTCGACCAAAGACTGTCAAGGCCGTGACAAGACCAAGACCACGGAAAGTAGTCTCGAGACCGAGACCGGTCTCGAGACTACTTTTCCGTGGTCTTGGTCTTGTCACGGCCTTGACAGTCTTTGGTCTTTGGTCGAGAACTACAAGTCTAATAGAAGCCAATGTACTTCAGTGTGTAATGTAGTCATCCTCTCAACCTCTGGGATCTTAATGAACATCTGACTGCCAGTGACTCCCACGCGACGTATATCGCAGTCCCAAAACAACCCTTTACATCACCTATCGCTGACTTAAACTTGTCATGTTACCAATTTGTGCTCTAGCCAACTAGTGTGAGAACTCGGCGAGCTCCAGCGGTAGTTTAGCCGTGTCATAACTGATCGTTAACGACTGCCTTGACAGATGTTTAAGTTTGAAGTGTAAGTTACAGCATCTACTCTTTACCAGCCTCTGCAGAGCTTCAGCTGTGTTCAACGTCTTGTCCTGCTGTTCCTTCTTTCTTCAAAAGTTACGCCGTGCTGCTTTTGTGCTGCTTATGATTCATTTTTCAAAGCAAAATGAGTCATTGCAGTTGGGAGGTTGTGTTTTTTTTTTGTTGTTGTTGTTGCAGCTGTCCTCATTACTGAGACTTTGGTCAGAGAAAAACTGACGAGCAAACATTTACCGGTGTGCCCGACCGTACGCGGGCACAGAGAAAGAGACAGGTACGCCGGGACACATTCGCTTTAGTTGACGTCGGGACACATTGAAAAGGTGAATGCGCAGTTTGCCGCTGAGCAGCACCCTGCTCTGCTGCAGCACAGAGCAGAGAGACAGAACAAGGGGGAAGGAGGGAAAGGAAACACCAAATGTGACAAGGAACATGTTCGAGAGGAAGAGATAGAGATCCGGTGGAATCAAAGAAGGTTGAAATGTCGCAGCTTTTTTCTGAGTGTATTGTACCTGCAGAGGAGATAGGCGCACTTGTCAGGATCGCACTGCAGTACTGGAGTTAAGGTGAGGGAAGACAGACAGAGAGAAAGAGAGAGACACAGCATGAACCAGCTCACATAAGACGAGTCTTAAGACTCAATTAAAATGCACAAAGCAGAATCTTACTGTCTGATAACGAGAGGCAGCGCGAGGTGAATTACAATAAAAGGATAGGCAGACAGGATTCGGACATCAGGTGAAATAAAACGGTGACGTCATCTCAATCTGCAGTGACAGCAGTGAGGAAAGATACTCACCAGGCGGCGAAGTCCGGGTAAACTGATTCCTCTCGTAAAAACCAGGGTGAATCGGCGGGCGCGCCACATGTGAGGATGCTGTGGTAGTAGTGGCGTATCAGCTGTTTTCGAGCCATCCCGTGTCTCTATCAGCTGCCAAAACACACAGATGGAGAGGAGAATTTTTTTTTCCTCCGTCGATTTCCCGCATGTTGAGTCACGTGGCCAAGCTTTAGCTGATTCTACGTGAACAAAAATAACTATAGGGATCTTTTACAGGAAAAACATTAGTCACTAGGTATACATCAGCGGTCGAAGACCGTGGGATCACATGTGACAGAGGAGCACATGCTGTAAGAGTTCTGTCAATGCAGCTTTCATTGGACTGGTATGACCGATAGCTTATGGTGGCGAATGTTAACAGTCAAGTTCAGATGGATGTTGTATGAGGGTCAGTTTGTTGACCTTTTACTGTTTTACTTTTCTACCTGTGTTACTCCTAGATATATTAGAAAAGGGATATCTGCGTCCATCTAGATTGTTTTGGTGTGAGTTGGGAGTTTTTGGAGATATCGGCCTCAGAGACGTCTTATATCTTATCGGTGTCAGCAGTGTCTCTTTCCAAATCATCAACCGACTACTTAAGATAACTGTGTTACTATTACTATCTCTAAGATTTAACTAAGACTACTGTTTTCTTTCCACTAAACTACACCTGCCAGCTGTATCACCGCGCAGAAGAAAGTTGCATGTAGTCATGGACGAGAAGATACGTCTGTCTGCGCGGTGGTACGGTAGAAAGAAAACCGTTTCTATATGAATCTGTTCTCAACGAAGCCTGCGGATTACATCGAGTGTTGAGGCTTGTTAAGTGTTGCCGAGCGATATATCTCCAAAGCTTGGCAACTCACGCCGAAGCACTGGTGACCACTGTTAGGGGATTACGTAGTTCCACTTAAAAAGTAATGTATCCCGATGATTTGCTCGCCAAGCCTGCCCACCATCTGCCCTTTAGGAGTTTTATTCATTCTAGCTTAAGTTAAGAGTGAGTATCCTACGATGGATGGAATGCTGTTTGTGGCTTGTTTACACCGCCTGTGGAGGAAATCTGTTCACTACATTGTGAATATACATCAGTACAGAAGGATTGCTTCGAGTTGGACTCTAATACAAATCTAATATCTAACCAAAAATATTGTTTTGGGATGTTGTTTTTTTTTTGAGTTCTTGCCAGTGCAGCTGGTCATACGCTGGGATGGTGTGATGTGTATCTGGTGCAGCATAAAGTAAGAGTGTGGGGGTTGGAAGGAAGTCGGTGTTGATATTTTTATCGCATGACCCTGACCGTCATTCATCACAGTCACTGTCTTGTTTTTTTGTAGTTGTTATACACGGATATTGAAGGGACGTCAGTTTAAAATGCTGGCGCTGGCTCATAGCGGTTGGGATGTCGACGCTCCATTTAAGCACCCTTTAATCAAATAAAAGCACAAGAAATTATGGCTGTGAGTGATTAGTAGATCTAACTCTGCGTGTAGTACACTGAGGAAAAAAAACGTAACAGCGGCATTATATTTTTTACCAAATTGTATTTGGCTACAAACCGCATGTGCCTATAATTCATGCGTCGGTGTGACACATTTGTTCCACTATCTCCGCTTCTGCTGCTAACTGTTGTGTTACTACATCAGTACGACTGCAGAGAAATCTGACTTCTCACCCAGAGGCAGTTGCCTTGACGACAGTGCCAGCTGTCAAGCAGCGCAAACTTATCTCGCAAACTTGTTTGGCTCTAACATTTCATACTTAATTACTTGATCGACTCACCCAGAGGGAGTTGTTATGAAGCTCCCGCCAGAGCCTGATTGAAATAAATTGAACGATTACATAATTCGCTCCCTTAATCTTCCCCACCCTAGTCTTTCTGTTTTCTGCTGTTTTCTGTCTCTATCTCTAAAATATAACAGGAGATTGATGGCGCACCACTAATCTGCTGTAGGGCCCCGGCGCCGTGGTAATCCATTTGCCATTTTCGTCATGGTCGTGTTTACGGCCATTTGTGTTAGACACAGTGCATTTTAGTCTTAACCTTTTAAAGTATTAGATGGTCAGAGTAAATGGACTTCAGCTGGAACAGTATTTAGAGCTTCTGCGGACTTGCAAATTGAAATACGAGCGATTCATAATGGATTTGTACACAGTATTCCTTTCAGATGCATTTAAATGCATGTAGGGAAAATATGCAGAGACACAGAAATGGACAAATAGTTCTTTTGAAACACCTTGCCGTTTGCAGCATCACACTGTGTGTGTGGCTGCCTCTGTGTGTGTGACTCATTAGAACACCTGTGGTTGTCCAAGTGGGTACTCTGTCTCTGCACACCTTTTGTTGCTCTTTTAGTATGTGGGCAGCACTGACTGACTGAGAGGCATTAAACATTGACTGTGTGTTTTACACACACCAAAAGACGTAACTTTTAGTATGACTCTAATTAATCATTTCTCATAGCCCAGGATGAAAATGTGTACATAGAGCTATTTAAAAAATGTGGGTATCAAAACATTTTTGTCAGCCAAGCCAATCGATTCATGTCCTACTTAGGTTCTCAGTCTTTTAACCAGCAATTGCAGTCTGCAGCGTATGGGTAAAATGTGCAGTCTTCAGGTGAAAGCTGAGGCTGATTATTTTAGAAACCTTATGATAAACCTGTTCAAGACCTTTGAATCACAAACTTCAACTTTAATTTGATCACTGATTGAAACAGGTCTGGTGTTGTGCTTACTGACAAAATAGGGACACCATCACCCTGTAGCCACCTAGCTATCTCCATGACAAAATACAGACAGAAAGATAGACACAAAAAAAGGGGAAAAGCCATTTTGAGCCGAGGTGGCCGAAGCTGCACAGGGTGTTGTGCAGGGCTAAAAATAACAGCTTTGAAATCAAGTGTCTCTGACTGGCATTGAAATCATTAAAGCCAGTTGTCCACACCCCTACTGAAGCTTACAATAGATTCTTCACTTGTCACTGATTTATTCAAGCAGTCAGGTTTGTCTGATACAAAGGTTAATACAAATTGGTTGGAGTTGATGATGCCGATATTTCCGGGCTGGTGCTCTGGCACTTCAGCCCCCTAGCCCCTAACCCTTGTAGGGACACTATATTACATTCTTTGAACAAATCTTTCATGGAGACAAACCCGCCCTAGAGTTTGCCCACTGAGCCATCTAGCAAAGACCGCCATCAAACGTGGCCTCCAGAATGGAAGGTGGGAGAGACTCGCAGAGAAGTTCCATCCAGTATGTTTTGTGTATTCTGAACTAGAGGTGCAAATCTTAACTGGCCTCATGGTTCGGTTCGATCATGGTTCAGCTGTCAACGAATCAAATGCAAAACGATTCTCGATGCACCGCGATGCATCTCAGTGTATGGCGTCATCACCGATCATTATTACCGCACGTGGCTACTTCTTCATCATTTGAATGTTCCTTTTATTCAGAAAGTGCTTCCAATAATCAGACCACAGCAGTCTACAAAGTAAATGTATTAAATTGATCTATCCGTCTGCAGTGCCTTACATGTTCTCACTTCTGGTTTCACACTGGACATGAACAGTGTCAGCAAGGACAGGCTGGGCTTTTTTTCACCCACCTTTTTCGTTCAACCACCTCCAACACTTTAGCCTTTAGATGTGGACGGCACCATTTTTTTTGCAGAAATGTGTTAATCTATTTCCAGGCGTTCCTTTAGTAATGATCTTGTGCGGGAGAAAACGCTGTTTGGCCAGTGTGTCATGCGATCCTTGGTCGCCAGTATGCTGAAATAGACTCAGACCCATTCGAAGCATTCTGAGGTCTTGAAGTTACTCAACTCTGGGAGCTGACAAGCACATTAAAAGGTCAACACGTTTGGTTTCAAAGCTCAAAGAAGTTTGGCTATGGTCACAAAGACGAGCCAAAAATCATGCCATGGTACCGATACGGCTAATGCGGTCTCACTGTCCGTTGAATGTGCTCGTATTGGACCATTAGAATCAGTAGAATTAGTATGAGTTCGGGGTAATGGCTTCCAATGGACATAGAGTGCGTACAAAAATGTTGGCAAAATGTCTGGGTTCTATTTCTAACCAAGCGCATTCCCTCTGGGTTGGTTTGGATACTCCGAGCCTCCAACCCCCTCCAAAGCATTAACGTACATTATTTAGCTGCCCTGCTGGCAAAGCCACTCTCCTGTCTGTTTTTTTACATCTAATCTCAGGCCACAGCTGGGTGCTCAGCCGATGCAATTTAGGAGAAAATGTTTGCGGCGGAGATGTTAATCACCGGCTTCACCAACCCCCCACCTCGCCTCCCTCCCGTCTATATATGGATCTATTTTTGTTATCCGCTTTAGATTTGGGCAGAATGTTTGCACACTCCGTTTATGTTAATAGTGCGTTACAGTATTTTCAATCAGCGTAATCTGTTCTGGTAACCGTAAACAAGACCTGAGAACGGTTTCATTTATTACCGCAGCCTTTCGCCTGTTGGATAATCACTCGACTGGAAACTTTCGCAGAGTTTTATTCTGGATTTTACGGTGGAATAACAAGCACGCGCAAAATATTCACTTTAGCTGCACGCACACACACACACACACACACACACACACCCCACTGATGGTACATGGGTGTTGAACATGCACCACTGTGCGATGCTGAACTGGGATTGGCAAAATCCAGGATTAGAGCATTCATAATCTGGTTGCTGTGGCACTATGGGACACTGCGGCTCAGGAGAGATACCAATCCTATCGCCATAGCAACCAAGAGCAGGAGAATCCACTATAGAGTGTAACAGCACGGCCTACCCTGGAAGTGAGAGATTCACTATCACTGGGTTGTGGCTATGTAGTGAGATAGGAGTTAGCTTTTGCAAATGTTCTCTTGTAGTTTTAGTGTCCCATGATGGATACATCTAAATTTAAAGCAGTCTTCATTCTTTCAGTTTATTCATGGAGACCACCCGTTGTATCTCCCAGGTCTCCGTGAGATCTCTACAGAGTCAGTCTGCAAATCTGTGAATCTGACAATTTGTTGATGTGAAACGGAAGCACATTAGACCAGCGGGGGTGTCAGAGTGACGTGGCCCAAAATTGGACGTGCCGTGCAGCATAGCAGATGATTGTGGGGCTTAGTTATGGAAGGGGAGAGATCACCCAAAGGAGCTTAGCCAGAGACCAAAGTTCTCTTGGAAAAAAGCTATCTGCCTCAACGTCTTTTTCCCAGAAGTCAAGATTTAGCCACTTTAGGTCTTAGTGGACTACACTCACTTTTAGGGAATTTGGCCCATGAGGCTTGGCATTGAAACCACCTCTGGCTGGAGTACAGTGCTCTAGATAGCTCCGCCTTGTTTGCAAAAACACATTTTCTCACCTTCCACTAGTGGCGTCGGTCCGATAGTAAATAGATGGAAGATGAATTTTATTTTTTCAGGTTTTGAGGTAACTTTTCCTGGGTTTTTGTCCTGACTCTAACACAACAGAGGTGGGTTGCATGGATGGATAGGGGGGCCCTAAAGGGACATTATAGTTGCAGAAAAAGGTTTGATATGTTTGTGAGAAAGTTTCCAGTGATCAGTACACTACTTTTTTTGGTAAGGGTTATAGCTGACTGCCCTCATTCTGTAATGATTTTTATTATTGGTAGATGTGTAAATGTGGTTCAGTTGGTTGACGATATTTTCAAGTACATTTTGTTTTCTCAGTGAGGTGAGTATATTTAGGTGTGCCGCCATTAGAAAAACTGAAAGGTTTCAAAGTATGGAAAGAATTTATATAGAATGTATTCTGCTAGCTCCTGAAGTGGAGGATGGTTTCCCACGTGCACCAGAAACGTTTATATGGTGAGCATTTTAGGTAACGTTAGCCTATTCACATAGCAAATGTAACATTAGCATTAATTTGGAATTTGCATCCACCTGATTGATATAAGTTGAATATTTACCTTTCTTTTGGCTCTGTTCTGGCCTCCACCAACTCCTGTTGGTGTCTGGTTCTTGAGACAGGACCAAACCATAAAGTTGTGGGCCGTAAAACCAAAATTTTGAACCTAAAGAGGCTCCACAGAGCTAATGGGAACTGCAGGGTTGATAATTGGTGGTGAATCTCTGTGGTTCGTTCAGCTTTAGTTATGTAAGAGTCTACAGGTTGGACCCTGATGTCAATAATGCAGATTGTACATGAGCAAAGCATTCAAGAACTCATGGGAAACAACAAGGACGGAGCAGACAGCTCAGGGAAGAAAGGGAGGTAGAAACAACAGTGAGTGGCGGAGCAAGAGGCAATTATTTAAATTCAATGTCAACACGGACAAGCACAGCGTCTGAACTCCAGTCAGAACGATGTGGTGCCAAGAGGTGTGATATTAGGGTTACTACCTGGAGACTGTGTGTGTGTGTGTGTGTGTGTGTGTGTGTGATTTAGTTTTTCAAATTCTCATCTCTATCCTCTCTCTGTCTTTTCTCTTTTCCTTCTCCAGTCAGAGCCGTTCTTCTTCTCATCTCTCTTACAGCTCTGTGGGTGTTTGGTCTGCTATTTCTGGCAGGTTCATCGTACCACACACCAGTTTTCTTCTCTGAGTGATGGTGTTTTTGAGATGCCATGCTAAGGTTGCAAGGCTCGGAACAATGTTAATGTCACACCAATTCAATTAAACAGAGCAGGGGTAGAGAGGCTCACTGAGATTAATTTGCTTTGCTGGATCCAGGCCAGGCATCAACATCAGTACCTACAACTGTGTGTGTGTGATTACTCACTGTCTCTCCTTCAGGGTGTCAGACACCCTCTTACAGACAGACAAAAATGACAAGTAGAGACAATTAAAAGCTTATCACTTTTTCAAAAACAACAAAATCAAAATCCATCTGATATCCAGATGATATCCAGTGTTTTTCACACCATGAGAATAATTTGGTGATTTTATTTCCCTCAGTGTTTCAAATGCAAATGATCTCATTTTCAATCATTTTTTCTTGAATAACTCTGCATTTTCTTAGTAAAAGTGGTAACTTTTTCCAATGTCTTTATTTTCAGATAGATTATATTTAAAGGTGCAGTACAGCAATGTAGCACTAGCATAAATTTAGCTTGTTTTTACTTGCAACAGTTAAGAATAATGGTTAATAATGGTTAGGCTCGAGTGTGCTCATATAGAATGACTGGACTGTCCCTTAACATGAGTGTAAAATGGAAGTCAAACAGTTTTAAAGTTGTGGTCCGTCTGTCATTTTTGTACGTGAAACATTCATTTTGGTTTCGTACGTTTAGTTTGAGATAATGTAAAAAAAAAAAGCAAAGATAAGGTCTAAGTACCGAAACGTTGTTGTCATTAAACTTAATTGCAAGTGAAGTGGACAGTGTGCGGGAGTCTTGTTCCTGCTTTTGTCGGCCTTCGGTGTTCTCCTATGCACCTGTTGATTTTGAGGTGTGCATAGGTTGTAGTCAGTTTAAAGATATTTGGAATACGATTTTAAATATTTAAAATTGCTTTTTTTGTTGTTTTTTTTGTAAAAGGAAAGCAATTCCTAACCATAGGTATCAAATTGATTGCTCCTGCTTTCCTCCTTAGTGTCTCTGGCTAACTGTAGGTATTTCCATGCCAGTGTCATTTTGAAGATAAGACATGATGCAATTTTAACGATCCACTTGGGGAAACTGGGAAACCATCATGAGAAGAAATTATCATAGGATCCAGCTAAAAGGAACATAAATTAGAACAAAACACAGAGAACAGTGTTAACAGAGTTTACTAAGGCAAATTAAATCATGAATAAAAAAATGTCTGACCTTTATGGAGACTATGGATATGGAAATAAAATGCTTTCATATTTTATGTTACTACTCGGATGTCAGACTGAACTGCAGAACCATGACTCCTCTGTGACTCATGACCTGGGTCGTGTGGGAGGTGTACAATCTGGATTACCCTGTTAATCTGTGCAACATACGTGTGTACACTGAACACATGGTGTATGTTGCATTGGTGAAGCTGGAAATTCAGTCAGTGTTTGAGTGAAGCGGCTGGTTGGTCCTCAGCAGGGAGTCCCAAGCACTCATTCCAAGCAGGCTTTACAGTTGATGCAGGACTACCACATCTGGCCCACCATAGTATCCAGTACCACCCGGATAGTGTAACTCCAGTCTAGTGTGATTTGACTCTCGCAATCAAGTACCAAGTCATTGGTATTTTCTCCACATGTTGACAAGTATCTCAACTGAAACTCCAGTCACAAAAAGATGGTCTTGGAAGTTGACTTGGAATGTAATGCTTGACCTTAAATCTCAACTTTTTGACTTTGACCCTGATTGCAAGAGTAAAACCTGAGTGTTGCTGCACTATCTTTCTGGTACTGGATTGTATGATGGGCCAGATGGGCAAGAAGAATCAAGCACTAGTTGCAGCCTCTGTAAAGCCTGTATGTCCATTCAGAAATGAGTGCTGGGGACTACCTGTTGACGAACAACCAGCTGCTTCACTCAAACACTTTACTTTTACGTGATGTTAGAAAAAGTCAGACTATTGTGAGACTGAAATTGTATTAAATTGATCTTCTCGGAGTTGGACTAACAGGCCCAGACAATGCAGTTGGAAGTCGATTTACTCTTTCATGTATACGCCTTAGTCAGACCTGAACTTGCATTGGTGTTATGCGCATGCACCAGTCCCTAGCATAGATCCGTAGCAGGAAGCCAGGAGAAACAAAAAAAGAAAATGATGACGGAGGTTTAGGGTTAGGGTTAGATCACCTGTCAATGGTTTTAATGCTGTGGCTGAACGGTGTATATCACTCAGCAAGGTTTAGGCAACAAAACTAAGATTGTTTAGCTGTAGTCGCTAAAACTACTCGCTAAGGTTTAGGAAAACATTGAGGTTTAGGTTAAAATGACCACGGTACATGTAACTTTAGTTACAAACATACCTATGTTACTTACATAACTTCATTTATGTTATGTAGATGGCATCACCTTACTATGTTAGTAAGTTAAAATAACTTACTGTGACTTTCGCTTCCACACTGGACACAAACCGTGGCCTCCTAGATGAAGTTCCTGTTTTTGACATTGCCACTCTTTATGAATTCCTCCTTTGCTGCCGTCATAATAACTATTAGCCGCTAGAGGTCACTGTCTAACAACAAATGTAAATCTGGGTTGTAATGAACTGTTTTTATAGTTAATCAGTCGTGTAGTTGTACACACGCGTATTGCAACGGAACGCAATCTGATTGGCCAGATCACATCTGTACATTCTGTAGTTCGCATTGTGATTGGTTGGATCTCTACCTGGTGTACATCCAGTCCATACAGCCGGACTACAACCTCAAAGGAAGAATCCACCCAGCAACATCTTTTCATTGGACTCTGAGAATGATATGATGTGTAAATCGGTGGTCATATGCTAGAAAGCTTTGCTACTGGCTTCTTATCAATAAAAGGTGTACATTTAAAGGCCCACGATCAGATGTCCAGATGCAGATGTTGTTTTAATAGCAAGAGAAAATGGGGTCTTAAGAAGTGTTTTAGCCTCAGCTCTGTGGATGCCTGTCAGTTTAAAGGTGGAAACCTGAGAACTCCCAACATGTCACTCTCCTGTCACTTTTAGGTCTATACATTAGTATCGTCAGATATGTCTTACTGAGGTCTGACACAGAAAAAGCCATTTTCTGCAGGTCTCTTATTGTAGCAGAAGAAAAATCCATGTATAAACCTTTTTCTAAATCTGTGTTTCCATAGCAACCTGGCCTCCAACTTCTATAATTCATATTTTTTTTCATAGCAGTTGTGTTAAACTGTAGCCTGTTTCTTATGGATATACCCTGCAGTACAAACCAAATTAAAACTGGGTACACAGTTTTACTTTATGTTTAACACTGATGAATGCGTCTATGTACATGTGGCAGAAATGTGCTTGATACCGTGGGTTGAATATTAAATCCCAGATTTGTGTTTGCTTGGATAACTGACTGCTCCCCCTGCTGCATTACAAATCTCTGTTACATGGGATGCAGTTCTTGTTAGTTTTTAGATCGGACTTGTGCACTAGTTCAGCCTCCATCTAGTGTTAGCTTTAGCTGGCAATCATATGTTTGCATTAAAAACAGGTTAATTGAATGACCCATTGTATTTGTACTCGAAGTTTGACTGTTGCACATTCACGCTATGAAATGTATAAAAATGAAGCATATTTCAGTGATTTATTTGGAAATTTGTGTTAAATCCTGTCAGCATTTAGCTGCTCATGTACAACACCATATATAAACATTTCTCTTTCCTTTCGACCGCCATTAAACCCTTCCATGTAGCCGTTGTACACACACACACACACATCATCACATTTTCCCCCCACCAGCGGAAACATAATGCAGTACAAGTGGCTTTACCCAACGCCCCTCCTCCCTCCGCAGCCAGTGAGCCATATGGTCGATCACAGATTAAAAGCATTTGTTGTCTATGCCTGCCCCGCCCAGTGGATTACCAACCCACAGAGGGAGCACAGAGGAGGAGGGGAGGAGGAGGAGGAGGAGGAGGAGGAGGAGGAGGGGTTGTGTGGGATGGGAGGGGAGAGGAGGAGGAGTAATTCAGTTAGCATTGTGGAGAAATGAAAGTTGTGACTTTCCTGTTTAAACTTTTGATGAGCTGAAGACATGATATAACCTTCCAACCTTCCCATCCCAGGTCTTGTTTGACCTTTGTCTCTTTAAACCGCACACACACACACACACACACACACACACACACACACACACGTCTTCATCAGCTGGCTCACCTAATTGGATAACTTATTTTGGCAGATGATGTCTGTTTAGAGAGGAGATTGGAGGAGACATTAAGTGAATTACATCCAGGAGAAGGTTAATGAAACTAAAAAGGCCCATTAGGTGACAAAGCAGTGGAAGGCCATGTTTAACTGTGTGTATTTTAACTAGTGATGGAGGCCTTCACTGCCAATGTCATTTAGTCCAGAATTGCTCGTTAAAATTAGGACTTCTAAGAAGAAATGCACACGGTTCTATACTTGGTCCACACATTTTGCATTAACCATAATTCTGCTGAGAATTTGGGTTCAAAAGTATTTTATTTACCCACCCTTTTTGGATATTTAACATATTTGCTGTTTAGCTAAATGGCTCCCTGAATGTTTCCTGTTTTAACTTACTGAAAAAGGGAAGCGAAAACTTGGAACTGGAGTCAAAATGACCCAACTCTCATAAACCAACCCAACTTCCACTCAGCCACTTAGGACGACAGCACAGTGTAAGATGTAAAAGCTATGCAGATGACATGAAAGTGTTAATTTGCAAGCACCCGATGACCATCAACATCCCCATCTAAATTGTCAGAATGAACTCTTAAAACTTTTAGAATTTTGATGTATGACAACAGGATTTTAGAATCAAATGAAGACAAAAAATAAATTGATACTCAAAATGCTTATTTTAAAAAGAATAGATTTTAACTCAGGAAAACATTATGGCAATAATTTAATTATTGAAAATGATTTAACTATTGAAATGTTGTCGTTTTTTAACTCAACTACACAAAAACTCAGAAATTTGATGTCACTTTTTACAGCAGACATGTTTTACATAATAAGTGATAGAGGAACACTCTGTTTTTGATCGTAATGGTTTTCAGGTTCAGAGGTACTTGGTTGTCTCAACTTAAAAGCTCAGTGTGAGATTGTCAGATAGGGGAAACATGAAGATCATGTGCCTGTTTACTCAGTTGGTATTCATTCATTCATTCATTGAAAACCCCAAAGCTGCTTTCTCATGCGGTTTCTGTGACTCTCAACAATGAGGAGCCTTTCTCCCTACACTAACATATTCAGTGAATGAGAATTACTACAGTGGGAGTATTGTGTGAGTCATGACCTATAAGACTGCAAGGAGAATGGGGGACATTTACCTCCCTGATGTGATCAGGCAAGGACATATGTGCACAAGAGGTGAATACGACATACATCTGACCGTGGATAAGACATAAACCGACGTGTAGCGACAGCAGGGACGGAAGCTTCTGTTAAACAGCATTCCATTCATTCTGTGGACCAATCAATTGCCTTGAAAAGGTCTGTGTTACTTTAATTTGCATTCAGTCCAACCGGATCGATACAGCTCTGCTGTGGGCTATAGTCTGACACCAATCTGCGTTAGCAAAACACCACGTCTGCTTCCATTAAACAGCCCATGACGTGAGGTCTGGTGATAACAATACCGAGGAAAAAGTGGCTTTGGGGGCTTGACTATGTTAAAAGCCAGGCATGTTGCTGGTGTTGTACACCAGACACCAGGTGGGGTCAGCTCATGTGATGACCACCATCGCTGATACTTTTAATTAGTCTATAGTCTAACTATGCTAATATCCAAGATGGTAATGCCAGATAGCGACATGAATTTAGTGTTCTCCCCCGTAATTGTCTTGCAATGTGGAATAAAGCCACTCTCACTTTTTCCAAACAGCTTATCTAGAGATAGAGAAGCACTTTAACAGGTGTTCACCAAGCATGCAGTAAAAAGCACGGCTTAGTTTTCAGTCTAGGTGAAGGCATTTAGGAAAAGGTCGCATGGGGACGGGTTACAACTTCAAGGGAGCCACACCACACGCTTACTTGGCAACCAGCAGGGGAAGACACATTGACGGTGTTACTTACCAGTATCATTTACTGCTATGTGCGTGTCCTCGGCTTACACCAATATTTCTTTTCTGATGTTATTTTCAGCTATTTCACCGTAGTTAGTGAAAACTTTTCATACGTACAGAGAGCGAGAATCAGGTTAGCCAGACTGCATCTGTTTGGTAGATAATGCTAATGCTGTCCCACTTTGTCACTTCAGTAACAGCCTGACCCATTCAGTCAAACGTTGTCATCGCAGGCCAAAAACGATGAAGTGAAGCATCTGCACAAATACAAGACCTGACACCAATCTTTTTTTGCTAGCAGTATAGATATATCTCTGTTAGCCAGGCCACAAACCTCATTGTATTCCTTTTGCTTTTCTGGGGCTAGATTCAAACTGGGTATACTTTCTCCAGTGCATCTGAGGCTGTTCATTAACTGCCAAAGACACTAACAGAGCAGTATCTCGTGAAATAAAACCCTATAACCCTAACCCTAACCCTACTGCTAATAGTAGTTTACTAGCTGACAACTAATCCACCAACTAGCACAACAGTCAGTTCTCGCCAGGAAATCAGCTGTATAGGTCATCTGTGCAAGCAGCTTAGTACAACCAATGTTATCAAGTGCTAGGTGGCAACAAGGACAAGACTTTCACTGAGACAATATGACAAGAGAAGTATTAGTAAGTAAGGACAAATAAGGCTTAACCCTAAGTAAGTAGTTTTGGCGCCTAAACCTAACCAAACTCCAACTGTTTCACAACATTAACAACATGTCAGTGGAGGTCTGATTGTTCATACTCTCCAACAGTCATGTGTCATTTTGTTAGTAGGTGAATGGGTCCATTACCTATTACTATAGGTAATGGACCCATTCACCTGTTTAGGTATCAGGACATGTAACCGAAAGAACGGCTCACATGGACTATAAGAATAACACAATGTGGCAGCAAAGGCTGTAATTTGAGTCGACAAACCATTATCACAAGACCTTGGAAACGGACTTCCTCTGGTAGCTTTGTTTCAGACATGAATCACACCCACGCCTCTCATTTACAGAAGGTACGGGAGTTTGCTCACTGATTGCAGTTTCAGTCGGTTGGAGAAAAAAAATCATCTATTCGAAGCTTTGTAGGCCAGCGTGAAACCAGGATACTTTTCTTTCTACCTATCTATGTAGTTATAGCAAACCACAGGAACAGAAAAGTGGTGACATTTGTAAGAATTACTGAGAAATGATAACTCACAAATGCAAAATATCAAAAACTCCTACCAAGATATCTCCCAATTCTGAGGTGGATACTGTATCAGTCCATGTATTATGGTATTTTCTTGGTTTCTGAGCAGATGAGCTGATGGATGATGGGTATGATATTGGGTTTCACTGGAGTTTTAGTGTCTAATCGGAATACAAAGCGCTTGATGTGACAAACACAGCACATTATCACAAATTATAAGCACATGTAGGCCTTGTTTCAGTCCCTGCTCTGTGTATCTACTGTGTGTCCTCCCCCTTCCTGTTTTGGCATGCCACCCTATGCCGACCACCCTCTCCCTGCTCTTTCTCTCTCTCTCTCTCTCTACATGCATAGCTTGGCTGGTGGGTGTAAAAATAGCCTGTTTGGTGGAGTGGGGAGGGGGTGTTGGTCAATGGTCAGGGAGTTGGAATAAGCATTGAGGAAGAGCTAGCAGAGTGCTGGCAGTAGTCACAGGACCCAAGTCCAGGGACAAGATCGCTGAGGCCAAAGGGAAGTGAGGTGTGGCTGGACTGAGGGGGTCGCCCCCCTGGATGGTAGCCCCGTGAGGTTTTTTAGGGGGAGGGTAGAGGAAGCAGGGGCAGAGAGTGGATTATCAGAGTGATTAGATGCGCTCACTTAGATTCCTTTACGTTCTGATGGGATAGACTTGTAAACCTTGCAGCATGGGCAACGCCGCCATGTGTAAGGTGTGCGGCTCGGACAAGGGCCTGAGGACCACCGGGAGCCTCTCTAATCTGGACCTGAACGCTTTCCCAGACTACTACTGCGAGGAGCATTTTCCCGCACAGCCTCCACTGATGCTGGTAAGAGCGCTCACTGGCAGGTGCAGCTGGCACTTTCAGGCAACAGCGACGCTCCTGAAGTGCTCTTTTTGGGGGCATTTTAGGAGGTTTTTATAGATGAGAAGGCTTCAGGTAACTTTTTTAAAGCAGAAACTATGAAGCACTTTGAAGTCAGTTTCAGCTCTTGACTTTAGAGTTGTTTTTATGTGGACACAATCTCGGATGGCGGAACTGTTGTTTGTATCTGCAACCGACAAACTGCACAACTTGCGTGTAATCAGTTGTTTACACCTTTGAATTGGCCTGATGCATTTTCCAGTTTCTAATAAGAGCATGTCTGAAGTACTTAGAACTTCAGAACCAATCCTGATCTGTACCTTACAATAGGTAACAAAAGACAAATGGTTCAGGTGTTTAGGTTCGGAGCTTGTGTGTATTGGTGGTGTTGGTGTTTGTGTGGGATGGGGTGGGGTGTTGTCACCTCTCCTCTCCCTTTAAAGGTCAGTGTGACATTTTTGTTCCTAAAGTATCCCTGCACAGCAGCATGTGGACTCTCGTGGCTAATTTGAAAAGAGATGTAATGACTTTAGCAGCATGCTGCTGCTGCTACTGATGGAAATACAAGGCACAAAAAATATCACTCATTTAGTCTGCTGCTGAGTCTTAATGTGTGGCTCTTATTTTATTTGTTTCTTAATGATGATTCCCTAATTAAGTTACATTTTTGAGACAGTATTTGACCTGCCTTAATGTCTAGTTTTAAGATACTGGAACTTGTTTCTCCATGCAGCCAAATACAATGCTTCAATTGTAGTATCTCAAACTATTTCTGATTAAAAAAACTGTTTAAACTTTTACATAAATAGGAGCTGCTGTTGTTTGGCCATATGATAAGCCAGATGTTCATATTGTAGGTTCTTCAGCACATTTCAGTGCACAAATACATAGACTCTAAACCTAAATGTCACACTTAATGAAAAGGTGACCGACCCAAACGCAGAAACAATCAGGAGGCAGGCAGGATAAGGAAGGAAAACAAGCTTTATTAACAAAAAGCTGAACATATCCGAAAGTCAAGAATCTAACGAAAACCAAGAAGAGCAAACACCAAAAATCTAAAGTAGCAACACACAAGGCTAAATAAAGTACCAAGTACAACTAATAAAACACAAGAGGAACAAAAAAAAAACAGAAACATACAGGGAGACAGGTGGAGAACACTGGAAGGCACTTGACTGGACAGGAGAAAGACACGGGCGGATTACATAAGGGGAACACAGAAACGAACTGACAAAGAGAGAATGAAGCACACAGGCTTCAGTGCAAACAAAACTTACGTAGTGACGAGGTACGGGTGGAGTGAGGCTGGGGAAAGGACAGGTGAGGGAAAGGAAGAGAAAAACACTGGAAGATGGGAAAATTAACACAATAGGACATAAAAAAAAGCAACACGCGGCACAAGAGGGCAAAACTTCAAAATAAGACAGGAAATCACAGGAACACAACCAGGATCATGACACTGTAATTGTTTACGGGGCTTCATAAGCATCATGATAGTGGTGTTGCATGTTTTTACTCTGTGAAATGATCACAATTTTTGTCTAAAGAATAAAGCTTCTTATATTGATGTACTGCCTGTCAGGCAATGTTTAAACATTGGCTTAAAAATCAACCTGCAAATACTAAAAACACAACATAATTGTCTTTTAGTAATGCAGTTACAAGCAGGGACTATTTTGCAGAGATGCTGGTGCATTCAAGTGCTAAAGGAAAACTCTGGTGCCCGAAGCTCTCCTGGTGAACATCAGTCTTTGAATGTACAGAACTAGTTCACATGATCCAGTATGTGGTACAAGCTAATAATTACAATGTAGTGTTTTCCATCAACATACTTCAGTATGCATACTTTTTGGTTTTGTCATACCCTTTTTATCACTTTTGTGAACACACCTGCTCTCATCAGTATATCGTTTAGGACATGTCCAGAGTTTACTGCATTACCATTTAGAATAACATTATCTCGACAAAAAAAAGCTACTAATGGGTCAAAGTTTTGCCCATAGAGTGATGAACCACCAGTTCCCTTGAGCTCCAGAGCTTTTTAGATTCTGTCAGTTCATTGTTGTGGTTGTGTTTCCGACTAAATTACAGATTCTGGCTCTTGTGAACATTGTTTCCAGCTGCAGCAGGCTGCATGAGTAGCTGGTAAACATTATGGGGAATTTAGCAGCTAAAAAGCCATATATACTTTCCTGAGATGTAGATGGAGAACAAACCAGAGCCACACGATAGTAAATATTGCACCTCTGTTCAACAGGTGGACCTGGCCTTAATATACCAAGAGTGTGTGTGTTTCATTACCTATTCAAGCTCATTTCATCCATCATTCACAAAGCGTCTTCTGGAATAGTCAGCAGTGGTGGGAAATATACATCAATAAGAATTAGCTAAAACATTCACAACTAACCATATGGTCCTTAAAAGTTACATTCAGACTAAATAAAGCGCAGTTCAAACTTTCATACCTCACATGACAGATTTGTAGAGCTGGAAAAACACCTAAAAGGTTGTAGTGTAACTCAGTGACGGCTGCCGTAATTGGCCTGTGTGGGAGGCGGAGGAGGTGACCTGGCAGCCCGCGGTGACCCCTGGCAGCACAGGTTCCAGCTGAGCTTCTGTTTGTCTGATGGGATGAAAGAGAGAGGATGAGAGAAGAGACGCAGAGAGAAAAGTCGGTGAAACGGCAGAGCGGTATGACAAATAGAGCTGGACCGTCGAGTAAATGTGTGCATGTTGTGTGTGGCAGAGTCAAACACGCTGACCCTCGGCAATCAGTTTTCTCCCTCGACACGGTGCCACGTGGATGGATAATTACAGGAATAAACTGCTGTTTATGGATGTGAGTCCCTGGTGAGAGAGTGATAGAGGAACCAGGTCAGCATCCTTTGTATGTGATTATCCAAAAAAATGACAAACTGGTACTTTCAACATTTTACTTGGGTGTCAAAGTTCTAACAAGGGATCGTGCTTGGATTCTAATTAACTTCAGCATCATTGCAGCAAGCGTCTGTCAACGTGAAGTTATTTTTAAAGTTAAGTAAAAGTTTAGCATGTCTTATTAAGAATTAAGTCAGGAGATCAAAGTCATCAGTCATCCTCTGGGGACCATGAATGTCTGTACCAAATATCCCCTAAAATCAAATGTTAGTTCAGACCAGAGGGGTGGACCAACAAACTGACTGACAGATGGTTCCATCCATGGAGCTACTTCGCTAACGCGGGTCAAAAAAACAAAACAAAAAAAACACAAGGTCCAATTGAAAAATTATCCAGGTATATGTGAAAATACTAAGGCCAGAAACAGGCAGTAGTTTGAGTAAAGCAACTTAAACTCACAATGTCATGTGTCCTGTGTTCGATGCCCTTATTACACTCTGTTTCATCTAGATTTACATTTAGGGCATTTCGCTTTTGTCCAAAGCAACTTACAGTAATTCATACATACACTCATACACTGATGGCAGAGGCTGCCACGCAAGGTGCCGACCAGCACATCAGGAGCAGTTTGGGGTTCAGTATCTTGCCCAAGTACACTTCGACATGCAGACTGGGGGAATTGAATCAGCGACCTTCCAATAACAAGACGCTGGCTCTACCTCTGAGCCACAGCAGCCAACCCACACTGTCAGTGACCCGATCATTCCCTGACTTCACCCATAGGGTTATTATTGTGTCACAACTTTGACGACAAAGCCTACACTTTGTACTGTATTTTTTTCCCAAACCATGATGTTTCCCTAAACCTAACCAAGTCGTTTTTTGTAACCCAGCCTAACAGAACAGTAACCCTACAGTAGCATAGTCACATTTTAAAAGAGATTTCTTTTTCAGCAGTGATTTTTAAAAGTTTAGAAGGCACAAAATAGGACTGGGCAGTATAAATGATATTATATCATAACCATGATATGCGACTACTGAGGTCTTAAATGTTGGATTTCATTATATGGTGATATGTCATAAGTCTTTTACTTGTTCTAATACTTGTCTTTATCCACTTAGCCATTATATCCACATTACTGATGATTATTGATCAGAAATCTTATTGGGTTCGTATTTTGTCAAAGTACCAATAGTCGAGGTATTTGGTCAAAATGATTGTGATATATGATTTTGTCGCCTCAGTTCAAAATATCGAGGTACAAGGTCAATTTATGTATTTGAATATATATTGTGTGGTAATACAGACTAAAAATATTGCATTATTATTATAAGGCTATACCGCCGGGCCCTAGCGCAGAGAGATGATACGGTCCTGCTGATGGGGGCTTTAGAAGTGCTTTGACAGATAATGTACTGTATTTTGTAAGCACCAAATGATGGCATATAGTTTGTTGTCTTCCATGTTGGTACACCTCTTCTTCTGACGCATTAATGTATAGAAGCAAGAAGCTCAGTGACGCTACTCTCATTCCCTACTGATACTGTAGCAGCAAGGGTGCTCGCTGGGTTTTCATGGTACCTTCTGGGGCTGTTTTAGAGAGCTAAACTTCCAGAGCACTGAACGGGTGTTGACTTTTAGTAACATCGAAGAAAACGTATGACTTCCTGGCCAGTTTACAAGATGCTAATCCAAGGATCATGTTGGGTATAGCCATTCTATTTTTCTCATCCCCATATCTCTGTGCTGGTAACTCTAGCAACTGCACCGGCTTGTGCAATCTTTTTTTTTTCGCGTAGGTTGTTGGTGTGACATTAAAACGCTCTCCATCTTCTCGAAAAGGCACATCCCACCCAAGCTCCCGATTTGGACATGATCTATTCTGGAGAGCTATACGTCTTGACCCATGACCCCTGACCCACTGCCACGCTGATATACTGTAGCCATGGGCAGCTTTAAAGGGCCTGCCATTTTTCTCCTTCTTATGAGCTGCAAGTGAACATTTACAGGGACATAATAAGACAAAGAGTCCTGCACTACAAATGAAGACAGCCAATGCTTGATAAACACATATATGCATTGTAAAAGTAATTTAAAAGTCAATATTTCTTACTTGATGTGCTGTATTTGTTTATTCAGAGTTTACACTGTATACACCTATATTGCTTCAGTTGTAGAAAACCTTGACAGGGACAATTCCCCAGCCTGATATCATTATATCTAAATTTATCTGAAACAAATAATCCTCCAGGTCCTGCACTGTATGCTAAGAGGTCCACAGGGACAGCACTGATTGGCTGGAAACAGCCTTGGGACATTTCCGAATGGTCTTCCAAGGCTCGCCGTAATGGTGTTGAGCGTAATGGAATCACAGTGAAGGTGAAAGGGTTGTATAGTTGGACCTACTATAGTTCCAGTTATGACAGCTTGATGATAATGAATTAGAGCAGGCTATTTATAGCACTCCGCGGGAATACTCTGTAGTATGTGATTATTAATATGAAAGGCTCACGCCTCCAACTACAAAATAAAAGCATCCTTGTAATTGGCTAATTGTGGGGGGTTCGGCGGTTGTTATGGTATTGGTTGCATTGATTGAAGCGCCGTTGTAATTGCCAAACAGCGGGTGTGTTCGTGGACTAATGTGTGCAAGGCCTGCCCAACGGAGCTTTGAATATCAGAAACACACACACACAAACACACACAAACAGAGCCAGCGCTAAGGGAGAAGTGCAGTTGCTAGTAAACACAGATACTGTTATTCCGTCCTGATAGCTAGGAATAGAATGTGCTCCTTCAATCAAATAAACAAGGACACAGCTGCACCTCATGTGTGTGTGAACGCACTCGTACTGTGGTTCTGATGTGGGTCACATGTCCCCTTTGGACTCATTCAAGTCAAAGAAACCTTTCAGAGTTAGAAGTGGGTTTTGGTTTAATTCATGGTGTTGGTTAATGGTAATGTGTTCTGTTCTCGGTATACGCGATGAAGGCATACTCCTATTAGCTTGCACTTGGCTTAAAGGGACAGTTCCTCTCCAAAATAAAAGACAAAACACACACATTTTCCCTCTTACCTGTGGTGTTATTGGTCATCTGGATTGTTTTGGTGTGAGTTGAGAGTTTTGGAGATATCAGCCGTAGAGAGGTCCGTCTTCTCTCCAATGTTATGGAACTCAATGTTTCCTTTCACAAATCATGACCCCGCTAATCAAAATAATCCACAGACCTTGTCCGTCGAGATGGATGAAAAGCACTACACGTAAGAGGGAAAATATGTGTTTTTGATTTTGTGCTAAACTGTCCCTTTAAAGCTGCAGTGGTCACTCTTTTTTAGTCACTAGACGGCAGAAGAACTCCAAAACAAGCTGACAGACACACAGGTGGGAAATATCTTAACCTTTATAAACTTTATCTTGCTCATATTTATTTGGAGTTGTGTACAAATGTCCAATAGTCATTCTCCATTTTTTTTATATTTGGTTTGCTCGTCACCAATCTGACTCTTTAGCGACTGGACACTCCACTGTGTTCTCATGTACCCTTCTTTTGAAAAAAGCCGCCTGCTGTTGCTAGAAATGAGACTGAACCATTGAGCTGTGAACCTAAAATGTACATCTTATATTCATCTTATTTTACGTAATGAACTTAACTTACGTCATACATACGTAAAAATCACATACTTAACGTAACGTATTTGATTGAAGGAAACCATCTTTTCCTAAACTAAAGATTTTTTGTTGCCTCAAACTAACCAAACTGCAAATGTTTCCCAACATTCACATCCTCAATATACCAGCCTTGCATCACGTACATAACACAGCATATATTATACGTTATGTTGTTTTGGGAGCCGTTGGAAAATTACCAGTTGTCATTTAGGTATGAGGATGTGTTGTTCTTATTACACTCTCTCTGTCTCTCTCACACACACACACACTTACAAACCCAGTAGACAGTTCTATACCCCTCATGCTTTCTGTGCTTACTTTACTAACTCCGCTAACAGACAGAAAGCCTTGTTGTCATGGTTACCTCCAGAGAGGGCAGCGCTCGTCAATGTGGTAACTGGGAGGGGCAAGGATGCTCCCAGCCTGGGTCTAACTGGTGTCTACACAGTGTGTGTGTGTGTGTGTGTGTGTGTGTGTGCGTGCGTGCGTGTGTGCTGAAGGATCCAAGTCCCCTCTTTGATTTTTATTTTAAAAAATTAAAAGAACACATTTGAAGTAATATTATGGCAAAAGACCTTAAAAGAAGCTTTTTTATTCTATTTTTATTTCTTCAAAATGACCACAAACAGTGGTCCCCTCTTAGATGTTGAAAAAATTGAGTGCACTGTTGGCCCTGTTGACGTGTATGTGTGTGTGTGTGAGTTGCATTATTGATAACTCTCCTCGCACTCCACAGATAAAGACAGTGACTTTGTAGATGAATGTTTGATGCGGCGTGTTGCTGGAGGAGCTTTCGGACTGTGCTTTGTCACGCTTGGCAGGTTTGATTGAGTCGTGAAGCGATGTGTCTAGACATAACCCTGAACCGAAAACAGGAGCGGGAACAGATTATTACAGAATGAACACATGACACGATTATATGTGATTTTTTCATTTTCACTTCATTAAACTACCCACCCCCAGTATAAAACCTGCTCTTTAGCAGTGGTGAAAGAGCAAAGACCTTCTTGTTTGACTAAGAGTTTTTATTTTTTTTTTCCAATTTATTGCCAACTCACCCCAAACATGACCTTGATGTGACTGTAGGCTGTTTACAGCAGTTTTTTTCTGATCTGCACAGCACATTCATAACACTTTCCCATCAAAGAGAGTGACAAACTGACTAAGCTCCTTATGACGAGGATTTATGAAACTATTTCTGTAGGAAGCTGGCCGCCACAACTCACCCTCCCTCTGTAATGTTAAGTGTTTTCCATTTAAAAAGCCACGTTTGTCTGAGAGTCCTGTTGGTCGGAGGGTAACTATAGCAACCCGCCAGTCACAGAAGGATGATTAGGGCAAGGTCTTGTATAATGTGACTCTGCAGCCCTGGAGGGAATGTGAGGATATTATCGGCTTCGTTGTGGTAATGGCTGCTTTGTGCAGCGCTGCGAGAAAACAATGCTAACCCTGTACCAACATGTGTGACATACAGTACACGAACAAAGTCTTTCCAGAACTCATTTGAGGTATTTTCTGTTTCATGCTTTTTCCATGAGGGACATGAACGCGTTACAGCAGTGCAGACACAGGTGCTGATGTGGAAAATTGCAAAGTTTGCAACATAATTCAGTTATTGTGAGCTCTTCTGAGAAAAACTCACATTCCCAACTTACAATAGATTCAGTGTTCACCTGAAATGGCCATGTACCGGTACTGACTCATCCGAGGTGCTGCAGTTAAGAAACACCAGACTCTCGACTCAGTGTAGAGTGGTACCAGATATATAACAATGGCATATTATACTTGTAATATGCTAAGACCTTTTGACTTGGATGGTGTTGTGTAGGTTCAGTGCGATCACTTTATGAAAGCACTTGGGGAATCCTTTTGTTTGAAAGCAAGTAATGCCATGTACAGGAGTAACAATGGATACTAGTATAATAGTAACTTATCCTATGTTGAAGCTGTCCAGGAGGTAGTCTAGAGTCACTTCCTGATAAGCGGCTGTAGAGATTCTTGTTAGAAAGTCACTGGTCCAATTCCCCTGGTCAGCATGTCGAAGTGCCCTTGGAC
The DNA here is from genome assembly GCA_039737535.1 of Lagodon rhomboides. Lineage (NCBI taxonomy): Eukaryota > Metazoa > Chordata > Actinopteri > Spariformes > Sparidae > Lagodon > Lagodon rhomboides. Next base: position 12,212,081 of record CM077806.1, read on the forward strand.
TTTTCTAGTCTACTGACTGTTCAAAGCACTTTACAACACTTGGATTGTGGTTCCGTAGCTTGCTCAAGGACACTTTGACATGCAGCTAGGGGGAGCCGGGATTCGAACCAACAACCTTCCGATTACGAGACATACCTGAGCTACAGCCGCCTATATATGACATGAAAGAGTTGCGCAGCTCCTTTAATGAATTGATATCAATGACTGAATTGGTGTGTGTGTGTGTGTGTGTGTGTGTAGAGGCAGAGAGAGAGTTAAACTGTGGCTGCTCTCAGAGCAGACAGATGTTGTCGATCAGGGCAGAGGGGAAAGCTTAGCAGAGAAGATGTCCAGTGGCAGTAAATGTACAGCACAGCTTACATCATACCATTATACCACGGATAAACTCTGCAGCTCCTCAACACACAAGAGGAACTTATGTTGGAGTGACAGCCATCTCTGCCCTTATAATAACATCCATGCTATCGCTATCCATGCTCATGATGTTTATCTTGCTAGAACGCCAGTCTGGTTGCGATGTGAATTCATGACTTTAACTGTTACACATGAAGCAACACTGACTGGAGTGGGGCTCTACAGTAAGTGGGGGGATTTCCCTGCTTACCCTGACCGTCACGGGCCCCTGAAGCCCCATTTTTCGTCGTGAATGCATAGTAAAGCACAATCAGCTGTTATTATAAGTGGTGATCTGCCTAAAAAATGTACAGGGTTTATATTCCCCAACAAAACTGTGTTTAACTTAATTTTTAAACAAGCAGGTGGTCAGTAGGTGCCCCTTATCTCATCTATGCCCCTGTCCGCCCTCCAGATGGATCCGCCCATGTTAATTGACGTATTAGTGTTCAAATACATTTTGTAGTTTTTGAATATACAGCAGAACTCATAAGTCTTAAATTCAACTGCACCATCCATCTCCGAGAGGCTTCAAGTCTCTGCAACTTCACTTTCGTGCTTGTGGCGTTGCTGTTAAACTGCCGGTAAACTTCAAGGTGATTGTGGCGATGTTGCAGAAAAGCTCCAGTGGCTGTGAGTCTGAGTGATGCAGTGCAGCTCTCTGCAGCTGACTGCAGGTCAGCCAGAAACATTAGACAGGACGCGTGTGTGTGTGAAGCAGACATCGGCGCTGCAGTGTCACTGCTCATTTTGCACATCATCAGTGCTGCATTCTTCCGTGTGAGGACATGTCAGCAGGGTGATGCTGTAGGTGACTAAGACCGGGCGAGACTGTGACGAAGGGAAGGACGCCGAAAAAGCTTACTAATGAAAATACGAAGCAAGCTGTGACCTTGCCAGTGAGAGACCATTCCTCAGCTATAAAACAAATACTGATTAGCAAGCCGGTGCGTCTCCACCATCCTCCGCGTGGTGCCACAGTGTCTTTGTACCTGAACTCTGACCTCCCTGTGGAAGGGGTAACGCAGCTCGAATGCGGTAAAAATAAGCATCAGACGGTGTTTTTCCACCGGAGGAGCAGAGAGCTGGGAGCTTTGAACAAGCTGTGTGTGCGAGCCAGGATTTAGCTTTAGTGAAGGCACTGAGAGGAAACTGCTGAATCATTCTGCCTCCTTACAGTCTTGGTCCGCATCCAACTGCTGCACAGTCAGTATCCAAAAACAAACAGGGGGGACGTGTCCTTCCCGAATTACAGACATGCACATTATTCTGCACCAGGGAAAATAATCGGTCTAATCATTGCACAAAATGATTTACTGTGCGATTCTGCTCACTTCGAATTTTAACCTTGAATAAACCAGTTTTTCCTCTATAGATGACTTAAGGCAAGCATGTTACCAATTTATTTTAGTTTATTTTTTCTTTAGTTGTAACGTACTGGACAATGCACAATACTTTTGCCATATTGAAATAGTGATATATTACTTTCAGTTCACTTTTCAGTCTGGTATATACAGTTTATGTAGTGGTTGCACTGATGTAATATCTGTCTGGGACCAGGTTGGAGCACAGTATGAGAAGTGCGACAGTACAGTTTAGTGAATGGAATTGTTTTATGGGATATAAGTATAGTATTCATGTTTTTGCATACCTTCTTCATGATGGTGGTTGTTGCTTTTGCACACATTTCAATCTGGCTGTGTTTCATGCCATGTCAGGTTAATGGTTCCTCATCGTGGCTTTACAGGAAAAATACTCATCCATCATTTAATAGCCATTAAATGGGGATTGCTTTGAGACTCATTCAGCCGAAATGACTAGGTTACGATTCTGTCTGACAGCCAGTGACAAAATATCCATCTGGTTTCGACATAATGCGGACTATTTTTTGAAAATGTGTTCTTTCTGTCTCCTCCAGTCGGACAGCAACACCAGTTTCCTGCGAGCGGCGAGGGCAGGGAACATCGACAAAGTTTTGGAATATCTGAAAGGGGGAGTGGACATCAGCACCTGCAATCAGGTAGGAGACGGATGACATCGTTCACTTACACACTCCCTGTCAAGCACGATATAGATAAAACAAAACACGTCTTTGAGACATGGTGGAAGTGTGCAGAGACATTGTAAAAGACCTTGTAAAACACAGTGACAATAGCCAACTTCATTAAATCCCAATAAGAAACAACACAAACTCTAGAATAAAGTTGAATATTTTAAACCTATGAAACAGGTCACAGGAAACACACATCAACATGGGAACAGACTTTGACACAACACCGGAGCGCTCTACATCAAGTGAATGTACGCCCATTCACTCCCTCTTCACCTTCTTTGCCTCCTCCATCAGCGGGCTTCTTTTACTTTCGCAGTGTAGAGTTTCCACAGTTATACCGGTTGTTCCACCGTTACCTGGGCATTGTGACCAGGGAAAACAATGCAACTTCCTGTTGTCGTGCAATGGCAGACGTGCTTCCTTTGTGCGGTGAAAAATTCCACCCAGCAAGCGAGACTTAAGGGTCACCAATCTATACGTGGATGGTGTCATTTTCTCCACAGACATTATACAGGGACATCAGTATTTACTTCAAAATGACAAGTTAAAGCACAAAAGTTGTCTATTGCCAGTTTAAAAGAAATGGAGCCATTGCTGTTATTATTTGTAACACCTGTAATTTTCCTGCTGTACCAAGTCAAAGTTCGGGCCCTGAAAAAGGTCTCTACGTATTATTAGACTGTTGGAATTTAAAAATATAGCATAGACAAACAGCTGCATTGTTACAGTTTTGAATTGTTATGGCTACTTGTTAGCTACTGTAACAGTGGCCAATCTACAGAATAAGCAGACAAGGACGAAGTCTTGGCATTCTTTTTGAGTCTTCTTTGTGTCCACCTGATGATTGTAATGTCCAGGACTCACTGTCTTTTTCCTCTGGTCTGGTCTCCATCAATCCCTGAGGAACTGCTTCTTTAGCCACTAAACACTCCACAATGTTCATCAGCTGGTTACTACCAATGTCTGTCTGCTGTTTGTTGCAAAGCTTCTAGGTTTATCAGAGCCTTTCATTTAGAACGGCCACTGCTGTTAATGGAAACGTTGTTAACGAGAGGGAAGTTTGCAGGGCGATGTACCGAATCAGTAAGCTAAAAAAATGCTAAAATGCTGTAAAGAACTGAGGAAAACTGCAAAGTTGGTAATACCCCTACATGGGATTGTCACTATAAGCAACATCTTTGACATTACATGCCATTAGATCCATTTGTGATATTAAAAAATATTGATAATGCAACTTTAACTCAGCTGTTATTTGAGTCCAATGATTCTTGCTACCTAATTAGCCTACAATCCACAGAACTTATTATTCCCAGTGCTAATGTGCTCATGTTGACCACCTCTAATCTCCATACACACATTATGTATTATTATCATCAAAAGTTGCACTGCATTCCTGTAGGGCAGAGGTACATGTTGACCAGGGAGAGTTTATTTATACCTGCTCATTATCTAGCCTCTTGTAAGTCCATTAGCATTCCAGGAATGTGCGAGGGGGGGGGAGTGAAACCTGATAGGATGTAAACAGTCCTGCCCTGGCAACAGTCACGAGGACCAGTCTAGTAAACAAAAGTCACGCTGAGTTGAAGTACATGATTTACTGGTGACTCCATGGTGCCAGAGACTTTAATTGAGCCAATGTGGTAGGAAGGATTTTGGCACAGATTGCTTTTGCCCTCAAGTTAATGTTTCTGTCCCACTGTCTAGTAAACTTCAAGCAAAGGGTCAGGGTAGCCAGAAAGCAAACGAGGTGTAGAACTGATCAGATAGGTTGTACATCGCAAGCACAGTAAATGTCATATGTCGGGGTGCCGTTTAGCTCACTTGGTAGAGCGGGCGTCCCATGTATAGAGGCCAAGTCCTCGCTGCAGCGGACCCGGGTTCGACTCCCGGCCTGGGACCCTTTGCTGCATGTCACTCCCCGTCTCTCTCCTCCCATTTCCTGTCATATCTTCAGCTTACCTATCAATAAAGCCATAAAAGGCCAAAAAAATACTTTAAAAAAAAAAAATGTCATATGTCAATCTTGTAGGACGTTGTTGGGTAAGTGGTTTTCAATCACTGCTTTAAAATATTTGACTACTTTAATGTTTTATAGTGGACCAATCTATTCTCCTTCCACACACCTTAATGGCCTGTTCTGACATTTGCATCAAGACACCAAAGCACATGAATTGGACTTTCTAATTGTTTGTGTCATAGTGGGCCTTGGACAGCTTGTACATTTATTAAGTTTGAACTTTCTACTGGCAGGTATTTGCACCATCATTCATACTTTTCATGGGTTTACATACAAACTGACATGCACAGATTATGGACATCCTCTCTTTACATTTTGGATAAGGTGACCAGACTTCTCAAAAGTTTTCCGCCTTGGGCAAGATGCCTCCATCTGCAACTCAAACTCATTGTAAAGCACGCCTTAACCAAATAACAATAAGCAGCAGTTAGTGACTTCAGTGTTTCAAGAGAAAGGATGTGTGTTTACAACCCTCCCCTGGTACTTTTGTATCAAGGTTCCACTCCTACACTGAGTGTGAGGGGTTTCTTTTCTTGCGACTAATGCACTGATGCTAATGCAACGAAAAAACATGGTCAACTAAGATTGAGGGGCCAGCCCTAGTAGAGTCAATCAATGAGAACTAACAGGACTTATTTGAACTGCTACACTCATTGAAGTCCTGTGGTATATCTGAAGTGGTACCTTGTGGGTACATTAAACGTTGGGTATATCATCTATCAAGATAAATAATTGAGGTTTTCTAAAACTAAACTGCCCTTCTGTTCACAGACAGGTTAGGCAGGTGGTTACGGACGTTATTGATGTTTGACCATGAGAAGACCTTGAGGTTTTTGTCATGCACACATACACACACAAACACACACAAACTCACTCACACTTCTTGTGCAAACACATATCACTCAATCAGACAAAGAACCATCATCATCGGTCAAAACTTACAGCAACGCAGGTTTGACACCCATGGGGCCTTAATGACTCCATTACTGAGATGAAGCACTAGTATTGGTCCGTAGTGACTGTAATAAATGCTTTTTGATAGGACAAGGGACTCTCCTGTTTCACTGCTAATAATAATAATTTCAGTGTCTAAGGATATAGGATGTCCCACTATACATACTGTAAAGCAAATGTGTGATTTGTGATGTTGGGCTACATGACAGCTGTTAACTTAGTATTACAGGGCCTATTCAATCCCTATCCCAAGCCTGGAGTTCCTGAGAAACTAATCTCCATTCACTGTCCATGTGATGTGTATGAAAGCTTTGGAAAAATCAAGTAAATGGACTTTGGTCTCTCAGCTTGATCAAGAATGAACTTAAACATTCAAATATCATTCTCATCAACAATCGTTTTTGTGTAATAATGTGTTGCTTGACCACTTTAGCATCTGTAAGCTCATAGTTTGGATTTTCTTGCTCACAAATGTAATTCTCAACAGTCACGTTGCACCACTTTTCAAGCATTAAACAGCAGACAGTCACTATTACAGTAGTGTCTAGACCAGGACCAGCACTTTGTGGAAGACGATATGGGTCCAAATAAAGCCTAGAGGTGGACGCAAACACTCCAAACTAGAAGAGTGCGGTCAGTATAGTGATGATCTCATCCAGGCTTAAAGCTAAGATGGCGGGGAGAGGATAATGAAAATGGGGGATTTATTCATCTCATATAATGTGAGGCATGACCATAACATACAGAATTAATCTGCAGATGCACTGGTTCAAGATTAGATTGAACTTTTCTGTGACTGTGGGTTTTTTCAGCATCAACAACGGCCAAAATATAGCCCGCGACAGACAAAGGTGAAGTGCTTTTTGCCAGGAAACACATTATTTGAACTCACAACACAGCCCATTCTCAAGGTACCGAAATTGTACACCGGTCGATCTTGCATCAATAGGTACTCAGTAGTCAACCGAAATGTCCCTAGTGGAAACCGAACTGAAGAAGTTGTTGATCACTTGCAACCCCCATGCCAGCTAGTTAATAGGAATAAGGTGTCAGAAGTCATGGCTGTAAAAAATTAACCAAAAAAAAACAAAGCAGTCAAGAAGATCCAAGGTTTTTCAAAAACTGTGAATAACCGCAACCACAAGAGGTCCTTGGGCACACAGTCAAAAATGGGCAGTAAAATATTGGGCTGATGAGTCCGGTAGTATGCAAGATTAGCTGCAGACACATGCACACACACACACACACACACACACACGACCAAACTGTGCTCTGATGCTCATTATAGCTCAATAACATACTGCACTGATGAGATGGTATTTACTCTGATTATAACAGCAGCGCCCCGCTGAGACGACTCCAGCACTACTAAATGAGTTTTTCCCCACATTCCACTTGCATTGCTTCAAAATTGATAGCTAATAGATCTAGCAGATGACTGGGAATCGTCTCGTAAGTGATTGTGTTCATGTGGGCTGACAGAATGAGGTAACAGATACTATGGATGGAGGCGTGGGAGGACAGGCCATGGTACATGATAAAGGGGTTAGTGGGATCTTGGAGGTGGATGGAGGGCATGGTAGAGGGGGTGTACAAAGATGAATAGGGTCCCCTTAGGGTCATGGTAGAACTGGAGGTTGTTCTTTTATGAGTGGCAGCTGCTTATGCTTCATATTAAATACAGGAAAACAGAAAATATATCATGATTTTGCATACAGAGGATTCATTAATTAGAACATTGTGAGTCACCAACATGCACTACATTTGAGATTTGAATATATTTTTTATGACGGCAAACAAAAAGTCTCTCCCTGACCACATGGGAATATGGTGTGTCGAAATAGCAACTTTTATCATCGGACTTTCTCGGTCTGTGGACGTCCTCCTGTGGGTCAAAAGACACCGGAACTCATTCATCTCTGCAGCCTCAGAGACACGGCTGAAAAATGGCTGTCTGGTCTTTTATGGGAGAACAGTTGACAGGTGCTACTTCAAACACTGCTGGATGCTTGTTCTGAGATGAAAACAGTGTTCAACAGAAACCAGGAGTTAGCAGTTATGATCTGCCCTGCTTTTCCACTGTTGTCCTACATTTTCTTTACAAGTTCATTGGATGTGATCTTAACCTTTTGGACTCACAGTTGTAGTTATTTGTGTAGCCCTTCTGCTGTCATTCTTTTTATCCATGCGCCTAGGTAGCTAGATGGATATGTAGAAAGATGACAGCCTAGAAAGGTCTGATGAGACAACTGTTATAAAACAATGATGCTCAACTGTGAAGCTCAGGAATTGAAAATCCCAGTCATATTCTGAATCATTGATGCTGATTATTAACCATCATGACCATCCAAGATCGACAAACCAAGAACTATGAGGTTCTTAAACAGTGATATAAAGCCACAAGTCCATGTGATATCAAGTTTCAAGAAAAACATGTCTGTGGAGAAGCACTACACTACCCATAATCCTCAAGTGTAACAATGATCTGAGTCTCTGCCCTCTTTTCTCTCTAAGCTTTTCAGCTCCTCCTCTTACTTTTCGACATTTTCATCTGATCTTGCTGTTGTTGATTTCGTTGATGTTGTTTTTTTTTTACTTGTAATAAAACCATTTCAGACATTCCCATAGCCAAGGCAAAATTTAGATAGATAAAAAAAATCTCAGAACTAACCGTAATAGTAAAGTACAACCAGGGAAAGTGGTATATATATCTGTCGCTTAATCATTTTATCACATATCAAGTCATCATATGTGAAATTTTTAACCTGGTTAGATGACAACAATGAGTGATAGAAAGGTAGGGCTGGTGAAGAGGTCTGTCCGGCCCAACAATGTGGCGACCCACCAGGATTTGTCCCAGTGTGCCAGATGGCCAGTCCACTGCTGCTTGGTGTCAGATCGAATCCAATTTTTGTGGTATCACCCACCCCTAAGAAGTACTCCCCAAGACCTGTAAACACACTTTAATGTGGAAAGTTGGAGAAACCCATCAATAACTTAGCAAAAACACACTGTAACAGATGAGTTCCCAATACAAATAGACATGCTTTAAGCCTCTCCAGTAAAAATCAAGAAACAGCAGGTCATAGCTGGAATATATAATCTGCTTTGTTGCTGACCTCAGGGTAGTGAAAACTGAAACATAGTCAAATGATTCTGGGATAAACATTCGCTCTCTCTTTGGGATCCCACAGGGAGCCTCTGTAGGGACCCTAGCAGTCTAGTGGGACCACGGGCCTCAGGGGGCTGTGTGACAACGGTTAGTTTGGCTGTGATGGAGGAAATTACTTATCGACTCAGCGGCTCTTTTTATACTGCAGCCCAATGCTCATGCTAGGGTTATTGAATCAGTACTGGGTCATTTGGGAGAGGGGCAAACTAGGTAAACCCAAATTTACCTCTATTCTTTTCCTTAAAGAGGTAAAAGAAAGAAAGGGAGGCTGTTAAAGAGGCAATGTTCAGTTTAGTTGTTCAACTGTTTTCAAAGGTCTTCACTCTCGTGTTACTGTTATAGCTGCACTAATCAGTATTATTGATATTAACAATGAATGATGTGACCTTGTGTAATGTAAAAGGTGTTACTCATAGTTTACAACCCCACGGAGGATCATCACTGGTGGATCGGAGGATCATCAGCTCTAAGAAGGCTTTAAGCCTCTTTTAGCTCATTATTTTGGTTTTACAGCCTTCAAACTCAACTCACTTAAATCTTGTTTTTAGCCTGCTCAAAAACAAAACACTCTGGAAAGTCCATACGTATCTGGAACCGAACACCAGACAGTAAAAGATAGCACTAAGGAAAGTGGCGCAATTAGTAGCTAAAGACAGACACAGTCATTGCTGGCGTTGGTGGAAAACAACACAGGGCTTAAAGGAATACTTAGCTTACATTCATCAGGTGCACAGAAATGCAACTCGTAGTTAAAACCCATTGTTGTTCCATGCCTGCTAAATGTGTAAATAGGCAAGTGTTTGCTTGCTTTTTTGGACCCCAAGTGGCCAAAGATATCAATGATGCAGTTTTATAACCGTGAGTATTTACCACAATGTTTCAATATGTTTATATGCTATTAGCTACTGTTTGCTAATGGCTCAAGTACTAAAGTTGGCAAGCAAGGCTAGGATGTGAGGTTTTCCAGCCCATTCTTGCTCCCAGTGTGTCATAAACGGTCTGGTCAGTGGCCCGACACTGTAGTTACTCCTCTAATGTCATTTCTAAAAGTGCCCCTTGAGTTCAATAATATAAAGAGCAATAACAGTCTGTGTTAGGGTGGGTCGGGGGACAGCTGGATGGGTCACACAAAGAACTGACTGCCGTTCAAGTCCCATGAGTGATCAAGTCTCGAGATTGACAGATTTTAAACTGTTACTTAAGTAAGGTAACTTACATACATTACGTAATATAGATCACATGCTGTAAATGACATATTATTTATCCTGAAGCTTTTCCTAAACCTTACCAAGTAGTTTTGGTGCCTAAACCAACCCAAACTGCAACTGTTTCACAACATCAACAGCAGTCATTATATGTCACATTATGTGAAATGTTTGTTAGCAAGCTTTCTTTTGAAAGTCTAACTGGACATTTTATATTATTGGTATCTTGACCACATAAGACTTTTACCTACAAAACTGATGTTAGAGCAGCAGGTAGAGCATCACTGCAGAGCATGTAGGCCGCTGACCAAGCGGCAGTATTTGACCAGTTGGGTTTTCCATAATAAACTTTAAAAGTTAACTTATTTAAAGCGTAAAGTAGGTTTAGATATCTCTCTACGTCCTGACACTTAGACTTGTGTGGTACTCTCTCACTTTGTGTATTGAGTCAGACCTCGGCAAAGCAAGCCCCTCCCATCCCCACCCTGCCATCCGAGCAACACATGACACTCGAGAGCCCAATGCAGATATTAATAGAGGTCATGGGTGGATTTAAAACTTGGAACTTCAGACACCACTTCTCTGAACTAGCATGGGTGTCTAGTCATGGAAGAGTCAGTTGTCATTATTATTGCCAGCAGAAATATAACAAATCTTTAATAGAATGTCAAGCTTCTTTACGCTTGTTTAAAATGTGTTTCTGTTCCACGTGGTATTTTTAGAACGAATCCCCCATATATGTGTTGTCTCAGCCATCACCAATCAATACCAAAGAAATTGATAGGTGAGTGTAAGGGATCGATTGAGGGTAAAAATAAGAGGATGTTTGCCTGACCTACACACAAACACACACACACACACACACAAACACAAACACAGACACTCACCCAACTATTTTTATCTTCATACCCAGAACTGGCTCCTCTCCACCACAGCATAACATGGCACAGCATCTAACCCAACTTTGATTGCTAGCTTTGATATCTCAGTCCCTCTCTCCACTTGTGAGAGTAAAGAACAGCCGCTCATGGAGAAAGAAAGGCGTGCTCGTTTAGTTATGGACCTGGAGGAGGTAATCCCTTCTCTTTCCGTTCGGATCTGTCTTTGCTCTTTGTCGATGTCGGGTTGTCGGACGTCAGGACTGACCTGTCCCCCCTTGTCTTTTTCCAGAATGGTCTTAATGCGCTCCACCTGGCAGCCAAGGAGGGACATGTGGATCTTGTCCAGGAGCTGCTGGATAGAGGTGCAGCGGTGGATTCGGCAACAAAGGTGGGTTTATCTGAGCTTCGCACTGAGAGAACTTTGGTTTCCTGAAAAGTCTTGGAAAGCCCTGTAGGGTGGGGGCTTTACACATGATTCACACTCCCTTCATAAACAGTATTTACAGTAAGGTTTGGAGAGATCGGTGTTTAATTGAGGGTTCTTACCCAGATGTGACACATCTACAACAATCTCCAGGTGTTGGGTTCTTCTTTTTATTATCATCATCACCATTATTTTATCTATGGCATTACTTTACAAACTTAATCTAATCAAAAGAACTATTATTCACGGTGATACTTTTCAACTTTTCAAGTATTTAACGTCTGATTGGGTCAAATTTCATACTTTCAGTGTGAAACTTTTTCTGCCACATTGCCCACAAGTGTTCCACCAATAGAATGAAACAGGGAGTCATTTTGTACACAGCCAATAGCTGTTTAAGCTGTCTGCCTTGCAAAGATTAGATACTAACACCTACAGCTACCGAGTGGTCTTGGAGCCGTGATGACTGTGCCTGTCAGGTTGCAAATACACTTATATTTTCTGGTTTAAATCTCATATCGGAAAAATTTGACAAATTGAATAACCATATCAAAACCAGACGGCAGAATGCTGTCAGTGTCCAACTACAAACTGACTTTTTACGCTGACTTTTTGGAACTTTTTGGAAATTCTACTTTTCCCCATTTATTACATACCCTTTCTTTCAGAGCGACTTGATTAACAATAGATTGGACAATCTGCCGCACAATCCACTTTATGTATACCTCTGCTCGGCTAGAATATAAAATACGATATAAGAGAGTTGACTTGAACAAAGTGTGTTAGCTTATTGTCCCGTTAGCAAACAACTACATACATGGACATACACAACTACTACATACCTAGCTCCCCTTGCATCGAATTATGTTGAAATTCATCACCAGGCAGACTGATCTTAGATTCTACTCTCAACCACAGCTGTGTATAAGAAATCGATTCGTTATCCTTTGCTAAAATAAAGAGTTAAAAATGTAACTCATCAATACTGTGAGCTAGAAATGATTGCAGACTTCACTCACTTCACAGCTGAACTGTAAGGTAAGGTCATAAAAAAGATACTTGTGGTGTGGCACCTTGTATTGGTCATCATTACTATGGTAAGCAAATGCTTGTTCTCATTTTCCCTTTATGTATTTCATTTGTCCAGAAAGGAAACACAGCACTTCACATATCCTCCCTAGCGGGTCAGGCTGAAGTGGTGAAGCTCCTGGTCAAACGGGGCGCCGACATCAACGCACAGTCTCAGGTGAGCCTCTCGACAGTTGTACCGCTTGTATTACTCATCGCAAATATCATGTTGGAGAGCAGTGACTTTATTTTGAGCAGTGTTTGGTTGAATAGCTCCAGCAGTGTTTTTCGTGACCTGTGGTTGATGGGTAACCTGCCATATTTGCCCGTGTGCCTGTTAGAATGGATTCACTCCGCTGTACATGGCCGCCCAGGAGAATCACCTGGATGTGGTGCGATACCTGCTCGAGAACGGAGGCAACCAGAGCACCGCGACAGAGGTGAGAGGACCCTTCTGTGGAATCACACATACAGCAAACTGACACTGACAAACAACTGGTTAATTAGCACTGAACACAAGGAAGATCTGAGGCTGATTTGGCTGTATTTTGCAGGCACTTAGGCGATAAAGTATTTGATATATTAAGATTTTGACCTGTTGATGGTGCTATAGTGAGAATTCTGGGGCTCATCTAAGTAAAACAGTTCACCGTTAGGGGGGCATGAATCCAGGCAATCCATCCAGGAAATGTTGAGACATTTTACTCCTGCTTGAAAAATGTCACACAGTGGCAAAGTTATGGGACCAACAAAGGACACATTGTTTGGGAATCATGATGACTGTACAAAAATCCATGGCAATCTATCCGGCATTTGTCGAGACACAAAGTGGTGGACTGACCAATACTGCCATCCCCAGAGTCCTGCTGCTAGTATGGCTAAAAGAAATTCTTCTCTTTAACATGTAGTTATTTCACTTGATAAGTGAAACTTTGAATTGTTGATGGTGCTAAATGAAAAGTGATTTTCACCTGGGAACAATGAATGTCTGTACAAAATTCGATGGTAACCTATTCAGTATTTGTCACAACGTTTAAGCGTTTGTCGATCAAAGTTAAAGGTCCCGTATTGTAGAAAGTGACATTTCCTGTCTTGATTTTCTTTTTTTATGAGGCCTTTAACCAACAATAGTTTCATATTTTGAAACGTCCATGGCTCAAACAGCAGCCCTGTCTTGGTAGGCTTTTAACTTGAAACATTTGCAGAAAGCGTTAAAATTCATTGCACTCAGCCTGGCCTTCCAGCACAGCCATAATTCAAAAACACTGACAGAGCTTGCGTTGAGTCGTTAATAGATGGAACCTGCAAAAAGCAGAGCGGTGAATGAGATGCTGCTGTATGGAATAAGCGCTTTAGAAATTTACACTGTACTGAAAAATCAACAGAAATGTATATACTTATATATAAATTAGAGTATTAAATATTATAATGAGACTTGCTCAACATTCCCAGATTAAGGATTTCTTGAGAACCAGATGTAACTACTTGTCTTCCCTCATCCAGGATGGCTTCACCCCTCTGGCCATCGCCCTCCAGCAGGGCCACAACCAGGTGGTCTCGATCCTACTGGAGAACGATACTAAAGGCAAGGTCCGCCTGCCGGCCTTGCACATTGCTGCCCGCAAGGACGACACCAAGTCGGCCGCCCTGCTCCTCCAGAACGACCACAACGCTGATGTCCAGTCGAAGGTACGCCCGTAGCGCCGCCTGTATCTGATGCGTTGTGCATGTGTGGAATCAAGCTAGTGTGGTGCTACGTGCCTGTGCCGATATGTCTACTCTGTCTTTGATGAAGTGTTTGGATTGTATGAGGTTGTGGTGGATTTGACTATGTAGGATCTGGTGTTGAAAACCGGTCTACCTTTCTTTTAAATGTCAATGGCTTTAGAATACTAACACTGGGGATCACCCACGGGTGCTGTGTAGACTCTTTGGATGGACAGACCTTGTTTACATCTGCTATTAAACTGTGATCTCTCTCCGGATAAGTGATCCTGATAATCATCAGTCTGATCACGCTCTCTGTCATTATATCCTATCTGCATAATCTCAAGATCTCATTTTTCTCGCCCGTTATGCAAAGTAGGCGAGTAAAGCTGATAACAAACAATTGCGAAGAAGGTGATGTTACAGTCCAGTTGTGTAGAATTCTTGTGCGTGGGCTGAGCTGTAGTTGTAGTAATAACATTACTGCCTGTGGTGATGGATGTCAGTACCATTAGTGATGAGGTTTCTACCCACAGTGAGGATTTCTAAACCTGTAGCCATGACATTCCTACCTACCCAAGGTCTTGACAATTTCTGAAAGCAAATGTAATGTGTGGGCACACAGTTGTTAACCTGACTCTCGCCAGATGAATTTCGTTCCGCCTAGCTCCACTCATCCATCTGGGATCGCTCCATTGGAGATGTGTTTCAGAAGGTTGGGCCTTATCAAAAATCCTTGCATATGATTGGATAAACCGCTTGTCTGTCGGAGCCATTTGGTAGATCAAGCTCTTGCCAAATCCGGTCGGGAGAAGGGCAAAAACATCGTTTCCACCAACAAAAGCCTTCAGAGCCGTTCTCTGATGTTCTTTTAACGAAAAACTATTGGGTAGATTGGACAACACGGATGAAATAGCAGCATCAATGTTGACGCTTGCTTCCTCGATGCGAGCCGCCATTGTTGTCTGAATCAAAACAGTCGCTTCTCCGCTACGTCACATCTATGAAACTCCCGCCCGGCGGTCCTGATTGGCTCTACCATAAAATCTGGTGCCGAAATCCCTCCCAACGGGAGCGATCCCAGATGTATGTGAGTGGAGCTAGACGGAGCTAGGCGGAACGAAATGCATCTGGCGAGAGTCAGGTTACGCAGTTGTACCTTTGGTTATGAAAGTTCTAATTCTCAATTTTGAAATAAACTAAACTAAATTATTTGAATTAGTAGAATTATACGTAAACCTCTTCAGTAGTCAACTTTGGTTTAATTTAAAGTCCCCATGAACAGAGAAGGACGCAACCAGAGTAATTCTGGGGGCCAGAAGTCATGGGTTACTGTTCACAAACACAACCTTTTCTATGAAAAAAACAAAACCGACGTCACAATTTGAACAAAAACGTGATCTGTAACGGTGACTTTGTTGCTAAAGTAACCGCCAGCGGCTGCTGAATGTAGCTGATGTTAGCTAGCTAGCTCAGTTAGCCATGCAGCCGTCTTCTCTGAGGCTGCTCAGTTCCGTCCCCGTCCGGCTGTGTTCACTGGAAGCTGCCGTCGTCATCAGTCAGCTGATCGCTAGCTCTATGGCGGGTGACATAGCGTACATTTAGCACTATTGGCTTCAATAGACTACATTCAAATATACAATTCCCTCCCTAGCGGCCTGTTTGACAGGAAACGATGAAAAGATGTTTCAAAATATGTAGGTACAGCAGATCAGAATATAGTTAGATCACAGCAGGTGTGAATAAGGTCCTTTAAAAATATTTATGTACGATTATTGTGTGTCAGAAGACCGCTTATATGCCGTGATGTACTTTCCCACGTAACTGTGTTGCTGTGTACTGTGTGCTGGAGTCTCCATCTGTCTGTCTCTGCGTCTCTCTGTGTCTCTCTTCCTCTCCCTCCTTCAGTGTCTCTGTGCCTGCCACGTCACTCCTGGTCCTGCCACTAACCGGGTCTCTCCCTCTTTTTTCCTTCCCTTCCTTTCAACGCTACCTCTCTCACACTTCCTTCCCCCCCCATCACCCCCCCCTCCCCTCCTACCTCGCTGCACCGGTTGTCTAAGTGTAGCACTGTCCACTGCATGGAGTGTGCCACTGTCTGCAGGTCGTATGGTGGTGATACTTAAGGCTGCATGCAACCAATGGGGAGGGGGGGTGGAGGGTTGAATTTACGATTGCTTTTCGACCGACGTGTCATTTCGGCATCGGTGGGGATTCACAGTTACCTGTCGATGTCGGAACGATGATCTGTACCCGTGACTGTTCTCCGATAACGAACAGTGGCTTTAAGTGACGTGGCTGGAGTGAAGATGATCAATCCGCATCCGAACGTTAAATATTGCTTCTACGGGAGCTGCTGTTGTTATGTAACAAAAGCACGGCCGCAGTAGCTCAGGGTATACGGCTTTAGTATAAATCCATATATGTGCATCCGACTGTCGTGATGCAGCCCTGCTCTCCTCCTGCGTGAGTCATATAAAAAGGCCCGGAGGAGAACGGCTATAAACGGCAACCACAGCGTACAGTCACACTCAGACACATCAGACACATATCGCTGTCACACACGGGGCACCGTTCTAATCACACAGCTCGGGAAAGCGGCGGCGACAGCTGCCTAAAATGGTCCGCTCACATCTCTGTTCTCTGAACAAAGATTGTTATCAACGGTGTGGCTGTCACGGAGCCCTACTTTGTTAAAAAAAAAAAGAAGTCCGACACAGTCAGAGAAGTTGTAGACAAACTGTACAAAGCCAAACTTTTTTTTTTTTTGGAAGAGGAAATGAATTACAATTAAATCACTGCCTTTCAACTAGAGCTGTCGCAACATCATAGTGTCTCTACACAATTTTCAGGGCCAAAAGAATTCACAATAATGAGATTAGTGCAAAAGCTACCTGTACTAGAGGGAAAGTGCATCAGTATTTCATTTAGTATGACTGCTTGCGTCTCTTCACCCAACGAACAGGAAGTTAACGAAAAGGACGACAACGTTCACAGCAGCTTAAAAGTTTAAGAGCCAACAATTAAACCCAGATTGATCAATAATGCAAATAATCTTTAGTTTCTTCTCCGGAGGATCTTAGGCTCTGATGACCGTCTACACGCCTTTGTGTGAACCTGACATATTAAAGGGAAGTCACCCGCTCCAGCCACGTCACTTGCCGGTCTTGTAACTGACTGCACAGCAGCCTCGGAGCCGCCGTGCATCCGCCCTGCACTGCAATGATGTGTTGAACGAGCCTAACTGAACTGATCTTTCCCTCCCTCATTCCTCCCGCTTCAGATGATGGTCAATAGGACTACTGAGGTATACACATGCTCCTTTAATTCTCCACAGATTCACTGTACAGTCCCATCCCCTTTGTTACTTATCTTTTCTTTCCTACCACCGTTTATTTTTTTTCCCCACTTCCACAGCACTGCATGGTGTAAAAGAGATCCCAAAGAATCCCTTTGGTTCATTTTCACCACCGTTTCTTTTTTTTTTTTACGTTTGTTATATGGAGAGGCCAACATGCACGGCTGACACGAATGGCCAAGCTGCTGCCGCCGTGTGTCCTGCGCTCAGGGACCGCCAACAGTCTGCTTCTGTTTAGTTTCTGGCTTAAGATTTTGTTTATTCATTCTGTCTGTATGGATTTCATTCTTTTTTCTTTTTTTTTTTAACTTTATATTCATTTTATCACCGGCTCAGAAAGCCCTCTTTGTTTTTGTCATGTGCGAGCCTGAGAAGAAAAAAACTAAACAACATCCTCATTGAGATGTATCGTTTAGTGATTCATTTACATTTTCCTCCCGCAAGGTTTTGATTGGATGAATACTGTGCTGATGAATTTAAGGAACAGCTGTGAATGTATATCGTCCACTAGTCTGTCTTGTAACTGTCTGTACGTGTTGTTATGCATGATTTCTAGAGATGCACTATGAACGACTTAGTTTAAAACAGTGTTGGTTAATGGATAATAGCGATATACTGCATACGATACATAACTCCTCATGTATGGAAGGCTGGTGCTGCCAAAATAAGAATGATTTTTAATTTACTCAAATTGAAATGTAGCTCTCCGTCTGTGTGCCGGTGACGTACGGTGGAATTGAAAACAATGATAAAAATCAGACTTTTGTTTTCATGTCTGAAAATACATAAACACAGCCAAAACTAAAATTGTTGAAAATTTAGATAAATTGTGTACAATTTGAAAATTTATAATTAATAGTCCATTTTATGCTAACTGTATACGGCTGTGTTTTATTTTGGATAAGTGGAATTTTTATTGCCAATACAATTTTCAGGCATTTTTAAATGTGATCACTATTCTTTGTCTTGACGCCTCATTTGCACTTTTGTCAGATCTACTACTGTTGTTCAAACTACAGATCGTGCTTCTGCGTGTTTTGTATGCCCGCCTCTGTGGTCAATCATAGTGCCCAACCAAGCCCTTTACCCAAACCCTGACACTCTTGGGTTTTGTCGTCAAAGTTTTGTTTGCCACGTTTGCACAATCGACTCAGACTTTCCTGTCGGAAATCTCGGCATAAAGGTGGGATCGAGATAGAGGCCGCTCATGAAACTCAGATCAAATTCTTGATTGAGGCAGTGCTAACTGAACAAATGGAGATGCTGTGATACGAGAAAGTTTGAGACCGGCTTGAAGTCGAAACCAAGCGCCGCCGAACTCGCAGTGCGTCACCCACAAGCTTAAAGGGATATTCCGGTGTAAATTTAATCCATGGTCTAACACACCTTGACACCGAGTAAGACTCCTCCTCGAGAGGTCAAGTTTGCTGACCGCTAGCTTAGCTAGTTTTAGCAACCTCAGAAAAGACCGCACGAAAACAATACACTGCCGCTTACGCCTCCAATTAGAAACCGCCATCAAAAAGCCACAATTAATGGTCAAATGTACAGTCCCAGCACACAGTACGAAGGCTCAAACATCTGCTAGCTTTGCCGGATTTGTATTGAAAACACAGCACAACTCACCCTCTCCTCCAGCAGCCTGCCTGTGTCGGGAAGCCCTGACGAGTCGATTACCGAGTGCAGTAGATTTCCGCAGCTCAAGGATGAAAATGCATGATTATTACTCCATTACTTCCGTTATTTTCCCTGTCCGCTCTTGATAATAAGAACTGAGCATTCCATGGAGTAATAATTATACATTTTCACCCTTGAGCTGCAGAAATCTACTGCACTCGGTAATCGATTCATCGGGGCTTTCAAACACAGGCAGGCTGCTGGAGGAGCACGGAGAGTTGTGTTGTGTTTTCAATACAAATCCGGCTAAGCTAGCAGATGTTTGATGCTTCGTACTGTGTGCTGGGACTGTACATGTACTGTTGCTGAAGTTTGGTGCTGTTCTGACCATTAATTGTGGCTTTTTGATGGCGGTTTCTAATTGGAGGCAGTGTATTGTTTTCGTGCGGTCTTTTCTGAAGTTGCTAAAACTAGCTAAGCTAGCGGTCAGCAAACTTGACCTCTCGAGGGGGAGTCTTACTCGGTGTCAAGGTGTGTTAGACCATGGATTAAACTCGGTACGGGCCCTGGTTGTTGTGGGGTTTGCGTCTTTCAACAGGATAGACTGTCCAGTTTTATGAAAAGACTATATTAACTGCGGTGAAATACTGAAATTGATGATTTTCCTGTAATATTGGCAGTCCTGGTCTTCCATACCTACCAGCTACCTGAACAAGTCTTTTCAAATGCATGCTTTGCTACACAATACCTTCAAATTAC
Organism: Lagodon rhomboides; assembly: GCA_039737535.1. Lineage (NCBI taxonomy): Eukaryota > Metazoa > Chordata > Actinopteri > Spariformes > Sparidae > Lagodon > Lagodon rhomboides. The sequence continues at coordinate 12,231,689 of CM077806.1, forward strand.
TGCTATATAACTTTTACTCTTTGACTACTGCAAACAATGCAAATCAGTAATGGCATGGGACGCTTAGAGAAAAAGACCTTACAAATGTGACCTGCTTGGCCCAAAAGACCTGGCGCTGAACAGCATGTTGCATCCACGCTACCTTCATTTGCAACCATTCTGAGCTTCTTGACTGTGTAAAGTTTTGAAACCATCACGTTAGTCACTGTATTCTTCACACTTTGTAAACAACTTCTCCACATTAAATCGGACCACACTTACAGAATGGCAAGGTAAGGCAAGAATTTCACAACTCCTCAAACCTGCTCTTGCAATCTCTAACTTTCTCTCATATATCTCTCATCGCTAACTCTCAACACTTCTACGATGTACAGTGAACATAGTGCACTTTGGTGTTGATCAGAAATCTTACCCTTCCTGTCACGTGCCACGTTATGATTTTACTATGATTTGGTGTCGTTTGGGTACCTAATACTGTTTGTCCATCTCCATGTCGATCTTGACGACAATCTGTGTGTACTGTACATCCGTTTGTTCTGCTTTTCTTTTTCGTTTCAAGTTGTTTTTTCGAGGCAGAGGGAAGCCCTGCCTTTCCATTTGTTCCGTTGGTTGATAATCTGCATGGAAGTGTGTATTGGGGGTTGTGTGTATGGGTGCTACATATTCTGACTTGAATATTTTTCAAATTTAGATTTTAGTTTTTTTTCTTTCCTGTGACTTTTCTGTTCACTTTTCTTTGCTTTGGTTCAACTTCCGTTCACCTTTGATGCTTGACGCGACTGCTGCATGCTGGGGAGACTAAAAGATCAAGAGACATAAGTGACGTGAAGTAAATAGGTCTGACCTCTCTGTCCCCCCTTCCTGTGTGTCTGTCTCTTTTCCTGTCTGTCTTCTAGAGTGGATTCACCCCTCTGCATATCGCCGCCCACTATGGCAACGTCAACGTGGCCACGCTCCTGCTGAACCGAGGGGCGGCGGTCGACTTCACGGCAAGGGTAGGATCCCTCGCTAATACGCACGGTTATTCGGATCAGATCAGTCCATTAAAAGACTGAAACTCTACTGAAACACTTGCACACTGTTGTTGGGGACTGAATGTCAGGACTATTAGCCATTCCTTTTATTTCCTAATCGGAAACCTTTAAAAAACTCCAGTGTCCAAGAGACCTCTGCACTTCGACTCTAGCAAATTAATTATGTGTCTCGTCATTTTTTTAATGTACTTTTCTTAGAGGGGCTACTTGTAAGATATGGCTGGCTTAAAACATCATCAACATGTGTTGATGTCAAAGCTATAAAGTGCTGTAGGGATGCTGTGTTTTTGTAGCTAACACTGAAGTTAGCATGGCCCTGGTTCCCTCCACAAAAAATAAAAATAAAAAAATAAAAAATCTGTCAAACACAAGTTTGTGATACTTACAGGTTTTGTTCATCAAGTTAATCCTCACAGATGAACATCACTTTCATGATTTTTAAAGCGTAAATTAAATCTGTAGCAGTAAAAAGCTAACGTTAGGCTAAAAACAGACGACATCACGGTCACAGCACTTAAATGTCACCACCACTGAACAACTTACTGCGCTATAGAATACACACTTTGCTATAAACTGATCAATGTACAAGTTGTAAAGTTAGAGTTAGAATAGTTTGTAACTAAAGACGGACTAGTGAGCAGATGAGTCTCCGTGTTCGGCGACTACAACCTCTGTAGTCCTGTTTAGACACCAACACCCTTTTTTGACCCATGTAAATGCCCTATAATTCAAACGCAGGGTATTTACTGGTTTATTTTATGTTAAAGAACAAAATGTGAAAATCTGTTAAGCTTGTATTAGCCACAGACCTCTATTTCAAAACCCATCGACTTTGAGATGAAAAAGGTAACTTCTCTCCGGGCTTTGAAGACTCATTCCTGCGGCGCTCTATTTATGGACAGTGTTGCAGAGATGTTTACCGAACTTTGTTGTCGAGAGTTCCAACAGCCGCTGTGGTTTCAGCTTGCTTGCCCGGGCACATGTGAGCTGATCAATCGGAGCAGACTGGAGATTCGGCAGAGAGGCATCAAGGAGACAGGAGCTAAAACAGAACGTTTTCAAACGCACCTCCGGCCGTCTCAGAGGATGTGTTCAGTCCCAGCCCGGTGTCCTGCTGCGATCGCTCGCAGGCTGCCAAATCATTTTGAGCTGAGCTGACCGGCCCCGCGAACCGAGGTCTCAGGCCGCTGGCTCCACGGCTGACTGAGCCGTGAGCTCGTCGTGTAGCCAGCTGAAGCCGTGGACAGCGAGCAGGTTGTCGGTTTCTCTGGTGATATGCTGCCCCCTTTGAATTTGAGGCTACCGTCAATGTCTGGCCATATTTCACAAATTAGTCACAGTCGCATTGAGGGGGATTTTTCTCTTTTTATTTTTAAATGTGTTGTTCTCTCGCAGCGGCCATAATGAAGGTATTACACAATTAGCAAATCTAGATCTCAGTCCCCGTATCCTCCCTCTTAAGCCTCGTCAGCGTTTTACACACAGACAGCCCTCTTCCAGCGGGTCCTCGTCTTTTAACTGAGGTTTTGAAAAGGCCAGACACGTCCTTTAACTCCCCCCCCTCCCCGCCAACGCAGCAGCACACATCGCCAACTCTCATTTCTGGCCTGTCGGATGTACATTTTGTCCCTTCAATCAGTGTAATCTGGAAAACAAATTCAGCCGCTCTATTTTTATCCACGCGAGTGTGGATCAAAATAGCTCCGTTCTCACCTCTGCGGGAACAGAAGAAAAGTATACAGTTTGCAATCCGCATGACATGTGGAGTTCAGAAGCATTTCTTCCCGAGGCCTCGTGGGATTGGCTGCGTTGTTTTTAAATCGTGTGTGGTTAAAATGTTGTAACCGGTTTCTTTTTTTAGAAATTTTCTTTTTTAAGAATTACTTTTGTATTACTTTTGAAGAGAACTGCTGTTTTACTGTATTTCATATTATTTAATTAATCACTCTGATAATGTGCAACTGTACACGGTTGAGTGTGAACATCAAAATGTTTTAATGTGTCTTGCCTAAATGACTGAAGGTGGTTTTCTCTCCCCGCTGTAGAATGGGATAACTCCTCTCCACGTGGCGTCCAAGCGCGGCAACACGAACATGGTCGGTCTGCTGCTGGACCGAGGCTCTCAGATTGATGCTAAAACACGGGTGAGTATCGTGATCTCGTCTCAGTGGTGAATTGCAGACTGAGCATCCTGATTAAATGGGAGTTCATATCAAAACGGCGCCGCAGTGTGCATCCCCTCCTCCCTCCTCCCCTTCTCCACAGGGGTCAAATGTTTCTGCTATTAAATCCACGGGAGCGTAAAAATGACCAGCTCGGTATCATCATCTCCATTAGTGACAGCAGATGTGAATATGAGCTTAATGCTGTTGTTGTTGTCAGTCGAGCCGGACCTCAGCGGGTCAGAGGATTAAATTCAGTATCCGACCGGATGGACGGCCTGACCTTTGTGGTGTTCTGTTGGTGCGTGGCGGCTAACAGGACACTCATGTTATTGGCTATATTTCACTCTAACCACCGTGAACGACATCCAGCCCGTGTTAGCCGCTGGCTCCACCTGCGTTTAGACAGAAGCGTGGCTGTATGCATATTACAGCAGCTAATGAGCGACTTCTGCACGCAAAACGACGAGCTTAGTGAGTGAAACCGCTTGTTTGTCGTCCCGCAGGACGGTCTGACCCCGCTTCACTGCGCAGCTCGCAGCGGACATGACACATCTGTGGAGCTGCTGCTGGAGCGAGGAGCACCTTTACTGGCCAGGACCAAGGTGCGTCACATCACCTTTCACCTTTCACAGCTGAAGAGACGGACGCATGTTACTCAGTCACCTTTTCAAACTGTGTCTTGTTAGCTAGTTGACATTTTTAAAGTAGTTAGTGTACATCCACAACAGCATCCTCAGAGGTATGATTTCCTAACTGGGGGTTCTGTACATATAGTAGTCCAATACATATTGAATATAGACTGAATGAGAATATAGTTCTTTAGGATATAACCCTCTTTGTGGTGCAGCCAAGAACTTTTGAAACTTTTTAAAGGAACAGTCTTACTTTGTGGAAATACACTGTATATGTGTTTTGAGCAGTGTACTTACATTACATTACAGTACAATACAACACATTTATGCAATACAATGTATTTTATCAATGTTCTCGTCTAATTCTGAGTAAGACAACATTTCAGGTACTCCAAGTTTCATTTCACAAACAAGATGAATATTAGTCCATCATTCACTTTTCTTTTATCTTAATGCTTTTGGTCTCCGTCAACTCCTGAGAAAAATAGCTGTCCCTTTAGCTGTTAAATGCTCCACAATGCATCTGTTTCCACGGCTAGGTCTTTGTTTTTCTTACAAGAAGAGGCACACTCTTGAACTAGTTTTTCTTCGTCATCATTTAATGTACACCCATGACAATGATCATAGAAAAAAGAAGAGGAAAAAATAAGAAAAAAATCTTCCACTGTCATCATCATTCTCCATCCTTATCTCTCTTCCACACTTCAGAACGGGCTGTCTCCTCTCCACATGGCGGCGCAAGGCGACCACGTCGAGTGCGTCAAACACCTCCTGCAGCACAAGGCTCCCGTCGACGACGTCACGCTGGACTACCTGACGGCGTTGCATGTGGCGGCGCACTGCGGCCACTACAGAGTCACCAAGCTGCTGCTGGACAAGAGGGCCAACCCCAACGCCAGGGCGCTGGTATGAAACTTTTTTAATCCTCTCTGGGAAATTCAATCAGCTCTAGGATACATTTCCAAAAGATAATTTAGTCAAGCTGTATATACAGACTCAGTCGGCTAAGATGATGTTTAGTAATGTTAAATATTGTTTGGGTTCATCCTCCACTGTGTGTTTAACCAACAGAATGGCTTCACTCCGCTGCACATAGCCTGTAAGAAGAACCGAGTGAAAGTGATGGAGCTGCTGGTCAAATATGGAGCCTCTATCCAGGCCATTACAGAGGTAAGACACACACCTGAGTGCAACCTAAATCAACAAACCTTTGAACCTAGTGGGGGTACACGACGGGTCAAGGCCTGGCTTAACCAAACAGATGGTAGTGGACATAGGAGGTTCAGGATTCATTTCAGTTCATTTGTGCACCTGACTCAGTCAGCCTCTGCCCCTGGGCCTAGTGGGTACCGTACAGTGTACACAAACGCTGTCTGAGACTCCTTTAGCAACTCAAAATCCTGAGGGTGTTTAGATCCCCAGGGAGAAGAACTCCAAAGACAGTGATCAGCTTAGAACCACCTCACCGCCCAGCATGGGAGGCAAGATATTTTTCAGCACCTTGTCCCAGCGGCTGTCAGAGTTCGTCTTAAAGACTGATTACATCGACACATCAGTACAGAAAGGCAAGATCTCCGAGACACCCGGCTGCCTCGAGCATACAAGGGCGACCTCGTGGTCCTGTGGTTGGACCTCACAATGCCTGTGGGTCCATACCAAACACAAGCTGGTTGAAGGGACTCTCCGTAGACACCATGTTCCCAGCAGGATCAACAACCTCATTCTGGATTGCTGCAACAACTTCCGGATGAGAGTTACTTCTGGGTCTTCAGCATAAAAGTGGCACAGGCTTGAAAAAGGAATCATAACTGGCTGCACCATGAATATGTGGAGTGTCGAGGACCCCTGACAAAGACCGATCAGAGCCTGACATGGACAATCTGACTGTTCCAACATCATCAGTGGTCCGTGGCAGCAGATGGATCTTACAAGGACTTGAGAAGCTCATCTCATGGGCAAGGATGAGCTTCAAACCATGAAGGTCAAGGTACCTTGTATTGAAGAAAGGGAAAGTTGTGGAGTTCCACTTCACAATTTCGGAGACCATCATTCCAGCACCGTCAGAAAAGCCAATCAAGACCCTAGGGAAACTCTTTTACTGCAGCCTGAAGGAAACAAACACAATTCACAAAACCTGCAGTGGCTTCGAAGCCCGGCTAACCAAGATTGACAAGTCTGGGTTGCCTGGTCATTTCAAGGCTTGTATATACCAGCATGCCATTGTGCCCAGGGTTTTGTGGCCCCTGCTACTGTGTGATGTCCTCTTGTCCACTGTGGAAGCTCTGGAGAAGAAGATCAGCAGCTCTCTGAGAAGTTGACGTTGCCAGAGAGCTGAGGCATTATTTATCATTTTAATCCTTTTTTTAAATGCAAAATTATGTATAATAATGGAAGAAAGAAGATAAAACTACACAGTCTAAACCAAAAGTTAGGCAGTTCCTGTATTTTTGTTTTTGAAAATTGTTTGTCTGGAGAAGTATCTTTTGGCTGCACAGACACTGCTAGCAATTGCCAGATTACATCATTCACATTTTGCATCTTAATCCCTTCGCTTAGCTCTCCTTGAGTAAAAAGAATTGATGATTGACATGACTGACATTTTATCTTATTTTTCCTCTTTTACTTTCCAGTCTGGTTTGACTCCGATCCACGTCGCAGCCTTCATGGGTCACCTGAACATAGTCCTGCTGCTGCTGCAGAACGGGGCCTCGCCCGACGTCAGCAATATTGTAAGTAGTGGGAAACGAGCGAATCAGAGAAAGGGAAAGTGACAGAGAGGATAATGATGCATTCTCTTGTAATTTAGTAGTTTGAAAGTGAGTCATCAGAAAGGTTAAATCAGTGCATGTTTCAGTTGAAAATGTGTTTGTTGACTGTTCTGATCCACACGCTGCTGCATGTTGTGTCTACAGCGTGGAGAAACGGCGTTACATATGGCCGCCAGGGCGGGCCAGGTGGAGGTGGTCAGATGTCTGCTGAGGAATGGAGCGATAGTGGATGCCAGGGCACGGGTGAGACTGCCGTTATCTGAAGTGGCACGCCACAAAGGGCTCTAGTTTTTTTGTCACCGTGCAGAATAAGGTGTCATTCTTCTTCTGCTGTGTCACCTTCAGGAGGACCAGACTCCCCTCCACATCGCGTCCCGTCTGGGAAAAACGGAGATTGTGCAGCTGCTGCTGCAACACATGGCCCATCCAGACGCTGCCACAACCAACGGCTACACCCCCCTCCACATCTCGGCCAGGGAGGGGCAGGTGGAGACTGCCTCCGTCCTGCTGGAGGCCGGAGCTTCGCACTCGCTGGCGACCAAGGTGGGTCGAGGAAACATGTTTCTGAATTTCTAACTTCTGTTGTTTATTGTTGCATCACTGAAGGCTGGCATTTTTTTGTTGTTGAAGTCTGGAATCTTTATTTTTGGTGAATATTACTGAACTTTTCTCACCCAAACCTGTAAGAGGACACCAGGATTAAGTCAAACGGTTGTTGTAAAATCCAGATGTGAGACCAAACGAAAGCGAAATTGCGTGTTTGCGGAACCATGACCTCATCTTACTAAGCATAGGCAAACTATGAGCTGACGTCTACGTTTTGGGGTCGGTTTTGACTCCAAGTTGAATTTGTAAGCGCTGCTCTGTAAAAACTCAGGTTACTGACAGCAGAAACAAACAAATGATCAACTGTAGCAGCTTTGAAATCTGTCGAAACACAAATGCACTGCGGGATCCAACCAGATTAACTGAATGTAACAAATGTGCATCAACAACAACTTATAGTCGCGCACTGATGAAAGAATGGCGTGCACGTACACGGCAGACAGCGGTCCCATGGTGGCCTCTCCTGAAGCCTCAGTGTTACTGCATGTCTCTTGTCTGTTTGACCCACTTGTGATGAATGATTGATGACATTGTGAAGCCGCCGCCTTCCTCTTGAGTTGTGCACGTAGCCTGAACGCGGTCAAGTGATTTATCACCGTCACTGTGTTTACCAGAGGACGCTGCGCAGTCCAAATCATTACTGTACATCCACTGTAGGACGGACGAGTCCTTCACCTGGTTGATACGCAGCGCTTTCTGATGCAGTGAGGGTTCAGTATTCCTCCTCTCGCCCCCTTTCTCTCTGGGCTCTCCCTCAGGAGGAAGGGTGTGGCCGTCGCTATGGAAACCAGATCAGGGAAAGTTGTTGTCATGCAAGTGTTAAGACTCTCCATCCATCCAGGCATGTTCATAATGGTCCTTGTCCTTGATTTTTTTATCGCACTGAACAACGTGTCTTCTCCAGGCCTCAGTCTCAGGAAACCCTCTCTCTCCTCCTCCACCCCTCTCCTCTCCATCCTCTCCATTCTGTTTCCTGCGATCACCTATTACATCAGATATAATTCGGGGGTTTGACAAACAAAGGATCGCTCCCTCCGTGGGCAGGGCTCGGTCATGAACACACTGATCATGTGGTTTCTGTAAGCTCCAGTCGAGCTCTGTGTTTCAAAATGGTTAAAGTGCCCCCTCTGCTGGCTGTATCGTGGAAGTTAAAAGACTGTTTTGATTTAGGGTTACATGGAATTGCATCAGCATGCCAGCCGCCGGGGACTTCTTTATTGTTTTATGTCAGTAATAAGGTGGTGGTAAAGAGATCTTATCAGAAACCATTGTAGCACATACCTATGATGTATATATACAGTGATGATGTCAGAAATAGATGTCAACAGTAGCATGTGTCTGTGAAAGAGACACTTAAATATCTGTACTCTGGTGACCTCCTCAGGTGTTGGTCTGAAAACGTGTAATACACTACACATTTATAAATTGTTTATTTGTGAGGGGAAATAGTCGCATGTATTTATTAAAATTATGCGAATATGTCTGTATGTAAGGAGAGATCAGAGGAACCAATAATGCAAAACAATGGCCATTGCCAATGATGTTTGACTTTGATACAAGTTGATTTTATGTAAGATTTCTGTATAAGAACGTCTAAAAACGACCCGACCTCTGTTATATATTGCGCTGAGTTGTGCTCTTACATTATCCCAAATGTTCCCAACAATGAAAAATAGGAAAGCTGTCATTTTATTTTGGTTGCCTGTCACTGTAAATACCAGGAGAGAGAGGAAGGACATTTGTGAATTAGACTAAAGCTAATGCGAATAAAACTTTAAAACATTGCCTCGTCTGTGAACAGTTGTGACCGAGTCACGCCAGATAGATTTTCACCAGCAATGGCAGTCGTTTAATGGTGTGTTCACCAGCAGCGAAGCAAGTTTCACTGCAGGATCACTTTTGTTTATTTATGTGACCTTCGTAAGTGTTTATTCACCCGAAACAGCCAGATTACTTTACTTAGCATGAGCTGTAAACTCAGGTCAGCCTCTGACTTAACTCAGCACTCAGCAGAGTCTCTGGTTCTCCATCTTCTTTTCCCCCTCTCCTCTCTGTAACGTTACGTTCATGAAGTAAAGTACATTTCCCCTCCAGCTCCAGTCAGCAGTCAACATTACAGAACATAAACACCCGACAGTGGAGGTCACCTCCACTGATCACTGCTGCAGTCAGGCTGATAAACAGGAGTGAAGAAAAATCGTCATTTTAATCCGAAAGGTTAAAAAGTGATCTCTGAGCTCTCCTCCCATCAGTAAACAGCTCCAGATCAGAGCAGAATCTGATGTGACTCCTGGTGTGTATTCCTGCAGAAGGTCTGGCTCTATCCTCCAGAGCTGAAGGCTCTGAGCAGCTGAGCAGATCTCCTGCATTCACTGTCTTCAAACACGCTTTTTAATCTCCTCTCTGGTTGCTTCCCTCCACAGAAAGGTTTTACTCCCCTGCACGTGGCCTCCAAGTACGGAAGCCTGGACGTAGCCAAACTTCTGCTGCAGCGTCGCGCTCCACCTGATTCGGCTGGGAAGGTATGTATCCAACACAAGAGCTGTATGTTGTAGTTGTTCCTGTTTTACTGTAAATGCTTTGGTGAACCCTTTTCCTGTGTGTTCCATTTTTCAATTAAAGTGGTTTGCTATTTTTCTGTATTGAGGTTATGTTGACTGAAGGAGGACCGGTAAGCCTGGTTCCAACAAAATCAGCCGTTACTTCATTTGGATTAACTTTGTTTCATTCCAGAAAACATAAAACAGATAACAGAAGCATTTTGACACCAACGTTCCTTTTTTTCCTGCGAATATGTTCGTCTTTGCATCATAATAAGGAGCCGCTCAGTGATCCTTCCAGCTGTTGCCGTCTAATATAACCTGCAGTCTTCTCCCCTATAACCCTTATTGTTAACTGTGTGTGTGTGTGTGTGTGTGGTGTTAATGGCTTGGTGCTGCACTAACCGCTGTTTAATCCACGTGCGCTCACCGTCCATCCCCCTTACAGAACGGCCTCACCCCGCTCCATGTCGCGGCGCATTACGATAACCAGAAGGTGGCGCTCCTGCTTTTGGATAAAGGAGCGTCCCCCCACACCATGGCCAAGGTGAGAGCGCACGGAGAGAGTCGTAGACACTGTGCTGGAGGTAAAGGGAGAGCTGAGCGGAAGGTTCAGTGACAATAAGATGGTACAAGGAAAGTTCAGCCAGAAGTAAAAAAAATATGTTTTTCTTTCCAATTTAAGTCTGACGTTAGCCTCAAAACTCATACGCCCTTTATTTTCTCGTAACTGAGTGTAATCTGACTACACAGCTGTCAGAAACACGCAGCTCTCAAAGCAGAAGTTTCCAGTGCTCGCAGCAGAGAGGATGAAACTCACCTAGATATCATACCGAAGAGCGTGACCGATGTTTCACGGGTTTCTCACCTCATGATGTGATATTCAGGCTTGGTGCGACTTGACAGTAGATTTTACTTCCATTATTCTATTCTGTTTTTTGTTTAAATGTCTTTAGTGTTTGATAATATAGGCGTATTTTTCAAACATGACATTACCTTGTATATTCTGTTTGTGTGTAACGCAAATATAGGTCTACAGCAGGAAGGCAATTTAACATCTAAAATGAGGCAGCTTTGTTTTTGTTTTTTTTGTCGGAGTACTCCACAAATATATATCGTATAATGTAATTTCAACTTTTAAAAAAGGACTACTTTGAGCTTCGGATCATTTGTTTGCCGTTGAGTATTTGGGGCAGCAGGACAGTGTGTGTAGGATTGTGTCAGCTAAGATGTGTGTTCGTGGAAACAGAGGACGAGAGCAACAGTATGACTCACTGATGTATTTGCATTTTTAGAGAACAATAGAGGAAGATACATCGTGCTTTGATACTATTTAATAGGATCAATTCATCGCTGGTTTAACTACACATGGGAGTCGTTGGCAGTGAAAATAGCCAGCCTTATTCTCTAATACTAGTCAAAACAATGTGTACTTCAGTAATGTGTGTGTGTTGAAACTACATGCTACTACCACGCCAAAACAACACTCTCATCCGGCGTTAAATACATTTGGTGCTAATAAGATTATATAACAACCCTACTGGATAAACTACAAGTTCGTATTAGTTTCTAAAAAACCTTCTGGCGTGTGAAGTGACACCCTTTCCTCTGCCTCTCTGTCCCCGTCCATCAGAACGGCTACACTCCCCTCCACATCGCGGCCAAGAAGAACCAGATGGAAATCGCCACAGTGCTGCTGCAGTACGGGGCCGAGACCAACATTCTGACCAAGCAGGGCGTCACCCCGCTCCATCTGGCCTCCCAGGAGGGCCACGCCGACATGGCCGCGCTGCTTATAAGCAAGGGGGCCGAGATCAATGTCCAAACTAAGGTGCCGAACTAGCCTTGGGTTGGATTTGTGTGATACAACATTAAATCCTCAAAACAACAACATCACATCGCCATGCCAAGGGTGTTGGGCATAAATGACATAGTATAAGATGCTTAAAATCATTTCAGCTAGTCTGGTTTTCACCTATTGTTTACTGTGATTACAGAATGAATGAATGACATTACATACCTGTACTAGCGGCCATCTAAGTCCAATCAGCGTAATAGAATTAATCAAGTGATGAAATCTTAGCCAAACTGCCGATTTTAAAACAAAATTCATCTTCTTTGCAGTGTCAGATTAGCTGCGTTAGCCTGTAGAACAGAGACAGTGGACGGACTGCGGTGTGAATATGGCTGCTGTGCATGTCGTAACGGTGTGTGTGTGTGTGTTCCTCGCGCAGAGCGGCCTGACCGCCCTCCATCTGGCCGCCCAGGAGGATAAAGTGGCTGTCGCTGAGATCCTCGCAAAAAACGGAGCCAACCTCGACCAACAGACCAAAGTACGAACAATCCCGCTTTTTCACGCCGGTTGTAATAAAGCGTCATTGAAAGCCGTCTCACATCTCACAAACTCATGGACAGATTTTTCTTTTACAGTGATTACACATTAATGTAACCTGTGATTTAGTCTTATTCCTGATTGGAGGATTTTAACAGATGTGTTGTTGTATTGCAGTTGGGATACACCCCGCTCATTGTAGCATGTCACTATGGCAACGCCAAGATGGTCAACTTCCTACTTCAGAACGGAGCCAGCGTCAACGCCAAGACCAAGGTACTGAAACTAAGCCAAAGCAAATGCTTGCAGGGCTCAGATAAACGTTCTTATCTGAGCTCTTCATGTTCTATTTTTACATGCATTTTTTAATAATAATGTTAATATCATCATATTTTATTATTATGTTTCACATGCTGATTCTAATGTTAAATCCTGACAGTACATTATTGTATGATAAAGATCTTTTTAATGTTATAAAAATCTATATTTTTAATAATATAATGACTCTTTTCCTCAACATTACTATATACCAAATTATTCAGCTTTAATAAGTATAATAAGTTAGTATATATATACAATACATTTTCTAATTAGAAGTCTGTGCATACCATAGAGAAACAACTCTGAAAATGTTGATTTAACCTTTTTTTAAACCCACTTTAATGTCCTCCCAGAATGGATACACTCCCCTTCACCAGGCAGCCCAGCAAGGAAACACACACATCATCAACGTCTTGCTGCAGAATGGTGCCAAGCCCAATGCTATCACTGTGGTGTGTACAGAGACCCGCGCCCCACACACACACTCACACACATATGTATATGTGTATATATAGTTTCAGATATACATCTCATTCCCTGTGCATTCTTGTCCAGAATGGTAACACTGCTCTGGGTATCGCTCGGAGGCTGGGCTACATCTCTGTGGTGGACACGCTGAGGGTCGTCACTGAGGAGATCATTACCACCACAACGGTACGTCACACACCTACAACATTTGACAAACAACATTTTTAAAAACATCAAATTCGTTTCCTGTCAGAAGCCGACGTGCGAGGTTATGTTAGAGACAGCAAGAATCTGGAAATGTCACGAGACATCATGTGATAAATGATTGCTCCGAAACATCTAGTTTAAAGCAACACTGTGTAAGTGAAAGGTGATGTAACGCATTATTCCGAATCCACATTCCCTCAGAAATCAACAGGGTAATTCATTAGGAATATAACACACCTATGCTCAGTTAAATCCACTCAGAAATGACCAGGTATGACCAGTAGGTCAAAAGTCAAAAGTCACACACGTAAAACAATTAGTAACTCTCAAGGAGACTTGTTGTTGTTCTTGTGTGGGATGTAAAGAAAAAATCTAATTTCCATCATCCTGTTGATATTTCTTTTTATCTAACTTAATACAGCATTTTATCCTAGAATATTGAGACAGACACAGAGGTTTACAAATATATACTTTATTACTTTGTGGACCAATCACCATTGTGTTACCTCATTCAGTGAATAGATAATGACTTCACAGAAATGTGAAGCAGGTCCAAACTTAACACTGACATACATACAGTTAAGAGGTTAGCAAACAAAACATAGGTGTCTAAAAAAAGTTCAACCAAATTGAAGAAGTTCTGGTCCCGAATCACATCTGTCGACCAAATACATTTATTTGGATTTGTTATTAATTTTTGATTTCCATTTCCATACAAATACTACAAACTCAGAGTTAATTAACGTACAATTACCTTTCAATTGCAAGTGTAAGATTGAAATGTCCACCCTATTTATGTTAATGAGAGTAAATGTTAGATAGACATTTCAGTATAATGCACACTGAACATTATAACCTTCATGAAGGTAGTACATGTTGCACTGCTGTCGTATTACACGACTTTGGTCTCAGCCAGGTCTACTGAACAGACAGGCAGCTGAGTGTGGCGTGAAGTGAGTCTAATGGGATCTTTTTCCTCCCGTGCTGCCAGACCGTGACGGAGAAACACAAGCTGAACGTGCCAGAGACCATGACTGAAGTGCTGGATGTGTCTGATGAAGAGGGTGAGTCATGTTGTACACTTAAGCTTGTCAACATCAACCGACAACATAGCCCTCGAATGGAAAGAGATACCTTAATGGTATTTTAAGCCCAAATTGTGTTACATTCTTCTGTCTTCCTTTTAAGGACAGTTTGAGGTCTTTGTCTGACATTAGTAGATTCTAGGAGGTAGTGAGTGTCTGTGCTATCAACCCACAGCACTGAGATGCATTGATGAAGACGTTATATCAGACGACTCGATGGACGAGGAGGAAGGTATTCAGCACGGCGCTTTGTGTGACGACTTGCCGTTCTGATTTTTCCAGGAGTGGGGTAGTGTGTCGAGCATGGGGAATGAGCCTCGAGCAACTGCTGTTTGGTTGAAAGCTACAATACTAACTGTTGTGTGATATTTGGATACCAGTGATGCACAGAGAGAGGTTGAATAAGGTTTGCCTCATGCATTAAGAAAATTCTGTTTGGCTCAAAGCATCAATGCACGTTATTTCCTTATATTTAAGGAAACTTTTGGGAAATGCACTTATTTACTTCCTTTCTGAATTTGAACTGAAGATTCATAACTGTCCCATGTTATAGTTTAAAGATGCATAGGCTGCCGGTGTCAGTACATGTTTATGCTAGCTAGCATGAAGTAATGGAGAAACAGCTTACTTGACTCCTTCCAAAATTCAAAAATATGCCTTCCAACACCTGTAAAGCTTACAAATGAACATGTCCAAAAGAATATAAAAACATTTTGGGGGTTTTAAGGGGGGTAACAGGGACAAAAACAGGCTTTTTCTGCTGGGCTTAAAGTTGTTTGGCTAGAAAAATAAATGTTAGCAAAAAGGTTGTGAGCATATACAACACAAAATAATACATTTCTTACCTAACAATCATACATTGGGAAACACTAACTCCCTTGGAAGCTGCTAAGCTAAACTTTACCTCAACTTAGGCTCTAGTCCATTAGCTGCAAGTGGGTGTTAGCATTACATAATTAATTGGACGTGACAGCCCACAGATGTTTTTTGTGAAGAAATCGTAGTATTTTATAGGCGTGATCAGTGGATTGTACGATAGCACAGTGACCTACTTTGAGGACACAGTTAGGGAAACTGAGTCACCTATAATTTGCTTCCTCCTCCAGGTAGCCTGTATGCTAATGGCACCAGAACATCTGTGTCTAACTGCAGTATGTCTTTCACTTGTTACGCTGGCCTAGCATAATGCTATCTGCCAGACCTGGGCCAAAGGCAACTACACCTGCTTGAATTTAGATGTTAACAAATCCTTCTAACTTTAAATCATAAAATGACTACTTTCTCATCTGAGTGTCTGTTGGAAGATGTCATTTCAGTGTGAAATACTCTTCTTTTGACCCACATGTGACTGAGAGCGTGAGTGTTAATATGCCACAAAAGCTCCGCCAACCTTCCGACTATTGCCGTTTTTCCATCTGCACCTTTGGCCGCGTCGAGTCAAACTTTGGCAGCGTGGATTTGCTTTTCCATCACCAGTTTTACTGCGACGGACCTGCCCCTGAGTAGGGCCAGGCTGTGGTGACACCTTGCGACTACAGCCAACCCGTAACAAACACATCGTCTCTCACTCGAATCAATACTCAGCTCATGTCTGTGCAGAAAACCTGAGAGAAAGATTTTTTTTAAAGTCAGTGTTTTCAGCGCTCAGTACTTTCGTGTCTTTTAACTGAATCTCTTTAGTTTCTCTCGTCCTGTTTCAAACATCTGCTGTGTTTTACTGTTTCGTCAGTGTTTGCTTTTAGCCGTTTTGGGAGTCATGTTTAGAGACTGATGCCACTTCACAATAAAAGCTTTTAAATTAATAAATAACCCCCTTATTTAGTAATTTAAAAGCTTTTATTATGAAGATATTACAGTGAATGAAATGTGCTCGTAACTGAATTAGCGGAGCCAATTTGTAAGCGGCGATTCTTCGGCAATAGTACTCAGCGCGTCAGCGGTTTGAGACACACCTTCAAGCAAGTGTGTGGTGGAAGTCTTGACCAAGTCAAACGGAGTAGAGCCAGGCTGGCAGATGTAATGGAAAAATGGCATTATGCTGATACAGAACATTTTGGCCCAGGTTAATCTGCACCCCTGCTGTACAGTAGTGGAGCAGCAGTAGAGCTTTGCTGTGATACAGATGACACTGTTTTCTTTGATACTAAGTGCCTGTTTTTGCTTTTCTATGCAATATGTTTAGCCCTGGAGCTTCATTTAGATCATTTGATGCGAAGGATCATATCCATCAATAGCTAGATCTCCCGAAAAACCTAATTCGTAAGTTCACCCTCTGTCTGCTCTCCCCAAGGCGATGACACGATGACGGGTGACGGAGGGGAGTATCTGCGGGCCGAGGACCTCAGGGAGCTGGGAGACGACTCCCTGCCAGGACAGTATCTGGATGGAATGAACTACCTGCGCTTCAGCCTGGAGGGGGGGCGCGTCGACAGGTACGTCAAACTCTTGTCGCGTGTAACTAACAAGCAAGCAGAACAACTGCTGATGACAACAACAATTACGTGATTTTAAAAAAACAAGCCCAGTTCTGTTTCATTGTTGATCTTGTTCCTTATTGACCCTTATCCTGTGTTGTTCTAACTTTATCATGAATCGTGTGTGCCTGTATCTGTTTGAATTTATGACACCTTTCCTGCCGAGGACAACAAACTCACCAACTAACCACCTGTGTTTGTATATGTATGTGTGTGTTTTGCGACCTCTCCTGCTCATACTTCATCGTCGGTCTCCCTTGTCATGCCTCCATAGTCGAATGCAAAGGTATGTGCTGACGCTAGCCAAGTGTCCGGTCTTTTAAATCTCCAGCACTGCTGAAAAAAACCTGTCTAACTGTCTCCATGGGACTGGTCATTGAACACTTTAAGACACAGGTCACAGTGTTTCCTGCTTTGTTAAACTAGATATTAAAGTATGG
Organism: Lagodon rhomboides; assembly: GCA_039737535.1. NCBI lineage: Eukaryota > Metazoa > Chordata > Actinopteri > Spariformes > Sparidae > Lagodon > Lagodon rhomboides. Next base: position 12,248,761 of record CM077806.1, read on the forward strand.
TTTAAATCATATTTTGAGTTATCTGGCAACACTAAACATCCCCTCGAGGGATGGCATTGTTGGGTTGGTACTCTGTCCACCCCTTTTGGCCCAAATGTGACACTTTATACGGACATTCATTATCCACAGAGGATGAACCCTAATGACTTTGGCTGACCCCTTTTTTCATACTAATACTAATAATACTTTGATTAACGACCAAATACCTGCAAAACTGATGACATTCCTCTTACTGTCACTCCACTGTGTTTACTGCTATTTCACAAATGTTAGCATGCTAACATACTAAACTAATTTGGTGACCGTGCTAACATTTTCAGTGTGAGTATGTTAGCATGCTCATGTTTAGCCTTGTACGAAGCTACTGCAAGAGACTTTCAATTTTCTGAGATTTTTAAGATGGAATCTGACCTGGTGACAGATATTAAGGAAAACTCTAATAGCCAATCATCTCACTAATGGCCTTGTTTGCTTATGTAGGTCATACAGATGCATCAGTGTTAAACTGACATTGTTTCATAAGCACTTTAAAGTTCCTTGAAGCACGTTTAAGTAGTTAAGTACATTGTTACAGCAGAACACAGCTGCTTGTGAGGCCAAGATTTTTATTCTTGTATGTTAAATTTTGTTGCATTGTGTTAAATGTATGAAGTAAGAACAGTGTGAGATGATGCTAGACTCAGCGCTGTTAATCTTTTATTTTGGCAATGTTCCTGTGAGGGTGTGTGCCAACTGTTTTCTTCTCTGTTCCAGTTCTGACAGGTCCTTCACACCAACCCACCACAGCTACTACTCCCCTAAACATGAAGGCATGATGGAGGAGATGCTCAACTGTCAGGTACAGTACATAGTCAAAGCCTCTAGCTAATAGTCACTGCGGTGAATCTCTGATATGATCAGTGATGGAAAGTAACATTTATTCAAGTAGTGTACTGGAGCACCACTTTGATGTACTTGTACTCCACTTTAGTGTCGCAAATTTCTCTTACTTTATGCTTCTCTACATTTCAGAGGGAAATATTTTGTTTTATTACTCAACTATAATTTTCAACATTTGTTTGACAGCAGTTGTTACTGATTACTCTGAAGTGTAAGGTTTTAAAGTCAAAACAAAAGATACAAAGATCTCTCATATGTGAAACTACCGAACAGTGTATAATGCTGTTAAATAAGGATGCAAGTACACCCTTATTTATTTCTGTATGTTTTTTATTCTGCACCTTTCTACAAGGTCTGTAGATATATTATTTAAAAAAAATGATTTGTCAACATAAGAATGTCATCAATATGGCATCAAAAGTAAAACTTTGGTAATTGACTATATTATGCTGTTGGTACTTTTACCTAAGTATAATAATCTGAATACCTATTCGACCATTGATTTGTATGATTATGTATTTATCTTAAAAAAAATTCTGCACTTGTTGTCATCGGAAAGATCTTGACTCTTAATGATTTAGCCACTACAATAAAAAAGTAGTCTTTTCCCTGTTTTACATGATACAATCTTCATTGACATTCTATTACGTAGAGCAACCTGTCATCTCTTTTCTTTTTTTTCTTCTCTGATTCCAGGTTACGTCACTTGCTAGGGAGAATGAGAGGGATTCGTACCGTCTGAGTTGGGGCACAGAGAACCTGGACAACGTGGCTTTATCCTCCAGCCCCATTCACTCTGGGTAGGTTCTGTCAGACTGGAGAGAATCGTTATTATTAAGTACAAAAACTTACAAAATAAAGCAATAAAGATAGAGTTACAATCTACACATGTCGAACACACACAGTATGTGGGCACAGGAAGAAATGCACAGACAATTTGAGTACAAATACACACACATATTCTTCTAGCTTAATGAATATTCATGAACAGTTAACCCAATCTTATCAAGGTCCTGATAGCTGAGTTGCTTTGTTTCAAATACTTAATTATGTTCAATTATAGCATTTCTTAATTGTTAATTTGCTTTCATTTAAAACCAGTGTTTCAATTATCCGTTATGTCCCTAGAGCTCGCAACAAATTGCCTCTTTCCCTTAGTCTGACGGTGTCATGTCTGCTCTGTTCTCCTTCTCTTGGTTCCTCTTTTACTCGATTTTTTCTGCTTGACTTTTGATTCCTTTCTGTCTGATGTGGTTGTTGTTTTTAGCCATTCCTCTCCGTGCCCTGATCATGGAGACCACAGCAGGTGACCTTCTGCACCTTGGTTAAATCACTGTCCTCCTCATCCTCATCATTCTCTTCCTCCCCTCACAGTGTGCTCTCCTGCTGGAGAGGTGTACGTGTCACTATCCTCAACAGACATCGCCTCTTATATTTTTCTTTCAACGTGTCAGATCGTTTGAATCTGTCTTAAATTGTCAGAATATTACATCTAGAGTCCCGGAGTTCATGTCTCCACATGGGCAAGTTGAGGAACACAAACCTTAACTTGTGGATATCTGGGCCAAAAGAGGTGGTGAAAGTTGAGGATGTGTTTGTTGATTTCATACAATGTCTTGTGAATTGTGCATTTCCACTAACATACCCTAATCAAAATATAAAAATATGATCATATTGTAACAATTATAGTAAAAAAATATACAGGAAAATTAGGATCTCCTCAACCCAGGAAGTTTTATGTTCCTCCTAGACTGAAGTAAACCACTGAGGTATGTTTCTGCAATGGAGGGCAGAAGTCTTTGCTCGCAAATGTACTCCAGAAAAAGGATGTCAGGATTTATCGCGACAGCTGCTTCACTCCAAACTATTTTACTGTATGAATCTGGACTGTGTGTGTGAGCTGCAGGTGATGTCATTAATATTTTCTTCATTATGGATGTATTTCCACCCTCTCATCCCACCGTCAGGATGATAATTTTTATGACCCGTTCCGACTGATCCACACAGAGCTGCGCACACACAGAGGCACAGCAGCTTCGCTCCTCCTCCTCCTCAGTTTAATATCAGTGCAGTTTTTTCAAGCGCAGTCAAACACAGCTGTGGATGGGACAGGTGATTGTGAAGCGGCGGGGCAGAGGGTCCAGCACCTGATGTCCCTCATTGTAGACCAGTGCCACTGTTTAATATGTACCAGGCCCTGGCACATCTGGCTCTTGAATGAGAAGTGAGACTGGGATTGGTTCAATTTATTTTCCATCCAAAACACACCCACGACTAATTTAGAATCTAAACACAATCCCTTTGCACCATGTGCCTCACTTATCGGCCAGATTATACGCTGTTTAACTAGCAAAAAGGATGTGGACACGCCCTTAACGCACCAGCACTTTAGACCAAGCGCCATAGATCGTCTAAATAGGGCCCTTTGTCTTCTAACAGTTAATTGTTCATTTGTGTTGCTGAACTCAATAACACATGTTTCGATGTCTCCGTGTGTTTTAAAAACCGTGTAGTTGCCTTACTGAAGCCAGGGCAAGATCACATTAGAACTGAGTATGGTGTCAAATTGTAAAGTCACCTCATCGCACTTACACACACACACACCCCTTCATTGAGATGTCTGATCCATGTGCATTTAGTATTTGCCACTTTGCATGAGAGTAAGGTCAAGAAGTCTGAAGTTCTGCAGTCAAAATGCAACTGGGCAGGCTTCGTGAAGAGAGAGCTGTTAATCTTTTGCCCATTCAGTGCTGAGAAAATAGATGCCAAACCAATGAAATGCCCCCTGTAGACCACTGTCCGCATGGCTGGTACAACAGAAGTAGTAAAAATTGATTTTTTAAATATAGACATATGTTATATTACAAGTTCATATAAGTCCAGTGGCTAATATTAGCTAATTTAAGTAGCTTAACCTAGATAATGCTGTTAAGCTGACAGTAATGAGTCGTTCACTGAATTTATTATCACTGGTCTGTCTGCGTATAACCACACCGTAGCATTTTAGCCTTCACCATCACTATGTAACTACCTCTACTGGCCACAGGTGGCAATGTTTAGCAAAGGTTTCATAAACCATTTTCACACAGAGACTCCGCAATATCACCACAAATGAAGCGTCGCCTTTTACGCCGCCTATTTTTATTCACATTCAACCAAGCAGCTTCGGATTAAAGCCACTCCAGTGTGTCAATTCATACAGCACACCGGCGCTGCCGAACCAAAAGAGGCGTGACGGTACACATCACGTCGCTGACATCTGTGTGTTTTTCCAACGTGTTTCGCTCGGTGTCCACCTGTTAATCTAAACGTGTATCCGCAACTGTTCAGAATCATCTGGATGCAGTTATAATGTGTTGTGATTGAGATCCTGACCCACCATGTGTCCTGGAAAATGACAAAGTATTCCATGATTACATAATCACCATCAGTAAGCAGCGGACCCTGTCTGACTCTCACTTGTGGGGAGGGATGCTGTTTTCTGCGGGCTGACCATCTTGGTGATTTTTTTCTAAACAAGTTGCCAGAGACAGTAACTACAACAACACAATAGTAGAAGGAGACAAAGACATGGCGAGTTGAATTTTTTTTGCTCTGAATCGCGTCGCATAATCACAGCGATCATCTGCGGGAGCCGCCTGGCTATGCTGCTGGGGACGGACCCCGTTTTTCTGGCAGAAATGTGACGAAGAGTCATTATAACCGCATCCATGTGATTATAAACAATCGACGGATACATGTTTAGATTAACAGGTGGAAACTGGGGAAACACGCTAAAAAAACCACACAGATCTCAACGTCATGATGTGTGCCATCACACCTCTTTTGGTTCCACAGCGCCGGTGTGCTGTATGAAATCAGCCTTCGTTGCGGTGATAATGCAGAGTCTCGGTGTGAAAAGGACTTCTGATACTTCCTCTGGAGGCGGATCAGAGCCGCAGCAGAACTGCCCCCCCTATAAATAAGTTTAAAATATATATATTTATATTAACAAATTTAGTCACAAACAATCTACTAAGTAGCTTTGGTGTCTATGTTCTCTTCACTTAATGGAATCAATGATGAAAGTTTCTAATTTGCGGAAATGTCTCCTCTTCCACATCAGCTTTCTGGTCAGCTTCATGGTGGACGCCAGGGGCGGAGCCATGCGCGGTTGCCGGCACAACGGCCTGCGCATCATCATCCCGCCCAGGAAGTGCAGCGCGCCCACGCGGGTGACGTGCCGGCTGGTGAAGAGACACCGTCTGGCCACCATGCCCCCGATGGTCGAGGGCGAGGGCCTGGCCAGCAGGATCATCGAGGTGGGGCCGTCCGGAGCCCAGTTTCTCGGGTGAGGCTTCAGGGATGGATGATGAGATGAATGAATGTCTTCAGTGTTGGAGACGGTCAGGATTCAGAGGAAAGGAATAACGGAGAGGTAGCAAAAAGTGCAGGCAGTAAATGTATAGATATTACATGAAGATGTAAGATTGTTTGATTCATTGCTCGTTAAAGGTATAGTCATTGATTCTGGGGAAAGACTGAATTCGTTGCCAAACAAACACACCCATCCCATCAGTGCTCATTCAGAAAACTCCGTCCCCAAAATTCATTGACGGTTCTGTGAAACACAGCAACACTAAAACCAGGCAGTTTTAGTGTGTCGGGCAGAAACACAGCAACCTCCGCATCCGTCGTCAGCCCTCTCAACTCTCAGAGGCCTTTCCACCTCTGAGAAGCCTCGCCGATGTTGACATGGGTCTTTCTCTCTCAATTTTTTTCACTTCTTTTGGCTGTGTTCTGCCACCTCTCGTCACACACGGCAGAATTACCTCGCAACCAGTCCGATTGCTCACTTTATGGCATTCCCACAGCTCCCCCGTTTTGTGCACAAGCACAACCTCCCCCTTGCTGCTGATTGACTGGAATGACTCTTCCTTTACTTTGTTTTGTTATCCATTTACAGAGCCAGGGGTGAGTATGAACAGCCGATTTTTTTTTTTCTTCAGCGCGCACACAGAACTGACAGCAAAATAAGAAATACACTGAATTTGAGAAAAGTGTGTTGGATTAGCATTAATGACTATACATTTAATGATAGCTCTGAAAAAAGTTGTGTGCTGGTACCTACAGAGTATTTCTACTCAGGTTTGAATATTCTGTGCCAATAACCGTTCAAATTAAATGGGAAAAATAGAATTTGGTAAGTGTATTTGTTAGAGATGCGTCTCTAGTGTAACAGGGAAGAGAGAGGAATCAGGAGAAAGAGGTTCTGTAGTGGATGATATAGTATCTGCAGCTACCTCTACATTCAGGCTGTTGACACTGATTTGTATCCCTTTTGATAAGATGCTTTCAACTTGCTGCCCCTTTTCTTTCAGATTAATTTATCCTCTGCCTCTGCCTTACTAAAACTGTGTATCTGCTCTCGCTTTCTCCCAGCGCCAGGGATCTGTAAATCTTTGCTCTTCAAGCATGCCTTGTTTTCTTTCATAAAAGCTGCAGTCTAACTCTTTTTTAACCTTACCCCTAACCCCTAATGACAAAAAAAGCCTTTCTTATTAACTCCACCTGCAAAAATATTGCACCATGATTGGTTTGATATGTGCCCTCAGATTCTGATGTCTGTCTAATAACGTATAAAAACATCTGCATCACGGTTAAGTTCGCAGTATGTAATCCAAGTTCTCTGTCCATTTATCCATCACTTCCACCACTGACATGATGTAGGTTCTCCCTGACCAAAGCTACTGAACATGGTGTTTTTATAACTATGTGTGTATGAAATGTTTGAGTATTTTACTCTGCAAAACCTGCCTGATTCTAACTAGATGATCAATCTCATTATCAATGTAAATGATCACGCTTTGTTTTTTCGTCTGGAACTTAAGTGGTATCATTTCAAACATTTCTACAGCATATTTTGAAACTGCAAAATTGTCAGCCTATAAAACTTGGACATCTACGTACTGTAGAGAGACCAGACATTTTCAAAAAGATTGAAATACAAACATTATCATAATTGAATTAAATATGAAATAAATGTATTTAATAATATATCTGTTTAAGTAACTATGGATAAATACAGAATAATCTATATGACAATGGATCATTTCCATTATCCGTTCATTATTATAGTAGATGGTAAATGGACTTCTCTGGTCTAGTAAAAGCACTTTACAGTGATCGCCCCATTCAAACACATTCATACATTGATGGCACAAGCTACCATGCAAGGTGCAGACCTGCTCATCAGGAGCAATAGGAGGCTTTTTATCTAAAGCACCACGTGGTATTCTATGCTCAGCCATTCACACATTCACCTAAACACAGATGGAACAGCCATCTGGTTCAGTATCTTTCCCAAAGAAACTTAAACGTGCAGCCAGAGCGGCGGCTCAAACCAGCCATCCTCCGATCGGTAGACGACCGGCTCTACCTCCTATTTAATTTATCTAATTTTCATAATAACATCGTTAATCAGTATGATTTCGTTGTTACAGTTTTTATTTTGAAAATTCCTTTATTTAATTTTTGCTTATTCAGGCCAAAGCAACGATCACATAAAAATAAAGACTGCTGGAACTGAATAAAACGGACAGTAATAAAGAAAAAGAAGTAGGAGGAGAGAAACATTTCATAATAATGAGCTTCTAATTTTGTGTTTATATGATACGTTTTGTATATATTTACTCTTATAACTGTTAATTTCCTATTTTCCTGTTTATTCCTTTATTTGATTTTGAGCACGTTTGGCCTCCATAGACATGCAGCTAAAAAAAAGTCACCCCACTCCACCCAACCGAAACATTGTGTGTGCTCTTTCTTCCTCACTGCTGCGTATGGATCACACAGTAAACTCCACCTCCCCAGTGCCCCTCCACCTCTTAACGAGGGCGAGAGTTTGGTTAGCAGAATCCTCCAGCTCGGCCCGCCGGGGACAAAATTCCTTGGGTAGGGCGGAAAGAAATCAATGGTTTTGCATATGAAACAATCCATGGATGCCAGTCTCAGTGTTTTCCTCCATAAACCCCCTCCTTTTGACATTATTTTGTCCAGACATTATTGTCCCATCATGCTTGCACCACTGTCTTGTACCCCACTTCTTCTGATACTCATCGAGACATCACATTGCTGGGACATTACTTGCTGTTGCTTCCCTTTCTTTAATCCCCCTTTACTGCTCAGCCTTCTCCGTTTCTGTGCGTCTGTTTTTATGCTTCCCATATTGTAAATAAATGTGTCTTAGACATTTTTTTTTTTATCACTATTTTTGTGTGAGATTTAAATGGTTTTGTGGCCTGCGAGTTGCCAGGGAACCAAATAACATCCAGCTGTGTGGTGCGGTTCTGTGGTTGAGCTGACCAGACGGGCTAAGCCCCCGGTCTAGCCATGTGTTAATCACAAATTGGGAATCATTAAATCAGGAAAATTACAAATTTAAGAGACCATTACAAAGCTGCTATGAAATGCTTTGCTGTTTTTTCACTATTTTGAGCTAAAACTAAAAGAAAGAAATGTACTTTCAGGCCAAAGAACCCAGTAAATATCACACGAAACCAAACAGTTCTGCTTTGATAGCTGAGTTTGTCCCATGTTGGATTGTACTTGTAGCATGCTTCTCATAGATACAGTATGTGTTGTAGCTAGCATGTTGTGATTATTACACATCAGGTAAGTATTGAAATGATGGTTAAATACTTGAATATTTATTGTAGTCAATCGTTAATATCGAAAAGTGCTTTAGGGGGAAATGCATCTCTTGTGGGTATTGATACATCTTGATATAGGGTCATTCCACACCGACTCACCTAGGACCTCCATGAATTGGGAGGTTGTGGAGGTTCGGGGATATCAAAAAAGGAAAAAAAAAAAAGGAAAAAATAGATTGAAAAAATTAAATAATGTCAGCTTAGGAACTAAGGGTCTAAGATTAATATTTTCTCCAATGACAACAAGATAACATCATCCAGTACGCAACTAACCAAGCCATTATAAACTGTAACTGTAACCCAATGAAAAACAGGCTCAATAGGTATCACACATAGATGAAAATACCTTGAAGTCAACACAGTACAGATATCTACCTATGAAATAAAATGTGCTTAATTTAAAGATGCTGTGACAACTATTTCAATAAATACATGATGTAAATTATCCTTAGGGTCACTTTGATGTTCAGGCCAAACCTGAAAACATCATAACCTAAAAAATATTTGGAGTACAGCTATAAGTTTTTGCAAGGTCCCCAAAATGTAATGGAATTTTTAAAAAAAAAGAATATATATATTTTTTTTTTTAGAAAATCCATGACATGAACTGGAAAAAACTTTTGAATTCTGGGTGAGTTGGTATGGAAGGACCCTATAGTATAATATAGTTAGATATAAAAGTAACCAGTGACTATAGTAATAGTTACCATACTCTCCAAAATCAAGCTTCAACCGCCTCCTGCAGCATCATCCACTTCTCTGCTGTGCTAGCTATGTTACCTCTAAATTTGTTGCTCACAACTAGCCTTTTTAAATTGTGGTGAGCAACCAATAGCTCACAATCATTAGAAATCTGGAAAGTTGTCTTGATGCTCAACAGGTAAACTTAATACAGTTCTACGAGGTTAACAATACAAAGTGATCAGCCTGGATTGTGCCAGTGCAGCTAGAGCAACTTGATCACTGTTAAAGTCACACAAAAATGGTCAATAATACATAGTTTACATGTCTCTTCTTGTTCAAAAATGATTTATCAACCATCAACTTGATTGTGTTTGGTAGACTAAATTGATGAACACCAGCTATGCAGATTCTAGAGGAAGGACATTCAGCTCTGACCAATTGATTCTAAGGCTGTTGGCATAAGCAGTAAGACGCTAATGCTAGCTGTGTCATATGTGATGGCAAGAAGTCAAAAAAGAGACACATGCCCAGAGACAGTTAAACACACTTTATGTTCTCCATGACATTCTGTATTTACTTACTCACACTACCTGGCCTCTACCCCTCCAGTCCTGTAATTGTGGAGATCCCCCACTTTGCTGCCCTGCGGGGAAAGGAAAGGGAGCTGGTGATCCTGAGGAGCGAGACTGGAGAGAGCTGGAAGGAGCATCACTGTGAACACACGCAGGAGGAGCTCAACCAGATACTCAACGGCATGGATGAGGGTCAGTTCCTCTGCGAGGAAAGCAGCCTAAAACGTATCAGTTTGTTCCTACGTTATTGTCCCTGACACATGTCGCTTTCTGCTACCCTCCTCTTCTAGAGCTGGACACGCCAGAGGAGCTGGAGAGGAAGCGCATTTGCCGTATCATCACGAGAGATTTCCCACAATACTTTGCTGTGGTGTCTCGCATCAAGCAAGATAGTAATCTTATTGGCCCTGAAGGAGGCGTCCTGAGCAGCACCGTTGTGCCCCAAGTGCAGGCGGTCTTTCCTGAGGGCGCCCTCACCAAGAGGATAAGGGTCGGACTACAGGTAATTGACAAAAACATCAGTGTATCTGTAGTCATCGTCAAAAGTTTACATACACTTGTAATGAACATGTACAGGTGCATTTTTCTTTAATTTAATAAAAACTTTCATATATTCTAGTTTCATTAAACATAAAGAAACATTTCAAGCCTTTTTTTATTTTTATTTTGATAATTACGGCCTACAGCATATGAAAATCCATATATCTGAGATTACTTGAATATTACTTAACCAATAAAAACAAATATTTATAATACAGAAATGTGGACCTTCTGAGAAGTATGTTCATTTATGCACTCAACACTTGGTCTGGGCCACTTTCTGCCTGAATTACTGCGTCAATGCGGCGCGGCATGGAGATCAGCCTGTGGCACTGCTGAGGTGTTATGGAAGCCCAAGTCGCTTTGATAGAGGCCTTCAGCTCGTCTGTATTGTTGGGTCTCGTGTCTCTCATCTTCTTTTTGACAACACCCCACAGATTCTCTATGAAGTTCAGGTCAGGAGAGATGGCTTGCTAGTCAAGCACAGTAATACCATGGTCAGCAAACCAGTTACTAGTAGTTTTGGCTGTGTGGGCACTGTGGAATCGAAAAGGAAACCAGCATCTCCATACTGTATGGAGATGCTGATTTCCTTTCCCAGCAGTACTAGTAACTGGTTTGCAGAACATGGTATTACTGTGAACCAAAAAACGTATTAATAATTTCAAGAGATCAGTAAGTTCATTTGACTTGTCTGACCAGGAACTATGAATGTCTCTACGTAGTTTTGTCCCTCTCACAGATGCTCCAGCGAAAGATTTGACTCACTGGTTTGATGTTAAGTCATTGGATCGGCAAAGTGGTTAGGATTCATACTCTTGAAACTGAGAATATCTGTGCAAAATTTGATGGCACTGACCGGAGTTTGGATCAATATTAGATTATGCAGCAATTTAGACTATGGTGGGCTGCCAGAGTCTTGTTGGGAATGGGAATCACTGCATAGATTGGAGTCAGCTTTAGACCCTGGTACAAAGTACACTGCAGCAAACCCTTTAGTCAGGAGACCATTCTCAGTGCATGACCTAACGCTGTATAGGATTTCTTGACGGTAAGAATTAAGGTCATTGTATTCTCTGTTTACTCTCTCAGGCCCAGCCAGTGAATGTGGATGTAGTGAGGAAGATCCTGGGCAACAAGGCCACCTTCAGTCCCATCGTCACTTTGGAGCCACGCAGGAGGAAGTTCCATAAACCCATCACCATGACCATCCCCGTCCCCAAGAGCAACTCCGATCCGGTCCTTAATGGCTTCGGAGGGGACACCCCCACATTACGACTGCTTTGTAGTATCACTGGTAAGAGAGCACACATACACACACAAACCTGCAAATAGACCAGCCAGACATATGCTCACATTCTAATATATCAATCGTATCTTTTGTGTCCATGTGTAGGTGGAACAACACCTGCTCAATGGGAAGACATAACCGGAACCACTCCATTGACATTCATCAATGACTGTGTCTCCTTCACCACCAATGTATCTGCCAGGTATTACAAAACGGAGTTTGTTATTGCCCAAGTAAATCTATTACTGGTTTGATCTGACTCAAATGAGACAGCCAACAAATACCCAATCTCACTGCTTCTTTCCAACCCCCCCTCTGCTTTCTAGATTTTGGCTGATAGACTGTCGGCAAGTCCAAGAATCCGTCAACTTCTCCACTCAGGTGTACCGAGAGATCATCTGTGTCCCTTACATGGCCAAGTTCGTCATCTTCGCAAAGACACACGATCTCATCGAGGCCCGACTGCGCTGCTTCTGCATGACGGATGACAAGATTGACAAAACCCTAGAACAGCAGGAGAACTTCACTGAGGTGGCCCGCAGCCGAGACGTAGAGGTGAGGGACTAGGGCATAGGATATACTTTTCGAAATGCTATATTCAACAGTTAGGCTAGGTTGGACATGGATACAATTACTACATATCATTATTATGTGTTATTTAGCCCTTGTACTCACCTGCCTGTTATATATCTCAGGTACTTGAAGGCAAACCTATCTATGCAGACTGCTTTGGAAACCTTGTTCCCCTTACCAAAAGTGGCCAGCACCATCTCTTCAGCTTCTTTGCCTTTAAAGAGAACAGACTAGCCCTCTTCATCAAAGTAAGAACTGTTTTTTTTTTTGTTTTGTTGTGTGCAGCAATATTCAACCATAAGTTGTCATATCGATTTTCTTGCATATTGTGTGCATATGACTTGCATAAGATTTTTCCTGACTGTCGCTGAACTGCTTGGCTGGTGCAGATCAGAGACAACACTCAGGAGCCGTGTGGCCGTCTGTCCTTTATGAAAGAGCCCAGGAACTACAGGTCACTCACCCAAAATGCCATATGCAACCTTAACATCACCCTCCCATCATACTGCAAGGTAAGGGCACCCAACTGTTGTCCGACTCAACAGAGGTTGCGTATCTTGTTAGTTCTTGTAAGTAAAACCGGGAGTTTGCAGCTATACTTTAACATGAAAAGCACTACAGTAAGCTGGACCATACTGCAATCTTGAGCCTATTCCCCCTGTAATGCTGTAATGTAATACATACCAATTTCCAACTTATCAGTTACAATACCTTTGCAAGACATAACCCTAATTACATTTTAAGCAATATTTCTAGTAGTAAATTCTTATTTCTTACATTAAAGTTCCCAAATCGTACACTAGTAATGCCATGAGCAGCCAACATTATTGACAGTAATGCCTGCTACTCAACAGTGAAAATTGCCTTTCTACCAAGTGAGCCTCCTACAAGTCATACAGTGTGATGGCTAGTCTGGATGGCATGGCTAGTTCAAGAGACAAGAAAGATATTTTGTATGATTCAGGAAATCGTGTGAAAGATGAATCTTATCTTTGCCTGTAATGCTTTTTTAACAATCACTGTGGCTTTCCCAGAAATCACACTGACTGGTTGTCTTCGTTGCTATGGTAACCATACATTGTCCGCTGTCACTTTTTCCCTCTTTAATGTTGCTATCATTTCTATTTGTACATCTTTCTGCTTCTTGCTGCTTCTTGCTCCCAAAAGGAGTCCGATTCAGACCAAGAGCAAGAGGAAGAGGTAAAAGCAGCCCCCGCTTCACTCTCTCCCTTCTGCTAACTAGCTCTGCTCACCTAGACTGTCCCCTGCCTTGTCATCAAGACTAATAGAAAGACGTGTTCACAAGTAGTCATACATTATATTTTAGATACATTTTGTTTATTGTAGCAGACTAGAGTGTGATTTGTCAGTGGCATAGCTCATTTTTGCTGTTGTTTGCTGTTTGTCCTTTGTGTTCTTTTTCTCAACTAGCAATTGTTGTAGTAATAGTAGTTAGAATATTAAAGACATCCATTGGATGAAAGAAGACTAACTGTGATCTATTTCCCATGTTTTTTTCCAGACCAGCAGAATGCTAGAGAAATGTAAGACATTGTTTTCCTATTTAATTTTCTTTATTCACCAAACTAATATACTAAAGTAGTTGCTATTCTTTGATAATATTGCATGTCTGCTTATCTTTATTAATCAAACTAATATGACAAAAACACTGATACTGTATGGGTGAATAGTCTAATGAAGTTAAACAGAGCATTAATCAGACTGACACACTGACACTGCCATTTAAGCCCTTAGCATAGCTGTAGTTCACATCCATCTAATCAAAGCCCTTTAAGCTTCATGTTTTTTCGTCTTGTCAAACAAAGATTTCTTTCCTGCACCTCCCCCTATCAATGTTCTGTTTCTCCTGAGGCTTAACTTCACTCTTTACTTTCTTTTTCTGATTTCACAACTGCCACAATGTCTTCAATTTAACTCTATCCCCTTCACAATTTGAGATCGGACATGTGGAGAAAGAGTCAGACGCTGCCATCTACGTATGTACACGAAAAGTAAACTCATTCATACTGTGGTGATGTTTATTTGACAAAGGCCTCTAATTTTGCGCTGGCCAGAAGCTGGCAGTAACAGTGCCATTTTCGTAATTTATTATGATTGTGCCTGTTGGGTCATTTAGTGACTTCAAATTAGCTTGAGGTAGGTGGATGGATGCAACTGGGGTTGTGTTCATGCAGCCAGGCCACACATTTTAGAGCTGCACAGACCACACCAACAAAATTTTGTGCTTTTGTACACAATAATACCTCTCCTAAATCAAAGAAATCATGTTACGTATTTTGACAAAGCACAGATTTAAATACAAATCAAAATACAACTTTTAATGACATTAAGGCTGACTTTGTAGAGGTTAGGTCAATGAGAGACTGTTAATATTGATATAATATTAACATTAATATTAATGAGAGATCATTGATATTATTCACAACTGCTTGTGGGATGTAAAAGTTCCTGTCCTTTGCAGTTGGTTATAGGGGAATTCCAGTATTTTTTTAACCTGGGCCCTATTTCTATCTTGTTTTAATGTTTAAGTGATTTATACTTAGTGTAGATAACCTCTGCCGGCAGCGGCAACATGGCTACGATGGCTGCTATGTAATTCCTTTGGTGCATCCCTGACCCAAAGTTACATCCATTGCTTGTTTCTGCCACTGACAGGCTGAAATTGTTATTCAAAGTGTCCAACAACATTCCTCTGGAGATAAACCTTTTTGTTAAAAAATAAGATCCCTTTGTAACAGCAGGAAGATGACGGGAGCGTGAGTTTACCTAGAGGAACTGCCAGCAAGAAGTTATTTCCAAGGTCATGGCTGAATACCAGACTGATTTTGACAATCTAGATGAGGCAACAACTGTAACCAATCACCTTGGGAGATTTCAGTGCCTCCTTGAATGAGATGTGTTCCTGATAACAAAATAGATCTTATTTTTTAACATAAGGGTCTATCTCCTGAGGAATCATTTCCGTAATATTGTCAGACAATAAAGATGCTTGTCCACAGGATCCATTGTTTTCATGCCTCCCATTCATTGTCTATGTGGAAAGCCTTGCAATGCATCCTGGTCGCGGATCATCTAGTTCGAGAGACAGACAGATTGAAATCTGACTACTTGCAAATCAGGGGCATTGCCTCTAACAACTCTAAAGCCTAAAAAACTAAGCATTGCTGAGTTAAAATGCAGACAGATTCGACATGGCTTATTTTTCAGTTTCCATACGAGCCACCATGTTAGTCTGGCTTGAAATCTCGGGGAGCATGGCCCACAAGTGACGTCTATCCAATTAGGTGCAGCCTGTATGTCCATACTGGAATTCCCTTTAAATAACTGTAGACATTATATAGGATTAGGGAATAACATCAGCCTTTTAATAATTGGATATAGTCATCGCTGAAGCACACAACCACCTGAAGGTTGCTCAATTTGTGCATGTGCTCAGTGTGTGCCATGCAGAACAAGGGTTGTGCGAGTTCCTGCTTGCCACTCAAATTTCTGAACCTTGGTTGCTCACACCTATGTGCACTTGCGCTTAGAGTTCCTGAAACTGGGTGCTAGTAATTGCAAAAGCACACAGTTCCAAGAGAGTAGAGTTCAGAATATTAGCATTCCCTCTAGCTGTATACCTCTTGTGTAATAGCATAGCAAGCTTTCTGAATCCTCCCCCTTCTACCCTTCTAACCTTGCTCATGTAGTAATGTGAAAATGGCTAAAATAGAAAATGGGAGGTAAGATTTACTTGGGCAATTTAATTAGCCTGTACATATATGGGTGATGTGTTATTCTCTAAAATCCCATGTATGTGTTTTTAAGAGGAATTGAAATATATAATATGTACAGTATATTTAATGTAGATATCTGACAATTTATATTGTGGCAGTATTTGTGTAATTGGACCAAGAACTCACCACATTACTGAATGAAGACATATTAGCAAGCAGCTCTTGATCATGAGCATCTCTTTTGCACTAAGTATAAATTTAATCAGTACACTGAACTTTCCACTCACTCTTTACCACAACCTTTCCATCAGCACTTCCCTTCGCTATGCATGGAAATAACTTGCCTTACATTAATGTGTATGCGTGTGCTTGTATGTCTGAATAGTTACATGTAATGTCTTGTTAATAAGAGCTTAGTTGTTGTTGTTTTTTCTTGGTGTGGTTATTTTGGAATGTTCCCTCACAATACCATCCGCTTATGGTTTTGTACCCAGTTATTTGTTTTCATTTGAGTTACATTTCAAATGTGTAGTTTAGCATAAGGCTGAATGGCGGGCAAAAGGAATTTAAAGTTTTGTCCCTCCATGCAAGATGTTTTTTCCTAGTATTTTAGAGATCTTCCTTAGATTCTTTGAAAATGAATGATTTGCTTTGTCTCGAATGAAAAGCATGACAAATCATCGTATGTTTGCTAGACAATCACTGGCTTTCTTTGACAGAAGCAACTAGTATTCTAAGTTGTTTTCAAGTCATTTTTGCCTGTTATCACATTGACATTTTTGTCATATTGAGCAATCTTGAGATGTCTTGATATTCTTTCTTTGTTTCCTTTGTTTTCCCTTTTTCCATTGTATTTGTTGGTTTCTTGGTTATCTAGTCATTCATAGTCCCTCATAGTTGGTATACTTTTTTAAATGTCTTTCAGTCTTGTTCAATAGATTTGTCTTGTGAGTGTGGGTGTGCTGAGTGTATAAGCAAGTTATTTCCTGCTCATATCATTTGCCATTGGTATTATTTAGCCTTTGCTCTCCCACAGTTCCCCAGAGACATGAAAGTATAAGCCCAATTCCTTCGATACCCTGATGTAGAACCCACTGTGAATTTGTTGTCCTATGATCCCTGCAGTGTGTTCCAATCTTGTCCTGACCACATTCTCCAATGTCTGTCTCCTTTCATTTGAATTTTTGATTTTCTTTACTCCTTACTTGTTCTTCTTCCATATGGAAGATGAAGAGACGGAGACATCAGTCCTGAAATCAGAGCTGATCCGAGAACCAGACCTCCTATCCGACGTGTCAGAGATGAAACAAGATTTGATCAAAATGACTGCCATCTTGACTGCAGACTCCACAGAGAAATCCCCTTCCTTAGGAGGGTGTGGTCTAGAGAAAGGGACTGAGGATGTTTCTGGAGAGCCATTAGAAATAATGGAGAAGGACTTAGAAAAAGTAAAAGAGGACCTAGAGAAAGTCAGTGAAATACTGAGGAGCGGAACATACGAGGGAGAGGCAGCAGAGGAGATAACAAAAGCAGCTAGAATGGCCGAGGAGTGGGTTCTCCTTTCAGACAGTGAGGTAGAGGAGGCCAAAAGGATGGCAGCCTTAGAAATGCAGGAGCCTGTCTTACGTGAAAGTAGAGCTAACAGAGGGGCTCCCAGACCTAAAGCCATAAAGGACAGTGGTGACCTGAAAGAATATCTCCTGGATGCACCTGTGAGCTCCAAAACAAAAGCTAAAAAAGAACCAGCCGTCCAAGAAAAATTCACTGATGTTGTGCTACGCAGAAGTGCAAAACCAACCGCTTTAACCAAAGTGCATGACAAAACAGCTGCTGGAGATGTTAAAAAGCCAGTCAGGAGGAAGGGGAAAGACCAGGGGCACGCAGAGGAATCAACAGACACAGGGGCTCTTCTAAGTGTGCCTGCAGCTCCTGCCTCAACATCACCTGTATCCCCAGTGGTTGAAGAAACCCCCATTGGGTCAATAAAGGACAAAGTCAAAGCTTTACAGCAGAAAGTAGAGGCAGAGCAAAAGAGCAAAAAGGTCACCGGAAGCAAGCCTTCACAATTGCCTGTTATGGGCAAACCCTCTCCAAAACCCAAAGAAAGCCCTAAATCAAAACAGGGCCCTCCAAAGTCCCCCAAAGCTGAATCTGAAAAACTTGAAGAGACTATGTCAGTTAAAGAGCTGATGCAAGCATTTCAAACTGGGCAGGACCCCTCAAAGAGAAAGTCTGGGCTATTTGAGTTAAAACCATCCACCAAACCAAGATCAGAGAAAACCACAAAATCGGAAATGATCCAGTCAAAATCCACAACCAAAGCAATGGCCTCATGTGTTTCGCAAGAACGAGAAGTATCTTTGGATTCCAAACCTCGCAAGAAAGAGACTACTCAGCAAGACAGAGAGAAAGAAACCAAGTCAGTTGCTGCTGCCCATTCAGAGCTAACTGAAACTGTAGACTTTGGAAATGGTGGCCTTGATGACAGCTCTGACAGCTTAAAACATGAGGGTGTAGCAGACTCACTAAGTGCCAGTTCTGGAGATGGAACCCCTCATATGAGTTCTGAGGACAGTGACAAACATGAGGGTCTAGCCACTCCAGGCACAAGCCCAGAGAGTGCGTGTCTTTCTCCCAAAACTGGACAGCAGACCTTGACAACTTTGGCAGCAACTGCCACTCCAGTCAAAAAAGAAAGTAAAGACACAGAGAAGTCTGGAGACTCTGGTGTAGGGACCACTGGTGACCAACGGTCTACAGAATTGACCCTCCCTGTCTCTTCCAGCGAGGCTGCAGATGACCACACTACAAGTGAGTCCATATCTGTTAGGAGGAGTGAGTCTAAGCTATCTAAACCTCAAAAGCTTACAAAGCAAATTTCAGAGACGGTAGAAACTTTTCTTAGTGATGACGAGAGCCCTGATCGTCAGCTAGCACTGTCATTAGATGGTTCTCCAGCCTCTAGATCGTCTTCTCAGCGTCATGAAAGCTTAGAACTGCCTTTAAAACAAGACTCAGACGCTCTCAGTCCATTAGCTGATGACTCTTTGACAATAAGCCACAGAGACTCTCTAGATGGTAGTCCTCTCATGGAAGAAAACTCCTCCCATAAATCCCCAGACTCAATTGACCCTAGCCCAACTGAGGAATCACCCCCTCATGACTCCTTAGAGAGCAGCCCTGTAGAGCAAAAAAGCCACCCGTCCTTCCCATCAGTTCTAGGTCTACCTAGTAAACCATCTAGCCATCCAGAGCCCTGCAAAGCTACAGAATTCCCCCAAGATGCTTTGCGTGGTAGGCTGCTTCGAGACCATGAGGCTAGTGCTGATGATGACAGTTGTGAGCAGACATCTCAGATGACAAGTTCCGGTAAGAGTCCCCTCTCCCCTGATACTCCTAGTTCTGAAGAGGTAAGTTATGAGGTAAACCCCAAACCCCCTGACCATACATTCCTTTCTGTTCCATCCAAACCGGCTGTCATCCCTGAAGATCCAGAAGAAGAGGATACATCAGACAGCTATGAAGCTAAGAGAAAAATCACTCCAGAGGAGGAGATGTTTAAGATGGCAGCCAAAATTAAAACATTTGATGAAATGGAACAAGACGCGAGGAGCAAAAAAAACTCTAGAAAAGATTTGTTTCCTTCAGCAGATGCCAAAATAGGGGATGACAGCTATGAAACATTAGAGCCCACAAGAGAGAAGCTTTCGCAGAGTGAATGTGGGCTCAATAGACCCGCTGAAGATTCAGAGTTAGCTCTTTTTGTTGATCCCCATATTAAAGTACAACCTCCCTCTCCTTTTTCAGCAGGTTTGCATGATGGATCCCACAGCAAAGAGGTCAAGAACACAACAGCCAGTGTCACTTCAGAGGGACCTCACTCTGTCTCAGGCCAGCATCATTCAAAATCCAAACTCGAAACTGCACAGGCACAAACAGTCCTACCATCTGCTGATAAAGACAGTTCTGCCAAAAAGTCTGCTGGAACATCAAACACTGAAAACAGGACAGATGAGCAAAAGGAGGAGAGTTTAAGGAAGTCAAGAGAAAACAAAAGAGATGACAAGGGTGGTCAGAAGTTAGGCATTACCGATCAAAAGATTGGTACACAAAAACAAGGTAGCAATGTAACTGATGAAGTGAAAGAAGATCATAAGGTATATACAGGAGCACCAGAAGCTGCAACTGCTTCCATAGGTCAATCAAAGGAAGTGTTCAAACCGGAGGTCTGTATCTATGATGATACAGAAGAGGATGATGATGCACTGGGACCTCCCAGAACTGAATCAAAAGGTGTCACTGCAAGGGCAGACACTGACTCATGGTCTACCATGCGGGAGGATGATGCTGCTTTTGCAGCACGTGTCAAAGAGGAGGAACAAAAGATACTGAATCTGGCAGTAGATCGTCAGTCTCTCCAAGCAACTCCAGACACAACACCTGGTAGAACACCAACAGAAGAGAGCACCCCTACCAGTGAGCCCAACCCCTTCCTATTCCAAGAGGGGAAACTCTTTGAGATGACCCGAAGCGGTGCTATTGACATGACTAAGAGGAGCTATGAGGAAGAGGCGGGTGGCTTTGCCTTTTTCCAGATAGGAGAACAGCCTTTAGATGAGCCTCTCTTAGAAGAGCCCAGTCAGGAAGTTGTGAGATCAGCAGAAGAACCTGAAGTTGGCCTCAATCTAACACTA
This sequence comes from Lagodon rhomboides, assembly GCA_039737535.1. Lineage (NCBI taxonomy): Eukaryota > Metazoa > Chordata > Actinopteri > Spariformes > Sparidae > Lagodon > Lagodon rhomboides. The sequence continues at coordinate 12,269,422 of CM077806.1, forward strand.
GAGGTAAAGACTGAGGAGACTGAGAAATCAAAAGAAACAACTGACTCTGAGCTTCAGTCCCCACCTGAATGTGACCAGCCAGCCTTGAAAGCTGATGCCTCCAAATCTAAAATCCCTAAAATGGGCATTTCAGCTTCATCCAAATCTACAAAGAAAGATCAGACATCCCCTGAAGGTCTAGAGACTAAAACAGAAAAACATTTAAATGAAGGTTGCTTAGATTTAGACACAAGTTGCCCTGACCAAATGATAACAAATGTACAGACAGCAGAAACTACAGTCACTAGGTCAGTTTACTCTGAGCAGGGCCAAGAGTCCTCTGACTCTTCTCCAGAGGAACCACAATCAGTGATAGAAGCCCCCAAACCAACAGGCAAGTCCAAACAAAGTGCTTCCGGTAGTGTTAAAAAGACTCAAGTCAAAACACAAGCTAAGTCTGCTCCTCAAGGTCGGGGTAAATCCACAGTTCCCTCTCCATCTCATGCAACCTCCTCTTCAGCAACTCTTAAAAAAGAGGCCTCCTTCACTTCTGAATCAAAATCTAGAATACCCATTAAGGCTAGCACTTTAAAGCCTGATTCTAGTGTCAAACGTACTGAGTCAACTCAAGACAAAAAGCTTAAGGTTCCTGTAAAAAAGGATTCAAGGAGAAAATCTGAGACAGATGCAGGTCCTTCTGTGGATGCCAAAACCAAGACATCTTCCAAAGCCAAGAGCTTCTGTGAGGGGGAGACCACCACGCCATCTGCTAAAAAGATCGCTGATTCAGCAAAATCTAAAAGCTTCCAGTCCAGATTGCCAGTCCGAGGCAAAAGTGGTCAGTCATCTCAGTCAACAACGCCCACTAAAGAGAAAAGTGAGCCATGCAAACAGTCCATTGATTTCTTTGAGGAGATAAGTGATGAAGCTGCAAAACTTGTGGCAAGATTGGCACAGGCAGAGACAGAGAAAGAATATGAGGCTGCAGCTGCCAACTCAGATGATGAGAGCAGTCTCATTGATCCATCAATAATAGAAAGAGAAACTTTCCCTGAGATGCAGTTCCCTCCCTCAGGAGACGTCTTTCCCATTAGACCACTGTGGGACGACCCTGTTGAGACACAGATGCAGCGAATCCCAGATGATAAAGCCCAAAGTCAAGGTATCCCCCAAGTTTAAGGGGCTATTCTCTATCTGTTGTGCCTCATTAGTACACTGCAGCTGTAAAGTTGCTGCCTCTCTGTCTCTTGTAGTTGAGTCCCAATTGTAGTTAAAGAATCCATGTGACTGTGTCACTTGTGCTGTGTTTGTGTCTGTAACGACGTCTATCTTTCCTTCTATGTGTGCTGAAAATCTCAAGGTTGACTTAAAGGCTTTATGGAACTTGGGAAAACAACTTAGTGTCTAAAGTGTTTTAAAGATTATTTAAACCATTGCATGTAATGCCAGTACTCCTCTATTTATTAAAATGTACATTTCTTAATTATAGTGCCACCACAAGGTTTATCATGACCATTCTATACAGACATTTTATGAACTTGTTTTAGGTCACAATTTCTGAATTGAATGTAATGAATTATCCCCCAAAAAACTGTCAAGGAAGCCAGTGAAGATTTTTGTCAATTCCTTTTGTAAATGTGGTTTGATTTGGTATACCTTGCGGCTCTGACCGCTCATGGCTGTCTGGTGGTATTTACAGTAGATCCACAGGATGAAGCAGAGAGAAAAGAGCAACGGTTGGCCATTATAGCTGACCATCTGGGCTTCAGCTGGACAGGTGAGTCGCATGTTAGTTGCAGTGATCAAGGTATCAAACTTAAAATATACATTATTACTTAATTTTTGCTGCCAAACATTTCAAATGTATAATCGTACCATCAAAATCATTACTGTAATTTATTTTCCTCCATAGAGTTGGCGCGAGAACTGGACTTCAGTGAGGAAAGGATCAACCTTATAAGGATTGAAAACCCAAACTCACTTCAAGATCAAAGCCATGCCCTTTTGAGGCTCTGGGCAGAGAGGGAGGGGAAGAGTAACACAGGTAAGTGATGAGTAGGGCACAAATGTCTCAGAAAGAAATATTTTTAAATTTAAGTACAAAAAAAAGTAAAAATTGTAAAATTTTATTTTTTGTTTTTATTTTTCTGTGTCACCAGAAACCACACTGATCAAAAGACTGACTAAGATCAACCGAATGGACATTGTTCACCTCATTGAAACCAAGATAATCAAGTCCACTCAAGACGAGACATCATCACATACCTATGCAGAAATAGAGCGGACAATAGCATTGGATCATAGTGAAGGTATGCAAGCCAATGTTAACTTGATGCAGATGTTCAGGTTGTTGTTATACTTTTATAGAAAGTTCTAATTTATTCCTTTCGATTAAGATTCAGACTTCTTTTTACCAACCAAAGTATGCATCTTTTCTGTATTCTTGCACTGTATCCTCTATCAGGTTTCTCTGCCCTTCATGAAGACATTGACAGCCCCAGGCCAGGCAGGCGTACAGAGGCCACACGTAGGAGTCCAGGTTCAGGACAAGAGGTGCCCATGGTGTCAGCAGAGGACCTGTCCTCCAGTTTGTCATCACTTCACGAGACAACGGGAAGATCAGAGACAGATTCAACAGCAACAGGCCTTCTTAGAAATGCCCAGAAAGAGAAACTACAAAAAGAGATGGAGACAACATAGTAAGTTATGCAGGAAATTCATACATGTGCTCAAAAACATACCTGCAGATGTCAACATTGGTTGTTTTAGATGCTTACTGGTGTGGTGTACAACTCAAAAGAAGTATTTTGAATATTTCCTTAAAGACCTTTATTTTTTCTTCAATGATTATAATTTTGAAAATCATTTTTAACTTTAATTTGTGCCCTTAAAAAGGGGTGGATTTTTAGATTTTAGTAGGACTTAAAGGGGCAATTTGTAAGATATGGCCAGACATTTAGTTTATAAACATCAACATTCTCAACAGAATGTGAAACAACAGTGTTACTGTTCTGTCAAAGGCATCTTTGTAATGTGTTGCAGAGATGTCTACTAAAGTTAGCATGCTAACCAGCTAGCCCCAGCCCATCCTATCTCATAACCACTTTATTACACTTTATTATTTTGAATTCAAGATGAGTGAACACACTTCATTCAAACTTCAGTCTTGGTTTATCTTTCCACAATCCCCTTTGGTTTGGTCCAAATAAATCCTCAATTTACTGATGTAAGAGGTGAAAATATTCCAACACCGTTTTCACATGTCGATGATGTCTAAGCTGGCATCCGTCAGTCTCAGATGGAGCCTGTTTTCAGTCCCAGTCTGGTGTCCAGCTGTGTTATCATTCCATTGCCTGTTATCTCAAGGTTGTGGTCCAGGCTTACTCTGCTCCCCACTGAGCTACTTGCTAACAGCAGCTAGTCACTACACCCACAGATAGCTACAGCAAATAAGATAGTGGTCATGCTGCTTCATATAATTTTGGAGATATCTTTTTGGCCATTTCTTACAAATTACACCTTTAATACATACTGTGTGATCATCACTGGTTTTGTGGAACATATCAAGTTTAGACTCTGATAACGTAAAGGAATACTCTTCATACTAAATATTGAAAACTTTTTTTTTTCACAGCTCATCACAAAGAATTTATGAAGAATTGACAGACACGGTACACACAGGCAGTTTTAAACAAGTAAGTCCTTTCTTCACGTTGTACTGCACCACTCCCTACAACCTCAGATCCCATCTGATAAGCCCTGTGTACAGAGGTGCACCCATGTTAGACACCCAGATTACCCCACCTCCTTATCCCACTGTTGAACCATGTGATGATGAAGGTCCTGTTGATTATGAGGGAGCAGAGGGCGGAGAGGAGTGGAGCTTGGAGTGCCTACAAACCACCCATTCTGAACACAGTGCTCATTATTTGTCACCATCTCCTTGGCGAGACTCCAATAGCTCTCGAACAGGTGTATGCGAGAGTCGACCGTTGTCTATGACCGACTTTGGGGATAGTTTGATTGAGTGTGATCAGGCTGAGCAAGACTTCAAGAAACTGTCTATGGAGCTTTTGGAATCCAAAGAAGTCTCTGAAAAGATTTCCTTCATACAACAACCAACAACAAGTGAACAAAGACTTCAGCCTGCTGAGCTAACTTCAGATGCAATGACAGAATCCATGCAGACTAAACAAATGGACCGAAGACACCTGGATGAAGTTTCACATCGACTTTATAAAGTCCTGTATGGATATGATGTTGACCTGATAGACTCAGATGGTGAGAATGTGTCTGTGGTGCCCGAAGACATAGTTCCAGCTGACATCAAGAAAGATGAAGTTGAGGGAGCTGCTACACAAACAAACATTACTGAAAATGTGGCAAGCTCTATCCTTGGCACGGAAGTTTACCATGCCTCAAACTCAGATGACCTTGATCTCAAATCCATTCATGTCATTGTTCAAACCCAGGATATTACCACTCAGGCATTAGCAGGTCTTTCTGATATGAATTGTACTAAGCCAGAACTCATGAGCTCGGACAGCTTTATTCAGGTGTCACATGACTCAATTTGTGAACAGACAGATGCTCATTCAGTAAATAATGCTCTGTCAGCTATACCAGGAGCTGAGTATAGCTTTGAGAAACCACTGTCTTCCATACAAAATGAACCTGAAAATGAGGTTGTGGATTCTGTAAAGTTTACACAAGACAGTGAGGCATCCAGATATGGATCCCATTTACCAGAATCCACTTCTAAAGCTCTCTGTGAATGTCCTAGCTTAGTTTATGATAGATCCTCTTCACCTGAATATGTGACCGATGCAGCAGTATTACTGACAGAGAGTAGGGCCTCGTCGCCTGAATCAGCATCTTCATTAAATGAGCTAAACTTTCTTGCACCTGATTCTCCAATACCTCAGTTTAGGCCGTTGTCTCCCCTACCACCTCCTGTTTTTCCATGGGAAAATGTTGATGTTGAGCCTTCAGCCAGCGGGCAACCAGGAGGGACTTATATGCTGTTAACAGCAAAAGCAGAGGAAAGACCATTAACACCAATGGTATCAAATAAAAGACCATTTGGAAAGCCAGTATCGTTAGGCAGCGATTATAGTAATGAGGGATCAATCTCACCTCAATCATTAACTTTCGATATAGAAGACAGAGCATTATCACCTGAGTCTATCATTTTAGAAGCAATACAGTGGTTTTTTACATCCTTCGAGCGTGTGAGTCCATCTCCTGATTTCCATGAGACAAGACCATCATCTCCTGAATCCTTTGGATCTATCACTGCACATTGTCAGCTTCCACCAGACTCCCCTGTCCCAGAATTTAGACCAGTCTCTGAGATTTGTACAACCTGGCTAAGTAGATCGTCATCACCTGAGTCCATGTCATCGCATTTGGAATTTGAAACACAACTATTATTATCAACACTTTTTGAAGACAGGCCATCATCCCCAGAATCTGTAGCATCTGTGAACAGATATAAAGCATTGTCAATTGATTCACCTATACCTGAATTCAGTCACAACAGGCCTGACTCAGCTATTGTTATGATAGGGGATAGATCCCCTTCACCTGAATCTGTAAGCTCAATTGAAGAATATGGATCATCACTTAACTATGAAGACAGGGCCTCATCACCTCCTTCAGTTGCATCTGGAGATGAATCTGAATCTGTTTTACCTGTGGTTGGACATGCATCACCCTCCCCTGAATCAGTTGAATCTGCAGAGGTAGAGTGGTATTCCATATCTGATGATCATAGAACAAATTCACCTGAACCATTGGATTCTGATACACAGAGCAAACCATCAAAACCTGTGAAGTCAGTGTCTGAGAGTGATGATGATTGGGTTGTTATATCGTTGTCTGATATTGAGGAAATGCCACTTTCGCCAGTGCCTGACTACAGTCCAATGTCTCTACAGTCAGCAGAGGTAGACATTAGAGCACCCTCTCCTGAATCACAAACCCTCAATGAGTGTTTATCCCCAGATTCTCCCCTACCACAATATACGCCATCTGTCCACGATGCTGTTACTATAAATTGTCCTTCATCATCAACAGAATCTGAGTTGTCAGATACAGAATATGAGGCAATGCCATTGCTCTCATATTTTGAGAATAGGCCATTATCCCCAGATTCTAGTGGTTCTAAATGTGACTGGGAGCCATTGCCTAACCCTGTGATTGACCTACCTCTTGAACCAACAGGAGCTACAGTTTTTGTAAAAGAATGTAACAAAAAGCAGTTTGAAACAGAAACAAACATTCATCTAGGAGAGTCAAAAACTGAAGAAAATAATCTTCTGAAATTTAATGAACCTGAAGATTTCAAGACACAATCATTGCTACTTGATGAGATTCAGTCTGACAAAACCATTGTCACACCACCCTCAGGAGCTGAGGTCTTATCGACTAATTCAGTTACAGAAGTATTATCTCATGATGAAGGAAACTTTAAGGAGGGTCTGCACAATCCTGTGTCAAAGAAGAAAAAATCTGTGAGAAAGAAAAAATCTAAGAAATCAATCACAACTGATTCTGAACCTGCGCAGGATGTTACACAACATAAAAGAAAATCACCTAAGCCGATCACTAAAACATATGAAGAGATACTCGTATCTGATCAAGCTCTGTCGCCTATTTTGCCTCCAGAAACTGCTTCTGATCTGCCGTCATTGGCATTCACTGCAAATGTCCCTGAAGATCAGCAATTATCTAGAGAGTCCTCAGTTTGTGTACCTCAGCATCATATGCCTTTATCCCAAACAAATTATTCAGTGTCAGCCTATAATTCAGCGTATGATGTAGAACATCGGAGGCTCGTCTCACAAATCCGTGATCCTCAGTATTTAGGGGAAACCTTCATGGATAAAAAAGGAGGGTTTCAGTGTGCTGTAACAGAAATGGAGTCTTATCAAACAGAGACAGATATGACATTTGAAAATGTCTCTGTTGTAGAGAAAGCTTCTTTTCAATCAGGACATTACCAAAGATCACTTTCACCAGATTCTGAGGCCGAATATAGGCCCATGTCACCACATTCACTGTTGGTGCTAGACTCACTTAGACGAGAATCCTTCCACTCAGGGGACTCTGTGGATAGTCAGCAAGCTTTATCACCAGATTCCCCCATTCCTCAGTACCTTGCCTCTCTCTCTGGACCCTCACACATTTACTGTAGATCAGTGTCAACAGAGTCAATACTGTCAGATCTGGAGGCTGATTTGAACATTTCATTTGTTTTTGAGGACAGACCAGCTTCTTGTGATTCAGTAGACTCTGTCAACCGTGCACTATCACCTGAATCACCTATTGCTGATTTTAGACAGTTTTTACCAGATTCAGTTGTAATTACTAGATTGGATCGGTCTTCATCAGTGGAATCAATAACCTCTGATCCAGAATGTGATTATTTCTCTTTGCCATTATTGTTTTCTGAGAACAGACCATCATCACCTGATTCCGTCAATGAAAATGAGTCACTTTCTACTGAGTCTCCGATTCCTGTATTTAAACGGACTTGCCTAGAATTAAATGTTTGGACCACACTGGAAAGATCCACATCACCTGTTTCAGTTTGTTCAGATAATGAATATGGTCCTATATCTCTGTCACAACTATCCTTTGACAGGAGACCATCCTCCCCTGAATCAGTGGTTTCTGGGGATGATTACAGAGGTGACTCACCAATACCAGATTTCAAAACAGGGCTGACAGAATCAGTTCCAGTTGTTGCTCATAGATCATCTTCTCCTGAGTCAGTGATTTCTGATGTTGACTTTACACACTCAATTATAGACACAAGTATTTGCCAGCATAGACCTGACTCACCTGAGTCACAAGTACTGGAGACCACAGAGAGACAATTAGGGGGTATTGGGCAAACCTCATCTCTAAAGGCAGTAAGTGTGCCAGTATATAGACTTGTTTATGATGCTGAACTTTGGAAGCTCATTTCTCAAATACGTGATCCTCACTATGTTGGAGAAACTTTTTGCAGTAAAACTGGTGTTTTTGAGTATGCTGGAACAAGAATTGAGTACCTTCTGGAGGATTCAGATGTAAAAGAGGGAGACTTAGAGGATGGTGTGAAGATTGACATTGAAGATTCATCTGATGCAGATGTTCTACAACCAATGCAAACAAAGACCGAGGGGGAACAGAGACCAGTATCACCTGATTTTGGGTCAGAACACAGGCCTCTGTCACAATCAGAGTCTTTAAAAGACTCCTCTCCAGATCTCCAAGTTATGAATTCTGAATCAGAAGTTACTATGTTTCAAGAAACGCAATCAGCTGCTAATGCAACATTTACAGTAAACCATCTGATGTGTAAACTTTATGATCCTTTTTATGTAGGAGAAGCCTTTGTAAGCAGAACTGAAGAGTTTGAGTATGTGGAGAATAGTAAGGAGTACGGTCCCCTTGATTCAGGTGAAGAAACAGGTAGGCCAATGCCACCTGAGTCTGTGGCAGAATATAGACCTCAATCACCTGAGGCCCTGAAATCACTGAGTGTCCTGAGATCTGATACTCAGGATACAGGGAACTCTGAGGGTGAGTCTAGACCTTTGTGTCCAGATTCACCCATTCCACAATTTTCTGTCTTGCTTCCTGAAGCCCCAGTGGAACATCATAGGGCTTCATCTTCTGAACCTGTCTCAGATACAGAACTTGAGCAATGTGATGTTCATGCTTTATCTACTGAGTCAAGGTTATCATCTCCTGAATCAGATGGATCACTAAGCAAACACAGGCCTCTCTCCCCTGACTCACCAGTGCCTGACTTTAAGACAGAGTTACAGAACTCTCTTGCTTTGGTTGGCGGATATAGATCATCCTCACCTGATTCAGACACCTCAGATCTTGAGGATTCATCAAGATGTTTTCCTTCCGAACTTGACATTCAAGACAGACCGGATTCTCCCGATTCAGTGACATCAGTTAATGAGCTCGGGACTTTAGCGGCAGATTCTCCTGTACCACAGTTTAGGCAATATATAGAATCAGCTGCGTTAATTTCAGGGAGCAGGTCATCATCACCCCTATCCGTAATGTCAGACACTGACATGTATGTTCTGGACATGCCATTTATCGATGTGCAAGGGACGTCCTTCACACCTGATTCTGAAAATGAGTTGAGGGCACTTTCACTAGATTCACCCATACCTGATTTCAGACAGGCTATACCATACCCAGCCATTTCAAATGCTGAATACAGGTCTATGTCACCAGAGTCAGTCTTTTATTCAGATATAGATTATGATGATGATCCATTTGCATTAGTGTTTGACGATCATAGACCTCCATCTCCTGATTCAGTGTCATCCAAATGCCAGTCCCTGTCACCTGATTCACCAATACCTCAATTCATTACAAGAGTATCTGAGCGTTTTCCGTCATTTGTTGGGTTTAGTCCAGCATCCCCTCAAACAGGTACATCAGATGTTGAGTGTGCACCTTTGATGAATTTCCTTCCTGATACTGAAGATAGACCAAACTCTCCAGAGTCATTAGAACTAGAAGTTGTCGACAGACCACTGTCACCTGATTCGGAAGAAGAGTATAGGTCTTTCTCACCTACATCACTGCTGTCAATGTCCAATTTCAGATCATCCTCTCCTGAATCAACGGGCTCTCTGAATAAATTTAGGGCTCTTTCACCAGACTCCCCTATTCCAGAGTTTAGACAGGCTCTACAAGAGGCTTTACACACACACATGGAATGTAGATCCTCTTCACCAGAGTCAGTGTTGTCAGATTTGGAAGTGGAAATGGAATTACCGTTCTCTATGTTACTTGAGAACCGACCTTCATCAACTGAGTCTTTAGCATCAGTCAGTAAATACAGAAGACTCTCACCTGATTCTCCCATACCTGAGTTTAGGCCAGTTTTGCCGGTTCCATCTGCTGACGTTAAGTCTTACAGGTCATTATCACCAGAATCAGTGACATCAGATGAAGAACTTGATCCCCTATTGTCTCAGCTATTTGAAGTCGAATTGAGCACAAATTCTCCAGAATTGTTAAATGAATACCACTGTTTGTCTCCAGACTCTCCAATACCTCAATACACCTATACTGAACATCCCATGATGACAGTAATATATAGATCTGCATCTCCTTGGTCAGTACATTCAGATGAGGATTTGGAGACAGATTTGTGTATCCCATGGCTTTTTGAGGAGAGAACAGCATCACCTGGTTCAGCTGCATCCAACGATGAATATAGGCCACTTTCACCAGAGTCACCCATACCTGAATTCACACAGGCACTGCATGAGTCCCCTGTTTCACATGCTGACTTAAGGTCCACTTCACCTGAATCAGTCTTGTCTGATTTGGAAATGGAAATTGAGTTGTCTTTTCCAACTATCACAGAAGACCGACCTTCATCTCCTGAGTCCTTAGCATCTCTCAATAAATACAGAAGACTCTCTCCTGATTCTCCTGTTTCTGACTTCAGACCGTCTCTTCCAGAGACGTATCCTGAGTTTAGTGCTTACAGGGCTTCATCACCTGAATCCGAGACTTCAGAAATAGAATATGCTCCTTTCATTTCACAGATGTCGGATTTTGAGGACAGAGCAGAATCCCATCAATCAGGCTTGTCTGACTCTGATCTTCGAGGTTTGTCTCCTGACTCTCCACTGCCCCAGTACACTACGATTGCAAGCACTATGTTAGGAGTAAGATACAGATCCATATCACCTGAATCAGTATTTTCAGATGAGGATTTAGACACAGATTTATGTATCCCTTGGCTTTTTGAGGAGAGAGCAGAATCTCCTGGTTCAGCTGCATCCAAAGATGAATTTAGGCCTCTTTCACCAGATTCACCCATTCCTGAATTTACACTGGCACTATGTGAATCCACAATAACTCACATGGACTTGAGGTCCACTTCACCTGAATCTGAGCTGTCCGATTTGGACCTGGAAATTGAGTCATCTTTCCCAGTGATCATAGAAAACAGAAATTCATCTCCTGAGTCCTTAGCATCTCTCAATAAATACAGAAGACTCTCTCCTGATTCCCCCGTTCCTGATTTCAGACAGGCTTCTCTAGAGACATATCTTGAGTTAAATGCTTACAGGTCTTCATCACCTGAATCTGAGTCAACATGTTCGGATATAGAATACATCGTTACGAGCCTTGGAACACTAGGTTATGAAATAAGAAACCCTTCTCCTGTCTCAGGAGAATCTGGAGATGAATACCAGGCTCTGTCACCCGACTCACCCATACCAGAATTCACACAGAGACTTCATGAGTTCCCCGTTTCACATATGGACTTAAGGTCCACTTCCCCGGAATCAGTCTTGTCTGATTTGGACATGGACATTGAGTCATCTTTCCCAGTAATCATAGAAGACCGACCTTCATCTCCTGAGTCCTTAGTATCTCTCAGTAAATACAGAAGACTCTCTCCTGATTCTCCTGTTTCTGACTTCAGACATTCTTTTCCAGAAACGTATCCTGAGTTAAGTGCTTACAGGGCTTCATCACCTGAATCCGAGGCTTCAGAAATAGAATATGCTCCTTTCATTTCACAGATGTTGGATTTTGAGGACAGAGCAGAATCCCATCAATCAGGCTTGTCTGACTCTGATCTTCGAGGTTTGTCTCCTGACTCTCCACTGCCCCAGTACACTAGGATTGCTAGCACTATGTTAGGAGTAAGATACACATCCATATCACCTGAATCAGTATTTTCAGATGAGGATTTAGACACAGATTTATGTATCCCTTGGCTTTTTGAGGAGAGAGCAGAATCTCCTGGTTCAGCTGCATCCAAAGATAAATTTAGGCCTCTTTCACCAGATTCACCCATTCCTGAATTTACACTGGCACTATGTGAATCCACAATAACTCACATGGACTTGAGGTCCACTTCACCTGAATCTGAGCTGTCCGATTTGGACCTGGAAATTGAGTCATCTTTTCCAGTGATCATAGAAAACAGAAATTCATCTCCTGAGTCCTTAGTATCTCTCAATAAATACAGAAGACTCTCTCCTGATTCCCCCATTCCTGATTTCAGACAGGCTTCTCTAGAGACATATCTTGAGTTAAATGCTTACAGGTCTTCATCACCTGAATCTGAGTCAACATCTTCGGATATAGAATACATCGTTACGAGCCTTGGAACACTAGGTTATGAAATAAGAAACCCTTCTCCTGTCTCAGGAGAATCTGGAGATGAATACCAGGCTCTGTCACCCGACTCACCCATACCAGAATTCACACAGGGACTTCATGAGTTCCCCGTTTCACATATGGACTTAAGGTCCACTTCCCCGGAATCAGTCTTGTCTGATTTGGACATGGACATTGAGTCATCTTTCCCAGTAATCATAGAAGACCGACCTTCATCTCCTGAGTCCTTAGCATCTCTCAGTAAATACAGAAGACTCTCTCCTGATTCTCCTGTTTCTGACTTCAGACATTCTTTTCCAGAAACGTATCCTGAGTTAAGTGCTTACAGGGCTTCATCACCTGAATCCGAGACTTCAGAAATAGAATATGCTCCTTTCATTTCACAGATGTCGGATTTTGAGGACAGAGCAGAATCCCATCAATCAGGCTTGTCTGACTCTGATCTTCGAGGTTTGTCTCCTGACTCTCCACTGCCCCAGTACACTAGGATTGCAAGCACTATGTTAGGAGTAAGATACACATCCATATCACCTGAATCAGTATTTTCAGATGAGGATTTAGACACAGATTTATGTATCCCTTGGCTTTTTGAGGAGAGAGCAGAATCTCCTGGTTCAGCTGCATCCAAAGATGAATTTAGGCCTCTTTCACCAGATTCACCCATTCCTGAATTTACACTGGCACTATGTGAATCCACAATAACTCACATGGACTTGAGGTCCACTTCACCTGAATCTGAGCTGTCCGATTTGGACCTGGAAATTGAGTCATCTTTTCCAGTGATCATAGAAAACAGAAATTCATCTCCTGAGTCCTTAGTATCTCTCAATAAATACAGAAGACTCTCTCCTGATTCCCCCATTCCTGATTTCAGACAGGCTTCTCTAGAGACATATCTTGAGTTAAATGCTTACAGGTCTTCATCACCTGAATCTGAGTCAACATGTTCGGATATAGAATACATTGTTACGAGCCTAGGAACACTAGGTTATGAAGAAAGAAACCCTTCTCCTGTCTCAGGAGAATCTGGAGATGAATACCAGGCTCTGTCACCCGACTCACCCATACCAGAATTCACACAGGGACTTCATGAGTTCCCCGTTTCACATATGGACTTGAGGTCCACTTCCCCGGAATCAGTCTTGTCTGATTTGGACATAGACATTGAGTCATCTTTCCCAGTAATCATAGAAGACCGACCTTCATCTCCTGAGTCCTTAGCATCTCTCAGTAAATACAGAAGACTCTCTCCTGATTCTCCTGTTTCTGACTTCAGACATTCTTTTCCAGAAACGTATCCTGAGTTAAGTGCTTACAGGGCTTCATCACCTGAATCCGAGACTTCAGAAATAGAATATGCTCCTTTCATTTCACAGATGTCGGATTTTGAGGACAGAGCAGAATCCCATCAATCAGGCTTGTCTGACTCTGATCTTCGAGGTTTGTCTCCTGACTCTCCACTGCCCCAGTACACCATGATTGCAAGCACTATGTTCGGAGTAGGATACAGATCCACATCACCTGAATCAGTATTTTCAGATGAGGATTTAGACACAGATGTATGTATACCCTGGCTTTTTGAGGATAGAGCAGCATCTCCTGGTTCAGCTGCATCCAAGGATGAATTTAGGCCTCTTTCACCAGATTCACCCATTCCTGAATTTACACTGGCACTATGTGAATCCACAATATCTCACATGGACTTGAGGTCCACTTCACCTGAATCAGAGTTGTCTGATTTGGACATTGAAATTGAGTCATCTTTCCCAGTGATCATAGAAAACAGAAATTCATCTCCTGAGTCCTTAGCATCTTTCAATAAATACAGAAGACTCTCTCCTGATTCCCCTGTTTCTGACTTTAGACAGGCTTCCCTAGAGACATATCTTGAGTTTAATGCTTACAGGTCTTCATCACCTGAATCTGAGTCAACATGTTCAGATATAGAATACATTGTTACGAGCCTAGGAACACTAGGTTATGAAAAAAGAAACCCTTCTCCTGGCTCAGGAGAATCTGGAGATGAATACCAGACTCTGTCAGCAGACTCACCCATACCTGAATTTACACCAGCAGTGCCTGAATGTGTTATTGTGAATGTTGGTTTTAGATCATCCTCCGCTGAATCCACTGAATCAGAAATTGAGTATGCTTTGAGTGAGTTGTTGGTGTCCATGAATTCAGATTTTGAGGATAGACCAGTTTCTCCTGAATCAGCAGGATCAGAGGTACAAGAGAGGCCACTATCAGTTGAATCCATCCCAGAATACAAACCCTTTTCTCCTAACAAACTGATGTTACTTGGAAACATTCGGTCTATATCTCCAGAATCTACTCAATCACTTGACGAACACATGAGGTTGTCTCCAGACTCCCCTCTTCCTTGGTTTACACAAAATGTTGATGTGACTATGACTGCAGAAACACACTTTGGGTGTTCATCCCCAGAATCAGTGTTGTCATATACTGAATGTTGTTTGGCTTTATATGATGGAAACACCATTGATAGGCCTCCATCACCTCAGTCAGAGAGGTCAGATGATGAATGTAAACCCTTGTCCTATGACTTACCAATACAAACCTTAGGCCAATTATGCACAGAACAGACTGAAGTATCACCAGAGTCTGTTGAATCACGTAGGGATGAATTTCTCGTGGTATCCGAATCTTTAGTACCTGAATTAAAAGTCCAAATTTCCAATGAAGCAACCATTGATAGTACTGTTTCATCAACAGCAATGGCACCTACCTCACTTGGAGAATCAGTCATCATGGTAGCTGAGTATAATCTTGTTGAGGATGCAGAGTTGTGGAAGTTGATTTCTCAAGTACGTGATCCTCTGTATGCTGGTGAAACTTTCCACCATAAAACGGGGTTTATGAAATATATTGGCAGTACGTTTGAAAGGAGCGTTCCAGATGATGAGCAGGATACTATAGTAAAAAATGAAAATGGACAAGATTCCTTTGCCACAGTACCACCTTCAGAGGTTACACATCCACTAAGTACAAAAGACACAGCTTCAACAGATGATGGCACTCTTTGCACTTCAAGTGCACAAGTCATATCTAACATACCTGTCGTAGAGTCACCTCCACCAATGACTGAACACATTTTGTCCTCAAGAGCAGCTCCATACAGACATGCTCAGTACACATTTGAAGTACCTGCCACTGAGGCACAGGCAACAGATTCTGATGATGATTTGATGGTTGTATCAGTATCTGACAGAAAGGATAAAGATGAACGGTATTCACCAGAATCTTGGACAGACTCTAGACCCATGTCCCCTAATTTAGTCATGGTGTTAGAAGCAAGAGCATCATCACCAGACTCTGTAACATCAGTCAATGAGCTCAGACCGCTCTCACCAGATTCCCCCTTACCTGAATTTACAATGGCGTTGCCAGAATGCATAACGTTCCTGAGGTCAATATCATCCTCGTCTGAAAGTGTAGCATCAGATTATATGTCATTTGCAAATTTGGAATCTCAGTTTGTGGAATGCAGGCCATCGTCTCCAGAATCTGCACAGTCAGAAGATCGAAATGTGATCGATAGGTCATTGTCATCAGAGTCACTGCCTGAATATAGACCTATGTCACTTGAATCGGCCATGCATATGGCTGACAAAAGAGCGTCGTCCCCAGAATCATTGCCTGAGTTCAATGAGAACAGGTCACTGTCTCCAGACTCCCCCATCCCTGAGTTTAAAGTATCATTGAAGGAGCACACAAATATGCATAGGTCATCATCACTTGAGTCATTGGGCTCAGATTCAGAGTGTGAACTTGAAGTCACTTCATCAAGTGATGAGTATGACAGACCATCCTCACCTGAATCTGTCAATGAGTTCAGACAACTATTGCCTGACTCACCAGTACCTGAGTTTATGAGAATATTGTCCTCTTATTTTTTGGATGCTACCAACATGGATAGGTCATCCTCACCAGTGTCTTTATCATCAGACTCTGAATTTGTTGCTTTACCCATTGATTGTTGGATTGATGATAGCCCAAGGCCACTAAGCCCTCAATCTGCTGAGTCAGAAGAGGAATTAGGCTTTTGTTATGAGAGGATTGACAGATTTGTCTGTAAACCCAAACTTACGAGTCATGTGACATCTCCTTTATTGCCTGATCTGTCTTCATCGTTACTTAACAAAAGGCCTTTGGCTGCCTCACCATTGCTAGTTCAAACTGCTGAGACAAAGTCAGAGGAAGGACATGACTGGCAAAATACAACAGGATTGAAATCAGAAGTCTTGTCATATAATGAATGGATGCAGCATGAAACAGAAGCTGAAGGTATCTCAACTACACAAACAACTGTTTATGAGGAAGACGTCCAAAAAGGCCTTCCTGTGAAGCCATCACTTGTTCAAGACCCAAGAAAAAAGACCTTACACATCAGTCCTGGAGAACTTAAGAGCAAGACAGCCTCAGAACGGGTAAGACTGAAAGCATGTCGACCAAGCAAAGACACTTATTTTGGACGAATTCGTTAACATGTTATTTGGATGGACTAAGTAACTGTGTGGTTTGACAAACTAACAACAAAATTTATTGCAGTTAAGTCGTTGAATTTGCCCGGACATTGCTAAGATGCTTTAAAGTTGCATGTCACGGCTTCACATCTATTGCTCTAAACCTAATGAGATGATGGCTGGATGGAAAAAAATCTGTCACTGTGGAGTAATGTGATGCTAACCTGACGAAATGTTTCATTTGATGGTGCATACCAACCTGTGGGTTTTTGTGAACTTGTTTAGATCATGTTGATATTCACTTACAGGCTCTTCCTCAGACGCCAGATGAAACACATTTTCATACAGACGATGAGATGCAAAGAAAGCTGTTGACTGCCACATCAATGACACAAGACACCACTAAAAGAGATTTTCTGTTCCCTACGAAGAAACCGACACAATCAGTTCCACTACAACTTCCTGACCAGAGCCTATACACAACCCACAGAAGTGTTACTCCAGTCCTACCTGAGAAGCCATCCTGTCCAAATTCTGAAAGATCTTATGGGTACTCAGATTTGGAGTTCTCCCCTAAAAAAGCACAGATCAGTGAGCTTTTTTCACCCATGTCAACACAGTTTCTGGTGCCACCAGATTATGAAGCAGTATTTTCAGGACATCAAACACTAAGGGTTTCTGAATGTAGCCAAGACTCCTTGAATGATTTGAGTCCAGTGTCTGAATTTGAATCAGAGGATCCAAAGGACCTCATTAAGAGATCAGAATCTCCAGAGCACTCTGACTCTGATCTAGAATTCTTTGACTGCAGACAAGCCGTCTCGGAATTCTCTGAACCAGAGGAACTGAAACTTGAACATGAAATTACCTATCATATCTCCGAACCCCCATCCCCAATGCCTGGGAGCAGCCCAGATGTTGGCTTCCTGAAAGAGAGCCCTCTGTACACTGATCAGCCTTACCTCCGAGTGAAAGATTCCAAGCGCTTCTCCTCTGGCAGTGAAAGTCTTGGTGAATTTGCTTATGATTCAGAGGGTTCACGGGAGTGTCAAACAGAGGGTGATGCCCCCGTGTGTGAGGAGCTTCCTTCCAGAGATCAGGCAGGGTATTACGATGATGATGACTTCCTGGGAAGGGTAAGAGGTAGAGCATGAGCACGGTGCTACACTGGCTGGTGTTTTGCCTGGCCAGGCTGGTTGCTGTTGTGTGTCATTCGAGACATTGAAGATAAATCACACAAGTTTGCACTTTATGGACTAAATGAAGCTCATGAGTGCTTTTGTGTGCATGTGTACCTAAACTTTTGAGAAAATAACAAAAATGTAACAACTGTGATGAGTTGCTGTAATAAATACTACATCATGAGTGACTGCAAAAGCATTTTTGATGTTGGTGTTGAGGTGTTGGTATTTGCAGTTCCTCATTATGAAGTCAGTGGTGACATTTAAAAAAAAACTGCTGTAAAGAACTGATCCCATAACATATAACTCTTTGTTCACATCAGCACCTGTTTGAGTTCTTTGATTCCTGCTTGTTGTTGTTTCATCAGTGTGCAAAATATCATTTGGACATTATGACTCTATCTGTCCATTATAGGCACAGGGAAATTAAGTGACTCAAATAACAACATACTATATGTACAGTTTTCAAAAAAATTACAATTTGTAATCATGTCTATTTGTTGGTTAGTTTTTCAGCAGGATTACACAAAAACTATGTACCTGATTTTCACAAAACTTAGATGGAGGATGGGTCATTGCCCAGAATAGACTCCATTAACTTTTGATGCAGATTCGGAGTAAGGGACGGATCCAGGAATGTTTTCTCACTTTCTTTAACATTGCTAGTAAGGACGTTTTCGTTAATGTGTCAGGGAATAATACATGAATCTTGATGAAAAAATCAGGAATATTTAGTTGCCTGGTATCTATCTATGAGTCAGCACAAAAGGGGACTGTTAGGGACCCTGGAATAGCCATGTTGGCTATTTGCATGCAGGTCTACATCCGGAGATGTTTTTTGTTTCCTGTTCAGAGATGTGAAAACCTGCCCTGTACCTGCAAAGCTGCGCTCTGGAACCAACCCATTACACTCAATCATCTCCAAATCACTCGCGACCTGACCCGTAATCAAGCAGTCTGAAGGGCGAATGGCAAATGTCCAAATCTAATTGCGATTATTAGTTTGTTTCGAGATGTAAGGACTGTGCTCAAGATTAATATTTCAAAATCCAATCTTCACAGTAATGATCCACATAAATATCTATCTTATTGTTATGACCCCAGTATCAAGTTAATTCTAGGTGTTAACTGGGGTCTGAGATTCTTTGTATTTCGCACACTGCTTCCCTCCCTTGCATGTTTACTTCATTTGAAAGTTTTTGCATAACTGTGCCTTCTCTTCATCTCACTTCACTATTTTGTACAATTTTATTTTATACCCTCATTCCCATTTGTCTGTGAACATACCTTTTTGGTAAATGGACATAAAAGTGAGGTAAAGCGAAAAGAAGGAACAGCCGCAGTCTGCAGGAGTGTGCTAGACTAACACTGTGCAGACCTGATACATTGACCCATGCTGGTTGTCTCCCAGGAGATAGCAGAGGAGCTAGGGGTACTGTCCTCTGATAGCTCAGAGGAGGAGGTGCTGACCACCAGAGTGGTCCGACGCAGAGTTATCATTCAGGTAAACAAGCATGATGAAGCTGCGCGAGCCCCAGTGCTCTTTGGAGTGAGGCAGGGTTAGTGGGTAGCAGAGTTTACGTGCTCATTGGTATTTTTCTTTTGTTTTTTTCATGCTGGATTTGACTTACTGGGTTAATTGTATACTACAGGGCATCCAACACTTACATTTGCTTGGCACAAATGGTACTGTTTACAATGAAGCAGTAGAATTGGTGGACTGAAGAGGAGCTCTAAACTACTTTGTATTTTAGTTGTTTCCTTTCGTACTCAATTTTATTTTTTTCATGTCATGTCATATTTTTGTTTGATGAAAATTCAGTAATGAGAAATGAAAGCCACAATGCTGTCCAGTTTTTCACATTTTCGATACTGGTGTTGGTCATTCTCATCAATACCTTCCGTAATAAAAATAACTTGTTGTTGATTGTTCCCTGCTGTGAAGTACCACATGAATTGACAATATGCGTTTTGTCTTCTTGCAGGCAGATAACCTACCAGATATCCCATCACAGACGGTCACGGAGGAGAAGTACACGGATGAGCATGGCAACATCGTAGTTAAGAAAGTAAGAGAACACTCAAAGATTTGAACAACATCAAAACAGCCAAAATGTCCACAGTCATTACAGAAAGGGTGTTTTCTTTCTGTGTTTCCCACCAGATCACACGGAAGGTGATTCGTAAATATGTGTCACCTGATGGCATGGAGACGCAGGAAGTGACCATTGAGGGCTCTCACCAGGAGACAGTGCAGATCGAAGAGGGAGACGCTGTCTCTAGAGTGGTAAAGAGAACTGTGCTTCGCAGTGAGGGAGATCAGAAAGAGGTTAGTGCGATCCACCGCCTACTTTTATTTTGTTTAATAGCATCAACTTTTTATGATGAAAAACATTCATTGCTTTTAACAGTTACAATCCTGCCATAGCTCATTGCATCTGTGACACTGCACCTGGTATTGGGTCATGAAGAAAGTTCTCTGCTGCATTCAAGAGTTGTATGAAGTTTGTAAATGTTGACTCTTGCCTCATAAAAATGAAAAATAAAAAAATGTAAAGCTGTGGCCAAAACACACAAAAAATACACTTCTACACCTGTAACACACTGAAATTGTATCCATTGAAAATACCCTTGAGGTCCAGAGGCAAACTCATACACCTGAAAGATAAATTAAAAGCATGTTAAGTTGCCAGAGTTCTACATGAACTAGTCACTACTGAAATTTTGACCAAATGAGATATAAGATAAAACTTCACAGTACACATATATACATTATACATACCAAGGTGCCTAACATTTAGTCCCCTGACATCTTGTCATCATCTCTCCAGTTGACCTTCTCGGAGCCCTTGGCCCTGGGCGCCGCCACATCATCAGAATTTGAGGTAGAGCCAGTTCAAGGTCGGAAGGTCAGCAAGGTTGTCAAGACGACGGTGGTGAGAGGAGAGAGGATGGAGAAGCAAATGGGAGACCCCTCGCTGGCTGCAGATCTCCCTTCAGCCAGAGAGGACTTTGAGAAGGTCAGTGTGTCCAAACTAGAAGAAAATCTTAAAAATGATTCACATTAACTAGGTATTTTATATTAGTGGTGAGAAGAAAATGTAAATAAATGGAGGTGTTGCTGGTTTTTATACCAAAATCACTGAGTATGCTTTTTTAAGATGCTTTCACAACACGCTAATGCATATTTTTATGCCTTGTCAGTGACTACTGTTGAGCAGATCTTTACATCGTGTTTCCAGTGTTCGTCTTTCCTCCTCCCTCTGATCCCTCTGTCCTTCCTCGTTCTTTCCCCTCCAGGCGTTGAGTTATGCTGGAGGCTTTGGGAAAGTGCTCCTGCCTCATGTAGTAGAGAAAGAGTTTGTGCAGGACGACGGCTCTGTGGTTAAAAGGTTGGACAGCAGCATGGGACTGTGTAGAAAATGACCACAAAGACATTGGTGTTTGCTAAGAGGGCACTGAGCAGAGCTTAACATGGAAGCATGGTGTGATTGCACGCTATCTTCTAACCATTAATGTTACAGTGCAAAATCTCATTCTTGAAGTGGCAATTGTCAAAGGAAAATTAGATCTAAATTGTACTCACCAGGATTTTTACACTTCCCATACACTACCTTCTAGGAAAAATTAGAAGCAAGGTTTTAAAGCCTCAATCTTTTTGATTTTTTCATCTGTGTGTAGACTTTTTTGTGTGTGCGGTCAGGTGCTTTTTGTGGAAAATCCCACAATCCCCACACACCACATCACTAGTGTTTATTCTTACAGAACACACACTAGTTGTTGAGATAGATAAAAGTCATCTTGTCTTTATTTGCATGTGTTTGGTATTGAGGTACTCAAAAAGTCATAAAAAGTAATAAAGTTGCATTACTTCAATGTTGTGATACTTGAATTAGGTTACTGACTACACTTATAAAGTAATCCTCCCAACCCTGCCTGCCTGCCTGATTGGCTATATGATTGTGTTATTGATTCTCTCATAAAGATGTATTTAGCGGTTTTGCTGCTTTACCTCTTTTTCTGCGATAAGTTGTACATACAAACAAACAAAAATGTTTTTATAACCAATTGAAATGATGGCCAGATGAAAACAAAGCCCAGATTAAAAACATTTTAAGCAGTGTTTTAGTATGAAATGTGGACAAAGTTGCATGGGTTGCTCTTTGACAGTTACCGTGTTTAAAAATGCTTGTTTAACTCAACTTTTAAGTTGCTGTAGGACTCTCAAAAACCACACAAATCATTCAAATACATATGTTGTGCATTACAGATATTTCTTCAACATAAACATAACTTTCAAAATATCTACATTACGAAAAAGACAAAATAGTTCCTATATTAAAACTTTATTGACCATTAATGACCATCGACTTGACCATAGTTTTGTTATGTGATTGTGCCCTCGGGTTGCTAGTTGGCAGAATATTAGGCTAACTGTAGCTTACATAGCTAGCAAAAGACTTTATCTCAAGGTGCCACTTTCATCGTCTGCTACTCAAAATCAGAACAAACAGGGCTTTTAAGATCGCTTGGAATGCAAATCACTCTGAATATATACAATACACAATTGAATGTTGAATATTCATTGATAGCCCTTCTATAGCGTGGAAATGTTACCAATATTATGCCAATGTTACGATGAAATTATTTAATCCAACTAAAATTTTCATTTGAGTCCAAGTGATGTATGACAAAATCAAAATTAGAATTTAGAAAATCCACATTTTAGTTAGCAGATGTACTTTAATGTAATGTTTTATGCAATTGTTTGAATGTTCACTAGAGTATCCGCTAACTGCTGATAACCGTAGCTGCCATGAGCTAGCTAGCTCAGATAGCAGTGCAGCTAACAGGTCTATTAGCTGACTTGACTCTGCTCAGACTGAAAGTTTGGGCCGTGTTGGCGTTGATACCACTAGCACAGGAGCCTCGTAACCACCAGAAGGAGGAGGTTTTCAGCTGAGGGATGGGGGACCCATGCTAGGGGCTAGCTGGTTAGCATGCTACATTTGAACACACTTCATATTCTACTGATCATTTTAGTTGATTTTTGAATCTTTCAAACTAAAATTTCCCCCCAAAATTCCCTTTAACGACATCATTTCAAAAATGATAAAGGGATCTTTCTATTTTTATTCTGTAATACATCATGTGCAGATGAATGGAACACACATTTCCACAGTCAGAAATAGTGACTGCTAAGATGTGGCTCATTCAACCCCTGAGAGAGTGAACTTGGAGGTGACCAGTGTTTGGTCAGTCCACATGACCAGCGATGACAGTACATCATAGTTAGTTTAGATGTGGTGTAAAGCTTTTCTTTTTCTTTTTTCACTCCTACAGAAGCCACATGCGTAAGTCACGAACCCAGAAGAGGACCGTGATGAGGGATGCCCAGGGGAAGCACGTGCACCTGGAGCGCCTGGACGACACCCCAGCCGCCCTGCAGCCCGACGCACTGCAGCAGCACCTGCACCAACTGCTCCGACGCTACTGTGAGGACGACAGGGAGGAGGGGGAGGAGGACGGAGACGAAGAGGAGGAGGAAGGAGACGACGAGGAGGAGGAGAGTTTTTACTGAGCAGCTGCTTCCCCACTGATCCTCTACATACATCATCCAACTGAAGCCGTTTGGTGACGTCTGCTTCCTCAGATCAGGATGTTCCGGATCCCCTTCCTGTTATCCTCGCCGATCACTGGATTAAAGTTTTTTTCTATCGTCCTCTTTTTGTTGAATGATGGAACAGTACATTGTGCTTTAACACTCTTCCTTCCCTCACATTGTGTTTCATTTGCTCTTTTTGTGACCAAAGATAGCACCCTTCATTTTTTTTTTTGTCGGATGATGGTTTTTTTGTTTTTACCTTTCTGGCTGCTGTGGTGTGATAGCGGTACGACGCACCGATCGAAGTCTAAGGGGGGGCATCTCGGACGTTTCGCCTCATGCACGGCCTCTTCTCGAAGGACTCTTGTAAACATTTGTAAATAGAGGAGATGAAAAAAAAAAATCATGCTTGGACCGTGGGGGGGAAGAATTCCAAAAATTCAAAGCATTTAATACATTAGCCCACCTTAACCTGCTGTACATGCACCGATTCAGCTGGAGAATGGCCACCGTACAGATGAGATTAATGTTACGTGGAGAATAAATCGGGAGGAGTGAATGTGTGTACTATCGTGGACTCTTTATACAGCCAAACATCACCCTGCTGATCTGTTTACAAAGGCTGTGTGATCACACCTTTTGTCGTCCCATGATGCATCTGCCGTTTTTTTCTTTTGGGTTTATGTGTCTGCCCTTCCAAGGTGTGTTTGTGCATTGTTATCCGTCACATAGCTGCCGCCTCCGTGCGTGTATATACAACGTGTTCATTGAGAAAGGAAGTAGTGTCGAGGGTTGTTCTGACGCAGTTCAAGCACTTACCCCACTGTCCTCGTAGCTCTCGCCCTTCACATGTGCTGCTTGCTCATATAACTGTCCTACATGAAGCCTCTCGAGGGATAAGGCTGGCTGAATGTTTTTGCCTTGTCAACGAATCCCATGCGTAGAGCCAAAAACCAACAATTAACTGATCCTACTAACTTGTATTGTGTATTTTCTTCCTCTGTGCCATAGAGCTCCATTGTTGTCCAAAAAACTATTGAAAACACGTCGCGGGTTTAAGTTTTAAGGTGTCTCCCGTGGCCCCGGAGGAGCTTTGACGAGTCTGACAAAGTAGCCGTGATGATGTCATAGCGATGCGATCGGGGTTATCTCGGCTCGGGCTCGGACAAAAGAATTTAACAGAGAGCCGGTGTTCCAAAATGAAAGGCGAAGGAGGTGGGTATGTATCAGGTAGGGAAGTTCTAATGAGTTGCATTGTGGGAAATGCACTGGAGGATTTAGGATCTGGGGTGCGTTTGGTGTAGCCGTGTTGGTGTTGTTCCTAGAACACCATAATTAATGATGTTCTCGGACCAGCTTTAAAACTGGAAACTGGAACTGGAAACCAGCGTAACTTCTCCCATGTGTACATTTTTCCGATCTTTTTTCCCCCCCGAGCGTGTGATTGGTCGCTTTCAGTGATGGCTCTGTTGCAACATTCATTATGACGTTTGATGGGACGCCAACACGGAGATACCAGATTGCGCAAGGTCATTCAACATCCTCTTTGTGTGTCTCTTTTATAATTTACTGTTTCTCTTTTATACCGCATCATGGCTCATATCAGCGAGAATAGAACAGACTTTATTTCAGTGATTTTTTTGTTTGTTGTTGCTGCCTGTTGTCTTTAACCAATTGAGGTGTTTTACCGGTGCTTGATTTCTATTTAATCATGTGTGATGCTGCAAATCAGTCGCTCCGTGTTGGGCAGAAACTACATCTTGATGTGAGCTTTATTTATATTATTTACATTTTCCCCTAAAACATTGAGGACACTTAATTATTTCTTCAGATAAAGAGGCTTTGACCGCTGTTCTTTATTATTAGCCGACCCGCACACACCGTCCTGCTGCCCCACATACCCACGCGAGCGGAATATGTGAAAAATACGCTTCTGAAAATAGACCCCAACAAAAGCACTTTCTTGTGTTCGAGTAACATTTGTTTTAAAATATGACTTCGCTTTTTTTTAATGACACTATGTTTGTTAGTCGTTTGTAAAGTTGTATATCGTCAGTAGGAGCCAGTGGCTCTGGGGCCGAGTGGTAAGGAGGTCAGAAAGCATCAGTGTTGGTTTTTGTCTTTTCATGGGGTTTGTTGACAATAAGAAAAATGTAAAATAACGCCAGACTTATCCTTTAGGTTTATAGACACCACACATAACATACCGACACTTTTCTTTCATTAATGTTGTCGATTTTGACTTGTTGATCCTTCTCACTTCTATCCAAGGAATGAAACATCAGCTTGAAACTCCAAGCGAAGGCAGATTTCCACCGACTTCACTTATCACATACATACCTATTTATTTATTGCCGTCCGTTTGTGATCCCTGTATACTCCGAGCTGATGTAAGCTGAGAGTGGCTTAGCGTGTGGCGTGTGTGTGTGTGTGTCGGGTGTGTGTTTGAATGTGTTGACAAAAGCTTAAAGTAAAAACTCGCCACCGTAGACGAACGGGATTGGATTGGAACTCTGGTTGAATTGTGTACAGACTTCTGTTTTTGTGTTCATCTTACAGCTGAGACTTTATCTATGTAATAACACGATCCTCACGTTGCCATTTACTTTGAGTGTGATCCGATGGGAGAATAAAAGAAGTGTCAAAAAAAGAGACCGTTGATTTGATAAATGAGCATCTTGTTTCCATGGTGATAACAAATATATTAACAGTGCAAATATCTATGCGGGCATGTATGACTTTATCAAATTATTACTTAAAAAAAATAAAATAAACCTGAAACGCTAACAAGGCATAGCAGCTGCAGTGTGTACATGGCAGAACAATAAACTGTAAATGTGTCAAATGTGAAGTGACGTCATTCTTTCTTTCTGACAGCAGCTGGAAGGAGTTAAAGGTTAAAATACACTGATGGTGGTGGCTGCCATGCAAGGTGCCAACCAAGCACATCAGGAGCGGTCTGGGGTTCAGTATCTTGCCCGAGGACACTTCAACATGCAGACCAGGGGAATTGAACCGGCAACCTTCCGATAACAAGACGCTGGCTCTACCCATGAACCACAGCCGCTGTGATATAGCACTTCATATTGTTTTGTGATGGGTTACATTATGAAATATACATTTTCACACGTGAATGACATACATTCATATTAGGGCTGGGCAACAGAGACCATATATATCGTCACCGTGATATGAAAGTATTTGTCTTTAATCCAAATCAAACTCGAGACGAACTTGAATTCAAAAGGCCACAAATGCAACATAGGGATGTACTGTGCATGACTCCTTTTACAAATTGTGACAATGAAGCCCCGTCCACACGTACCAAAACAATATTTTTTCTCCCCCTCTTCCTTGGCATCGTTTCAAGAATATTTGCGTCCACGCGGATCCACTGTAAACGACTCAATACGCTGTAGTTCATATGCCAGGCCTATAGGTGGCGCTGGAAATTCACCAAAAACGGAGAAGAAGAGACGGCGCATGCGCATAAAGCTTTAGCGCTGTATACAAACAGACAGTAGAAGGAGAAACCGAACACAACAAGAAGAAGACGAAAATAGCTTGTCCGTTGTCCATAATCCTTTTTTTGCTCCGTGTAGTGGCAGAGGAGCAGAATATTTTGCCCGAGTAACCCTGATAGGCTCAATATCTTCTGCAGCACGAACACAAGCATGTAGTCCGCCATTGTTGTTGTTGTTGTAATGAGAAGTCGTCGGGGTTCAGAGGTCGAGGGGTGGGGCGATGACGTCATCGTATCGAAAAGTATGCGGATTCGCCGTACACACGTTTTCGAATTTCTCCACCCTGAGACCCGTTTTCAAAAAAGTGCGTTTACAGGATGTGCGTCTACACAAAACAGTGTTTTCGTGTGGACGGGGCCTTAGCAAAATTTGCGAAACAGCAATGGTAAACTTAAAGTTGTTTCTTTCCATGTGAAAGAGTCCGTTGCGTCACGGCACAACTATAGCACCCCATTCTGGACCGCTTGTAAATTCGGCTCACACTCTTCTACTACTACTACTCTCTAAAAATTGTCCATTTGTTCCGGTGATGTTCGTGTTTATTTGCACGTAACGTTAGAGCGACGAAGTGAGATCCGAGGTCCGTTTCACAAAGCAGGTTTAGTGAAAACTCTGAGTTTATTAACCCTGAAACGAGGGAAACTCTGAGTTTTCCGTTTCACAAAGGGAGGTAACTCAAACCAGAGAAAGAGGGGTAACTCTAGCCTGTTTCACAGAGAGAGGTAACTTAGGCTAGCTTTACACGACAACGATCTGAACACAATCCGCAAAAGTGGCGTTGCGTTCCCACTTTTTATTTCGCGTTTAGACGAGCGTCTTTGGGTGGAAATCTGCATGCACACGGTGACGCAAAAGTGTGTGAAATTTGATGTAGTGTGCATGCCAGGTGGCTAGGTGGTACTGTGAAGCACTGCCATACAACAACACCAAGAGCGCGCGCATGCGTTGAAACTTCCTTCTACTTCTCTCCGTAGTAGCGCGAAATAGCCCACCGTCAAAAACCAAAACATGGCGAAGAAGCGAGGTAAGACAGACAACTTTGTCTGGACAATAGCTATCAAAGCAGCTAAGGCCACTTGAATGTCTGACTGATGGAAATAATCCGACATGTTTGTTATTGTTTGGCTGTACTGCACGTGGATATGACGTCAACGCGTATGCGAGGATATAGCCAGCGTGAGCAGCTCAGAGCACACTTTTGCGTTTTCAACCCTTTAGACGGGAACGCGACGGTGGAGCGTCTTTAAGATTTCCACTCTGGAGGGTGGGTTCATTTTTTTTTGCGTTTTTAAGCCCCAAAAACGCTGTCGCCGTCTAAACGAAAGGCACATCTGATAAAATATTTTGTCGGTTTCACCCGGGAGCGTTGTCGTGTAAAGCCAGCACCCTCCCTGCCTCACTGGAGTGATCTGCGGAGACTTTTTTCACGCAATGCCGCTGTTTGTCTGATCACAACCTCAGACCGTGCATAAAGATCCACTAGCTTCCCTCACAGACTTAATGGTTTAGTACACCACACAGCATTACTGTGTTGGACAGAACAAACAGTTAAGAACAGAGCTTATATGAAAGTGTAATCGTGATTATTTTTAATCCATTCATAATCAGTTTAATGATTAGACAGATTCCGGATGGATCAAGATGTTTGGGACAGTCTTTTTATGTTCTCTCTGCATGGTGTTGTTCCGCAGGAACTGGTGCAGTAGTGCCGCCTGTTGGATTGAGGAGCTCCCAGCAGCACCCTGACGGCACAAGGCGGCGTTTGGACCTTCACCTGTTCTCTGATTACTGATCTGACGTTCTCAGGGTTGCACATTCTCAATGAGAAGCTATAGGGGTGAGACTGAAAGCTGTGTGAGAGCAAGTCATTGTTCTGCACCTTGATAATGATTATCATAGTTGTGTGTAGGATTTTAGGCAGATCTATTGGCAGACATGGATTTTCATAATCACTTTTTTAGTGGTCATGGAAAGCCTATACACTTGCAATAGGGGGGTGAAGGGATGGGTTATTCAGTTGAAGGCAATCTGCCTTCTCAAAACTAAATGCAGCTCGGTCCTTCACACCGGACCTTTTAAAGGTTGTTAAGTGTATTGTCTTGACTTCCTCTTTCATACCTCCTGTACTGTACAAGGGAATGTATCTCAGATTATTGCCAGTATCCACCTGTGTTTGGAATAATAATCATTAGATCCAAGTTATATATTTATTTTACCATGTTTCTGTCCGTAGAAGACCGCAGAGATATCCTATTCTGAGTCTTGTCTTTCTTCTTCTTATTCTAACGTCCACCAGATTGCGTTGACTGTGATCAGTTATTTATTCCAATGTGTCCATCAGAGTCACAAGCAGAGCATCTCACGCACCGCTCAGGTGCTGCTCTTGTGCAGCTCTGAAAACATCATTAGCGCATGACGGATAGCATAACAGTATTTAAAAAGTACGTAGACAACTGAGTTAGAACATTGTTTATTGACATAGGCGTGGATTTTTCATTTCACAGTTCACTTACAGTTCAAACCTGCACAAGTACAGCCAATTCACAGTCTACTTTTCAGCTTAACACATCAAAACCTGTCACTGTGATTGTTTGAATTCATTAAGGACAGTTTAAAAACAGATGATCACTACGGCAGAACCAGAGACATGGCCTTTCTCTCTTTGGCACATTCCTTAGCTGTATCTCATGGTCTTCATCAGTAGACGTCCTTGCTCAGTTCTAACAGGTGGTTGCATATAGCAGATGGTAACCACTGTATCTGGTGTCATAAGTGAATGTCCTCGTTGATCCTACTGTCTGTCCACTGACTATTGACCCCCTTCCCAGTTGAACACAAGCTATCACATTTTCGGACTGAATCAATTCTGTATCAACAGCGTTTTTCTCGAAGGTATATTTCATGCTTCTATTATGCTTGCAATTCAGTAAAAGTGCTGTGGTAGACACCTGATACCTGGCTAACAGTAAAACCATTGGATAAACCATAAACATATATTGATTCCTATGCACACCTCTTTACACAACATGTTCAATCATATCGATTGGACACTGGCCATGGGGTCGATGTGGCTGTCGTACAACCAAACTGCTTTTGGAGGACGTTCCATGTACTGCCTGTTCAATAAAGACAAGTCATAACAATAAACATTGTTCACACAAATAAATGTTTCCCTTACTTGAATGTTATATGTATATTTTTTACAATATTGAATAGCATTAGACTTTTATTACATGATCAACAGAACAGAGCTGTTTAGCTCAGTTGGTAGAGAAGGTGTCCCATGTACAGGGGCTGCAGTGGACCTGGGTTCAAGTCCCAGCAAGGGATGTTATGTGACCACTGTTAGATTCAGTCAGCAGCCCTGCATAGAAATTCTGGGATAACTGAAATGCTCATTAATAAAACCAACAGAATAAAAATAAAATATGCATTATGGTTACTTTTTAACATTAATCACATGCTTAACAAGTTGCACCTAACACAAATGTGAGGTAGAAACCCTCAAGTCTCAAACACTGACAGTGGACACTTTTCAAGACAGTGGGAGTCATCTTGTGTGGAACACTTGAACCTCACTCATCTTCATCTTCTGCTGCTTATCCTGCACTGTGGGTGTTGGTGAGCTGGTGCCTATCCTATCTCAGCTGACTCTTGGTGAGAGGTGAGGTACACCTTGGACCTGTGTGGAGCACATCTCATCTGGCTCTGGGTGGGGGGGAGCTACACCCTGGATGCCTTTGGTGTGTGGGAGGAAGCTGGGGTACATGGAGGTAACCCATGCAGGCTCCAAGCAGAGGGCCCTGGCTGGATTTGAACCAGGGGCCCTTGAGGTACACCTTGGACTACAAGCTGCAGCTGACACAGATGTGATGTGGAAAACTTCTAGGCACTGACAGTGGACCTTTCACCAGGGGGCATCCTGTGTGGAGCACATCTCATCTGGCTCTGGGTGGGGGGGGGGTGGCTACACCCTGGATGCCTGCATGTCTTTGGTGTGTGGGGGAAAAGGCTGGGGTACCTGGAGAGAGCCCATGCATGCAGGCTCCAAGCAGGGGGCCCTGGCTGGGTTTGAACCTGGGGCCCTCCTGCTGTGGGTGACAGATGCTAACCATTGCACCACCGTGCTGCCCGCACTTACACCCTTTAAATCCTTTTCATAGATTCTGGATTTTTTTAACTGAGGGAGAATAAGACTGTCATTTACAGTTAAATATTAGAATTTGATGTTGCCAATTAACCAAACCTCCATGTCTTTGTTATGTGGGAGGAACCTGGAGAGAACTGATGCATCCATGGGGAGAACATGCAAATTCCAAACAGAAGGGCCCTGGCTGGATTTGAACCTTCAACCCTCTGGCTGTGGGCGACAGTGCTAACCGCTGCACCACCATCCTGCCCGCACTCACACCTTTTAAACCCTTTTCATAGATTCTGTTTTTTTTCACTGAGGAAGAATAAGGCTGTCATTTGCAGTTAAGTATCTGATGTTGCCAATTGTATGTATGTGTATTGCATCCATGGGGAGAATATTCAAACTCCACACAGAAGGGCGCTGGCTGGATTTGAACCCAGAACCCTCTTGCTGTGAGGTAACAGTGTTAACCATTACACCACCATGCTGCCTGCACTTGCAGCTTCCTCTTCATAGACTCTGGATTTTTTCACTAAGGAAGAATAAGACTGTTATTTGCAGTTAAATATTTGAATTTGATGTTGCAGTTGGCCTTAGGAGTGACACGTTGGCTTTATAGTGCCCACAATAGCACACACAACGGGATCTGTAAACATTGCAAGCAAATACAGTGAATGGGTTAGTGCGTTGACATGCATGTAGCGCTCTCGTTTGTGCAGCAGACCTTAGTCAGGATAAAGCTATTCCAACATAAGACCGCTCTTTCTTTTGCCATGGTGATATGCGAATTCCTTGTTGCATAGCTTGCACACAACCATGCTCTTATCGACGCTTCATCCGTTAACGCGTTGTAATGAATTAATCCTAATTAACGCGTTAAAGTCCCGGCCCTAATAAAAAGCTATTTTCTGCGTTGTATGTAGGCCTAAGTGTTTCTCTGTCTTTTAGCAGCAGTATCACATTACACTTTAACAGCACCAAAACTACACAGAAAATTCAAAATAACACTTAATCTACGACTTAAACTATGAATGGGGGCTTCATCTTCAGAGAAATATCAGGCTAAAAGTAAAAACCTCTGTGCCTCCTTTAAAACAATCATCAACTTAGTCATTTAACCACAATCTTCAGTCAGTTCTCTTATATTCAACAGAAAATTACTGTGCACGTCACATATAAAAGCTGCATTAGATGGTTAGAGGCCAGAATGCACGCTGCCATCCACCTGAAACCACCTGATTTCTAATAGTTAGGCTTACAAGCAATATTCATATATCTAATAAGTAATAATATTATTTCTCGTCAGCTCCTCTCCTGCTGAACATGTTCTGTGTGCGTTCATTCTTGCACATTATATAGCGACTATAGCGCCATCAGGTGGGCTCAACAGAGACCTGCATGTAATTTAAGTGGAACAAACCAGAGAGCAAACATGATTGCTGCCTAAATCATACCCAGCACACCCCAACAATCAGCTAATTGCTGTTGCTGAGACACATCCTGAGGACACCCTGAAGTGAAGGATGAGGGAAAAAGAGGTAGGAGGAGCATTGGTCATGCAGCACAGAGCAGCAACAACAAAAAAACTAAAAATAAAAAATCCCTCTATTACAACAACATATTATTCTTTGATAATATTATTCTTTGTATTCATGTTTGGTATTTATATGTCCATCTGGAAGATCAAGAATGAGGCACACAGGATCTAACTCTACTGGAACACCAAAAATAATGGGTAGCCCATTCACAACACCAGATCAATATCTTTGTAGCTTCACACACGACCAGAAACAGTGGATATGATCAATCTCAGATCGACATTTACAACAAAGTGGAGACTCATTAGCATCCATTTTGTTCTTAAGAGCAGGTGTTATAATGGGTGCTGCCATGTACAACTGTAAATGGAATAGATCTGGTTCGATTAAAAAATAGATCCCTCCGTAGCCTGTGTCCACACTTAGTGCCAGTCCAAGTGGTCCATTGAAATACCAAAGTTTCTCTCCCACGCCTGCCTAGTGTCCTGGGAAGTTAAGGGATGTGTTAGAATTTAGGGCTCTATAAAGTGTGTGTTTCCAGGGCCCCTTCTACGTGTGAGATTTCTGGTCTCCAACGTGGTGTCGGTCATGATTGGGACTTCTGATGTGGCCGCGTCGTGTGTTTTGTTTTTGTTTGTCAGTGCCTAATGATTTTCCAGAAGATGGAAGCCATGAATGACAGTCGGTCTAAGGTTTTTCTCGGTCAACTGAGGCTGAAAAACTACGGATTCTAAGACAACGTGGACCAGGACAGATTGGACATTAGCATATATTGAGAAGCATCCAAGCGCGACCTCTGTCTCCATGTCTTGTCCTCATTTAGTTAGTTGGTTGTGAATGCAGGAGGCTTTCACACTGTTGTTCCTCTAGAATTTATTAAAGTTATTCTGCTTCCGTATGTTTTTTGGCCGGCTTCTCCTCCTACAAAATGTTCAGCTTTTTAAGGACTGGGCTTAAAAAGCTGAACATTTTGATAGCTGAACGTTTTCTCTAGCTGAACACACGCTGAAGCAGCAGCAGAGCCAAAGTTGAACATTTCCCCATAAGAATGATCAGGAAAATGTATACTTACATAAAGAAACGCCTCCCAAACTCCTGCGAGTTTTGCAATACGTGTAAAGATTATGGCCAAAACATTGATACAGTGAGTAACAGGAGACATTGCTGAACTCTGTGACGTCTTTTTAAAATTTCTGTAGAGCTAGAGCGAGAGACAAAACTGGTCCCGTCTGCTCTCCTCCAGAAAAGGAGGGTAGTCTCTCTCCGTGGCATGTAGGTTTGTTCTGTTGTAAACCTCTGTGCTGTGCTGCATATACTGGCCACGACAAACAAAATGGGGAAAGTGAACATCTGTTTGAAGCGGCATTACATCATTGTGACGAGTTTGATGGCGGTAAGTTGTTTGTCTTCGGTGAAACAATCAGGGTCAGAAAAGAGGTGAAAGGGTTTGTGAGTGAATCCTCGTTTTAGCTTCCAACAACCGGGATGTCGAAGTAAATTACTTGACTCAAGTTTTTGATTCGCGGAACAGACATTTTGGAAAACGCACGATGCACGGTGGTGTAGAAAAACAAACCTCTGCAAGACAAGGAAAGGTGTTATTATGAATAAAGTTTCACCAGTAAAGTAACATTTGACCATGTGCTATAACAGCGACTTGGAATATGTGTGTATGACTGCTTGTTGGTAGCTCATAATATAATATTAGACCTAGTACACGTTATTAGGTCGCAGCTATTATGTTTTCACCAAGTTTCAAGGAAAGAAAAATCATTTTCCATTATTAATTAATCTGATGTGATTAAATCTAAAAGTAATAATGATAATAATAATTATAATGAAAATAGTGAAGTGTGCCCCCAAACCCAATTGGTTCATTTGTTTGAATGATGGTGTAAAAGCCAAAGATATTCAGTTTACTGTCATATATGACAAAGAAAAAAAGGAAGGCGTCAAAATTGGGGAGCTAGAAATATACATGGCATTTGCTTTGACATTTTTAACCTGTTCATATTTTTATGACCCTTATTCCTATTATTTATTTATTTTACTATTTATGATAGTACTTGCTGAGGAATCTTTGCTGACTCACTGAATAATGAATTGATTAATCATTTAGTTTTCGCTTTTTTTTTTTTTTGTAGCATCACAAAGATATTTTCTGATTATATATCGACTTCAGCTTTAAAGGACGACTGTGTAGTGTTAAGGATGATATTTTAATCCGAAGAGAAAAGTCTTCATTGATTAAGAAATTAAGAAGACTCTTTGTTGTCATGACTGAATAAACTGAATAAACAAACCGACAATTTCATTTTCCTCTGAGAACAGCTTGTTTATATGGTTATGGAAATGATTAATATTTCTAAGTTTGTATTATTACCTCATTAGTATTGTAAATATTACCTTTCTGAGTTTGAATTGCTTTCCAAACCCACACAGTGCCTCTTTAAAACCAAAAGCAGAAACTAAACCAGAAAAGGGAATGTAGAAAAAAAAATCTTAAGGCGCACACTGATGTAACTTGAGACCGTTGGGATAACACCACCATCGACGTGTTGACATTCTGACCCACGACTACTCAGTAGGGATTACTACATTACTACACGACTAACCAGTACTCATGTATGGGACAACATCCATTTTCAAACTCTTGCATTTTGATCTCAATTAAAGAGATCATGATTACACAAGTAGATCATTGTTGAAAATGGTAGACAAGTGTTAATGAAACATAAAACAATTAACATTATGCGCCTAACCCACCTCAATAATTGTTTTCAGTGAGGGAGACTCGAATTGGGAGAAAAGGTGTGTAGTGACAAAGCTTCAGTTAGCTTTGCATGGAAATGACCAGTAGAAATGTTCTTCAGAGGGATACTTTTTATCTTAATACTTTGAAAATATTTCAGAGCCTGTACTTTCTCACTTTTACTTGAGTAAAGAAGCTGAATCAGTAGTTCTACTTTTACTGTAGTCAATATCTACTAACTACTTTTCTTTATTTTTTCATTTAGTCACTTGTCATTGTGACATCACAGGTGACATCACAGGTAACAGCACAAGTGACATCACAGGTGACATCACAGGTAACAGCACAAGTGACATCACAGTGACATCACAGGTGACATCACAGCTGACATCACAGCATGATGTGGGCCTGCTTTAATAGAGTTCCAAAATGGCTTTCATCTTCAAGATCAAAGCAATTGAAAAGATTAGGCCAGGTTCACATTCACACTGACATTCTGTTGATGATCACATTGAGAAGACAAACATATTCAGACAAGTATTTCTGGAAAGTATTTGGATAAATTTGACTGAAAGATGTCTTCCTCAAATTCAGATTATTCAGCTGTACATAAAGCATTTCCATTGCAGAAGAGTGACATCCTTGTCAGCAACTCAACCCGTTACCTGATAATGGACTTTAATGGAGAGGGATCTTTTGGCAAAGTTGCAAAGTGTCTCAATTTGACAACTTGCAATACAGAAGTCGTAAAGATCCACACAAACAGCAATGAAAAACTCAATCAGAGGGAAGTGGAAATGCTTGAAGCAGTCAAAGCTCTTGATCCGGAGAAAAACAACATTGTGAGGTTCATGGAAAGCTTCAGGTTCAACAATCTCTCTTGCCTTGCCTTTGAGAAGCTGGACAAGAGCCTTCATGACCTGATGAAGGAGAGAAGGTCTATGCCGTTGAGTCTCAACGAAATTCGCCCTGTGATTCACCAGCTTCTAGTAGCACTTGATGCCCTGAAGGATATCGGTGTGGTTCACACAGACTTGAAACCCGACAACATAATGCTTGTCAATCACAAGCATCAGCCCTACAAGGTGAGGCTGATTGACTTTGGTCTGGCCCGTCCAGTGAGCCAACTGGAGGTTGGGATGGTAATGCAAGCTTGTCCATTCAGAGCTCCAGAGGTCATGTTGGGCCTCCCACTGTCTGAAGCTGTTGATATGTGGGGAGTCGGATGTGTCACGGCATTTCTGTATTTCGGTATGAGCCTCTTCCCTGGGAACTGTGAATACCACTGGATGAAAACTATGATGCATCTGCTCGGTCAGCCAGAGGACCACTCACTGAGTGCTGGAATATACAGCTTGAAATATTTCAGCAAGGAGGGGGGCTCCGGCATTCCAGAGTGGAGACTGAAATCACCAGAGGAATACAGGACGGATGCAGGTGTTATCCCCATAGTAGCACAGAGGTTTGGTGGCAAGACTTTGGAAGGTGCAGTACAGAGAGGCTCAAAGAAAAGAGATGCTCTCGAGGATGAAGATTTGATGGCTTTTTCAAGCCTCCTACGATCATTTCTACATCTGGATCCTACCAAAAGAATCACACCCAAGGAAGCCCTAAAACATCCCTTCTTTACGATGACTCACCTGGTAAATGAGAAGGACACTAACTCATATGCAGGTGAGGCCCATCGGCTCATGGCTGTTTGCCGCATGCAGTATTCAGATGGACCAGGCGATTCCCTCACCCACTCTGAAACTGACATGGAGTCAGACCCCAGAGCTTTCAAAACGGATCTACAGAGAGAGTCATCGTCTGCCAGTGTCAGTGAAAACGATTCATTAACTGAGAGTTTCAGACATTCAGGCGCTAGGTCCTCCCGTGGTTATGATGCAGACATTGAGTCAGAATCAGCCACCACTGAGAATTTCAGTGGCAGAAATGAAGCTACTGACAGAGATGTTCCCATTGAAGCACAGAGAGATCTGTGTCTTTGTTGTCTCAGGGACTTGGGTGAATTCACTGAGAATTTCAGTGGCAGAAATGAAGCCACTGACAGAGATGTTCCCATTGAAGCACAGAGAGATCTGAGTCTTTGTTGTGTCAGGGACTTGGATGAATTCACTGAGAATTTCAGTGGCAGAAATGAAGCCCCTGACAGAGACGTTCCCATCGAAGCTCAGAGAGATCTGAGTCTTTGTTGTCTCAGGGACTTGGATGAATTCACTGAGAATTTCAGTGGCAGAAATGAAGCCACTGACAGAGACATTCCCATCGAAGCGCAGAGAGATCAGTGTCTTTGTTGTCTCAGGTACTTGGATGAATTTAATGAGGCTTTCAGTGGCAGAAATGAAGCCACTGACAGAGACGTTCCCATCGAAGCGCAGATGGATCTGTGTCTTAGTTGTCTCAGGGACTTGGATGAATTTAATGAGACTTTCAGTGGCAGTAATGAAGCCAGTGACAGGGACGTTTCCATCGAAGCTAGTCTTGCTAGTCTCTGTGAAGAAGATGGGATCACTGGATCTGACAGTACAACAGACAGTGAGGCAGACAGTACTGAGCCGAGCGAGACATTTCAGCTACAGAAGAATGACTTACTCATCAGCACCTCAAGCACTTACCAGGTAATAGCCTTCATTGGAGAGGGATGTTTTGGCAAAGTTGCCAGGTGTGTGGATTTAGTAACTCACAAAACTGTAGCAGTGAAGATCCACACAGGGAATGACGAAGATGTCATTCAGTGGGAGCTGGAAATGCTAGCGGCAATCAGCACTCTTGATCCGGAGAAAAACAACATCACGCGATTCCTGGAAAGTTTCAGGTATAAGGGCCTCTCTTGCCTGGCCTTTGAGATGCTGGACAGGAGCCTTTGGGACCTGATGCTTGAGAGGCACATGAAGCCAATGAGACTCAATGAGATTCGCCCTGTGATTCAACAGCTTCTAGTAGCATTTGATGCCCTGAAGGGTATCAACATGCTTCACGCCGACTTGAAACCTGACAACATAATGCTTGTCAGTCAGATCAATCAGCCCTACAGGGTGAAGCTGATTGATTTTGGTGTAGCCCGTCCAGTGACAGAACTGGAGGTTGGGCAAATAATGCAGCCTATTGGATACAGGGCTCCAGAGGTCATTTTGGGTCTCCCATTGTCTGAAGCTATTGATATGTGGGGAGTCGGATGTGTCATGACATCTCTGTGCTTTGGTGATGCCGCGTTGTTTGAAGAGTGTCAATACGATTGGATGAAATTCGTGGTGGAGCTGCTGGGTCTGCCAGACGACCACATGCTGAGAGCTGGAATATACAGCTTTCTGTATTTCAGCAGGGTGGAGGGCTCCAGCAGTCCAGGGTGGAGACTGAAATCACCAGAGGAATACGAGAAGTTAACAGGTGTCAAACCCAAGCTTACTTGCGTGTTTTTCAAAATGTTCACGGATCTGGAGAAGGCAATAAAAGCTTGCCAACAAACCTCAGAAGGTCTTGAGGATGAAGATGCAATGGCATTTTTAAGCCTCCTAAAATCATGTCTACATCTGGATCCTGCCAAAAGATTCACACCAAAGCAAGCCCTAGAACACCCCTTCATTACAATGAGTCACCTGGTAAACAAAAAATACACTGACTCATATGCAGTTGAGGCCCATACGCTCATGGCTGTTTGCTCCAGACATCATTGAGATGAACCAGGGGATCCTCGCATTAGAAGTGACATGGAGCTCAGACATGAACAATGAAACCCCAGTCCACCCCCACCCCCGTCCACCCCCCACCCCCCCCCCAAAAAACACACACACCCCACCCACCATCGTATTGGTTTACTCCGGGTGCTCCGGTTTCTCCAACGTCAATAAATATTGATAAAAAAATTGAATGTCACTGACATTCAGTAGTGCAGCAGCAGGGTCCCCCCCCCCAAACACACACACACCCCCCACCCACCACTACTTTTGGTTTACTCCGGGTGCTCCACTCCGGTTTCTCCAACTTCAATAAATATTGATAAAAAAAATTTAATGTCACTGACATTCAGTGGTGCAGCAGCAGGGTGCCCCCCCCCCAACACACACACACACCTCACCCACCTTTGCTTTTGGTTTACTCCGGGTGCTCCGGTTTCTCCAACTTCAATTAATATTGAAAAAAATAAATAAAAAGAGAATGTCACTGACATTCAGTAGTAATAATAATAATAATACATTTTATTTGTAATGCACTTTATATTTTAACAATCTCAAAGTGCTACAGAGGAAAATTGGCAAAGAAAAAGAATGTTAAAAAAATAAATAAAAGTAAAAATAAAAATTAGAGAAAGGCTTTTTTAAAAAGATACGTTTTAAGATGTTGTTTAAAAACGTCTGTAGACTGTGGGACCCTCAGGTGGTCAGGGAGGGCGTTCCACAGTCTCGGGGCTATAGAAGAAAAAGCCCGGTCACCCATGCTGTGGAGTTTGGTTCTGGGGGTTTGAAGGGTGTGTGTTGTTGTAGAATGGAGGGTGCGTGAGGAGGTTTGCTGGGTGAGGAGTTCCTGTAGGTACAGGAGGGCGTGACCATGTTTGCACTGGTGGGTGAGTAGGGAGATCTTATATTCGATTCTGAAAGGGACGGGGAGCCCTTGGAGGGATTTCAGGGTGGGGGTGATGTGATCGTATTTGCGCACCCTCATCAGGATCCTGGCAGCGCTGTTCTGGATGTTTTGCAGTCTCTGAATGCTCTTGCCAGGGATCCCGATGAGGAGTGCATTGCAGTAGTCCAGCCTGGAGGAGAT
The DNA here is from genome assembly GCA_039737535.1 of Lagodon rhomboides. NCBI lineage: Eukaryota > Metazoa > Chordata > Actinopteri > Spariformes > Sparidae > Lagodon > Lagodon rhomboides. Next base: position 12,309,564 of record CM077806.1, read on the forward strand.
AAAGGCGTGGACGAGCTTCTCTGCATCTGCCAGGGTGAGTATTAGACGGAGTCTGGCGATGTTCTTGAGGTGGTAGAAAGATGTTTTACAGAGGTGATTGATGTGGGTATCAAATGAGAGGTGGGAATCCATTTTTACGCCTAAGTTGGTGACAGATGTGGAGAGGGAGATGTTTTGGCCAGAGAAGGTGATGCTGGTGATGGTGGAAGAACAGAGCTGATGTGGTGTGCCAACCAGGATGGCTTCTGTTTTGGCACTGTTTAGTTGTAGGAAGTTTAGCTTCATCCACACCTCTATCTCCTCCAGGCAGGTGGTCAGTGTGTGTGTTGGCAGGGGAGCAGAAGACGTTGGGGTTGTTCTCAAATAAAGCTGTGTGTCATCAGCATAGCAGTGAAATGAAAGACCGTGTTTACTGATGACTTTGCCAAGGGGGAGCATGTAGATGGAGAAGAGGGTGGGGCCCAGCACAGAGCCCTGAGGGACACCACAGGTGACATTGTGGATGTGAGACTGTGCTTTGCCCAGGGTGACATATTCAGTTCTGCCGGTCAGGTAAGAAGTAAACCAACTGTGGCAGTTTTCTGAGAGTCCAATGGTGTATTGTAAGCGGTGAAGGAGGATGTTGTGGTCAACTGTGTCGAAGGCTGCTGTTAGGTCAAGGAGGATGAGTAGGGATGGGGAGCCAGTATCTGCTGCCATCAGGAGGTCGTTGGTGACCCTGACCAAGGCTGTTTCGGTGCTATGGCCAGGGCGGAAACCAGACTGAAATTTTTCGAACAGGTTGTTGTGATTGAGGTGATGATGGAGTTGAGCTGCAACTGTTTTTTCCAGAGCCTTTCAAAGGAATGGAAGATTTGAAATGGGCCTATAGTTGCTGAGAACTTCTGGATCCAGGGTGGGTTTTTTCAGTAAAGGTCTGATGACAGCAGTTTTTAATGAAGATGGGATAAGGCCAGCCAGGAGGGAGTGGTTAATGATTCTGGTGATGAATGGAGAGACAGCCGAGATGTTGTCCTTCAGTAGAGCTGAAGGGAAAGGGTCAAGGGTACAGGTGGATGGCTTCATTTTTCTGATGGTGTCCTCTACTTCATCCTGTGTGACAGCGGAGAAGAAGCAAAGGGGCTGGACAGCTAGTACAGCAGGGTGGCTCAGGGGTCCCAGGCCATGTGGACAGTGAATGTTCTCCCAATGCTTCGTGGGTTTCCTCCGGGTGCTCCGGTTCTCCCACATCGACAAATATTCAATAAATCAGAAGAATAAAAATGCAAACATAATTTTAATTATAGAATAGGGTTAGGGTTAAGTTATAATCTATCCATTAGATTTTGTAAGAAGCTCAGCTGGACTGTATATCAGCATTTATTTTAGAGATCATAAAAAGAGCAAGGTCATTTTTCTTTTCACTGACATATTCTTAAAGTAACACCTTAATGGACAAAATGTTGTAATCTGTATTCCGCTTTTTGGGGGGGATTTCGTAAGAGAGAGGTTTTCTTTGGAAATACGAATATTTTTAACTGTGGCCAATGTGAAGTCTTTATCTTCCATTCTAACCTATTACCTATGTTTGATAATAAGTAAGAACAACTATATTTATTTTGACACCGACACTGACAATTATGAGAAGAAAAGTCAAAATTATGACAAAAATAAAATAAATTAAATGAAGAGTTACAATTATTAGGTCAGAGTTGAAATTATGAGATATAATGTCAGAACTAATTATCTACTTTATCTTATAATTTTGACTTTCTATCCCTTAATTATGATTATATATCAGCAACATCCTCTATATCCGCAACAGGTCTGGTAGCAAAGCGTAGTTCTTTTGGAAAACTTTGTGTATCTTAAACATAACTTATACTCACTCCATTAAAAATGCATTATTTGTGATTAAAATAATGGCTGCTGGTAATTAATGACCTCCACAGATGTTTGATTTAACTGTTTTCATGGGAGCTCGTAACTCTTCTTATCAGGAACTCAGCTCACACTGGCTCCCACATAATTCAAAACCTGTGTAACCCTGTCTGAGGTCAGATTAACAGTGACAAACGTTGGAGTGAAAGTGACAAGCGAAGATTAGCCTTTTTATTCTAATTAACACAGAAACATCTTTTTGATAGTCTTAAACATCTGAAAAACACTGCTTAATGTAATGCCTATTTTTAACTTGTCAGCTATTGAAAGAAGTGTCTTCTTTTTCATTCAAGTCCATAATTTCATGCAGTTGTTTTTCAGACAAAAACTCCATGTTGAGGACAGCACAGAAATCTCAGAATAAGAGACAAATCCGAGCACTTCTTCTAATACTGGAACACCTTTTCTTGTTGTGTTTATCACACATAGGGAGCATTCATACTTTTCGCACAGTCGCAGTTGAAACATTGGTAACTGCTTCCCTGTCTAAAGGGCATCGTACCTCAAAACAGCTGTTTGAACAAACAACTTCAGCTGATTTCACCATTTACACCACATTTATTGAACCATACAACATTCTATAACTGATAAACACGTCAAATTTTTACAAATACATTTTCAACTATTTACATTAACATGATACATTGATTTATGCTTAATAAATTACAAAGCAACATTCAAAATGTAACTGAACAACAACAACAAATAACTATATTTAACTATTATCACCTTAACAAACATATCGCCTGTGTGCGTCTAGGAACGTTTTGCCCCAGACATCAGCTGATATGAAACACTGGGTGTCCTTGTAACCCAGGATCTCTCTCCCTTCCGACACCACGCTGACGCCTTTGACCACGACCTCCTTTAGTCCAGCAATGACCTTTTGTAAAAAAGACATTTGTTTCGTTATTGTTGCATAAACCACCCTAAATCTCACAACACACCAATCACCAATGTGAAATACATTGACAGGTTGCCGATGAATATCATTTATGACTAATGATGTTTTTGTGCAAGCTGTGTTGCTATGGAAACATGTACTGATATCGAGTAATGAACATGTTGGCTATCTTCAGACATTCTCCGACAAACGCAGACCGCCAAACAAACTTCTGTGTCTGTCTGTGGTGGAAACATCAACATATCATACATGAAATAATTTACTCACTACAACTTCAGTGTAGCTAGACGACTGGAGTTGGAAGCCATACGATGGAGACCGTCAAGGTTCCAGGCAGCTTATTTTAACTGGCACGCTGATACTTAATGTTGGGATTAAGGCCTCCCTCCAGAGGACTATCTTGACTTCCGCCTCTCCCTGCAGTAATAAAACTGACTGCATAAGCACCACTGATCACTGAAATGTAACGCCTGGAAAATGTATCTTTCCCTTGACTGACCTTAATGTATGCTTTTAAAAATCTGTACAGTAACTTAAAATGACTGTGCTTTATATCTGAAAGAAATGCATTATTTTAATAATCCCCTACCTCCTTTATGCTGAGTGTCCTCATGGGCAGCGCCTCCCCACGTTCCCCGAAATATTTTTGGACTGAGTGTACAGAAAAAATGGTCATAGGCAATGAAAAATGTAGATGAAAAATTATAAAAAGTTTTTGGGATAGCGTGTTCAGATGTATGTATTTTATAACATACAGACTATTTTAAAACTATGCAGGTGTGTGTAGGTTTCTGTAAAAGACATTTATAACTTGAAATGAACCTCAGGCTTATTTTGTTTATTTTCGCGTCACGTCATTTTCTTGCAATGCTGGCTACTGTTATCTAAAGCCAAGGTAAAATGGAAATAAACTCAACGTATATAAGTGTATAGAAAAGAATGTCTGTGAAAAGGCTTGAAGTTTTTAAGGTCTGTGTCTTGTAGTTTGATATATTTTTTCCACTTATAAAAAGGGATGGGAGGTTGTGTACTGTAATCAACACTGTAATCCAGTGTTGGAGTTCAGCCTGGAGATCCTTGAGGGCAGCAGATACTGAGGGTGGGGATATCAGCCTCCTACATTGTTCCTCCAGGTCCTTTGAAATTTCAAAGGGAGCGCAGAAATACATGGCTGTATTTTTGCGGCTTAGCATGGAGCGCTGCCCAGTGCCATATTTTCCAAAACTGTAATTTCTGATGACATAGCCTCAATTTGCTTGGCAAAGTCTTCAAACATTGTGAATTTAATAAGGGGTTTTCCATTCGTAATAGCTGCCATTGAATTGCTGTGCACCTGGGATGGTCTTACTCCCTCCTCTGTGAAGTCCCATTTCTGAACCTTAACCACCTCCTTCACACAAATGACCTCGATGGTTATGGTGGGCAGGCGGTTGAATGGGGTTGTACAGGTTCCAAAAGCTTTTGAAAATGCCGTTCTGTTAAGACAGACACAAATACAATTTTAGGAGGCAACAACAATTGAATGAAACAATGAACACACCATAACTTACTTGTTATGTCCCAGTACTTTAACATTTGTCAGTATCTTAACTGATGGGATTCATAATTGTTACTAATAGCCCCCATTTGGTTTTAATAGTTGAGTACATATTAACTGAGTTTAGCACATCAGCAAAATGACTCAATTTCGGATATTAACATGACAGTGAAGCAAGTTATTTCCGCCTATGTTAAAATTAAAGATAATAAAAAAAAAACACTTGCTGGCTATTGGATAAACAGTTAAGTTTGCTGTCAGGAAGCTTAGTTTATGCTTATTAACGGTTAACTGATAGCATTAGGCTAGTGTCAACCGCCGGTCAGCGATAGGTTGCGCTGCTGTGCTCATTGACATAGTTCAAACAGGATTTTTTTTAATTACACAAGAGTTCTCGTGTCTCAATTGCCTGTGTAGTTAGCTTAGCCTGCAGGATTAATATAGCAAATTTAAGAAATGGCCATAAAGGTAAATTATTATTATGGCTGTTGTGGTGTGGATACGTGTTATTTATAATTGTGTATGTACTCTGTTGCATTTAAACATGTTGTAGCCTTCTAAATAGTGGGGCTGTTAAGCTCTTAAAATATGGAGGACAATCTTGCTTTTTGTGAAAGAAGCATGAAACTTTCAGGGTTTATTCTTCAGGACCTAAGCTTTAATTTAAGATGTGGAGGCATTCTCAGTTTGACCCCTGAGGTCAGCTAGAGGTCATTGACCTGTGATATGTCATTTTCATGCACAAAATTGTAAATGTGTGTATCTTAGGATCTAAATGTGACAGAAATGTAAACTAAAGATGTATTTCCGTGTATCTGGGCATGAGGAACTCATTTATGCCATTTAGTTTACATTTCTATCACATTTAGATCCTAAGATACACACATTTACAATTTTGTGCATGAAAACGACATATCACAGAGGTCAATGACCTCTAGCTGACCTCAGGGGTCAAACTGAGAATGCCTCCACATCTTAAATTAAAGCTTATGTCCTGAAGAACAAACCCTGAAAGCTTCATGCTTCTTTCACAAAAAGCAAGATTATTGAGCTCAACAGCTCCACTAAAATGGAGACTTTCAGAAACAAAGGATCCTCGTAGGTGGGTTTCTGTTAGACATAATTTTCCTCTGACTTCTACTCCACTTCTTTCTGCTACTATGCCTTTTAAAATACTAAGATTTGTTCAACTCGTTCTCTCCTCTTCTTCTTTCTTCAAATGTCAAAACTTTCAGCTCCTCTGTGATAATTCAGCCACTTGCACATTTTCTTATTGTCATGCCTTTTCAAAAATTAAGCTTTTTTCCACTTTTTCTTCTTTCCATTATTACAATAAAAACAATTAAGCACTGACAATAGACTGCTTAAACCGTATCTGAGTACCAGTGACTTCATAAAAACGTAGAATGGGTAGAATGTTTTCTGTTACATTTAATAACAAAATTGAACATGTGGACAATAACAACATGTGAAAAATACAACAAAGGAACAACAACAGCACAACAGATTAAAATCACACTGAAGAAAATCAAACACAATATTTTTAAACTGATCCCTCCTTTAATGCCCCCCCCCAACCTCTTTATTATTCCTTCTCTTCAATTTGTAATTTTGTTATTTCATTTACCTGTGTTGTTAAAACCCCTCTAATTGTTCCCGTTTTCAGCAGGTGGTCGATTGGATCTCAAAGATGCTCAGCTGTAGGAAGTCTTCTCTGCTGTCCTCCATCAACCCCAGGATGTCTGCCTCCTTCACCACTTTTTCTGGCTTCTGTTGAGAGACAAAATAAACGTATGGCTTGATATCACAATTCCCATTTTCCTAAACAGAATAACAAATTGACCAGACAAAAAAAATGTGTGTTAAAAACCTGAGTGAAAAAAATAAACAGAAACAAGACAGTACCTCAAAGGCTGTGTGATTTGCTAACTGCAGACCGGCATTCTTTGCAGGTGTGTCTCCACGAGTCTGTCTCCAACCTGCAGCTGGTGGACCGCCACCTCCGTCCACAGGCACGCCTCCACTTTGTCCCCATCTTTCCTCCTTTCTCCATTTCCCCTTCTATCTCTTCCTCCTCCTGTTCTCTGTTCTTCCTCCTCTATCTTCATCCTCTCTCGTCATTCTCTTCCTCTTGTCTAGTCTTCATCCTTTCTTCCCTCCTCTTCCTCTATCTCATTTATCATCTCATCCCCCTCTTCTGTCCCCCCTCCCTATACCTATCTGTCCATGAAGCCCTAACTATGTCTGAACTCATCCTGCATCAGTTCCTCTCAATTTGTCTGCGGAAACAGCACGCAGAAGATCCTACCTACAGTACTCGTTTCTTTTCTTCTTCCTCCTCCTTTTCTCCTTCTGTCTTCCTCTCCTTTCCATTTCCTCATCTCATCTGCCTCCCTTCTACTGCCCGATCGCCCTGTTCTACCTCGTCCTTTTCCTCCTCCCTCTTTCATTTCGCCTCTCTCCATTTCCCCTTCCCATCTCTTGTTCATCTTCTTTCATCCTTCTGCCCCTTTGTCTTCCCCATCTCCACCTGTCCATGAACCACACCTATGGCTTTACAGCCTTCCTCCTGCAGTGTTATTTTTGTCATGGTGATGAAGTCCTTCCCACATGTGATTTTATTCACCTGAATGACAAGATGGATAAATTCAATTTCACATGTTTTATAATGATACTCCAAAATCAAGTTCATATCATTATGATAATATTTTTAATTGTAAAAACAAGTCTTGGTCTTATCAACTAACAGACAATCATCCTCTGGACACAGACACAAAAGTTATTAGTATCAAAAAACCCATGTGATACAGGAGTAAATGGAAAGCGCCAGCCACAGTACACCCTCACTGCCACTTTACCATATTAATCCAAGAAGCAATGAAAAAAACTTCCACCATCTGGCCCTCCACAGTCAGGACGCCCTGCGAAGATTACTCAGGTGAGTGAGAGGTGACGCAGGGTGCAGCAGGGTGCAGCAGGGCCACTGCCTCTCTGCGGAGGTCATCTCTGACCTCCATGTCTGTTGTTTGGAAGAACACTGATAAAAAACACAAACACATAGGTGTTTTTTTAAGTGTTTAGAATAAAAAGGCCAATCTTCACTCTTGTCACTCACTGTTAATCTGACCTTAGATACTGTTACACAGGTTCTGAGTTATGTGGGTGCCAGTGGGGGCTGAGTCCTGATAAGAAGAGTTACGAGTTCCCATGAAAACACCTCTTTACCTCCATTACACATATCAAACTTATAAGAAAGAACATTTGGGTAACATCTGAAGAATAACATCAGAGTTCTCCCGCTCGCCCAAGCCTTACACGCATTACCTGGCAGAGACCCGCAGCCAGAGTGAGCTCGTGAGCTAGCTAGCAAAAGTTGACCAACGTTAGCTAGCTTGCTTGGCAGCCCCCGTGGAGGACATGTGAAATGCCGTTATATGTATTAACAACACAGTGGTCCTGAAAACGTGATTTTTGCAAATATAAGAAAACTATGTAGACTACATTTACATACCTTGAATTGTTGTCCGCTCAGTTCACATCAGACATGCGTGCCTCCTTCTGACCTCCTCCGAGCGCGAAATCGCCCCAACGTTGTGACTGACGTCATCGACATGTGACGGACAGGAACTGACGATGTGTACGCTCAGATTTTTTTTTTTCATTTATATCACAATTTTATTGTGAAAAACATAAATTATGGCGCTGATGAGCAATATTTCTCAAAAACCCAGTTCCCACAAACCATGGGCGTAAGTTTGCATAGGGACGATAGGGACAAGTCACAACCAAATTTTGGGAGGGAGGGAGTTGTTGTCCCTACCAATATTTTGATATATTTTAATATAACGATTTAAAAAAAAAATTACATAATGCATTGAATATAATGTTCTTTGCAAACTTATTCGTAGTATTAAGCATATGTATAGAACTATTTGTCCGACGTGCCCTCTCATCGCAATCTTCAGTGTAACCTGCAAGGCAACACGTTTAGATATGCTGCCATTTGATTGGCTGAAGGGTTATCACGTTCTCGGCACATGAAGGTATCAAAGCCCCTCTCGTCACCTCTCGTGAAGAAGACGCGCTGTGTGGCAGAGTTGCTGCAAGATAGCTGGACTGACGGTAAAGGCCGGCACAAACTGGCTAAAACGTCGGACGTCTGAAGCGTTTGGAGAGAGTCGGACGAGTTCGGGAGCTGCTCTGTTCGGTGTGGTGGAAGCGCGAGGACGGCACTGCGATCAAGCCAGCCGTGGTTCACGTTTGCTTGGTCAAGCCAGCCGCACATTCTGTTCTAGTGCGCTAATCTTCTAACATTTACGGTATTCGTGATGAAACCGCTCTGAAGAGCTGCTGGTAGTGACTGTGGGGCAGACTGCAGTCTCTCAGTCAGACCCATGAAACATACGGTACTTTTACAGTAATTATTCCCGGGAGTGAGCTGAAGGTATCACGATGGTATCCTTCCGGATTTCAAAGTAAAGGACGACGTGAGAATTTTTATTTCATTTTTTTTTTTTTTTCCCATAAGTAGTTTTGGATTCATACACTGCTGAACTAAGTACTTCCTAGACTACTTGCATGCATGAAGTACTCTTACTGTGTACTTTTAGAGTAATCCTGGGTCAAAATCCTTAACAGAGAACAAGAATAAGGATATTTCGACAAATTTTAATGTGGAATGAAAAATATATTTTCTATAAGTAGTCCAAGATTCATATACTACTGAACTAAGTACTTCATAGACTACTTGCATGCATAGTATGAAGTACTCTTACTGTGTACTTTTCGAGTAATCCTGGGTCAAAATCCTGACCAGATCACAAGAATAAGGATATTTCACCCAACTTTGAGGTGGAGTAAAAAACTTATTTTCCATAAGTAGTCCAAGATTCATGTGCTACTGAACTTAGTTCTTACTTCTAGTAAACTATCGATGACACATCAGTAGTTTGGTTTCCGTTTTGTCTAGATGAGTTTAAAACAGGTTACAATAAAACGCAAACTGTAACCTGAAGGTGGTCAGATTGCAGGACAGTCAAAGGTGTAGAGGATGGGTGTGCCGATTAGGAAAATATATATAATGGACGTATCGAGTGAATAAAAAAGGGCTCAATATTGATCCTTGTTCGATATCTTTATTGACAACCTTCAGCTGATGGTCTTTCACATTGTAAACACATCTTGCTCTAGCATTTATCACAGTCAAAAAAGAAGCTAAAAAGGAAAAAGTACAAACAAAGTCATAGCATAAATCACACATTTTATTTGATATTTCATAAACATACATCAGGCTTGTCCCATCATGGTAATGATATTTCCCAGCGCCCCATTGGGAATTTAATGCATCTTAAAAACAAAACAAAAAGGTGTGTGAGGGACAAATGTCACTAACCCAAACAATGCAAGCATTCTTCTGAACAGAACAAACTCAATATCCTCAACCACATACATCATCATTCGTCGCCACCCCATCTTTGAACGTGACTGTTGTCTTTCCCCTTGCTTTGATTCTGGAATTAAAATTTCCCATTCGGTTTTTGTGGGTGACATATCAAAACATCCTAATCTGAAGTGTTGTAAACATGAACCTGTGAGCGACGACAACAATCCCCTTTCTCTTTAATCCACCAGTGACACAAAAATAACTAGAATGGTGATTTGCTGTTTAGTTATTCTGGCTAATAATTCAATTCCCCGTGACAACAGAATTTAATTAAATTAAAATGGGAAACTTATCTCAGAACTGAAGTTTAAGCTGAACATCGTGATTCTGCTTTGGTCCTGTCCAGTGTAAAACATAGTGCAGTGAAACATTGGTGTACACCAGTCAAAGAAAGAATAAAGGAGGGAATCACCAGTGAAGGTTAAAGGGGCTTAAAGGAAAGTAATAATAATGATAATAAGTGGAAGTACAAGCAACAATATCACAATATAAAAAGTAAACAACAAGTTAGAACTGATAAAATTCACATAATTAGCCTCTAACCGTATGAAAATATGATTTAACTGGAGAGAGTCACAGAATGGCTTGAAAGAATTATATGTATCACTATAGTTTACATTCTATCATAAAAGACTGTTCTCACATGCTGCTCTGTGAAGATGGTGGTCCAAGGTCAAACATATGTTTAAGTTCATTTTTCCCTTTTAAACACGTAGTTAAAATTCCTAGTAAACAAACTTGGCGCCAGTGGCAAACCAGAAAACAGATTTGTGAAATTAGCCAACTCAGTTTATATGGATACTGCTAAAGACTAAAGTTAAGAGAGCAATTTACATCAATTACCCAAACCTATACATCACCAGATAACAAAAGCAAGCTTGTGTCTGAGCTTTAATGGATGGCAATTCAGAAAAGATACATGTGTAAAAAGCAGATTGGTGATATATTGGCCATCGTGCCCAAAGGCGAAAAAACATCACAACAGTTCATGACTCCTCAATATCTGCAATATTCAAATGAAAAACTGTCACTACATGATGACTGGACGTTTCACATATTTTACCAGCCTGATAAAAAAAAAAAAAAAAAAAAAAATCAACTGGAACAACTGGCTCCTCTGAAAACCACTTCTATTCAAAACATACTGATCTAAAAACAGCAATAATAAAAACATGCTGCAGGTGGTAATATCCAAGAATAAACACCACACTCTCACTACAAAATTATATTGTCAGGACTTTGAAGTTTTCTCCTGCAATCTTTTTTTTTTTTTTCTTTAAAACATGTACAATAATCTTCAGTCCAGCAGCAACAATATGTAAACAACAAACTGAGAGGGCAGAGCTGTAGCTATCATGGGCAGGGATTGGCTGAAGGAGCTGATGGACACTTGGTAGGCAGGGTCTGTTCAGCTGACTGCTGTAGGCTGGAGAGTGTCTGTAGTCAAGGATGGTCCTCTCAACTGAAACACAGATCACATGTGGAGTCACTAATAGATCAAAACCCCTTCTGGAAAATAGGATAACATTCGAATATTTTCTACTTTCTTTTTGCTTGATGTTCCTTATAGAAACTCAGATATCTAATTTTCTCAATTGGGATGATTAAAGTTGGACTTCATGCAATACTAGTGCATGTAATCGCATTGTTGGTTGGGGGGGTGGGGGAGCACCTTACTTGGTGGGCACTGTGGGCGAGCCGGAGCGGTGGAAGTGGATGTTCTGCCACTTGCTGTCGCGGCGGTGCCAGATGCGGGTCTCCTCTGACTGCATGGTGCGAGGCATGCCGCTGCCGTCGATGTACTGGGTGAGGCGGATGTAGGCGATGCAGGCCGCCTCGTCCCCGATCAGGTGGACGTGTGGGTTCAGCAGGATGGTGTGGATGGGCTGCTTCGTCTTGGACAGGGCTGCAGAGGCAAAGAAAAAAAAGGGGGGGCACATTTAGGGACTCTGGTTTTTATTAGTATTCAATATCATCTCAGAGTCGATCACAACTTAGGTCTCATTTTTACAGTTTTGGTCACAGCTAACCTGGTGTACAATGTTCTTATTACTGAGATTGTTGGGGCAAAAACATGACCTTGACGGATGGTATTTATTGTAGTTGTGTGCAAAGAGGGTTTATTACCATCATCTGAGGGGCACTCACCTTCAGTCTGGCCTCTAAATAAAGTGGTTAAATGGTTGGTTCGTTTACAAAATGTCTGATTGTCAGAATGCTCATGTATGGGCATTGACAATGACCACCCAGTGCGTCTATGGACCCAGTTGTAGTGTGTCCCACACCTTTTCCATGGCTATTTGGCCAATTGAGCATGTTGAATATGTGGTAGAGCCTATCGGTGTGGGATGTAAGATCATCACCACAAGCGCATTTGGATTGGAAAACCTCTCAGTCAGCCTGCTGTCTTCAGGACACCAGTTCCTCAGAGTCATGAAATGACTCCAAACGCACTGGGACACATCTCAAAGAACTCAACAACCAAATAGCAAGATGGTTTATTGCAAGATAAAGCACCAACCTATCTTATAAACTGTCACCAATTCCTGCTCTTCAGACATGGCCCCGAGTTGTGTAAACTGCCCTCTCAGGATCTCGGACCCGAGGGTGCTGTGGACTGTGTAGATGCTAATCTACATGCCTGTCTGCTAACTTAACACTACAGTCCTCATTCAAGAGAAGAAAGAACAATCACTGCACAAATAGTGTGTTGATTTTAACTTCTATGTTTCATTTCATGTCCCCGTTCAAAGATATTAATGTATCAATATGTCAACATATGTAAAGCTTTTGAGAGGACTGCCGCTCCTTTTGGAAAAAGGACCAATCTGCAGGGTCAAAAATATACATACTTAATGAATTTAAATGATCATTTGTGATACAAAAATGTGTGTTCTGTATAAAAAGTTGTTTCCTTTAACCATCTGAAGAGTTAGAGTATCTCAATTGCACAGTTATCATCTAAACTTGCTGAACTAGTTTAGAAAAAAAAGAAAATATGTAAAGTTATTTTTTTATTTTTGTTTTGAGGGATTTTAACCAGAAGAAAATACTTTTGGAACAACAGACCTGTTTGTTTCTTGACTAATCACAGTGGGAATTGGATTGGAACTGGGTGAAGCACAAAGCATGTTCTGCTTTTTTATATGGCATCGGTCAAATTTGTCTGTTTAAAAGAACCTATTAATCCTTATAAAAAAATCTGACTTACTTTGAGGAGTCTGTGCAGTTTTTAATGTCATTCAACCATGTGAGCATCACAAAACTACAGGCACTTCATTTTACAAAGTCTGCATGGATTGATCACTAGAAATATTACATTTGTTGAGTTCTATCATGGTCAACTAGATTGAATGCTTTGATCATACTTAAACTCAAGAAATATACTGTACGCTGTGTTTCTAATGCTTCATTCTACCATGTGAAACCTACCATTCTCAAAGTAGAAGCGGTGGAAGTCAGTGCCCTCCACCAAGTTGCCCAGGGCCTCAGGCTCAAAGGATGTGAGGCCAGGATCACATATCTTCCTGTGATTGAACACAACACAGCCACATTAGAGTCATGGACATGAGGAATTGCTTCGACGGGTAACTGTGTTTCAGATATTTGGGGTCAAACTAGTGGAACTAACGTGTAGGCCTCAAAGTCTCCATTGTTGATGGCCTCGATCAGCTGCTCGGTGACTTTAATGATCTCCTGCTTACGAGCTGAAACACAAAGGCAAAGAGAAACAAAGGGATGATGTGATTGCATACACAGCCCCTGATGAATATGAGAAGAAGCATACATTCAGATTAAAATGGACCAAAGAGGAACAGGACCACAACATGGAACCAAAATTACGACATCATGACGTTCAAAGAATGAACTCCACGTTGGTTTCAAACAGACACGGAGATGCAGCATCACATAGAAATGAATGAAGGGCAGGAGGTTAGTGTGGTTCGACTCATGACAACATCAAAGTTACCTTTCATGCTAAGTAGGTAGGCTAGGAAACAATGAATGGAGAGAATAAGTGCTGTTGTTGGGGCTCGCTTAAAGTACAGTCACTACTGACATTTACAGTATGGAGATGAGGCGGTGGAGCTGAAGTTGAAGGAGTGAAAAGATTACCACACAGACACACACACATATACACACACACATACAGACGGAGAGCAATACTGTTAATCTGTTTTTACCTTCAACAGCCTCAAGTCCACTGTTGTTCCAGGCTACCTGAACACTTACGGTCTGCTGCTGGCGCTGAGCACTCATTCCCTCCAGTGACAATAAAACCAACAGACCGACTGCACAGAGTGGAAACATGCTCACTCCTCACATTTCCTGTTTTAGTTCGAGAGTAAAACTAGCAGCTCCGGCCTCAGACAGGCTTATATAGTAGCAGAAAGAGATGCTGGACACATGTTGTTGAGGTTACCAGACAAGCCTTCTCTGATTGGCTGCTCTAACTAAAAGCCTGACTCAGCTGAAACAATGTAAATAGAACTCGTCCTTTTGCACCAGCTTTGGACTTTGACTATGTTTACAGAGGGTATCAGTTTGCTGATCGGGGCGGGACCGAGAATCAAACCACCAGACGTATGATTAATCGACCATTGCTGTACCGCCATTAGAACGGCTTGATTTTGGACTGTTTGTTCAGGATTAAATGTTCATTTAAGAAATAAAAAAGGGATGTCAAACAAAACCCAAGTTGTACTTCCTTTTATGCTCCACAAGAAGAAAATGGTCGAGTGGTGAGGATGAGTTTCAGGCGTCTCAAAGCTAGAGTAAAGAAGCTGCTCTGTTGTGTGGCGGTACGGCAACAGATTCTTCTGCATCTTTTGCCGGACGGCAGCAGGGTGAACAGACTGTGGCTGGGGTAGGTGTACCGTTTATGAAAAGCCTTTACGCTGTATTGAGCCTGTTTGCTTGGTGTTCACAACCATACGTATTAAATGTGTCTATAATTGTCAAAATGTGACTTCCATTACACGGACATGGTTCGATGTTCGAGGTTTAAAAAGTCAGACAGTAACCAGCAAGTGGCGATCTGCAAATTATGTCCGAGGATGTTGATTGCAAGGCGTGGTAATACTAGCAATCTTTTCAGAGATGAAGAAAGCAAAAGAATGTGTCCTCCGCAAATGTCAAGTGAATCATCTTGCAGCAGTGGGAAGTAAAAAAAGCTGTCTCTGCAGGTCAGACATCACTTTCTGAGGCATTTTCTGAAAAATGTTGGAGAGACATAACAAATGACATCACCATGTACTTGGACATGGATCCTTTTCAAACAGTAAAGGGGTTTAAAGACTACATAGAAGCACTGGATCAAGCTATGTGGTACCTGGCTGCAAGCACTTTAGCCACAACGCTGGAGTCATGGAGGTTAAAACGCTAGTATGCATAACCACTAACCATGGCACACACATTGTCAAAGGAGTAGCACTTAATGACTGAAAGACTGCAGTGCTTCTGCCACAGGCTTTACCTCACTATCGGTAGGTCAAAATAAGGCTGTCAAATGGAGAATGTAAAAAGTACATTTACTCAAGTACTGCAATTAAAAAAAAATTGCTGAAGTACTTCCATTTTTATGCTATATTTTATACTTCTACTTCACTACATTTCTGAGGCGATGTAGTTATCGTCCATTTTACTCAACTACATTTGTCTGTCGGCACAAATTATTAATAAATAAATCAGCTGATAAAGTATGATATTATAGATTAAGTTACCCAGCAGTGTAGAGTCATTAAAATGAGCTCCACTTTTACAAGCTTTTACAAAAAACATTCATGAAGTTTGGTTCAGTAATTAATTTATCAAAGGTCTTATGAAAATATGACCAAATCTGCTGGCTCAAAAATATACACACAGTAATTCTAACAATTGCTTAAATGTCCCTCAGCCATTTTCAACAAAGAGCACATTATTGCTTTGAACAAGTCAGGAAAGTCACTCGGAGCCATCTCAAAGCACTTACAGGTCCCATGATCACTTGTGCTAACAATTGTAAGAATGAAGTGGATGGCCAAACGAGAAAAAATAGAGATGCAAACTGTGGAAAAAACAAATAAAATCTTTGGAAATGGTTAAAAACAAAAAATGAGTATTAGGTATACATCCCAAAATTTTTATTTTGAGTTCAAAACTAACCAAGTTTAATAGACTTTGGACTCCTGCAGTCCAGGAGGATAACAGCCTTATTTATCGGAGAAAACTGGATATACATTCGATACATTTATAGGTGAAGAAAATGGCATCTTGTATTGTACTGGGGAGGCCTACATAACTAAGGAAGACCTTGAAACGGTGTGAAAACCTTTAATTTCCTTTTATATATATATATATATATATATATATATATATATATATAGATATATATATATATATATATCATATATATATATATATATATATATATATATATATATATTATACGGATGACTATTGGTTCTTTCAAAAAATATTAAACACAATTATCATCAGTAATGGATATAATGACTAACTGGGTGAAGGCAAGTATTAGAACAAGTACAACAGCCTGGTAAGTTCTGCAATGCAGCCATTAAAACCTAGAAACGACAACACTTGCACTTGACTGCTAGGAGTCTTTAAAATACAAAACATTATAGTTCAGTCCACACATCGTGACATGAAAACAGCATCTTTGATTCCAACAAAAGTTTCCCAAAAGGTCCAAGCCTCAATAAGCTGCTCAATTAAAGCAAAGATCACAGTAAGATCACTAACACAATGAGCCATAATTAAGGACTAAATACCTGGGAGTCTTTGTCACAAATCAATTTGCAGATGCTTGGTTGCTCTTCAGTCATTTAAAACCTTCAAACAAAACACCTTGAGAGACAAAATCATTCCTTTTTCCTTTTTAAGACCAAAAACTGTTAGATGAGGTCAGACGTTATCTGATTTTAAGGGCTCACAGACCACAAAGGTTGGAAACCACCTCCAGTAAATTTGCTTGAGAGAAGTTAGGCTGTCATGACAGCTTCTGACCTGTGGGTGGTGCTATAGGATAGCAGTGGTGCACTGTGACACAGTGGATGAGGTGTGGTTCAGTCTTTAACCCTTGAATCCGATATGTTTATATGTAAGTGCCACATGAACTTGGAATGTGTTCAAAACCAAAGTCACAATCTGTGTTACGATGACCTTGTCAATAAGCACCAAGTCTGGAGCTAAATCAAGGTTGTTAAGCCGGTCACATTCCTTTAAAGCTGTAATTAATCTACTAAATAGTAAATATAACACAATACCCATTAGTTAAAAATGATAAACTCACCTGAACACCTACAGTTTTGTCTTTCTGCTTAAACCTCAAGCAAAGTCAATACAGATTCACTAAAAACCCAACATTTTAAACTTAAAGGTTTGGAAAAGGACCCAAAGTAATTAAAACCGGCCTACAGCTGTATATGCATTATTGATGCAATCATGATCTACATGGTTTGATGTCATTATCAATACACTGTAAAATGGGTCAAAGGTCAGCTGGATGGAAGCCCAGGATTGATGTTTAAGATGTAAATGATGTTTTGACCTATTAGGGCCCCAACAAACTGCGACAGGTGATACTATTCTCTACCTCTGACCTAACCGATGGCAGTGCCCCCTTCAGCAGTGCAATGTGCTCTACCATGCCACAAAAACTGCTAAAGAATGACCCAGGGAACGTGGCAAGGAGCCCAATATGTTGACCTGGCCCCTAAATTCCCCAGATCCTTGCATCGAGCATCTGCAGGACTTTCTAGAGCAAGTCCGATTTCATGGATGCCCCACCCCCCATCATACGGGACCCAAAGGAATGACTGCAAACGTCCTGGTGCCGGACACCACAGGACACCCCCAGAAGTCTTGTGTCCATTCCTGGATGGATCAGAGCTGTTCTGGAAGCACTAGAGAAACTTGTAGAATATAAAGCAGGTGGATTTAACGTTAAATTGAATGCCATGGTCCACTCACTAGTCTGGCTGTCATCCTGTCTTATCAAGCGCCACTAGTCTGACAGAAAGCCACTAATCATTAACTCCTGTGGCATGAGGAACTTATCCACGCATGACTCATCAGTACTTAACTGGTCGACCTTTTTAATACACCTGCACTAAATAACCCTATTAAGAAATGAACTTTTACAAATACTTACAGCATGAGTATATGCTAATCAAACAAAATATTAAAACCACTGACAAATAAGGTGATTAATGCTGATCATCTCTTTTCAGTGCAATGTTTTATATTACTGGAAAAACTTGGATCCCAGTAGTCATGTAGATGTTCGATACAGTATCTACTGGATGTGCAAGCTCACAACCCACAGGATCCAATTAGCATTACAATTACAACATTAAAACCACTGACATTGATCAGCCAAAACAATGTCTTAATGTTAAGTCTCTGTCTGTGAATGCTGTAGCTATGGGGAGGCTCTTCTATGGGATTATATGACCCACATGACCCCTTGGAATTTTTTACCATCTAAATTCCTTGAAGGACAAACAATGAACATTGTGCAAAATAGTAGAGCCCAACTGACTTATTTGTAGGCCCATTTTATTGTCCAATATTAGCCTATCACAGATCATCATCATTATCAGCGTATATATTGTCTGATATGAAAACCTTATCTTTAAAAACTACAAATACAGAATGGAGAAAGTCACTCCAGCAGAGTGTGTTTCAACTGGGGATAAGAGATAACAGCTGGTGTCAGGAAATGCTACTTCAGCTACCTCACTAATGGTTAAACTATAAACCAGCACAAAAATGACAATTACCAACATAACATAAGCCACCATGTTCTGAACAGACACACTAAAAACACTTACTAAAAGTAAGATTTAGTTTTAGAACATAAATAACAAACTTACTGTTAATATTAAACTGTGAGAAAAAACTCATCTCTGAAAAAACTTGAACATTACTGAAAGTAAACATGTTGCATCTGCTACATGTTTTATTCCGCCCTGTGTTCGGCATCATAGCATGACTGTATAAAGAGAACCCCAGCAGGAACATTTCAGAAGTGGAGCCTTTTGCCTGCCCGACTTGATCGATGCTGATCTGGTAATCTGGGGTCTGCACAGGGTGTTTTACCGGATGCTCTATGCCGTTCCTGTGTCTCTGACTTCCTGTCGGCGCGATCTACTCTGTGCAGCCTGTTGCGGCTTTTGTCAAAAATAGAGCAGGCAACTGGATCGCAAAGCAGCCGTGCCCGGCTCGACTTCACTGTGCGCTGGAGCTGATCGCAGCCGTTTGTGATTTGTAACACACTATCTGCTACTAGGGGATGGAGAGTGATGGCAGGTTAATAAGGGGGATGCTTTTTGGTCATTTTGACGGCATCCCCCCTCATATCGCCTACTCTGTATGATAATATATAATGTAATTTTCCATGGAATGCTGTGAAAAATAATAAAATAATAAACTCCTGATTAGTGGTCAATTGTTTCAAAGGGTGTATAAGGGCAATTTAGCAGTGTGAGGTTACATTCTACAAATAAAAATACATACAATTACAATAATTGTTTTTTTTTTTAAGCCGATACATTTTTTATGAATCAATGATGATGATTTAAAGGCGACTATTTTTTTTGTTGTTGATATTATCAAGTAAGTAAATAGATAAATGGGACAGAATGTCGCCAACCCGTTTTTTAAATTTCCTGTGGAGAAGGCACTGAAACAGCATTTTGACCCTCACATTGGTAGTCCAAAGTTACAATAAATACAACTAAACACTCAAAGATTTAATTTGTAAAATAAAGCCAGAATTTGAAGGTAGCACGATAAATATAGGGCCACATATCACCAGAGTAACAGTCAACTACTGCTCTCTGCTAGCTACCATTAGCAAATTAGGTCATTGCTCAGTTATCCATGGTGCCAATGGCACTAAAGTTTACCCCCATGATCCAGGGTTTCTTATCAACACACATGAAGGCTGGTTGGGTCAACGACCCACAAGTGGCCCTGACGACTCTGAAACTCAGAGCTCACATGTGTCCTTAACAGACGCTCCCACACAGAGTTTAAAAGCCTGCAACTCCCCTCCAGTTAGTTAGAACTGAAGAAGCCTCTTGGATGAGAGGTGAAACGTCTTCAAGAAACTGAAACAAGTCCAGTTGCCTACAATACAGCACTTAGAATTACCAAGACCTGGATGACTGAGAACCTTCATCAACTTGAATTCACATGGTGTATTTTTCTGTTTGGTAAAGAAAATAGATTTCCTTTCCTTTTTGTATTTTGTCAATTTATTACAGTTAAAACCAAGAGGCTGTAAAATATAGTGACTCTCTGCTGGCATACATCTCCCAGCTGAAAGTATGGTCGCTATCAGATCAACTCTTGTGGTACGACGTGGTATTATGAGACAGGATGATCCAGGGCTAGCTGGTTAGAGTGCTAACCACAGTAGACATCTCTGCAACACAGTACATGTACACAGTACACAGATGTGTTTGACTAAAATTCTTGCCATATTGTACATACTTTCTAGTTTAATGAACAAATACAGTAAAACAATCAAATATTTAAAAACTTTGAGGGGTTTTGGCAGGTGTTTGGCCCAATTATGTCTAACATCTTGGCTCAACCCTGTGGCAGAAACTTTCAAAAGTCATCCAGAAGAGGACAATTGTAAAAATAAGACGAAGACTGAAAAGAGAACAAAAAAATAGTCTGTCAAACCTACTGTGTGTAAGAACCACTGACTACACACAGTATTTAAACAACATGTATTGTATGGTCCCCTGCCCAACTGACTATCCAGAGCAAATCCAGAAAGTTTAAAGAATAATGAAGTTACAAAACATTCCTTGGTTAATCTATACTTTTACGATTTTGTTAAACATATATTCTATATTATATTTTTTCTAATCTATGGTATTTTGCAAAGAATTCATAATCCTCCTTCTTACACATGTTCAGTGATATCAAATGGAGGGAAAAGCTTGCGGTTTATTCCGAAGCACTGGGAAATGGACTTACACTGGGAGTTGGTGGGGCCCAGGCTGGGCAGGGGCCCCTGCGTGGGGGTTTGATGGGGGCTGCAGTGACATGTGGTGGCATGGTCAGAGCAAAAGACCAGAAAGGAAGATGTGAAGAAGAGGAGCAGGTAGGCAGCCACCAGTGCCCACAGGATGTAGTGGCAGCACTCCTCACCACTGGGCCAAATGCTAGGAGAATACCAGCAGGAGGAGGAGGAGGAGAAGGATGAGGAGGAGGACGATGAGAAGGAGCGGGTTGGGGAGGGGGAGGCTGGCCGCTGAATGGTGGAGTCACATAAGTGCTGAAGGTGGAAGATTTGGGAATGGGAGGAGTGAGAGCGTGCTGAGATGAAACGGAGTACCAGAGGAAGACAAAAGGACGGATAGGTGGATGGATTTAAATTGGCGTAGCGGACGCAGCGGGGGTAACGGGAAACATGAAATGGAAAAAAAAGAAAAACATGAAATGAAGGATGAATGAAAAGCATGCAGGAAATGACAGTTTGTTCAAAGCCCTCAATCATTCTACAAGCTGAGAACAAATCAGTTTGGAAACAGATGAAAAGAGTAATAACAATAATGGAAGAGTCTTTCCTCAGGAGCATCACAGGGAACAACGTAGAAAACTGTCAACACCTGTAGAAGGAGTCAGATGACACTGCTCAATACTAATTAAGATCTGTGAACACATGTAGGTCTAAACTGTAGGTATATGATGCATTCACAGACTCAGATTATTTAAAGGTGACATGGTAATGTTTGGCTACATTCACTACCACCACTTTTAAGGTATACTTAATGATTGTTCCTGGGAACGACTTGGGAGCACAGTTTGTACGTGTTAGTATCTTGTAAAGTTGTTAAGGCAAGTTTTAGCAAACACCCTAGTTGTGCAGACTCTGAGCAACATTGGCATTAATCTGGACTCATATCTCTGTCCACCCATTGAATCAAAGTCCAATATTCACTCTCCTTTTAGCTGTTTTGGTCACCACCACCAACTCCTGAGGGAGAAAAAAAACAGGCTCATTAGCTGCTTAATGCTCCACTATGTTCACCAGCTAGATCTAACTTTTCTATCTCTTTTTTGATGCAAGTGGGTTTTCACAAGGTTGATGAGAGATCAACAGATCATCTACATTGATTGATCTACAGAGCATTAGCGACATCGGTGAAGTGAGATGTCTGCACAGAGCCCAGAGGACACTAAAAAATGACACCCTCCCAGCCAGTGGGGCTGCCAGTCCACCAGACCACCAGATTATGGAGCAGCTTCAGTCCACAGGCTGTGAGACTCCTGAACTCATCCTGAACAACAACACTCAACACTTCAACATAATCTTGTTTTTTAAACCGTTGAGTTAATTTACCTTGTATAACATTATGTTGCTTCTAGCTTAGATTTTTGTTATTAAAGTGAGTAATAACAGAGTTATGTACCAACGTTCTAGGTACCGGTATCCAAACTGATATCAGTTCAAATATGAATGGTACACAACCCTACTTGCCCGGCTTCATGCTATGTAAAGAACATGTTTATCATGACAGTCTTGAGTTCCAGTGATTTCTACAAGTTTCTACAAGTCTCGGAACGTGCAGAGTCACCCTAAGGTCACAATGTAGGTAAAAAACTGGAAGTGGAAATCCATGGGAACAGATTTGTATACCATAGGAACAAATTACAAAGCTCTGTAGGAACATTAAGGGTGTCACGATGACTGAAATTAAGTCACAATCTCGAACTTCGAATTGAAAAATGGAATCGTCGATGCTGCCATGCCCCCACGTCACGTCCGGTCGGCTTGCCAAACGGAAAAAAACACACACGTGTTGAAGTGCTGCGAGTCAACCTCCTCTAACTTAGCTACTAGCTAAGCCAGTTAGCTATTCACAGCCAAACTGCAGCCTATATTGTACACTTTATTGCTGTCGCTACTACTGCGACTCCTTTTGCTTCTCCTTCCTCTCCCATTCATTCACTGTCCGCACATACGCACGCTCCCTCACTCTCGCTCGCCCACTCACACCTTACACACACACACCTCACGCACCGCCCTATTCCTGAAAGGAGCTACGCCACTCTTACAACAATTATCTGTGTGGTATATGTTCAACTGTTCGGAAATAGTTTGTTAAGACACTTTATTGTTCAGGGAAGACCATGGACATGGCTGTTTTATTTTTTTGTCTGTTTTGTTGTGAACTTGAATGTCATCTTCTGTGAAGAAGACTGCAGTTACAAAAGAGAAACTAGATGGCAGGTTAATTTGTTTAAGTTTCCAAGCGACTGAAGATATAAGTTATTGTTACATTATGTTATCAATAAATGTTCTAAATTTGACAATGTAGTGTGGTTCATTGTGAACAAAGGTCAGATATTATATTGCATAAAAGTCTAGTTTAAAATGGCATAGCAACCTGTGCTTTAAAAAAAATACATGTAAAAATCGAGAATCGAATCGAACCGTGAACTTAGAATCGAAAATGTGATCGAATCGAGGATTTGGAGAATCGCGACACCCCTAAGGAACATATACTACTTTGTCACAGAAAACATTCATGAAGTTTGATAGAAGTCTTCTGAAAATGTGACCAAATCCGCTGGGTTAAACCTGTTTAAGAATGATGGGCCTAGTTTTATGATCTGGGGTTGCTTCACTCGGTCAGGTTCAGCAATGTTATGTGCTCCAAAAATGAGGTCAGCTGACTATCTGAATATGCTGAATGACCAGGTTTTTCAAACAATGGATTTTTTTCTTCCCTGATGGCACAGGCATATTCCAAGATGACAATGCCACATATCATTGGGCTAAAATTGTGAAAGAGTGGTTCAGGGAGCATGAGACATCATTTTCACACATGGATTGGTCACCACAGAGTCCAGACCTTAACCCCATTGTTTCAAACAGCAGCAGACATCTGTTTCCAGTAAGAAAGCCTCCATTAACTGTACATTGCCTGCCCAGCTCTAAACAGCGGACCAACGTCAACTTCTCTGATGGAAAGTCAAACATCTGAAGGCTAAATAGCCAGATATTTTCTCAGGAGTTAGAGGAGACCAAACCACAGCCAAAAAGTGAGTATATACTGGACTTGGATCAGGTGGACATGCACACGACCCCAATTCATCGCTTATGGCTTGTAAGTGTTTAAATAGACAACTGCTCGCTAACATGTTAGCTTTAACATCTCAAACAATATGATGGGTGTTGTATTTTCATCTGTCTATGGAGTTTGTTTTCCTACAAGTAGCCAGCAAAATCCATTAATGAAGCTTTGACATACTTCTTACTATTAAAATACCTTCTCTCAGTGAAGTACGTCACTGTCATCATCTTTCAACACCAATAGGGGGGGAAAAAAAGATATGCTGGCCTCTTTATCTTTGTCCGTTGAATGCAGCAGAAATTGGACATTAACAAGAGGTCATCAACCATCCATCATTCACATTGGTGCACATTAGTCACAGTTAAATAGGAAAAACTAGTTGCTCTTCTATCATTCCACTTCCTGCCACAGACAGCTTCGCCACAAAGGGACCACTGCTGAAATGACAAAAGACGTCATTAGTAAAATACTCTACTGATTTCAAAAAGATTTCAAAGCCTCTTTGTAGGCTGAGGCTCTGATTAATGCCTGGAAAGCAAGAGGGAAGAAGAGCTGTATTCTGATCAAATGTCAAAGAATAGTACAGAACACAGGATAGAATAGAAAGGAAATAATGAGAAGAAATCTCATCTTAAGATGCTTCTGAATGCTATCAGAAGTAGAGCAGTGTGAAGCAATTTCAAAGCTTCACTGAATAAAGCTATTGAAGCATTTAGGAAGGTTGACCCGATCAGCCATGAATAACAATAGTGGGCTGATAGAAAGGGCAGTACCTTGCCCCTTAACCCATTCAGGCCGGGAAAGCATTGCCGCGTTTCTACCATTAAAACCGGGGGCGCTGTTGCGTAATTCTACCATTCAAGCCGGGAAAGCGGGTACGTCTTTCTTCGGAAGGCAGCGATTTCGAGGAGTTTCTCGGCTCCGAATAAGACAGCCTCGCTGACATAATTACTGAGGAGGGCTTTGACCCGATCGACCGGGAGTTATGGTTGAGGCATATGTTTGAGGACAACGACGATGATAACGATGACGAGTTTGAAGGGTTTGAAAGTGAGTGGAAGACTGACAACTACCACAGTAATCAGCGTAGTGTTTTCAATCGCACAGCAGGGGGGAAAGTCGATTTGCCTGCAGACGCCACACCGCTGCAGGCATTTGGTCAGATTTTTACGGAGGAACTTTGGGCGCATCTTGTTACCGAGACTAATAATTACCGTGACCAGGTTCAACAAACTCCAACTCACATTGAGTGCTTCGGGAAGCACTATCGCCGGTACATCTAAGGCAGACTGTTTGTCATTACATTCTGTTCCTGTTCTTATTTTCTAGATGATTTTTATTTATTTTCTCACTGTTTTTTATTTGAAAATAGCGCTGTTCCTGCACTGACACTTTACTTTGACATTGACAATTTGTGTGTTCACTTTATCTAAATAAACAAATTTAAAAAAAAGCCACAGGTGTAAGCTCTCAAATACTTTTTGAATTTTGTTTCTATCTGCTACAGAGGCTGAGAAATCAATCATTTAGTAGCTGTTGAATTTCCAGAAAATCTTCAGGTTTTAGGGTTTTTTCTGAAATCGCCCATAGGTTTTACAGGCATTTTTTCCAGGCGTCTTAGGCCTGAATGGGTTAATGGGCCTGTCTATGTTCTGAAGTATAGAAGCACATAGTGGTCTATAAAAAGTATCCACCCCTTTAATTGTTTCCCTCTTTTATTGCTTTTATAAATGGAACCATGGTCAATATGCAAAAGAATACACAAAACTAAAGATTTACAAAAAAATAAATAATTGATTTCTACAAAGTAGCTAATATCAATTAATTCAAAATATGATGCACCTTTGGCCACAATCACAGCACTGAGTCTATGTGGATAGGTCTTATTCAGGCCTGCACATCTGGACACTGCAATTTTACTCCATTGTTCTTTGCAAAACTACTCAAGCTATGTCAGGTTGCACAGGGATCAGGCGTGAACAGTCCTTTTCAAGTCCAGTAAAATAAATTCTTTATTAGATTGAGGTCTGGGCTTTGACTCAGCCAGTCCAGAACATTCACCTTATTGAGTTTAAACCATTTCTGTGGAGCTTTCGCTGTACACTTCAAGTGACACTTCACTGTCTTGCTAGAAAATAAATCTCCCATGTGTTAGTTCTCTTGCGGACTGAATCAGGTTGTCCTCCAGGATTTCCCTATATTATGCTGCTTTCATTTTACCCTCTGCCTTTACAAGCCTTCCAGGGCCTCCTGCTGAGAATCATCCCTACAGTATGATGCTACCATCACCATGCTTCACGGTGGGGATGGTGTGTTTGTGGTGATGTGCAGTGTTTGGTGTCTGCCAAACATAGCAGCTTGTCTGATGGCAAAAAAGCTCCATTTTGGTCTCATCACCAATAGCACCAATTGGCTGGACCTATTAGGACAGTTACTTTAAAGGGGGCGAATTCTCAAGCAATCACTTATGTTACTTAAGTTACATAATGTATTTTTAATCAATTAAAATTACTTTGAAGAAATCTGAGGGGTTTTTTTGTAAATATTTGTTTATACATATTTTTTTGTATATTGACCTGCCATTTATAAAAGCAATAACAGGGGGAAACAATTAAGGGGTGAATACGTTTTATAGGCACTGTATGCTGGTGCACGCAAACACACTATCTGGATGGAAAGATATGAATGTGCGAATTGGGTGAGAGAGAGAGAGAGAGAGAGAGAATTCTTATATGAGAAAGGATAAATGCATCAACAAAATGTGAACTCAAATCTAATTTGTTTGACAGATGATCTATTCAATCAAAGGTCACAGCTGTAGTGAACAATCAGAAAACACACACAGGCATACAATCACAAATCAGTTCATCTCTCCAGAGAGAAACCAGAATGAATGTTTTAAATTTTTTCACAATTTTCACCGTCTTTTTGCCTCTCTGTTTAACTCCAGCCTTTGAACTGTGGTTATCAGGTGTCTGTCTGCTCACGCTCAACAGAATACTTCCATTTTGTGGCCATGGTTGTGCCTTGGTTGAGATTACGACTATAGAAGTCCTAAACTCTGCTTTGGACACTGGAATACAGTACAAGACTATGTCTTGCCATCAAACTAGAGTGGAAATGGTATTGTGCACTACAGGGATTGTTAACTTTTCAGCACAAACGTTAATATTTGCCTGATCTGGTTGTCAACAATACAGACCTTTAAATAGATGCATACACAGTATTCTCCCAATACATTCATTGTTGTTTGTGAGCTTTCCCTACCTGTGAACTTAAGTGTCTAAAGACTTCCACAACACAGTTTATCGGGTTTATATTCAACAGTTGAGTTTGAGTTAAATGACCAGTGTAGTGGAGTGGAACCTCCGGTGGATGCTAAAGAAGACAAAATGCCAAAGTCCCTCTTTAGAACCATGGTTTAGTTTTTCTGTTCTGGGCTACTTTAGAGAGAAACATGGCGACGCAACATGGCTGAGTTTGAGGTTCTGCTCCCTCTGTAGACATAAAGAGCTCATTCTAAAGTAAAGAAAAACACAGAATCTAATTTTTAGATGATGAAAACATAATTATGAAAATTATATTTAATTTCTGCCAATAGATTCCGCTAAAAGTAAATAGTACTGGAGAAGTCATGAGATGCAAAATGAAGCAACATGTTGACAATGAAGGACATTAAATAACACAACGTGCAACACATTCATGCAATAGACACAGCCAGTAACAGGATGCTGTCAGACATGGTTAAATAACATGGTTAGCCCTAACCTAAAACTAATGGGAGCCAAAGATGTCAAAACTTCAAAGGCAGCACTCATTTTAAACGTTCCGAGGAAAAGCCTTTTAATGAGGTGTGTGGGAGTCGTCTTTGCTAACAGACAGATGGTTTGTATACGTCAGCCTGAACCTTCCTACCTCTCACGTCCTCATCCTCGATGGTAGTGTTGGCACTCTCGCTGGACTCCTGTGAAATGACAAATAAAAAGATACATGAGTATAACCAGCCTGACATGAGAGTGCAATGAAGCCAAGCACAGAAATATGAGTTCAGCTGAGATCAGCACACTAAGTGTTTGTTCACAACAGCTAATTCTATCATCATAGCACACGTTATATCCTTACTTGGGAAAGACCTTTGACATAACTTTTTTTTTTTTGGCATACTCATATAGTATGTATTTTACGAAGAAATGTCAAATGTCCACAGCTACTTCAGTTGCTGCAACATTGTTTTGCTGTGAAGCTTCAGAAATGTTTTGTGGACTATGAAACTTCACTTGACTTTTCATCACCATGGGGTTGAATAGATAATAACAACATTTTAATTTTTGGCTGAACTTCTCCTTTCATACGTGTGACTAACTGCCCAATTGCTAGACAAGCCACTTCTTCCTTTTCATCCTTTTGGAAGATAAGGAGTACAGTATGTTTAATGACACCTTACTTGCAAAACAAAGCTACCATTAATTATGGATGAACAAATATCACATTTAAACACAGAATATTGCATTGGTACATATACATTAAGCAAACAGCTCTCTTCAACACCCTTATTATGCACAAGAACACAAACTGTACGCTACACTATGAGCTACAACAACGTCGTGTCACTCCACAAAGCAAAAGATACAAGCATGCACATGTTCCAAAACTGTCAGTTGATGAACTGAAACATGATCATGTAGATCCACACTTCTGCACAGGGAAATGATATTGACACAGTAAATGGACTCGAGGCTATTCTGTTAAGGATTTTGCTTGGAACAGGTTTGGTATCCATGGCACTGCATGGTTTTTCATTTTGTTCCAGCGGCATGCATAATCCCTTTGTCACACAACTGTAAAGCTGACTGTGATGTTACACTGACAATGGGCACACATGGTTCTCAAAGGTTTTAACATGTGCATGTAAGATGACACAAAACCTATTTTGCTCATGATAACATATGTATCAAAAGTGGTAAGTTATACACAAAATTGTACACATAGATGAGCAGCGTTAAGTTAAAGATTTACATGCAACAGCTGATAACAGCATGCAGTTTTTTTTTACAACATCCACAGTCCCTTGTTTTATCACTACATGACAAGTATCAATAACATCCAATGGCACACAGACCCCATCATCAGAAGCAACATTAAGGCATTAAATGGCGCAAACATCCGTAGCAACAAACTACAGCCTAACACTAGCATCTGCTCAGCTGTATACCTTGTTTCCATCAGCTGGGTTGTGGATAACAGTGGTTTGAGGCTCCTGATTTGAGAGGACCAACAGTAGGAAGACAGGTTGGTGAAGAACCAAAGTGTGTGAGGAAGAACGTTTCACAGAAAAAGCATTTTGCAGGAAAGGAAATTAAAAAAAAAATGACTATAAAAGTTAGGAAGGAAGTGGGGGAGATTAACATGATTGCTATTTGGGGGAAAGCAGGTGAAGCGGTAAAACAGAATCACCACAGCATACTGCGACACTGTCAGAGAGAGTTGGAGCGATGGGAGTTATGACAATTCAGATGTTCAAGTTTTACCCGACAACGTGACCTTAAAACACAAACATCATGGAAAATGCAAGTTGACAAACGTCTGTCTCCCTTTCCCTGCAAACAGCTGTTTAATAAAAACATCCAAGAAGGGTTTACACCAAAGGCAGGCATTGGACCAGTCACACACTGCTTTACAGATAACACACACATTTACCTGCATCACTCTAAAGACATCATCAAAACAGATATATATAAAGAAAAGGTAGGCAACACAATTAAATTGTCAAGCTGGATTGCCAACTCACAAGAACATGCTATTGCGGAAGTTTGCTGTACACTGGTTCTGTATCAATGTGTCCCGTATGACATATATTAATATGATGCAACTTCGACTGAAACCCCTCAAGGGCAAGGCTGGGCTGTCTGCAGGTGAAGTCTGTCACAGTGATGATTGTGCTGTCTGACAGAAGAACATAGTCTCTGCTCCACCTAAGGATAATGCATCCATTTCCATTGCTGGATTTGTGTAGGCGTGCATGGCTACAGTACATGTGCCCATGAGAAGTGACAGGAAACAGATTTTCTAAAAAAAAACCAAAAAAAAAGTAGATTGCTATGAAATGCTCCTAGTTGAAGTATCAGCAAAAACATTTTCTGAACTGTGCCAGAAAACATTGTGCCTGATAAAAAGTTAAAAAGGACAATCACTTAGAGTCATTTGAGGGTTTACAGTATAATTTTTACAGTATTATAGCACTAACAATCATGATAAAAAGTTGAGTCTAGGAATAGTTCTTTAGTAGTTTTTTTTTTATATATATATTCTGATTTGCTTTCTTAGCAAGAGTGAAATGAAAAGATTGGTCTCAATCTCATGTCATATGTTTACAGATTTGGAGTCAGATTCTGGTTTGCCTCCCCCTGCTTCCAGTCTTTATGCTAAGTTAGGCTAGCCCGCCTGGCTCTGTTCAAAGTTAAAAATAAAAATATATAATTTTAAAGTTGACTAGTTAACATGGATCCTGCTTAATCTGTAAACAAACTGAAATGTAAAAATGACAATTTGTGGATCAATGACAAAATAGTTCCAACATGCAACTCCCTTTAAAACCACCAACAGCCATTTCTACATTTCTGTTTGCATACATCTTAAACAAAACAAGATACATCTTGTTAATTACTCCGTTTTTATGTCTCTGTTATTATTGTGTAAATATTCCTGCACCTCTAAAATAATCTGAGTTTCTTTCCATTATCACTCATCATCATTGGTGGCGGCAATGCACCTTGATGCTGGTTGCAACCCACCATGAAAAGGAAGAAAGAAGACAATTCAGTGACTTGCTTGCTAGTTAGATAGCCAATACCATAGTGTGTGGCTAGACTTTCCATTGGCACCCAGTGAGAGGTTGTTGTGGTTTTGTGGATGTAGCAAATTTTATATTGATGTGTAGTGAAAATCTGATACAACCATAACAGACAGGCTAGCTGTTTCTCTTTACTTTTTCCTCACATGCTAGCTAGGCTAACTATGTTCAGATTGCAGTTCCATACTTAATGAGATTGACCATCCTCTCCTACTTTAGATACTAAACATGCAAAAAAAGAAATGTGAAAGGCCCTCTGTAGAGCCATTGTTTAGTTTGTTTGTTCTGGGCTACTGTAGAAACATGGTGGAGCAACATGGCAGACTCCATTGAAGAGGACCAGCTCCCTCTGTAGATATAAGGGGCTAATGTTCAGGTAAAGAAAACACATGACTCTTACTTTTAAGGTATAATACTCTAATGGCATATTTATGAATATTACATTCCATTAAGGCCCCACTAAGTCTTTCACGCTGTGCCTGTAATACAAATTATAATGGTAAGAAATACAAATATAAAACCCAACGCAACAGCAAACCAGTATCATGGCCTGTTTGGTTGAAAACAAATACGTATACTGTTGCAACAGTATATTAGCCCCAGTGACATGCAATGGCCCCAGTGTTGCCATTGCAGCCATCATCATCAACAACAACGGAAAATGTAGCCGATGTACAGCAATGTGGCAATGCAATAAAGCAATCCAGCTAGTGTTACACAGCTACTAAAGACATTTGTTGGTCTTACTGTAAGCTTTATGGAAGAGAACAATCACCAGTGACAACGTGAGAAAGCCATTCAACAACATGCATAATCAGGACAGACGCCACCGAAAGTATAGGCACACAGCATGCAAACATGCAGGCAGCAAGGCAGGCAGACAGTGTACCAGAGAAGGAGTGGGGACAGGCTCTTTGGGGCTGGTGACCACATTGGCCTTGTTGTTGATCTGGAGGGGCAGAGTGGACAGACAGGTAGACAGACGAGCAGGGCAGAAGTGACAAGGCTTAGTGTTCTAACAATCGCTCCTCAAGCAGCTGCTGTGGAAGGAAAAGTGATGCACTGTCCCCAAGGGTTGCTGTCAGTGAGCCAGTCCATTAGTGCGTACATAAAATGTGTGTGACCCATGCATCACAGAATAGGGGTAAGCAGATAACGCCTTTTTAATGAACGCCCATACAGTATCAAAAAATGACCAGTTTTAATCAAGAGAAGAGTAAGTAAGATAGAGCACAGAGCAAATGGATGTTAAGAGACAGTCGAAGGGAAACAAATTATCCAATTACTCTGCAGAAGAATGACAAACTAGGTAAAACTCTGCACTGACTTTTCTACTTGATGCATGAGCGCTGCCTTCTCCACGTATCACAGTAAATGTTATTCCATTTTCTTGTTGCCATATCCTGACTGATAAGGCAACAAGTTAAAACAGACACTGCTCTTTTAAAGTAGCTTCCCACAAGTGCTTTTAAAATGGATATATTTGGACTTTTATGTACCAATTAATGACATATTGGCCCAATGTGGTGGACAGATCTGGAAAGTAAACACTGTACTACAAGCCAGTTTTTGCAAGCCATTTCACAGGTCCCAACATGCCAGTAAGCTGTGGGGACTCCTGTTCCTTTGTTACTTTCAACTCTTTCAAAAAAGATGTAAAAAAACGCATAAGTTCGAGTAACAGCTGAG
Source organism: Lagodon rhomboides (assembly GCA_039737535.1). NCBI lineage: Eukaryota > Metazoa > Chordata > Actinopteri > Spariformes > Sparidae > Lagodon > Lagodon rhomboides. Next base: position 12,342,012 of record CM077806.1, read on the forward strand.
TGGGTCAGGGTGTACTGTAAAAGTCTGAAGAAATTACATGATACTGATACTTTCTTACTTCACCAACTGAGATGCATCTACATCGGTTTCATTTATTTAGCGGGTACACACTGGCTTCCAAAACCTGGAAGATGATAACTGTTTACAGAAAGCGGATGATCAGAAAACCTTGGAAATTACGTAATCGTGTACACAGGAATATGAACAATCAGTTAACTCTTTGTTCCATGTAAACATCGTGTGACAACCAACATCACAGGATACGACTCATAACACGTAAGCATTGAAACAATCATCAACAAAGACATGTAAGGAAACAGACTCTACAAAGCAGGAAAAAGGAAAGGAATCGGTGTCTTCAAAATATGTTGGGCCTGTTGCCAGTCAGCTATGACAAGAATGTGCTATGGGTTAGAGTCTAAAGCTAAAGCTTGACCTGTATCACTGTTAAATGACAACTACAGTGCTATTCTTCCTCTGACACTAACGCTACCAGGAATAGGTCTCTAAGGTTTACTCTTACGTATGCTGGGGACACACAACATGACTCTTCAGACACAGTAATTAATAACAATTGATTTTCCTGTTTAGATGTGGTTAGTCCTTTTTACACACCCATGCAAAGTTTGACTTCTGGGTTTGTGAGTCATGGTCTGAAGTGGCCTACTACACTGGTTAATTCTAATAACCTATTCTTATTGAGTCAAACATTGGCACATCTCAAGCATCAATACACAAATATATCCATCTCATCTTCAAACCAATAAGGGACTCTGTGAAAGATACAGGAGATGTTTATTTAAAATGCCACTATGAAATTTTGGACTGATATCTATCAATATATGAGCAAAAAAGCCTAGCGTCATACTGTTGAACAGAGGTTTCCCTGTTTGTTAAGTCATGCAATGCATTCCCAGTCTTAAAGCAGCACACTGCAGCACTATAGTGGAATTTAAATGCAAGGTTTTTTTTATAGCCAACTACCCACTGCAGGAGTCAGTCAGGCTAATGAGCAGCAGCGAGCTCAGGCCTACCCTCAAGTGTTCTGTAACGTCTGTCTTCATTTTCTGTGTTTGGCAGCCACAACACAGCAAGAGAGAGAGAATGAACCCTTGCCTGACTGGATACACAAAGGTTTTTAGAACATATCTGGTGTAATGTGCCCAGTTAACAACACAGGCCAACTTAGAAAAAAGGAATAACTTCCTCTGCAAAGAAGACGGCCGGCCTCGTCGTCGACATCAAGCCCCCACAAAGAGCAACAGGCCTTGAAGCCGTGTAATTACATCGTCATGTGACGCACTGGCTTTTCCCAAAAGCTAACATTGTGAAAGACGCGTCTGTAAAACTCTTTGTCTGCAGCACTAAATGAGGCTAGGATAATGTACCTGAGGTAGTCTAAAGAAGTCACTTGTGGATTCAGTGCTCTGGGTGAAAGGATGTAGTTTTGCTATTACACTTTGCAATATCTGCTTTGCTGCTTCAGTGTATGACACGGTATTTTCTACATTATATTTTTCAATTTCCTTGGCTGTTATTTGCACGTCACAGCCTTGATATGCAGAACTGTGATCCCCTCCACAATTACAACTCTGAAATTAATACCGGTAAGCGCCAAATGTGAGTAGATTTGCAGTTTGGAGAGTACATCTCTAAACACCATCCACCTCACAGGCGTGAAGTGTTCACACTGAAACAGTCACGATGAATACATTTCCTGCAAGTCTTTTCTGTATTTTTGTGTCATTTACAGACACAGTGCTGCTGTCTTACGCTTTCTGTGTTAGAGATTGACACGCACAGCGAATGGACAGGGACTTCATGGTTTATTCAGGTGCACCTTGTTAACTCTGAAATCGACATCATTTTGTACAGCAAAGTGTGTGGGCGACGATAGGGACCTCATGTTGTATTCAAATGCACCTGGCAAACTCAGAAATGTATATTCAAACGGTGTCTAAGGTTGTTTGAACAGAAAAGTTTATTTTTTTCCCCCTATACTATTTTCCTTTGTTGAAATACAGCAGCCTACATCTGTTATTACCTTCTTCTTGTTTCATTATGGCATGTCTGATCATAATAATATCGCCTTCATTTCTCTATAGGCACAGATTAACAAATCTCCAAAACACTTAATTTTATTCAGAATGTACACAATATTTTGAATAATGCACCAGGTCAAAAGGGGTTTATAGTACTATTTACAGCATTAGGAATTTATTTTCAATCCAGGAAAAATTGGTTACCTAATTAAAAAATCCCTAACTAAATTGATACCGAATCAAATCAATTCAGGAAATCAGATATTTTGTGAATTGGGTGAAGGACCCCTATGAAGACCAACTCCAATGAAAATCAGGTTTTTTAACATTGTTTACCTGACCAAATGATGTTTTTGATATTATACAAAGCGTATCATGAGCAGAGTAACCAGTCAGTTAAGTTGACGCAATAGTGTGGTCGGGCTCTGGCCATTCCAGCTCATTAACATAATGCTGCTGGGCTGTGTGCAGATGCAGCTAATTATCTGTGTAAAAATGCATGAACATTCCGGCTGCTGTGGAATAGGGGCTGGGATGGAATCCAGGTTACATCCAAGCAAGTTTAAATTGTGCACACACACACACTTCCCTGGAGAATGGCCGAGATCTGAAGTTAATCAGCAGTTATTAGTTTCCAACAGTTCCAAGAGCTCAGACGACAGACGCCCCTCCTTTTCCTCAGGCAGACTGACGGTGCAGAGTCGGGTAATTACTGTGAAATCTTTGTCACTTGGGAATGACTAAACTTGAACTGCTATTTTAAGCAACATGGTATTGTTGACAATGCGTTGGTATCTTAACAACACTTAAACAAGAGCTGAAACCTGCTGAGGTGCAGCGCGATATGCCAGCACCATAGCATGTCTAACGATGCTGAAGGTCATGTTAGCTTTCTGTACAAGACATACGATCAAAAGTGTGAAGAGTGCGAGGGAAGCTGAACTTACTTTGACACCATCTGGTTTTTTGTTCAGCAGGCTTTTGGCTGCTGTTGAGAAAAAGATGACAATGCAAGGAAATTAGTAGGCAGCTGGAATTTATATGTACGCGCGCACACACACACACACACACACACGCACTGTGTCTATTCAAGGCTGGACAATTACTAGTGGGCCCTGCTAGAATTGGAAGAAGAGAAAATGCAAATTAAGTATGGAAATGAATTAAAACTTAGCGAATCATTAGCCTGGAACATGCGATTAGATCCATCCGACAAGATTATACGAGACACTGTCAGCAGCTCGGGCAGCCACGGCAGCACTGTCCAGAAATTAGCTCCTTAGTTTCCCTTTCTCTGCCTATTTTCACTCAAGCACTTATTCTTTTTTTCTTTTTTTGATCTCACACATGCTACAAAAACACCCTTGGACTTGTAAGAAATGCTTCGCTAAAATCATGTATGTGTTGATTGTTTCTTCAGTTTCTGGTGGCAAATGAAAACAACATGCTTTTCGGTTAACATGTAAGGACAGTCTGAGACACGAACACGCGATTGGTGGTGGCAGGGAGAGCAGCACGGTGGTTTCGGGGTTTTGTGAATCTTTTAAAAGCAGTGAGGAGTGATTTTTTTCAATGATATACATGAGCATGTTTAGTAAGTGATAGAGGCTTTACAGTGACAGCAAGTATCTTTAGGAAGCCATATTGGAGGAACATTCTTTAAGAAAATATATATACTTTTTAGATAGCCAATAATAGACTGTAAGATTCAGTCATACCATAGGTATTTTGGGTTTAGCCATAACCATGACTCAAAATCAATTCATCATTCTAATGACTTTTTCTTTTTGATTTTACCACTGAGACACCAAAACCAACTCATTTTAAATCCCTTTAGGCTTTAACAAGGGAGATGTTAAATATCCTGCTGCTTACAACCCTGAGAGAATTGGGTATATGTCAAACGGGATTAGCAAATGATTACATTCTGGTTTCTTTATGTTCGGCAACGGCCAAACGTTTTTGGAATATACATACTATACTGAGAACGCTTTTATTGTACCACCACCATCTCATCATCTGTACGTCCCCATAAGTAGTTTAGACTGCAGAAAGGACTGTGATTGTGAAATATGAATTTCCTCCAATATGGCCTCCAATGGATGCACTGTGTCAGCTGAAAGCCCTATGCTGGTGCTTTTAGTAGACATGCCTCGGTACAAAACCTGGCAGTGTAGTCTGACACTGAAGACATGCCGGCTTCACGTCGGACTCTTACCTTTCACATCAGTTACCACACAGGAGGGGAAAGGAAGAAAAACAAGAGCAAACACTGAGGGCATGATCACACTTTGACTGAACGCTGTCTGTCAACTGACCGTTTAGACATTACAAAACTAAAATTAACTTGAGTTAAACAAATGTTAGCTCGACTGTCATTTGTCATGAAGAAGAACAATCAATGTTTGACTCAGCTGAGTGTTTTGCCCTTTAAAAAGGGACCTGGAGAAGGGACTGCATCGATCTGTACGGTCATTCAGTCTCTGTTGATAGCAACTGAAATAGGAGGACTAGATAGAGCTTATTGGGCACTAAAGGCCAGTAAAACTGAAAAACAGCAGCGCTGAAAAGAGCATCGGCTTACTCAATGCCTAAATACATAATTAAGACAGAGTTAAGGGAGCATTGAGAAAACAACTGCCATCAGTAATGCAGGTTCGGTCTATAAGGACCAATATTTCAGGCAGGAATAGAAGCATTAGCTGCCAGTCTTCATTATTACTGGTTCAGTCCTACCTGAGAAGTTGCGAGTAGCAAGCATAGTAGTCAGGATAGCACCCTAGGGAGAGAGAAAACAACATTTAGGGGAACAGACGCTGATGTTTACAAAGGTTGAAAGATTAATGATTGGGTATCTTGGGTAGTATGACTGGATTTAGCTGATTTAAAAGCCAAGTGGAGCAGGATTTTCAAGAGAGGTGAGATCTTTTCACCTCCTCATCAGAGTTGGAAGCAGCAGCAACAGGTCTTCTAAAGCACTTGCCCCATCCTTTCTAGTCACTCACCTTGAGTTTCCTTCTCGCGTTAAATTTCTTCAGGCACTCCACAGTCTCCTGTCTGTGCATCATGGACGCCACAGTGGAGCGTTGCTGTAAACACAGAGACAGTATGTGGTGTTGTAGGATGTCTTCACAGACACTTCTTTGTCAGAATAATGACTGCGTTGATTACATTTATTAAGGACTCTAAGAGTGGACATCAAACTATTTGTGTGTGTGTGTGTGTGACACCTACACAGATCCAGGGGTGTTTGAGTGCATCTGTGGCGGTAACTCTCTTGGCAGGATTGATGGTCAGCATCTTGTTGATCAGGTCTTTAGCCTCTGGAGTCACTGTATCCCACTCAGGAGAGGGGAACTGTTCCAGGGATGACATCACAGAAACCATGTATAATGTCCAATATACAGTGAATGCATGCATCTAATACCCCCAAGCTGCCAGAGGTCTCTCAATCAAAACAAAATAAAAGACATTTTCTCAGCTGCTCAGAGGCAGCCAATACTGGAGGACAGAGTTTGGGGCAGACTGCCTCTAATCTGGAGGAATAAACTCCTGAAGTCACATCAGATTCTACTCTAGTGTGAGCCGTTCACAGATGGCAAGAGAGCTCCAAGATTGCTTTTTAACTTTGCCCTTTTCTTGAGCTGAATACTCACTCAGCCTATCACTTGTTGACTGCGGATGTATCCAACAGTTTCTTGACAATGACGGTCACCCCAGCTTACCAGTATAGGCTGACCTTCTCTATGAGGATAGCTGCATGCCCAACTCACATATCACTCACATCACTGGCTAACACAAGGATGAGGAGGAGAAGCCAACTAATGGTTCCTCTAACCACATTTCTTTCTCTCTTCAGTTTTACTAGTTTTTTTTTCCATTAGAGATTCAGAGTGTCGCCTATTTTTGACATGCATGCGGTTCTCAGAATAAATATCAGCATCTTACCAGTGCTTCACTAGTTTTAATGTCTGTATCTGCAGAATATGTTGCAGACGTGAAGAGCATACACAACATGTAAAGGGCAGTTTTTTTTTCCTGTGCACTCTCTCTTTCCCTCTCCCACTTTTTCCAGCAGGCTAAAGGAAAACCACGTTGTCATATTTATTAGTAATTATCAATGGAAACCGACAGGGCAGGCAGGAGCTGCACACGCCAATGTGGACACAAACATGTGAGTGAGCAGCAGCAGCAGCGCAGCAGCTCAGCCGCCACGCACTAAACAAGCATCCTGTGTGGCCAGCCGTTAAGTCAACTTAACCCTTGCTGCTGGAGCAACACACTGCTTTGTGTTTAGGAAATGGTTCAGATCCAGAGGCCCGTCGTCCCTGCAGAAGTGAGGAACTTCCCTTAAAAAAAAGCCCTGCTTTCTTTCCCTAAGCCGACCCAACTAACTCCTTCACCACAAAGCCAAGAACAGCCACCGTCAGCCCACTGACAGGATGCTACAGGTAATGCCAGTCATCAACACTGAGGAAACGAGCTGAAATAAAGAGGCAGGCAGACACGCTCTTCGCTGCCTTTTGTTGCCGTCGCCTTACTTTTCTTGCTGCTTTACAGGCACAAACTACAGTGGAGCTGTGCAAAAATATTGGCAGGAACGCATATCAGGTCACCTGGGTGCTCAGGTGTCATCTAAATCCTGTTGTCTACATGAGATACAAGCAAAAAGGGGATCCACTCATTAAAACATTGCCCCATAGTAGTACTAGTCATCAAAAACATCCCAGGGTACCTTTGAGGTATTAAAAGAAAATGCTTTCATGTCAGTACCACAAGTAAAGTCTTGTACTTGCACTGATGTTGAACATTCTTCAAACAAGTGTTCATGACTATAAATCACATCCCCACCTATAATTACACAACTATTGAAGGTGTATTTAAACTGACATGTTTGTGTTTCGCATTTAAAATGAGTTGCCGAGTTGCAATAACATTTTCATTAAGAACAGAAAAATACATAAATGAACTGTACATCCACCCTCTTGGCATCACATTCCAACAGCCATCATTTTTTAGAGTGGACAAAGCCGGTGCATCAGCAGAGCTTTTGACTGAACGGTGCATCAGACATTCCATCCATCTGCACTTCCTTCCCCTCCTCCCACTGGCTGGTTGTGCAGCAGAGAGCAGACAGCAGACACTGTTTACAGAGTCGTCTGCTGTGGTACAGTTTGCTCAGAGATATTGAAAACCTCACACAAATAAGGGGAAATGTCCTTATATTTGATAAAGGAAACAGCATCACAGTTCTTTTAGCTGCAAAATATCTATCTGTTTGTTAAAATCTGATCTAAAACTACAACAGAGTTTGAGAAAAGTCTTAATGATAGAATAGAGTTTAAAATCTGATTGTAGATGTTTTGAATGTTGATGAATATTTTGATATTTTATGACTCTGCAATTTGTTTGTCTACACTTTAGCTGTTATGTTTGTTGCGAGCATTTGTTCAACTGTGCTGCTCCCCGTCTTCACCAGGACTCTCTTGAGATTTTGAATATAATGAGTCTCCTAACAATTTAACTTTCTATCGCCACGGAGGTTATGTTTTCATGCCTGTCCATTTATTGGTTGGATAAGCTGATTTCCATGAAACTTGAATGGAGGATGGGGCTCTGGGCCAGATCCAGGAATTTTTTCTAACTTTCTGTGGCTGGTTGATGTAGATTCTAGGAAAAATCTGGATCTAGCTGATTTACATACATTTCATTTTTTTTGAATGGGACTAGGCTTGTATTGTCCTATTATGAACATCCATTTTCTGTAGTCTTGTTCTTGTGAAGAATTGCTTATTTATATTTCCTTATTTAAATGTTTATTCAATTAAAACATGAGAGTGTTTGTGTGTCACAAAAGATAACCTACATCATAAGCCCCAGCTTTAATCTGCTGGTAGAGTCTGTGCTGGTCCTCATCCCAGAATGGAGGATATCCCACCAGGAGAATGTAGAGGATCACACCTACACACACACGCACACACACACACACATACAAGACAAGGTTAATCATGACAAAACTCTCAAATTGTGACCAATAACTGAATTTCAAATCGGACACTAAGAACACACAGCAATGTCAATGGCTCACTTGTTAAATCCATACCTTTGCACGAACAGTGAATAAGGTGAGCATTGAAGAAGTGTAGATACAGAGTGTATACACATGAGGTCTAAATATAGAACAGTGCGGTCACAGACACACACCTACATGTTTGTGTTTGTCATTGTAGGCTGGCCAGGTGCCAGGAAAAGATGCAAAGCCCTCTATCTGGTGACGAAACAGTCTAACCACAAACACAACACCGCCTATTGTTTCTGCGGACTCGGTGAGTCAGCACAGGTGTGTGGAAAGGAGCGTGTGTGTGTGTTTGACATCTCGGGCCTGGGTGGCCTGCTCATCAGAGGGGTGGGTAATGAGTGGCAATGATGATTCATTCAAGTGATTGAGGTGGTACATAGAGTAATACTATCGAGAACTATTGAGTCATACACACATACACACACACACAACCCGACAGCAGAAAGTTCTTAAAGAACTGATTGAAACAACATTTTGGCAGGGGAAAAAAAATCTAAATCTCATTCATCAGCAGCAGTTATTCAGGATCAGGGGCCGAGAAACCAACAAACAAACAAACCAGTGTTCTTTTTTTGTAGTGGCACCAAGAAGTCCTGTGGTTGCTTGTTTCAGGGCATGACATTTGTGTGCAACTAATGATAAGCAGCTGCCCCGAGGCACTTTCCTCAGCCATGTTAGCCCAGAGTCTTACCACAGGCCCACATGTCCACCGGCTTGCCGTAGGGGTCTTTCCTCAGCACCTCTGGAGACAGGTACCCTGGTGTCCCGGCAAAACCTGTAGCACACGCACACATAAACACAATAAACGGAACAACCCTTATATTCTATCAAAAGCTTTGACCATACCACACATTTAGCCTGACACTAAACTCACCACCTTCTGTGTGTGGAAGTTTATCAAAAGCTTGTAAGGACCCTCTCCTAAAAGCAAAACATGTCACAGTTGCTAAGGACCAGTGGTCCTGTAAGGTTTATGAAGCGAGACTAACAAGGTCCAAGGAAAACATCCCTTTGTGGGTATGTAGTTTGGCTCGTGACCAGTGACATGCAGCCTACTTTTCGAAAAGCCTCAAAGTACGAGCTGAACCTTCGGGCAACGAGACGTAGTACGACTAATAGTAAAGTCAGAGCACAAATTGAACTGGATCCAGAAAGAGGCCGGAGCTGGGGGAATAGAGCAATTATTTCTCTGTTCTAAAGGGAACGGGGGGAATAAATAGGTCTGGAATATATTCAATCCTGACTTGATGTAAGAGCCGCGAGCAGTGGCACACCTAGTCCCTTTAGACAGGTAGATTGGGCTTCGATGATAAATGGCACAGTAGAACCTCCTTCATTCTGTTTTCTTCTGTCAGTTCAGCGAGATCATTGCTGAGAATTAGTGCACAATTGTTGCACTGCTATCTCAGAGAGAACTGAACATTTAGAGATTCGATTTTGAGTTTTTGTATTAGATTTGAGCATCGGCAAAATCCTGGAGAAGATACAGGGCAAAAAAAAAGAAAAAGAAAAACAAGAATACAATATTTTTAAGGGCTTTGGGTATGGGATACATACATACAGTGATTGGCTTTCACATACCATCTCTAAAGAACCTACAAATATACAAACCTGATTCAGTTTTAATTAACACTTCAAAGATCTGTGGCATTAATTCGTGAAGATTCTCTTGCTAAGCAAAATGTGTAAGCATCATAAAGAATTTTTGTCACAGACCTCGTTTTCTGAAATAATCCAAAATTCAACTGGAAAATCCCGTAGGCTTTTTGTCAAGTGAACTGGGCTGATGCTTACTTTAGGGTTGGCCTATAAAAATACATCATCCCTGCAGCCCTCTATCTAGAAAGGTGTGTATACTCACCAAACCATGCCTGCTGGTCTCCCTGCACTTCAATGGCCAGTCCAAAATCTGCCAGTTTAACTGCTGCCCCCTTCAACTTGCTGGCTAGGAGCAAATTCTCTGGCTTAGAGTGGAGAGACAGAGATAATATTTGTCAGTATCGTGAGCTAACACAATAAAGTCATTCTTAAATGAGAAGAGCTCGACTGAGGAATAAGAGATTTCCACAAGCGCTTAAGCAGCGGGAAGGGTTACCACACTTGAAAGAGCAATAACGTTTAAGTTACCCTCCAGTGTATTTTGGTAATTTATATTTTTTAATTTATTTGAGTCCTTTCATGGCAAATATTTTTTGCCAAACAACTTAATTTGTGCTTAAAGTCACAACATTTTAACTGTCGCTTACATGAAATAATGACATATGACTATAGTAGAATCTTGGAGTCATGTGTGAACTTCCAATTGGGGTTATATAAGCATCAAAGCTCCTTTAAGAAACAGGGCAGTGTGTAGCGTATTAATGGCTGAGCGGGAGAAGGAGAGATAGCTCTGGTGGATGTGCTCTGAGCAGACCGGTGTTAGTGACCAGAGCAGAGAGGAAAGTTTAGCAGAGAAGTCGTCTAGTGGCAGTAAATGTACAGTACAGGTTACAGTTTGACCGTGAATACACTCTGCAGCTCCTCAATACACAAGAAGTACTTCTGTTTGGGTGACGGCTAGCACTGTCCCTACTAATATTCATGCTGCTTGTCCATGCTAAAATGGATGCTAATGCTAACCGTGCTGGTAATGTTGATCTTGCTAGAACGGCAGTCTGGCTGTTCATGTGACTATGAACAACTCCCCCATTCTCTTTTTGAGAAAGAACGCTGACCGTTAGACAGGTAGACACACTGACTGGAGGTGGGCTTTCAGAACTGATCTCAGATCTGAGTTTGAGTGTTCAGCAGTTAGGACTAATAGCTGAACTACAGGCCAACTGTAGCAGCTGTCCAGTCTAACGGATAAATGTCCGCTGGAGAAAGGCTTCACAAAGCTGTGAGTCCATCCTCGCAAAGCCACGACATGACTTATATCGAGCCTGATCACATTTAGGTTTCGTCAGGGGCCACAACTACCCTCAGCCCAGCAGCAGATGTGATTCAACAAGACGATGGCGAGCTGCGGTCAAATCAGGCATGCGAGCCCGACTGGTAGGGTGAGAGAGGCGGACAATGACTCATGCCAAAGGTTTCAGAGGATGAATAATGTAATTGCTGACAATTGTAACAGTTTCCTCAATGGAGCCACATAAGAAACTATTCAAAATGACTGAGCTGTAATTTACAGTAATAATAACAAGAGGGGAGGATGCTGGTGATCAAAAGGGAAGCTGCTGGTATTTGGCAACCATTATCCCAGTTTATCTTAACAACAGTGAACACCAAAGCCATAATTCATTCTGAGCTTCTCAACATAGAGTGTATTCATTCTACTCGAATTTCACTTTCACATACTTTATCTTCATTCAGCTTCTTTTCTGTCACATAAAAAGAACTTGGCATCATTAGAAGCCTTACTGATGTCTTAACAGTGAGCCCTCTATATAGCAGGTCAAACACTGCGACACTGACTTTAGATCAAGGGCCCATTGACATTTATTACTGCAAACACTTTCTATTGCTCTGAGATGTGTCGGAAAAGCACCTGATCACACCTCATTTAAAGACCGTCAGTCTAAAAGCAGCCACGACACTTGTGCTGCGCGCTACTTCAGCCGGCAGACAGATGGGCCCTGATGCTGGAGGATTGCTGTAGGTTACGTTATAAATATGTTCCTCATCAAATATGATTTATTTCAGCTGGATAAAATAGAAGTCCCCCCTCCTTTTCTGTTGGTCGCAGCACCTTTAATGCATCAGTCTGAAAGGAGAGACATCCGTAGTGTCCTAACTAGACATTAAGGCAAACCCACCTGCTGTATTTAGGAATCCTTTGTAATACTAACACTCCTTGCTGTAGTACTTGTGCTTCTGGTCTACTGTAGTCAGAGGCCCAGAATGAATTATGGCTCATATGGCTCAACATACACTGCCTCCACATCACCTACACATCACTAATGCCTGAGGTATTAATTTCAGAAGACATCAGACATGTCATTCACTGCAGTCAATTGAACATTTGTCAATGTTCATATTTCAGAGTACACTTCAAAAGAGCATGTGTGACTTCTGAGTCGTGCATTCCCTCAAATCTTTGATGCGGGCAAAGGTTTGAGGAGGCATAGGTAAGGAAAGAAGGCAAAAGGGGAAAGAGCAGGGAGAAAGTAGTTAGGGTAAGTGCATCAGCATCATGCAGTCATTGCAAATACTTTCACACCATCCGATTAGCCCAGCCCACTGCAACCACCCCTTCTCACCCCAGGAAACACAGGTGACCTGGAGGGTAGGAAAGGGTTGGAAAAAGGAAAGGCAAATTTGCGGTTTCATCATGTCAGTGTATTTGTTACACTCGTTTAAAAGCAAACTACAAGTGTTGCTGTGTTGTGCTTGGATTTTCTGCAGGCAAACCTCTGAACCCGTGTAATAAATGTAATCTGTGGTGTTTTGTGTTGAAGTGCCTCCGACAGATTAGAATCCTTTGCAACAGACGTGCACTCATTGCAGGACAAACACACTGGCTTGCCCTCAGCAGTCTCAATGTACAATTATTTCTACAGCGAAGTTTAACTGGAACACTCATTTCTCGTTCACCTCCTCAGCCGTGGCAGACGAGAATGCGAGGAAACGGTAAACGGAGTTCTACACGAATTGTGATTTTTATCAATAGGTATTCTTGATGATGATTGAAAGTTATTGAGATAAGTTTGAGCTGTATCCTTTGCCCTTCCTAAAACTTTGTAATAAACCTTCAAATGTAGTGAAAGTAGAAGTTGTGGACACAAATCACTAAACCTGTAAATCATTCAGACAGCATTTAAATACTACCTAGTGTGGCTCTCAGGCCCGCAGAAAGGGCTGCAACGGCCCCACACATGCAAACATAGTCAAACCTACAGGGTGATGAATACAAATAAATACCCAGAAAGCATTTCACTGATGGCATTGTGCAAGATGTGGTCGCGTTAACCGACAAGCCACATTACCGAGTCATATCAGTATGTTGCACTCTAAATTCACCTTGAAGATTTGGGCTGGATAAACAAACTCCAACAAATACATGACTGGGGTTTTTTCATCTGAGCATATGTATGGTTCTTATCGGATTTCAGGATCTATGCTCTCTCCTTGCTACTGGTGTGTAATAGCTCTAATTGGATTGTGTCTACTACAGCGAGCCGTAAAATGGATAGAATTACTGGCCTGCTAAACCGGGCTGGTGGTTCTGCTTCACTCAATGACTGTTTACTGATGATTGCAAACACTGCACTGTGCAAGAAACAACTCTGCCTCAGATAAGTTACGCAGTACAGACTTGGATTTCTTTGAGTTGAAACTTATAGAATAAAGCCCTGTACATGCATCCTTTGTTTGTTTCTAATGTGTTTTGGCCTTCCGTTCACACGTAAACAGTGTCTCAACTGAGCTTTTAGAAAACTCCTGCCAGGGTGAAGACTATTCAGAAACAGCATTTTCCATGTTTATGGGTGGACAGGAAAACCGGTGTTTTTTGGTTTGTCTTGTTTGTTTGACATAAGAGATGGCCACTTGGTGTGCGTGCGAGCTCCCCACGGGATTTGTTGTGCTGGCTGGCCCCCACCGGGCGCATTTCCTCCAGGGCAGTTCTCCACGACCAGCTCTAGGTTAGCCTGGAAAGGCTCGGACTGAGTGCTCGCTGTGCCCTTTGTGTCCTTTGATGATGTTTGGACGATCTATCCCTCTATCTACATAGAGCCACTTTAAAATCACTAGGAAGAACTATGGTGGACTACTCAACTCTACTCAGGTGTTGCTCCTGGCTTTGCATGCCTACCTCTGCATCCAAAAATGACTGTTCCAATGCATTTGTACTGCTCGTCATGATTGCTATCGAAGGAGATTATGTTTGAGAAGAGAGGTAATTACCTCCCATGCTTTGACTCGTTTGAACACAAGATGCTAGACTCTGTTGGTCTTAACCTTTAGCTAGCAATCTAGCATCGACTACGCTGATAATGCTTTGCAGTTAAAATGAGTTGAAGGTAGCCCACTCTTCATCTCTGCTTCAGGCTGGTGGTTCAAGGCTACATTAGCTATACTACTAAAACAAATAAGAATCTTATACTTTACATGCTCTCATGCTCCTTATTCAACAGGACGATATTCTACAATATTCGTATTATATAGAAGTCTATTTTATCTCTGACTGAACTGTCAGCAGTTGGGTTGACTGAAGGCAACTGTAGGCTAGGGGTGTAACGGTTTATGTATTGGTCCCAAAATTGAAGACCAATGTTTTATTGGTGTATGCATTCTTAAGTTGAGACACTTGACAGCATGCAATAAACCCACGTGTCTAGACTCTTTACATGAATTTAAAGCTTTACAAGAACTTTATAATGTGTATTTAATGTGTATGTGTGTGTGGGTTTGTGTGTGTTTTGTCTCCCTGTACTAACCCAATCTAAAATCATTATTTTAAAAAATGAAATCACATGTATATACACAAACAGTGTTTCCCAGTGTTACCTCTGCTCTGCAGCTCGCTTATTTGTTTTGGTTGTATTTGTTTTGCCTTTGTGTTTCTGCAGTGAGCCGCGGCAGCTGCCTGGTAACAGCCAATCAGAGCGCGGAGAGAGGGCAGCGTATGGTTGGTACAAACCAAATCTCAGACACACCTGGTTCATTTGATTAGCAAATCAGAGCTTTTGGAGGATACCACAGGAAGAAAACAGCGGCATTACGGATGGAAAAAGACCACTGTGGTCTTAATACTTATTAAGAGCCAAACTCCAATAACAGTCGAACAACGATAACAATGGTAAGTCATTTGAATATAGGAAATAGTCCATCTCAGCAAGTGACCCTGACCTTATTATGCATCTCTAACACCCTAAACAACACACTGTTTTACGACAAGATGGTGTTTCAGTACATTTATACTCTCCACCAGAACTGTCATTTTACTGCAAGATGGGCATCCTTAATGGAAGTACAACATCCTATGGTAGCGGTTCATCCAGACATATGCGCCTTTTCAAAAAGGCCCATAAACAGTATGCACTGCTGTTTATACCTGGAGGACTGCCAGTCTTATTCTTGGGGGCCTTAACATTGTTCTTTCATTGGGGGGGCAAGTGGAGTGCCTGCTCGATGGAAGTGTGAGGATGATATTTTGTCAGAACATGACACTGGAAGATGCTAACACCTCTGTGTGAAAGTAAGGTGTAATACGACTTTTACAGGAGAATTGAAAGTGTTGGAAAAAAAAAAAGAGAAATAAATACTGAGGCCAGCTAAGACATGTTGGGAGTGTGAGGCCACAGATCAAAAATCAAAGGAAGAATCTGTATTTGTTTGGTCTTCATAATGAGTCTACTTACCTTGAGGTCGCGGTGGACCACACCCATCTGGTGGCAGTGGAGCACAGCTTCTAGGATCTGCTGAATGCAATGACTGCATGCAAACACCAGGGGGCCATGGGTTAGTGATAAGCTACCACTCACTGTCTGTGGCTGTGAGCTCGCTTTGACACTCGGGGAGCTGCTGGCCATGTGAGTGCGCTGACTGTACAGAGGCGTGGCAACCGCCCCCCTCAACCAGCAGCCATAATAAGGGGCACTTTGGAAAAATGGAGCCATTTACTCCACTTTATAAAGGTTTTTTTTGTTTCTACGGTCGCTAAATGACATGCCGTGACAGACCCCGGCTAGAAAAACAGAGCTGCAATTTCGTCATGGTCTGCTACGCACACAGCATGGCCAATTCTCTGCCCGAGTCTCAAAACAGAAGTGGTGTTAGCTCCTGGCCGGCTTGAGGCTGGACCCTGAGAGACTGAGGAGGGAGGCAGGAGCTGATGGAGGGTGTGGTTTGAATCTGTCGCTGCTTCTCAATTACAACCCAACAGTGCTCAATGGGTAGCAGGAAGTGCTGCGATGTCTCTAACAACCATTAAACATGCTAAATAAGATGTCAACTATACGTTTTAAGTTGTGTTATGTGTTGTACAACTATACGACGGTTTAGTCATCACTGAATACAAATCGTCACAGATTTCTACACATGATATCTAAGGCCACACGTTTTTTTTCGTCCTCCTCTTCCCCCTCCTCCTCTCTCAGCAGTCAGCCTCTCAGTGGCCGCGTCACTGCATGGTTTTGGACAGATGCTACATGCACTTTGTGCTCTGGCATACAGGAGGGGCAGGCCATCACGAGATCTACCAGCTCCCCCCGTTACTTCACGACCTCCCGCCTCCTCTCCAGTAAACCTGCCCACAATGCCCTGCAGCAGGCGGATCTGAAAACGCTCCTGTCAGGTGGCTTTGCGTGAGGGTGACTGGTGGAGGAGAAGGCGTGGTTTGGGAGGAGGCGGCACTCAGTGAAAAGGTTAATTGGTCGACTGATCAGGCAGTGGAGGAGCAAGGCAAGGTGTTACAGGTGGGCAGGCCCGTGTCTTTTTGCTGTTACTGTCGTCACTTACTAACCTTTAGGTCCCTGTGCACTATGCCATTAATGTGGCAATGATTTACACTTTCTAGAATCTGCTGTATGCAGTGACTGTGGAGGAGAGAGAGAGACCACGCCAGAAGCAAAAAGAAGAGGAAGAGGGAGAACAGGTAAATGTCAAGAAAACAAAAGGAACAAGAACAGGCAGACAGAACACACCAACCACATGAGATAACAACACTTTGATTGACAAAAGAAACATTTTAAAGGAATAGTTCAACATTCTGGGAACTGAAGACTACTCTTTCGCATGCTCAGTCCTTAGGCTTATTTCTCGTACCAGCCTCGCATTCAGTCCTCTCACTCATGCTCACTCATAATTGCCTGTCATCATCATCTGGGGCCTTCAATTGATATCAGCTGCTCACATCAGCTGGGCACATATCCAATAGCCCAGAGAAACACCTTCAAGGTTAGCCTATCATCTTGCTACTGTCTTTCTAAAAATATGATTGTCTCCTGCTTCCAGTTCATTCATTCTGCATTTCTGTGTGCATTCATGCAACAATTTTTGTGGTAATTTCAGCTTGAATCGTCAAGCAAAATATGTAATATTTATGGACCATTTTCCAGCAACCTGATGTCTGATTATCCAGGCTAAAGGAGAAATGCTCTTCTCCACCTGTATTTGCTCATACACAGCTTCATCTGCTTTGCCAAGACACTCAAGCTGTGGTCAACAACCTGATCGCTTCCACGCTGTCTCTGTCATTCATCAGCGATCCTCATCGCTGCCATTTGTGTGCAGCCTTTGCAACATTGCTTCACATCCATGCCGTTCATCACTCTCAGGCCTCTGTGCAGGGGGCTGCAACTTTCTCAGGCAAAAAATATAAAATAAAAATGAGCCTCATCGTGGGAAAACAGAGTTCACAGAGTCCATCCGATTACTGACACAGTTTTAATCTAGTGTCAACATCTCTCTGACCAATAAATGTTTGCATCAATCTGTTTTATCATTGTTTGCAGTCTCACTGCTCACATGCATTTTGGTATTTATCTGTTTTCCGTTGCTGCTGCTCAGGGCAGAGGCCCTTCGATCACGAAATCTCCCTGTAGAGTCTAAGCTAAAGATTTTATCACATATCATCTGCTGTCAACCATTTCATTAACTTCCGTCACTAGTCTCTCCTGGTTGAAACCCAATCATCCGCTTTCTTGCCAATAGTGAGATGATAAGATCGATATCAATCAGGATGCAGTTGGCTCAGCTTAGCTTAGTGTAAAGACTGGAAGCAGGCAGAAAGTTGCCATAGTTTATTATGTATCTTGCATGTTTTATCTGACCATATCAGAAATCTCCTCCCAGCACTTCTGTCTACCATCTCTGGCTATAATGCAGATTGCCAGAGTCTGTAAACACAAGTCTTAGTATAGGCACAACTGTACCTGGCAAACTCAGTGTGACAAGATTCTGCAGAGTCACTGCCCCCAGCTGTTGCTCGCCAAGAAATAGTTCCCCACACACAATGGCTAAGCGAGGCTAACCACATCAGTACAGTCATGAGATTGATCTTCAAGTCACTCTTGGAAAGAAAACACCATGTTGAACTGTTCCTTTAAGTAATTTGACAAGTAAAGAAAAATACAAAAGGACACATGCATATTCTTTTCATCCATTAAAGTTCTTTCAGATGTCACTTATGATATATCAATTTATACAAATAAATAAAATCCACAACAAAACAGAATCCAGATCCATCACATCTAAAAATGTGTGAATGAACAATTGTCTTTTTTGAGCTGAACTGAAAAGAGTTACGACTCAAGATGAAAGCTGCTGGAGCTGCTCCACCAACTGAAAGTCACACTTCAATCCAGCTGGATGGAAACAATTTAAAAAATCTTCAAAATTATTTAAAAATATGAAAAAATAAACCATGGATGAAACTTTAATGGAAATGCTCTGCTATAACGCTGCTTTCTTTCACATGAACTGCCATGTAAAAAGCAGGCCGAGTTCGTTTTGGAGTGGATTTTTAAATGGACAGGTCATGAGCTAAAATTGGGGAAAAGTAGATCTATAATCAAAGGACAAAGGTAGAACAGGAAATGAAAAAAGAGTAATTGCAGGCATAAAAGGCATATCAAAGGCAGCACAACAGGAAACACTTCTGTCCACTGCATAAAGAACAAGGGTTGGATTTTTGTGTGCATATGTCAAATAGATGCTCATAGGGAGGTAATGCAATTTTATGACTTGCATGGCGATAATTTGGTAGTTCTACACTTTGTATCTGCTTGAATATGCCTTTTTTTTTTGCCACAGTAGACTCAATGGGTTTCCCCTCACATGTATTCAATAAATTGAGAACTATCAACACAACAGAGCATTACACATACCTGGCATCAGCTTCACTGTAGTACTCCCTGGCAACAATATCCTCAAACAACTCACCACCGGTCACTCTGGAGGAGAAAACAAATGAAGCGGCAGACAGAAACAGAATGAGAACACTGGAAAGAAAATAAATACATGTGTGGAAAAGAAGTGAAGTGTAAAATCACAGATGTTCATGTGTCTATTAAGTAAAAAAAGGCTTGAGATTATTGCAGTCTTTAATTTAATCTGCAAAAGATTCTTTTTAAGACCAGCTGGGACAAAAGAAAATGACGCTGTGCCAAAAAGGTGAAATCACTACAATAACATATTACAGCATGTGTGGTCAAACAGTATACGGACATTGTTTATTCAGCTGGGAGAGTTTTCCATGTCTCTCCATGAGGTTATAGCTAAAAGCCAAAGTGCTTTTCCAACATGAGCAAATCTATAATATAATGGAGGTGCAGTAATAATAGAGCACGGTAAATTATGCTATGAGTCAGCCTTTGGACCTCAGAGAGTGATATGTTCATGTACAGTAGATATCAATCCACAGGTTAAGTATTTGAGGCCAGAAGGAAACTGGAGCGCGCAGGTCTTTCTCTTATTCATTTTCATTTTATATTTTACAATTCTCATAATGCTTGTAATGTTTACATCTTTCAAACTCTTTTAAACTCCACTCACTCAACAGTTAATGGGGTCTGTTCACAAGTAGGGGTGGGAATCACAGGGTACCATACGATATGGTACGATACCTGGCCCACAATACCAATACAAGATACAGCGATTCTGCAATAATCTATATATTGCAAGACAAATCATATAACGATACATCACCGTATCTGACTAACTGAAGAATACAAAATGCCCATGAAAAGGTAAAGTGCAGGATTTCTGTTTTCATTCACTGCAATTTGGTGTCAGTTTCACAGAATGACACACTGAGATGAAACACTGAACAAACAGTGTACTAAGTCTTAGCATAGTGCCTCTTTAACAAACACAGTGACTGTAACTTGTCATTGTCAATATGTGCTATCACATAAACTGGCAAAAGTCCAAACTGTTAGACAACAGCACAGTTCTGCAGCAGGACAAGTCTGGAAATTCAATGTACTGAAATTAAATAGAACTGAAAACAAACAAGTAAATAAAAATGTCTTTATAAAAGGCAGATATTAAAAAAAAATGTTTGTACTTTGCAAGCATAACCAACTTGTGTATGTAAACCTGTACATATTTTATGCTTATACATTTTAGAAGCTTAACAAACTTGTCTTTATGTTAAGCAAACTTGTTTTGTGTATGTCTGGACACATTTAACTGCTCATCAGTTGTTTTATATAAACCCGAGAACATTTCAGTGCTTTGAAGGAACTTGTATTATGTAAACCTGAACACATTTCAATTCATCCTCAATTATGCATGTTCTTCTTCAAGAACAGCAACTGATGGGCATGCTCAGAGGTGAGTGAACTTCCCCTCCCCCTTGTTTGCAACATGTAGGAGTGCGTTTCCCACTCGTTGTCAGTAAAAGGGGCATCGACTGTCATGTCCTCACGGACTCTGTGGCCCGTCAAGTCCATCCATAGCAGGCGAGCACAATTCTCTGCACAGACTGGATCCTCCAACTTTCCTCTCACCTCATCATAAAGAGCAGGAATAGCTTTTTCGGTGAAATATTTTCTGCTCTGCATTTCATACCTTGGTTCCGGTGTTGTATTTATTTTTACATTCCTTTATTTTCGTCCACACTGTATGGGCGAGGTCCTTGCAACTAAACCTAGGGATGGATTTTGTAATACTGGCAGCCATCAGGGACGAGAGAGGAGGCTTTGCTTTAAACGTTGCATTCAACGCTGCACGTCCACTTACAACATCAGCATTAGCCACTTTCTCAACAAGGAGATCAGGGTGGTGACGTTGCAAGTGGCTCTGCATGTTCGTGATGTTGCCCCTGTACTTAACTTTTACCCAACAGTTCTTGCATATGGCGTAGTCGTTGTTGATTTTGTTTGTCCTATTATACGTGGCTGGGCATCTCTTAACCTAACTTTACTCACGTTGATGTCTACCATTATTCCGCTGTCAACTTCCTCTTCTTCGGAACAAGCTAGTTCTTCAATTAACTTCCGCTCAAGTCTACCTCATTCATGTGATACGCGCCACAGGCAGGAAAACTAGCAGGGAAATCTGTTTAGGGTGCCTTAGTTTTTAAATGAAAATATTGATATTTGGCAACAGCGTATGATTGTAATGTACGAGGACGGACGACGATATTTTGCAGTATCGAAATTTTGTCCCACCCCAATTCACAAGTCATAACTCTTGTTTTTCCCTGCAACACTGGAGAGTTTGACTGATGAGTATGAATACTGTAGGTGTCCATAAATCAGGAATTAATCCACTGTTTTCACTGTGGGTCAATTTGCACAAAATATGGATATTTTACGGCAAAATCTTTTCCATGGCTTCTAGCTTTGGCTTGTGTTTGCTCTGTAGAGTGTAGACTGTTGTCTTTCATTCAGCAGTCAGGAAGTGACCCAAATAGTGTAGTATCATGATTTTTTTTTATGAATCCAGTTCTTAAAATCTCTCACAATGGGTTCACTCAGCATTCTTCCCGGCAGGTTCTTCACTTATTCCTGTGTTGTTTTTTAACCAAGACAGGAATACCTTCTGTACCTCTATAACCCCTTTCATTATTGCCCATACTCTAATTAAATGCAGCATTTAAAACATTTTCTGGTGGACAAGCTGACAATACACAACAGAGAAGGAATAAAGGAGATGGTGAGTTAAGGAGGATGGATGGGGAGGAGGGAGAGATCTGAAGGACTGATGATTACATGAAGTGACAGTAAAAGCTCAGGATATTAGGTTACGATGATGAAAAAATGGTGATTGCTTTTTGTTAACAAATTAGGTATACAGATGTAATATAGGATGACAACAAACTAGGGAAAAAGAGTTTGATGCATTAAAAGCATAGTATGCCATTTCTGCTGATCCTTTCTTCCTTCCTCACTCTGACTCTCTACCGGAAACTATAGCAACAGGCGACCAAATAAATCTCACAGTTAATTTGAATTAAATAACATTTCTCTGGGTTTGAACATTATTATTAACATTAAGAGGGCATTTACGGGAGATTTTTTGGACTTTAATATCACACCAAGATACCTATAGTTTCCTTAATTTTTAAGTTATATGCAGTGAAATGCTTCATGGTGAGTGTAATGAGACCGATATCTCACATTTATGCTTAATGAATGTGCACAGTAATTAAAGATTCAAAATTTACATATATCTCAATTAACAAATGTAATGTTTCAAAATTCCATCCAATTTACGTGCTGAGAAATGTGACAAATACATTCCTGTAGAACTTATCGGGCAATGTGGTCATCATTAACCAAAAAGTTACTTCAGTTGATTTCTTCTGATTTGATATTGAGAGCTCTTTGAATAAGGTTTTGTGCCTGCAGAGATTTTGACATGTTCCAGTAGGAAAAGCCTTTACCTGTCATCTGTGTTAATTATTATTTATCATTTAGAGAGCTGGAAGCTGTGAATATGATCCGACACAATGCAATCAAGCTCATTTGTATTTTGTCTCGGTGTGCGTGCATGTGAGTATGTAAGTAATGATTTTGTGCAGAAAGCGAACACGGTGCGGCTGTGTGATGACTGAGCACACGGCACTGCTGAGACAGATGGAGCAAAGAGGAGGCGAACGCGCCACATCTGAACTCCCATGGTGCCTTGGTTACAGAACATGTGATTGGCAACTGACTGTTGAGTATTTAGCACTTGTTTAACCATTTGGAGTGTCTCGCAAGGTGCAAAAAAAAGTAAAAATAAAAGGTTTGCACTTACAAGTCGAAGACCAGATAGTGGAATCCCTCCTCTGATATGCTGTCATGAAGCCGCACTGGGAAGGAGAGAAATAAAAGTTATCTAATCGTGTACTCCACAGCTCCAGGCAACCTGCCATACTGGCAGTAGTGTGAATTATGAGCACTTTTTTTAAACACAAACTGAGCACTGAATGCCAGTATTAAAAAAAAGTAGGTAACAAAAACAGGACAAACACACAAGCACACACTCTTAATCCAAAACACACGCCTTCTTCTCCAGTACCTCCACCAATTATACGCATTAAACTGTGTTAAAAGGTCTTGGGGAATACTACTGCATATGTGGAAAAAAAGTAGTAAATAGCATTTCATGGCTCCAGAGGACGCAACATGTCAACTGATAAATTACCTCCATTAATGTAATTCAGTGGCTTAATTGCATTGTGGGTAATGTAGGCACCAGGTTTTGAAAAAGAGGTCCACCAGAGTATTATTGCACTCTGAGGACACTTATGGTCTCAGGTTGAGTCCTGGCCTGGGTCCCTTTGCTGTGCGCCACTCCCCCTCTCTCTCATCCTGTTTCCTGTCATCTCTGAAGCTGTCCAATCAATAAAGGCCATACAAAGGCCAGAGAAAAGAAAAAAAAGATTGATACTGAAGAATCAAAGATATCACTTTTTTATTCCACACACTCGTTCCTTTTCAAAACCTGGTGCCTACATTACCCACCATTCAACTTAGTAACAGGAGATACTCTAGTTAGATTTACAGTACATTACCCACCATGCAACTCAGTAGCTAAGTCATATCTAAGATTCGTCCTTTTTACTGGGTACTGAACAACATTTCTTTTGCATAAGAAACTGACATGGTAATGACTGTTCCAGCTAGAGCCTGACCAATACCCGGTTATTGGGACTTTTGTCTGCACCAATATTTGGGGTAAAAAAAAAAGGCATCGTTATAGCGGCTGACATGTACAGATTTTTCATAATGATCACTCAAAAGTGGTCATTAAAAACTGAAAATGATATGTTAAGGAGAAGCAGAGTTAAAATCTTGAAAAAATATTGAAAATGTTTGATTAATAGTCTCTTTGGTGTCTTGGTATACTTAACGTGATAATGCAGAATGATGTGCCCTTGATCAGGAGTTAATGGACTCATTAATGGACTTCATTCATTTCTGATAATGTATAGGCACCAGCCTTTACAGCATGGTGCAGGTATGTTTAGCACACATTATTTGTCCTTTACGATGTCTTAAAGATCCACATCCAGTGAGCTCACCATGAGAGACGTACTAGTGTAAGACAGCGTCGTTTCAAGCTGATGTTTCATAAAACTCACTAACATGCCTCTGCGTTTGAATTGATTGGCAGCTATTGAAGTCTGCACATCATTCTTGCTGCTCAATTTTTAGCTCTCAGAGGCTCTGAATGAGCATGAATGTTAGGGGGCAAGGCTGACTGTCACTTTGTTGAACAAGAATAGGATGAAGGCAGCACTGAGGTAAGAAGTCTGTCAATGCTGAGGTTTCACTGAGCTAATTAGCTACACTGCCTAATGACCATGAAATGACATGGTGTGAAGGGACAAAGAGTGAGACTAAAAAGATGCATTAGATAAGCACTGGAGTGCCGACTGGCCTTAGCTCAGGGGCTGAATCTGTTCCAATCAAGAGAAATCTTATCATATAATTATCATTTTATTCTGACAGCGGCAGCTTTGACTAACAAGGCAACGTTCTTATGGAAATGTATACTTAATATTTAAGTGATAGTCATTGATAAACTAAAATGTTTTAATTACTAAATAGAGCCACCATTACTCCAGCTTTAACAGATTAAAATGAATTGAAAGCTTAGCCACAATTGATTTTGGCTCTATGTTTAAATAACAGACAATGATTGGTTTGTGTTTAGCTTTGCTTTAGGTAAGCAGTGAACACATCAGCCTCCACTTCCAATATATTGCCCGAATAATGACTCCATTGGTAATTCAACCAACAATGAAAGTCTGATTGTGCTATGATTGGGTGTAACTGTTTGAGAATGAAACAAGCTTCTGGAAGAAGATCATAAAATCTTAGTGCTTGAGAAAGATAAACAGGCCAGAGTATGAGATGATTGACGAAAAGATTAAAAACACACAGATTCCCTGGAGAGGATTCACCAGCATTTCTGTTGGCTTGTCTCCTGATTGACATCTAAGAGCTCCATCACCACGGCGACCTCTACGGAATGAGGGCTTTCCTAGAGCTTGATGGTGTGTGAATGGAATAGTAATGAGACCAGAGCTATCTGCTACCTGCCAATGAGGGGAGACAGATCAGTCTCAAAAGATTGGTGTGTGAGCAGGTGAGAAATGAAAAATCTCCAGTGACAGATTCGATGCTGGTATCAATAACTGTTAACTCTGTGTGTAATAAGACATTCTTGGAGGATTTCATAAAAGTGTATTTATTTAAGGGTTCAGTTTCATTTATAGGTGAGAAGTTACTCAAAACTATTATCGAAATTATTAATTATCATTATGCAATATTGCAAAGTGCAATATCTAAACTTCAGGAGCTGCTAAATGTGAAATGTATTACAAAATGGGCTACCACTATAAATGAATCATTGTGGTGCTGCCCTGGCTTACAAATCATATAACCTAGGAAAAAAATCTGACTCATATCACAATCATAATTTCCATCAAAATAATCACAATATGTGCATATTGTTGGTCCTGGTGCCACTATTATGTCAAATTGTTAAGAAAAAGGCTCTATTTTTGTAGTTTAAATGATTCCAACTGTTCTAACGACAAAATAATAGACATCATTGCTAAATCCCTACGAATATCTTAGCAACCATAACTAGGCACAGCAGGCCAGTCTAACTTTAGATTTCTATACATGTTGAAGCAGTATGCATGGTGATATCAGCAACACTCTATAAAGAGTTTGACAGTGGTGTGTTTTCCTTAGAACCTAATTTAAACCATCTAGGGTGCATGGTCCATGGTGCAAGTGTGTTTAGGACGTGTCCAACTCCATTTGCTAGTTAAACGGTGGATTACCTGGGCGCAAAGGAAGGTGCAATGTGCAGCGGGGTTGTATTTAGACACTTAATAAGTCATAGGTGCATTTTGGGCGTATATAAATGAAACCGTCGGTGTCATCGCCCATTCCCTTTCAGAACCTGGTGCGTCAGGATATGGCACATTACTATTTGAAAAGCTACAGTCGTCTTCTCTAAGGGACAGGTATGGGTAGGAATATTGACTAAGGGTGACTGGGATCAGAAAACCATCAGCTGTTGAGATCTACTGTTGGAATGTGGCAGAATAATGGCAGAATTTTTTTAAAAGAATATACCCAACGGGGCATTAAAGACAAGCAATCAGTGGGAACATATAAATTATAGTTTACCTAAAAAGATTATGAAGTCTTTGAAGAAAAAAGTTTCCTCAGCCATCATTTATTTTATTTTCCATTTATTATAAACGGACTTATATTTACTTACATTATTATAAGTAACATTAAGTTACAGTTAAGCAGGCCTGACTCAGTTTAAAAACTGGTCTCTAGCAGGTTCCTGTTCTGCAGAACATGGAACATAAACCACAGTCCTGTCACATCAAGACATAATCATAGTGTGCAAAACTTTGCAGATAAAAAGACATAAGGAAATATACTTTAGTCTGAGAGCCTGACTGACACATATGTGTGCCCAAATTATGCCGGGTTATCACCGATGTATTGGTATTGGGTAACCACAAAAGCTGTTTTTGGTAGTAGCTGATGCATCAGTGTCAATATCATTATTGATTTATCACTCTCAAATATCAAAGTCAGCCTCAAAATCCAAAGTGAGGCATTAAATGGGTCTTTCCTTATATGGCCTTTGAGGTGGCTTTATACTGACCTCCTACTAAAGCTGCAGCTGTCAAAAATGAAACAACCATGATGCACTAAAGTAAAGCCATGGTTTGGTTCCGGTATTTGTATACATAGCAATAAAGATCTGTTAAACAAAAACCAAAAACCCTATTCAGTGGCATGTCGATTGGTCCCTTTCTGACTCCAGGAGAAGCAGCAAACCAAATAACCCCCTATCCTGCAATTGTGTGTTGTTCCCAACCCTCCATTCCTCATTTTCACAAAAGAAAAATGGACCAGACAACAAATAAACGCCAGTTTTCACTGTGTGTCAAAGTCATTGCTGAGGTGGTAATTACAGTTTCTTAGCCTTTGTGACTCCCAAAGCAAGTGGGGTGTGTGTGTGTGTGTGTGTGTGTGGTAGGAGGGAAGGGAGCTCTATTTAAAGACATAGCCATTATTGAACTATACTAAGCACAACAAAATGGCTATAGGCAGAACTTGTTGGTTTAGATTTATGTTAAGGATATCTACACTCTCTGGCGAGCGTTACATGTATTTTTCAGGTAATAAGACATTTATCCATTTGTGCACTCATATTGTGGGATGTACTTCCCATTTGGAGACAAAAAGCTGAACCTGGCCAAGTAAAAAGGTACTTGATTATTGATCAAGGCTAGGGTGAGGGTTAGAGTAGGGCAGGGCATGTATCCGTAAAACAAAAAAGTGATTAGGGTTAAGGTTAGGGTATGTACGCTGGGGGTCTAAAGCTGCAAGTATGCTTTATCAGTATTGCTTGTTGGATGGTTGAACATCTTCAGAAATCCAGATTAGGAACGGATAAAGGGGGCTGTGTAATCAACCACCTGGCCTCTAAACACCTCAAGACTGCAGTGGACGCCCTGGCAGCCCATTACAACACTGCCCTTTCCCTCAGCCTGGACACTCAACCGCAACAAAACAGAGCTCATGGTTGTGGTCACCAAGGTGCTGCTCTGGAAGGCTGGAGATCTCCTTCTTGATGTAGATGGGTTCTCGATCTGCCCACCCTCTAAGGTCCACAACTTTGGTGTCATCTTGGATTCCACTCCCTCTTTCCAGTTTCGCATCAAATCGACCACCAAATCCGCCTTCTTTCATCTTTAAAACATTACCAGAGTCCAGCTATCACTCTCCAACTCCGCGGCAGAAACCCTCATCCATGTCTCCAAACCTCCCGTTTTGAATACTGCAATGGAGTCCGGTCTGGGGTACTCAGCAAAGCCCTGGACAGGCTCCAATATGTCCAAAACTCAGCCACCAGGGTTCACACTTGCACCAAGCCCTGGCAGCACATCACCTTAACCCTCCTCCACCTGGCTCTCAACCATGTTTCGTATCAACTACAAAATCTTCCTTCTCACCTACAAATCCCTTCATGTCCCTGCCCGTCAGTACCCCTCCGACCTCCTTCACCCATACACACTGTCCCAGAAACTCTGGTCCGCAGATACTGGCCTGCTCTCCATTCCCCAACACCAGATTCCATATTTTCAGAGACAGAGCCTTCAGGGTAGCAGCCCCTCACCCTCTGGAATGCTGTCCTCAAACACCACCTGTACACTACAGCCTACAACTGTTTCCCGAGCAGACACTCATACTTCAGTCTGTTTGTTTGTTTAGCTTTGTCATACTGTGTGTTAGCACCAAACATCAATGTTAGTCCACCTCGCCTCGTCCCGCTGTAGTCCTGCGCTCTATCGGCTCAAAACACCATCAACTTGTTGAGTGCAACATCTTGAACTGAGACAAGTCTCTTTGGGCACAACAGTCTCTGATTTCACATTGTTTTGCCAGCCTGAGTCCCAATTTGTCCATTTCGTTTTCTTGTGACAGGACATTAGGCAGGAGCAACCTTAAACCAAGAAAGATTAGCATGGGTCTTATTCCAGCTCTTTTCCTCCCTGGGGTGGTCCAGCCGATCAGGTCAGATGGTTGAAAGACGCCGTGGGCCGTGATGGTCTCAAAGCCCAAAACACCTGCTTTCCTCTCCAGAGATAATGACAGTATTTCTGCCACAGGCAGTACATGTTCAGCAACAAAGCCAAAACAAAAGTAGCATAATTTGGAGGAGCTACATGCTGCAGCACTTTAATACGCCACCGTTGCCATAGTAAACCCAAGAGAATAGAGCACACCTCCTCAGAATTCATAGAAGCGAGGAGGTTCCCCCTTTTTCCCTAGGCACATGTTTTTTTCCCCTATGTGATGGAACGCCTGAGCAAAGAAGCTGTCATGTGTTCCTTTTTGAGACAAAAGTGAAAGTGTGTATTTATGTGTGAGTAAAATAAGCTCGAAAATGTATATTACTGTGTATGTTGATAAGCGATGGATCATTGTGTTTAAAAAGAAATGGCTATGAAAAACTGAAGCAATTAGGAGGATGTGATATCGGGTGCACAGCTTAGTTTTTTAATATTCTATACACATATATACACAAGACCATCTTCAGGCTAACCTTTGTATGTTTTGAAACAGTTATATATTAGATCTAACTCTCTTTGTGACAGTATCAGATGGAGGACAGACAGACAAACACACAGTGCCTATAATGGGAGCACTAGTTACCAATGTTGGGATGCTTAAGCAGGCGGCAGATCCTGGCCTCTCGCTCCAGCTTCTGGTGATCTGTAGAGACAAAAACAACACATCTGTCACATGTGTCTTCTGAGGCCTCATGAAATTCTTCAGACGTCTCTATAGAGATTCCACATATCAAACACCATTCAACTCTCTCTCCTGCTGTACAGTAACAGATGAGCTGTTAAACTAACAGCCATAACACATTACTACATTCTGCAGCCAACAGATTAACAGAAAGAAACCCCTGGCACATGTCCAGTATTACTGCCTATTCAGTTTCTGTGTTAGCTGGTCAAACCGGTGTGGTGAGGTTGCAATGTAGCAATAGTCAAATTCCATGTTCTATTTAAGATTGTATGCTTTTATATAAAGTCACTTTTCAACTGAAGAAGAAAAAAAGAATGGCATAATGTGTGATAGAGTTGCAGTTCCTTTCCCAGGTAAAAAGTAATCAGAAGGGGAAAAAACAAAACAAAGGACTGATGAAGAGGAGAAGTTCACCAAAAATGAAATGGTCATTATTTAGTTTTTTTTGGCTGTCTGAAAACAAGGGCCAATCTACTTTAATTCTTAAAGAGAATGCTGCAATGCTGTTTTGCCTTGAAACTCCAGAAATATTTTGAGGACTATGAAACTTCACTCAACGTATCATCAGCTGGTCCGTTTATAATAAACATAAAATAATCTGTACTAGTTTCCTGATGTCTCATAGCTGGCTAGTAAGGTTTTTTTTGTTATTTGTGCATGACGGTCCCATATTTTGACATATCTTAATGATGCATTCCTCCCCTTTGATGACCCCCAAAATTCAACTTACGTCCAGTACTTGGTACCGCTCCTCTGATATCAGTTCAGACTGACAGGGTGCGAGGACAGGTAAATGGTAAATGGTATTGTGATAATACCAGGATTGCCATGGTAACAAGAGAAATCACCACAGCTGAGGACAACATATTGGAAATGTGAACAAAGACTGTAACATGTTCATCTGTTCCCCAGATAAAATCTGATAAAAATAATTTAGCATGCAAACTTTTCAGTGCATTACCACATTTGATATCTCCTCCAAAAACTTCCAGGTTTAAGTGGCACCTCTCACTGAAAAGTTTGACAGAATACACATTTTAGTGTTTCAGGGTATCTAATAATGATCAAGCCACTTCCGCACTACCTACGTCTACTGTCATTCCATTAAAAAATTAACAGTGTGATGAAAGTAAATCAACATCTCATGATACTATTAATACTCTGATATGACAAATGTGTAGCCACGCCATCAGTGTTTGTCAACTGCATTACGAACTTCAACCAGTCAGATGAACAGTAGAAGAGCACTACCAGCAATGGAGTCAAGATTGAAATCAAACTCTCCCCAAATCCAGTCGAGAAGAACAAGAAAAGACTATGATTTTGGCCACAAGTACATAGCTTGAAGTCTGGCAAGATGTATTTGTAAGATCAAATGAGAAACGATTGATCATTTTTATTTTCACTGAAAAATGTTAATGTGACATTTTCGTTGCAGCGTGTACCAACAAACCGTTGTTTTTTTTTTTACCTCTAGAGAACAAGATTTGTAGGCCAGAATATCACTGCAGCACTACAGTGGTTTCATTTAATTGCTGGATTTTTCCTTACTTGAATCAAGGGTCTAGGGACAGAGTGTGTTGTACACTGTACAGATTGTAATGTCCCCTGAGGCAATGTGATTTTGGGCTTTTGGGCTGTATAAATAAAACTTAATTGACATTTGATGCTTTCTTCTACATTTATTTTATAGACATTTTATATCTTTGTTTTTGCATTTTAAATGTATTATGGGTTGTTCTCTACTGTATGTTTGCTCCCCTATAAAAGCACTTTAACAGGCTTTTATTAGAGTATTTCAGAGACCATTTAAACTAATTATGGTCTGTAGTGCTGTCATGTATCAACCAGGTGGAGCTGTGCAGATGATGGGTGTAGGGCAGACTGAAAAGGTAAGAGGGGAAGGAAGAAATGGAGCAGAATTGTGTGTGTGTATGTGCACATGTGAAGTTGGAGGGCTGGGGTGGAACGTAGGCTGCTTCAGTGGCTCAACATCACTTCACTGGTTTTGTTTCCTCCGTTTCCCTGTTTGAAACCGTATCTGTGAATTTGGGTGTGGCTCCTGTTCTCTATGCAAAGTCTCCACTGTAAAATGTAGGCAACTTCTACAACACATAATCATTCTTAGTGAACTGTATATATATATGTTCATATTAATGCATAACAGGCAACAAATTAAAAATGGTCAACTGACTTTACAAATGATAAACCTCTAGCGACAGACCAATCAAAACTGCTGCCCTGTAGATTTAACATTTGGTTCTCCAATAAACTATGTAATCTCAACAAGCACCAATGGAACAGGCTTCTGCTCTTGTAATCCCATTTTGGTTCCAACCAGATATGATCACACCATCTCCAATCACACCTCGCTTTGCAAGTCTCTAATCCTAATCAGACCAATGGGATGTGCTTTTACAGGAGCTGTAATCCTTATGGTCACCAGGTCGACGGGAACTTGTCTCCCTTTCTCCACATCATCCTTTCCACGCGCTGGATGGCACGCCGCTAATCTGTGACATAACGGGATTTGCAGCCTGAGTGGTGCTCACTTACCATCTCCAGCCCCACTGCAACCGCAGCCAGATCTTTTCAGTTTGTCTTCGCTGTCAGTCTGCTGTATAGTCATGTTATATTTGAAGCTTCTTGACAGAGAATTAGATGTATACTCTTATCTTTTAATTTTATAACATTATAAGTGATAATTACTTCAGAGCCAAAGTGAACAGATTTGCATAGAGCTGGGTAATGAACCTCAATACTTTACTATTTAGGATTAAAAATGGACAATTGCTGGAATGGTATTTGCATTTTTGTTGCTCAGAAAGTTTCTAATTTAAATAAAAGTTTTGTCTGACTATTTGTTTATATTTAACTGTTCTGGTTTGACTGCTTGTATTTAAACATAAATTTTGACACATCTTTTGTCAAATAAAAAACAAACCATATCTTTATCTGTATTTCTAGTATCTAATTTCTTGTTACTCAACATTGTACGACTTATCTGAAATAAAATATTAAGGGAATAACACTGGTGATCTATCAGTAAGTATATCCAGTCTTATAATTTAATCAAAAAGTAAATCTCTTTTATCTGGAAATAAACAGAATATTTTTTTTGCCTCCGAGAATTTCATTCAAGCAGCATGAACAAAAAATTCTTCCATTTTTATTCAGGAGGTCAGTCCAGGCATGAGACCCATCGGCTGTGGCATAGGAGCAAAATATGGAAGAATGACGGTTAAGTGTACTTTTTTCCACAAATTCCTTCAAGAAAAAGGGCAGCAAGGATGACTAGGTTTAGAAGTAATTAAGATGATATGCCAGCAGTAAAGCTTTGAGGAAAAAGGGGGACAGGCATTTGCTACATGTTTTTGTCACTGATGGTGTTCAGCATGGACGCTTTGTTGATACAAAATGGTATAAGACCATTTCCTACTTTAAGAAAGTAGAAGTTGACTTAAAATAGGTCTGAAACTGAAACAGTAGCCTTGCTTCAGTTTTTTACTACTTATTTGATTACGACTTGTTCCTCATCCTCACTTACTGTAACTCCTTCAGTACTAAAAATAACTAAAGCTACAGCAGCTGTGGATTAGATGAATGGTACTCAACTGAATGCATTGATAGGTCAAAATCCTTTCCATTCAGTGGTTGAATGTGTAAGGTTTAAGCCCTAAATTTAAATTTGCACATTTGAGGTCCTCAATGAAGTCCTCAAACATCAAGAGTCTAGGCTTGACCACCCACGGCCCACTCTACTCCACCAGAGCCAAAAAAGCAAAGATCTCTCTCTATCAGAACTCCAGTTCTTGGGTGTGATTCACTCTGGAGCTGGCCCATTTAGAAAACCCAGATGAGTTTGTCATCAGGCTGATGAAAACGAGGACAGCAGCTATTTTCAAATGTTGCCTACTGATCAGATGAGCTGCCTCTACAGTACAGTAAAGCAGCACATCTGGTTCGACATGCAGTGCCCGCAGGTTCAGTCGCTTCATAAATAATCTGTCAATGTGCCCCCCTCATTTAAACCTACAGAAAGAGTAAAGAACTACTTGTCTGTAAAAGAAAAAGCCTGTCATTTCTCACAATTTGTACCTGCTGTTAAAGTAAGAGGTGAGTAATGGAGGTTCGTGCCAAGAGAGTGAATGTGATACAAAAGAAAAAAAAAAAACAGGGGGACAGAAAAACCCCCTGGCGCACCACACCATCTTCCCTTACTGCCCTTCTCATTTCCTGCTCTCACCTTTCAATTCCTTTGTTTTAGAAATGAGACAGACAGACAGACAGACAGACAGACAGATAGGTAGATAGGTAGGTAGATTTACCTTTTCCCAGTAATAAACCCCATTCAATGGCTACTCTTACTTTAACAGACATGACAAGGTTTTGATAAAAGAACTATCAAGCAGAAAGATGCCTTGTCAGGGGCCTTGCTAAAGAAATACCCTGGCGTGCCAGAGGTACAGTATGCTAAGCTTTATGTTTTCCGTCCAAGCGGCTTTTCCTGTGGGCACCCCAGGCACACTGTCCACCCGGCCATTCAAGCTGTGGTGGGGGGTTGATATGACGAGTGAGTGTGCGGGCAGGCAGGTGGCCCCACCAGGGGAAACGGCTGCAGACATTCTGACACTGTCATAAGCAGTCAGTGTGACACCCATCACCATGGCACATCTGACAGGCCAGCCTCCTGACATGTGCTACACACTGGGTCTGTCCTCACTATCAGCTGTCAGATCTGATGAGCTGAGAGGGGCAGGATATGCTTCGGATGAAAAGGCACTCGAGAGGTCAAGTAATGACTGAGTGAATGATGAAGTGCAGAGATTAACAGCAGTGGCAGGATTCCTCTTAGACTCTCTTCTATGGGGAATCTCTTTACATTGATATTCAGGGCACTGGGGATAACAGCGCACACTTGTATTAGGACTTCTTAAAGGCATTCATTTCGACTGAAATAAAAGTACAAAAAGCCAGCGGTTTCTGTAGCGTGCCTATTTTTTGCTTTCAAACAGTTCCAACACTAATAGCCAGATTGCAGTAACAAAATGGGTGCTGATGGCTTAGACCGTTCATGTGATGATGCTGATGTAGTGTAAACAGGAACAAGACAGACCCAGCTGTTCAACAGAGAGAGGAGGAGGGGGAGGACAGACAGACCAGCTGGGTTCTTGTTCATTTGGATGTTTCTTCACAGGCTTTCAACATGTCTTTAAATGTGTGATTAACCAAATTAGACTGTTATGCAGTCTTTTCCACTTTGAAGTCAACTCTTTACACAGCTTAATTCTGAGCAAATGTAAATGTTAAGGCTGGTCTGGAGTTAATCATTCTCTGCTTAACATTTGTTGGATTTAAATGTCACAAATAGGGGGCACATATCAATATGATATCAGTATCACTGTTACTTCTTCATATTCTTTTGATCATTTTGTTTTTAATTTATGAATATTTTAAACGGAAATTGTTACACATTTTGAACTTTTGATATCTGTGTGTAGTAAGACAAATGTCCTCAAGTGATGCTGCTTGTATTGTTCTTTCTTTATTTTTACAATTCTATATACTCTTAACTTAAAAAAGATATACCTGCGATCTTTACAATTTTAACAACTTGCAATAATGAATTTGCATAATATATATCAGACAAATTACAAAATTATTAAAATATAAAACTATTCATTTGAAGCAGGTGGCTGGGAATTACAAATAGCTCCTTTAAAATATAAAATATCAATATTATAATGTGGCACAACGCATTATACAGACTCCTACAGGGCATCCTTCAGTTAATTCAAAGAAATCTACCAAAAGAATAGTTAACATTATATCATTTTACTAAATGTATTTATTCATCTGGTATCAAAATCATAATTTCATAAATATACAAATATAAGCACCACTTGTGCGACTCAAGCAACTTACATCACCACGTCTGATTCTCCAGAGGCACACAGGAGAAATCTCTCACGTTTACCTCAAAGAACTTCAATAAAATATTTCAAATGTTTCACATTGCATCTGTTACTGCAAATCAAACCCTTGCTGTGTTGCAAATTAACACACAGTATTTGCACTGGAAAGTCAAATCACTGACAGCCAGTTTGCAGGTCATAAAAACAGTGGGAGCTCGGAAAATCCTTCTCTCCTTCCTCTCAGGCTGAGCGCCCAGTGCAAAGGGCCGACCCTTAAATCTCCTCTCCTCCCTCTAATCTGGGACTGGGAAAAAGTTTGGGCCATGGCACTGAGAATTTTGAAAGGTTCTTCTAAAACCAAAGCTTACAACTACGCCTGGCAATGCAAGTCAAGCAAGCAATGGCAACAGCACCGGCATGTTATCAATGGAGGTCTTACAAAAAGAAGGTGATCAACAATTAAATACTATATCAAAATCACGGAAAATTATTCCCTTGAAAATTATTGACAATAATACTCAAATGTAATACTGATGTGTTGTAAAAAGATCACCAAATATCACCATTTAAAAGTAATCATTGATATTGGAACTTAAGTAGCAATTTTTATGATCAGCTTGATGCTAACACAAAACGGAAATTCCCATTAACGGAGGTTAGCATCACTACTGAGATTAAAAATGTATAAACCATACATTTTAATTCACATACTTAACATAAAACAATATGGGAAATTAAATTATAACTCCTGAGTTCACATTATTAGCTCAATATGCTGCTGTTACACTAAGTGTTACAGCAAGCTCAAGGGGTCAAAATGCAAACTCAAAATTCCCTAATCGGTTTAGATTACATCCACCTCTAGTGAGAGACGTTGCATGTCAGGAGAGGGCATGACATATACATCTTGATGTTTTTTTATCATATTGATTCATTCTTATAGCACTAGGTTGATAAGCATGAACAACTAAATGTAGCAGTCAACTTGTGAGAAACTGTTCTCAACTTTGAACTTTAATAAATGCAAGTACAGGTCCAGGCTTACTGATCACCATCCTGAAGCTGTACTTACGGTTTCAACTGTAACCCTCATCAGGGCAAATGTGGCTCAGCTGTGTGAGCAGAGGTGCAGCCAAGTGCCTGGCAAGAAATACAGTACCCATCTATTCAGGGATTTCATTTGTTAGTTCAGTCCAAGGTTTTAAATAAGTAATTTAAGATATGAGGAAAAATATTTGCACCAATATTTGACAAAAAAAAGGGATAGAAACTGCTGTGTGCATTTTTTTTTTTGAAGAAAATATGAGCAGAAATGCAAATGTAATAGAGTACAGATGTATTTAGGGATTGCATTTGTTAGTTCAGTGCAGGTTTACTTTAAATAAGTTATTGATGTGGACGAAAGTTTTGCACTAACTGTAAAAAAAAAGTCTAAAATACAGTTTGCAAGTTAGTATTATTCTGTTAATGATAGAAGAAGCACTACATTTTCAGAAATATAATAATAATAATATAATATATATAACATTGAAATATTGAACAATTTAACTGGTAAGAACTGACATCCTTTTATTAGTTATTTCAGAGAGATGTATTTTTTCCCCCCACTGGAGCACAGTATAAGGAAGATGTTTTTACACCATGGCAGCAATCTATCTCAAAATCTGTCCTGCACTCTAGCCATCTCTGCATTTTTTAGGGCAATCAGGCTGATTGCTGTGGATAATGCAGGTACAAACTTGCAAACAGCTGGGTGTGGACACCACAGTAATGTTTTTCTCTCCTATTAATGCATGTGTGCACACAAACATATAGGGGGATAATGCTTGAAGGGAAGTAGTTAGTACTGCAATCATCCAGGGTTTAAGAGATTAAGGTTACCACCAAAAGCCTGGAGAGAACAAGAGTCCGCCCTCTGAAAGAGCTCTTAAAGCTTTTCATATTTGCTTGAGCTATGATAAATGCACCTTATTCAGCCTCACGATGGCATACACTACCTATGTTTTCTTAGGGTTTGCGCAAATCCTGCCTGATCCGTGTTGGGTCTTCTGTTTATAGAGGGCAAACGCAAGGCAGCTCATGCCCTGTCTGTCAAACCCCAGGCACATATGGCTCAGAGAACATCCCCTGCCGGCGACCTTTATTTATCGCCACCCACACACTTCCACATCTTTCACTTTCATCTTTTCACTTCGTCTCCATCCTTTTCCCTTTTATTGCTCTCATCAGTTCAAGCTTTTGTGATCTTTTTCCATTTCATCTCCTTCTCTCCCCCGTTTATGTCTCACAAATTACATCTTATATCATCTAACGTCTAACAGAATGCAGCGTTTTTCGGGCGCATCTTTTTCATCTTTTGAAGTGTACAGTATTTTGTCTCATCACTCACCAATCATGTCTTCGTAAAAGCTTTTAAAAAGACAGGTTTATTGGGTTCATTTATGTCCAAGTCTTTATGAAAATGTGCAACAGAACCATAACAGACCTCCTTATATAAGCTTGGAATAAAAAAGAAAAAGACAGACGGAACCGGCAACAAAGAAGGGCAGTAGTATGAGGTAGCAATTACATGCTCCATTTCATCACATGAACCCTTAGTTTTCTAATTCATCAGGGAATGGTGAAAATTTGTGTACATGTATGAACTCCCGACAAAGTCTGTGCATGCTCCTGATGAGTCGGTGGATGGAGTCCAGGGGGATCTCCTCCCAGACCTGGATCAGGGCAGCAGTGAGCTCCTGGACAGTCTATGGCGGTATTTGGCAGCATCAGATGAACCAAAGTCCAGTCTTACTCATGAACTTGGTAATATTGTTGGTAATATTGTCACTATATCATTTGATCCATAGTGAATATAAAAATATTGATCAGTGCAGCTTTAAGAACGAATTTTAGGTGGCATGCAATTCCTTTTCACAGCCGATATTGTATCATCATCAGTCCCGCATCAGTACCACAGTCTGGCAATTTACATTTAATTAGAATTATTCTGGTGAATTGTTCCGCTTTATGGAACCATGATTGCAAATTATACCCTCTCTGGAAAAATATTCCAACACTGCAAATGTTAAAACAATATAATGCTAAAATTAAAAGCAAATACCTGAATGCTTCCCTCTGTGATGGGTGGCTCTTAGTCACCATAAGCAATGACACCTTTGACAGATGTTTCACCACCAACTGCAGCCATTTCATCACATCTGGATGACACTGAAGCGGTAGCCTGCCTTCCTCTCTTCCTCTTTTGTCAACACTTTCCATTTTCCCAGAACAAATGGCTGAAGTTTCAGTGTCTTTATCCCAATCAAAGCATTTGTCACCCTCTTTTCATCTTTAGACAAGCCTGTTGTTAAATTGCCAAATGAAACATTTTTGGTGAGCAGAAACTCTACCTCACCACCCATTACATTTGCCTTCCTTTTCTTTTTCACCAAAACACATTGTCCTTAACTTTAAAAGGGATGTTTACCACCCTGCATGTAGCAACGGGGGTGTTTTCAATGATCACCAGGCAGGATTCATGCAGAACTGTTCAAACAAGCTCTGATATTCGATGGCAGCAGGTTCAGAGGATCAGCTTCGAAATCTCACCCCGAAATGGTTGTCCTCAACAGTGTGTGACCTGCCACATTTTCCCAGCATCTGAGGTTGTGCTTGAGGTATGAGTCACCGCTGGCCAGGAAAACAGTTTGTTTAATGAGTCAACCTTCTGCCTTGAACTCTCCGCTGCACACAATGGGGACTCTGTCACAAACTTGCAGTAAGTCTAACTCCAGTCTAACCTGCAGTAATTAACCAAGGCTTACAATTCATAACTGACTATTTAAAAAGAACAAAACAAGTCATGTGTATTATACATGTCTCATCTTCTTATATGAATGTAAATAAATCACTTGACATATTCAAGGTCTTAAAATAAGTCTAATGATGTTTGCACTTCTCTTTAGAAACCAATTAAAATTGAGTTTTTGTAGCACTTTATAACAATTGCTTATTAAATGCTTTCATTGTTAGCAGTAAAATAACCTTTAACTCTTATTAAAATTAATTACATAAATAAATTATTACTATTCTAAGTGCTATATAGTAGGCAACTGGAAGTGTTTCAGTTTCTTGAAGACATTTCATCTCATGCATGTAAGTGAGGTGGCATAAGAAACCATTGTTTCTTCTGGGTCCAGTGTTATATCTCCCACCTTGTTGGCAAAAATCCTGTGAGTTTTTGATGCGGTGTTGAGTGTTACAAGCCAAAGGAGCAAGGATACTGGCTTAGTGCTTGGATATGTTATAGGTAACAGAGCTGATGCTGCTGCTGATGGGTCTGAGCAGTGCTCCTTCCTTGTGTATCTTGAGGAGTACATAGATACATGAGATGGCTTTCCCAGGGTACATTCAGTAATATAATGGCCTGCCAATGGCTTTGTCCTTGTCCAGTTTTTGCAGATATTCTATAACCTTCTTTTTGTAGCTACTGGTAGGATCCCACCTCAGTGTCTCATAGGTGATGGTGATGTCCTGGCCTCTTTTGAGTGATGCCAGGGCCTTCCTTTCCTCACTAGTGAGGCTGGAGGGGGGTCCTTTTGCATTACCAAGAGCGGCTGATACCTTCAACCGTAGCTGTTCTGTGTCTGCCAACTTTTTGTTTCTGATAGCTAACTCTGCTGTGGTGAGATCTACTACCAGTATCTGTGCTGGAATTACTTCAAAGTTCAGTTCTTTGGTAAGGATATCCTTCTCTGGTTGGGTGAGCTGCCTGTTGGACAGTTTTTCTACACACTTCTCTTGTATGCCCGGATGTGCTCTGTTGTTGATGTCCTTATTTCTCCAGGTGAGAGCTTCTGTTCTATGGGAGTTGCTTTGACGTGTCTGCTGTTCTTTACGTGTGTGTGATGCTTGTGCCTTCTCAAGGAACTTGGAGACATTTTCCAGGACTTTGCTTGGTAGCAGTGATCTTAGTTCCTCAAATGTATGGCCAGTCTTAGTATTGAGTGCATCAATGGTCAAATGAATCTGTCGCACTCTTTCATTGAGTAGGTAGTTTTGAGCCCTCTGAAGTATCCTTGTGGCCCTGTGTTTTTTCACGGAATGTATCAGTAAGGGTTACACATAATCCAAAACCTGCAACTCCCCTCAAGTTATTAAGAATACGTTTTCAAAGATGCCTGGTGTCAAGATCTTAATTTAAAGCAATGTCCCTCAAGTCTGTGTTAATGTTCGGCAGAGGCTGCACACACTCAAACACACAAACACACAGCACAAAAAGGGCTGATGCCAAGCTTTCATTAGAGAAGCTCTCTAATCTGATTGAGTCAATGGGATTAACGTGGAAAGTGATCACATTACCAGTGTGTATGTGTGTCAAACATGTGTGAAGAAAAATCCTGGACTTTTATTTTATTATCTGTAACTGTGGACATAAGTAATCGATAACACATGGGCATTTGGTCAGGGAGGTTGTCCTATCTGAACCTGGCTGTTTTGTTTACTCAGGACATTCAGAGCTCAGCAGATTGAAGAACCTCACTGATCTTTAGTCTTGCATTAAAATTCAGCTGAAATTCTGTCACTCGTGAGAAATATACGTATCGCTTTGATGATGTAGTGATGACACCCATCCACCTCGTCCTCTATTAGTGATAGCACACAGTTTGAATTGTGATCCAAACACTCAGTAAGGGACTACCACTTCTTCCTCCTAACTCTCAGCTGTCATTTGTCCCAACTCTAGCTCTGGAGGGGTTTTTGACAGATGTATGACCAAGACAAAACAAAAGCACGAGAGGACATAATCCAAAGTGGTTTAGTGTGGGGAGGAGGTGTGTGATTCACTGGCTGTGATGCAGTGACAGAACACAAGACAAAGATTATAAATCCTGGATTACACACATACACGCACACAAAACCACTGTTGCATTTGGCCCGGGAACTGTCATCACTCATCTCTGGAAACGTCCTTCGTACAGAGGCTCCACATGTCGTTCTTTCATATCATTAACATGTCAAACATGATGACAGCTAGGACTGATAAAATGAAATTCTACATCTCATAATCTATGACCAGGGCTTATCTTTCTGACCATTTTAGCACCTCGATGGCCGATGGTTTGGGCTGTAAATTTTGGTGTTTTATGCTACTAGCAGTTAATGTAGCCAGGTGCCTTAACAAGAGATGATAGGTTGTTCACAGAAGTCTGGAAAGATCACTTCCTAATATAAATAGGATAATATAAACTAATATAAATAACATAATCTGTTATTTGCTTTTTGGTATCAGATTCAAAAACAAGTAACGAAATAACAAATAGTTTTTTTTCCCATTTTCAGATTTTGGTTTCCAAATTATTAAAAGAACAAATGATACACAGATTCAGCTTGTTTCCAAATTCTATTTTCCAATTTCAAAATAGAAATCCATCGGCTACCAAGTACAAAAGACCACTGTGCTGCCTTTGTTTGACAGGTTGAAAGACTCTATTCAAAATAAGTGTTATAAAGGCAGGAAGTGGAGTGTTGAGCTAAATCCAACAGGGAAAACTCCCATCCCCATCCCATTTTCTTCCGCTTATCCGGGGCCGGGTCGCTGGGGCAGCCGTCTGAGCAGGGACGCCCAGACTTCCCTCTCCCCGGACACTTCCCCCAGCTCTTCTGGGAGGACCCCGAGGCGTTCCCAGGCCAGCTGGGCGACATAGTCACTCCAGCGTGTCCTGGGTCTTCCCCGGGGTCTCCTCCCAGTGGGGCATGCCAGGAACACCTCCCAAGGAAGGCGTCCCGAGGGTAGAGATGCCCGAGCCACCTCAGCTGGCTCCTCTCGATGTGGAGGAGCAGCGGCTCTACTCCGAGCTCCTCCCGGGTGACAGAGCTCCTCACCCTATCTCTAAGGGAGCGCCTCGCCACCCTGCAACCTCTCACAGTGAAAACTAAAACCATCCAACATGGTAATCTCTAATTTCACACACAAAAAAAATAATAATAAAGTGCATACAACTACGGCAAGTTCAGTGGGTTAAAGTTGAACTTATTAGGTCTTCAAACCACGATGGATGTAAAAATCTGATTTGGATTCTGAGGTTAATATTTTATGTTAATATTTAAACAAGACATTTAAGGAAGTGATCTTTGGACTTAGGAAATGTTTCATTCATTGACATTTTTCGCCATTTTCTGACATTTCATAGGCCAAACAATTAAATAATTAATCAAGAAAATAATGGACAAATTAACATTGTCAAAGTTAACACGACAATGCAAATTCCTCCTAGTGCCGTTCATTTTTTTGAACGCATGCATGTTATGACCCTCGGCCCGCCCCGTAGTTTGTGAAATCAGGAAACAACACAGCAGTAACATAATGGATGGCAGCAGAGACAAAACTCGTTGAGCAGAAATGGATAAAGAAAGGGGTCTTTTGAATGACAAGTTCAGCTTCAAAGCCCTGCCAGCTGTTCTCTCCACAAGAACAAAGTTATTTGCATTTACTATCAATGTAAAGTGACCTACCACCGGAGTAGGTCGAGTCTCAGATACCACTTGCTGGCCAAGCACACAACCGATGCAGAGAGCCCTCTTCTCCCTCGCTAATGGGTGGCTACAGCTTGCAGGCTGATTAACATTGTATAGTTAACATTTACACGTGTAAAGTTGGACACTACAATGTTAGTATTACTGTTGGTAAGGAATTACATTCAGGTCAGTATGCCCATCTGTTGTTGCTTGTTGGGCCTGAGTTTGCCATCTTTCAGCATATTTTTTGAGCATGAAGTACCTTTGAGGTATTTCAGGAGAATATTCTGGACTGTATCTGTTATTGTTTTGGATTTTTGCAATAATAATAAAAACACATCTGCATAAAGCAAGCCTATTTGTCCACTCCCATTATGATGATACAAACTTAAAAATATCCCTTTAAGGTACATTTAGAACAAATAAAAAATGTGTGATTAACTTGCGATTAATTGCAATTAAATATTTTAATCAATTGACGGGCCTAATCTAAATACAACTTGAATGGCATTCATTGTTAGGCGTGTGAGCAGTTACTGAGGCATGTGGGAGGAAATGGTTAATGATGGTGATAGTCTGCTACTTAACAGTGATAACATAAATCAGACCTGGGACCTGATGAAGGTCTTATGACCGAAACGTTGATTCATTAAAAAGAGCTTCAAGTGAGTGCGGGAGCAAGTTTTGTTTTTTTATGTTGAACATAAATCAGACCTCACATATTTTTGGCAAGAGACGCATTCAAATAATACACATGCAAATTTAGATAATGAGGCTTTTTGCTTTGATTTTGTTCTTCTAGACAATTTGAAAGCAGCTTTTAAAATGGTACAACTTTCATCTAAGAACAAATCTCTTTATTCCTTTATTATCATCAGACTGACAAATGTATTTTAATAGAATCATTCAAGTCACTAAAGCCTGCAAGTCCCTGTGTAATAGCTCTTCTTTGTTTCATTTATTTAACATGGTGTCACCTGTGGCACCAATTTGCATTTCATGAACAGCAACTTGAACTTAGAAAAATTAGACTAGTGAATCAAATTTTCTGACCCATAAAACTGTTAAACTCATGCACACAGACAGACGAGACACTAGAGAACATAGACATACATATTTTATTCTCTTCTGTACCTCATTGAGTCAATTTATAGAAGTGAGTCACCTTCAAGTGGAGGCGTTTAATCTCGACAGTGGTGTGACACAACCTCAATTATCTCTCACTGCAGCTGCTGTGATCATTCCTGGACTCAAATGTAATGGAAAGAAAATACTTTTTCTGTGTTTCGTACAAAGACACGACCGCTGACATTGGTATATTTGAATAGTAAGCGTTTACCTTTGGAGTAACTTGACAGGCACAGTTAGTGGTATAAAATTTCAGTAATGAAATGACAGTAAAGCACCGTTTCAGGTGATCCTAAAAAGGCTACTTGAAAAGCAGCAGCTGTGTTTTAAGGCCTAGCATCACAACATCACTATTGCTAAGTCTCAGTATTGTTAAACTGACACTACATGTATAGCAGAGA
This sequence comes from Lagodon rhomboides, assembly GCA_039737535.1. NCBI lineage: Eukaryota > Metazoa > Chordata > Actinopteri > Spariformes > Sparidae > Lagodon > Lagodon rhomboides. The sequence goes on from CM077806.1 coordinate 12,386,304, forward strand.
CGGAATTTCAGGGGTGTTTTTTTAGTGTTCTTTTATCTTCCACTTCATTTAAAGGACAGCTGCAAGTCAATGATGGCAAATCTTTTCCCCTCTCTTTCGAAAAAACAAAACAAAACACAAAAACAAAGTTTTGCCAGTTATTTTCAATCTAAAATAAGCCAACTGAACTAAATAGCCAATTTGTTGCCGATGTTAATTTAACTTGACATCATTTCCATTTTAGCCCGCTTTAATTTTGTTTTGCTTTGGTCAAACAAATCAGCTACAAGTGACTTGCCCATCCTGCCGACATCATTTAACAGAGTGCTGTGGTAAGGGTTAGTAGAAGAAAACGTATCATTTGTCAGGACAATCTAACGCCAGGTTCAGACTACTCCATATAAGTCTAATTATAGACCATAGGCTTGGGTCTTGAACACCGCTGGGCACGAGTATCGATTATTTTATCTCATCTAGTTTGTCATAGCAGACGACACCCAGCACCGCATCTCAAAATCCTGACAGACTAACATGCTAGAATTTTTTGCCTTCCACAATTAAATCCATGTGTTCCTAATGTAAATGAATAGGAGTACAGAGCGCTTTTCTATGCAAAGCTTTACACATGGCGAAACGGAAGACATGTAGCAAGGGAAAACTGTGATACAGAGAAAAGGTCACCATCGTGTTTTCTGGATTTTTTGGGCCTTTTTGAACACAAGACACTTCATTGATTGTCGTCTCAAGCACCTCTTTCCTGGTGACATCAGGAGCAACGTGTAGTTGGTATAATGGCCTCATCTGATGCAGTAAAAAGACAAACATATTGTGTAGTCTGAACCAGGCAATGATGCCTCCAAATCTGAATGGGATTGGATTTTTATGTACCGGCCACTCTCAGCGCTGTTCTGAGACTCTGTGCCTGAAAAACGTGAGACTGAATTACATAAGGTATTATTGAAGTTTGTTTAATGCCAAAATGTGAGGACTGGACTAATCACTAGGCAGCAGAGCAAAAGCATAGTGTTATATATGATATTTTCAACATTTTACATTCTCCACAATTTCTCGTTAATGGTCATGTTATTTATAAGATAGTTCCTTAATCGTTCTTTCAAAGTTCACCAGATTAACACATTTAAAATGTGCAACATTTTAAACCGCCCCCAAGTACGAGGTCGTCCCAACATAGTCTCACAAAATCTTTATTTTATTTATTTATTTTTTCTAAGTAGAATACCTATATTCAATGAGTTCTTTCAGCCATTGTCAATGAGCTGAACTGCTTCAAGACAAGGTGATTAGGGGCCCTTACCACCTCTGCCAAACAATTTCCTTTGAGAAATACTGATATACCTAAATTTGTGTTCTCTGTCCATGTTCCAGTTTTCCTTGTGTTTCATGAGCCACCACAGTCAAAGTGCCAGCGAAATTCCTGAATTTCAGTGGAACTACAGCATCAGCCTCCTGTTTGTGTGCCCAGTTCAGCACCGGCGAGCAAAGTGACCATCTGTTTGGGGAGATTTCCCTTGGTCTCCAAGCACAGTCTAGCCGCAATAGTCATGACTGAAAGATAAAAAAAAAATGCCAAGAAGGTTCTGGAGCCAACAGTTGACAAAAAACTGTGGAAGCTGGAAGCAGACGTTTGGTGATACAGCCAAAACAATAAAGAGGGAGAGAGACATGAGGTGGGATGAAAGAGGGATTATTTTTGTTTTAAACCATGCCAAATTCAGCATGACGGTACACAAAGTGAAATTTAATGAGTTCGTGAGTGTTGTGTGAATGAGATTCACAACAAATGTGGCCGGAATGTAACTGACATCAAGTGAATAGCTGTACTGCTCTCAAATATAGATCGGGTCAGTCAATATCCAAGAGTTCTTGATCAGCTCATGCAGAAAACCTAATAAGCCAGGGCACACATTTAGTCATTGTAGATCATGATAAGAAAGGTTTTGCTCCAAATTCAAACTGGCAGAACGCCAGATCTAACATTAGGTTTAAACAGACAAATCAGCACACTGACAAAATGTGGGACAAAAACAGCTGTCGTTGATCCAACAGCCCTACAGTGGCAAGATGGGTGTGGGTACATTTTCAGTTTGTACAGTGTTTCATTATAATGCTGTTTTTGTCAACATTTTACCTTCATCAAATAACTGCAGCTTCTTGCTATTTAGCCATATTGCAATTTCCATTATGCATCGTTTTATTGTGCAGCCCTAGTTAACACTACTGATTTTTTCATCATCAATTTTCCAGGGCCAGGTTAATGTATTCAAACTGCTTAATTAATCCAGCTGTTCATAACTCTATAATACTGATTTTATTTTGGTACGACTAAGGGAACCATCAAATATTCAAATTTGAGAAGCTGGAACAATAGATTTCTTGGTATTTTTGCACTATACACGTTGCTCAATGGACTAATTAAATAATTAACTAACTGGCACAGCTTTAAATGCAACACTAAATCACTGGAGTAATCCTCTAAATACACCGCCTGGGCCCCCAAAAAAGTCACCGCCTGGATTTAAATAAGCAAATAGGTAAGAGATTCCCATTGGATAATTACTACAGTGAATAATATGTTTCAGCCGGCAACAATTTATTTAACCCCAACTGCTGCAGTGAGTAGCTTCTTTTCTTCATTTCATTTTCTGGTGTCAAATTATTGACCTGCATCAGGTAAACAATGCAGGAGATTGCTGAAACTACCAAAATTGGGTTAAGAACTGACCAACGCTTCAGTAAAACCTGGAAGGATGATGGTAAACTATCATATTCCAGGAAGAAATGTGGACAAAAAAAATCTTGAATGATTGGGATAGGAGATCACATAAACATTTGAAAAAATCAAATGGTAAAAAAAAGAAATCAACAAAGTAAGAGCGTTTCCACATGTACAACGCAGAGAGAACTCAAGGGATTGGGACTAAACAGCTGTGTAGCCTTAAGTGAACCACTTCTCAGCAAGGCTAATTGGAAAAAAGGTTGCTAGGAAGCATAAGACTGGACTCTGGAGCAATGGAAAAGGGTCATGTGGTCTGATGAGTCCAGATTGAGTGATGGGGCATTCAGGGTAAGAAGAGAGGCTGATGAAGTGATGCACCCATCATGCTTAGGGAGCAGTGTTATGATCTGGGGTTGCTGCAGTTGGTCAAGTCTAGGTTCAGCAACTTTATGTGCCCAAAAAATGAGGTCAGCTGACTACCTGAATATACTGGATGACCAAGGTTCTTCATCAGTGTATTTTTTCTTCCCGATGCCATGGGCATATTCCAAGATGACAATGCCACGATTCATTGGGCTCAAATTGTGACAGAGTGGTTCAGGGAGCATGAGACATCTTTTTCACACATGGCTTAGCCAACACAGAGTCCAGACCTTAACCATATTGAGAATCTTTGGGATGTACTAGAGAAGACTTAAACGCAGCGGCCCGACTCTCCCATCATAAATACTAAATCGAAAAATTAATCCATCTCCGGACGGAAATAAATGTTGCCTTGACCTTGCATAAGCTTATCAAAACGATGCCATGGCAAATGCGTGCTGTAATCAAAGCTCAAGGCGGTCCAACGAAACATTACTGTGTGACTTATTTTTTTGTCGGGGCAGTGAATATAACAAGGATGCCAAAAAATGTTACTTGCTATGGCTAAAGAAGATAGTGTATGATCAAAACATTTACAGTTTGTGTTAATCCAATCATATGGATCGCCTGAAGTGGAAATGGCAACTGCAACCATCTTTGACAACCAAATAAGATCATAGTAAACTATAAACTAGACACAAACTTGATACATACTGTATATTAAACAGAGTGTAGAGTTACACTTTTTCTGGGATGACAAATACACTCAGCCTGCCCTGATGCACCACCTAAGCCTCTTTATGAGCCAGAAACAAAAGCTCTTGCTGTGGCTTTCCACACAACCAACTCAAATCATCTCCAGTGCATGATGTAATCCCTGATACCACCCACTGAGGATGAGAGAAAACATATTGAAGGGAGGGAAGGAGAGAGACAAAACAAGACTTGGGCCAAGAGTGTCTATGGGGGATCGCCTTTCACATGGTTCTGGCAGCTTTTCACCTCTGCTGTTGGTGCACAATATGCGTGGGCTGTCCAAACATTAGGAAAGCCGTAATACTGACACAGTCCAGATAGTGTTTATCTGAGACATGAGGAAACTCCATTAGTGTAGTAACCATTAATTATTTCAGGAGAAGCCCCATGGTGCTGTTCTAACAACACAGGCTCATCATATGAAAAATGCTCTGTGGACATTATTAACCGCCTCAAGAGTCTTAATTGGCTAAATAAATCATGTGAGTGAGGCACAGTGCATTCAAAATATTTTATAAGTACCTTTCATTATGCCAAGACAAAACAAGGGCATTACATATTCTAAGTGGCAGGGGCGTGTTGTTTCAGGTTCCAGTGAAAAAAAAAAAATGCTACTCCAGTGATATTATTACCAACCAATTCTATTAAAAAGCAAAAACCCTGAATTGATCCTACCATTAACCAATGTCTGCATATCCAAAGCCTGCTATAGTTTATATCTGTATCCCATAGGTAATTTATGGCAGATAAATGATTTTAGATGCACCTGTACATGATCTCTACATGTGTATGTAAACTTTTGACCATGATTGTATGTACAAAAATGTTTTCAGTCAAAAGTAATATTTGTTTTCACCTCTGTGGAAATGACAAGGATTGACATGAGTAAAAAGTACAACCTGTTTTCATTTCAAGGGAGAACAATGCAGCAGAAGGAAAGTTGCATTGTTTACACACTTGATAAGTGCAGCAGCATTACATGAATACATTTTACAAACTAGCAAGTTCCTTTGGTCAAATGTACCGACTAGAGAATCAACCTATTAGTACATGTTTGATGGTGGAGGAAACGAGAGTACCCTGAAGAAACCCATGCAAGCATGGGGAGAAGACAGGCCAACTCTGCACAGAAAAGCCCTACCTCGGTGGTATTGAATCTAGGGCCTTCTTGCTGTGAGGCAACAGTGCCAACCACTGTGCCACCATGCTGCTACTGTTCTGATGAACACAAATATCCAAAGTTCAAATGCTAATGCCACAAAGAAGAAGAAAGGCAGAGAACAGGACAGAGAATAAGGGAAAGGGTTGCTTTACCAGGGAGCCATAAAGCTTCAGAGGGACAGACAGAGACTGACCTTGTGCTCTCAGAGCCGGCAGAGTGGTTTATTAAGGCGGAGGAGAGCACCGCTGGAAGATTCTGTCTCTAGATTGGAGCACCCAGTCTCTGTCTGACAGACAAAGAAGCCCTAATTAAACCAGGCAGCCTGTCCCTCAAGTGGCTGCCCTACTTGGCTAAATGAGGATTTAGTATAAAGCCCAAAGGAAATACTCCAGTTTATCAGTTCCAAAGAGGCAGCACCTGAGTGGATGACACCAATGAAAGACAAGACAGGAGGGGCCTTGGGCTTACCTACTGAAGCATGGACAAATAAAACAAAAAGTGAAATAGAAGTTCTAATGCATATAAACGTAATTATATTACTATCTCCTGTGTAAAAGGTCTAATGACACACCTTCACTTGTGATACTGACTCTTCCCAAGCATAAACAGAACAAGCAACAATTTTCTATCGAGTGCCCTGGCCAAAAACCTGTAGGTGTTGACTCTCACCCCTAACAAAACGGTCCCTGAGGAAGTCAGCAGAACCACACAATCTGCAAAAAGCAGAGATCTAATCCTGTGACTACCATGCAAAGACACTGTGCCCATTCTGGCTGCACCTTCATTTGCTGGCCAAGGTGCAACCCTGGCCAGGCCTAACAGCCACCAAGAAAGTGGCATTCAAATTAGCTCTAAGAAACTCGGCATTAGCATCGTTATTATTGGCTACACTAACACAACATCAACTTATACGGGCCAGCCATCGCTTTCAGACAGGCTACCATTACCACTTACATTACAACAAATTGCATAATTTTAATAATCTAAATAATTTCAGCGGTGTAACTAGGAAACTGCTTAGGCTTGGAAACAAATCATAGGATTGTGGTATTTTTGGAAGTACAGTGAAGAGGATTGTGATGCTTATAACTTCAGCCAGCTGCTTTACCCTCCTAATGCAGCTCCATCAGCTCACCAGACCTTCTCACCTTTCTCTGCCCTGTCAGTGGCACCGAGCCTTCAGTGTTGATTTGCTATTACTCGTGTAGTCGGCCAGGCCAGTAATTGGTCGACCCCTACTCCATATCAAAACGATCCAGCTGTCCCCAACTGGGATGTGTTCTGGGCAGACACAGCTGGAGGAATTACACATACCATACGGTAAGGGAACGCCTCGAAATCCTCAAGGAAGACCAGGCTAGGGAAAAAGAGATCTGGACTGCCTTGTATGACCTGTCGTGATCACAACTCGACCAAGTGAAATATGGATGGATTAGCAACTCATTCACATTTTTAAAGGGTAATACCAATGCTTCAGCATTAAAAACAACACACATTCATAAATACTTGGTCTGAGATAAGACGGAGGTCAAAGACAAAGGTCAAATTTGATTCAAAAGCAATCACAGTTGCAATTTAAAAAATCTCTACTCTTCATCTACATAAATGACAGCTTTTTTGCTTCATTTCAGACATGTATTTTCTAGAGTTTAACTCTCCCTTTGTCAATTTCATGATCGTTATGATAGTTAAAGGACAGGCAGGCTAACAATGCAATATGAGAGTAATCTAATTAGCAACCATCATGTAGACTAGCAATCTACAAAAAGGAGTTAAACAAATTAAAAATAGAAAGCAACACCACCCAGTGTATGTTCTACATCTCTTGATATCGTGTTTAGATTGTTTTAATAGTTTCATATCAGACACCGTGCCACTAAAAACCTTCCTCAACCTGCCTTAAGAAAGTTCTCATAAAGTCTAGATTTAAAGTTTTGCTATCTTGTGAATATAAACATTTGTTTTGACCAAAGATCTACCAATACAGTTACTTCCTTCACAAAAACCAATTCCGATACCTGAACTTTGTATATCAGCTGATACCAATTACCGCTTCAACACAAGTCACATGCTATTTTTGGATATTGGGTATTCGTGCGTAAAAAAAAAAAAAAAAATCAGTTAAGTTGCATGAGGCACTGCTGGGTCGCAGGGGCCCGTTTTGAAAAAAAAAATGATAATGTGGTATTAGATCAATGCATAGACTTGTCTACTTAAAGATACTGATACCAACATTTTAATCAATATTGGAGGCATTGCTGATTCTGGTACCTGTATTGGAACAACCCTAGTGTTCATCACTTTAAAAGACATCCAAGTGCTTGTAAACTATGGCATTAAGGCAGCTACTTTGTACCTCTATAAAAAAAAAATTGGTTGTTTGGTTCAACCAAACGTACAAAACTTGAACATAGTCAAATGAAACAGAGAGAGGCAGAAAACTTTCACATTTGAAAAGCTGGAACCAGAGAATATTTGGCCTGTATTTTCTGTCACACTGATCCTTACATTGTTTCTCTTCTAAAATATGAGTATAAGTCTTCAAACACCTATTTGCTCTCAGTCGGATATGAGCTGAAAGAAAGCCGACAGACAGAAAAGTGGCCCTTTTTTCTCCTGGTTGATTCATCAAACAAAGGCTTGACTTCAGAGTGACAGACACTAATCCACGGAAATCCACCCAGTGTTTTTATTCAACAGGAGAAGAGACAATGCAGCTTATCAGTATTGATGAGGCACCTCCTGTAGGCTTTGACTGAGTGGCTGATAGCAGCCTAGCATCTGCCAGTGTATTTCATCATCCATCAGTCAATACCTGCAATCTGCTGCCTGCACTGCAAAGGAACTTTGAACAATTGTATCCCAAAAACACAGCCAGTGTGGCTGAATGTCATGAACTGGTACATTGTATTGCTGAATTGTCAGGTAATTCTTTTAGCTTGCCATTTGATGGATGACATGTGTTTATCTTAAACGTACATCATGCTGATAATTTTCCATGACTTGGCGTCCTCCATTCTTTCATTTCCACTGCTCATTATTCTCTCTTATTCATCCCTTCTTTAGCTTGAACACAGTGAGCTAGAGTAGCGGAGGAAATAACATTAATTACCATTTAAAAACAGAAAGGCTGGGACGATCATTCTTTCCCTTGCCAGTTGATTGATGGGTAAATTAGGCAGGCAGAGATAAAAAATACCGGATGCCAAGGACTGGAGAGGCCTCCACTCCCGCTGACAGTTGTCCTATAACATGGCAGTCTGATTTCTGTCTTTCACGCTCCCTTGCGTTGTTCTAAAGAGATATTTTTAGCCTGCCGCGAGCAACTGTGCATCAGTTACAAGAAGAGGGAGTCTAGGGTGAATTATTACAGATGTACAAACACAATTCTGTCATTGCACTACTGTTAAAATTCCTGGTGCATTTCAACTGTAAAGGCACCAGAAACACTTTCTGTCTTTAGATGACTGAATATGTGACTCAAAATCCAGTTCAAAGCACAGTTTAAGAGCTCCAGAGCCTTTTGTCTCAGCCTAATCAAACACAGGGGGTTCAACACACTGAGGATTTACATGGAAAAAAAGAAAAGAAACGCAAAGAGATAAAACAAAACTCCATCTGTTTTCTCCTGGTGAAACACACACAGAGCAGACAAAGACAACAAGGGTTTTTTTTGCAGACTGTTTCAACTTCTCAAAATTGAACTTTTGCTGGTATTTTTAGTCTTCAATGACAACAAATTGAATATCTTTGCATAGTGGGTTGTTGGTCAGAAAACACAAGCAATTTGTCAACTTGAGTCCAATCAAGAAAATAATTAGCAGAAAATTTATAAAGGGACTAGTTACTTGTACCAACACTATTTACCAGAAGTTTTTTTGAATGATATTTTGTAACAGACAAGACAGATTTCACCAGTTCAATTTTTTTCATTGCCATGGACTCAATTGATAGCATGGGACACATAGCCAATAAGCCCTGACATTTAAACAGCCCATCATTACCCTTGATGATGGAGCGTGCTACGAGTGACACGCGAACAGCCAATCCTTTATCATCGTGTGTAGTTGGGCTGCACCATAGCCATGTGACTGACAACAACAGAAGAACGTTTCAATGGCATTACTATGGGCTGCAGTTCTCACGAGACCAGACATCCTCCGCCTGTTTTATTACATTATTAACTCAAGTACTAATGTCTGCTTTTGTTGCAGTCTGATACTGCTCTGGCCGCGAATGCTCTACCTACGAGCCAAGAGACACTGCAGCTGGACATATAATAATTGATTAATAATTAACTATAACCTGTGAGCCTGTGTGATGAAATAGTGAATGATAAATGACCAGTGATTGCCCATATGGCAGTATTTTTATTCATTTGTGTGATTTCATTTATGTGTTTTTTTATCATGTCAATGTAATTATAATTTGTGTGCCTTGATCAAGTGGTTATATTTCAAAATGGTTAAATTTGACCTTTTTTGGCCTGGTCTTGCCTGGCAACATTAGGATCACGGAGAGGCTCCAGTAAGTTTCCAGACTTTGTGCTAAGCTATGCCAACTAACTGCTGACTGTAGCCATAGATTTACTGGAAAGATATGAGGTAGTACTGGTCTCATTAACTAACAGATGGCAAGAACGCAAATAACAACATTTTTCAAAATGTGGCACTATTGCTCTAACAGCATCCCACTGCCTATCCAGGTATGGAAACAAGTGCTAACATATCATTTTTGTATCCTTCTTAGCAAACATTAACCAGTGTACAAGAACTCTTAGCCAGTTATTTCATCTTAAATACCATTTAAAGATGGACACACTTTAGACATGAGAGACAGACTATTTAAATAGTGACACATGGACATTCTCTCTGGGCGTTGTGAGTCATCACTTATGCTTGTGTCAACAGCTCGCTGGCCATCCAAGTCACAGGCCATATGGGTCAGCCAGGACCTGAGGGATGAGCTGTGGATACAATGCCAAGACACACTCAAAAGTCTTTGCAAGGAACTGTGTAAATTGCGTGTGAGCCTCTGACATTAGCTGCTAAGCCAACCGCTGGCCCTGCACACACATCAACCAGCGGTGTGTGCTCTGATAGAGCACTTTATTTAGACACACGCTAAGTGTGTATGTGTATCTGTGTGTATGTGTGTGTCTCTACACAGGGGAGCATGGCAGGAAGGATTCAGGTAGCCTAGAGCCGTTGTACATATAAACCTTAGGGTTGAGGGGTCAGGTCATCACCTTTGAACATAATAAGCAGTTGGCTCAGGCATGTTCATCTACACGTTTTGTGTTGAGTGTGTGCCTGTGTAAACATGACTTAGACAGAACTTACAGGCTCATTGCTGTAAAATGAAGCTAGATGAAATTCAGGACATTAGATTATTGTTCTTTGTTTAACTGAATGAGTCTTGAGTTTTGCGATTCATACAACACAAACACCATCAGGCACTTGGACAATTAACAGCACCAAGACTGCCATATACTCCAACGCCTATATTACCCCAGACTATATTTAGCTCTCCATCTCTTTTGTTTCCATGGGAATGAAGAGTTCACCGTGAGCGGCTGGGGCCTCGGGTATTTTCCACAAGCAAAACGTCAGAATGGCTGGCTCCTGAACCATAGCTAGCTTTTCCACAGCCTGGTGGGTTTGTCAAGTGATCATTTTCACTCCGCTGAGTCCAAGCATCACTACGGCTGTGTTCAACCACTGCCCTAGTTTTTCCTCCATACGAGCCAGTGCTGTCAGAGAAGACAGGCTTTCACTTCAGTACATCTGGATAATGTTTTAGTTACATGTTCTGTGCTTGTCCCAGTATTAGGGCTATAAGGGCTTTATTTGGAAGGGAGTGGTTTGGGCAAAGAAATAAACAAATGTGTGAACTTCCATCGTGATCAAATTAATTCATAAAAATAAGGTAGATAATTTAAAATAAGTAAGTAAGTAAATACATAAATAAATAAATAAATAAATAAATAAATAAATAAATAAATAAATAAAAAGGTAGATAGGATTTTGTAAAAGAACATTCAGAACAGGAAGAAAGACGTACTTGAAGAGTATACACGTGTTGGCAATGATTTTTATCAAATAGACTTTTAACAGCAGAGGAAAAAAAAACATGTCATAAAAGCAATTCGGTCTACAGAACTATCAATGTCATAGAGGCTTGATGGTAGCTATTCATGACCTCAACCACGGTCTCATATGCAACAGACGCACTTGAACAGGCTGTGTAAAAGGGGCTCATATGTACAGGCTGCCCCACTTGACCGCTCAAGCTTAAAAACAGAAGCAACGACACCTCAAACATCAACAAAATGACACAAAGCCACAACAACTATTGAATAGTGCATCTTTCAAATGTCTTGATCTGGCATGTTTTATACTCAGGATCCAATCACAGAGGAGGCTACACCCTAAGGAGTAACACTAATGCTGCTCTCAAACCAAGCTGTGTCCTACCTACATATCAACGACCCACTTCCTGATTCCCCTGAGTGGAGGAGTGACCTCGCACTGTGCTTTTCCTATAAAACATTCTTGACAGTATACTTCAATTGATGGCACAGATTCTCACAGGTTACAACAATTCAAAGCTTACGGTTCAATATGAATTTCAAAAATGCAACGCTGATGTATTCATTTGGGAAAATACACTATGATGTATAGCAAATATGTATAATTATGTATAATAAGAAGAAAATCACTGTCAATGCAGACAAACTTGCAAAACAGAACAGATGAGAATGTGATCATAACTGAATCTTCAAGTTCAAAACGTCTTCCTGATGTCACACTTCAATTGCAGTGCAATCACGTCAATATTCCCTGGAAGTGCGCTCCGCCAAAAAGCCCTGCCTTTGGTGTGAAGCCAAGGTTTACAGTCACATAAAGCCTCTCCGATGGGATGGAGCTTCCTGTTTAAGATTTCTCCTCACGCAGCAGCGGTGTCAGCAGCGCTCGCAGTGACTCTGGGGTTTCCCCTCATTGAACGTGCTCTTCACTTCAGCCTGCCTGCTTCAATGTCTATCAGACGGTCTGACAGCACACTACTGTCTAGGCACTGTGCCTTCAGTAATGTTTTCTCTCCATCTCTGACACCACTACTGTCATGTGAAACCTCTGTAAGGTCGATTAGGGGGAATTTCACCATTTGAGGCAGCAACAAGCAATTTCTTTTAGCACTAAATAAATCAGAGGTATAGTTATGAATGTTATCATGTGTAACCCATCTGTTAACCTGAATAGTGTCTTTCAGTGACAGGGATTTTGGGATGCTGTAAACCATATGGTGGCTTCTCATCATAACCAGTGGTGAGCTGGGTTGTGGTCATGTGGTTATCAAACTGAATGTATTAACTACAGAGAAAGAGGGTCATAATAATAACAACAATGATGTAGTGAGAATATACAAGTAGTGATCAGGCCATTTTCAGGTCAGATAACTTATGAAAGTGACAATTGGTGTGTTCTGTTCTGTCCAAGGAAAAACATCTTTTTACATGCAGTCTGATGCAGCAATATGTAGAATCATGTCATACTTTCAAAGATATTTTGTAATGTGCAAAATATTTACCTCTGCCAAGGAGGTAATGCTTTCACCCCTGTCCGTCTGTTTGTTAGTTTGTTCGTCAGAAGGATTACACAAAAACTACGGAGCTGATTTCCACCAAAATTTGGATGGAGAATGGATCTCGACCCAGAATAGACCCCATCAACTTTTTTGAAGATCTGGATAAAGAGACTCATCCAGGAATATTTTCTCTCTCCCTTTATCATCGCCAGATGGGGCGTTTTCCAACAATTTCGAAAATTTCTCAGGGAATAATGGATGGATCGTGAAAACTGGTGTATTTAGATGGCTGCTATCTATGAGTGAGAACAGTTCTGTGCAAATCCCCCCCCAAAAAACTGTATTTACCGAATTCAAGTATTTTTTTTACTGAATTAGTCTTGATTGAATTAAGGGTGACAGTTGTTCCTTAAGTCAGAATCAAAGAATCCCTTGATTAGTCCCGCAAATGGGGAAATCTGTGCGTCACAAGAGCCGAAGGACACTTCTAATCATTAGTTTCACAATCAATCAGCAGATTTTTCATCTATAAAAAAAATACCCCAAAAAGGCTAAATATGCTCATCACAATTTCCCAGAGCCCATGATGATGTCTTCAGAAGTCCAAGGCACACATATATTCCGTTTACAACAGTCAAGCCAATTTGGACTCATCTGGACTTAATCTAGAGGCAAGGAACAAGAGCAACCAGAGTACAGTGTTAGTTTTACCGATAGGCCAAAACTATGAAAATACAGTCTGTTTTCTACATGAAGCTGTTGATGCTGTTAGGAAACCCCCTGCTTCCCTCATGAGACGCTACATCTGTTGCTTCTGTGCCGTCGTTCACCACCACTGTGTGCCTTTTCAAGCACATCTCCTTTTGTTTGTGTGTTTGTGTGTTGTGCGCTTTCTCATCAGCCCAGGGATCAATCAGCTGCGCATAATCCGGACAGCGGGAGCTTCTGCCCACGCTGCACAGATAATGATGGACAGAATAGAAAAGGTGAAGAGAGGAAAATAAAGAATCCATGCCGCCACTTCCTGAACAAACGTTCAGTTACAGATGCAAGCACACAAAAAGGTCACCAGGAGGAGTTTTTCTTGATTCTGCCAGCGTGCTGCCTTCACTGGCTTGTGTTTTACTGTGAAAGACCGCGCAGTGAGTCACATACAGCTCATCAGACAGAGGCTGTGGTTGATATCAGAGAATGAGTCACAAAAGGAGCTCCTTCATGTTGGTGCCATTTTGATGAGTGGACTTACAATAAATGGAAATCATGAAAGTGAAAGGGAATTTCATGCTCCTGAAATCTGACAACCTCCCGCTTATAGACATGACTGAGAGAAGATGTGAGAAAACATGTACAGTCAGAACGAAAGAAGTTGGTTTGAGAGGTTCAGACCAATTTACAGTACACATGAATCCTAAAAAAGGAACAGTTTCACACAAAGATACTGTCCCAGATGACCTGTGACACAGCCTTGTGTCTCTACACAGCACAGTTAACAACAACTAGTATGACAATAGCTTCTTCTGAGGTTAATGTAGGCCTGCAAGTATCTGCGACAGACACAATGATAGACACTAAGCGACCAAGCCTGCTGAGACGCTGCAGCTGTGACAGCCAAAGGTGTTCGCCACAACCAGCTACTACAATCAACTACAGCCCACAATCTGCAGCACCAGCTCTGTTGCTTGCCAACGGTTTTGCAAACCATCCGCGACAAAAGCACAAGAACAACCAATTCAGCAACCAGGTTAGCTGCTTTTATTCATTTGTTTGATCTTATTTGTGTTTTTTATTATGTTAATGTGATTATACCTGTGTGCCTTGATTAAGCACTTGTATTCAAAATAATGAGGTGAAATTCAACCTCTTGTCACCTGGTCTTTAAAAGTGATAAAAATAGGACAGGTCTTTAAAAAGGATCAATAATTATTGATATCAGCAAATATAAAATTTCGCTATCGTGCTAAGACTTTTGGGTCATATTGCCCTGGCCTGGGTTAAAGCCACATTTCAGAACATGTACTCACCCCTGGCAGACAGCTTCTTGGTATTGATTATTTTGGCGGCATATTCCTGCCCTGTGGAGATCTTCATGCACCGTCTCACCACAGAGAAAGCACCCCTACAGGAGAGTTAGAGATGTCAGAGTATGGCAGGATTTTCCAAAACACACACACACACACACACACACACTGATGACAGCCTTAACTGAACACACAATTGACAACTTTAACTTGACTCTTTTGGAAACTTATACATAAACAATCTTTAAAAAGACCCTTGAAAATATACCAAGGACGTGACCTCGCTGTCCTAAATGGTAGCTACAAGCCTGTCTGGATCAATTACAGTTTTCTAACTGTATTTGTTTTAATCATGTAAAGCACTTTGTGGCCTCTCTGCTACACATATACAAAAGTGCCTTAATGTTCATACGAGAGATGTACTGAGTTGATCCTAAGCTTCAGTCAGACTGGAATCTTTCCTGCATTATTCTGGACTTTCAGTATATTTTCTTTAAATTAAATAGTAACTTCACCAATTTTGGCAGGTCTTGGGTACTTGCGTACTACTCCATATGTGAAAAAAGTAATGTAAAGCCTTTTTTATGGCTCCAGAGGTGGCTGCATGTAATCTGATAAATTCCCTTCAGTGATGTCACTCAATGGCTAAGATGCATAGTGGGTAATGTAGGTGCCAGGTTTTGAACATTGAAAACAAGAAGATCAAAAAGCGATACGGCAGAACCAGAGATATCGCCTTCTTATTCCACACATTCTTCAGACCTGGCACTTAATTAACAGCAGACTGAGGGAGATGTCAATCAAGCACAGTCTGAGCACAACCCACACAGTCTCTTAAAAAGAGGTCTAATCGGGAACAATAGTGAAAACCCCTGCGCAGGCAGACGGTGGCTTTTACATCTCTTTTTGGCTAATGTGGATTAGTAGAATTTGCCTGATAGCCACATCTGACTTGTCGGGGATTAAACTATTAATATTGCTCAGCAGGATCTTCCAAAAACACTTTTGATACAAAAGGTTCTCCATTTGCAGTCATGCAAACACACTTCTGGTATGTACATCAAGAATGTATGCAAGAATACCAACAAGTGGCAACACGACATCCGAGGAAGGCCCGGGTCTTGTTACAGACTGTGTAAAGCACTGCTCTGAGCAGCAAGCGTACGGATTCCATCACGTGCTACAACAAACTGGATTGGCTTTTTAAAAAGTCCCTCCGAAAAATTGCATGTACACATCCTCCCTTTAGCCTTAAAAATAGGTGCTCATTCTAAAAATATGCGGCTGGACATGCAGGAATTCAAATCACTATGGCTCCATTACAAGATTTTTCCTAACAGATACATGTGGAACAAACCCGCATGTGGCCTACAGGAGAGCCATTTCCAAGAAACCTTTTCGCAAAACCAACGTGCAAACCTGTTTTTCAGCCACATTCCTGAAGACGGAGTGGAGCAGTAATTGGTGCAACGGCTGGTTTATAGTCAGTCAATGTGATGAATAAGGCTGATAGTAATACTATCAGACAGTAGTAACAGTAGACAGTAGATAGTAATACTATCAGCTACAGGGCCGGCCCGAGACATAAGCGAACTATGGGGCTGCTTGGGGGCCCCCAATTGAGGGGGGGAAAAAAAAAAATCTTTTTTTTTTTTTTTTTTAACATATTAGATAAATTAAACAAGTGACATAAATGAATGAATGAATAATTCAAACAAGATGATTCTGATTTCATGGTCAATACACCTGCCTACAACTGCTGTGTCTGCCAGCGTTTGAGTCATGCGCATAAACTAGACACCTCGCGTGCATAGACACTGCATCGAGTTCAATCGGCTTATTAGAGTCAGATGGAAGAGACGGTAATGTTAAGCCATGTCACAAAAAAGGACGTATCCCTCAGGGGGACAGTAGTTCATAATCCGTCACTGTATTAATACAATTCATAATGTAAAATAGTGTGACATTTGTGTCAATAATTGTCAAGCACAGGTGACTCTGGGGTGGTGGGAGGGGGGCCCCTAAATCAAATTCTGCTTCGGGCCCCCAAAAGGCTGGGGCCGGCTCTGATCAGCTATATGATAAGTAAAACAAACAAACCACCTGGAGAGTCAACAGAAGAAAGCCTTTATCTGGGTAAACACAGTGTGAAATGTGGAAGCTCGCATCAAGACCTTTTGACATTTCTTAGTAAACCTGCAGGCTGGTACATTGTAGAAGAGGCAAAATTACTCTAAATTCGAATGGCAGTTCTGGTTTGTCGATAGCTGTGGTTCTCAGGCACACCACCGTGGAATGAGGAAAAGCACATTCAGATCCTTGTCTACATATCGTTCCCCTCATAGCTGTATTAGTGTTCGGGGGGCTGCGTTTAATTAAAGCTCACAGGCAGGTGCGTCTCCGCCAATATCGCCAAATTCCGTTCAAATTTCTGCTCGTTTTTCAGTGCCTGGCACGTCGCCGCGGCAGCAAGCTCGCCGAATCACCGTTTAGGACGACTGACAAGTTATGATAGAACAATTAAACATTCGGCATGTTTTCCAAGCCACTCGGCGGCGTGTGCTTTACAAAATTCAACTTTTTGAACTCATACGCAAAAGGTACGCTCTACACCGTCGCCCCGAAATACTAAGCTAATGGGCGTTACCAAGCAGGGATTCAGAAAGTTGAGACAACAATGAAAGCATGGAGAGTATTCAATATACCACCTCGGGGACAGTAGTTTTTTTTTCGCGTTTACTTTCTCGCTCGCCTTCAAAGTTCGTTAAATCGAAAGAATTTTGAATTGGAGCTCGCGACACGTCCTGCCTGCACGCGCTAACCGAACGCGTCAGGTAGGGAACAGGTAAACGGGGGTCTCCAGGTACAAGCGGGAGTGAAAAGCACAGTGCAATTCAGCGTCACTTTCATTAAAAAAAAAAACAAAAAAACCCCGAAACAATTCGAAAAATGAGGCGAAAACTTACTTCCCCAGCTCCTCGTACAGCTGGTACTCGTCGGTGAACCGAGTGCAGGTAGTTGAAGCCATGCTAAAGGTGAGCGGAGGAGACCGACTTGCAAGCTTCGCGCTTTAGTGCTCTCTCCACGGATCCTTTTCCCCCCTCTCTGCGTCTCCAAAGTGCCACTTGTCGCCTTTCGGGGGACAAAAATTAAAGCAAACTTGACTTCAGTTAGTCATTAATGTCTTCCGGACGCGTTGGAAAGCTCGCCTTCGCTCCTCCTGGTTACTGCTCGCAGAGCCCCGGTATACTCCTGGAGTTGACAGGGACGTCGCAACCTGCTGTTGTGTTTGACTCAACGCTGACACTTGGATCAGTTGGCTGCAGTCAAGACACTGAAGATAGAGAATATCGGACATCCGGTGGAGAACTTTCAAAATAAAACTACAAATAACGCGGGGTTTGAAATCGTATTGCTTTTAATGTAGTTGCTTACGGAACATATACCTACATCATTGTAAGGAAAAACATGAATTGTTGAAAATATTTGCAACAACACAATATTTAGTCATGTTTTAGGTCTTAAATGGCTGACCATGAAGGTGAGAGAATCAATTAGAATCTACTATGAATATCTAGAAGTAGCTATTTTGCGCCTCTTAAGAAGGAAAATGTTGAAGAGCAACTATAAAAAAAAAAACATCATTTATTTTTTATTTATAAAACATGATGTCAGTTATAGAAAAATACTTCCCTAAACAAAGTGTATAATCAAGATGACTGAATGAATAGTAGTTGAGCACATTTGTTGGAACCCACCTTTTAAATTATTCGTTTTGTCTCATGAAAGCACACCTTAAACTTTGCACTACTGTGTATATTTAAATGTCCCCCCCTTATTTGGGAACTGTACCAAACACATTTCTTCCAATGTGGCAAACTTTTATATTTTATTTTGGAAGTAAGTCACTAAATATCCGTTTTCCCTGGTATGCCATGTCTGGCTTGATATAGCTAGATTGCTCCTTACAGCCTTTCCTTGTTAAAAAATGCTACACAAGAGCTCCATCTAGCCACAGGGCTGACCTACTGCCTTACATCTTTGGGGAATAGGTGCAGCTCAGAAAATAAAAACCCCCAGAACCACATTTCCATAAACACTTGGTCACAGACTGCTATTTAGGGTTTTGTTGATGAGAACCAAATCATACAGAAAATTTTTAAAAAACATTTTTTTGATGTATTTTGCTTTGACACAGATTTTTTTTTTTTTTTACCTGAGTCAATAGGGAAAGTGCAGCATCATCTGGGTCATTATCTAAAAAAAACTGAGGGCAAGAAATGTTTTCTCATCTTGGTTTTGGCTGAAGATTTTACCACCAGTGTAAAAAAAGCAAACAAAGACTTTCCATATCATGCTTCACATGCTGTTCTGGTATCATTTTTGTCCCTGCTTGGGCAATCTCCCCCAAACTGGCCATATGCCCAGAAAGTGGGGCCTGCCCTTCAGTTTGAGATCCGCTGTGTTATGAAAGCATGGTTGCACTTCAGAGCTGCTACTGACATTCAGCTAGTAGGAAAAGAAAGGAAATTGTCGAGCTGTGTGAAGGATAAACAAATAATTGCATGTCGTAGTAGGACTGTTCCGGAAAGATCTTTTTAAAGTTCATCGGCAGACACATTACTGAGTCACCAGTTTGATTCATAATTTCCTGTTAGTATAAAACAGTGACGTATGCTGACTTTGTTTTTGAACGCTTCATGCTAAAACTATGCTGATTAGTATCCAGAACACAATACAAGATTACCCGTGTCTGCTTGACAGTGGTGGAATAAGCGCTCAGATCCAAGACAGCAATGTAAAAGTAGCCTACTGCATAACTGGTAAAAGTACAATTCAAAATCTCACTCAAAGCAGCTTCAAGAAACTTTCATTGTGTTGATTCGGACGGTGCTGGTATCCCAATCTAGAGGTTGGTTGTCCCTCCTAAGGGCCACAGAGTGAATCTGAGAGCTCACAAGGTGAAGGGAGGGGAAAAAAATCTGATGCAAAAGTTTGTATCCACTTTTTTTATTTCTACCTTTTTTATTTTATTTCTTAATATTTTCTTTTTTGTGAAATATTGACTTCTTTTAGTTTAGAGGGGAACTGTCTCTGCTAACAATAAATGTTATTTACATAGCCCTGAATCACGATGACATTGTCTCAGAGGGCTTTACAATCTGTACAGTGAATGGCATCCTCTGTCCTTAGGCCCTCAATTCAAAGGAAAACTTCCCATGGTAAAAAAAAATAACAACACAAAATATCCTTTTAGCAGGGAAAAAAAAGATGGAGGAGTCCTCAGGTACAGGGGAGGCATCTCCTGTCCACAGATGGAGAGACTTGCAATAGATGTTGTGTGTGCTTCCCTACATTTATCTGACAGCTATGGCTACCAGTTACTTTTCAAATTCCGATCTGACATAAAAACATACACTGCCTGGCCAAAAAGCCACCACCTGGGTTTAACTAAGCAAATAGGTAAGAGTCTTCCATCGGATATTTACTGCAGTGATTAATATGTTTCAGCTGGCAACATGTTGTTTAACCTTAACTGATGCAGTGAGTAGCTTCTCATACAAACAACCATGTCAGAAGACATATCCTGTTGTTGTGGAAAACTCTGTTTCGAAAGGGTCAAATTATTGGCCTGCATCAAGCAAAGAAAACAACTAAGGAGATGCTGAAACTACTACAATTGGGTTAAGAGCTGTCCAACCCATTATTAAAACCTTGAAGGGTAGTGGTGAACCACCACACACACAAAGGGAAGAGAACTCAAGGGATTGGGACTAAACAGCTGTGTAGCCTGAAGAAAATCACTTATCAGTGAGGCTAATTGGAAAAAAAGTTTGCTAGGGAGCTTAAAGATTGGACTCTGGAGCAATAGAAAAAGGTCATGTGGTCTGATGAGTCCAGATTTACCAGATTTACTTTACAGTGAGGGTAAGAAGATAGGCTGATGAGATGATGCATCCATCATGCCTGTGGGAGCAGTGTTATGATCTGAGGTTGATTCAGTTGGTCAGATCTAGGTCCAGCAACATTATGTGCCCAAAAAATGAGGTCAGCTGACTTCCTGAATGTTCTGAATGACCAGGTTTCTCCGTCAATGGATTGTTTTCTCCCCTGATGGCACGGGCATATTCCAAGATGACAATGCCACGATTCATCAGGCTCAAACTGTGAAAGAGTGGTTCAGGGAGCATGAGACATCATTTCCACACATGGATTGGCCACCACAGAGTCCTGACCTTAATCCAATTGAGAATCTTTGGGATGAGCTGGAGAAGGCTTAACATTGCATCCCAATCTTCGCCAAGATCTTGTTTCATCGAAAAACGAATGCAACAGAAATAAATGCTGTGATATTGCAAAAGCTTACCAAAACCACGCCACAGCGAGTGTGTGCCGCAATCAAAGCTAAAGGCGGTCCAACACCCGTGTGACCTTTTTTCGTTGCCGGCAGTGTACGTTAAAGATACAAAATGCTTTACAAAATCCCCTATGCGAAAGCCGTGTCTACTTGAAGCCCTCTGTCCAACAGATGCTCGATCTGATTGCGATCCGGGAAAGTTGGAGGCCAGATTGACGCCCTGAGCTCTTTGTCAGATCCTTTGTTCTGCTGCGGGGGCCACAACCATTGTGGAGTGCCATTGCCATGAGGGGGTGTACTTGACCTGTGTTGCTTTTTTCACATTCTGTTGATAGTGTTAGTTCTTTTTTTTTATTTTATTCATTTTTCACTGAATGCTGCTCTAAAGGTGTTATTTGTTAGAAAAGTGGTGCTGCTGTCCACTGCTGCTGTCCCTGGTCGATGACCTTTGACCTCTTGCTGTCAATTCTGTTTCCGAGGTAAAGAATGAACTTTCAAGCTCATGATCCCTTTACTTTAACCCGAGTTGTGGACTGTACATGCTCAGATGGAGACCTCGAAGGCAACACAGTACTTCATGAGTAGTCACTGTCTGTTATATATTAGGTCAACCATTACCAGGACACTAATAGCTAATCAAAGTAATTAGGTCGTAGTATTTCTAGAGCTGCTTTAATTTTTGATGTCCTTCAGAAAACTCACTGAAGTAGTTCAAATGTATACCTTTTGAAAAGTTCAATTTCGAAAAAGAAACCATCGATAAATACAAAGTCTTTCCAGTACAGAACCGGGTCCAAAATGTCATAATCAGGCGATCAGGTACACCTTGCACACCTACTGTTTACCGGATTTCCATTGATCCTCATTTAGCCTATATGCCTAATCTGATCTAATCCACCAGCATAGTCGTGCTGGTCATCAGGTGTGTGTGTCAGTGTGTGTGTGTCCACCGCCTGCACCATCATTTAATCACCAGCCACTAACTGAAACGCTATTTGAGTGTGCGGTGAGAGACTGAGAGATGGCCGCCTGTCATGTAAATAGTCCCGCTCGTCTGTTCATTCGGTGAGGAAAGACTGGATGGTTGTGTATTGCTCGGGAAAAAGAATTCATTCAAGCTGTCTAGATCTATCTGCATCAGCCCCATCACCATGATGATGTGCTATTTATAGGAGCAGAAGTGAGTCCAGTGCATGGATTCCCCAGCCTCTGCTGCCCTCCAGTGACAAGACATTGTCATGGAAATCCCTTGATTTTTTACTGACAGAAGGCCACCACATGATCAGGTTGAGTCTTCCTATATGAAAACACAAAATCTCACAAAATAAACAGCATTAGCATTATTGTCATTTTTGCAAATTAATTGTAATTCTATTTATTAGAAAAAAATGGGGGTTCAAATTGGACCTTGTGGCCCCACTTTGGACAGCCCTGCCTTAGCTGACAGAGAGAGTCCTTCTGAGTGATTATGACTGAATAGGGCTTGTGTGATACAGCCATTAGACTCAGACACAAACACTACAATGGGAAAGTCTAAGGAGCCCAGCATTGATCTGAAAGAGCACGTTACTGATTTAAGACGAGTCACTTGGAACCATTTCAAAGCAGTTACACGTCCCAAGATCAACTGTACAAACAACTGTTTGTAAGCATTAAGTGCATGGCACAGTTATGTCACTCACAAGGAATCATGGGTAGATTGTCATCAATGTCGTGCAGACTTAATGTATTCTTTTATGACTGTGTCATTGCTAATTATGTGTTGGACTCATGTTGATGAGTTCAAAACCTTTGAAAAAATATCATCAAACATTAATTTAGTGGCCTTTCTGCGTTCGGTCGCTCTGAGGATGCTGTTGGTCTCATGAGACCCCCTGTTTAAGAACCAGGGTCTACACTGAATTAGTTAATTAACCTATGCTGTTAAATTCAGGTTGATTCTCCACAAAGATGTTTGGAGAAGTCTCCAGGACAACGTGCAAAGCAAACAACTGCCCCAGGGCCTACCAGGGGCTTCATGCAGCCCAAATTATTTTTAATTTCACCTGTATTATCTATTGTGTAAAAACTAACATGATGCAAATTCCTAAATATATTTGTGTTCTGAATGACCACATTACAGCTGACTGAGGCAATAAAGCCCATGGCTCTTTTTTTGTCCAATGTCCCTGTAGTGCATTAATCCATGCAGTCTGGTCCAGAATTCATCCTTAAAATGGGAATAAAGATGGAAACCTTTTTATTTACTTACTTATGTGTGTAAAGGTGTGAAGAGCAAAATGCTGACCTTGGATCTGTGTGAAACAATCCAAACAGCCTCTAGCTCTTCACAGGGCCAATGTCATAGTGAAGCTTCCCGTGCTCTACACACTGATTGTACATCCGGTCATTGTGTTCTATAACAACTGCTATGGCAACCATTTTATTCTCATCACTATCAGTTACAACAAATATTTATCTATGACCAGACTACACCATAGTATATATACTGTATATAGAATTATCAAATTTTATATGAAATCAAGCTTCAACATTCAAAAATGGTCCTTCCACTGATAAACTGTCAGAATTATGAGGTATAATATTAACAATAAATAACTATTACAATTATTAACAGGTGGTTAAAGACCTGGTTGGGTTTAGGAAAGGAGAGGAGGTGGTTAATAAGAAGAGTAGAAGTCTTTACTGTGCACTTACTATGTTAAACGGACAGATCTGTCTACAAATCAGGACTGTGTTGCTTTATGGTGCACGACTGGAAGAGGCCGCTGTTGTTCTAGTTCAGCTGAATCCAAAGCCCTGCAGTTTTTGGCCGCTGCGGATGATGTCAGAGAGTAAAACCCGGTGGAAAAACAATAAAAACACATCCAGTCTGTCTGCCCTCTTGCGTAAAAGGCAAGGACGCCAGGAGAGGGTATAAATCACGGTCCTATGATGGATCGCTGACTCACTTACGTTTTAAAATCTACATTATATATCTGCACTCCTGTCGTCAAAATCTGTATACGTTCAGCATTTCTTAGTGCTGATTTCCTCAGTGTGGCCTGTGTGCAGGAGCAGTTTGGCTCAGGCACCACTTGTTGACACCTCAACCTGCTCAGTCTCCCTCCGTGGATCCACAAGCTTTACATATATTTTATGTTCTACTTGTATCAGATATTTTTTTCACTGTAATCTGCATGCTTCTATAGGACATCTGTTTTCCTCCCTGCGAAAGGACTTTTTTTTATCAGGGGGAAGTTTTTCTAAGGGCGGCGTCTTATAGTGCAACAGATTGTAAAGCCCCCTGAGATATTGTGATTTGTGATTTTAGGCTATATAACTAAAACTGACTCGACTTACACACTTGAACTTACCTGACGTGTGTGGCCACAGTGTCGCCTGATTCTGTGGATACTGAAGACAACAAAGGATGCGCAGGTTGTGTCTTCCAGACAAAAAGGAAGGCTTCTTTTGTAGGAGGCCAACCTGCTGCGACTGACTCAGTCTTCACAGATGTATAAGCATTGACAGTCAAATCTTATGGCTCTGTTCTCTTTTTCTTTCTTTATTAAATTTACAAATGCTTTTTCTATGCTATATATTTAGGCTTTATTAATACAGTTAACATGGTTTGCCATTGTTCTTGGTTTACATAGTGAGTAGTAAAAGGAGATAGCAATGCAAAACCCCTGTAGGAATATATATCACTAAATTAAACGAAACAAAAAAAACTACAGTATGTGAAGTAACAGTAGTTTTGAAGTTATGAAGTCTGTGTATGTTGCCCCGGTCTGTACTGGTCCAAAGATCCAATGCTAGTGGGTACAAACAGACTTCCCTGGTCCCCAAGCTCCATGTTCGAACCACCAGCTGCACGGCTAACTGGGCTAATTAGCTAACAACAGCTACAATTACCTCGGTGTTATGCTGCCCCCCTATTTGTTTAGAGCAAGAATTTGACAGGCAGCCAAAATTCGCTGTCAAATATCCCATTTTTATCAAGTCACTTTTGTCTGACGGAAGTTTTTTATAGTGCAGCTGCCTCGAGTTTTTTTGGTTTGCTAGTTCTGTGGCTCTTACCTGACTTCCACCGGAAGCAGCCTGAAATATTCTAGAGTTTTTCACTTTTTCTTTAGGAAAACAAGGTTTTAAGTCTCAGTTTATGCAAAAATAACTCGACGAAAGCTCACATGTGCTTAGCGTTAGATACGG
This sequence comes from Lagodon rhomboides, assembly GCA_039737535.1. Lineage (NCBI taxonomy): Eukaryota > Metazoa > Chordata > Actinopteri > Spariformes > Sparidae > Lagodon > Lagodon rhomboides. The sequence goes on from CM077806.1 coordinate 12,411,458, forward strand.
ACACAGATGGAGCCCTCTGGTTGTACTTTGCTTTTGTTTTGTCCATATTTGTGCACATTTGTGAACGCTTACGGATGTGGACAAAACTGAGCAGGACAACAAGAAATTCTTGGGTTAGGTGTGCCCCAGTTGCTTAGTCGGTGGAGCGTACGGACCACGTACAGAGGTCTGTCCACGCAGGGTTTGAGTCCGACCTGTTGCCTTTTTTTGTCCTCTCTAATGAAACTGTCAAGTCTGAGCTGCCATCTAGCGGATGTTCTGCTTAACACCCATGCCGACGTCCAGGAAGCAAGTATGGGTCACTGTTACATCATTTGAGGTGGACATAATGGGTGTAAAGACAGAATGAATAAGCCGTTAGGTGGCGATTTCTTTGGAGCGATCCGAAGGTGGAACAAGATAACAGTGTATAATCACTTTAAACCAGCAACACTTTAACAGTCGGCAACATGATGTACATTCAAGTCATACATACATAGCCCTTACCCTAACCCTCCCACTCTGATTTACAAACTGACGTCCTTTACATGTTTATGGTGAATAATACAGTTACAGTACATATTTACTACATTACATATACATCCGACACTACAGTATACACAGCACATGACACTTTAGAAACATGACCCTCCCCTCCTCCAGCCCTCCCCGGCTCACAGGTGGTCCCAGTTTCATTAAATACACTGAATCACATGTGAAAAGACAGAGATTTATATTGGAACATACAGCAGTACATTTTTCTCTCACGTTGTGCCGGTGTGTGAGCTGCAGACGGCGTGTAGACGATCCAACCTTCCCCATCTGGTGGTGGGAGAGGCACGGAGAGGAGGTCAATGTGAAGGCCCAAGAGGCCGGAGGAGAGGGAATTCTAACTCACACATACTGTAGTTACGTAACACACATATGGGCTTTTGAAGGCCAGTCACATGAGCAATATTTTTGATTTCTTTCAAACACAGTGTTTAGGTTCCACACTCATATCATAACCTGATATTATGTTTAGATCTCTGGATTTACAGAAATAGGATCGAATAATTCCTATTCCATACCAGAACATGCTAGAGGGCATGTGGTTTTTCTAATTCCATCTATAAAAATTCTCTTCTCAATCCCGATTTCTCGGCGAGGGAGAAGCAATGGATGTAATTTGCCGATTTATGGGAAGAAAAAAGCTATATAGAGAGCATTCTGTGTGTCTTTTTTTGCAAAACCTTTCATGAACTCAAGTTTTAGATAACCACTGTTTAAATAAACTTGATTATAATTGCCATTCAGATGCATGTCTGATTGTACTGTATATTGTTCTTTTCCCCGCACGTCCGCCCCGAGCCCTGTGCGCACCTCTCTGTTTTCCTAATTGTATGGTGTATCGAAAGGGCACTGGAGTTTACGCATCTATCAATCATACATGACCCATGGTTTGAACCAGGTTGAAGATGAGGTGAGGGACCAGCTGTGGTATGTCAACTCCAACTTGACCTGACACGAAGGGTTTCCAAGGGTAGCTTTTCCCCTGCCAGTGGTTAGCCTAGCATGCAGTCTGTATGATAAAGCTGGGGCTAACCGGTATCTTTTCTTCAACTTGGGATTGATATTGTTCACCTATGTCTTGGATAGCAAGCATTCTCCAACGAGCGTGGACTGGCCATCGGGAAGTTCAGGAATCTTTCCAGTCCACTGATTTAAAAAAAACAAAAAACTAACTAGCCTGTAAACAGGCATTCAACAGGTCACCTACAGCTGCAGCGATGTGGCTGATATAATTCCTAATAGTCGCTGCCATCAAAACTGGAACTGAAAGTTTCTAGCACTCCAGCAGTTAGCATAGTCAGCCGTGATTTTAGAAAAAAATTATAATATAAAAACTCTCATCAACTTCAAATGGAAATGGGTAAAATAAACATATCAATTCATCTTGTTTTTTCACATTATTGACTACAAGGCATAAAATATTTGATAGACTAGCCCAAGCAATGCAAATGATTAAATACTTGCTCTACAGGTGACCATGGTCAGTAGTATGAATGAATGAGCTAATTTGAAGTTTGAGGACAGATGCTGTATTTCCATCTATGAAAGATGTTTCTGCCAGTTTGTGTTTGTGTTGAATAACTTGGGGACTTGCCCGATGTCAGTGACGCAAGGTCAATAATAATCTAAATGTGATTGTGTTAGCTGCGATAAAGTTTCATGATATCACTAGCTCGAATGACTGCACAACCAATGCAACCCATTAGCTTTGGTTAGCAACACATACTTAATCCAAAGACCGTGCCACTAAACACTCCGTCCCCTGGACCTTCAGTTATTTCAGATCTGGGATTGAAAGCTTAATTTTAAAAACCAAAGTCTTTACATATGCTTTGACTGTCTACGACTGTGCTGACTGACTTAAAGCTAGGGATGGTAGGTTATTCTAGAAGCATTTTTCTTTTTTTGTCATACAGTAATTTTGGAATATCTTGACAGTAATCAATAAATTAACACGAAAAATATTCCAGTGACTTTGGCCCTGGTAGGCCTCTAATAAACCCACTCAATCGTTTCATTCATTCATGTTTTTAAGTGATACATGCAGCACTTTCAGAGTATACAACATGGACTAGAGATACAGTCCTGAACTTGTTGGATTTGGAGGTGTAGAGGAGTGATGTAGTGGCATGTTTTTCATGGCAGCATTATGAGTTGATGATTCTGAGTGACAGTGGAGGGCGGGAAGAGAGTCCTCTTGTTTTGCTTTGCAGGAAAAATCAGGAGGATGGAGGAGAAGGCAGAAGACTTTTTCAGAAGTGAAGGTGGTGGCGAGCGGGCAACAGGCCTCCGGGCCGACCTTCGCTGAGAGACGGACGACTCTGTGTTAGTGGGTGATCCGGCCTTTGTTATAACACAGCCGGTGCACAAAAATCTCCCCGCAGGTCTGAACTTGAGCAAATCCTGCTCAGGAGGAGGGCGTGCGAGAAGAGAAACAGAGGATGAAGTGGCATGAAAAAGCATTTCAAGAATTATGACGAAGATGAAAAGAAAAGGAAATGGTCTGAATGGCTGACGGGGAAATGAGAAGAGGATGAATACAGACAAGTACTCAGGAATAATAATGAAAGGAAACAAAAGAAATACTGAGATTTAAAAAGGGACTGGTCCCGGGGAAGCACAAAAGAGGGTCATAAATTATAAAGTGGATAAAGTGCTGGACCTTTGTTGAAGGCCAAGAGAAGTTCCAGTTGTCCATGTGTGAAATTGCTTATTACAGGAAATCCCCATGTGTGGAGAGGGACTGCCTGCCAAGAGAGGCTGTCCATCAGGCTAATTCACTGCTCTGTCTTCACTCACACACTTAAAATCTCCTCCTGGGCTTCAAAAAATGTCAAAGTTGCACTAACTCATGTAAGTGGATCCGTACTACAATAGTGACAAATGTATTTTCCGGAAGGTACAACTTACTAAAAAGTGCGTGTGTGAACTCTGTGGCCTCCTGCAGGAAAAAGGATGCATCATCTCTTTCATTTAGCCACCTCAGACTTCGTACCGTATGCCACTTCCTAGGCAGGACTTCCTATGACATCACTGTCGAACATGACAGCAGCCCTTTCTTATGCTTGTACAACCACTTAAAAAAAAAAGACTCTCAACTACCTCTTAGGATCGGAATGTCACGTTTTTGCCAAGTCGCTGGAAAGCACAGCCCCGCAGTGTGTAATGCTCTAAGTGCAAGCATTAAATGTGTTTTGGCATTTTGGGTGGTGTTCACAAGATAATTCATGGATTCTGTATTAATTCCGATTCTTTTTTGGACGACAGCTGCTTGGTATTTGTCTCGTTTGTCATCACTTGGCTTTGGGAAAGATCCTCTAGAGCCCGAGCCTAGCTGAGTCATGGTTTCGCATGTGGCTCTTGGCAGCGAGGTGGGAGGCTCTTTCCAGTTGGCCACGAATAATTCGGCTAATTTGCACCTGGAACATATGAGAACCCAAACTATGCGTTCACACAGTGCCACAACTGAAAGAAAGCCCGCAAAATCGTACTGCTGCACTTTACTTTGATCAAAGCGGTCTTGCTCTGCCATTCATCAGGTTTGTTTTCTCATATCACTCCCAATGAGCACTAATGGCCAAATCTGAATGTGAGATGGCAGGATGAGGGAGCTTAATGTATTTCCTTACAGCTCAGTTACAGGAAAAAAATGCTCTTGTTTTTCGCGGAAGGATGTTAATGCCCACAACTGAAAGCAAATGTGAATTCCCAGAGAATACAGGGTTTAACTGTTGCTATAGCCCATGGGAGAGGAAATTCAGCACGAGGCAAAGAATCTGATCTCCTTTAATTTTCAGCTGTAGCTCATAATATTGGAGGGCATCCCTTCTGTTTTACGGTCAAGAGTGAGGCCCGGCTTAGCCAGGTAAATTCTGGTTCCCATGAGCACAATCTGGCTTGTAGACACAAATCAATGTGAAGGAGCTGAGGAAAACCAAGTACCATTAACGTGAACGCACCCTAAGTGTTTCGGATTTACGGAGGTTAAGGATCGAAAGAGCCATCTTCATGTCAGCAGGGGCTGTTAACGCACATGTTGCTGTGAAAGTTGAGTCATTGCCTGACTGGTCTGAGGTCATAACTTGGTTAGCGTGGATGGGAGGAATGTAGTGTGCAGTCTGGCGCTCCTTCCACAGGAAAGCCCCTCTCTCTGGAGCCCCGGCTGTTTCATGTGTTTCAAACAATTTCAAGCTCTCAGATTGTACCAGAGCCACAGCCTTGCTTTGTTCACAAAAGCTGCTCGGTCAGCTAATTAAAAAGACAAATACTGAAGTTTTAGAAAAGAAAATTCCAATGATTCATGGTTGTGTTGAACTTTACTCATAAATTCTTATGAACTGTGTTTCTCTAACGTTAAAAAAAGTACACGTGATGAATGTTTCTTGTACGTTTTTACGCATTTTCAGACTTTCAGCACCTATGCCCTAAAGATGCGGCAATATGCATGTTTTATTCACATTGGAATGATCTACTCCGACCTTATACTGATTCCTCCATTACATTGCCTGAAATCGCAGTGTCGAAGAGCCCTTATTTCCTCACCACTTTTCAACTCAGAGTGATGCCCTTGAAAAGTACCATAACACATTGAAACAACAGAGGTCTACAGAGGTCTCACAACCCTTGGTTTGAAGTGTCCCTCTGAAAAAACCTCAGTTTAGAGGGACATGTAGCCCCAAACCTTTGCCCTAACCCTCAACCCAAACAAGAACCAGGACACCCTACCACTAGACATGAATGCACAAAGGATAGGGATAGGTGGTATGGCCAAGGGGTGTATTGGGATTTGGCCTATTTTTGGAAGTCATTTAGTGTCATTAAAATAGCTAATTGGCCTGCGAAGTGCATCAAACCATCTACAAGCAAACTCATGAACCACTCAGGTCAGTCATCCACATTTTGAGCTTGAAAGTTTGGAGACTGTTTACATTGGTGCCCAGCAACAGATGCATATGAAAAATATAGTTTTACAGATTGTAAGTTATGTTCCCTTCATGTAAATAGTTCCATTTCTCCTTTTTCCCTGTTCAAAACTTCTCGTACTGTACACACACGAGACGGACAAATTAGGCCTTTATCACCGGTCAGATCACATTTTCCTTTATTTGTCATGAATAAATGTACTTAGTGACCGTGCGTCAGCTTCAAAATGTGAAGAGATGTTAAATTTTTCCAGTTATGAGACTACTTATTGTCATCAGAATGAATTAAATGTGGCTGTAATAAAATTCAAGCCAGGCAGAGGTTGAATGATTGGCGGAGACAAAGAGCTTTGTGTCTGTGGCTTTTATTTTGTTCGCTTGTCTGACATTCAGCTTGGCCTGGTGCCAGACCAGACATCATCTAAAAGGGGGAACAAAATCTATTATTCTAAAGTTGAGACAGACAGCTTATAAAATGTAAGTACATCAAGTCACACATCACATAAATCCTACATCTGTTACCACGATGCGGTATCGCTGCAATCAATAACATAATAGAACTATGTCTTACTTTATTTCTCTGTCACCAAAATGTATGGCAACTGTCTAAGAAGATTTATATTCTACTGTAAGTGAAACATAAATCTACAGAACAATCAAAAGGTGATCAGGCAACAGTTCAAGCATGCAACACAATCCTAACATTGACATGAGGTCTCAGTTGTGTCTGGGCATGACAGTAGTGTTTGAACAAGTGGATCTTTTTTATTATTCTCTTGAGGCATTTCAAAAGGTCCATCCACATTTTCGTACAGTATATATTGGAGTCAAGTTAAAAGAGTTAGAATGTCTGTAGAGAACAATCCTGAAATAGGAAGTGTCAATCCCTGAGAAAAGGGAACAATCTGATATCGTCTTTTTGGTGTTGTTCCGTGAACATCGTTATTTACGTTGCTCTAGGACCATCACTGCAACTGACCAATCATAGTTTTGTGCTGTCCTAGCTTGGCGACTTGGGATAGAGACCATAAAAATCCGTACATGGAAGAAGTAATCCTTTCCAACACGTCTTTAACAATGTTGAAAGGGACTATTTTAACCCAAACCATGTTTTCCGAAAAAATCATCAATTATGATGTTCCAGGAACAACACCAACATGAGACGCAAAGCTATGACATCACAACATTGGACTGGTCAGTTGCAGTGATGGTCCTGGAACAGCATGATTTACGATGTTCTAGGAACAACAACACATGGTGATATCAGATGAACCAAGAAAAGGCAACCAAAGTCTTTCACAAATGGTGTTGTTTACTCTTCTACCTTCCTTTTCAGCTTTCTGTTCTTTGATTTCTTTTTCCATCGTCTTTTTCCAAGATGGTTGGTGAACAAGTTATTGTATCTCTCAATCACCTGTTGCTCCTCTCTCTCGTCTTTGTACCAGGGTCCCCACACGCCCCCATTGTACTGAGGGTTGGAGCGCAGGTCTTTAGCTGGGTATCTTACCGGCACTGCAGTCTTATTATACTGCGCTAACCGCATTAGCATCTTCTTCACTATATGAGGGTAGCGCTGAGACAAGTCCACTCTCTCATAAGGATCAGCTGTGATGTTGAACAGCCAGATGGACTTACCCCGGTCCCAACGGACACGCTCATTATGCCATCGATTAATTATCTGCTGGTTGGAAAAGGTCTGTGGGGGAACCCAGTCGCTGTAGCCCGGGACACCTGTCAGCAGCTTCCAGTGGCCCACCCGGATCGCAGCCTGGATGGCTGTGTTCCATAAGCCGTACCCGGCCTTCCACGAACCATTCTTGGCCTTGATGTAGATTGGGTCAATGTTATGAAGAATGTCCTGGCGAGGAGATGGGCGGCCTTCACTGATAGCCTCCCAGACATCGTATCCATCCAGATTTAGATCTTCGTCTAAAGTCCCTTCACCCAGGGTCACCAGTGTAGGGAACCAGTCAGTGATGTGGACCAAAGATCGACATTTTGTCCCTTTGTTGACCAACAAGGGACTGTGAACAAAGCCCACCGCCCTGATCCCACCTTCCCAGTAGGTGGCTTTACTTCCCCTCAAGGGCCAGTTGCTTCCACCTGCTAATGGCTGGCCACCGTTGTCTGAGGAGTACACTATAACTGTGTTGTCATAATAACCGTAGCGTTTTAGTGCTAACGTGAGGTTGTGGATAGCTTCATCCAGGCAGGACACCATGGCTGCATATTTTCGACGATGCACATTTGGAATGGCCTTGTAGCGCTCAAGGTAGCGAGCAGGAACTTGTAACGGGGAATGAACCGCCTGGTAGGCTAAGTAGAGAAACAAAGGTTGTCTGCGAGGGTTGTGATTGGCTAAGATGTTGATAGCCTTTCGAGTAAACATTATGGTTGAGTACATGCCACGGTCCTGTTCCCAAGCTGCTTCTTCCCCTTCATACAAATCATAGCCACACATACCAGGGCCTTCACATTTATAGTGACTGTAGTAGTCCCCACTTCCTAGCAGGGAGCCGAAGAAAGTGTCAAAGCCACGCTGGGTGGGCATGCAGCCCCGCTTGTAGAAGCCCAGGTGCCACTTGCCCACCATGTGGGTGGAGTACCCTGCTTGTTTGAGCTTCAGAGGCAGGGTGACGTTTTCCAGGGGCAGGCAGTTGGGCTGGGTAGCTCGGATGATGGAGTGCTGAAGGCCTGTGTGGATCTGATACCTACAAAATAAAAACAGATACCATCCCGTCAGAAATAAGAACATATTTAAAGAAATATGCATCCGAAATTTTTTTAGACATTGATGAAAATTGTATGTTTGAAACTAGGACTACTATGTCACGTTTTTTCACGGGACTGTTTAACTCTGGTTGATGTAATGCACATGCTCAATCTAGGTGTTTTGTTCACTGTTTGGGTGTCACTGTGATCTCTGTTATTGGTAGTTTCCTTTGCAACATGGCTAAATTAGTTGAACAATGCCTCACACAGAGTCAGGTCTTTGCATGCAACTAAACATCCTCTCTAACCTGGCATCACATCACACACACACAACCACACTTGTATATAGTACATGTTAGTTAGATTGTGTGTTTTCAGTATTTGCGTTAAAAATAAAGGCTTTTGAACCTTCATGCTGTCTATTTAATATTGTACAATAGTGAATGTTGCCGACCTCTACTCTGTCAAGGACTCCAAACTCCTTCGACAATTACTTGCCGTTATGGTAATTTTGGTTGTAGTTATTAAGTTAATCATTGATCAGAGTTACAAACTGACAGTTTAGTACCTTTTCATGAGACTGATTTGGTGAATCGGCTATCTTTTCCCTTCTTCAATGGTGGTGCTAATTTAAATTAGATCTTAGTATTTATCCTAACTAATAATCATCCCTGATAATCATTAATTATTACTAATAGCCAATTCCCTATTAATGTTTAATTAAAGCATAACAGCCTTTACTTTACTTTCCTTGTTTAAATGACATTTACCACTTGGCTATGTTTCCAAAAACACTATTAAGCCTTCCTCTATATTCTTTACTCGAACTGTCAAGAGTTCTCACTGTCAAGATAGAATAATAACCCCCTCTGTGTGAGTTTATTTGTATAATTTTCACATGCTATTTCATGACATTTCAAAAAAATAATCTCAATACAGAAAATGCTACCAATATAAAAATCTGGAGATCAGGTTTGAAAGCAATAGGTCGATCACTTACAGAGATAATCATTGTAATGAAAATTGTACACTGATATCAATACATCTTGAGAACAACAGACCCCATCCAAGGCAAACATGTTTGACTAAAGAGTGCTCATAAGACTGACAGGGTAATATTCAACTGATGTCTAACACTGCAGTGAGAGGAGGTGGATGGGTAAGATCTGTCACTCAAGAACAGACAGGAAACCAATGCTTTTCTTTTCTTTTTCTTTTTTTTTTTTTTTACTTTTGGGCTCACCGAGTCAAACCAAAAGTGATTTGCTGATTTGCTTTTCCATCACCAGTTTCCGCACCGGAGTAGCTTTGGTAAGGGGGTGAGTAGTTGATGACTCAATCAACATTTTTGGGCCAACTGTTCCTTTCAACAAGATGTGCATATTTTCAATTCCCTGCACAAAAACAGGAATTATGGCAATGTTCACAGCATACACAGACTTTAGAGTAGCTTGCACATGGTTTTGGGGTGCACAGAGTACTTACTTATTGGTGATTCATTGACTTTTCATTTAAATAGGATGGATTTTATTGAAATTTGATAGGTGCATTTATGATTACCAAACGATAAATTGTTAATACTTTGATGTTCCCCCGATCACCATCGACAGGTGAGAAATTGTCCATTGACTGTGAACACAATAAACTTTACGTAATGGGTGCAGGAACCCATGGCAGAATAAACAATGTATTGACTGTACGTATGTTAGCTGTAGCTAGGTAGCTACATGTACTGTGTATTAGCGGAGCGCATCTGTGTGTGTAGTTTTGTCACAACTGAGCCTTCACCACCTCCATTAACCAATTTCCGGAGGGAAATCCTGACCACTGACCCCTCTCATCACCAATGTGTTTCAATTCCAGCTGCAAATGGCGGAGAAATTCCTGTACAAACCTGGTCACGAAGCTGTTTGTGCTCGGGGGAACTTTACTGTCTGCCCTGCACTGTTCTTTGCTAAAACAAAATGCCATCTGGGTTTGATGCCTCCAAAACCTTTGGAAAACCAGTTAGGAAATAACTCTTACTAATGTTTACAACTTGGCAACAACGGTTCCCACGGATTTCAAAGTCGGTTCCCAGGACCTTTAAAACGTTTAACTCCTCAGGATAATAATGCTGCATAATTCCAAATATGATACCTCTATTCATGGCAAGTCTTTGAGGTCATGTCAGTGAATTCAAAATGAGACCACACTGGCCCCGAGCCAAGAGAGTGTCTTGGTTTCATATGGCGATGGGAAGAATTTCACTTGGTGGTGTAGGCAGGGGGAGCTCTGAAACCAGAGTACAATCATGCACACTCAGGGGATAGATGGGGCTTTGTTGGTCTGTCATTAGGTGAAGAGATTGGAGTGCGATGAACTAAGAGAGGGATGGGAATAAGGGAAGGAAAGTCAAGGCAAAATGTGTTTGTGGCTAACACACCATCAACAACAAGAACAAAGCCTAGCATGGGAATGTTTACTCCCCTACTTTGCCGAAAAAAATCCACATAACATATAATCAACTCGCTGAAAAGTGAGTACTTGTAAAACCTCGTTCTCCATAATCTTTCCATAAAAATGGTTAATTTGGCCTTGTAACTAGCCGAAACATGCCCTTAAAGAGTTTTGGATGTAATACGCTCCATTATCTTCAATCTCTATTTGTAATCTCTCCATTTATACAAGGATCATTTTCCCCTCTCTACCATTAACTATTTTTATTTGTCAGGCACTCCTGCATCGATGCCAAGAAAGCGAAAGAACTAAAGAGAAAAGAGCTTTGTAAAACCTGAAGTGAAAATAATGCATGGTGCAACCAGAAAGAAATGAACACAGATGGAAATTGCATGCATGCGCAGATTTATTAAGACATGTATGCATGTGTGCATGTGCTTGAGAGTCAACCCCCTTTAGAGCCCCGGCCCCTGCTTTCTGAACTCCTGCAGGTTTGGTGGTGTTCACATACCATGAGGTTACAGCCGTGTAATGAGAATGTCATGCAAAGTGTAGCCTGTGATCCCTCCACAAATCAGTCAAAGCAGCCTCAGGTCCTGACGGGGAACGGTGCAAGGTGGAGCGCAAAGACTTTTAAATTACCCCTGCGTTGTTTCTCCTTGACATACGAGGGGGTTCACGGGGAGGAACGAGGTCTTGACTTCGCCGGTTTTTGGAGAACCTGAAGGACAGTTCTAGGTCTTTAGTATTTATGAGGCCTTAAAATAATGACTGCAGTTACTACTACGCTCTGGAGACCCACCTTCCCTCCCAGAAGCCCCTCCATATGTCCAGTGTGACAGATTTACAGGTTTCTTTTAAAAACCAAGCAGGGGCATGAGTAGGCAGCCACAACACGGGGGCCAAAGCTCTGGTATCAGGCTTCTCTGCATCCTTTATCCAGAATGCATTCAAGCCACGCACAAGCAAGGAAATGCAGCAGACAGGGGTTTAATACCCTACCTTATCAGGCCAAAGGGTCGGTGCATTCCTCGCGTAAAAAGCAGAGTTATGGTCTCGAACGGCGCTGTAATCACGCTATCTCTCTCGCTTATTTACACAAGCGCTGAGCCACGAGGCCAACAAATTACACACGTCATTAAATTCAAATCACCATACGTCGGCGATCGCTCGAGTCCCACAAGAGAAGTGCACCGGCCGTTACTCCAGCCACTGAGGTTGTGGAGGTTTTTCCCCGAGCAGACCTGATACCCGGGCCGGGGCCTTCTCTTGCACTCTCTCTGCTCCACGTCCTTCGCACATATGGTTCGAATAAGCAGCATCGACTCAGCGCTCTGCATTTAATCAAAGTCAGCCCCGGAGTAGTTCGTCTTACTTAGCTCTTCCTTTCAGCAGGCTCTTCGTTCGCTTTCTTGCTATCTCTGAGTATCTCCCTTCACTTCTGTGCCCTCAAGTTCTCCTTTTTACACACTTGAAGCAATGAAGGTTCTTTCTTTTCCGAGTCTTCTGTTTCAACAAATCCAAGCTGCTCTGGGACAAACCAATGCGGGGCGAGTAAGGGAAGTGAAAGAGTGACAGATCACTAAAACAACAAGAAAAAGGGGTGACTGGGAGGCTAAGACATGTTTGAGATAAGTGTGGATGGATGGGGAGTGTGTGAATAAGTAGGAGAGGGAGTTTCATGAGAACAGTGAAAAGAGCAGCTGTGAGCAAAGCAACGACCCCACTCTCCTTTAGCTTTTGACACGATTCAAATCCAGTGGGCTATACTGTAAGAGCACAATGTTCAAGGGTGGAGTAAAGCCGATGTCCTTGCTTGAGGCCTGCTCCTCACTGACAACACAGTGTCATCTTTTGTTGGTTTATGGATGGTAAGTCATCCAGCAATGTATGAGAATGAGGATGGAATCTAATTTAGTTCTTCTTTGATTGACATGGTTGACTTTAGCTTAAAAAAACCCTGTGGCCAATGGAAATTTGGCCTGGGGGTTACCATGAGTACAAATCCATCTGTAGGGGGTAGATACCCTTTTCTGAAGTGCAAAATGGAAACATTAAGACTAATTTAATGCTTAACGCTAGATACAGATACGGATGGAGCGCTCTGTCCGTACTCTCATTTTGTCTGTAATTGTGCATGAAAGTTTTCCGAAAGCTAATGCAGACGACATAGAGCAGCACTGCCGGTATCGTGGAGGGCAGTGTAGCCAATATTTCAGGCGAGAAGACCATTGGGCATGGCGAAGAAGTTTGAACAACGGCAGACATCTGAAAGTTGCCGATTGCGATGAGAAAAAGCTTCACGTGCCAACCAACAGAAAGCACATAACCAATATGTTCCAGCTCATAAACAGCCCTTGATAATGGAGCGTGCTACGAATAAGACGCCAACAGCAAATCGACCGTCAAATCCCACGTGTGCTCCCTCACTGGCTCATTTTAAACGATCTATCCAATCTCTAGGTGCTACGAGTGACACGCAAACTGTCAACAACAAAATCATTTAATAGGTATGTGGTTTGTTTGCACCCTCGCCATGTGATTGAGAACCCCACAAGAGCGCGGAGTGAGGTGTTATTATGGGTTCCACCACAGCTCCCACGAGACCAGCCGTACTCCGCCTGCTGTCAGTAACTCTGGACTCGGAGCTAACCTCTTGTGGTTCCATTGCTTAACAATGAACCTAAAACCATCTGGGCACTGTGTGCATATCTGATTTATCGTGACACGATTTGTGCTGCAACGAGACCAATCCATGACACACGGAATTCAACAATCAACAAACTTGATACTGGTGAATAAACTTACTAGGCCACTGTCAAAAATGGATAAAGATATCAGTCGAATCAAATTTTGCTGTTCAAAAAATGATGAAACTGTTCCTCGTCTCTTTTTCAGTTTAGCGCCACACTAAACTTCTTCATTAGTCTACATCAGCATTAGTACGGTTTACCTGCAGCCTCAGACTCACGTTTTAATGCCCTTCTTCGTCATCTGCAATGAGATTTCGCCATCTCTTGCTCATAGTTCAGTTATGACATCGCAGTGCACCATGGAGCGTCTCTCCTGTCAGGCTCCAGACAGCACTGTCAGAGCATGGCCAGCGCTACACATTTGGATTTGGTGCCTCTAAATTTCAGCCTCTTTCATCAGCTTATTACCATCATATCTTGTTAGCTGGATTTTTTTCAACTAATGCAGCAGTCAGCGTACTCTAACAGACAACAATCAGACTCCGACCGACAGGCTCATCAACTTTCAGGGGGCAGGCCTAGATGTGCCAGTGTTTTGTTTTCACAATCGGGTTTTGATTCGTTTTTTATTTGTTTAATTTTGAGATACATTTTCCGCATATATGAATGTAACCATCATCATAACCATGTAACACCAAACACCAGTTTAACACCAAATTTGTCGAAAAATCCCACAGTTTATTTCGGACCCACTCAGATGACCACCTGTGGGCCTTACGGACTATTCACCGCATCCTGTACACATTCGTCAAACATTTTTTAATTTCAGGGGCCTTGCAGAGGAGCAAGCTCTGCCCTTGCCTTTGGCAATCCACATTTCATGATCAGTAGAGATCAGAGAGCAGAACTCTGAACATGAAGGACAGCGGTGACTTTAAGCCTCTAATCTCATTAGTGCAGCTTTGAGAAAACCAGACAGGTTGACATTTTTCTGATGCTGTGGGTTTCCCAGGGGGCGAACAGCATGGAAATCTTTTCTCAAGCTCCTGTTACTGGAAGGTTAAAGTGCTTTGCTACGGTTCCAGTAGCAGCTGCACACAACTGCTTCTATGAATGTGCCAAGTCTGCTTTATCTTCACTCGCTGAGATTTGCTAACCTCATCAATTCACAAGAGGTCATTTCTTAACATTGAGAACTATTTTTCCTGTATGGTTTACTTCAGACCAAATTCGAGTAAACTTACTTTGGTCTACTTACTGTACGGTTCATTCCTGCTGCTGCGCCTTAGGGTGTCACAGCTAGTGAACAGAAAACGACAGCCACAACATTTCAAACATTCAACTGACATGTCACTAACAAGAAGAAGGCCTGGGTGACGAAACGATCGCAGTATGGATCAGAAGTAGATGCTTCATTGATTGTTTGATAGTTTCAGGTCAATGCTTTAAATGCAAACTTATAGAAAGCACATAATGAATATGTTCTGGGTCATAAACAGCCGGTCATATCACTTGATAATGGAGCAGCCAGTCGTTAAACAGACAAATCCCATGCTTGCTCCCTCACTGGCTCATTTAGACAGCCTATAAAATCTCAAGGTGCAACAGGTGACACACAAACAGCCACTCATTTACTGTAACGGGTTTGTTGCACCATTTCTGAGTTATAGTTTTGCTGGTGAACACATCAACCTCTTTGGCTACTATTCAGATATACTGCCCAGGCCTAACAAGAAGTATCTGAGCAATGGCTTACTAGTTATGAGTAGGGCTGGGTAATGGCAAGGACTTCATGGTACGATATGTATCACGATACACGGGTCACGATACGATTATATCACAACACATTGCTATATGATGCATATTGTGAAATACAAGTTGCTGTGTACGATCTGGGTAATCTTAATACATCACATCACATTATATTGATAATTCAGCAGATAAATTGAGTGAAAAACAATTTATATTGTGAAAATAAATATTGCAATGTAATGCCATATTGATTTTAAAGCACAGCCCTAGTTATTACTCAGATGTACACCGATCAGGCATAACATTATGACCACCTGCTTAATATTGTGAAGGTTCCCCTTGTACAGCCAAAACAGCTCTGACCTATCAAGACATGGACTTAAGACCTCTGAGGGTGTCCTATGGTGTCTGGCACCAGGGCACCTCTGGGTCCTGTATGTTAAGGGGTGGGGCCTCCATGGATCAGACCTGCTCCAGCACGTCTTACAGACGCTCGATCAGATTGGGATCTGGGGAATTTGGAGGCCCGGTCAACACCTTGGGCCCTTTATTGTGTTCCTCGAGCTGTTCCTGAGCAGTGTTTGTGGTATGTCAGGGCACATTGTCCTGCTGGGGGGCCACTGCCATCGGGTAGTGTTGTTGTGATGAGGGGGTGTACTTGGTCCACAACAGTGTTTGGATGGGTGGTGCGTGTCAAGTGGCATCCACATGAATGCCAGCACCCAAGGTTGCATTAGAGCATTTACTTCTGCCAATTCAGCTTTGGTGATATGCAGGCCAAAACAACTTGACAAGAACCAGGCTAAATTAGGATGAAAAGCTTTCATACAAGATAAGACTTTATCAGGGAATTAGGCACGACTATCTAAGCTACATGTAGTCTATCACATGCTATAGACCTAATTATTTTCGTATTTCACCTCGGTGATTCCCCAAGAGCCCAACATTTTTGTTACTGGCCTTTAGAAACTGTGCTGTGTTTTAATGTTGTTAGGTACCGATATCGGTGGTATTGGCCTTGTGTTACTGGGTATCTGATCGAAGCCAAATGTTGTGGTATCGCCCACACCTAATTTATGGCATACAAGACCTAGTGTAACTATCTGTCTGTGACAGACTGGTGACATGCCACACAATGTTCTGTCTTGTAATCTAGAGTCTTGCAGCCTTTATGCTTTGCACACTGTATGACTGATTAGCGACAGGGGGTCACACACTCTGAGGACACACATGCAAGACATAAAGCAGGAATAACGCGGTCCAGGCAGTCAAAGTAGTTTGCGCTAGATTCTCCTTGAACAATTCACATATACAATCATTGCACATGGGAGCTGATCTGGGGCTTTTTGTCATCAGTTTCCAAAAAACCTTCTGCAACTAGAAAAATCAGGGCCAGAATGTGAAATGGGCTTGACAAGGAACGTAGGTTTTTCCCATGTTTCCCTATATGGAAACTTTTCACTCTGCTCGGTAGGTGATCTGTAACAGCTGAAGTGGAAGAGTTTGTGCAACAAAAAAAAAGCGATCTGTCTTTCAAAGATTATGGGAAAGAAAAAGAGAATGTGTGTTACGGACGGCATTATCCTCAATAACCGGAGTGATAATGTGTTATTGTCTTATTTTGACCCCGCGGTCTCTTGAGTGTTTTCAGTCGTTTAATTTGAGTAAAGATATATATCAAAAAGAAGTCATTATATTCAGTGAGCATGCAGCTGGGTTCACTTACAGGAGGTTTCCATGGTACCCAGTTTAAACATCCAGCTCACACAGATACAGTCATGGTTAAAAGTTCACATACACTTGTAAAGAACATGTATATCATGGCAGTCTTGAGTTCCAGTGATTTCTGCAAGTCTTGTTCCTGTGATGGCATGAGTGGAACACAGACTACTTTGTCATTGTAAAACATTCATGAAGTTTGGTTCAATAATACATTTATTATAGGTCAAATGTGACCAAATCTGCTGGGTGAAAAATATAGATATAGTTAGTCTAATATTTGGTTAAATGTCTCTTGGTCATTTTCAACTCTATTATGTTCCAGCAACAAGCTTCTGGTAGTCCTCTGGCTGAATTTTTAACAACTCCTCTTGGCAGAATCAGTGAAGTTCAACTAAATCTGTCCGCCTCCAAACATAATTATGCTCATTGTGGTTAAACAACTCAGTTTTTGTTTCATCTGACCACAGAGTTTTCCTCCAGAAGGTTTTTTTCTCTGTCCATGTGATCAGCAGCAACCTTCAGTCGAGCTTTAAGGTGCCACATCTGGAGCAAGAGCTTCTTTCTTGCACGGCAGCCTCTCAGCCCATGTTGCCGTAAAACACACTTGACTGTGGACACCTGTCTTCCAGCAGCTTCTAATTCATCGCAGACTTGCTTTTTGGTGGTTTTTGTTTGACTCCTGACCATCCTGACCAGTTTTCTCTCAGCAGCGGGTGACAGTTTGTGTTTTTCTTCTTGATCCTGGCAGTGACATAACTGTGCCATGCACTTTAGACTGTACAAACAGTTGTTTGCACAGTTGATCTTGGGACGTGCAACTGCTTTGAAATGGCTCCAAGCGACTCTCCTGACTTGTTCAAATCAATAATGTGCTCATTCACATCGATGTTGAGCTCCTTAGACTTTCCCATTGTTGTGTTCCTGGCTGAGTCTAATGGGTGTATCACACAAGCCCTGTTAAACTCGGCCCAGAAAAGCTGTTATCAATCAGAATCACTGCGAAGCAGTTAAGAGTCTGTTATTGTTCAAGTTGCTGCATGTATATTTTTAAGCCAGCAGATTTGTTCATACTTTCAGAAGATCTTTAATAAATTCATTTTCATTCATGAATGTTTTTTGTGACAAAGTAGTTTGTGAGAAAAATGAGAGCTGTAGAAAAGATTGGATCTGAAGACCGCCATGCTCTTTATAAGTGTATGTAAACTTCATGACCACGACTGTAGCTGATGTTTTCATGTTAACACCTCAACGGACAGTGTTCGTTCACTCAAACTAAAACCACACCTAGGCAAGACCGGAGCAAAACTGGACGCCTGCCAGAAAACAGCGCCACCCAGCAGGTCTCCTCCCTTTTATAGCTGTGGAGCGGAACCGATGCAGGAGGTGGCGGAGGAGAGGTCCTGCAGAGCGGCACGTACAGAGAGGAAAAACTGCTGATGTAAGACGTACAGTCAGCAAACTACAAAGCCACACCATGATTCATCCCCTATAATACCCTAACCTGCCTCACCCTTCATCCCTTACTTTAGGTTGCACCCTGATTTGGATATCAGATTTTTTTTCTAAAATAAAAGAAAGAGAAAAGAAAATCAACTCAAGGCCCGCTTACCATCTTTTTCTGAACTTTGACACATAATTCAATTCCCACAACTTTAGCCATTCGTTTCCAAGGCCTCGGCAGTTATTCTACCTGACGTTAACAGCGCCTATGTTTTTATGAATCCTAACATCGGGGTTATCGAGCTTTAGGGAAAACGAGCAGCGATGCTACATCGCAGAGCAAAGTCAACGTATTTTAATGACTGCAGCTTGGATTCTGCTTGTCTGGGCTGTGCGTGAGCAACCACTGCTGCAGATGTGTATTTTGGTCTTATATCCTGTGACTTTAACATGTGTGCCTGGTTGTCTTTACAGAAAAATGATGCACCTTTTGTTTTTTTCCCAGTGTTACTTACCCCCGTTGGCAGTACGTTATGTCTACAGCACAGTGCAAATCATTTTAAGAGTGTTCCTTTTATGATTATTAAAACGTATATGCCGTGTATATAGAGGAGTTTAGACATGGACAAAGACTTTCACAGAACTGTGCATCTGCACATCAGTTACATCTGTTTTACCGACTTGTAGGCTATGTCGCTTGCTAATTTAGCCAAACACTAAGCCGTGTGTATGTGCGCGTGGTAATACAAGCGTTTCTATGTCTGTAGCGTCGCTGCTGAGGACACGTGCCCCAGAGCGGCTCCCTGACTGCACTGTTTGTCCGTCACCGCACTTAAACCAACTTGACCGGGAATCCTGGCCCGCGGTGTCAAATGCAAGATGACACCTGTCACACGTGCATGTTTTTTTTCTTTTATACCTGTGTATAATGTGTACATTTGTTTTCGTCCCCCGTTTCTAACACCACCCCCCCTCTTGGCTGAAGTTAAAAGAGTCAATGCTCTGCAAACCTCTGCAATGAGGCATAATTCCAGATGGAGATTTCATCTATTGAAAACAGGGTGAGATGTGTCTGATTCCAGATTCATTGAATACATAGTGTGTTTGCTTTGCAGTAATCAATCAGAGCAGCACATTGAAATGTCTACATAAAGGAAACCTCACATTTTGCAAGCTGGTGAAAGCATAGACAAGTGAAGACAGCAGCAGTTACCACCTCCACTAACAGTCTTCCTGGAGGAAACACTGCTTTGTTATCATAGGCAACAGAATTGATGGTCTGCTCTATAAACACAAAATCCATGTTGACATGTACAACAGTGTCTCTGAAGTGGAACAGAGCAGCCGGGCTACTGTGTGACTGTGAAGACAAGGACAGACACACTGGATGACAGGGGATTGTTAGAGTGTCAGGAAACATCCATCATCTGTCCATCCATCATCCATCCATCCATTCATCATCAATCCATCCATCATCCATCCATTCTTCATCTATCCATCCATCCATTCATCATCAATCCATCCATCATCCATCCATTCTCCATCTATCCATCCATCCATTCATCATCAATCCATCCATCATCCATCCATTCTTCATCTGTCAATCCATCCATCCATCCATCCATCCATCATCAATCCATCCATCATCTGTCCATCCATCCATCCATCCATCCATCCATCCATCCATCCATCATCTGTCAATCCATCCATTCATCCATCCATTCATCATCAATCCATCCATCATCCATCCATTCTTCATCTGTCCATCCATCCATTCATCATCAATCCATCCATCATCCATCCATTCTTCATCTGTCCATCCATCCATCCATCATCAATCCATCCATCATCCATCCATTCATTCATCATGTCAATCCATCCATCCATCCATCCATCCATCCATCCATCCATCCATCCATCCATCTGTCCATCCATCCATCCATCATCTGTCCATCCATCATCCATCCATCCATTCATCATCAATCCATCCATCATCCATCCATTCTTCATCTGTCCATCCATCCATTCATCATCAATCCATCCATCATCCATCCATTCTTCATCTGTCCATCCATCCATCCATCCATCCATCCATCCATCCATCCATCCATCATCTGTCCATCCATCCATCCATCCATCATCAATCCATCCATCATCTGTCCATCCATCCATCCATCCATCCATCCATCCATCCATCCATCCATCATCTGTCCATCCATCCATCCATCCATCCATTCATCCATCCATCCATCCATCCATCCATCCATCTCATTCATCTGTCCATCCATCCATTCATCCATCATCCATCATCCATCCATTCTTCATCTGTCCATCCATCCATCCATCCATCATCTGTCCATCCATCATCCATCCATCCGTTCATCCATCATCTGTCCATCCATCCATCATCCATCTATCATCCATTCATACATCAGCTGTCCATCTGTCCATCCATCCATCATCCACCCATCCATCCATCCAGTCCATATCTGTGCCTGCCAATCCTCCCTTGTTTATTTGCCAGCTCACATTATGCAAGATGTTACTTAACTGTATCATTACTGATCATCATCAAATATCTGATTTGCTCGACTACATAAAAACCCGGGGGTGAACTTTGTTGATGACCTCCTCCGTCCATTTCAGATGGTTGTAAAAGTAAAACCTTTTAAAAAGAAGATCTCGCTGAACTTGCATGATTTTTTTTTTTTACGTCCTGATCTGCACCATCACTGCCCATCAGCTGAGAGACCTGATCACATCATGTGGCTCCACAACTCCACAATAATCAACATGTTAGGAATTGATCAGCTGATGCTGACTGGATGACAAGGTTTTCCATTTCAAAGAGGACCTGACAGACTGCCTGAACTACTTTCATCTAAGATGTTTTATCCGGTGAACTTGGTGAGCTGAAGGATCAGAGTTAGGGGACCACAGACTGTGGTCCTCAGTGTACCGTACCTGCCGGTCATGAGCTGGCTCCTGGACGGGCTGCACAGCGGCTGCACGTAGTAATTCTCCAGCTTGACTCCCTGAGCCGCCAGCCGGTCCAGGGTCGGGGTTTTGATCTCGGAGCCGTGGTACCCGACATCGCGGAAGCCCTGGTCGTCCACCAGGATGAAGACGATGTGGGGCTGCGAGCTCGGCTTGTCGAACTCGTTCCCTCGGTTGCGCGGCCGCGCGTTCCAGTTCTCCCACGACAACTGAACGCTCCACGTCTGAGAGATGATGAAGCTGAGGAATAAAGTGACCGGAACCAGCAGGATGAACATGTTTTCAGCCGGACCCGCACCTCCAGGCGCGGTTAGGGACGGTGTGTGCGGGGGGAGACGCGGTACACATGTTCAGGGGGGACGGCAGCGCTTGGGAATCGGGCTCGCATAGTGTTCAGTCCTTTTTTTCCCCTCTCTCCCCCTGAACGCACCCGGTCCACTGACAGCTCCGTCGGTTTTTGTCAAGAAATCAACAGTGTCGGTGAATCCACGTGGAGAAATACCCAACTCATCTCCTTTCACATCACACTGTGCATGTTGCAGACCTGTCTGCACATTAAACCGCTCGGAGGGCTGCTCTCTGCGCGCAGCCTGTCTATCATTCCCCCCGCGACTTGTCAAAAGACGCGCAGAGGAAGTTTCGGAACTCCAACGAACCGTGAAGTAGCAAGTCCACAGATGTCCCCCATCCTGTCGGCCGGCGGCCCCCTCCGAGCCAAGAGCTCACTGAGGACTGAGGACTGAGGACGGGCTCTGGAGAGGTTCCGAGGGGAGGCACTGAGTCGATGTGTACGTCCTCATCCAGCACCGTGCTGTGCTGTGAGACACGACGCGTTCACGTGCACCACGAAAAAAAAATCTTTTCGCTCCGCGGGTTATTGCGCAACGTTCGGTCTGCTCTTGATCAGCTGCAGCGCTGTGCACCGAGCCTGAACGTCTCAAAGTGTCTGGCTTTAAATGCACTGAAGTGTCAAAAGTAATTATCTGGCAATACATGCACGTTATAAAATATAGTCTACAGATAAAAGTAAATATACATAGGCTATATTTACATGTAGGTAGCATATACTGTATGGTAGGGGTTGACCAAGTGTCTGCCTGGATGATTATCGGATCTGATATTCAGTATTTTTATGAATATTAATAATACTATCAGTTGTAGTTATCAGTTTCAGATAAAATCACTTTAAAAAATCCTTAAAACTATACTTAAAGGAACACTTCAACCGAAAATTAAGGCATTATCCGCTCACGTCTTTGCGATCTCTGGATCTGGAGCCCAGGGATCCCAAATTGATTTGAAAAGAATTGATTTAGCTACGCCGCCTCTTCAAAGTCAAAATCTTCAGTGTAACTGCTAACCTAATTAGCATTAGCGCACACCCTTTCTGAAGCAAGGACATTATAATGACACCTGGACACGGCCATGGAGGCAAAGTCTTTCATTGCTATGAAAGCTGCTCAGTGGCACATGAAGCCAAAGTGACCCAACTGTCCGCACTGTGGGGCCCATAGAGCGCGTTAGCTTTTGCTGACTGAACCGACTAACTTCTGGTTTAGCACCCAGCTAACTTGCACGAACATGACAAAAATGTTATCATGCAGCTCATCTAGACTTTCAAAATATTATTGGACCGAATGGCTCAAATTCTGACAGTGAGTCATTTAGTGGAGGTTGTGACACAAAAACATTATTTCCCACCGTTTTACAAGACTTCTTTATGGGGAAAAGTCTGTTTGGGCCACAGTGCATCAACTGACGATTTAATTACACAGTTCGGCCACTACAAAAGCTGTCTTCAAAGCCTGGGGGCCAGGTCTGAAGTGGCTGCACAAGCTCGGCCGTGCATCGAAGGGTGTAAATAAATTTTTTTCAAAACGGTTTGGGATCTCAGGTATTCTAAGGACTTAGTGTTTTTCCATTGGGTGAGTAAAATGTATATGGTTTTGTATTGTGTAGTGTATTTAATTGCCACTAGGCCTGTCAAAATAACACGTCAATTTCGATTAATTACAATTAATTAATCGCGCTCTATGACGCCCCTTGACCTTGGGTCCCTGAACACCTTCCACAGCGAGTTATACCATCACTACCAGATGGTGCCATTTAAGCATGAATAACATCATTAGCATGGATAGCAATAGCACCAATCAACGATAGCTGTTACTCAAACGCAAAGTCTTTTTTTATACTAAGGAGCTGCAGAGCTTTTTACTGAATCTAAGAGTAATACAATGAGTCATGAGTCTGGGATGCTTCTCACTAATACTGCTACTCCCTTTTATAGGAAATTCTAAGATATAGTAGACAGTCGATTTTACCTTGAAAGGTCAGTGAGAGCTCTCATTTCAGTCTAGTTGTAGTCTTTTTTGGTCTCAAACATTTCTCGTTTGTTCTCCTAAAATTCCTTAGGAGCAATAGGTGAGACATGACAGCTAGCAACAGGAGCCTGACTTGAGATATGACGGAGCTTTATTTGAGACCTCTTTTGGAGATACATGAACTGAGGAGACTGGGATGAGAGTAGATTGATTTCATAAAGAGAGCTCTCTGATGTCTCTGCCTGAGATCAAGAAGAGACACAAGAATTGAGACAATCTGAGACTTCATTGAGAGCTTGATGAGATCTCCTTTGAAACTTACAGGGAGCCCAGGTTGAGATTTTGTGCACCTGTTTCTCAGGAGAAACAATTGAGCAACAGGAGAAATGAGCCACAGCCTCACTTTGGTCTCACATAGATCTCATAGTTGTCCAGGAGAAATGAAGGAGACACGACTGAGATCTCTCCTCCAACTTCCGTTTCCTCTGGGAGCAACAGATCGAGCATTCAGGACCCGATCACTACCCTGCCAATTTCTCTGTCAGTAATCGCCTCCGTCACTCATCATCAATCTCAAACACTGACTGGATGTGTCAGCACTTGAATCTCGAGACGACTGTCTTTCTGCAGGGTTTTTCAATGTGGCTCCTTTGTGGGTAGAGCGACTTGTTTTTCTTTTCTGGATTTACACTCCCGAAACCCGGGCATTTGATTTATGCGCCGGCCCCAGTGAGATCTCACATAAATTGCAAAAACAGAGCAGCACAGATACATTTCACATCCTCCCGGTTGAAATATACGTGCACAGGGGATTAGTGACGTGTAGAGCTAAGGTAAGGAGGTACAGTATTAAAGCTGGGTCCTTATTGAAATATCTTGGTTGCAACTCCAGCAAATGACTTGATGATTTGGAGATCATGTTGCCTTCTTAGTCAACAAACGGATATGCAATAGTGCCAAGAACAATATAAATGTAGTGAGCCAAAATTCAAATTATCAGAAAGGAGAAGAATTATACACCAAGCCATTGTAACATCTCAGGTCTGAGGGAGAGCGAGCGGCAGGCCTGACTGTCAGATGTCAAGAGGCAGGTTGTAGGTTTTCCATTTTTCCATTTCAAGGCCCGAGCCTTCAGGTGGTTCTTATGGGACTTGTGTTTTGGGTCATGGTACTTGTCCGGTTTGACTGGGGATCTCCTCGGAGATTTGTTCTGCCTGGGGGCTACCAAAATGGCTAGAGCTGGCCCTGTTTGGAAAGGTAACCACGACCTCTGACCAGAGTAGCACAGGAGTCGGGAGTTATTTAGTTTGAAGATTTGCAGAAACAGAAACCTTGACTGAATCCCTGCTATTGATAATGCATTAAACATATCAGTAACAAAGCACACTAACACATAAGACCACCAAGCACCATTTGGTTAGATTTTTGCTTTCAGATGATTTATTACAGAAAGTGCATGAAACCCATGACCAAAATAGTTATAATCTCTGTCATAGTATTGCTTATGAATGGACAAAAAATGCAAATTAATTATTCCCCATTTTGCTAGGACAGCCTGGAACTTACTCAGGGACCCCCTCAACGCTGAGTTAAGAGACATATTTGTACCATCTCCTCCTGTTTCATTAAAGTCTGTAAACCACAACTCTCTGTGAAGTCATTTAATCTGGATTACATTAAAGTGGGTGTTGGAACACAGCTACAGGGGCGATTTGTAAAATGTGGCCAGATGTTTAATTTAAAACATGTTAGGGTTAGCAATATCAGCAGAGTGTGTAGAAACATCAGGTTAACATCATATGAAGAGCAGGCTATGTATTGTGTTGCAGTAGTCTTAGAAATGAGTCAGGTCCAGTTTTTTTGGCGACAGACATGGTGGTGTCTACAGAAGTTAGCATGCCAACCAACTCGCCCCAGGCTGTCCCCTCTTGTTATGCTACTTTGCACCTCAAGAAGGTGATAGTCCAATAAACCCCCATAGTTTCAGCTGGGAGCGGCTTGTTCTCTACTTAGACCCAATCCCATTTTCAAGTTTTAGCTTTCCCCCTTGTTTTCAAGGTGAACCCCTCACCCCTTAGAACAGACTCACAAGGGGTAGTGGTTGAAATATCTCCCTATGAAAAGGTGAAACCCTTCAACCCTCATACGTCATCCGTTGACGTCGATGGCGTTTATGTTACGACCAGACTTTTCCAGTACGGTGCCTTCCGCTGTGGTGATTTCTCTTGCGTTTGTGTGGCAATATAACAATGTAACATTAGCTATCCAGCTGGCTAGCGATCCCGAGACATCAGCAAACTGGCCGCAGTTGTTTAGTTCTTGTTTAAGTTTCTCTTTTTTCTCTACCAAACTCAGATGATCTTAATCGCCTCACTTCATTCAAAATAGAAATAAACTAATAAAAACCTCACCAAAACAGTTTTGGTTCGTCTTTCCTCAGTTACATCTGGTTTTAAACAAATTCTCAATGATGTGAAAATATTCTGGCTCCAAATGCCTTTTTTTTGCCCGCTGCTGATGCCCGAATCTCTTTCTCTGATCCTCAAAGAGCCAATTGGAAAAGAGTGAAAGGTAGATACAGCAAAGAGTATAGTGAGCAGCAGTTGGTGGTTATGCTGCCCTCTATAGTTTTGGAGCTACCTTTGACTTGTGGTCATTTCTTACAAATTATACATTTAAGCTAGAGCTTCCTCTGCGCTGAACTCTCTATCTCCCCCCTTATTACTGTCACCCCTAGAGGACAGGAAGTGGCTGAACCCAACATGAAAGATTTGTGTAGAATTACTTGAGTGATCACATTCGCGGCAAAGAAATGAACTGACCCGAGCAGAGAAATTTAACCATTGTTTCCAGAACACTAAGGCACTGAAGTACCTCCAGGATGACCTGATGACAAAGAAACTAAGACACAAAGAAATAGACCCATGAAGTGCACCTCTGTGGAATATTTTAGACATGATCACCAGTAAGGAGATCCCAAGGCAAAGCCCAGAACACGCCGGAGGGATACTTCACGAGGAGCTGATGGTGAGGTTTCAGGAAAACGACATCGGATACCTCGCCACACGGGGAAACACTGAACCTATTAGTAGTCTGCCCCCAAAAAGCCCCAAACAGGTGACGAGTTTGTGTAAGCATTTGGTCTGTGTACAAATATTGAAAATCCTTAAAGGTAAATTTAGCCTAGCACGAACAGGCCTGAGGTGCGTAAAACTGGGCTTAACCTCTTGTTTGTTGACTCACAAGTGATGCAGTAGCACTTTCCAGTTATGACAGCCCATTTTTAATATGATCCCGGACTGCTGTATAAATAGGACGGCTGTGAGCCACTGAATTGAGCAGGAGGTGTATGGGGGGCCCCTGTGAAAGGACCCTCACATGCTGCAACTTTCAAGACTCTGGAAAAATGCATACGCGCACAACACACACGCACAGACACATCCAGTTAGGGACACCACTCAGCTCAACCCAATCCAAGACGTGACCTCAAGCTCCTTCGACGTCCCTCAAGGAGGCGCGTGATCTCACCCTCGGTCACCACTCATCGCCGCGGCCGCCTGTTACGATGCAGGAACACAGGATATGAAGAGCCTGGCCGGGGGATTTCTGTGTGAGTGCGTGCCATCGAGCGTAAAAAAAAAATTACCCAGAGGCGCTCGGACCCGATGTGTGCCAGGCCCAGGCCGTTTCCAAGAAATCCTTTTGTTTTTTTGGACGGCTTCATAAAACAGTTGGAAAGTGCCCACACAGGCCGCTGCCAAGCCGCCGCCCTCCACCCACACTAGACACATGTTGGCGAGACGCTCCGGAGAAGGTAATGCTCTGGCCTCCTGGTGCATACCTGATAGTTATCCTCCACTGTAAACGCTTAATCGTTGGAAGGTATTTGGGAGGATGGTTGGGGGGGGGGGTACCAAAATTGCTTATGGATAGCCTAATGAAATTCAAGACATGACGTATGGAAGGAATCTATTTTGTGCTTTGTGGCACTGTCTTAGCTCGCTGCAGGTAACTAATGGAGGACAGGCTTATAGTGTGTACAAATAGTTTTTCAGTTCTGCTGGGTTTTTTAGGGGATTTTTCTTAAATCCTGCAGAAAGTGCAAAAAAAAGATAAGATATATATAAGATAAAAGATAAGATATAACGGCTGTGCACAAAGGGCCTCATGTGACTCCAACGACTGTCGTTACAACACAATAGAACACTAACGAAGTCGAAACCAACTTTCCACCATCCCCAACGACCATACTAACGACTGTCGTTTGGCAATAATGGAGCACATACAACCCAGAGGCCTCAGTGGCCTTGTGACCGCCTCCTGAGAGGTTAAATAGCTGGACCTCCACATCGGCTAGTTGGACTAGTCTCAGCCTAGTCAAGGGAGCAGAACTGATGAAGCCTCTCGGATGAGAGGTGAAACGTCTTCAAGACAAAAACCAAATCCAGTTGCTTTCGATTCAATTTCTTTGAGATAACTATGACCTGGATGAATGAGAATATTCACAAGCAAAAAAAGAAAAAAAAGTTTGGAATATAACTTTAATTTCACAGGCAGATAACCAGCTGTGGGACTAATGCTGTTAGCTTACTCCTATCTGTTATTTGAGCGCTACATACAGTATGTTACTATGCTCAGGAAAGGCATTACATTTTACGTAAACCTAAGAAGGTTAAATCTCATTAACATTACAGGAGCGTTAGGAAGGGTCCTGACTGGAAATATCACAGACATGGCATGGGAGGCTCTACGGCGGGTGGTTAAAACCGCCCAGAACATCCATTGGTACCCATCTACCAAGCATCAGCGATATTGGTGGGGTGGAATGTCTGCACAGAGCCCAGAGATACTCGAAGACAAACACCCACCCCAAACCACAGTCTGTTCACCCCGCTGCCATCTGGAAAAACATACAGAGGTATCTGCTTCCATACCATCAGCCTACACAGCAGCTTCTTTTTCTCAGGCTGTGACTCCTCAGTTCATCTTCATCACACCACCAAAAAGTTATATTTCGTTGTACAACCCTGTGTTGTAAAAAGAAACCTTTTTTGTGCTATTTAGAAATGGAAAATTCTGCACAATAGCTGAATTATAATCATAGTTATTATTTCCTTACACAAGAAGTGAAAAAGATTCAAAGTTCACCTGGACTTTCATGTTACCCGTGCGTCATTATCATCAGCGGCGGCAGCAGCACTCTCGAGGAGCCTGTTCAGGAGTGACAACTTTCCGTGCCAAGTGTGAAGAGCAGCAAAAACGCTTCCAGCCATACAAAGAAACTTCCTGCTAGAGTAAAAGCTGTCACGCTTTTGGCTGCATTTGAGAGAGATCCTGATTCATGCCTTTGTTTTGTCTGGGCTGGATTATTGCAATGCCCTATTTTCGGCTCTTCCGCTTGAGAGCACTTAAAGTCTTCTAATTGTCCAGAATGCTGCAGCGAGAGTCTCAACACGTACAAGATGGTTATCGTTACACGAATCTTAGCCTCACTGCATTGGCTCCCAGTTGATGTTTACATTTACATTTTCATTTTACGGCATTTAGCAGACGCTTTTGTCCAAAGGGACTTACAGTAATTCATACATACATTCATACGGTGGTATTCGATGGCGGTGGCTGCCATGCAAGGTGCCGACCAGCACATCAGGAGCAGTTTGGGGTTAAGTATCTTGCCCAAGGGACACGGCATGCAGACCAGGGGAATCAAACCAGCGGCCGTGGTGCTGCTGGTGACACACAAAGCTGTGCATAGCCTTGCCCCGTCGTACCTGTCCCATCTCATTAAACCACTTATTCCACCTCGTGCCTCGCGCTCTCGTAATTCAGGGCTCCTGACGGTTCCAGGGGTTAAAAAGAAGTCAGCTGGCTGCAGGGCTTTTTCCTGTCGTGACCCCCCCGTCCTCTGGAATGACCTCCCAGCTGACGTCAGACAATCTGGCTCTATAGACGCCTTTAAATCTAAACTCAAAACTTCCTTCTTGGACTGAGCCTTTAATTAGCCCTTGACTTCCAACGCTGGCCTCTTCAGTGGTCTCAGTCTCAATGAGTCACCCATAGTATAGAATTCACATTGTCCTGCCAACGAAGAATCAATCTGTTTATTCTGATTAACATCACATTTCTCTAGCCTTTGAGCTGTGTCGCCCTCTCTCCGTCTCTCTCCTCCTCCCACTGAGGCGACGCGATTGCGATTTTGCGCTACACAGATAAAAATTGATCTGAATTTGATGTGAGCGTTCGAGTGTGCTCCTAAAGTCTAAACCAATACGACGGAGGGATCCCAGAGCGTAAGAAGATCCGGTGCCAGAGCGTTGACATGGAGATTATAGATTACCCACATGATATGTAGAGTTCACACGGGCTCTATCATTGTGTCAGGCATTCCTGAGGGAGTCGACGGCGGGGGCCGACAGGCGACAGCTGCATTACAGTTCCCTGTCTCTCGGCGTAGATAAATCTTTATCAGATAGAAGAGGAATGTCAGCTATGTTGACACTTGATTGTCGAGGTCTAAAGTCGTGGTATACATTTGAGAAGAATCCAGCGAGGATGGTCAGAAAAAAGGCGACCCGTCCTTTGAACAGTCTCTCCACGAATTTGTTATTCTGGGACCACGAGAAAGTCTACTGTATTTAAGAGGCACATTTTTTAGTAGAACTGCTAGAATCCCAGCCAAACATTGTTTTTTCTTTTGCGAAGAAATATTCAAATTCAGGTTCACTTTGAACTCGAGTCAAAAGGAAAGTCAAAGTGTCCCATTTGATCATTTTTTAATTCAGGGGGTTGTAAAAAAAAAAGAGATGCACGTGAATGCTGAGCGGTATTCACCAGACATGGCAGCAGACAGGGGGATCCTGCTCTCTGCACGTTCAAGAGCAGACCTGATTGGATAAAATAGTGACTTGCTCAGTTTGAAATGTCAATTTATGTATTTGCTACTTACTATTTGTATCTATTTCTATGTTATTACAGTTGGATTAGCCAAGTGTTATATGTAAACACGTTCCTTCTTGAATAATGCTTTTATTTCTGTCGAAAGTCATTTTTATGGTATTTCATTCCTGCCAGCTGTAAGCACCACAAATTCAATTCTGTTAGAAATAGGTTTTTATAGTCATTCATCATTCGCCCGGTGTTGCAGGCTCTCTCACCCCGGTTGTGTTGTGTATTGGTGAAGTGAAGGGTGAAACAAGGGTGTCCACTTTGCACGCATACCTTTGCTTCAACACTTGCTACCTGAGGGGGAGCAACCGGTTTGTCTGAAAGCTTTTGTCAATACTTTGTCCTTATCTTCACCTCATCTGCAGCCACTTCGGGGTGTCAGAGCTGCCGGCAAAGCAGCTATCAGAATGTTCATCTCTGTGGTCGCTTCAGTGGCATGGAATTGCCTTTTTAAGGGTGAGGATGTGGATGCAGGTAGTCGAGGCCACAGATCTTTAATCTTTTTTTTCTGACAGAGAAGTTAAAAGGCCTTCCCCTGTTTGCCCAGAACATTTCTGTCTACTCTTCCTTACTTATGAAATACATAATCTTTCCTCTCCTCCGACACTCCTTCCACCCATATTTTCATACAGTCCACTTCCAGAAATTCTTCCAGTCTGCTCCACGAAAGCCTTCAGACTGTGCACAATGAAGCCGTCCAAAACCCACCTTTTTTTGTGCGAAGCATCAACCGTGTGGTGACAGGTGAGAATGCTTGTTCTTGTTCACATCAGCGGCAGAATCTAAGCCAACCAGACAGTTATTCTATCTGCAAAGAAAGGCACGCTTGAGCTGCGGCGAGCAGGAACAGACGGGGCCTATTCTCTCGGCCCGCCGAGGTCTCTGTGTCGAGGCATGTCTGACGCGCAAGACAAAGCAGCCGGCCGCTTGTTAGCATTCTGGGCCAGCGATGGAGACACATTATCATTTTAAGATTGTGTTACAGCCATCCACATCGGCCTCTGACTTGCTGATTTCAGGTGAAATGGAAATATCATACCCAAGATGGGCTGAGGAGGGGTAGTCATCTTAACAATGCCTTCCTTTGTCCGGAAAATGTGCAAGTTATTGTTGAACTGAAATGACTGGTGGACATGAAATGTTAGCAAAATGGCTTGTTTCTGCCAAGTCAGGCCTATAAAACCCAGGAGCTGCAGCCGGCTGCTAATTTGTTGTGCCGTCGTTTTTTCCTAATTGTTCTACACGTGGAGCGCCTGCTGCTCAAGATCATTTTCAGTGCCCACCAGATGTTTCATTTGGAGTGGATCTGCCGAAAGGTCAAAAGATCGCATAACCTTCGGTTGGTGGGGGGGGATCGGCTGACTCACTAGATTGGTACAAAGTGGGGAAATACGTTGTTTCCAAATGGTCTGCTTGACTTGAGTTGTTTGTTGAATTAATGGTGTTCTGGACAAAAGAAGACAAAGTAAGTCCAAGTCCAAGTTAAGTATTTTTCACTTTCGGAAACTGATGCGACTCCCAGAAACCCTGAAGTTGCAATTTAACCATCTGTAATTTTTGTTTTCATTAGACAGTGTGGACTTGAACCAGCAGACGTTGTCACGAAAGCTATGTTGTTAGGTTGTCATCCAACCACAACAACTTCGAGTGTACTTAGGGGAGAAGCATTCATCTTTTTTATTGTCTCCCATGGGGGGGAGACAATAAAACCCATAGTCTGTCTGTCTACTCTTAAGTGATGTGCAGGTAGTGTACGGGGCTTTTTCACTAAATACAGCCGTCTGCTGCGGCTGGAAACAGGGTTGATGAGAGCGGTGAGTGTGACCCAAAGCAATAAAAATGCGGGGCGAATAAACAAAAAAAAGGTGAAAATTGGTTGAGTTGGGGAAAGTTCTTGACGGGGTTGTCACTTTAACTGCTTTCCAATGGTTCAGCAGCTGTCCAATGGTTCAGGCAATGCTTTTTTCCAGTAGATCAGTTAAAAAAAAATCCCCAAAAACTATTTAACCTATTAAAAAGACTTCATCCAAAGTCTCCACATTTTTGTCTTAGGTACCCGTCTAACATGCATCAGTAATATCAGTGAATTGAGATTTCTGCACAGAGCCCAAACCATACTAAAAGACAACACCGGGAATACAACTTACAGTTCGTTATACAACCCTGTGTTGTAAAAAAAAATGTCGTGTTCGATGATGCGGATTCATTGGTGATTTGATCAATTCAAATCCGCCCTCTTCTTCCTACTAAAACAGTGAACAACGAAGCCTGTGGATTGTCAAAAGGAACTGGGAAACACCACAAACAAAAAGCATAGATGGGGAATCGAGGACGCCACTTGGACTCAGGTCTCACACTCAGTGACTTGAGACTTGACTTGAGATTGGAGATTTAGGGAACATTTGGGCGAATCAAGGTTAAGAAAACGTCAACACAACAACTAAGTGGACTAGCACAAGAACTGCTGCTGCTCTCCCATTTGCCATAAGCCTCGCCTATTGGAACCACACACAAAAGAATAGCCAAATGCAACGTTTGCGGAATGAATATAAAGGACGCTGGATCGACCACACCAAACTTTACAAGGCACCTGAAAACACAGCCGGATAGGTCAGTCACTTGGTAATGTGAAGGTTAACCTCAGCGCCTATGGATAGTTAGCAAACTTGTTTAGCTCAGCATCAACAGCATTCAAGGGGTCAGTTCACTATAAGTTCTGTGTAAATGACTTGAACCGATGTTGCTACACACGTTTAGTGCAGTGTGCTACTGTCAACCAAACCTGGAACAGATGGCGAGCGAAAAATCGGAGAGAAAAGCATGGTTTTGATGGGTTTCACAAACGTTTCTTTCAGGAATAAAAGTCAGCTGACGTCTACTGTTAAACAACACAGACAATTGCATCCGCAAAAATGTTCTGTTCTGTAAGAAAAGGACTTCAGATAGCCAATAACTCCAATGATATTTCAGCATGCATGAGTTTTATTTTCATGCGAGGAATTCTCGCAAAACACAAAACTGTTCTCGTTTTAATATCACCAGTTTATGGACTTGCAGTATATTTCAGGATGACAGAACGCTCATTACAACCATAAGAGACTTGAGACTTGACTTTGACTTCCAAAAAAAATGACTTGTGAGCATCCCCGGGGTGAAGGCAAAGGCAGTTTTCTTAAAATCTAGATAAATGAAACCAAAATGATCTTCTTCACTTCTTCAGCCCATTTATCAATGGGCAGAAGAAGTGAAGAAGAGTGCAAGGAAGATAGCTGGTGAGACATCCAGAGCTTTGTGAGTGAGAAGTCAACAGGGGTCTGATTGAGGAATCCACCTAAAACCAACCTTTGACCCCTATATATCTGGCCAGACGTTCACAGAGAATAGTCCTCTTGTGTCAAAGAAAAACACAGGTGAGCTAACATTCGTGCCAAGCACCTTTTCATAGCCACATTATGTCATAACCAAGCAGCTGCAACCCAAGACCAGAACCAGTAACCATGCTAATCATTTTAAACTACGGCTGGATAATGAATAAGTCAGCGCGTCGGTCAGGTAAATCACTTCCACTGAGGCAATGTGATATCTGTTAGTGTTAGCTTCTGGTGTTACTGCGCCGCGGTGCCTGCTGGCCACGTGCACAGCTGGTCCCCGGTGCAGCCCCAGCTAGCGTAGCTCTTTGCTTGATGTGTTATCCAGTTGGCTCGGGTGACTGTATCAACAAGACCTGTTTTTTGCCAGGCGCGCTTCCAGCTAGCGTGACCCCCCTCCTCTCCACCAAAACGTGTCCCTCCAGCACACGGGAAAGCCATCTGAGAGTCCCCGAGCTCGAGGCCGAAAGTGTACCTCAGCGGATGGCTGATGTCCGCATGGCCTTATAAAATGTACACTTCCAGCGGCGGAATAAAAAGCATGACTTGAGCTGTAAAACTTGAGTGATGATTCAGGCATCAGGTCAGTGTTTTCCTTTGGTTTTAACGCCGCGTCCTGATGGTTTCTACAGCGTGATCTAAAAACGTTCTGTCTTTCTGTTGATCCTGACATTGTAGAACAACTAAACATACAGCAAGGCAAAGAAAAAAAACACTTCTAACAAAGTGAGTGCTGAAGGACAAAACAGAAGCAGAACGCTGAGTTCATTCTGGGGGTTAGGACACCTGCTGCAGCTCCAGGTGGGTCTTGAGGTCCCAACTGAACTCCTGCATGGTGGACAACTATGGAATTTCTAATTGTGTCACGGTTCTGAGCTCACAAATGGAACATTTTGGAAGCAAAAATACTATAAGACAAAATGACAGTAACTAATGTAAACCGCCAACTGACACAGGTGTATCAAAGCATTTTGGAACGTAAAACAGCAAACTTAACAGATGTCAAGCACAAGGATGTATTCTTTTTAATCAAGTTCGGCGGGAAAATTGACAGAATGTACAAACCAGGTGCACTAAAGCGCAAGGGGCGAAAAAACAGTAACAGTTCTTCTGCTTCCTGTCTTCTAACCATTTTCCTTTCTCCTAGCTGGTCCTCTCAACAATGATGGCGTTCCAATGATGATGGAATGACGGATAATCAATCAGGGACAACAATTGGTGGAGAAACATCCATTACTACTCATTTAAATTAAATTTTGGTTTGGACGAAATCAGTTACTTTGTGTGATTAGGGTTAGGGTTAGGGTTGTGTGATTAGGGTTAGGGTTAGGGTTTGAGAGAGTGCTCCTTGGCCTGACAGGCAGCTGTCTGTCTGCTCTCTCTCACCAACGGTCTCGGCCGTCGATTCAACATCCTCAGTCAGCCGGAAACCTGCTGACAAGTGCTTCAGGACCCACTGCAAAAACTACATTGGCCGAGGGCCAACCCTCAGACTGGTGTGTTAGGGCCCTTACATTTGTGTCTCAAGTCTGATCGCACAATACACCATATTCACCCGGCGGCCAAATTTTCCATCGACGTCTTGCTCAGGGTGAGACGCTCTTATGTCCTGCTGCTGTGTTCCAGGTTAGGAGTTGTGAAGGAAATCTGACAAACCATTATCATTTCACCACTTCCTGATTGATTAGCAACTGAAAAGACGATGAATAGTCAAAGTCATTCATAAAAATACACTGCCCACACTGTTTATAACTATTTGTACATATTATGTATAAATGATTCTATTTCTATTGCTGCTCTAGCTCTTCTTCTTTTTATTATTAGCTTTTTATTATATTGTTTATTTTAGATATTGAACTGTCCTTTTGCTGCTGTGACGCACAAATTTCCCCATTTGTGGGACTAATAAAGGAATTTCTGATTCTGGTTCAAATAACCCAGTACCTAATCTTAGCATTCAACAGTTTGGTTTGATTACATCCAGTGAGTTTAACTCCCAGGCTTAAATAAATATGTCCAAATTTTCCATTGAAATTTCAGAATATACTTATGCCTCCCCTACGGTATTGTGTACCACTATCAAATAGTAATGTTAGCTTGGAAGTAGCTGAATTCTAAAGTTGGCTGTCTTATTTCTTATGAATATATCAAAGCAGTATGATATTTGACCTGCCACCTTTCTTCCACCCTGAGTGTGTTATCAGAGAAAATGGCAGCTGTGTAAATATGGTGTGCAGACAAATTTAAAGTGTGCAAAGCAGGGATTTTGCACTATTATCGCCTGACAAGAACATCAGTGTTGGACTAAACTTGCAAAACCCCAGATTACATGGATTTACTTTTGAAATATGTCCACAGCCAAAGGAGTGGGAACATAAAGAGGTACTCTACCTGAGGAGAGCTAATGGAGCTGAAGAAAGAAGTATGTGTGGTTGCTGAGGGCATAGAGTTCTATGGGAGTGACCGATGCCAGCCGTCTGATAAGCGTGTGAATAACTGCGGGAGGAGGAGGAGGAGGAGGAGGAGAGATGACAACGCAGAAAGTTATGAGTCAACGGGGATGATCAGAAAACCCTCTGTGACATCTGCTTTTCGTCATCCGTTAACCTCCCCCACTGAGAGACAATACGTCGACTGTCCTTGTTGCTAATCCCTGTCATTCTCTGAAACCAAACACTAGCTCTGCATGCCATTTTCATCGTACGTCAAACGAGGAACTATGGTTAGTGTGTAAACGCATGTTTACAGTAAACGTGATCTTGGAAGGTCAGTAAGATAGGTATTTAGCTGAGATCAACAGGCCTTTGTGACAATATATTAAAAATGAACTACCCAAATAGTGCATATTATTCTGTATTTACCTAAATCAGGCTTTTACCTCTAATTCCAGTATGTAGTATGTATATTAAGTATGTTTCATTTGTTGTATAGACCCATCTGGTTGGAAAGTGGCAGGTCCTTTTGAAAAATACTTGGCAGGTGATTGGATGAACCGCCTGCTTGTGACCGTTGATCACAGGCTAACTTCAACCAATCAGATCAACAGTAGGAGAGTACTACCACCAGCAGAGCCAGTTGGTAAATTAAACTCTTGGCGTAGTCAGTCGACGGAAGAGGAAAATAATCTTTTGACATCAGGTAAACACTTTCCATCAACCTTGACCGCAATGAGCCCCAAGCGTCAACGGTGTAAACACCTCTCGTCATCCTGCAGTCCTGTGATGTAGTGGTGGAGACAGGTCTCTGTAAATATGTGGGCGCAACAATCTCTGATTTTGTGTTGCTTGACTAACCTGACTCCCATTCGTCCCAATTTTTTCTTCAACCATGCATTATCCAGGAGCAGCCTTTAATTCAAGATGGATTAGCATGGCTCTTATCCCAACTCTCTTCCTTTACTCCCTGGCACGGTCCTGCTGATCAGGTCAGATGGCTGACAGATGCCGTGGGCAGTGGTCATTTTGATGTCCGCTGCTCTCAAATCCAAAATCTGCAATGTCTTTCCAATGCTGATGAATGTATACTTTTTTTTTTTAATCAATAATGCCAAAAGAATAACGGTTAAAAGACAAACATATAGCGGAATTTGAAGGAGAAAAAAGAGAAAAAAGACTCATTTTTAAATCACACAACATACTTACCTCGCATCAGCTACCTATCATAACTTGAGGTAACCTTTAACCCAAACCCAACCCATCCATGATCTTCTCCAAGACCAAACCAAGTAGTTTTAGTGCCTAAACCTAACCAAACTACGTCCAATAATTAGAAATAATCAGAACGCTCTAAACTTACAGTACATCCATGAAATAAGTGTTTATATTAATCTGGACATGACTTGTTTGCGCCACACATACTGAGGCCTTTAAAAACAACTTTAAAATGTTGGGCAGGTAACTTCTAAAATCGGTCATTTTGAAAAAACCTAACCCTACTGATCACATCTCTTACCATCAGTCTGATTATATCAGCGCAAAACAAAATGATATTGGTTACTCTTAAAGGGGAGGGGGAGCCTCCAGAGTCCTCTGGCTCTGCTCGCTGAGTATTTCGCCAACCACTGACATTATTTCTGCTGCGCCTGTGAGAAACGTCTATATGACCAAAAACTCTGATCTGCCAGCGAGGCCCTTGTCCCTGACCTTGCAAAAATAGAAGCCCGTTGGTGTCGACTAGTGTAAGCGCCGTTACCACATTGTAAATTTTTATCATTCCTGTGGCCTAGCAAAGACGTCGCTAAGTTGTGCAGCTTTACTGTGTGATGCATGGCTGCAACCGGTACTTTGATGTCACTCAATTGGCACTATACAAATAAAGACTGATAGATTGACTCATGTTGATGGCATTGAGATGTGAGAGTTGTGGAGCCCCCCCAGCTCGTTTTCTTCCTTTTCCTCTGAAATTCCCCTACACGCATGCAATTTCTTAGTCGTCTTTTTTGCGGTTGGTGGAATTTAAATCTCGTTTTGCAGTTATTTTGCAGTTGTTTCTGTCGGGATCAGTAACACAGGTAGCTACAGCACATATGTTTTGCGGTTTTCCAGCATTCACACCATTGATCTCCACACTTCCTTTCAGTGACCCGCAGTGCCTCCTGTGGGGTTAAAGGTCACACCCCTGGACAGATGTTGATCAGTTGGCCTTTTGTGCACCCACAGGTTCGTTCCGCACCTCCTCGTGCAGTCCATCCTGTCCTCCAGCTGCCAGCGAAGCCCAAACATAAACCTTCTCTCGGCCTCACAGCAGGGGACTAGATCATGCCACAGATGGTAAGCTGGGGAGGAAGAAAACAAAATGTCCATACCGAAGTTTACATGGAGATCCTATAAGATTTTCACTGCATGAGCAACTCTACCATACAAGCTAGCCTAGCTGCCTTTTCAGTATCACATTATGTGTTGTGAAAAAAACTTCTTAGCTTGCTAAACCTAGTCGTAACTCAAATATTTATACATGAAAATCTATTTTGTCGACCGCAGCCGAGACCACAAATTGCAGCCTAAATATTGTGGGGGTGCATTCTGTCATGTGTAAACTTCTGGCTGATTGGCTTACACGAGCGCAAAACAATGCAACCCACAGGGCGAGCGAGGAACCAGGCGTTCAAGGAAGAGCCTCCGACTGAGTGGGCGAACGTTGCCCGTGTCATCGTTCCGCGAGGTCGTTCCCTTCATAACTGAAGGGATCCGCACCTCCCAAATGAAACTCTAAGAAGATTATAGAGCACAGGTACAACATTTCGACATTACGTTTTCATCAGATATACTTGGGACCAAAAATGTCACCTGTAGTCAGTGGGGTGCAATCCATCAATCTGTCAATGTAATATAGATACAGCTCAGTATGCAGTTTGTTAGGTTATAGCAGAGGGGACTGACTATTGAACTGCCCATTGGTAAAATGAACAGTCCACCCTTCATTAACAGATTGTTTTTTATCTGATTTTCTCCAACTGTCGGGCGCCATCTCGTCTGACTCAAATCATAATGTTTAACACAATACGCAGATTTGATTGGAGTCACTTCCAACACTTGCAACTGGCCTTCGAGTTTCCCAGGCCGCTGGTGCCTTAAAAAGACTTGAAAAGTTATAGGTGAAAGGAGAGGCAAGTATCTTGTTGCCTATCTCATTCGACTAGTACTGTATTTGGCCTCTGTGAATAATGGTTTTTAACATCGCCTAATCTGATAATAGATCTGTGTTCACCGCTGGGCGTTCACACAAATGTTTTTTTTGTCGTTTCACCAACAGGCTGACTAACACAGGGTATCTAATGACATGAACCACATCTCATCCTACCACTAATCACAGCTCAAACCTTGGGCGTGTGGCTGATTAAAGGTGATCATAGTCATCGGTGCGAATACAATTACAATGTTAGCGAGACGACCGGTGTCACAGCTCTGTCGGCTGATTTTCTTTTTTTTACCAGACAAAGTGACTTCAGATGGCCCCTAATGTTAGCTCAGAGCTATTTAAACTGCTAGGCGATAACAGATGCAGTAGTTGGATGGAGGGACGGAGCGTGGGGATGTCAGTTAGTTGTAGGGAAGTTCTAAATTTGGCACAAACGCTGCGATACTGACATTTTGCGTGTCGCCTCCAAGTAGTAGAGGATGTATTACTACATTTGCGGTATCTCCTCTACTGCTTCTCTCACTTGCAATCTAACACACCGCTCTGTCCACACCGCGAACAGTTGATGTCTATATTTATATGTCGGAGAGTGGGAGACACAGCCTTGTAATGTCTCCGGGTGCGTCATAGACTTTCCACAGTTTCTGGGGTCCAGAAGACAGATTTACTGAATTTTCTCTGGAAACTTTTGTTGCAATAAACACTATAACATGTGACTGTGATCAATAGATAAAGTAAAAGACTGACTGTACGTGTAATTTAGCAACTCACAAATGTACGTTTAGTGATAAGTTACCCTTTAAAGATGTAGAAGAAGCATGCCACCTATAAAAAATACATACTAATATACATAACGTATACTAATACATGTGATCAGACATTCAGAGCTGAACCCTCAATCCTGCTGGCCACCCAGTAGTTTTATGGTAAATTACAAATGTAAGCTAAACTCAGTTAATTATATTCATACAGAAACGACTGCAGCAGTGGTTTCGCAGACAGCGTTAATCAGCCACAGCCAGTTGATGATTTCCGCGACTGACACTGCTTTCGAGACGTTTACAGCCCTCTGTGGGGTTTGCCCGTGTGTTTAAAAGAAGTCATATTCAGTTGTGTTGCTCCTTTTCGCTCCTGTATTGGAAGACTACATCAAATAAAGCTAAGTGAAGTGCAGTGGCTCTGAAAACCTGCACCACATGACACGCAGCTTGATATTTCATGCCAAAGCTTTTAACTATGCTTTCCCTACATTTTTTTTTTTTGCCGCTGAGCGCAAACTGGCGTGTGTTTTTCTGAGTTTCTACCCCTCAAGACTGTACCTGACAAGACTGACTTTTCTTTAAACGCCAAAAGGATTCTTTTCTTGTTAACTTTCAGAAGACTCCGCGTTGGTAATTTTTTTTTTTTTCGAGGCCTACCTGAAATACACCTTTGTGCTGCAGCTGAAGTTTTTCAACCATGCAAACCAGCAATTGCAGCACTAAAATCACAATGTGCTGCTCTGAAAAGAGATTGGAAAGGTTTTGAGGGCTACATTCTAGTAAGAGTGCACACACTTAACAGCACCTGATCGGCTGGTTGAATCTCAGCGCTGTATCTTTGAGATCATGTTGTCAAGAGCGGCGGCTTGTTCCCCTGGGAAGCATCCATTTGCACCTCCTCCACTCCTGCCAGAGCCGCACAGAGACTTTGTTGTGTCGCACCAAAAACAAGACCTGCAGCTCCAGCTGCAGTGGTGAAGAGAGACAAGAGGAAATACATAGAAAACTGAAGTTTGGCTCAAGAGAGCCGAGTAAAGATTAGTCCGTTAACATCATTTACAGCCAGACTTTTGATATACCTACAAGATCTACTCATTATTTCTGTTACACTACCTTATATCACTTACCATAAATTACAATTTTGGACACAATGGCTGCTGTTTTGCAAAAAATTACAGTAACACTTTATTTCACTGGTCCGCAAACTCAAAAGAAGGTGGTAATTACCAAGTAACAAATTTGAAACTTATTCTAATTTTACCCCCAATAACTACAATATTGTTTTGAAAATGTATTAAAAATTACCCCAACATGAATTGATAAAAATATTCTGCTATTTTTTTTTTTTACCGCAAGCAGTTAATAAATAGCTGATCATTTCTTTAACACATTTCCAAGAAACTTCCACCTAGTTTCTGTACAAACTTCCCCTTGGCTGGCAACTAAACTGAACAGAGTTGTTGCATCTCAGTTTCCAGCTATTTTCTGTCCGACCTCTGCAGGTCGGTAAACGGAGGCACATTTCGTAACCATTAATCTTTGCCAATTTCTATCCCTTGAGCAGGTCGGTCTAACTTACAGACAATTTTCCAAAAATGTCAACTTTTTTCATAATCTAAGAGACTAATTTAAAAAGTTGAATGCCTTAATATCATTGAGGCCTAACAACAATGTCTTTAAACCACTCAAGTTAAATGTCACTCGTTTTATATTTTGAGACAGTGCATTGGCAAATAAATTAACAACAGGAAAAATAATTATTTATTAACTGTGCAAAATAGCAGAACATTAGTGTTGGAGTAGTTTTACATACATTTTAAAGGTTATTATTATGGTAATTTTGGGGGTATTTTCAAAGAAATTTTTAATATGTGTCTTAGTAGTTACCGCCTAAACTTACCATGACATTTTCAGACATGTGAATCGAGTCACATAGCTGAAAATAAAATAAAAAAAATCTTGAACACATCTTTTGTGCGTGTGTCATGTGATGTTTCTGTGTGATATAGTGAGAAGAAGTGGGTCAGTGGTGCCTGGTGGTGATGTCGCGTGGCTGACCGGCAGTCATTGAGTTGGGGGGGGGGGGGGGACTAATTACTCCCAGAGTTTTCATAACGTCCCAACCGACCTCACACAAAGGAAGCCCACAGTGCCACCGCTGAGCTATTTTTAGCCACCCCAGTGCATGCTGGTCCAGGTTGGAGGTGTGCGAGGTGTGTGAGGTGGGCTCGGCGCGTGTGTATACGGCCAGGTTGCTCTGACACAAATAAACGAGCAGTGTTTCTGCGCAGCACACTGACTCTCTTTCACCATACATGAGCCGAGTCGAGGGGAGCTTTTTTCGCCGCCGCGCGCTCGCTCTCATTGGGTACACAGCGCCGCAATGATAACACGCTGCATCCGTGTGTGTAACTCTGCTTGTGATGGATCTGTGGATATGTGGTTAAGACATTAGTCAGACATTAGGTTGACATATAACCGAAAACACAAACACTGGATGTAAACAAACACACACAGAGAGACACACACACACACACACACACACACCTTTTTTGGTTGGTAATCATCTAGACATGCCTTGTCCTGTAATACTTAATGCAGGAGAAACTGTGTAAGTACCTCATTTAATAGTAATTATAGGTCTCTGTAAATAACATAAATAGATTGTGAGATATCTAATTAGTATCGCAGTATCTCAATATTGATTTGGTCCAGAGTCAACTTAACTTTTTCCTCCTTTTTGTGACACTTTCTGTACATTTCTATTTCAATGTGTGTAAGCCTACATATAAAAATACATTCAACTGCACATTTGAGACCCATACAGCAATTTAAATCAAGCGACAACAAAACAAATCAAATATAGTAGTAATAATAATTTGCAACGTATTAAAGGTGGCCTCAAGTCTTCACTTGCGAAATTATCACTACGAAGCACTATTCCAAATTCAAATCTCTAAGCTACACACACATACAAAACCCCACAGAAAGAGTTATTTATAAGTACGGTCACAAAAATAAACTATTCATGGTGGAGTTTGGAGGATGAGTTCCAGAGTCTAACAGGACCTGCTCTGTAGTTTGGTGGTATGGCAGCAGACAGTTCTGTTTCTTTTGCCATAAAACAGCAGGGTGAGCAGACCGTGGCAGGGGTGTGTGTTGTGTTCATTTAGGGAAAATCTAGAAAACGAAATTGAACAGAGTTAGGATTAGAATACCGATACAAGAAAAGGAGAAATACAAAATATCTACCAT
Organism: Lagodon rhomboides; assembly: GCA_039737535.1. Lineage (NCBI taxonomy): Eukaryota > Metazoa > Chordata > Actinopteri > Spariformes > Sparidae > Lagodon > Lagodon rhomboides. The sequence continues at coordinate 12,454,953 of CM077806.1, forward strand.
GTCTTTTGATTGTTTGCAGATGATACACTCATATGCCAGTCAAAATCTAGATATCCAATCTACCTCCTAACCTAAAAACTCCCTTTCATATATCTCATTTTATACTTGCAAGAATAATATTTAAGTTTGTCTGGGTTTAAAAAGTCGGCATAATAATGAAAAGAAAATGGTAAACAGACTGTGTCAAGGGTGTTTGTTGTGTTATCGTATTCTTTGGGCTCTGTTCAGATATCTCCCCTCATTGTTATCGCTGATAATAAGTAAACGAAGGGAAATCTAGAAAACAAAATTGAACAGAGTTAGGATTAGAATACTGATACAAAAAAGAAAAACACAAAATATCTACCATGTCTTTTGATTGTTTGCAGATGATACACTCATATGTCAGTCAAAATCTAGATCTTCAATCTATATTAAAACTCCCCTAAAAACTCCCTTTCATACATCCAATTTTATACTTGCAATAAAAAGTTTAAGTTTGTCCGTGTTTAAAAACTTGGTATAATCATGAAAAGAAAATGTAATAAAGGGAATGGATTGATTTTGTGACCCATGGGCACAAACTCAAACCTTCAGACCCCAAAACCCAAATCTTTAGTTCCTCTGAGTTCTACAGAGCTACATCGCATCTTTTATATCATTAACACATAAAAACATAAAAACTCACTAAACCCATATACCACATGGCACCAAGACAAAGTTAGCCACTAGCTCGTAAATATAGTGCAGCAATATTCATCTTATTAGCCTGATGTTTTTTCCCAGGAGTTGGCGGAGACCAAACGTTTAAATGAGAATTAATATTGGACTTGCATTCATCAGGTGGACACAAACACAAGAAAAGACACATACCAATTCCGCAGGACATTTGATACTTTGTTACTATTTTGCCAAAGATTACGTTGGGCTAGGCATCAATAAAAGCTTTTCCCTTCTTTAAATCAAACAATACTTTAAAGTCATCTTAGAGTAAATTCATGAGATTCGCAGTTACACTTAATCCAATATGAAGTTCAGATATGACCATCTCTCCATTGTGTTCATCTCTCTAGTCCTGGATCACAGTGCCATAGTGTGGCGGCCGCTCGTTCCGTCCCCTTGTATTGACTCTACAAACTCCTCTAACCAACTGTATCACCTAAAACATTTTGGAGTTCATCGCCATCAACACCCCTTTAGATTTGATTATGGAATGTATTTGTTGGTAAGGCAAGAAGGAGGGATCAGTTAGGTTGTACTGTTCCTTTGAATTATCATATCAAACTATTGTCTTATCCTTGATTATATCTCCCAGACAGTTAATGTTAGAACTCTGCCACCTCGTGTTGACTAACGGTTTGCCTCCTGCTAAAAATGGAGGATCATGCCAGAGAGGGCAAGATGGGAGAGAGATTCCTGCAATTTTGAGCCTTTTTTGGACTAATTTAGCAATTCTGCAAAATAAGTTAATAACTGGATTATCAACTTCTGAAGAAGGCTTTGGATAAAACCGTAAAGAAGCCATAGATATTTTGTTGAGCAATAATCCGTCCCTCCGGCTAAGCATTCAGGCTATGAAAGGCTGTCAGCGATGGTCTCAGTTGTATCTTGTAAATACATTCATGGCTCAACAGTCACGAGATGGTTAATTGATGATGGAACGCTACATGTGACTGTACTAATACCGAAGCAAGATGGCCTTTAATAGTCTACAAGAGTTAGTGGTTCAACCGTTCTTTGGTCAGCTGAAGACAGAAATATGCGTAGTTCTGGAACCAGATGTTGTGCATTATGTCCAGCAGTGTAGTGGTAAATACTGGGCACAGATTTAAATATGACACTCTGTAGCCACCATCACACTGTCAAAACCTCAGATAATGTGCCAGAATGAATATAACAGCAATATAATTTAACTCCTATTGTTATTTTGCTCCAGTCTCATACTTGTGATTGTGGATAAATTGTTTGGATTAACAAGCTTCGGATAACAGCGCCAACCAAATGGCACACATTATTCTATTAAAGAGGTTTTTTGTTTTTTTTTTCAAAGCAATGATTTCATCGGTTGCTGTTAGGGGGCACATTTGGCCGTCTGAAGCCCGGCCACATAAACATCACTCCATGTTGCACCAAAGCCCGCTATTAAATAATGGCAGCACAATGGAAGATCCAATAATCCACACGCAGGCAAGCGCGGCTAAACAGAGCCAGCTGAGTGTGTTGGAGAGAGTGTGTGTTTGTGTGCCCCTCGCGATTGCGTCAGCGCCGCGGGGACGGAAGAACGACAGATGTGCCAGAGGAGCTGAGAAAACCTCGCTGCGAAAAGCCCGAAAACCCAACACTGCTCCCTCCTCCGTCCGTCCGTGTGTCTGTACCATACCTCCAGGGCTCCAGCAGATGTGTTTGTCATGAAGCATTAATCGGGGTCGTCAACAGAACCGAAGGCTACGTGTATAAATCAGTTTAATTAGCCGAGGGGAAGTAAGACCACGCATGGGAAATATGACTACCAGAGCTGGTGGGGAAAAAAAGTCTTTGAAGCACAAAATGTACAAATGGATGGCTGGACTGGAAAAATATATGATTTTCTGCAGAAGGACAATATTCATCAAAGCAGCCTCTTCAGCAAATTAAGACAAACTTGGAAAAAGATACAAAGAAAGTCGGAAAAAGAGAGATGAGCTAATAGAGAACGAGTAGGCGAGAAGTCACCCTCTGCAGCAGTCGTCCACGAGGCCCGTGATGATACAATTCGAACACTCTCAGAAGTTATAAAATCACATCACTGCTGCCGGCTGGAAGACAAGAAGCAGCTGCCAAAGGGTAGAAATGTGTGCTCTGTTAATGCCGGAGACACGTATACTAATATTTGCATACTTGTGAGAGCCCTTTTCTGCCGCTTGCATTGTCTAAGGCAGCGGTTCTCATCCCGTGGGTCGGGACCTCCGAGGGAGTTGCGAGTCAGCTTCCAGGGGTTGCCAAATGGTTGTGGAGGGGGGAAAAAAAACAAAACATATTTTAGACTTGAGAAATAGTTCCTGCATTACCTCGCCTGTACCGGTGACATAACTTGCATAACATTTTTTGTTTTTGGCACTTTGGATGTTGTGTGTCAAAAGTCCCAGTGCCCAATGGGAAGGGAGGGGAGCACCGGTGGGGGAGGCAGTGGAGTCTAGCTGTCATCAGGTTTCCAGAAGAAATAAAATGGAAATGAATGTTTTTTTGATACGACTATGATGCAAATGTTAGAAGTGTATCATATTAAAGGGATATTCCGGTCTAAGTTTAATCCATGGTCTAACACACCTTGACACCGAGTAAGACTCCCCCTCGAGAGATCAAGTTTGCTGACCACTGGCTGCTGGAGGAGAGCAGTGAGTTGAGCTGTGTTTTTAATACAAATCCGGCTAAGCTAGCAGATGTTTGAGGCTTCGTACTGTGTGCTGGGACTGTACATGTACTGTAGTACTGAAGTTTGGTGCTTTTCTGAGCATTATTTGTGGCTTTTTGATGGCGGTTTCTAGTTGAGACATAAGCGGCAGTGTGTTGTTTTCGTGCGGTCTTTTCTGAGGTTGCTAAAACTAGCTAAGCTAGCGGTCAGCAAACTTGACCTCTCGAGGGGGAGTCTTACTCGGTGTCAAGGTGTGTTAGACCATGGATTAAATTTACACCAGAATATCCCTTTAAGACAAACAGCCATTGGTGCTAATTCTCTATTGCAGAAAATGACAATTCATTAAGATGTCGATCAAACCATGTGATGAAAATAAAGAATTTACGTGTGTTGCTTCCTTTATGCAGGGCTGCTGATAGTCTTCCTCGTGCCCAGGACAAGATGATCTCCAAAGACCTCCCCGCTGTGGATTATCTGAAGAGTTGGAGGGCCTTTTTCGGCGTTACAGTCTCCTCATTGTTCCACAAACATCTGATATTTATATAATTCCACCATTTTTTTGGTCTCTTAGGAGGAGTGGGAGCTCGGGTGACAAACGGAAGCGGGTTAAAACCGTACTCAAGTAAAATGACTGTAACTTTTTTGAAACGATTACTCGAGAACAAGTAAAAGGTGAGGCGTGGTATCAAAGCACCAGCAGGCCTGAGACCAACTGACCACCTGCCTCTTCTTGTGCAGTAATGCATAAAATGATCATTTTTAAGTTGCCCAATGAATGCATCCAAATGTAACGGAGTCATGATTTTCCTTCTCACGTAAAAGTAAAAGTATGCTGCATTGAACCTACTCTGAAAAGCTGAATTGACTCAGAAAATGTCATAATGTTTGAAGCAAGCACCAGCAGAATCGTCAGCAGGTCCTCTCAGTCCTTTCTAGCACATTTGGACCTCGAGTGAAAGAACACACACACCCACACACATGTGTAGAATAAATGACAGCTGTCCGATAAATCTGCGTGGACTCGGCTTTCTGTTGCCAAGACGGAACAGCGCAGGCGGACAGAAAAAAAAAAAAAACGTAAAGGTCGACCCAGAAACTTGCCAGTGGAGGGATCATATTGCAGAGGGTTGAGGGTGGAGATGGTGTTGGGGGGGCTGAGCTACAGGTGGGAGGGAAGGTCCTGATGGGGAACGGAGAAGTCTTAATGCGAGTGTTGAATAGACAAATAGTGTCGGTTGCAACTACACTGAACTTTTTCCATACTCTTTTCTCTCCACCTCGTGATTCCTGGATAAATACGTATGACTGAAAACAACACCAACACCAAGGTTTACAGGCTTTAAAAAACACACCTGTCATATCAGCCCAAGCTAGACCGACTGCTCCGAACAATACTTGGACGGACCAGTAAATGTGTAGGGGAGGAGGTATTGCAGGTGGCTTGACAATGACTGAGTCACTGCACATGCTCTCATCCGACCCGCCATCAGTTAGAAGTTGTTTACTCTGCAGGGCTATCTGTCCGTGGTCCGGGCCCACATGTTTGGATTGTCTCTAATGGGGCCGTGGGCCCTCGTATAAACTTGCTAGTAAAAAGAAAGGAACTCTGTGTCTTTATGAGACAAACACACAGCCTTTTTATTGGTTCAAACTGATGAACTCGAGGTGCTCACAATAAATACACCCGCTGAAAGCCGTCGCTCCGCTTCCTCTTTTCACCGAAGAGGTTTTTACTTGAAAGAAACTAAGAACTTGTTCATCATGATGGCAGCCTGGCATAACCATCTGTCACACGGCTGTGGACGGACACACACTTATACACAAAGACAGGGTCATGTATACAACAGTAACATCCTGAATGTGTATACAGCACGCTCATATTCGGTCTGTGCGAGAGTGCTTGAATGTAAATGAGACATGTCATTTGAAGAGGCCCAGCCGTCGCACGCTGAGCGCCAGAGAACACGAGGCCCGGCGTCCGGCCAGCTAAGCGCCGCACGCACACCGCTGCAGCCACTTCAGCTCCCAGTGGGGAACAAACGCAGCACCTAAAGGACAGGAATGTGCCCCAAACACCTAATTACACCGTGCAAGGACAGCTTTTAATCATATTCTTTGCACTCGACGTATATTTAGAAATGTTGCGGACACATTTTCTTAGACTATGGAGGATGGAAGGAGTGTTTTGTATGACACAGTGTGAGAGTTGAGTCAAATATGCACACGAAGCAAATATCTGACACTGCTGGACTGGATTCATTTAGCGTATTGGAGTATTCCAACTTGGCTTGTAAATCTACTGGGTTCATGCACGTGGAAACTAATTTTAATTAGTTTATTTATGAACTGTGCAGCAGTTGAAGGAAGGCGGATGGGGCGGATGGCGGGGCACACAAAATTCAGGACTGCAAAACCAGAATCCTGTCTGTGGTAAGTTTTCGGCAAGAAGCACTTTGGTTAAGGTTAGGGAAAGACATTTTCAGTTTGTGTAACAGTCAAAAAAAAATGAGTGTACACAGGTCCAGTTTTCTCTTTTAAATTTGTGCGGAAAGTCTCAAAATAAATAGACAATTTCTGCCAACGTTCGCAGCGACCGTGGCTCAGGGGTAGAGCCAGCATCCTGTTATCAGAAGGTCGCTGGTTCCCTAAGAGAGGAAAATGAATTCATAGCAGGGTCCGTAGAGGTTGAAATGAACTTGATCACCCATACTAAGTTTGGAAGCTTTCCTTGTCAGAAAATAACTGTACCTTAACAGATTTCAAGCAATTAGACTAATTTAGTCCTCATCCACAGATTTGTGGATGGGGGTCGGGGTAGAGCCAGCGCCTTGTTATCAGAAGGTCGATGGTTCAATTCTCTTTGTCTGCATGTCTAAGTGTCCTTGGGCAAGATACTGAACCCGAAACTGCTCCTGATGTGCTGGTCGGCACCTTGCATGGCAGCCACCGCCGTCGGTGTATGAATGTATGTATGAATTACTATAGGTCGCTTTGGCCAAAAGCATCTGCTAAATGCCCTAAAATGTAAAATGTAAACTCACTCTGTAGATCTCCTATTCTCAAACTGTGGTGAGAGTGACAGTGGTGGTACGCAAACTCCCTCTGGTGGTGCGCTGAGGAATTTTTAATTTACTTAAAAGATGTGTTCATTTAAAAACATACAGTGTGATATTATCAATTCCTAATCAGAACACTTAAACGTAATTCAAAATAACTTCTTATTCTGCTAATTCTTTCATATATTTTTTACAGCCTGCCAAGTTCATGCACATTGCTTGTGTCATCCATGATTAGTCACAAGTTCACCTCATACTGTGATGGCGAGATAGCGAGGAGAGGTAAAAATGAACCGTTCGGAAACACTACAGACTCCAGCTCCACAGGCAACTATCAGAAAGTGTGGAAAAGGAAAAGAATATATCGAACAGCCCTGTTGAAACTGAAGCAGATGACAGTAAACCGAGCATGTATGCTGGTGGTTACTGAAACTGCGTATTTTCTCCGCCACTGATCGTGGTGGACATGGTAAGTCTAATATTTGTGTCAGGGTTAGGGTTGTTCTGTAACGAGTTAAATAGTATGAGAGGCACTCCACCTTTACAATTTGTTTGGTTTCATCACGAAGATCTCTCTAGAGTGTCCTCTTATGACGTGTTCAGTGTAAACGCGAGACCATTTGTACTTTACTGTAGCTGTAAACTAGCGAGCAACAGCATGCACCAAGGGTGTATCTGTGTTTGAGTTCAGTCGAGCCTTTCAGTAAGCTCAGTACTCACCAGCGCTCTCTCTTCTTTTTCCAATTCCATCTGTACCCTCGTGAAGTCAAGTGCATTTCCCCCTCCAGCTCCAGTCAGCAGTCAACATTACAGAACATAAAAACCCGACAATGGAGGTCACCTCCGCCGATCGCTGCCAAAATGTGAAAAAAATCTGCATTCCTTCTGTCTGAACACACCATTAGCATCCAGCCGTACCTGGTGTGATGCTAACACTGGTAATATGCAAATTTAGCATGTGATGTAATGAGGAATGAAAACATATGAACGTGGAACCCTCAGTAACTATGCCTTTGCAAGTTATCCAACATGTGCGAGGACCCGTCACGCCATTAAGTTTGCTTTCCATTGAAAAAGTGGAAACTTGTTAGCCTGGCTTGGGCTAACATTAGTTGAGGCTCATGTTATTTCACTACCTGTTGAGTGCCACTCACTTGTCACAACTGCTGCACACTAAAGGTTGAGTTAGTCTCGCATTGTACAACTTCACGTAAGGTACAGTTGCTGAGATGACAAATGACCAAACTGATCTAATTAGGGGATTAACCATAGATATAATCGTATAAATGGAAACAGTATATTCAAGTCCACATACTTGCAATTGGTTCCATTTAGTTATGATTATCATTTAATTTGCTAATGACTCCTTGTACACATATTGTACATAGATAGATACGTATAATAATTATGCCCCTGATGGACTAACTAATGGGCAGAGTCGTGGAGTCGTTCAGGGAGTCGTCAACTTCCAGACAACAATCAGCTGGTCAACTGTCTCGAGGCTATCTTTGACATTGCCAGTTGGGACAAGAAACTTACACATTCCCCCTGGAGAGCACTTTAAACGTGGCGCGCCGCGGTCATTGCAAAAATATAAATCCAATTAAAAAATCACCCCTATCGTTAATTACTCATTTACCAAATTCTATTTTCGTAGCCGTGGTTAGGGAGCAACCACCAGCCCATCAGAGGTTTACAAATGACTGGCCTATCAACCTTTCTAGAGTCTTGATGACAGGCCAATGTCTGTCTCCTAAATTCCTCACTTCTCCAATGGGACTGAATACTTGAGGTTTCGTTCCCTGAATAACAAAATACTCAACGTATCATGTATAAGCACAGCCGGAGAAGCATATATTATTTTCACGAATCCAGACGGATAGAGAGGCTATTCTTTCAGCGGGCCTGGTGCCAGTGCCCACAGTCTCTGTCACGGCGAATGGCTGTGGTGTTGATGTCTTTCTATACGAAACCGTAGAGCTGTTAGTTTAGACCGGCCGAGACTTGTTGAGGTGACACCAGTTGGGTTTCACATCGAGGACTGGAGTCGGTAGTGTTGCAACACCTACAGCTCTGGAAGCTGTAGGCTGACCACAGACCAGCCAACAGTGCTTAAGTGAACACAGTTTACATGACTTTCTCAATTCATTAGATTACAGTTTGCGCGTCTTTTAGTATATTGGCTGTATTCGTGGCTAAATATTACAATCCAAGCAATCCAGTAAAAGCAGAGATACAGAAATAACATTAACTGTGAGATAGTACTGCCAAAGTACACAAGCTAAACTAACAGTAGAGAGGAGTGGTACCTCCTGCTTTTGCAGTTCATTATCAGTTCAGACATTTACATGATTAAAGTTACAGGGAATCTAGTTTAGCCATACATTTGGAAATTTGATTGCGATTCACTTGATTCACATTTTGCTTAAAATTGAGATATTATTTATCTTGCAGTTATGTCAGCTGTTGTCTGTGTCCTTTATTATTATAACCAACCAACAGTTTTGCTAGATGATGGCTTTATTTATTTTGTTTTTAAAAGGCTGATCTCTGGGGACACTCTAACAGCTGGGTCCGCTGCTGCTTTCGCTGTCTGCTTTTGTGGTTTGAGTTCAGCTCCTTGTTCATTCTCGCAGTTGAATCTCTCATTGGACATGTGGGGGTGCGATGTCGCCTGCTGATATCCTGATTATTCAGTTTCGTGCAAAGGAGGCTCCTGTTATACAAATTGAACTTTTTTGTGAACCCAGCAGCACCTTAAATGCAAGATTTTAACAGCTGCGCACGAGGAACAAGCTGCAGTCTGTATCTACACTGTGTACTGTGTCTCCTCAGAGGCACAGGGACCATTTCAAATAACAGAATGTGTACATTTATTATTATTATTATAAGCTGCACATTTCAGGGAACTGAAATGATGCAACAAATGAAAGCCGACGCCCAGGAATGATCAGCCTCATGTGTCCAAAACAGAGCATGAAAAGAAAAATGTTTCTAATAAATGAAGAAAATTCTTGGTCCTTTTGTTCTCTTACAGTCAGGCTGACACATTTGAACTCGTGAACTTTTTTGCACTTGTATGTTCTTATCGCTAGCACTTTAATCACAGCACTTATGCACTTAAGGTATCCTTGATAAATAGCAGCTACGATCCTCAGATGAGGGCAATTGTTTCTATTTTTCCTTTTTTACTCTGTCGACGGTGTATGTGTCGTGGTTTCTTTCTTGTGACAAATGTACTTTGGACAAAAGCAACTGCTAAATGCCCTAAATGTAAATGTAAATGAACTTTGGTGACTAAGAAAACCAACAAAATATTAAGTTGATGGTGATACACTTGAGTTAATCTGTTCATCTGTTATCTGTCATCACTCTGGTATGAAACTCCAGTGATGTGGAGTATCAGATCGGTCTGAGCGATAGCCGGCCTATTCCTTATTCCTTTGTAGAACCTGTGTTTTTGTTATCTAGACCTTTTCTCTTGAACCTGCCAGCTGTCAGCTTACCAGCGTACCTGCCTGACTACTTATCCTTACTTTAATAAATCATGAAAGCCATCCTGCTGCCCCACCTGTCTTCTGCGTTTGGGTTCCAACCCCTGTTGCTAAACATAGCGGCCCTGAACAGAATGAACCGGCCAGCCTTGAACCCATGCAGCAGGGATTTACTCCCCCTGTGTTTCAGCTTCTCGACCATGCTCAAGATTCTGACGGTGACCCTATTGTCAAAGTTTTTCTGATCCATCCATGAGGAGGATCCAGCCCTGGCCACAAGGATGATGGCAGCTCCCTGGGAGTCAGTGGAGTTAGTCAGTGTTGTCCTGCTACCGGCCTAATGGGCAAACTGGATGCCCGTGGTAACTGCGTTACTGACCGCTCTGTTTACATGGAGTTTGCCTTTGATAGTTATCAGTAAATATGATGACGTGATTTTTCTTTACCCTGCTGAAAGAGCGAGAAAAACCCTGCCTCCAGGTCAACCTCCCTACTTAGTTTGCAGTTCAGCCCCTAGGCCTTCTACCTTAGACTGTTTGCTTCAGCCCCCACAGCTCTTGCCCATGAACTCAAATTCCAACTTTTACCTCTTATAAGAACGAAAACTCTCAATTCATTCCAGCACTAAGAACCAAATGTCACTCAGAGTGCATATCTCCACTAACGCCCAACAGCACCCTTAAATTCGATCAAGCCTAATCCGATATTTAACTTCACGGCCTTGGATCCCTCACAAACCATCCATAACTGCTTAACCATAATTTAAGCTCCCCAGATCTGTAACAGTCGACCACTATGACAGCAGAACAATGCAGATTGGATCATCATGTCCATTGGGTTGTGGGGGTGTAATTGGTTGGAACAAGAGAAATAATGCAAAAGTGGAGCTATAATGAAATATAGCTTTTCAACCACTTTAGATCACAACCATTGTCACATTGTGCACCTATTCAACTAAATATACAAAATAAAAAAATAAAAATTCTTTGTATTTTTATATCAAAATCAGTTTTGTATTGGCTACTATAAATGTCAATCAATATCCTCGATGTGTACTTTCCTACCTGACCGCCTTCATATTCATTGAGATTATAAATAGAGACAATGCGAAGAAATTCCTGGATCAGTCCCTTTATCTGGATCCACTAAAGGTTAGAATAGACCCCAATGGTCTATTCTGGGCCAAGACCTAACGTTCGTCCAAGTTCCATGGAAATCCACTTAGTTTTTATGTGAGCTGACAAACCAACCCAACCAAGAAACAAACGGACACGGTTGAAAACGTGTACCCCCTTGATGGAGGTAAAAATAAGACCTCAATTTTAAATTGATTTGTTTTTATTCCATTCATTTCAATCGGATTCAAGCTTTATGAACTAGAGTGGGGTTTCCCAGCATCCCCACTGCGGCCAAGTAACTTCTGTTGGTGCAACAGACATAGAAAATGCTGTACTGGACAAAAAAAGATCAGCTCTGCGTCATCTGGATGACCAAGACAGGGTTTTCAGCGATGACTGGCAACATGCCTGTGGTAGGGGGGAAAAAATTAGCAGCCAATAGCCCCATTCACACTGCCTCAAAAAGCAGTTAACTTCAGGGAAAGTATGAAAGGAAGAAATATTCCTTGCATTTCAAGAGGGTCCTCGCAGCATTGGGTGCTCTGGCCCTAATTAAACCTTTATTGTGTTGTGTGTTATAACAGGTTTCCTTGCGATGCACAAGAAATGATGAGGTTGTGACACAATCTGTGTGAAAAGTCATCTTAATACTAATCCATCAAAATCAGTCAGTAGCCACTAGCAGCTGTATGTGCTGACACTTACAGAAAATGCAGACTTGCCGTGAAGAAAACGTGTCAAAGTCAGATTTTAAATTTCAACATACCCTATAGCCTGCATAGGGAAGGGACAGGGATAGTAAAGCACAAGTTCTAAGGTAGCCTAGTAAAACTGCGTCTCCAACTCCTGACCAGCTTAACTAAACAAGGGGCACTAGTGTTATCTTGTTATACAGTGACAAGGATTTAGCTCGCTGACAAGTGAAGACAGACATCGTGATAATAGGTGGAACAGGTAAACTGACAAAAATAATATGACGTTTTAAAAAATAAACAGAAAACCGACAACCGCCTCTTAGAAGATTAACTCAAAGAGGCGATGTAGAGAGGGAAATTCATACATAGCAAGGTCCGTAGAGGTAGAAATAAACTTGATCACCCATACTAATTTTGGAACGTTTCTTTGTCAGAAAATAACTGGACTTTAACAGATTTCCAGCACAATTAGACCAATTTAGTTTTCATCCACAGATTTCTGGATGTGGCTCAGGGGTAGAGCCAGCACCTTGTTATCAGAAGGTCAATGGTTCAGTTCCCTTTGTCTGCATGTCTAAGTGTCTATGGGCAAGATACTGAATTAAGTTACTATGCGCTGCCATCTATTGGCAGAAACGTGTAAGTGTAACTCGATACGTCATCAACAGTGCGACGAAATCTGCCACGCATGCGCAAGGTCGTGCGGAGGTGACGGCAGCCGAATTCAAACTGGAGGCGGGTACTTCAAGCCGAGACACAAAAAAAGACAGCTGAGGTTTATCGTCGAGAATTTAATCAACGCTGTCTGAAAATGACCAGCACACTGAAAGGAATTACTCTGAAAGGCAGCGCGGAGCTGGTGGCCGAGTTCTTCTGTGAGTATCTTTATTTATGGGACGTGTGTTTTTGCAGCAGGTCGTGTTGAGCGCTGTCTGCACGCACGGCTAAAAATGCTACAGGCCCCGTGTGGTGTTAGCTTTAAAACTACAGTCAATGTCACATAAGAAGCAGCGAAATAACGACGAAAACGAAGCATTTGGGTCGGAAATGCGTACACTCCGCTCTTCATATTGAGCAAAAAAAGACAACCGAATTCCTTTTGTTTTTGTTAAAATTTGAGGTTTTCCGGTAGAACGTGTTCACAGTCGGATGTAACGCCCGTTACTCACTCACCCTGGGAGAGAAGACGTCGAGCGTAACAAACCAACAGGAGAAAGCTTTCAGTTGTCAGTAAAAAAAATTAAATGGTGTGTTTTATATACGCCGAATTAAGCACAAGACTGTAACGTTTCGGGAAAGATGTTAGTCACCGTCTATAAGTCGAACCTTTTCTTAGTAGGGTTGATACAATTTATAAGTAGTCGGTTTGTGGATGAGATTCGCTAACGTGCTGTAACCGTACACCCAAGGCTACATTTAAAGGCAGACATACAGCAGCTGTGACCAAAAGCCGGCCAACACTTTAAAACTGAAAAAGGACAATTAACAGAAATACTGGTAACTTGCATGTTAGACTTTAGAAATTTACATTTATCTGGAAAACGTATGTTTGTCTTCACTCTTCTAGTTAGACTGCACCTACATTTGCCCTCGATTAATTGTAAATCAAATTGCATGTTTTATATGTGCACACACACTTGTATGCCTTTTTTCATACTGATAACTGAAATTTCATCTTGTCTGAACCGTTCGATTCACTCTTTCTACCACCAGCATTTGGCATCAACAGCATCCTGTACCAGCGCGGCATCTATCCTCCGGAGACGTTCAGCAGAGTCACCCACTACGACATGAGCCTTCAGCTCTCCACCGATCCCAAACTGAAGAACTACCTCACCAACGTCGTGTCTCAACTCAAAGGTAACGCCAGCGGATTGTTTTCCTTGTCCCTCGAATGACTCCCATTTGTGCTTTCCACACTTCACTGCAGGTGGTGTTTGACTTTGTAGAGACGACAACAGAGAATCTTAATTGAACCCGGTCTGTACCTGTGTCTTCAAGACCCAACCTAGCTGAATCTGACCTGCACTCACAAATGTGACACCAAAAGCCACAATATTGCTTTACATCATTCATTGCTCACACTTTGCTCTACATGCTAATGCAACACACTGGCTGCACTCTTGTCCAGCTCACTGCTCCCATTTGAAATTGGATGTCTACTTGCGAAACATGGCACAAGTTGACCGAGTATTGGCACAGTAAAGGAGAGAAAACTCTTTCTACGTTACATTTGTAAATAACCACACCTGAAACCAATGGTGAAGTTTTATGCTGCGACTAACAAACATTTTCGCTGTGGATTAATCTGCCAGGATCTTTTTTGATTATAAAGCATCTAAACCCCCAATAAACAGAAGAAGGAGACACAAGGGTTCAGCGAGGAGGAAAAAAAAGTCTACCAGTTTTAACAACACATCTTTTTAAAACAAAGGAATATTAAAATCAGCCGTCTTTTGCTTATTAAATCCTTTGTCATCCTCAGGTGTGCGTAAACTACAGGTTAGGGACTTCTTTTTAAAATACAAAAATTGAAAATGATCAGTTTCTTAACTGCGTTGGCCATGAGCAACAGGGGTATCAGCTGAAAAAAAAAATCCATAACATGCATACCTACTTCATATCGCTTGAGTTGTCCAAGAAGTTATGTTCAGTTCGTTATAATTTAAGACAAGGAAAAGGAGCACATTCTCACATTAATTATCAAAGTAATTGCCAATTTTCTATTCCCCTACTAATCAATTTAACAGTTTTCTTCAATTGTGATAAAGACATACTTGAATTTGTTATGAATGTAACATTGTGGAAATGCATGTATGACCAGGTTCATACCAGTATAACTGTGATATTGACCACATTTTGTTGTATCCTCTTGTCATGAGCAAATGTTGTTAGAAGAACAGGAGGCAAGCATCCTTACCTCTTAACTGTCCCAAGTTGACTTTATAAATAAATCTACATATGTGTACTTGTCATAATTCTGTATGGTACTGTCTGATGAAGACTGGTACTGTATTGGAATCCACTCAGACTATTACGTGACAGAGTACACGTCAGTAAATGTGCTTGTTCTCTGTGATGCAGAGTGGCTGTTTGAGTGCACAGTACAGAAGCTGGTGTTGGTGATCACATGTCTGGAAACTAACGAGGTGCTGGAGAGATGGCAGTTTGACATCGAGTGTGACAAGTCGGCCAAGGAGAGCAGGTCAGATACTCTACCGTCTACTTGACAAGTCTGAGACTACTTTGCTTTTTAAGTTTAGCTGATGACTGATGATTATTTTTTATGGATTTGTAACAATTTCTAAAGCAGTCTCGGTGTGTTCATGATGCTGAAGTCCAATTAGAAAACTGTAGGTGGCAGCCATGAGCCGTCTGCCAGATGTGGATAGATCTGTCAAAGAAAATGATCCCCAGCAAATCCATTTCTCCCTGTTTGAGCAGTTGATTTAAAATTACAGTGTCTTCTTTCAAACTATGACTATACATTTGTGACCCTAAAGATTTACATGTTCAGATGAAACGGATTGGCTCAGAGCGCAGAGATGCATACAGAAAAAGGAAGTGAGACAGTCTGTTATCACTCAGCTGATTATAACGCCGAGTGTACATTGTCCTCGGTTAGAGCCATGCAAAAAGAGCACCACATTAGTTCAGATGGAGCTCTGAAGTAACGCTGGTATCAGTTCATCTGCCATTTCCATGTACAGCTGATAAGTACAATTCAATAAAATTCATGGGCTTTTACACATGTTCTTGGCCATAATGACCTGACGGCTCTCCCTTGGACACAACCTCCCACAGTCGTTTAGATGTTGCATGTTAACCCGGTTCTCCTGTGTTCCCCAGTGCTCCCAGAGACAAGTCTATTAAGACCATTCAGGATGAGATCCGCTCTGTTATCAGACAGATAACAGCCACAGTTACTTTCCTGCCGCTTCTCGAGACGCCATGTGAGTAACCACACATTTTTCTCTTTCTTTCTACCACCAACCCGATTTTTCACTCTGCTTCGGTTATGGGTCACGGACATGTAAAGTTCTGGTCGACCAATCATTTGCCCCCTCCTCTGCAGGTGCATTCGACCTCCTCGTCTACACAGACAAAGACCAGGAGGTTCCTGAAAAGTGGGAAGAGTCTGGGCCGCAGATCATCGACCAGTCAGAGGAAGTGCGTTTACGCTCCTTCACCACCACCATCCACAAGGTGAACAGCATGGTGGCATACAAGAGGACCGACTCGGTTTGAACCTCGACACCCAGCACCCCAGGAGCTGTACGTGGCACCAACAGCTGCCCCTTAGAGAGAATTTTACACTGCCCTGTCCTACCTCACTGTCTCTGTCCATTGTTATGTACACTGAGTGTTCAGTGTTCCCCTGCTTTTGTTTTCCAGTCTCTTTCAGAAGGATGTGGCAGCAGCCTGTTCGGGCTACACTGGTGTAAATATTTCTCATAAGCAGTATTTGTCTATTAGGAACTCTGTCTTTTCTATCCTTATTCTGTTCTTTATTATCGTCCCCCTTTTTCTCAAACTGCCAGCCTCTGTTTTAGTAGCTAGTGCTTTATATGTTAAACTTTTATGAAATGTCATGAATAAATGTCTTTCACAAATGTTTCTTTCTGTGATTTTTATGACCTTTGACCAGTTGGTGGCAGTGCAACATAAGTCACTTGTTGGTGCTGGGTGATTCTGTTTGGGAAGACGTAAAACATATGCATCACACTCAAATGGGACACACCATTTAGTTAGCTTACAGTGTTCTGTAGTTTTGACAGTTGCAGATGTGGAAAAGCTTCATAACGGGTCAAAGAAACTGAAGCAGAAATGTCTCAACAACGCAGAAGTGAGGGAAAGGACAAAGGTTAGGCAAGAGGGACGTGTTTCACAGTCTTGTAGACAAAGATTCTGTCGGAATCACCCACTTGTTCCATCCTGCCCCCCTCACTAAATGTTACCTTTATTGGGATAGGTTATAACTAACAAAACACACATCTGAACACTAGCAAAACTTGTGAGGTGAAGAAAGTAGACCTGCTGTGAAATAGAGCAGCAATACAGAACCATGTGCAGGCGACTGGAATCCTTGTGAAAATGGATAAAGTAAAAAACCTATATATCAGTCTGTGTGTAATGAATGAATATAATATACAAGTTTTTTTTCACTTTTTGATGATATTCTAATTATATGACCAGCACTTGTATATGGGGTGGAATAAATCTCATTTGGACAGCAACATAAAATGAACCTGTTACTGTACGAGAGTTTGCAATGTGGAAGTGAGAGGGGAAAAAAGGACCATCTTCATTATCATATCAATTTTTGTCATGCGCCTACTGTAAACTGGTAATGACAAAAAAAATGTATGGATTTCATTCTTTTTCAATTGTTGTCCACTGGACTAGACAGCAGCAATGCCCAAAGTTGGGCCAGGTTTAATTTGACCTACTGCGAATATGAATCGCTGTCTAAATGTTTAGGATCCCTAATTACTATATACTATTTTTCATTTTCTGAGATCTTGGAAAAATGAGGCTTCTATTCTATTATTTTACCAATTTAACTGAATCTGAAAACTGCCTCTCTGCTTTTGCATTTGGTTTGACCCTCCCGGCCTCCCTTAGTTTACAGATCCCTCTTCCCCCTCGGTCACGCAGACCACTGCAGCCAACACAGTGGACAACTTCAGCAACATTTCCGTCTACTGTATGGCGTCTGTTCTGTTTATTTTCCATCATTAAAGCTAAGCTCCGTTCTACGTAAACTTTATAAGATAATGTAAACAGTAGAGATAAGCGAGTACGCCATTATCTGTATCTGTTCAGCCAGCCAAATGATCTGTGTCCGTGCTTGAAATGAGCGGGCCGAAGCTGGAAGTGGCTGGATTTGGTTGGTTGATTTAATCGTGAAAAAATCCAGTTCAGTGAAAATGGGAGCAGTGACCTGAGTTTCCAGTTCCAAAGGCAGAACATTTAATAAAATGTTAAGAGCCCAGAATTTGTTAAAAATTCCAATGAACCAGGTAAAAAAATACGAATATTATTACAAATTATATCAATTAAAATATAAATAGATAGAAAACATTATCAGTACAGGGAGAGTGAGTCCACAGTGCTGCACAGTACAATAGCATGCAAAAGAAAGCCCGAGAAGCACCAACCCATCAGCCTTGTTACCTGATAAACCTCACCTGGTGCTTTATGCAAACAGATACATGCAGACCGCATGGCAGCGTGAGACTTGTGGCTCGCAACTGCACCGTGCCCAATTAAGAGCCAGGTTCTCCAAGCTGCCGAGCTAACCCAGCTGGCACCGGATGTCAATAGACGTTGGTCTTTGGTTGGATTCAAGTCATGACGTCAGGTGACCAAAACCCAACGTCCATTGACATCTACTTTCAACATCTTTTGACATAGGAATATTGACGTCAAATGACGTTAATATTTTGTTGTTTTTATGTTGTGGTGTCTGGCAACCAAAACCCAACGTGTGTCAGACGTCTTGCACTCACACAACTTTGACGTTGAATAATGACCTTTTTGATGACAAAATTCTAATGTCTGGACAACATCTATCAACAACGTTGATTTGACTTAAGATAGCCTACATAACTGATATCCAACGTCGGACCAACGTTAAGTTCAGACGTTAACCCGATTTTAATTTTCAACTAAATACTAACGTCTATTCAACGTCGGAGGCGTCTCAATTAGACGTCTCTATGACGTCTAATTGACGTCTAGTGCCAGCTGGGAAAGTTACAAACGGTGGTAGGAGTTACCAGCTGTAGAAGCAAGAGGAGAGTGGGGCTGCTGTTAATCCCTGCGGACACCGGACAGTCATGCGAACACAGCTGATGAGGACAAATCCTTCACCTCCGTCCGGCTCTTCTCACCAGGAGTCGCCTCCAAGTCACTGTAATTCTCCTTACGTCAAATCAAAAGTGAACCACAAACAATAGCCTTCACATGGTCCCACCTTTTCTCGTTTGCCTTAAGAGAATACTGGGAAATGTGACATTTAGTGGCAGAGATAATGTTGGTTTTTCATTTGTGACAACAATCCTGCGATACAGAGAAGGCAGGCTAAGCAATTACTGTACATGTTTTCTATAAATTGATCTATTAATCTTCTAATTAATCTATAAGTTGTGAAGTCAGAGTTAAAATCATTTTCAACTGAAGTTCGCCTGTAAAGAGGGACTAGTGAGTAGATGAGTCGCTCGATGACGCTGAACGTCCCTGACAACTTCTGAAGTCTCATTTTACCACTTGTTAGCAACGGCTGTTTTTAAGAGCCTTATAATTTCGTTGAAGGACATTTAATGATGTATTTTATGTCCTAGAACAAAGCATGCAAATATCTCTGGTAACCACAGAACTCATTTCAGGCTTATAACCAGAAACTAATTCATAAAACTCCAGATTTTAAGTCTTAAGTTTCAGTTTTTGGCCCTCCAAGGGAAAAAGTTTGGGCAACCCCTGGCACAGAAACTCTGAGTATCAAATACTGCCAAGTACCAAAATCTGGCATTGATTTCTGGACACATGTCTGACGGCTTCAACTTGATTTAAATCACTTTTCTCTCAGATTTTAACCATTCATTTCAGCAAGGGGGGGGGGTAAATGCCAACATTTACCAATTACCAATCCCTAATGTGGACATGTGTTGAGATCAGTTACAGATATGTTTTCCTTTCGTATCTCTTTAAAAATCTGGAGCTAGTGGCGACCCCTCTTGGGGGGTCCTGACCAATGGGTTGGAAACCACTGCTCTGTGGCCTGAAATGTTTGGCAGTGTGTCAGTAGAATTGTAATACACCAGCAAGTTTTAACCATGACACAGAGGGACAGCGAGTGCTTTCTGCTCTGTGTGATGGACTGATTTTGATCTTTAAAGATTGCAGACAGGCAGGCTGTTGCCGGGCTGCCCTGCTGCTGCCGGGCTGCCTGTCCACTCTACCTAATGAGCTCAGATACACTGCAGCTGTGGCAGCCAGTCAGGATGGTGTGTTTACAGGGACAACTCCAGCTCACTGTCCACTGCTTGTTTTAAGAAAAACACAAGCACAACCCAGAACAGCCACAGAATATGAAAAAGCACACTAGGTAGCTAATACTTGAGTCTTTTGTAGTCTGATTAAACAGTAAATTCATTGTGGACCACTGAGCACTCTCCCTTGTCCCTTGATTGTACAGCAAACTACCAGGTCACTCAGGAAGGTGTGGACACAGGAGGACAGCCGATCTGTGTCTATGTTGTCCAGTGGACTACCAGGGCTGCAAAAAATCTATTTCCTAACTGTATGTTCAGTGGCTGTCTGGTGTTAATCGGTCGATGTCGTGTTTTTCTTGTTATTGCTCAAAACGGACACAAGCAGCGGACTGTAGCTGTAGTCGCCCCGCTAACCACACCGACATGACCGGCTGTCACAGCTGCAGCGTCTCCGGGCTCGTTAGGTAGTGCGGACAGGCCTAGTGGTGGTTGGATTCATAATAACTTATAAAATGGCGGTCCACTTTCGTGTTTTGGTACAGTTGCTTTCACGCTTGATGCAAACCACACCTGAGTACATTTGAACCGTACTCGAGACCGCCTTTTACTCGGGCATGCTTCACGGTCCATGCCAGAGGAAGGTACACTTGTGTTCACACTAATCAAACCAACTGGACCTCGGGGTCAAGCGCACTCGGGTCTGGGCCTTAATATGAAAGCCCCATTAGGGTTTTTTGTTGGCTTAAATACAAGAGACATCAAAAAAGTAAACCATCACACGGTCTTTTCAATTCAACACAAACTTTACTCCATTCAGTTATAAAAATGGGATGTAAAAAACAACCTCTCGTAGGGGAAAAGCATATGGACAAATACAGATTTTTCTTTTAGTAGTGAATTGGTCCTATTTATCACAACAAGGCAGTGGAAAAATCTAGACCCATTTCCATTCGAAATTGCCGGCCTAGTCTTTGGCTCTTATACAAAAAAAAAAACAAATCAAACACAATACAGTACATTTCCAAAATGTCATCCGAAGAGTTGTAACTAAGAGAGGTCCTTCAAAAAGCAGAGATGGGATTATTCGTTAAGTATGAAAACTACATTTCCAATATAAAGACTCGTGTGCTCTTGATGAAACTGCTGACCTTACAATATAGAAACTCTAATAAATATACAAAACAAAAATAAATATGCAATAGTTAAGACAATGAGTGAAAAAAAAAAACGACTCACAAAAGACTCAAACCCTTGTAAGCATGTGCGCTGTGAACAAACACGTATTTAAGATGATCAGATTGTTGTGACGCTGTAAAGACACAGCGCGAGTACAACATCTGTATCCCACTGTAACGGCGCCGATCCTCGGAGATCTACGTCTTACCATTCAGTGTGCGTGAGAGAGATCGTGTAGACGAGACTTCAAGATGAAAGTCCCTCTGTGCAAAAATAAAAAAAATGGCTATGGTAATAAATATAGCTTAGTGGTGACTGTCGAGTGAAAAGCCATGGAAGAATTGGTGGCGACAGGAAGACGAGTTTCAGAAGGCGTGGCCGGAATTGAGCACGACCTCTGAAACGAGGACGGTGGAGGTGTTATGAGCGTGAAACTGGGCACATTCTCACCTTGTTTGTCATGGGAGCTAGATATCAGCTAAATTCAGATACTGGAACAATTTGGCCTCTTCTGTTAACATCTGTTATGTGCTCACGAAAGGCGTTGCTGAGATCTGGGAACACGGCGACAAAGGACGATAGAAAAGATGAAACAAGGCGTTAAACTATAAACCGATACTGAGTTACTACACCGGCTGTTTGTTTTTAGAAACATATTTTAGCGAACTATTTAAAAAAATGTATTACTTTGTGTTTAGAGCACAACTCAAAGCTAAGATGGTGAATACTGGAAACATATAGCCCCTCACCGCTATCCCCTAAACATCAGCATGCTAGCATTGTCATTGTGAACCTGTTAGCATACTTATATTAGCATTTAGTTCAAACCAGCGCTGTGTCTGGGTAGTCTGAAGCCTGGCATCTAGCACTGGCTACAAAACATACAGTGCATACAGTGTCGATGTGAGTCACGACCAAAATCAGACACTGAGCATTCGTGTCTTTAGATTTGGGCTGGGCTGTAAAACTACAATTTATTTGCGAAGTTTGTAACGAATTGAGTTAATGACCACCTGTCAGAAAAAATAACTGGAAACAAGCGGGTCAAGACCCAAAGTTGGAAGCCGTGTTTGACACAAAGAAGCTAATATGCAAGTTAGATCATTGGTTATTGCTCAACATTTCTTTTATTATTTACTTTAATAATTTCCACGCATTCTGTCTGCCGTTTCAATCTCTCTTTTCAGCTTTAATCAAAGAAAGCAGGTGACAGGAAGCGCGTAATAATACAAACTCTGCCGTTCAGCATTACCCATTTAACGGGAGTTTAAATAATGAAAAAAAATGACTCACTATGACCCATTTCTGTGTAAAGTCAGTCTAATTAATTATACTGAAAGCGTTGGAGCAGCCGATTCGCATTCTGTCCACCTACGTTACGTGTTCAAAGTAGCCAAAGGGTTCGTCCTTTTAAGTGACGCCGCCACGTTCCAGGATCTGAGCAATGAACTTGGTGAGTACGACCTTATTATTACAGATAGGAGGGAGTTACAAGAGGGCAGAAGTTGTCAGTTGTTATTATTCTTTAAGTGTCAAAAAACAGGGTTAATGTTTTTTTCCTCTTCTCTGGTTGGTGAAAGGAATTTTAGACACTTTCTGCGCATAAAAAATGCAATTTGTCCTCAACGGTATCATGCCAATTTCATTACATTTTGTGAGACCAGGCGGCACAGGGTTATCCCTGGATAATTGTGTTGGTGGAAAAAAAAGAAAACTGGCGTTGGGATCACACCAAGCCGTTGACAAGCCCCTTCTCACACTCCTCGGCCAAAAGCTTCCAATGCTGCCGGTTCGTCTGACATCCTTCCAACAGCGGGGAGCAATACTCCGACATGCCAGCCAAGGTCTGCGACAGTGACAAAGGAAAATTCAGTGAGCACTGTTCTTAAATACAATGTTCCTGCATTTAACATACTGTTTTCTATTTCTACACATTTATTCACAATGTGAGACAGGCTGGCAGCATCTTTCCGGCGAGTGAGAAATAACAGGATACATGTCCACCACTGCCACTGGCAAAATGCTTTCCTACAGCTTTTCATTTGGCCTTGTGGTTTCTAGGGACAGAAAACAGCTGTTGCCGCAGCGTTGGTTGCATTACCTCGTATAACTGCGTGCAGATGGCGTCAATGAAGGACACCTGCATGCTGGGAATCTTATCTCTTTTCTCACGATTCATCAGGTCCTGAAGTCAAAGGATAGAGAAAAAAATGACACGTAAGCCAAATGAACAAAAACCAAACGTGTACTCAAAGTGTATTCAAATGCTGCCAAACTACACATTTTCCCATTGTCGTCAGTCTCTTTTACAGAAATATGAAGTTCCCTTGCAGGGAGCCACAGTTATTGTCAGCAGCCTTTCAAAGCTTCTAAATGATGAAAAGGACACTAGCACAAGATCTCAGGGGCTGGAGATGGGGGTCCAACTGACAGTTGTTTTCATCACCAATTCATTTGCTGACTATTTTCTCAATCATTCGTTTAGTCCGTGAAATGTTTTGGCCAAACTGGCCAAGATTTTTCTGTGACTGTCATCTATGGCAAAGCAGCAAATTTGAGAAGGTGGAACTAGCAAGTGGCATCAGGCACTACTGGCATTGTTGCTGGAAAAATGACTAAAACCATTAGTCCATTATTAAAATAGGTGATTAATCAAATAGTGATTTTAGCCCTAAAAAGAGACATATCTTGGTGAAGGCCCAAACGATCATCTAATAACTAAGAAATACATTTTAGAAACATGGAGCACACAAAGCTGCGATCAATGCAGCAATAAAAAAAAAGATTTATGGCTTATTATTGCTGATTTATTGTTTTCTGAGGAAACCACACAAGGGCCCATTAAAGAAACGAGGCCAGATAAAACCACGATAATTGGTTAGTTGCTCTGTATGGATCAGAGGCACAAACAAAATGACAGAGACATGATTCATTATACAATTCAGAATAATAAAAAAAAATACAAAGATTAGGGAGATTGGAAAAGTCCAAATTCTGGCCAAGTAACCAAGCACAAACAACTGACTTGTGTCCTGGTTTAAGTCAAAAGACATTTACAGATACAGTGAAAGAACACGAACTGCCGAAGTGACACACTTGCACTCACACTGGGCTCGATGTTCAGCTCGCGTCGCTCCTTGTCCCCCTGCTCGAAGAACTCGGTCGCCACCAGCTCCGCGATCTGCGACAGAGAGAATTCACACAGTCTGTAAGCTAAAGCTGAACTTTGAAAAACTGGGAATGTGACATAAAGGCAGCATGTCAAAGACTTTTCAAAATAAAAGCACTTTTCATTCGAAACATATTTTATTGCAATCAAAAATTGGAAAGATCGTCAGCAGGGAGAACACATTTTTTTTGCATTTTTTTACTTTTCAAATTAAGATTTCACAGTTTTCTTGACCCCCTGTCTTGACATCTCAGTCCACGTCAGACCGGTGTATGAAATTTGACCTGTAAAATCACAATGCTGCTCTGTTGTTCTACTTAACCTCTCTGGCATGTACCTGCGTCAGTTTGTATTTCAGCGGGGACATTTTTTGACAAGGGTTGGGACGTTCTTCCATGGAGGAAGGAGGAACGATCGGAATAGAAATAGACAGACTAAGCATATAAACAATAAGGCAAGGAACAACACTTGTGACAGCTTGAAGAAACAAAGATAAAACTAAAGCATGCAAGAAACAGCTGGGAAGACGAGTGAAGTGAGAGGAGATGAAAGTAAGATTAAGTCTGAAACGGGGAGAGGTCTGGCAAAAGAGTGGTAGTCCCAAGTTAATGGACTCCATCTGTTCACAGAGAGGTAAATGAGATCTGACTGCAGCCCGGGGCTCCAATCAGCATCGCTCGGCGTGTATGTGTGCTAACGCCATCTGCAGCTCGCTGATTGACTGTAATCAAGGCTCAGTTCTACGGGGTGACGGGGGGACTCAGCCAGAGAGAAAAGCCTGTTATAGCTGACTAAACCCAACACCAGGCATGAGGCAAATGTTAACAGGCGAGGCTAAGTGACTTTGTCTTTATTTACTTAGCCTCATGTCAGTCAAAATACTAAAAAAAATGTTGTCTGCATAGCACGGCAAGTTAGCTCCAGTGGTCGGGGACCTCAAACAACAGCAAGAAAGAGCTACTGCTGGATTTATGGACAAAATCCAGATTGAATCCTGATCAAACTGTTTATTTTGGAGGGACGCGTGTGTAAACTGCAGACGTAACTTTCATGATCAGTGTGGTCGGGCCGGTATAACCGTGGGGATCATGGGTAATATAGGGCCACCTACATCGGAATCAAGTCAGCATCGAGAGACTTGATATTGAGACCACAGCAACATCATTGATTCTGGTAATAATTCAATTTCGGTAGTATTCCAATGATAATGATTTGGGAATGTGCCGATGTCACTATAACCAAGTCCAACGGGACAAGAAGCACTGGCGGTCAGAACATCAGACAGGTTGTAAACAAACCAACAGTTGAGCTACCGTAGATTATCTAAACCAATTTACTTGGAGGTCAAACTGGAACGTTGTAATCATTTTTTTTTTTTGCAAACTGGTTTAGTAAGTTTGACTAAATGACAGTAAGTGTTTGAAAACCTGCGAGACTCCCGCGTTACTCGTCCTGTCTTCTTTTTTTAAGCATTGTCGCCGCAGTCCCAGATCCCAGAAATAACATTGTTTACCAGAGTGCTATCAAAAACGAAAGACTCAAGGTGTAATTAACCAGAACTATCCCTTATCTGTGACATTAGCCCTTTTCACACAGAGATTCCGCAATATCGCCGCAACAGAGTACCTTTATTTTATCCACAGTGAACCAAGCAGCGCCACCAGGAAGCCGCTCCAGTGGGTCATTTCGTACAGCATGCAGAACAAAAAGAGGCATGACGGTATACATCATAATATTTAGATCTGTGGGTCCCCCCTCCCACCCCGAAAAATCTAAAAATGTATTATATGGATGCCTTTATAATAATCACTTGTGGCTCTGTTACCAACTCTGCTGGCGGATCAGAGGTGGAATGAAACCGTCCTCCCAATCTGCCTCTTTAACTTTTACACGGGCAGCGAGGCGAAATGTCGGCGCAAGGTTCCCGCCTTGAAAAGGGCAGCGTGAAAGGGGCCCGTGACTGTATGTTTTGGAGTGACATTTTAACCTTCAGGTCAAACTTTACACTTTCTAAGAAAAGAGAGAATTGCATGTAAATGCTTAGGCTTAGGGAGATGTGGTGACAGAAATTGACTCGGCGTCTGTAACCACAGGACTGGGACCTCAGATATCATCCCTGGCCCAAGATCAAGTAATCTTTGAAGTCTGAGTCAGCCATTCTAGGTGCTGCCAAGAAAGGGAACACCTGTTGATTCCTGACATCCCAAACGCGTGGTTGTAGCAGGAAGTCACGCCTGGGTGGTTAAACTGGCAATGGACAACTTTGTTCCTTTAATTTGCCTTTCGGAAGTACATACTGATTACACAGTGTAATGGCTTCAGAAAAATGACGCATGTACAGATTTTTCCTGGAAAAAACGAAGGAGGAATTACTGCTATTATGTCTGCTATTGAGCAACCAGGTTAAAACAGAGTGAAGGGACGGGCGTTCACTCAGCGGAGATCACCGGTCATATGTCAAAGTCTGCTACCCTGCTGATACCGGCTCGAGGCGCTTCATGCCGTTCTTTCTACAAGATTAGTAAGAAAAGAAAAAAAACCTGGCCACTTATAAATACAACCAAGTGTTTTACTGTGCCTCTTCATATCAGTGAGAGCAGGGTTTCTAGGTCAAATTGTAAAAGTTGTTTTTCGCTTTGGACAGGC
Source organism: Lagodon rhomboides (assembly GCA_039737535.1). Lineage (NCBI taxonomy): Eukaryota > Metazoa > Chordata > Actinopteri > Spariformes > Sparidae > Lagodon > Lagodon rhomboides. The sequence continues at coordinate 12,481,677 of CM077806.1, forward strand.
TGTTAGTGGTAGCCATGTGGCGCTGTCTTTTTACAACAGCAGCGCCAGCAGCAGGGTCAGGAGAGGGGTTAGGTCCAAAAAGTTTGCGTTACTCTGTTACCGCTGTACCTTAGAGCAAGGCCAGACTTGGTGCAAAAGGGAAACATGTGTAGGGTCGTCCTGCTAGCCTCTAAAGTATCAGAGACAAACTTTGTTTTGGTTACAGTCCTTTTGTTACTTCCAGTAGTGGACTAACCCAATGGACCAAACAAAAAAAGGAATTTTTAAAAGATCTGAAAACCAAATCAAACTAAACTAAACTAATAATTCACATGTTAATTATCAAAAACTTGCAGAGGAGAAGAGGAAAAAGAGGAAATAATCCTCCCTAATGAGATCTGTATGAGGTGCCAGCATGTGTGTGTGTGTGTGTGTGTGTGTGTGTGTGTGTATAAGTGAGAAAACATATTTGCATGTGTATTCATGTTTACTGCCCTGAATGTTTTTAGAGGTGTCATCTGAGGACGGGGGCACAGCTGTTCGAATTAATGAGGATTCACTCGTCAACACGCACATCTGCGCACACACATATAGAGTGTGTGTGTGTGTGTGTGTGTGTGTTTGTGTGCCTGTCTAAACCTCACACCACTGTGCCTGTGGTTTCTAATGAGGCGCAGGCTAGCAAAGGTCAGCAGGGAGATGAAACAACAGGGACACAGCTCTGAGATGGGTAAGGAGAACACGGAAACAAAGATGTGTGTGTGTGTGTGTGTGTGTGAGCGACAGAGCAAAAGATGGAGGGAGGGAGAGTGTTAAGAAGTAGCTAGAATGTTAAATGGCAAAGTCAGAGATGAATAAGAGACGAAACTTTAAAGGATAAGTTCACCCAAAAATAAGATTCAGTCATCTTTTTAACCTCAATGCCGATGGAAAAAATGGGTGAAGTTCTGAGTTTTGATATTCTGATCAACAACAGGTGGGATGAGAGGGGTGAAATACGTCCTTAATGAGGAAAATGTTAAAAATGAATGAGGAATATATCTTCTCCAGCAGCAGAAACCATACAGTATGTGTATCTCTACATTAACATACGCATTTGCACATTAGGCGCGGCTAATAAACTTGATTGATTATTTAAAACTCCCGACTCGCCGACAGTTGAGTTCTCTGTTCTGAAACACACAGTCAAGATTCTTACATTAAAATAGTTTGGAGTGAAGCAGCTGTCCGGATAAATCCTGACATCCTTTCGATCATTTATTTCAGAACCTAGAAAGTTGAATTCCATTTCCTTAGGAGAGTTTCCTCTTCAGCTTTTCACTTTGCTGATTAAAGGCGCCACGATATTCACTGCAGTGACATTACTGCGGTCATGAAACTGCCTCTCAAATGAGAAAATCAGAACCCTGTGTAGGAATTCTTACCCTTTTTTGCACTGGCCAGGGCTTGGTGATGGCTGAAATGTCGCATGCAGTCATCAGCATTGACCTGAAAGGGGGGATACATTGACACACATTGATCACCCAACCACCAAGTGAAATTATGGTCAAACATGAGTCTATTTTGAGTGACTGAATGTAGTCAACATTTTAGGAAATGTTATGCCTTCTGTCCAAGAGTTGGATGAGAAGATTGATATCAACCTCATGTCTGTGTGCTAAGTCTGGAATTTGTGTCAGGATGCGCTTAGCCTAGCTTAGCGTGAACACTCGAAACAGTTAGCCCAGCTCTGTTAGGTGCAGCGTAGATTTGCAGACCCCTTGAGTAACTTTGCCCCAGGGTGTGGGGCAGAACAGCAGCACGTTCATTGGATCAATCATCAGCCAGACTGAACTGTGAATGAGTTGGGAACATGTGTACCCAACGACCAAAAACTGAGCTCCATTACTTATCACCCACCCACAATGCTCCCTGCTCAGACAGCTTAACAACCATTCACACCTGGGCTAACCCTTGCAATCAACATGAAGGCCTGTTGGGTCAACGACCCACAAGTGGTCCTAACGACTCTGAAGCTCAGAGCTCACACCTGTCCTTAACGACTCTGTTAGGACAGTCCCACACAGAGTTTAAAAGCCTGCAACTCCCCTCCAGTTAGTTAGAACTGAAGACGCCTCTTGGATGAGAGACAAACGTCTTCAACAAACTGAAACCAGCCCAGTTGACTACGATACAGCACTTAGAATCACCATGACCTGGTGGACTGAGAACCTTCATCAACACTGAGCTCCGATTGTTTGTGCTTTTCGGAGGACCGGTACTCACCTCAGTAAGTCTCTGTGATGTTCATCCTCCCAAACAAACTGGCTGTTCTTGGTGAGCTCAAAGAACTCCCCTCGCCTCCTGACGACACACAAACACACATATAATGACACAGCAGATAATTATCCTCATATATAACTACAGAAGTACCTCCTCTACCACCCACTGTCTAGACTGAGAGAGGAATGCGATAAGTGGTGAAATCACCGAGGTAAAGGATTGAGAAGAAAAAGTAATGGAACAGGTTTGATAATAGTGAACTCTTATTTATCCTCAGGTTTTTAGAATTCGGGCAAAATGATTGCTATATTTTGTATTTCCAAAACAAAGATACAGCATATTAGCATCAACATTTTGAGAAAACAAACACAAATTTTCTTTCAGTGGACGTGAGAAACAGGGTAGAATATTTTATATATTAACGATATGGATCAATGTTAAGGGGTTGATCGAAGTCGCAAACTCACTGGAGCTTTTCAAGAAACTCTTATCAAGCAGTTCTACTAAGAAATTTCTACAAAGATAAGATTTCTACTGTGTGATAAGCAGATAAGATCTTTAACCTCTTTATGGTTATGATCACCTCCGTCCTGACTGGGTAGGCCGGGATACTAGAACATTTATTTTCTCTTTTACTGCATTAGCAGAGACACAGGCGACTGACCAAATACTCTGTCACAGTTGGAATATAGAGCTTGCTCACTCACTTACAGCAGCTTTAATATCTTCCAAGAGTAGGCTACTTTCTATTGTACTGCATTGGGCTGTCAGCGTTCTCTGCTCAAGCCAGGACTTACAACATAAAGGTGCAGTTCAATCAGTAATATTAAAACCAAATAAAAAAATGTTCGTCCCATTTTCCCAACACTGTACATATCTTGATCATATGTAGTTAATGAACTGCTGTGGTCTGGAATTTTGGTACTAGTTTTGTTGTTGTGTCGCACATCACTGTATAGGTTTAAATAATGAGCTGTCAATGAACCGTAGATGTAAAATAGCACGATGATAACTTTGTTATGAAGTTGATAATCAACCCTGAATGGTCCCTTACGAAAAAATATTGTTTAAGAAGTTTAAGTTTAAGAAAACGTAAGCACTACAGTTTTACTGTGTGGTGTCCAAAGTGGGAACTAATAAAGAAGATCAGTATCCTGGGATGAAGACGTGAGCGCAATCTCAGCTTCATTGTTGAGATGAAAAGAAAAAAAAAACAAAAAAACATGGTTTCTATAGTTTTGTGAAGTCCTAATGTGAACATGCCCGGTCAAAATACCCGCTAGCCTCCATTCCTGTCCCTCTGCCCGAATTGACTTTTTCTGCTTCCCTCTTCCCCCTTCCCCAACCCTCTCCACTCAGACTTCCATCTGGGCTTGACATTTGGTACCTACTTCATGTACAGAGCCAGGTCAGTGGCCAGAATAGCCCTCTCGATCATCTTCAGAGTGGCCTTGTACTCGTCCAGGGAGAGACTGCTCAGGATCTGGTTTCCCTGAAGAGAGAAACAGCGAGGGAGACAATTATCCAAGTGCAGGACAGCTCCCTGATTTAGTACACACGGAGGTTTGTGTGACAGCAACCCCCCATAAGTAGTAGATAATACGTATTGATAGTGTTGACCGCAGTTTGTGCTGTGATAGACCACCAAGGGGTTGCCGTGACAATGCACATACTGTACACACATACAACACAAATAAACCAAACAACTTGTCCCATCCACATGTCTTGACTGTTTATGAGCATGCAGGTTGACACATTATTCCATGTTCTTTCCATTTCGAGTGCTATTTCGAGTGTGTATTTGCATGCATGCTTATCAGCCTGCACGTGATAAGGTTTACAACTGTGTGTGTGTGTGTGTCCTCGCCTCTGTGTGAATATGTCTGAATGTGTCCAGCAGCGGTGGAGTTAAGTGGTGCCGTGGAGCTGGGAGTGCATTTAGTGTTTGTTTAGAGGCCATAAAAGATCAGAGCGGGGCTGTAAGGCACTGTTTTTTTATTGGGCCATCAGAGTGTTCTGTGGCAGGTGAGCAGCTGGAAAATGAGCAGAATAGGGAAAGTAAGCAAGAGAGAGGTAGGATCCTGCAGTAAGAGTGGAGTTGCACCAGGCAATCCGTACCGTGCCCAAGCACGTTTGACCCCCCAAAGTCTAGTTTGCTTGACTAGTGTGGAGATGAAGTATAATCATGCGTATTACGCCGGCTTGCATTATCAAGAACTCCAGGAATGTGAGAGGACCGTCCATGACCGAAAATTACACAGCGTAAGCCACAAGAAAATCCAAAGTGTCATGTTCTCTGTGCTGTTCTCCATTGTGTCGTGACCGCGCAACACCATGATGACATATGTGCATGAGGGTACCGCGCTCAGGCCCGGTTGTGGCCGGGACAATCATGCTTTGGCATGGTACGGAGCATCTGGGCCAAGTGTGAGTGCGCCCTAAGATGTCAAAAACATTAAGCTCCTGGAAAAAGCCATTATTAGTAAGTATGCTCCTGATATATTTGTGATAAGCTGATATTGGCTAATATATCGATCTAGCTCTAATAGATCTAGATAGGTCCTTACAGATGTGCATTTGCATTAAGAGGGCCTCTAAGTGGAAACATGCAGAAATGGGGAGCATTATTGCCATTTTTCAACTAATCCGCACGAGCGACAACAAAATCATCAACTAATGTTTTCCTCTACTTCAACGAGGGCACCTACGGGGCTGTTGAGGATCATGAGGCAGTGGTCAAAGTGGTGATGCTCCATTGTCGAGTGGCAGTAGAGCTGGGCCAGTGGGTGGTCGCTCCTAGACACACACAAACACAGTAGAAGTTAGAAACACACAGAGTGGACACTCCCACACATTGCATATACAATCATACTCATATGAATAATGCTCTCCTCCTGTACCTCTGGATGTAGGAGTTGTTAACCCCTCTGTGGTCCAGGTCGTGGCTGAGAGTTGCAATCATCAGAGCCAAGACCTCCAGATCGCTCAGGTAATTCTGTCAGGGGAACAACGGGTGGATGAAGTAAGACCAGACGGGATGGGTTGTGAAAACACACACAAAAAACTGCATCCAACGAATCTGTTGCCACAATCAAACCAAACAATAGCCTCAGAGCTGTGCACACACAGCGCCGCTGTGACTCTCCACGCGTTGCTGGCAGCGTGGGCGCTCAGTAAGCAGCCCGGTGTGGACGGCAAGACTGTTTCTGCATATGACACAACAGCTTTTACAACAAAGCTGAAAGCAGGGCTCCAGCATGGCTGATACTAATATTTTTCACACTGCAGCGGCTGATGGTTGCCAAAATTTCAAGCAGAAATGACTGTTTTTGTGTCACAGAAGCCACAAGTGTTTAGTGTTTTCCCAAACACTTCTATTCTCAGTGGTGTAGGAGATCCTTTGAAACATCTTAACCATCTACCATAGGTCTTGTTTAATGTATCCCATTAGCTCCAAATCTTTAAATATACCTTTCTGTTGACCATTTTCCAAAACACACTAGAAGCTTTTAGGTTGACTTCCTACATTTCGTGGAGACACCTGTTTCAATCATTTTACTTCTACTGCGAAAGGCAATGGGAGCGTGTCTATGTTCCCCGGGTCCTATGTTCCCTGGGTCCTATGTTCCCCTCTTTGTATGAGACTGGGGAACATAGGACCCTTTTTAAAAAAAAGGTCCTATGTTCCCCGGTCTGTTACTTAATCCACCATTACTGAAAAATTCCATGTCAAATAGGCCTATGTAGGCCTACGGGCTAACCCTAACCCTAACCCTAACCCTAACCCTAACCCTTTTTCAGAAAAAGGTTCCTATGCTCTGTATTGCTACAGGGGAACATAGGTCCCTTTTTGGGAAAAACAGGGAACATAAGACCTTTTTTTTCTAAAAAACATAGGGATGACCCCAAGGCAACCAACGGAAACTTAGACCTGCTTAAGATCCAACACATGGCGTCGTATATGCGTATTTTCCGTTCATAGGGAACTTATTGTTGCATGGTAACACAGATGTAAGCAGGAATTGTGTTGCCTTCAGGGAAGCCATTTGGGATCTGAGAGACAGCTGTACAACTTTCCAAAGCAAGAAATTACCGAACTTACAACAGCCATGTTCTGTTTTTCATCTCCAGGGTTAGATTTTCCTACAAGATAGCTGCAATTCTATACCAAATGTTTAAAGGTGCAATGTGTAAAATATGGCCAGAATTGCACGGTAGCTCTAAAAACACACTGGCAGCTGACTGTACTCTTTGCTAGCTATCTTTGGCTGTAGCTAGTTTTTGTTAGTTAGTTAGCTCAGTTTGCTGCAGAGCTAAAAATGATCTGACTCAAGTCTTTCCGGACCGTGACATTGAATCACAGGGGGAGTCGCTACGGACAGTGAGGCTCAGCTCAGGTTCAGCAGCCTCCCAGTTAACACGATAAGACACCAGATTGTAATAATAGTAAAACACTGTACACCTGTATGTAATTCATTCAGGTACAGACTCATCCGAGCCAGGGATCGGCCGCACTGACCTGGAGGCGTCCTGACTTGAGAAGGGCGAACATGCTCTGGGCCGTGTTGAAGGCATGTCTCCAGTTGTGATAAGCCACATGTTTTCTGTAGTTCTTCTTCACACTCAGAACCCACTGGCATAAACTCTACGAAAAAGACAGCAAGCAGATGAAGATTTATTGAACCCTTGTGAGCAACTTACCCAGGGCTAGAATTGCACCACATGAGCAAAGAATACAGTATAATGAAATAAAAAAAAACTCATTAAAACTCATCGCTCCTGTACAATGTAAGGCCTCGAGATCAGATAACAATGCAGATGATGCCCTCAGGGCCTGTGCACCATTGACTCTGGTAAAAGCAGGTATTCATAATATTACTTTCTAAAATAATGGCCAGCATGACAAATAAAGGCCAGTCACTAAAGATTAAAAGCGTTGAGAAGGGCTTGAATTACCTGGACTAATAGTTCATATATTAACTTCAGTATAATGTCCATTCATTCAACATTAATTCCATTCCATTCCATTTTTGAGTGAGAGTAAATTAGAACAGAACAATTTCTGCAGACAGATTAAAAGCCCTCCGAGAACAAGAAAAACTTTTATTGTGAAACACCTGAGCAGGAAGAGTTGATTTTTCCTGCAGTAGCAAATTAACAGATATTAAAAAACTGCAACATACAGAGAAGTGACTAGAAATAATAATCTTGATGAATGGTGCTATGGTAGCTTATATAGAGAGTCAAAGTTCTGCCCCTCCAAGTGTGCCTTATTTTGGACAAAAATGTACAGTAGTCAATGGTGAGGGACAAATAAACTTTTGATCCTGGTTAAATTGCACCATGAATACACTTACACATGTGATGTTTGTCAAGTTAAAAGATAATTTTGCGAGTCAAGAAAGTCCCCGTTTGTCATAGAGATAGTAAATTACCATTTAGTTTTGTGTACAACCAATCAAACTACATCGTCCCGCTCTATAATCATCACCAACGCCAACATGGTGTCAACGCCACAGTCCGTTAATCACACGGTCCTTTTAAGTAGCTGTAGTCAAACCTCTTCTTTAAAAGCCTACACTTGATCCAGATGTTTTAAACAACTATAGACCCATATCTAACCTTCCCCTTTTTCTAAGATCCTCGAGAAAACAGCTGGCAATCAGCTAAAAGACTTTCTACATGAAAACAGTTTATATGAGAATTTCCAATCAGGTTTTAGAGTGCATCATAGCATCCAAATAGCAGTGGTTAAAGATGCAAATGATCTCTTAATTGGACCTGTCTTTCTAGTCTTGTTAGAACTTAGTGCTACATATGACACCATTGACCATCACATCCTACAGCAAAGACTGGAACATTTGATTGCCATTAAATTAACTACATTAAGTCCTATATATCAGACTGATCTCAGTTTGTACAAGTTAACAATGAGTCCTCATTGCATACCAGAGTTAGTCACGAGGTTCCACAAGGTTTTGTGCTAGGACCAATACTATTTGCTTTATATATGCTTCCTTTTTGGGAATATCATTAGGAAACACTATGTATTTTCATTGTCATGCAGATGATACACAATAATACTTAAAGCCAGATGACACTTATCAGGCTGGATGACCTGCAATATTCTGCTACTGAACTAAACAGAAGTCATTTGGCTGGGCCCTAAACATCTTAGAGACACATTATCTAATGATATAGCTACTCTGGATGGCATTACTCTGGTCTCCAGCACCACAGTAAGCAAGTTGCTGGGAGTTATCTTTGATCAGGATTTGTCTTTTAACTCCCACGTAAAACAAATTTCAAGGGATTCCTTCTTCCACCTACGGAACATTGCAAAAACCAGGAACATCCTGTCACAAAAAGATGCTGAGCAATTAGTCCACGCTTTTGTTACTTCAAGGCTGGATTACTGCTATTCCCTTTAATCAGACTGGCCCGATAAGTCTCTAGAGACTCTCCAGCTGATCCACAATGCTGCTTCGTGTGTACTTACAAGAACTCATATGAGAGATCTCAGATATTAAGCCTCTCTGTGCTGGCTTCCTGTAAAATCCAGAAAAGAATTTAAAATCCTCCTCATCACATGCAAAGCCGTTAATGGCCAGGCATGACTCAAAGACCTCATTGTACCCTATTACCCTATTACCCGGATGCTGAACTCCCAGGATGCAGGGCCACTTGTGGTTCCTAGAGTCTCCAAAAGTAGAACGGAGGCAGCGCCTACAGTTATTAAGCTCCTCTCCTGCGGAACCATCTTTCAGTGTCGTCAACCTCTGTACGTTTGGGAGTAGCCTTAAAACTCTCCTTTTTAGGGCCTGCACAGGCACTTAGCTATGCTGCCATAGGTATAGACTGCCGGGGGTTTTCCCACGATGCACTTAGCTCCTCACTCCTTCTCTCTATCTGTACACATTCTTGTCTCATTAATGCATGTTACCGACTTGGCTTCTTCCCCCGAGTCTCTGGCAATAGATTGACTCTTATTCTCTATTTTTCAGTTTTACCATTCTAATAAATAATCCAAAAGACAATCTTTTGACGATCCACCTTTTATTTGTTCACTTCTCCACGAGAGGAAATAATAATTTCCACCACAACAGTGACAAAGGAGATGCCAGATTAGACTCAAATAGGTGCCAGTCCCAATCTGGGAGGTTAAACCCTGGTTAGGCTTAAATGAATCCAAGGGGACTGTTGGGCCTTGCCGGAGGTATGCACTCTACAGAGTACCATCTAGTTCAGTGAAATCAGTATTTTTGCGTAATTATTGCTCTCAATATGCGCCAACATTGTGTATGTTCCAAAGTTAAGTTGTGTTTATTCAAATTAGTCCAAAATATCTCAAATGAGGTATTATTCCTATTATTACTTTTCGTGCCATGAGCTATGTACTGTATAACCAAAGCTACAAAAACATTATGAGTGGGGGGTAAAATAACAGCTCTAGGATGAAAAAACCTCATGTGATGAGCACACTGTCAGGATGTTTTGGCTTTCCTCAAAGTGAACACTGAGCACCCTGCCAGATAATCAGCGCTCCGAGCTTGTTAGTCTTCGCTGCGCTTCCATCACAAACACGCAGTAATTAAAACTTAACTCCAATTATGTTTCATTTTCTCTACAGGCATCATTACACTCTTACATTCATAACTCTTAGATTATAATGAATAACTCCACCACGTGAAATATGTTAGAATAGTAACTCGAGAACATGTTGTGCAGTTTAACCCCCCAGGCTGTGATGCTAACACTGCTGGAGGGCCCCAATCTCCTCCTATCAAAAGCTCTATTTATGAGGCCTCTGTCCGCAGGCACTCTGGCGGTCAGCCGCCAACATACGAGGACCTCTTCACGTGACGGAGCGCACTAAGGACGAGAGCCAAACTGCCAGCGATCAGGCACCAAGGGGGAGGCGGTGGGTCTGACAGTGGTAATGGAGGCAGAGTGATTTTTGGAGGGGAGGTGTTTAAGGTGTATGTCGGAGCTGTGTGTGTGTGTGTGTGTGTGTGTGTCTGTGTGTGAGTGGTCTCTGAGTTAAGGTTGCGGGCAAATACACACATATCAACTCACTCGTAAATGCACCCACTCGTGTTCTAATGGTGTAATGGTGCTGACAACGAGAAGCGGATAGTTTTCTGCAATTAACAAAAACAGGAAGTTGCGCTCGTCTTTTTCCGTGACACGCACTGAGAACAACAACAACAACGACAACAAAAGGTCACGTCAGGATAATGAGGATAATGTGGCGGAGATGTTTGCTGTTCTAACCTCTGTGGTTCCTGTGTTGCCAGGATACTCTTCATAGTAATAAAGCCCTGTGTATTTTGTCGGACCATTTTCATACACGTGAATGTATGACTGTATGGAAATAAGCCTTTAGGGCCTTAACTACTTTACTTCTCCTCTCTCCTTTTTTTTTTACATTATCATGTTAAAAGTTAGGTTTATGTTTTTTGTAGGAGACGGAGCTGCTCAGCATTTTCTCTAGAAAGGTTGCTCCTCCACTTGACAGAACCCCAACCTTGCTGAACATTGGTGGCTTAGCCCAAGCCATCTGCCCTTCTGGGAGCCAAGACCCGCCAGTACCGACAGTTTATTAAACCTCCTACTGGCCCAGTTAATTGGGTAGATTTCTCGCTTGTTCATCATCAGACAAGAACTCACTCTACTGAAGACATATAAGGCACTTATGCACTGTATAGCTGTAGGCTAACTTTAATATTTGGAAATTGCAGCAGCGATCCACGGAGTTGACCTCCGTTGTCAGGTGTTTATGTTCTGTAATGGAGAATGCTGACTGGAGCCGGAGGGGAAATGCACTTTGCTTCATGAACGTGATGATACAGAGCGGAGAGGGGGAAAATGAAAGAAAAGCAACAAGAGTCTAATGTACAGTTGAGTCATCTGGATGTTTGACGGTTCAATCCATCATACATATGTGACTCAGGCACTAATGTTCGAGGCTGAGGAGATATATATTTATTTAGGTATTGACTTGAACTTGAAATGATTTCCAGCGTTTGTACAGCTTTTATTTCTATTCTAGTTATGTGTGCTAATTTCACCTCATTAAATATCCCATTTGGTTGTTGCTAATACCAAACCAAGTCACTGTTTCATCTCATTCCATATTAAGTGCTTCATTCTTGTAATTAACAACTGTGTGTCCTTCACATGAACATTCTCAGAGCTGGATTAGTAAACCCTGAGTTAACCCAAGATAATAAAATAGAAGAAAGTAAGCTTCGCCCAGTTGTCAAGGACAGCCGATGAAGCAGGTCACCCAAGGAGAGCCGGACTAAGTGGAATTCGTTTTTTGATACAGGCCCCCTATGGCCAAGCTCATTATATTTTAAAAAGGTGGGGCTTAACGACTTTAACAAAACAAACAAACCAAATATTATGGAAGCAAAAGTAAAAAGAAAGCAAAAATCCCTTATCGTAAGGAAGCAGAAGCTGACAGATGAGGTCTGGCTTTAACTATAACTATTGAGCTAAAGCTGGCAGCCAAGTAGCATGGTTTCGAACAAAAACTGGAAGCAGAGTTAACTGTTCTCTCTGAAGCCCAACTGATGCATCCACCAAGCCCTCTAAAGCTCATACAAGGACACAACTTTCATTTGGAAGCTCCATAGGGCCCCCTTAATTCAAAGCTGAGAGACTTAAAACGAATGTTCTCATCTACGTCTTGGCAAAAGAGCAGACCAGCGTGTCTCATAATATGTCAACTTGAAGAAATTCTGAGTGATGTTTAAATTCAGCTTTACTCGTGAAATTGCATCCTTTTGCAAAGACAATTTTTAAAATGCTGTAAAACCTGAAACGTTAAGACAGTATTTGCCAGCTAGCAGTCTTTTTGCCCTTCCCTTTGCCACCACATCACCATGTGCAGGGTGTCTTTAAAGCACCCATGTGTGCAGTTTGAAAATTTGACCTTGGCCCCCCCTGTGGTCAGACCCAAAACTACAATGAACAAAGGTTTACTGGCCACCCCTGGAGGCCAGGTGTTAGTTACGCCCGGTACAAAAGTTTTTTTTAAAAATGTATTGTAAATGTAAGTAAGTGTGATATACTTTAATAACATCTCAGGACAGTTCTTACCGTGTACTTCATCTGAAAGTTTTGGACGAGGTTGAGGTCGACAAACATGCGGATAGTAGCCAGCGTGGTTTCAGTGTCTGACAGGTCAAAGTCACTGAAGCTGAAGTCCAGAATACCCAAAGACTGGGCTGATGGCACTGTGGTTACCTTCAAACACACAAACAAACACACACACACACACACACACACACACACACACACACACACACACGTACAAATGGAAATGTTTATACGATCTATATATTGCTTTGTAAAGTTAGCATCTGTCAATTAAAAAAATCTTCACAAAAAATAGTGTGTCATCTGCGTAACTGAGTCGGGATAATCTCTTGTAATCATTTCCCAGATTCTTGAATGTAATTCTAATTTTGTTTTAAGTTGCAAAACTGACCTCAGCTGCAGTTACAGTAGCGGCTTTGACCGCATCATTATGAGGAGTTTTCAACCTATGACGTGTCGCACGGTCTCTTGGGTAGATTTTAACCCCAAAACTCAAGCCTGTGTCCTAGATACCAAGTGACAAATCCTCTCTCCAGCGCCCAATTGAGGCCACTTAATCAGGTTATGCTGTTAGTTCAGCCACTACACCACCGCAGGAAGAGGAGAGGGGAGCAGAACCTTTTGAGACGGTCATGGAGTGTCACCGTTAAGGCCGCGGCTGGTGTGAAAGCTGCCGTCAGTAGAACCAGTTTAGCACCTACAAGAGGAGTTCATTAACAAAATCCCAGGACAGTCTGACTGCAGGGAGGTCCTTTAATGTTTGGTATCATCTGTGTCCAGAGGCAGCGTGTCATTCACCGAGAGATGTTAAATAAAATTAAAAAAAATATGTGGTTTTACGCTAATTAATGTTTGTAGTCTGATAATATAATACAGCCTCATGACCATTTTCTAGTGCATGAAAATCTAAACTGTTACCGTGCATTTCACTGATGTTATTCTGAATATTTGCAATCGGTTAAGTGAGGCCAGACGTTGTTATGTTTGGTTGAAGAGATATGGTGCAGAATACATAATTCAGTTATGGTGGAAAGTAAAATGGCTGCCATGGCTGCCAGATGGCGTTTTTTTTGCAATGGCTCCATCTATGAAAATGCTCAGGGCCCCAAACTGTACAAGTGTACCGAGTTTCACGCTTTTATATAAAAAAAAATAAAGGTGAATGATTCAACTTTGCTGCATATAATCTGGACTATCTGTGATTCTGGTTCACGGTTTCCTAAAATCATGTTTTCCCCTCTCAAACTTGTAAGTTGGAGCTCATTACATGCGCTAAGGCAATGCCTCGTCCATGTCACGTGACCTTTATCAAAATGACATTTAAATACCACTGAATATTAGAGGACCTCCCTGCAGCCACTCTGTCCTAGGATTTTGTTAATTGACTCCCTTGTAAGTGTTAAACTGGTTTTCTGATGGCAGCTTTCACACCAGCCGCAGACACTGTCTGTATTTACGGCGGTGTATTGAATAATCCGTGCGCTGGTGGTGACTGATGTTCCGTGTGGGGCGTGAAAATGTGTATTGTTAAATGAAAAAAATTTAATTTACCGCGGTTACCTGGAGTTCCCGCGATTCTTCCTCTGCGGCGGTGGCGTGATACGACAACACCTGGAACACACATACAAAAAAAAGATGAGGTGTGCAGACATACACATGGCCTACACAGCTGCTCTCTGACATACATCTGTTTTCCTTAGGTCAGCTTTTTGCATCCCGTTGACCATCAGTTTGTGATAATTAGATTCTACATACATTTTTTTTTTTTTAATCTGGGAATTAAAATATTGTATATCTTAGCTTTAAATAATGAGATAAATTGAAATACAATGAACATGGGGCTTTGCAGGACCAGGGAGGAACATTTGGGATAAAGATAACCCTGAATAGGTTTTTTCACAGAACATATTTTAAATTATTCCTTTCAAAAGTCTGCTGAAAAACATCTATGAATCTGATTTATTCAGGAAAGTAAAAAGCCATCTAAAAACAGAACAAAGGCAATTTGGGAATGTCATTTTTACAACAGAGAGTGATAAAAAAGTTTCACTGACACCCACTTTTGCACATTTTGTTATGGATTTCGCCTGTCTTGTTATGTGGTAAATAATAATTTGATTATCTTTTTTTTAATACAAACTACAAGATTAAAATTATAGCTCAAAATTATTAATAATAATAATACGGTGCTCATAAATGTTATTAAGCAACCCGCTTATTATTTATCCACTGAGACAACAGTACAACTCTACAAGAACAGGCCTTGAAACACACATGTTAATTCAGGGGTAATAACTCATTGTTATTTAAGTAAAGCATTAGCAAAATCAGAATAGGTTCAGTGAGCGACCTGTAAAATGTACAGAAGCCACAACTTTGTAGTCATTTAATCCTTTATCTACAGACAAAGACGCAACAACAACAAAACACAGACTTAAGTATGGTGATGACACGCTAAACAAGGAACATAGAGGTTCATGTGTTTGGACCAGGTAGATGTAAATGAAGCTGTGTTCAGCAACACAATATAACTCTGAATGGAGGAACTTTAAAACAGAGTATTGAGAATAACCGGGAAGAAATCAGGAAATCTAAGTTATAACTTTGTATTTCTCCTACACTTATTGAATCTGTAAACCGCTAACAACATCATTCAATCCTTGGAAAGTTCGTTTTACTTAAAAGAGGCTGAAGGGGAAAGAGGAGACGTGTCTGATGAGGATGAAAGGGAGGACAAATGACAAATTACAGAACATACAGTCACGGTAAAAAATGCACATACACGTGTAAAGAACATGTACGGTATATCATGGCAGTCTTGAGTTTGAGTGATTTCTACAGCTCTCATTCTTTCCGTGATGGAACGAGTGCAACACAAACTACTTCATCACAAAAAATATTCATGAAGTTTGGTTCAATAACTAATTTATTTTAGGTCTTCTGAAAGTATGACCAAATCTGCTGGGTCATAAATATATTATAGTAACTTGAAAGATCAATTTTTTGTGTTTATAGAAGGTTGTGTGTATCAAATGATCTTTGTAGCATGGCCTCTTAACTTCTTCAGAATCAGAATCAGAATCAGAATCATTTATTGCCATTTATGTTAACATAGTAGGAATTTGTCTCAGCATTCCAGTGTGTGTGTTTCCAAACAAAAAACACAGCACAGAGTAGTGCCACAGCAGCCATGGACGGCGCTATCTTAAGACAAGGGTGAAAGAATACAGTAACATGAGGAGAGGGAGGGGTGAAAAAAAAAAGCATCCCCCCCAGACTGTGTTCCTGGGGGAGCACAGTGTGTGGGCATAAAAAAAAAAACACCTCAGCAACATAAGCACACATAGAACACTTAGAACACTTTACAACATTAAACTCAGGACTTGCAACAGGGTAGGGTGTGGGGGGGTGGAGACGGCCCAGGACAGGCAAGCAGCCATCCGGTCCTGCAGCCATTCTACGGCGCTGGGCACAGACCCGCCTGCCGTACTGGGGGGGTAAGAAGCGGCAAAGGCGTGGGGATGGGGGATAGGGGGTCCGTTGCATATCTGTATATCTGTAGGAGTTCGTGTGTGTGTAGGCCTGGAGAGTCGTCTCGCCTGGCATCACAATCTAAGGAGCCTCAGTCCGCATGATGTCATAGCGATAACACAGCAAATTGCCATGGAGACGACCCTGATCGGGTCCCAGACAAGTCAACAATCAACAGGTGTCCGTGAAGGAAGTGGGATAGGGAAAATACAAGAGCGTCTCACTGCAGCGTTCTCCAGGGAAAGTTGTTCCAGCAGCAGCCTTGGCCGAGGCCAGTGCCGGTTGAGGGGGGCCGAAAGCAGATAAGATTAGGGTTGTTTGGTCTTAGGGCGAGTAGCTGCACTCCAATTTACTCAACTACTCGTTTTGTCCATTCTGGTCTCCGAATCGATCCATTTTCCTTTGCAGAGCCGAAAGCTTCTCCGTGATGTTATCCATGTGTCGGTTCATAGCCGCGGTCTGAGCGCCGACAGCTGTGCCGACAGCTCTGCCCATCGCTTCAATCATGTCGGGCAGCTTTATGGGGCTTTGGACAGCTGTCGCCGTTTTCTGAATTTTTCGATAAACCAGGGCAATGCCTGATCCAATCAGCAAAAGACCCGTTATCATGGTTCCGAATAGGTAGATGTCTTCAATGTCCTCCACGGAAAGAGCCGCCAGGCACACGACCCGCCACCTCGCCCAAGCGTCCATCGTGTAGCCAGCTGCGAACGTTCCGGCAGGGCAGGTTGGTTCCCCCGAACCCAGGCTTCTCGTTGAGAAGATGGTGTCAATAGCGCTGAGAGACCAGTTAATCAAATCCATGATTTTAGTTTAGGAGAGCAGTGCGGAGAGAGTCTCTCAAAAGTATAGACAGTAGACTAGACGAGACGAGACGAGAGGAGCAAAGCAGGAAAGATAAGGGAGAGGAGGGAAGATGACTTCCGAGTGATTATGATTGATAACAGTTGATGACATTTCTAGGCCCGTTTTAATAGGGCTTGTTTGATACACCTATTAGACCTAGCCACAAACACTACGATGGGAAAGTCTAAAGAGCTCAGCATTGATCTGAAAGAGCACATTATAGATTTACTTTCTTCAGAGCAGCAGATCCACTGGCAGCAAAACAGCCCCACAGCATAATACTACCACTTAACAGTAGGTATGGTGTTCTTGGGGTTAAAGGCCTCACCTTCTCTCCTCCAAACACACTGGGGTCAAACAACTCAATGTTTGTTTCATCTGACCACAGAGGTTTCCTCAGGATGGTTTGTTTCTCTGTCCGTGTGATCAGCAGCAAACTTCAGTCGGGCTTTAAGGTGCCACATCTGGAGCAAGAGCTTCTTTTTTGCATGGCAGCCTCTCAGTCCATGTTGATGCAAAACACACCAGCAGCTTTGCAATCATTGCAGACTTGCTTTTTGGTGGTTTTTGGTTGACTCTTGACCATCCTGACCAGTTTTCTTTCTGCAGCAGGTGATAGTTTGGGTTTTTCTTCTTGATCGTGGCAGTGACACAACTGTACCATGCACTTTATACTTACAAACAGTTGTTTCTACAGTGGATCTTGGGACTTGTAACTGCTTTGAAATGGCTCCAAGTGACTCTCATGACTTGTTCAGATCAATGCTGAGCTCCTTAGACTTTCCCATTGTCTTGTTTGTGGCTAAGTCTAATGGGTGAATCAAACAAGCCCAATCAAAATGGGCCTAGACAAATGTTATCAATCATAATCAATCAAGACTTAAGAGGCCATGCTACAAAGCAAATTTGATTGACACAGCTTTCTATAATCCCCCATATCAATGGTGAAGATGGCGATGATAATGTGATCGGCATCTTCATGTGGACGGTATGCCCGTCGAGTGCACCGGCTCGATCCAAGATGTTGTGGTGGAGACAGGTATCTGTGGGCACAGCGGTCTGCTTGAGTTGCCAGCATGCAACTGAGGTCTGGGCAAAGGGGCCGGGGTCGAGCCAGCGGAGTTGCATCCCAGCTGGCGTCCGGCGGCGAAGAGAGAGTACCGTTGCAACGTAGAGCAAGCATCACCCTTTCTTTGACGGGCACAGTGAAATGAAACAGGGAATTAACAGGGGGTAAACAATGTTTCCATTGCATGAGAACCTCATGGGATTATCATGATCATTCCAGCTATTAGTCAGTCCCTCAGGTGTTGCCAGGAAATCAAAGTATGTCTTGTGAAGAAGTTTACATTTTGATCACACAATGCATTCAATTTGAATTAATGATCTTATGTTTTTTTTTGTCATTTTGGAAGTTTAGTTTCTTCAAAGTTTTTCTGTCTGGTGCCTGATAAAAGCATAATTTGTAAATTTCTACTGTCTAGTGTCTTCAATGAGCTGTCCCCTTTTCTTTTAAATCCCTAAAATCGCTAAAGCGGCCACATGAAGCTGGACATATGCGCAGAGTTTTGAGAGTGAAAAAACAAGGGCGGTACAACAGACCAGTTGGAGTGAGGCCCTGCTTTAACTGGGTAAAGTGGATCCTGCTGGGTGCCAGAGAATGTGGCCGTCAGCTGCAGCCGAGAGGAGACGTCACCTCTGGCACCCTGAAGCTGACAGCTCCGCCGCCGAAAAAACAGCAAGTGCGTATGCGTGCGCGTGACTGAAAGTCGGAGAGAGGAAAAACATGAAACTGAATTTGAGGCGAAATACTCAATTGTCAGTGCGTGTGGGCTCAGTTATAATGATTCCACGCTCTCCTGGCTGTCGCTCACAGAGGCTGGAGGCAGGAGAGTGTCTCATCACTGTCACTCACACACCCACACACACAGCTACATTAGACGCTGCACTTTCCAACACTTCGATACTTGAGAGGACCCCTCACTCTTCCTCATCACGGTGACACATCATCTAAATGCCTCATTTCGAATTTTACCCGAACCGTAACGTAAGCCTGGTCGTACTAACCGAGCCTTTAGTCAGGGATTAGGCCAACATGTCTTAATTTTCTAAAAATGTCCTCGCTGTTAAAGTCTTAACTTTAGTACAAGTACAAAGCACACACAATGTGTTATGAATTGATATATTTCTGGTTTCAGCCTTTACCTATTTGTCATGCTCATGTCCAGTTACTGGTGACTACTTCTGATATAGTGATATAGCCAGTTTTTATTGTGGCCATGCCATGTAATTACATTGTCATCGTAATAAAAGCCTCACAACCCCCGCAAAATGACTCATTTTAATGTCAGAATTTGGGCAATTCGGTCCAATAAAATTCGATGAGTCTAGAAGAGCCGCCCATTTATCCCCGTCCAAGTTAGCTCGGTGCTAAACCGGAAGTTAGCCGTCTCGGTCGGCGGAGGTCCCGAGTGCGCATGCTCTGCGGCGCACCAGCTGGACAGCCACCGCCACAATTAAAGTCTGATTCTGTGGGAAGCACTGAAAAGTATTTCGAGTCAGCTGCAGAAATTGTGTGTGATTGTCAAAGACAGAGCAGCAGGCGATGTATGAAGAGCAGATAAAGTTAGAACTAAGCAAAGGAAGATGGTGAGATAAAACAAATATAGATAATATAAAAGACCAAGCTTTACAGTGATATAATGTATTGCAAGGCTGTTGGATTGCATTAAATGGCTATAAACTGGTACAGTTATTAGATGTTTTTTTACTTTACTATGAGTCACCAATTAGACTTTCATCATTTAATACTTTTCGCATCAAGACTTAATTTGGCTTTAGACTGCGTCATTTTGAGAAAAGGTTTTATTCATCTTAGAAGCCAAACTGACCCTCTGATGTCTTACTTCTGATATCCCAACTCAGCCATATTGACTAATTGTCTCTAACTGTTTTGTAAGATGTGGCATTTGCCATGCTGCTGGCACGTCCCCGTTGGGGAGTTGTAGGGGTCGGTTGCCATTAAAGGTGACCTTGTTTGAACCTGTGTATTTTTTTGTTCCAGAGCTAAGTAAGGTTTTATGTTTTTTATGTTGTATCTTTTTGTCAGCTTTGCTCATCCTGTGAAGAAATGTTTTTGTAAAAAAAATTGTTAGTGCAGTTCCAGGTATTTGTACTTGTAGTCTAGTTTTAATCAGTCCTGTGAAAGGAGAAGTTGCTTCAGGCTTCCCTCGACTGATCATGACAATTATTAGTTTAGAACTGAGAGTGTCCTCAAACAGGGACTTTTAGTGATCTTTCTCTTTGGTTCTATTTTCAGTAGAGGTAAATAAAAGGCCAATTTGAGATTTTAGTATTTCTCTGATGTCCCACCTACCTCAATATGTGACGATCGACAATTCTTCCGCAGGTACCAAGCATGATTTGAAACCGTACTGCTCTTGGGTTGGTCATTATTACCCAGGTAAGCATGGGTCACAGAATGCACTGAACACGAAGTTTCAAGATGCATTTTCAGAAAGAATATCAAGTGTGTGTGTGTGTGTGTGTGTGTGTGTGTGTGTTTGCATGAGGCTGACCTCCAGAGTGACCTCTTGCTTGGCCATGGCTCTCTCCACCGTTTCGTACATCTGCGTGTTCTGGATGCCGAGGCCACAGAAGATGGCGAACGCCTCGAGAAACTGCTCATCGTTCCTGTTGAAGGCCTTCACGCCGCCCGACGCTTCGTCCATCTTATTGACAAGCTGACACACACCTGCACAACACAGACACAAACAGTTGTATTTTTTGAAACGGGAAATTCGGTGCACATTATGCTCGGTGTTTAAGTGGTTGAAGCTTAGGCAGCACTGTTGCTGTGTGACAAATGAGAGTGAATGTCTCTTTCTTTTTATTTTATGTGTTTTTTTTCCATACAAGAATGACAAGGCATTAAACAAAAAAGACACATTTTTGAAATTCTGATCTGTCAGCGTTCATCATGACTTGTGCTTACGTTAATGAATCCATTACAAGTCTGTCGCAGCCACAGCAGCTTCTGTTTTTTGGCTCAGGGGCCGTGTGCTTAGTGCTACTGGTTTAGCCGCTGAAGAGCGGTTTCAGCTGTGGGCACAGCACATTGTTGTCATCGCTAACTGTATCCGACCGCCTCGTGACTTGCTCGCATGGAAGAGAAAGTCTAATATTATCACAATGAATGTTAACAACCAACTTGGCTATCGTTAGTAATCACCGCTGTCAGGCTGGTATGTTAGTATTGGCAAACTGCGGCTGAACTTTCACTGCCGTTATCGTGCAACTGGCTCCTTAACAGCTTTAGCAATACACCTGCCTCGCCTTGTGGAAGACTCTGGTCAATAAGCGGAGCACACGCAGGCAGACGGGTACGTAGGGAGGTGGGTAGGCCATCTAATAATTTAATTAGAGCCAAATTAAATGTTTGATGGGCTTTATAGAGACGTGCGAGAGTCACGGGCAGATTTCTCTGTTAGAGCATTTGGTTTATTGATTGCTATATAAGGATTTTAAGTGATTTTATATATATATATATATATATATATATATATAAACCCTTTATTAATACTTCATTATTGCCCAAGGGGGAAATTGAGTGTCATCAAACATACAGGACAAACAAGTAGGACAATAATAAAGAAGACATACTTCTCAAGGCAGTACAAAATAAGGATAGCACAGCACCATAAATAATAAATAGTGTACACACCAATATGACTGTAACCTCACATATTCAACATATTCATGGCTAGCAACATTCCACTTTACTGGGTTGGGCGGTGTGGGAGGGAGTCATGCTATGCGGTGTCGCGGTGAAGTCTGAACAGATGAGTCTTGAGTCTTTTGCGGAAGATGGAGAGTGATTCCGCTGTCCTGACATTGGTCGGGAGTTCGTTCCACCACTGAGGCGACAGAACAGAGAAAAGTCGTGATTTCCGACCTTTGTTTGCTCTCAGCGATGGCAAAGTGCTCGCGCTGGGGCGTGTGGTCTGACCAGTGTTTGGAGGTAGATGGGTGCAGTTCTGTTGACGTCCTTGAAGGCCAGCACCATCGTCTTGAATCGGATGGGGGCGCAACAGGAAACCAGTGGAGGTCATGGAGGAGGGGGGTCACATGGGAGAATTTGGGTGGATTGAAAACGAGGCGAGCTGCAGCATTCGGTTTAGTTGCAGAGGCTGGGAATCCAGCCAAGAGCGAGTGTCAGCAGTCCAGGCGGGATATGACCAGTGCTTGGTCCAGGAGTCCTTTGTGAGGAAAGACCGGATCCTGTGGATGTTGTAGAGGGCAAATCTGCAGGATCATCAGTGACTGACAGGTCCATGCGAGGGCAGTTGTTCATTAAAAACTTCACCGCAGCCGGTTCAAAAGACTTCCTGGATCTCCCAGAAGCTCAGAAGAGCACCTCGTCATGACAAGCCTGTCACTAACAGAGCTCTTCGCCTCATTGAATACATTGTACAGTGAATGATCCAACTTTTGCATGACAATCTTGAGCTTCCTGCCCATTCTTTGTTCCAAAACCACATGGAGTGCGTCAGGGGTCATGGCAATAATGGATCCTGCCTTCCTGATCAGTTTATTGATCTTGTTCCTCTCCTCCAGGCTAAAGTCACACCCTCAGCAAACAACAGCATAAAACAAGACACTAGCTAAAATAATGTTTATAATTCTGCTTCTCCTTTCTGATACCACGTTTAAGTTCCATCTGTGCTGATGTAATCATATCATTTTCACCAGTTTTAAAAGCAAATTTCTCGTATTACATGGTATAATCAAATCAACCCAAAACTAAATATAATCAGTGACACAGTCTGCAACATTGTCCACGTAATAACTTACAAAGCTAACATTGCAAGCTGACATTAACGTTGCTAGCACTAGCTCACACGAGCTTACGTTAACGGTGCTCAGTCTAGCTAGCTAACGTTAAGGTTGCTAACACTAGCAGGTAACATTTGGGTAGTCACTATGCTGAGTGCCTACTGTAGAACTTACATAAATGACCACAAACGGGCATCAACCAAGACTCAAGATGTGATACAAACGGCATTAAACTATTGGCTCATAAACATTGGAATCAACTGTCAGAATTCTTACACAGAGATCAACAAAACAATCATTTTGGACCTGACAATTTTTTTAAAATCATTAATTCACAAGCATAATAATGTTTTTAAGGAAAATAAATACTTTTACTCTGCACCGCCCGCAAGCGCTGCAAAATTTATTTTTTTAAAACAGATTCGTCTGCATAAAAAATGTATCAATATGACCTTTAAAGTTGAAAATTTGCAATAAATTGCACACAGTTTGGTTTTTCAAATCTGGTTCTTAAACAGACAGAGAGAAAAACCAAAAAATGAGAGAGGTGAGCTAATAGAAAAGAACTGTATTTTCAGGTGATCGGATAGCGCAAGCTATAAATTTGCTTCGCTTCCTGTCTGAACACGCCGATCTGGCAAAAGATACAGACGTAATTCGCTGCCGTACCACCAGCCTATGGAGCTTCCTCAGGCCCTGAGACTTTTGAACTCATCCTCAACACTCCATGAAATAAATCTACGTTGTTGCTTGTACCTTTCTGTCGTGACAGAAATGAGATATACTTGCCAGCTTTGTGATCACAAACCTGTGTTCATGACTGAATATTGCATCTTTAAATGCTAATAATGTATTATGAAGAAAGAGAAAGTGGTAGTTTGAACTCACATGTTAGATAAGAGGACATTTCACTGTGATAAATTGCTTATGACTAGGACTCTTAAACGTTGGAGGACGGGGCCATGAGGACCTGTTTTGTTTGATCACTGAGTGCATCCATGGTCATTAGTCATGTTCATAGTCAACTAATGGAGCCGCTATCAGCTAATTATGCTGATGATAATCACTTTGATGGATGGAGTGGCGGGACTATTCATGGACGGACCATAAAAGTGGTAATTCTATGCTGTGCTTAATGTGGTCTCAGGCCCATGATTCAAGATCGTTAAAGCCTCTTACGACTGTGCTGATGTTACATCACTGAAGCAATCCCTTCCAATATATCTGTTGGCCAGAAGTGTGAGGCTGCAAGGTAATAAAAATACACTTTAAAGGAACATTTCACCACTAATTACACTGGCCTCTGATCTGTCTTTGCCGATGGTCTACACCAAACGTCTTGCTGTTTTTTAAACCTGTACATCTTGAAAGCCCGTGTCAGTACAGGTTAAATTTCTGATTTTTCATAACAGCTGAAAAAGAGGTGGTTTGAGCCTAGGTTTAGTACTTCAGAAGGGGGCCACACCAGACAGAGAGAGAAAGTGAGTGAGCCTACCTATAACTTTGTCCTTCTTGCCATTCCTGATGGGAGTGCACAGCAAACTCTTAATCTGGTTGCTGGTGTGATCTGGGTTTTCACTCTGTCAGAGAACAATTGAGTAAGGAGGATGATAACAGAATTTTGAAAAAATGAGAGAAAAGAAAACAGAAGAAAATGAAAAGGAAAGGAAAACATATACTGACTGTCCAGGGGAAGCGTTGGTCCTTGGTGACATCTGCGATGTTCAGAGGCTGCATGGTGTTTTTAACATACTGGCCGTACATGTAGTTAATCTGACTGACGTCACAGTCCCTGAGGAGATGAACAGCAGAACAAACAGCTTCATAAGCAACCATTCACATTGACCAAGCTCGCCCGGATTGTAGAAGCCACAAGGAACTTCGTGGCTTGATTTAGAACGTCATGATGAAGACCTAAGTAAACTTTGTTTCAGTGCCGTACCACCAGACAGCAGAGCAGCTTCTTCTTTCCCAGGCTGTGAGACTCCTCAATTCATCTTATGAAATACCATTGTTTCCCTCACATTACAGTTTATTCGAGTGGGCCGTCCAAGTATATCAACAGCCGCCCAAGAGTGCATTTAAGCATTTTAGAGTCTACTTTTAGTTTTTTTAATCCGTCCATGAGAATGGCAGCATCCACAATCGATTTAATTAGGTGACAGTCAGCCCTCGAGCTTCACCTCCCATCTACTGTCAGCCACTTGACGTGACTATTCCTTTACCCAGCCGCTTCTTGGATTTTATCTAGCAACAACTTTAAATCCAAACCTGCGTCCTAAAACTGCAGCCGAGAAACTGCACCTAAGCCCGGCCTGCGCCCCCGGCTCGGTTCAGAGACTCGAAGCCGTCAGTCACGTCTCTCAGCGCCTGTTTGTTATCGCGAGCTGCTCCAAGCCCGACCACAGAGTCAGCTATAATACTGCATGATGAATGATGGAAAATGGATATACAAACATAACATGAGGTTAAGGCGAAAGCCAGTGGATTTTGCGGTGTGTGTGTGTGTGTGTGTGTGTGTGTAAGCCAGAGGGAGGAAATTTGAGAGAGTGCAAGTGGATGAGAGAGAGAACGACAAACTGTGTGTTTCAGGGGGCGCGTGTGTGTGTGTTAGGGAGAAGAGAAGGGAGAGACAGGAAACCAGCGGTGGAGTCAAACCAACTACATTTGTGCAGTACTTTAGTTTTGTACAATTTACTTGAGTATTTCTAATTTTTGCTGATTCGTTCTTCACCTCCCCTAAATGTAATAATATAACAATCTCAAAGCAGTGTTTTTGCACGATGAATATTTTTTGTACATTATGTACATTTTGCCGAATTTTTTACTTTTTTATTTTATTATTCCTAATGCAGGACTTTTACTCTTGAAAAAGTATTTTTAGGCAGTATTCTAATACCTCCTCCATCAAATAAGTACATAAGTGTGTGTGTGTGTGTGTGTGTGTGTGTGTGTGTGTTTTTTTGTGTGTGTGTTTTGCTTGATTTCCAACATACCTCCACTAATGGTTTCATTTCAGATGACTTTAAGGCTTCAGGCTAATTCTAAAAATGTGTTCTCTCCCGACTGGCCTCAACTCACACACACACGCACGCATGCACACACACTCCATGTGGACATGCTGCACAGTATGTGTATTTGTGCTCGAGTTTAATTACCCAAACACACTTAAAATCCAAGTTTTTCTTTCCTGCTCTCCGTGATTTACTTAAATGAGGCCACAGATTAGCTGCAGGCGTAATTGAAAGACCATCACAGCACTATGGCTCGCTTTCAGTTCAGGGCCCCACAATCTAGATCCAGAAAAACTGAATTGCTTCAACTTCGTCGACCTGAAAACGCTCAGCCTGCCATTCCTGCGATTGGTTCAGCTCAGCTGAACTTCCTGGCGAAACAGACGCCTTGTCGCTGAGGAGCCGCAGCCCGAGGTTAATGTCACTATAAAAAGCCTCCTGCGGTTTCAGCCGGTCAAAGCTAACATCCTGCGGGGCCCCTCCCCTCCCATGTTGGCCCTGTCGGAGGAACTGCCCGGTTTTTTACCATATCGCAGTCCTCCCAGAGGAATCCAGCGCATACACACATCAGTATCTGAAGTCAGTTATTAGATCTAAACAGGGGAGAAACAGCCATGAGAGCCGGCTGTAAAAATGAGACGTTGTGGAGGACGAGACAAGTTAAGGCATCTGGTTTGTGTCATCGCTGACAGCGTCGGGATCTTCGCAACTGCCTCTTTTTCCTTTCTGTTGCAGAGCTCACTTACGTACTGAGCTCTGCTTGCACACACAGATACACTAGCTTTAAGTGAATGTCAGTCAGACCCAGGAAAAACATGTTAAATCTCAGTTTCAAAAACAGGAAGCTCACAAGATCTGACAGGTCTATGTGTTTCACCAATAAAAAAAGGTCACCATCAGTGTTTTCTATCAGGTTCTATTGATCGTATGCCTCTTAGCTTTATATCTGCTAGGAGAAGGTATCAATGCCAACATAGAGTCAATAAAACCTGAACCTGAAATTAGTGTTTGTGGACCTGTTCACACTACACAAACATATATATAAAAACAGATATATCGTTATTAACTATGATCTTCCTGTTTTTGATCACCCCAAGTGCCAGAATAAAATTTGGCAACATTCATTGGAACAATTCCTCATGTTGCAACTTTGCGTTTCTTTTGGCGCAATTTTCATTTTTGTGTCGTGCTTGAGGTCCGGTTGGGTTTCGGGTTAGGAAAATATGTTTTTAGCTTGCAGGGTTCAGGCACAACAAACATGGCTGGAAAATGTTCCAACGTCTTTAAAAACATCCGGTGGTTTCACGCCGACAAAAGTTGGCACGCCACCCCGAACAGTGCTCTCTGGCTTACGCCGATTACATTACTTGGCCACCGCATCGACCGGGCTTTTACATAAATCGGAAGTCCAACGATGGACACCCAGTCAATTCTTCACAGTTTTTAGGTCTGCCACTTGACAAGCACCGAGATCCGAACATTGTTGCGGACTACGTTGACCCCTTCATGGCGATGGCAGTGGCCCATCCAGCAGGACATTGCACCCGACTCAGGAACGGCCCACTAAAACATGACAAAGAGCTCCAAGCAACATCTTTGTGACATTCCTTGGGCGCCTTCGATTGAAGCAGTTGCAAGCTGAACCAAATATTATTTTGAAGAATTCATATATCAGTATTCAGTGTATCCTCCAGAATGTTATACTTGTAAGGATGGAGAAGCTTCCGATAAAGTATTGGAAACTTATCAAAGACCAATATAGGTCCTTTATTGGTCAATAAACACATATACAGTGTACAGCAAACACAACTGTACACACATATACACACACACCAATTCTGTTGCTTCAGCTGAGATTAAGATTGAATTTTAGACGCTGCGTAGCAACTGGGGAGGCCAGACCACCCTGGAGACGAGGGGGGGCGGGGGAGGAGGCAGGGTTTTCTATCTCATTGCGTCTGAAATCAGATTACTGCTTATTCACTCCTCCTGGCTGGAGCACGAGTTCATGTCATGAAGCTGTGCAGCTATAGCCTCCTTCAGTCCTTTTCTTCTCGGCCTGAACCTCTATTCATCCTGCCTGTGCATCCTTAAATCGTTGGATTATCTTATTAGCCTCTTTATCCTCTATTGCTTCTAGCGTTTTTTCTTTATCTCTCCTAGAAATGATCATTTCCTGGGGGGATAATTCTTATGACACAGGGTTGGCTTTTGTAAACATGGCCAACCTTGTGTCCTAAAAATGTTCAACTAATTTGAACCAAACGGGACAGTTAAAAGAATCACTTGGACACAGAAAATCTTAATTCAAAATCAACTTTTGAGGTATTTCTTGAGCTTTCATTAGCATCTAACATTGTTTGTCAGTGGAAGGAGTTTTCTCTGTTTTCATCAGCAGTAATAAGTCTGCTAATGAAAGCTGTGAGATCTGGTTGAAAGCTCCAAAAAGCTAGTAAGTGGACACTGAGTACTTTGTTTTTATGTATATGTATACCCACTCCCTCAACTAAACCATAGTCGACATTTTTATGGTTATCTTCAGACAATTCAAGGCAGGTTGAGGTATGCAAAAGACCAAATATTGATATATATAAATATATATTAATCACTTGTTTCAAGTCAGTGTCTCCTTTTCCTGTATTTAAAGCTAATTCAGTCAGGAACACTCTTGTCATAGGTTTAACCATTTATAGCAATAAATGTAATACAGTTATGCTTGGTGCTGACAGCTCCGCTCTTAAGATGACCTTGAGCCCCGATAGGACTCTGGAGGCTGGGGTGATGGTGGCAAGCTTTCCAGCAGCAGCAGTGTGTAGAAGCTTTTGAGTAGGAGTGGATATGAGTGAGGAGGGAGCCGAAATTTAGGGGCCCCAAATCAGATTCTGCCCTAGGACACCAAAATGTGTACCAACAGTCCTGCTCCGGCAGCGCTGTCAGGAGCCCGACAGGAGAGACACTCTGTGTTGCGCTGGGATTTTATAACTGATCTATGAGCAGGATACTGTGTGCAAATCTGATGTTTCAAATCACATACAATGAAGAAAGGCGTCACAGTGCGAGTCTGTGGCTGCAGGTAAAACATCCTGATGTAGAGCTAGACTGAACAAGGTGAAATGTCATGGTTCTGTGTTTTGTTGTGTCTTATGTTTTGATTTCCTTGCCCTCTTGTGTCTTGTCTGTGTTATTTCTCCGCTGTGCTTCCCCCTCGTTAGTTCACCTGCCCTTGTCCCTCCTCTCTCTCCGCACCTGCTCCTCGTTCCCTCATCAGTGTGTGTGTTCCGATTCACTCCTTGTCGGATCATTGTTTTGTAATGTTCTGTTTTGTATGGTATTTGATTGTATTCTCACGCCTCGTCTACGTCGCCTTGTTTTTGTTCTTTTGAAGAAGATGAAATATATAATGAATTCCCGCAACCTCCGGCTCATGTCCGTGCATCTGGGTCCTTCCACCACGTCATCTACCACCATCCCTGACACGAAATCTTTTTATTGAACAGCAAAATCTCATTCACTTGACTAAATCAGTTAGAGGTATAGCCCTATCACATCATCCTGATCTACAAAATTCAAATAACTTAAATAGTGGTCAATTTCCTCTGGTTTCTGTCCTGAACAGTGAAGCATCATCCTTCATCATCGTCACGTGAGAATAAAGAATAGATCAGGGCTGATAATTCTTGACAGCTGCCCAGTTAGTTTATTCACCAAAAACAAGTTTGTATCTTTGATTGTTGAAATCTTTGCGCAGAAAATCATGTCTCGATGACCAACCAACCAACTTACCAACCAACCAACCAACCAACCAACCAACTTACCAACCAACCAACCAACTTAACCAACCAACCAACCAACCAACCAACCAACCAACCAACCAACCAACGAATACAGGGAAAAACACAAACTCCTTGGTGAAGGTAAATATATACAAAATAAACTCTTCTAGTTTACTTTTTGCTTATGTAGATCATATAGAGGCATCAGCATTCAATTTAAACCACAACCATCATAACCACTTCCTTAACAAGTTCCTTGTAACATGTTTAAGAAAGACAGCAATGTTTCCCTAACTTTCATCAAAGTTTTGGTGGACCCAAACTTCACAAGAAATCAAACACAGGCAGTTTTTTCCTTTAAATTAATTCATGATGTCACACTTCTACGAAACACTGGCACACACAGTTGTATGAGGAATAAGAAAAGCTGTGAGAGAGTTTCTGGAAACAGTTTAACTATCCAATAAGCACTAAGTTCTGAGTAAGCTAATGGCCTTAAGAACATCACATTTCCTGAATTGTAAAGAACTTCACCAGAGAATACAATCCAAGACGAAGTCACATTTGCTCCAATTCTTGTTTTTTTTAGCCTGTAATCGACAGTTGATCATAAAGAGGCATACAGGAAATAAGTGGAGAGGGGCATGACATGCAATAAAAGGTCCCCAGCTTGAATTGGACCAGGGATTTTGCAGTTACTAAGTGGCATGCTCTGTGACCATTTGGCTACCGGGGGGCATAAACATGAACATATTTTGTGGGAAACATGGATGACACAGCA
Source organism: Lagodon rhomboides (assembly GCA_039737535.1). Taxonomy (NCBI): domain Eukaryota; kingdom Metazoa; phylum Chordata; class Actinopteri; order Spariformes; family Sparidae; genus Lagodon; species Lagodon rhomboides. The sequence continues at coordinate 12,511,805 of CM077806.1, forward strand.
GGAGATAAACTTAGCTGGGTCATAGGGGATTACTTGTTCCAGTAAAAAGAAAGATTTTAGAGTTTATTGGAAAAACACATCATCAATGCCACAATGGTCTCATGTGTTAATGGTTGGGATACGAAGGTAGCTGTATGTTACAATGTTTCCATGATTCTTCACATGTAAGCCGTAATATGTATTGCAAATATCCACACAGGCAACATAAACAAATATTTTCTGGCTGAAAAGAACTTCACCGCACACCTCCATCCCCTGTAGCAGAACTTCTTTTCCACATGTGCAACTAATATAGCTGTCCTTTGCAACAAGAGTGCATGTTGACCTAATAAAACTGTCTGTGCATGACAAACTGACAATTGTTGGAACCTCTTGGAGAGGTCTCAGACCGCCTGCTTCATCATGACATACAGGTTTCAACTAAGGAGCCCTCAAATCAACCCTTAAGACCACACTTTGAGCCAGCAAAGCCCAGCTAATGAGAACAAGAGCTTTGAGCCGAAAGCTGCGTCAATCAAGTGTCTGGGAATTCGACGGCGAAGAAGGCGGATTACCTCAAAAAGATCCCACGGGGCTCCAAATCAGCTCTGCTGACTTATTATTGGACTGAGCCACTTTGGCTTGTCTTTTCTTTTGCAATTCAAAGTGACTGATTGGGCACAATAAGACTTTCACTACGGCCAAAACATTAGGTTTGTGCTAGTCCTTTGAATCTATATGATGATGATGCATCCGTGTGAAGGGGCCTGATACACAAATGTCATCTAAGGGCCTCTGATGTAGTTCACAAATTCGGGGGAAATTAGTGATAATGGCTGGTGGAAACAGCCGGAGTACGCCTCAAGACTTATCTATAGGACTTTTTAATTTAATCACGGGTTCCAGTTGAGGGCGATCGCTTACCTTTTGGGGGCATCTAGGACTTCACCCAGCTCCTCGTATTCCATGTGAAAGACACTGGAGAAGGAGTTCTGCAAAAAGAATAAAAGTACATTTATTTGTGCGGGAGATTACAGACTGAGTGATGTAGCTGGGACTCGCTGGGAGGAGACGTTTGCTTGGCATCATGCCATCAGAATCTGGTGACAGCATACATACAGACAGGGTCTTGGTATGGTTTAGATTTTGACGCAAAGAGAATGAATTTCATGCTTCGCTGCAGGTCCACCCTGTATGTTTTCTGGCCGTATCGACTTCCTCATTTCCTCGAATTAAACCATTACAGCTAAACCCAACATCCAGCGCTACGCCGCGCACCACCTAAAACACGTCTCCAAGCATGAAGAAAACGGACGTTGATCTATCCCCCCTCAGGCCCTGCCAGAAGAGAGAGTTTATTTCGACATTCCAGCACGCCTTTTCGTCTCCTCCCCACCTTATAGGGACTTGTTTTCTCTCAACCTGCACTCACAACCCCTCGCAAAGAATCCTTTTTCCATTTTTAAGACGTGGGGACAGGATGTTAAAGATGGACGAGGCCATTCGTTTTGGAAAAATGTGCCCCCTACCCTTGCGTGCACACACACACACACACACACACACCTCCACTCTGCGGCATTAGTTCACCTCGATTTATCTAGGTGAGGGTAATAAAGCTGTTTTAAACAGAAATAGGACCTGCCAGTGTTATGACATTTATTGGGGTTTCTGGCGAGGGGGAAAGTTTATAACAGGATGACACGAGACAATGGAACTTTTTTTTCTTTCACGAGTGTAGGAATATTGAAATAAATCGTGCTCGTCTTCTAACATACTTTGGAAGGATCAGTCAGGAGAGGACAAGGGAATGGTTAATTGGTAATGTCTGGATTTTCTTATGCAGTTATCCGAGTCAAGGGCATATACATTAACCTCATGCATTCTTATCATGTTATATTATGGACCTCCAGCTATTTTCTTAATCTATAACATGACACAACAAACTGTGCGATTTATGTGTTAATAGTAGAGTTGAACATTGGGGAAAAGAAAACGAAAGGAATCAAATCTGAGACTAAGAAGTGACCTACACAACTCAGGTCCTCTCTAAGAAGCAAATGAAGAGGTAGCTTGACATTAGAGCTACAAAAATTACTTGATCAATTGATGAGTCGATCGAAAGTAAATTGCCAACTGTTCGATTTATTGTTTCAGTCACTTTTCAAGTAAAAATGTTTTGCTGGTTCCGGCTTCTTAAATGTACGTATTTTCTTCTTTTCATTGTCATTTATGATAGTAAATGAAGAGTCTTTGAGGTTTTGGACTGTCGGACTGTGATGAAACAAGTAATTTGAAGACATCACTTTGGGCTCTGGGAAACTGTGGTGAGCAATTTATGGACTAAACCATTAATGGAGTAATCAAAAAACAATCCCTGAAGCGAGCCAGATGTCCAAACCCTATCACAAAAGAGTCACACACACAAACACACACGCCTCCTGCTCACCATACAAATGACAGCAAAACACACACATATGCATACAAGCAAAACACAAATGACGATGATTTTAAAATAGGCACACTTAGAGGTGTGCATGTACAGCACAATGCAAATACATACTGTACAATATATTGAACACAAGCATACACACACATGCTAACACATGCAAATCACTGTTTCGAAACAGATGTCCCACACTTCAGTAAAGTGAAGTGAGCCAACTCGGGCCAAAGTCTTGAAGACTCCTGTGATACTGTTGGTACGGACAACCGACTAGCGCTGTCGTTTACTATGCTTCCTACAGGAAAGCCCCTTTCCTTGAGAAAAGCTTACGATCAAATCCGCAGACCTTGCGGAGAAACTACAGACATTTAACGCTGACACCTGTATACAGAGGGCTGTCTGGCAGACGAAGCCCGTAAAAGCTCCTAATCTCGGAGTTAATGTTTAGTAAGGACGGAGAGAGAAGAGAGAGACGGGGGGAGGGTATAAAATAAAGGGAGACAGCTGGTCTGGCAACCCTGAGGTCACGAGAGGGACAAACGCATGCATACAGAATAATGAAGTGGGTTGTGACAGAGCCAACAGAGCTCAGAGCATACATGGAATAAAATGTCTTGATTCATTATGATAAAGAGTTGGTTCACACCTAATCATAAAAAGAAATACATTTCTAATTTCCCTCTGATGTAATTAATGCAGATGGTTTTGGTTTTATATTTGTCAGGGTCGGGAATGGCATTATGGGTTTTTAATTCCATTTGTGGTGCTCACAGCAGTGAAATTAATATTTCTCAAGCAAAAAAACTCTAAAGCAGTATCGTATTACTATGGAGGATCCACATCAGACACTATTAACAGCAGGGACAGATGAGCCCGCGAGGGAGCTCTGGGGTGAAAACGGGCTGTGGGCCCTCTAATAATCCCCATACACTTTCAAACCCATTTTACCCAATGTGCCAGCCATAATATACAAGCATGCATAGCCATATATACCTTAACTTGGAACACAAAATAGTAAAAAAGTTGTCCAAAGACATGTAGCGGCATCTAGCGCTTCCCTACTCTGACTGACTTTAAATCCAACATATTGCCAAACAGGTGACAACAAATCCTCCACCATCGTCTTATCAGTCAGCTCTCCCCACTCTCTCCACGCTAAAAGTTAAATGTGACTGCTGTTACTCTGTGCAACCCTGCTGCTGGCCCAGCTGCTACTGACTATAGATTTTTTGTGCAATGACGGTGTGGGTGGTGGGCAAGTGCTGTGTGTACACCCGACCACCATCCAACACCAGGATCACTGACTACCACAGATTTAAATATTATTGTTAATATGTATAAGGAAAAAAAGATTTGTACTGGTAAAACCTAATATCGTACAGATGTTTACTTCTGTGTACATGGTTAAATATGAAGAAAATATGAGCAGAAGTGTTGCCAAGCGTCTGGCAAGAAATAAAGTACAAACGTATTTAATTTGTCAGTTCAACGCAAGGTTTCAATAAGTTGTTGATTTGGGTTCTCAGTCATCCAGGTAATTATAAGTGCTGTATCGTAGGCAACTGACACACGTCCAGTTGCCTATGATACATGTATATAAAAACTAAATATTTGGAAATATTGCACTTTCTAATAGCGCTTGAACGCTACAGTGGCCCCCCCTATCAGATGACAATACCAGCGGTGGCCCCAAGCTAATTTGACTTTCAGACCGCTGCACTAGAAACAATATGATTTGAGTTTTGGGTTAATCCATTTTGACAGTATTTTGAATACATCTGTTATTGAAAGCCTTCATCTCAATGGGTCTCACATGGCTATAATGAATACCAGGCACTGTCAAACACCCATGTTTTTGTAGCCCAACACAAACCACTTCAGTGGCATTGCATTCCCCATCCAGTTAACCCCAACCCCAAAACACAAATATTGAATGCAGAATTGGCTATGTAGTTGATCATTTGTGAGCCCAATATTCAGAATAATTCCAAATTCAGTGCAGCCAGCCATCAGCCCAGTGAAATGAATTACGAAACCTCACTGTTGGGATCGGTGGTGAGGTTGGACGTGACTCGGTGCTGTGTGCGGAGCCAAGTGCAGTGATGTACGTTGGCGAAGATAAACTTGCAATCAATCCCGTTCACTGGGAAATATAACTTACTCCAGAGAAATAAAACATCCTGCATGTTTGAATCTTTCATCGAGAGACTGATGAGGTCAAAGTTAAACAAAAGATTTCACCCCTCGATGGTACATTTATAGCAATGCCCACACGCCAGCTGCTGAATGGGCAAAAATGTGCGCAGAAGTTGATATTTTGTGGCATCGGTACTTACAATAACACACCATTCTGTAACAGTATTTACGGCAGCTCAGACAGTCGGGACAGCAGACCTGTCAGATCCTCGGGGTTTCGGGTAACAAATGGTCTGAAGTATTAGTCAAACTATTGTGAAGAATGGCTTGTTGTTATGACCAAGCATGCGCTGTGCCGTGTATGTGTAAGTCTCTTGGTGTGTGCAGGACACATTTTCTCAGGAAGACACATCTGGCTACATAAATATAGTTTGACTGTTCCATTAAAACGTGAAATAATTGAGCCGTCTGGTAAATGTTTACGTAACCAAGCACCCACCTTGGATGGAACCTCTGGGGGGGCATGGAGATGTACACAAGCCACAATAATACTACTCACTCCACTTACTACATGACAACGGCAAGGACAAAAGGGGCAGATATGGTTTCTATTTAGTGACTTCCACTGTGATTAAGTGGCACTTGCCTTTGGTTGGGAAAGTTGTATTGTAAAGCTAAGCTTTTTCTGAGGATGGGAAATCTGTCCCAAAGAAATCAGAAAAAAAAAATCCTAATTCGTGATTCCCAGCACAGTTGGGGGTACTATATAATGATATCATCGTAAATGGTGCGAGACATTCATGTTTTTCGTATTAATTTAAATTGCCAGGATAACTTATGTCTCATAGTTGTTAACAACAATTTACGACCATTTGGAAATCTTTTGTACTACAGCAGATGGCAAACTTGAACATACATCATCTACAGTCAAGAACAGCAAGGAGATAAGGAGGGAGATAAATTCACCAGACTCCCTTCCAAAATCGCTCAATTTTGTGAGTTGTTGAGTTAGGAGAAACTTCATAAACCTTGTGAAACACTTTCTATGACAAATTCATATTTACTTAGTGCCTTCTTGGAAATTTGGCAAACATTAGTTCACTCTTTCTTTGTGCAAAACACATTCCTCCACTTTGCTGAATATGAAAATAAACAGTAGTTACTGGCAAACTATCTTGAGAAACTGTTGCAGACTGACGGGGGACCATCGGTTTCCTCAAAATTATCAATAACGGTGACAGCAACCACTCAAGTGATTCAGTGCTGCTCCGACACACGCTCCGCATACTGTGTCCTACGTATTATAAAAAGCTAAATGAAAATAGGATTCTCCGTTTTACGTTATGTGACATGTAACTGAAAAATTGACCTGTAGATTAAAATGCAGTGGCAGAATATATTTTAGAATTGCAATACACAGAAAGGAAGTGGGCTTCGTCATCTCATGGACAAGAGGCTGGCTAACTAAGCTAACTAAGATAGCTCAGATTACAGCTGAGCTGAGGAGGTAAACGTTAAAAGGTCCTATTTGTAAGAAAAGTGGAGTTTTGAGTCTTGTTCCCACTTTGGGTTTCTCAACAAACAAATGAAACTAAATTCTCTTTTTGATAGTTGACAGCTCTGTACTTTAGCTGCTTGAGCTAACGTTAGCTTGGCAGACTGACAGGACAAAAGCTTCACAGTTGGAGATCTTGAACATTCTGTTTTAGAGCCTTTAAGATGACCACTGACCGGGATTTCAATATTGATTTCTAGTTGAAAACTGGGCGATATTCGGTTTGACGCCTTTTTGCCCCCTTTTCAACCAGCTTAAATGTGGTAAATGTGGTGTGTGTGTGTGTGTGTGTGTGTGTGTGTGTGTGTGTGTGTGTGTGGGCTGACCATGGAGTCTTCGTCGGTGATGAAAACGGTACAAGCCTGAGCCTGCATGAAGGACAAGATGGTTCCTGCGAACTTCCTCAGCAAAACCTCCAGACACTGCTGCTCCTCGAAGATGAGACTGGCCAGGTCCAGCAGCACCTGAGGAATACATCTCGTTCAGAGTTGTGTCACGCACGTGCACGAGTGCACGTGCCTTCAGAAACAAACGTCCACACCCACCTGGTTGCGTCTGTTCTCGAGCTGCGACGTCTCGTAGAGCTGAGCGTTGTGCAGGACGATGCCCGAAAAGGCCAAATAGGCTGAGAAGTCCTGTTGGAGAGGAACAGAATAATACCTGAGCGCCACGTACAAAGAACAGTAAGGAAGCGATTACAGGAAACAAGACTGGGCTTTTGAATGGAAAAAAGATACATCAATGAAGAAGGAGCAGAGGAAGATGACAGATAAGACGGAAGGCCACAGGAGAAAGTCGGACGGAGGTAAAGGAAGACAGTTTTGTATGCAGTGTATCTAGTTTGACGGGGGTCAGTTCAGCAATTGTTCAAAAGCAAACGTTTCCTGCCTGTGACTTTTTTTAAGTTTCTGAACTCAAACACACGGTTCAAAATGTGGGTGTCAGTGAGTGAACCAAACCTTTTCATCCTGGTCAGTGAAGGCGCCGTCCTCGCCACATTTCTTATTGATAGCCTGAGCCACTCCAACTACCTGCGATGGATAGAACGGAGAGGAATCATAGGAACAACAAAACACAGAAACACACAAACTGATGGATGGAGTAAAAGGAAAGGACTGGGAGCATGACCGCTGTTCCAGATAATAAATTTAAAAGCACAACATGTTATTTCTACCCCCCTGGGGCCTCTCTATCATAAGAAAAGATATTTTCCGAGTTGAGGAAGCACAGGCAGGCCAACTCTGTAGAGAAACAGAAAGTCAAATGCAGAGCCAGACCATCTGTAGACTGTAGGTATAAAGACCCGGAGTTTGCTCTTATCTGGAGCTGTTTACCATCAGACTCCGAGGTGACTTTTTAACTTTTGGGATTAAAAAGTGGATTTATCTTCACTCCAATGCATTAACCTGACTGCTGGACCCAGGTCACCTCCATTGTTGGGTTCTGTAATGTTGACTGCTGGAGGAGAATATTGCTTTATGAAAATATTGGAAAGTCATTGAAACTCAGGTTTGATTCTTGTAACAGCTAAAAAAAAAATGGAAATTTTGTTTGACCAGAAACAAATTCTGAATGCAAGGTCCATTTACTAGTGTTTCATTTTCAGAGCTTTCAGGAACATTGTGGGCTGTGTGGATTGGGTTTTCTCAGTTGTGGTGGAGATGGTGCAGTTGTCATCTCAGGAAATTCCATACTTATATACTATGTTTAGCCACCTCCATCACAACTGAGAAAAGTCCCTCTGCTGAAGAAGAACATGAGATTCGGCTAGTAAATGGACAGTAATGACTTATTTTTTTCTCAAAGAAGTAAATACTCGTTCCCGCCGTTCTGGCGCTGGCTGTTTACTTGCCTCCCTTGCCTGCTAAAATCAAAGTATCCTCTAAGATAAACCACTATCCATCTGGTTTCATATCTGCTGTAAGTAATTGAACGCAAGCTTGCCTACTCTGCACAGAATCTACCACTCCAGTGAACATTGTCTTACCTCGTCTCTGTGGTTCTTGATGGGAAGGCAAAGGATGCTCTCGGTTTTGTAACCCGTGATCAAGTCCACTTCGGCATTAAACCGGGGGTCCTGGGGAGACAAAGCATATATACAGAGTTTAATCCCATCTGTAAAAGAACAAAAACCTTTTCCAGTAGGGTCAGAGATACATTTTGGGGTCTGATATCAGCTTTTAATAATCAGATCTGCTCTGGTCAGTGTCTTTCACCTCTGATATTGTCGGTGCATACCTACTGAAACACTAAAGCATTCAAATTGGCCTTCACTGTGGAACTTTTTCCATCAGCGTTTGAACGTCAACATGCAGAGAAATCCAACAGCATCCGGCTCGACTTGTCATGATCCTGGGTTTTATTGTTTTATTTCCATTTTTTTATTTCGAAACTATGCCCTTGCGTGTCTCTTCTTGCTTTTCGGTTTCTCCTGTGTGTTTTCCCCCTCTCAGTGTTTTTCCGTCCATCACCCCACCTGTCCTTTTCCCTCCTCACTCACCTCGCCTTTTCCTAATCCCCTCGTTAGTGTGTCTGGGTATAAAGTCTTTGGTCTCCCTCATGTGTTTGTCAGTTCGTTCCGTGATGTTCCCCCATCACGCCGTCTTGGTCTGTCTCGCTCCGTGATGTTCTCTAGTGTCTCCTCCAGTGTCTCCTCCTGTGTCTCCCCCATTGGTATGTTTGGATTTTGATTCCTTGATTTTTGTATTTGATTTGAACTTTGCTTTTCTGTTGAACTTTAAGCCTTTTAATTGTTACTTTGTTTTTTTGGTCCTTGTGACTCATTTCTGGTTTGTCTAGTTCCATTGGTTTTTGTAGTTTCAGCTACAAGCTCGCTTTTTGTTTTTTTGTGTGCGTGTCTGCGTTTGGGTCCTCATCAAGTTTCCCCCGTAAACGTAACACAACTCGCCTGTCGCACCTAATTAGAATAAGCTAAGCAACGATGAGATGATCGCTGTTCGAGGGAGGGGTTTATCAAATGGTCAATTTGCATGTAAGAAAGACCATCGCAATTTACAATAATACAATTCCCTTTATTAGACAATAATGTTTTCAGAAAAAAATCCCCTGTCAGATCATTTGGAGCAAACATTATTCCCAACTTCTGACTTCTTAACTGATTGTCATGGAAAATTGCCATTTATCCTTGAACAATCTATGTAACAATGAATAAAAAATGAGATTCATCTATTTCATATTTTGGTCCCTCCTTACTGAATTATGTTACAAATGTAGTAGTATATGCAGATTTTTGATATTCCCTTCCGCATAATTCAATATCACACACATTCATTTTTTAAAATGAAACTTGATCTCTCGAGGGGGGGTCTTACTCGGTGTCACGGTGTGTTAGACCATGGATTAAACTTACACCGGAATATCCCTTTAAATCCCCTATGCGGGAAGTTTCCATGATGTCATTAATAACTAATGTATTTTAGTCTAAAATATGGAAAAGTATAAATGGATCAACATGCACGACACTGAGGATCAGTGACAGTTTCTCTGTCACGTTTCGTGCAAAGGGGCCACCAGAATCAACAAAATAAAGTTTCTTGTAATGGCTTTAACAAATATTGCAATGTTTCGCAAAACACACATCTAGTAGCAGTTTTTGCTTTTTGAAAACTGTCTTAACAGTATACAGAGCGTCACTTTAAATTGAGGGACGGTGATTGAATGATTGTCCTCTATAGAGGTTTTGGCTCAAATGTCCAATCAAAACTCCAACACAAACCATCGCCTGTTTCGCTGTGACGCACTCGGACAAAAAAAGAAAACACAACAGCCTTTCAGTGCTGCTCAAGCAAGAAAAACTATCCACCCACAAAGTTTACACACTCAATTATCTTCCAGAAGTTAAGAAATATGTGGCGGGATCAACTGAAATCAAAACAAAACCTCCGTGAATGATAACTCCCCCATGTTTCCTTTCCCCAGAGATTGCATTTTGGATGCAGTACAGTGCAGGCATTGATAAGGACACCCCCCCCCCGCCTCTTTTAGACCGGGTTGACCCAGGCTGTTGGCAGACACTTCGTTAGCGCAGCCCACAGAGGACCGAGCCGATGTAAACAGGCAGAGGGAGGCGGTTGTTTCTCATCGCGAGGCTGAAATCAATGTGATCCTGAGAACACTGCTGGGGGAAGTCGAGATCCAATCGGAGTGCTGGGGAGTCCCTCGGATGACGCAGATGGACCTCGCGGAAGCAGTATCGGGTTCTGCAGTAGCGCGCACACACAATGCGTACACACGAATTCAGCATACTGTTAACACTCAGATGATCTGGAGAAGCACCGTGCATGAATTGAGTCGCTTACCGCACAGTGTAAAACACACACACACACATATTCACACACATTGTTATGTCATGCACATACAATTCCACACACAAAAACTGCTCTAACCTGGAAGCAGGCACAATTACACACACATATGCAGAGATACACACACACACACACACACTTTATTATATTATGCATATTCATATGTGTTTACAAGCATTAATTATACACATTTGTACACAAAGACACCCCCGTCAAAACCACAATTGAACCCTCAAGGGTGCTTAGTTAGCATGCACATGCACACACACACACACACGCACAGCTAATTGGACCCTCCCATCCGCCTCTATTCTTCTTTATTTGTCATTTTCTCGCCTGGTCTCCTCTCACACATTTCTCTCTCTCTCTCTCTCGGTCACATCATCATCATCCTCATCATCATCATCATCATCATCATCCCCATCATCATCGTCCCGTGGTTGGCAGGCAACCAGAGGAAGGTACACAGCAGGAAATCTCTCTCTCTCTCTCTCAAATGATGTCAGGCGCCGATCGTGCCGTTTTGTGCCTCCCGAAGCACGAAAGCAGTGACGTTACAGAACCAATTGTTTTGCGAGATGTTTCCGGCGTCTCTAGCGAGACATTCACTTTGTTTTTTAATAAAGGCTTTAATTTTCGTACCAGCGGCACACAGGAGGTAACGGATCAGAGGCACAGGGGACGATGGATGGTGATTAGAAACACTGAACATTATCGTTAGGGGTGGAAAATGTGAGTCATTTAAAATTCTTATTCCGTAAATTAGTTTTCACAATGAGTGTGTCCACTAGTCTCCTGCATATGTGCTGCCATGAGATCCCCTGATGTAACTGATTCGTCTTTGACTCGATCTGTAGCTCAGTCTAACAAGATGTGAAAGTATCATTTTTAGCAGGTTTATTTTTCCTAATGAGACGCGTTGATATTGTAATAAGAACAGTTTTGATAGAACAGGAGAAAATTATACTATAGGAGAAAATTCGTACCTTTCCTTGTCATTGTGTTGTTCTGTCTGAACAGCAGAGGGTGCTATCATACTGTTCAAGAAGACAGACTTTCGCTATCATGGGTTCCACCCGTATAAATCTATTCTCATAAAACCCGCCCTACTCTGCCTCTCATTGGTCGGCTTGCATTCTCGATGCTCGACTCAAACTGTTTGCCCCGACAGTTGCTCTGCTAATGTCTTATTTCGGCAGAGTTTAAGCTGTAGCAAAACTCCGATCTTATTACGCCGACCTCTTCGGCCTCTCGCTCGGTATTCTGCTGGTCTTGTCGGGGTCACTCACCCGGAGCTGCTCTTCACTACAGTAGTGTTTCGAGGCTTTTTAGGTGGAGCAAACGGGCCAAATGTCTATTTGGCGGATTGCCGCCAGAGACACCGCAGCTGTGTTTACCTGTGGGGAAACTACAGCTCCCAATCTGCTGACTCAGCTCTGCTGCTGGCTGTTTCTCCGGCTTATAAACACAAACGTCAATGCATTAACACCAGACAGCCACTGAACATAGGAAATAATAACATGTCAGTCACCGCGACAGAGACTTTTGTGGCCCTGTTTGTCATCTGGACAACACGAAGGAGGGGGACTGGTGGGACCTGTAGCCAAGTGTGTGTTCCAGGCTGTCCTCCCATGCCACACACCCCTGGGTGCCCTGGTAGTCCCGTTGTACAACCAGAGGGAGGGAGGGAATGCTACTGGCTACTGTACTGTTTTACAAATGTACATGGTCATTTAATTGTACATGAACTGCCAAAGACAATTCATGGCTATTTCTTTTTTTACACATGCTTAGGTCATGGTTATTTTAATTTGAAATGTTTTAGAAGGAAAGCAGAAGTAGCTCAATTTAAAAAGTAAAAACATTGTATACCAATAATAAATCTGATTTCATTATTAACGGACATTGTCAAAAGTTAAATTTTTCTTGTAACATCGCGATAAATATCGTATCGTGGACTATTTATCGCGATGAAATCGTGCGTTTTTGGAATCGTTACATCCCGAGAAACTATGCTTGAGAAAGTCAGGTTCAGATAAAAATGCTGTGTTTTTTAAGACAGGGAAAGTATTTTATCAAAATTGAATAATTTGAAAAAAAAAAAAAAAGTGGGGTGGGGGGTCTCCCACTGGGACTCCTGACTGGGCTGCTTGGGACCAGGTGGGGGGAACCCCTGCTTGCCCCCCTGATTCCCCGGCCTGGCCTCACCCCTCATTGCAATATATTATTATTATGTCTCGTATTGCCCTGTATTACATTATCATATCTTACATTATCTCGTCACACTCTATTAGGTTAAATCATATTGCATATTATATTATAATGTCTTGTATTGCCCTATATTATCTTATCTCACATTATCTTGTCACATTATATTAGACTATACTATGTTTATGTATGCCATATCGTATTGCAGATTATTATTATTTATTTAATCCTCTTCCTTCTCTTCTCATATTTATACTTTTTACTTTTGAATAATTGAAAAAATTGAATAATTTGGTAGTTAGCAATACTCATGAGAAAGATGTTCTTAGCAACAATGTTTCTTGAACGAGGCAGACTTTTCTGAGTGCTCGCAAAAAAAGGCACCAACCTCGTCATGAACTCGCCATCAAAACTCATAACAATAGTGGACCAGTTGATTGTTTTTTGGACAAAAATCTATGAAGACGATATGACAAAGGTGATTTGGGATGATTAACTTTGAAACACAGACAGACTGTTGTATATGTGGGATTTAATGGCCTGGAATCAAAGCTGTTCTATCCATCTGTGTTCTCTTCAAATCCACCAGAGTACTTTGATTAAAAACTGTAATTTTTACCTAGCACATCGTTTTAAAGAATAGTTTTGATGCTATCCCCGACGTATTAATACATGGTTACGGACCGGACTGGATACCCCAGACAGTCAGCTGAGACGATCTGTTGGATGCAACCTCTCTCTACCTGTCAAGCTGGTCAGTGCTGCTGTGTGGCCCAAGATTATCAAGGTAAAGACATGCTATGAAAGAATATCCTTCAAGTCAAAATATTACAGACATCATGAATTAAAACCTATAAAAGATTGTAGAGTTTATATTTTTGGCATACTTTTTAGACACTTATTTATTGTCGAGAAACATCACTAATGTATGGACACACACACACTAGCCACATACTATATTACTTGCCCTTACTTGACCATCCTCTACCTCCCTCTCTCTCTGTCCTCCACACACAAACATGACAACAACATCTGCTTCTTTTTGAAGACACTCGCAACTTTTCCCGGAGGTCGCGCTCGGTGTGCGGCCAAAGACAAACCTATACACTCCCGTCCCCTCTACGTTATCCTTACAGAATAAAAGAATGTCACTATCGGAGGATCAGATTTGCAGGAAAAAGAGAAGAAAAGCTGCCGTCTGAAGCAGCTGGAGGGTTTAAAGGTCAGCGGCGGAGGTCACACTGCTGAAATCCAAACTGCAGCTACAAATTGGGGGGGGCTGCTTTTGCATTTGTGTTGTGACTTTTGCATTCGAGTTTAGAGTCAACTCACTGAAATATTATTATTTTTTTTTATGATACTAACTATAATTAAATGCTGCTTTAATCGAAAGCACTAGGGCTGATCCGAATGCTTCAATGGTTCAACTGTTGCCATGGTAATTGACATCCAAATTGGTATTAGTATGCTTCGGTTTTTAACTTCGTTTTAGGAGGAAGGAGACACCGCACACGTGAAAACCTGGCATGTGCACGTTATACGCACACACAGAGGGAGCTTTTATAGTTAGTATATAAGTAAATCATCACCACAACTTGACTCTCATCCACCCGTTTTTCCACACACCAATGGTAGCAAGTTACTGCCATCATGAACACGCGGGGTTCAGCATCTCGCTCGAGGAAACATTGTTTATGTCAATTCATACCAATAATCAAAACATCATTTGAAAAACAACAGAAATATCTGTATACGTCAAATAAAGTGTCTACTCAAACCATTTCTGACAAATCTCGGTGCCACTGAGAAAAAATTTCTTTGAGTGAGATTTGAATATTTTCATGTCTGGAGCTGAAGTCTGCGTGTGGTTAGCCTAGCTTAGCATAAAGACCAGAAGCAGGGCAAAACAGCTAGGCTGACTGTGCCAAAAGGTTTACAGGCACCTATCATCACTACTAAAGCTCACAAGCACGCACAACTCACTGACATTTTATATCTCATTTGATAAAAATCGAAATAGACATAAATATTCCCAACAGAAATGTAAAAATGGAAACTATTTTTAGGGAACGATTCTTGAACAACAGTTTATCCACGCTGCAGTAATATGATTCATGATAAGTTGTCAACTATTAAATTAATAGCTTACAATTTTAATGATCAAATGTGAATATTTTCCTGACAGTTAACTGAATATCTTTGGGTTGTGGACAGAATGAGACATTTGAGGATGTCGTCTTGGATTTGGAAAAAACACTGACTGATATTATTCACCGATTTCTTTTTTATACATTTTATAGACTAAACAACTAATCAATTTAGCCTCACCAACCACCCTGCTGTTGCTCGCTAGGAACTCCCGGTAAAAGAGGAGTATAAACCAAATCACTCTTGATACATTTCAGGTCAGGTTGGTTTGATCATTGATTGAAGCGGGAGAGTGACATTGTGTTGAAACCTGATCGCCCAGAAGGTCACCACACTGAAACTGTCAGGGGTCAAAATGTCACCAGACACCGCGGCTACTAAGTGAAAGAGAAGAATAAGAAGGGTGTGTTTGAGTGTGTGTGTGTGTGCGTCTTGTGAAGATGAACCCTCCCCAGGAGCACTTTGACCTACTCGCCCTTCCGTGATCTCCCTCCCCCCCTCGAGTTCTTGTCAGCAGGAACCACCAAAAACCACTCTTTACAGGCTTCACCATCATTCACGCTGACCCCTGTAATGTAAAAAAAAAAAAGAAAAACCATATGGCGCCCTCACCTCATAAGCATTCCTGATATTGAGCGGCTGTCCCGTCGCGGCTACGTGTCCCACGATGCCCTTGTTCCACTCGAGCCGGATGCAGCTACTGGAGGACTCCTCCAGCGTGGAACCTTCGGCCACGTCGAAGAGGCGGCTCACCAAGAACTTCCTGTTGCAGCTGTCCTCGCCCACCTGCGACCACCACCACACACACACACACACACACAGGATGTTGTCACACAACAGATTTAAAACAGGAAAGCTAGAAATGACATGTTATATATTGTATTATTGTGTCTGACCTTTGGCTTACGCTACAATTAATACTACTGTAACGTAAAAGGTGTCGCTAACAGTGATGAACCCACAGTTAATTAGTACCAAACTGTGCAGTTCTAAAGGGCAAAAGAAAGTTCTACGACGGTGATGTAAAGCGGTGTGAATTTTCTCTATAGAACGTACACTTGAACTGATATAGATTTTTTTAGGTGGTCCTTGTTATACGTGGTTAAAATTCGCTTTGCATCTGGTCTCCGTTCACTGCAGTACAAAGCTGAGCGTCTGGGCTGGAGCGGCTCTCTGCTTCTCCAAACTGAGGCTGCGCTGATCGGCAACTACGGTAGGGAACAGACCGACTATAGATATGTACTTTATATGACCCCACTTCAAAAAACCCAAACTATCCCTTTAATGAGTTAGCAACCATGGATATTAGACTAGACACTTAGTAGTACTTATCTACCATAAAAAACTAAATTAGTAGTAGTAGTAGTAGTAGGGGTAGCAGTAGTGGTGTAAGCTGTAACAACAGTAGTGGTAGTAGTAGCCTTGTAGTAGTATTAGTATTGGTGGTGGTAGTGGTAAAATCTTTGGTAGTCTTGATAAAATCTGTAGCAGTAGCTGATGGCTCAATAAGTAGGTAGCCATGGACATTAGACTGACACCTCTCAAAAATACGTAACTGTAAATGTAGAATGTATTTAGATTTATATCATGAGCGACAGGAGTTGCTGAACACCTTGATTTAAACTTTGTAGAGCCAAAAATGGGGCAATGACAACGCTGCTTTCTCCCAGAGCCTTTGGCTCAAAATTAACATTGGAGCTTATGAGGGAGTTGGTGGTGCTCTTGTCGCTTGAAAGCATATACAACCAAAAATGTGACTCTGTTTGTTCCATTTTTTCATGCCTGCGACCAGCACACAATTTCCAACCAGTTTGATGTATAATAGATATAGAAAATTGTGGAGATTAAGAGAAAGCTAGAGAGGGCATGTTCTGAAGAACTAGCGGTCGTGAATGCATGCGTTGAAAAGCTGATGCCAAAATTCGCAATTTGGAATATTTGAATATGTGTGAAAGGCTGGTACCAAATGTGCATTGCTGAATATAAAAACTGTGAATACTGCCAGGAATATATGAAAAATGTGAATATTCTAAGGTCTGTTGAAAAGCTAACGCCAAACTGAATTAGTGGCTTTAACAAATTGAATTCACATCTGGAGAGTATGAAGACTCATAATTGTGGGGTG
Source organism: Lagodon rhomboides (assembly GCA_039737535.1). Taxonomy (NCBI): domain Eukaryota; kingdom Metazoa; phylum Chordata; class Actinopteri; order Spariformes; family Sparidae; genus Lagodon; species Lagodon rhomboides. The sequence goes on from CM077806.1 coordinate 12,528,724, forward strand.
AGAATGAGGGATTCAAAATGTACTATGGACTCAAGTCTAGTCAATTACTATGAATGGGATTAAAAAGTTGAACATATTTTCATAATGTACCAAAACATTAATATTTAAATGGAGTTTCTGGTTTTAAGACTGAATGAGCAGATAATAGTACCTGCGTATTTTCTGCTGCATTTGTGTGTGTTTGTGTGGTCAAAGTGCAGGCTTATGCGTGCCTGTCTCGCTGTGTTTGTACGTGTGTGTGTGTGTGTGCGAACATGTGTGTTAATCTGCACTCACTGGCAAATCTGCCTCGGCTCCCACTTGGAATCAAAGGTTTCCATGGTGATAATAACATTTGTACCGGTAGCTTTCACTGAAAAAAAGTTGATTTTTATAAAAGATTTCAGCTGAGGTTCACCTCACATAATCATGCTTCTTCCTGAAAGACAGCAACTGCTATAATTTAAATAGCGTCATGGCAGAAACTAGGAATGCCTACCGAGCACGCTGTGAAATCTTTGAATTGTCAAAAATGTGACTAGCGGAGCAGTTAAGAGAAGTGGCTGTATTTGCATGCCTCCAGATATATATCGTCTCAGCTAACGTTCCCCTCCAGTGTATTTTTATATTTTTATGATATTTCATATTTTTCTGAGTCCTTTCCCGGCAACGTTAATGGGCCATACTGTTTGCAGAATACTTTTGAAAAATAACTTCATTCTGTGCCCGGCCCCTTTATGAAACAGGGCAGTGTGTAGTGTGTGGTCGAGCAAGAGAAAGGAGAGATCGCAATAGGGATTGTGTTCAGAGCAGACTGGTGTTAGTGAGGAAAGTTCAGCAGAGAAGTTGTCTAGTGGCAGGAAATGTACAGTACAGGTTACAGTTTGACCATGAATACACTCTGCAGCTCCTCAATACACAATAAGAACTTCTGTTTAATGACATATTCATGCTGTCGCTTGTTCGTGCTAATATTGATGCTATCTGGAACGGCACTGGTTGCGATGGTAATGACTACGTATGACTTTTAACCATGCCCCCACTCTCTGTTTGTTCGAAAATGAGTGGGTACGAAGGGTTTTCTAATTGGCCTCCATTATAACTAAGCTGCAACCACTGACCCGCAATGTAGAAAAGATGTGACGCATTTCAATGTTTGAATGGAGCGTCGAGCTCAAAGCATGAATGAGCACTTGGTTTTGAAACCATTCACGCTTAATGGTCCTAACTGAGTTGATTTTGATGTTTGAATGATGTTACTACATTAAAAAATGTGGCAGGAGTTTTGTCCGTAGAAGAGCGTATGTTGCTTTCAGCATTCCCAACCAATTCTGAAGTATGGTGAATAAGATATAGCGGGCCATGTGCACATCAGGCAGACTAAATCAGCTGTGCAAAGGCCAATGAATGGCCAAAACAAACTGGCACTAACATGACAGCTAAAAATGTAAAGCTCCTTTTATACACTATAATGGTTGTAATGAGTTTTCAAAAGATGTTTCACCAGCACCCATATATACTGTCGAGTCTTATGCCTCACTTCCTCTTGCCCTGGCTGATCAGTTAAACCAGTTAGAATTTTAAAGTGTGACCCCGCAGCCCATTTCATCCCTACCAGGAACAGCGAGTAGCGGTCTGCGGCAATCAGCTCGTTGATGTGGAGGAAGATCTTGTGGCAGAGTGCTGTCACGTCCAGATGGCTCGACACATCCTTCACCAGCTCCAGCAGCCTGGTGCAGCGGTCGCCCCCGCCGCCGCTACCCGTCCCGCTGCATCCGCCTCCATTACCTCCCCCGCTGACAGCGCCCTCACCCATCACCGAGCCCCTGAGAGGAACAGTGTCGCGGTCGGCGTCGCTCAGAAACGTCAGAGAGCCCTCGGAGTCTTTAACCACGATGGGTCTGAGTGGGCGGTCGAACTCTGATGCTGAGATCTTGCGAGTCGGGGTCCCGGGGGCCGGGCTGGAGACCGTGGCCGGAGATGGACAGCGGTTGTCCAGGAGGCTTACGGTGGGTGGGAGTATGGTGGAGGCGGAGGGGGCGGTGGAGTCCGTGGAGGACTGGTGGGCCCGCTGCTGTGGAGGATTTTCTTTGGAGGCAGATGGCTGGATGGAGTGGACGCGCTCAGCGAACCAGGCATTTACCATCTCCCTGTTGAAATAGAGAGCAAACTGTATCAGACACTTGGCCTCGCTATAACAGAAGATACTGCATCTGTACAGCTGTTACAGATGTACAGATGCCAACACAACTGCCAACATACAACTATTTGATTCCTGACAGTTAGTTGAAAAAACACATATTGAACAAATTAGTTAATACTGAAGACACACTGGTTGAACAGTCATACACAGCCTGTGAGAAGATCCTTCGCACGGAACAGAAACCAACTGTCTGGGGGGTCTGGAGATGGGTGTTTCCAAACTTACAACATCAGGGTTTTTGGAGGCGGCCTCCACCACTAAAACTGGTCAATGTCACAATATAATCATTCCACAATGACTACAGTTGTCCATCACGGCAATGTCGCGGTGCCTGACTATGTCCGCATCCCAGAATGGAAGCAAATGAAGAAAGTAAATGTACATTTTCCTCAAAGAAGTTTTCCTCCGGTCCAAAGAGCTTTCAGCATCAGGCTCTGTCTTGATATTTGACCTGGTGCAGTGGTGGACTGGCCATCTGGCGCTGCATTGTTGGGCTGGTCAGGCAGTTTCGCCGACACCGGCCCATCTCACCTTTTTACCGCCCCTCACGCTTTATCAAGCATTATCTTTATATTACCAGGTCAAAAGTTTCACATGTAACAACTGTTAGTGTAGCTTTCCAAGCTAACAGTTGTATATATCACTTTCCCTGTTTGCACCATTACATTTGGTTTTTAGTAACAACCTATTTTTGATCTATTTATATTTTGCCTTGGGCTATGGGAATGTACAAAAACTCTTTTCAGTGGGGTCCCACCTTGGCTTCACATTATTACCAAGCCGACAGGTTGGAGTTTCTCAGCACAAAAATCCAGAGGAGGCAGTATTTGCTTCATGATCAATGACAGCCGGTGTAACAACTCCACTTTTCTGCAAACGCACCGCTCGCCACACTTCGAATACAGACCATACTACCTCCTGAGAGAGTTTAAATCAGTGATCCTAGCAGGAGTGTATATTCTGCCCACACAGGTAACGGAGATTGGCGACCGGGCCGTTAATGAGCCGGCGCGACACATCTCCGACCTTGAACGAGACCACCCTGCTGAAATGGGACCTCGAGGCCAATTATCAAACAAGGAAAGCCCAGCAGAGACTTTGTCTGGCTGTATTTTTTCGAGCTGTCTTATAAAGTCTACTGGTTCAATTTTACACAGAAATAATTCAAAGCATCCTGTCACTGTCAATCACTGTACGGTACAGAAACACATCAAAACACACAATAGAGAAAATGGACAGAATAATCGCTAGAGCATCTGGAATCATAGGCTGCGAACTCCCAACAATGGACTCCATATACATACAACACACCACCTCAGGAGCAGGAAAGATCACAGATTCTCTTGTCTACCCAGCACATCTCCCCTATGACAGGAGGTACAGATCTCTGGGAGGCAGCACCGAACGCCTTCATCTGAGTTGGTTTCTTCCCTAGGGCCGTTCACTTTTTTAACTCTCTAAGTATGTGATGCAATGTGTTTGCACTACACTCTTAGAAATAAGGGTTCGAAAAGGGTTCTTCTACAAGGTCTGAGGTTCTACCTGGAACCATGTGCTTCTGAAAAACCCTTTCCTGAAGAAACGGTTTTTCAAGGGTTCTTGGTAACACTAACGGTTCCAGTAAGAACTATTTTGATCCAGAGGATCCTTTGTTGGAGAAGAGTTCTTCAGGGATTGTTGAAAGCATGGGTATAAGATCCTGTATGGGTTCTTTGTAGAACCTCTCATGGGGGGTTCTGGGTGGAACCTTACACACACAGTTCTAGGTATAACCCTTTATGTTGGGTTCTAGGTAGAACCCTCCAAAAGGGCTCCAGGTGGAACCTTTATAAAAAGGTTCTACCTGGAGCCAAAAAGGGTACTTTTATTTCTAAGAGTGTAGGTTTTTCTTTGACACTTATATCTTTGATGATGTGTTGAGCTTGTGCTATATGTTTTTTCGTCTTTTGGAGTTGTGTTTTTCTTCTTTGTCTCCATGTAACACCGGTTGCTGTATGTGGTGTGTTGTTACAGCGAGTCCATCTGTACTTGAAACAAATTCCGCCAGCCTAACCATGTGGTAGATAAAAGAAACTCGAACTTGAAAATGAATGTTCCTTGTAGTGGCTTTAAGATTCTCTCAGTTAATTGCTTTAATTTACTGAATTTGGTTGAACTTTTTGGGGGTTTTGGCTCTCGCTGCTCTCATCAACCTCATTTCCAGCACCGACAGGCAGCAGTTTACAGCTTAAAAGGTCTCACAAATCCATCGTACACTGCCTACTCTGCACCAAACAGCAGACAGACAAAGTTTAGTTTTAGACCAAGGATAAAGCTAAGATTAAGGAAGTTAACAACTAGTTGAGGTCAGAAGAACTCTATTGAAATGGCTTTTGGTTAAAATGCTGGGGAAAAAGAAATACGTCGCTGCGAAATTGGATAGAAAATAACACCATCTTGCATTGACGACGGCAAGAATACAGCAAATGATGGAAACACGACCGACAGTGTCATCACTAGGAAAATTATCGAAAGAAATACGACAGTTCTCAGATAAAATGGATGACGTGTGATAACAGTGAACGCAGGCGCAGTTAATATCATGCGATTAACTAATTTCACTGTTGACTGAAAGCCCTCTGAATATTTGCTGGAACAAATCTAATGTGTGTGTGTGTGTGTGTGTGTGTCAGACAATGTAGGTTTGTGTGTGGAAAGTAAATTGGATGTGATTACGGAGAAGCTCTCTAATCAGCCAACACATTGTCTAATCAACGCCTACAACGCAAATACACACACACACACACACATATCTTCAAGCATCCTCCTCTGTGTTTTCAGCTGGAGGTCACATGATTCAAACGGGTGTTCCAACGGCGGTCAAAGGCTCTGTTCACCTCAACGGAAGGTCAAAGTCTTGGAGAGTCGTGAAATTAGCCGTGATGTCATGGGCTCTGAGCCACGCGTTTTTCTGAGAAAACTTCAGGTTCTCTTCAGAGAACGGCCTGTTATCTGCCGGTCAGGTGGACTTCTCCTTAACTCCATCTCCCATTGAGCTGCCGGGGCCGACCCTAATGCATCCAGCGGAGGTGTGGCTGAATCAATACCTCTCTTAGAAATGCCTCTCAACCAGAACAGCAGAATGGCTGATGCGTGCAATCGTCTTGCTCCGGGGTCAATCAACTTTTTCCTGCTCTCACAGCAGCAGGAAGGGGGGGAACCTGTGTCCTCTGACGGTGGAAAACATTTGGAGATGGGGAATGGGAGATTGAGATAGTGTGCGTCGCAGTTGGCGGATGAAAGGAAGACTAAGTGAAGTTGCCATGGTGGTTGAAGTGGATAAATGGGTCTGAAGGGGTTTGTCATGAAAACAAACGCAGGCCCGGAGCGTCCTGATGAAGTGTTGCCATGGCTGATGACATGCCTTGTGCAAAATTTTAAAAAAATGCCTTATATAGCTCTGACTGCCTGAGAGTGATTTGGGATCTTTGTTTGCTTATGAAATTAAACGGCTAATTTGCTCCTAGCCACGCTCTCTGAGGTCTAGAGCGAAGGAGGCTGCCTCCGAAGAAAAAGTAATTTCGTTTATGGGCCCCGGCACCTCTGCGGAGGGCTGTATAATTATCGCCCCGGACCTATCCGACAGAATTAAACAGCATCATTGGCGGCAGTAAAAAAGTTAATGATTACAGGGGCTCTGTGTGTGCGAGCTGTTACTGATTGCGAGGTGGATGCGACAGAGCCGGGCTTGTGAGGAAGGAGGAATCACCAGCTCTTCTGCAGGTATGCTACCTGAGCCGGGGGGACACAGGGGGTTTCCAGGTCAGGATGGAACTTAAAGACCCCCGTGTTCTGCTTGGAAAGGATTGTCCACTGTTAGATCATGTTAGATGAGGTTTCACAGACAAGAGAAGTGAAGTGATGCCTCACAAAAACAATCCAAACTGACAGGAGGAGATTCTGGAAACTACACATCACATTCAACATCAGCTTCAGTGTCCTCACTGAGGGAGCACCCCCCTCCACACACACACACACACACACACACACACACACGCACGCACACGCGCACACCTCCCCTCTTCTTTTACCTTGACGCCTTCCTGATAAAGTAGGAGTGAGTGAACTCCAAGTGGTCGTCCAGCCACGCTTCCATCCTCTCTCCTTCCGGGCAGCAGCAGTCATCCATGGCGCAAAAAAAGGCGACAACAGTCTCCCGCTGTGAGAGCTCCGGTTACCGTCTACATCTACGCGCGGGAGATCCGGTACCGAATGGTGTATGCGAGGACAGACGGACAGACAGAGAGAGAGACAGACGGAGAGACAGACAGACAGAAAGCGGCTCGAGGAGAGAGGCGCGCGGGGGGCAGGCCGGTCGGACGGTCGGTCGGTGCGCGAATCATGGAGCGGTGACTGTGCGCTTCCTAGTTGACTATTGGAGAGAGAGGGAGAGAGAGAGAGAGAGAGAGAGAGAGAGAGAGAGCGGGAGAGGGGGAGAGAGAGAGAGAGAAGCCGTAGACTACCCCCTCTCTCTCTCATTCTGTATGATGTAGGGCGCTACAGACGGAGACACTGATGTAACTGATAAACTCTATCACCTAAACTCTTTGTAACACAGGCTTTGGGCTCAAAACGTTGCAGTCTGTAAAAACCCAATCCCAAGATAACCATTGATAACATTACTCTGATGTCACCAGACATGAGAAAGAAAGAAAAAAAAAAAAGCCTTACTGGCTGAGTTGTGCTGGTTGTATGTAAACTAAAATGTTCTGGTGTGAAACTGGTGGAGTGTGCCTTTAAAGAAAACATCTTGCAAGGCACACATTGCCTTTTCAAAAGTGGTCAAAAAAGGCTCCATTCAGTTTTATTCATTCGTCATATAAAACTGAAGCAGATGTGTATGGCATCATCTTTATTCTCTTTTATACCACCCCTTTAAAAAAATTTCAGCCCACATAAGGTCTTCATAATATAACCATTAACAATGTCGAGAGGAACATTCTGGGAAGGTTAGGCACATATTTCCATGTGGTTAAAAAACAATGCCACACGCCACAATGACAGGTCCAACCCACTTTTTTTTTTTTTTAAATTGTATGTTTCTGGTCTTCTGTTGTTACTCTAGGGGTCACTTATTCTCCGAAGCAGACAGGCGGGCTGCCCTGGTGCTGCTTCGCCACCCAGTCTGTCCGCCCCACCCAACGAGCCCAGAGACACTGCAGCTGTGACAGCCAGACATGGTGGTGTGTTTACCGGGGGAACTACAGCTCACAGTCCGCTGCGTCAGCTCCACCGCTGGCTGCTTGTTTTAAACAATCAAGCGAAAAAAACAGGGGAAAAAAGAAAATGTCCCTGGTATTCCACTGGACAAGAGGGAGGGAGATCAGTGGGACCCACGTCCACGGCTGACTGCCTATACTTGGCTGTCCACACAGGGTGACCTGGTAGTCCGATGCACAATCAGAGAGAGGGAGGGCAGCTCATTGGGTCACAATGAATTTACTGTTCAATCTGTGGGTAACATCACATGTTTGATTGCTAGCCATCAAACATGGCTAATATTTACATACTGTATGTTATAATATTACAGAGTTATCATTTTATTTGTAGCATTCTTCTCTAAAGTAACCCTCTGATGTAGCTACAGTGCTTTTATAGTTGAAGTTTTTTATACAATAATCCCAACAAAATGAAATTCTGATGAAATGAAAAGTCCCTAGATGAAATGAAAGAAATCAGGTCATGGTTAGCTGAGCTCAGCATATAGACTGGAAGCATGGGGAAAAAACAAGTTGTTTTTTTTAAATTGAATTTAAATTCATTTTCTTGAGCTGTCATGTGACATGGCTCGTTGTGAAGTCTGACGTAAGATGAAAGTTCCCTCCCCTGTGCACCTGTACTGGGTGAGACACTAGTCATATAATATACATAACCTTTTTTACAAGCTTACTGTAACAACAGGTGACGCTATAAATTGGATATGAGTGAGTAGTACACGTGTCACTTCTCAATTCAATGCAAAATTTGTTAATGTTTAAGCCAACATTAAAAATGGTACATGAAAGTGAAAGCTGAACAGTATGTAATAGGCCAAAACAAACTGATATTTCACTTTTTACATACTTAAACTCTATGGTTGCGAGTGCGCTTCAGTTGTGGCCACTCATGTGTGAGAGACAGATGGCCTATCCTATGGAAGCCCTGATCCGATATAGTACAAAGTGGTCAGAAACTAATCGTCTGTCCTGTTGTTTGACCCTATGGTGAGCTTGAAACTGCTGTCTTCTGTTACTGTGTGTATAATATGACACGCAATAGTTGGACTAGGCGTACTCACGTCAGTTAAAAAACAACTAACTGCTGACCACTCACAGAGGGAGTTTGTGTACATCGATTTATGTTGGCTTTTACATCCTAATGTACATTCTTCATCTCATTTCTGTGAAGATATTTGGTTCATACCGTGCTGTTTTATGTAGACCTTTTAGCCCCATCTGCAGTCATGAATTCTCCATTAAGAGGCAGATGGGTCAATTTTCACAAACTCTAATAAGGAGTAGACAAAAACAAATCAAATATTAACTGTGAGAAATGTGTCAAAGCGGTTTTATAGCTGAATATATATAAATAAATGCAAAATTGGATTTAATTCAGTAAATTGAAGAAATTCCTTTGCAAAGTCCTGACGAGTTAACCCCAAATCATTCATTTATTCATCTCTCTTGACCTTATCTAGCCTGCACACTGTAATCAAGCTGCTTATTCAAAATAAACAATTCGCAATCAACCCTAGCAATAATTAACTTAAATAATTAACAATTACCCTGTGACTCACTTAGCTGCAGGATTTTATTGATGGAGTCTAATGGCTCTCGGCTTCTGTGTCTGTCCTCGCTGTGCTTGGTCTCCAGTGTCCCCTCGGCTGGACACTTGGCCCCCGCCGATGGTGTTACCTTACCAGCAGATGGTGGCTGGTCCTCCCGGGAGGAACCCAAAAAGCAGCATCCCAACCCCCTTCAAGCCTCCCACCAACCCTACGGCACAGCCAATCAGAGACAAAAGAGTCCTCTTCAAAGTATATTTCATCTATACATTCTTCCTTCTGTACCCCCCGCCATTTTCTGTCCTGTGTATTTTCTTATGACCTGAGCCTTTCTGATTTTACTCAGTTTATTTACTGTGCAGCTTTTTAATCAATTCCACCATGCAGGCGTTATAAAAATGACTAAAGAAATGTGTGTCTTGAGATGAATTGTTTTCCGTTGTTCTATTCTTGTATCTACGCGTTCCACTCTGAATAGCCTCCTACATTTGATTGAAAACAGATGCAAAGCATTAATGAAAGGATGTAGAAAAGCCACTCGCCAAACTTAGCAAACTCCACTTGTTTAAAACGATCAAACAATACAACAGGACTGAGTGTATACAGCCATGCTAGCAGCTCTGTGAGCATGTACTTCAGCAAGGTGGCCCTTTCCGCAAACTGCTGACATAAGTATTATAAATATACTTGTTATCATGGCATGCTTACATTGTTAAGTGGCACTAAACCAACACATACTCATATCTAAATGACTGAGTTGGTCAGTTGCCAATGACTCCCAAAATGACGCAGATCACTGTTCCCAAAACAACATGCACATTGCAGTGGACCAGAAACAGAGTTTGGTCAGGTATTGGCAAGGAAAACTACTTGGTTGGGTTCTTGGAAAACATGGTAGTTTTGGTTAAAATAATGACGTAGCTTGTGTAATTACTACAGCCAATAGAAGTTGTCACCCGACAAGAAACGTGAATAATGGGGTCGTAATAGGCAGCTTCCAGAGTCCACCTATGTGGTCGTTAGTCTGATGAGGACCAGCTGCTACCAAACACAAAGTACAGTTGAGGCATTCTGAAGCATGCAAGAAAGTGGAAACTTGGTGGCACTGTGTGAAAAGTCAGGATTGCCAAAGTCATTAGGATTCATCTTAGTCATGCAAGATCTTTTGCAAAACCATCCAGTGCAGTGATCAACCACTTTTTTCTAGCAAAGACCACTTTTCATCTGAAAATAAAAGCCAAGATCTACATTTTGAAACAGTCATGAGTTATACTGGGCTGCCACAAGCGTTGTTCTAGTTTCTAGATATTTCCATATTTGCAAATGGGTTGGACAGGCAGACTGGCCAGCACTGATCTCTGGTATGTTTTCGTTCGTAACATTCAAATGATTCAATTTGTGTATTGGCGTGTACCAAATAAAGTCGCAGACACACATGTCTGAGGCAGACAGACACACACATTCATACTATGTATTCAAACACTGTGCTATGACCATCACAACTAAATAAGAAAAATAAAAAAGATTTGTCTTGCCTCTTGAAATGAATCATATTTCATTTGATGATCAGTTTAGACTCACCAGCTTTAGAATGTGAAGCAAAAACTTTGCACTGCTAAACAGGTGCATAAAGATCACTTCAGGTATCTTTACCCTACACCGCACACCTGTATGACGCACATAAAGGAAAGTCCCTCAGGCTCTTTGAGTCCTGAAGTAACTTTTAATGTGTTTCTGAGCCGAGCTGGTCACAACTTGTCTGCATGTTGATGAAGGTTCTCGGTCATCCAGGTCATGGTATTTCTAAGTGCTGTACATCGTAGGCAACTGGACTTGTTTCGGTTTCTTGAAGACGTTTCACCTCTCATCCAAGAGGCTTCTTCAGTACTAGCTGGAGGGGAGTTGCATGCTTTTAAACTCTGTGTGGGAGTGTCCTTATCAAGTTGCTGTGTGAGCTGTGAGTTTCAGAGTTGTTAGGGCAACTTGTGGGTCGTCGACCCAACCGGCCTCCATGTGGGTTCCTAGGGCTAGGTGATTCCAGGTGTGAATGGTTGTTAAGCTGTCTGGGGAGGGAACTCAGTACAGTGTTGTTGGTAGGTGATAAGTAATGTCGAAGACCACCTCCTCTGTTCAATGACGGTCATTCCAGTTTGACACAGATGGATTCCTTTACTCCTTTTTCAAACCATCTGTCAATGTTTACATCGTTGTCCTCAAAGGAATGATTTTTCTCCTTCAGATGTAAGTGGACAGCAAAATCTTGACCGCAGGAGTTGGCCCTCCTGTGCTGTGTCATTCGTTTATGGAGAGGTTGTTTTGTCACTCCCACACAGAGTTTTAAATGTCACTCCCATACAGGGTTTAGAAGCCTGCAACTCCCCTCCAGTTGGTTAGAACTGAAGAAGCCTCTTGGATGAGAGGTGAAACGTCTTCAAGACAATCACACAGCTTTTCCCTCTTTGACTGTGCATCTCCACCTGTCGAAACAATGGCCACAAAGGATAAAACCATCCAAAGTAAAACAGCACTACAACAGGACCGTAGTAGACTTGTAAATGTGATGAACATACGGAGCTGAAACAGCAACAGACATTATGCCTGCAGCCGCTGCACAGAAAGCAGAATGCAGCATCTAAAAGGAAACTCTCTTCTCTTTGTCCATCCCCTGTGGTAAGACCAGAGCTCACATAATTGAAAGGCTTTCTCTAACACTTAGGTTTGGACTGAGCGGTCAGAGATCATGTGCAGTATGTGTATATATAGGGAAAGACAGCAAGTCCATTTAAGGTGCGTTGGAGTGACAATGCAGTACAGTTTGGGGGAGTCTGAAAGGCAGCAATTATATCTCTGGATTTAGACGTGCCTTTTAAAGGTCCCTTTTTGTAGAAAATCCAATTAGCCATGTCTTTTTGATTAGAGAGCAAGTCTAGGTGCTATATAAATAGTGTAAAATGTCAAGTTTCTGTTTCTGTTTCATGTTGTGTTTAGGTTTAGTCACTTCCTGTTTTATTCTGTAGTTCTTGTGTTCCACATCTTGTCTTCCCTGTCACTGTTCTGTTTGATTATCTGCACCTGTCCACTTGTGCCTCACCTGTGCCTTGTTCGCTCGTTTGTCTCTTGGTATTTAAGTTCTGGGTTTTTGTTCTGTCTTTGTCGCTTCATTAGTTGTTAGTAGTTGTTGCTCGTTGTTTGTTCGTATGCCAGGCCATGCCGCGTTCTTGACACCTTGGTTTTTTGATCCTTTTGAGAGAATTAAATACTTTTTTGAATCCCTGCAACCCACGTTCTACTGTCGTCCGTGCATCTGGGTCCTCCTGCCTCGTCCATTACAGCCGTACTGACAAAAAGTATAAAAACGCTAAATCCATGGTGAAATGCACACAGCCTGTCCTCATAAACTGTGCCTTTCAATGAGCCATCCGGACTTACATTGTGACATCACAACTATACATTAGGGAGACTATCTAAACCACTTCATTTGGAGGCAAATCCAAAACTGTCGATCCACCACTACAATGGAAAACTGAACAAACCACTACAAAAACACAGTAGATACTGTAGAATCTGAAGTAGAAAGTGGGCCCGTAAACTGTTTGCATTGGACAGTTTGGGTAGAAACCCATGTAATAAACTAAGACAACATTTTCCCTTAAACAGTGAGAGGCAGACGCAGAAGCTGTCACTATCTCATCAAACAACACGCCGGATGACATAAGCAGGTCACTGTTGTAAACCGGTCGCTCTGAGCTGCTCTCAGATCACCAGCCAGTACTTAAAATTTCCATACACAGTGCGCGGGCCACACAGACTCACACTTACTGTATCAAATGAACCAAATCTCACACCAGAGAGGAAACTAGTCACAAATATGCACACACACACACCACACACACACACACACATAGTTTAATTGGATGATAAAAAGAATATTCCAGCCTTACTATACTAAATGCAAAATAGCACAAGCACATATTGAAAATCCAGAAACATACATACACACTCAACATACACACATATCAGGAAACGCACAATCACGAATACGGTGAACAGGAGGCGCTCACACGTTATTCAAATCACACGATACCGTATCAAACGCAGATACACACATATCACACACAGTCCTGCATTATGTAACAACAATATGCCTTAGGCACTGTGTGAAATGCAAACAGGCACGCACACACGAATCAGGAATAGTCATCAGTACACACACACAAACACACACACATAGAGAAGAAATAAAGGTGGGGATATTTCTACTCATTATCCGCTTCTCTTCCGTCTGAAGATGGCCAGTAAACAAATCTGAAAGATGGAAGGGAGGAAACGGAAAGCTGGCCAGACTGTCAGTCGCACCTGAACAAGACTCACACATCAGCTCACTGTGCTTGGATGTCTACTGTTTAAACTTATTGTTGAAGGATTCCATGTACCTTTCAGGGTTGACAAAAATCTACCACCCTTGCTCACGAATCACTTACAAAATGAACACTCTAAGCCTACACATGTCATTATTACACTATTTGGATTCAAGCTGCAGCCAAAGAGCTAAAAGTCTGACTTTTTTTGCAAAACAATACAGCACAGGCGGCACAGCACTGTATTATGCCTCGAAAAAATTCAGTCGAGGAGATAAAAGCTTTCTTTTCAGCATCACCTCGGAACCTGAAAACAGGGCTGTTTGCGAGCAGAGCTATGTTTAATGGCTTCGCTCCATCCAGCAAATGTTTGAGAAAACACAGACGCGTGTCTGCACAATGTCAGCACAGAGCGGGGACGACAGGAATAAATCTCACAATGGGAGAGCGAGAGCGACACAGGGCCGTTCCCTTCCAGCTCAAATGGAAGTGTGTTTTCTGAGAAATCGCGGGGGAATGCTCACAATAGCATATTAGCAAAGTGACAGCAGTTAAAATAACTGACATAATCTGGCCTCAAGCTTTTCATTCTTGGGTGGAAGTATGATTATAAAAGCATCCCGGCCTGAACTGCAATGAATTACTGTCCCAACAAACAACATACGCGCATGCACGAACACACAGCAGCCTAGGAGAGTCTGAATGAATCAGATGAAAGTAGGGGTCAACGCTGATGCTCCTAATCCTTAACAAGAATGCAATTTCCTGAACGGCTGAAAAGAGGAAATATATCTATTTGTACAGAAATATAAATCCTTCTGCTTCCGAGGTTCTGCTTTGGAAACTCAGAGTTTGACAGTGCTGAACAAAAACAGGGGAAGTGATTTCCATTGCAAATCAATTTTAAAATTACGATCACAGTTACAATTTGATTGACAAACTAGTTTGAAGAGAAATTTTGGTTCTTTTTTTGCTAGCTCAAATGTTTTTCGTCACATGACGAATGTGAATGATTAAGTCATGTGCAGACATTGGCCAGGCTACTTGAAATACTGATTATCTGTCACATTACTCATTACATTAGACAACTTTGGAGATAGGGACAAAACCTTAGCACACAGGTCTGAACCCAAAGGCTCGACTCAAAAAACAGTTCAGGGTTTCACTAAAATCAGAGTTTACTTGTGGAAACAGGTCGGTATACAGGAAATCCAAACAGAACAGACAAACAGTAATCAAGGGCTAGGCAGAGGCAGAGGGGTCCAAAAAACAAGGTGAAAACAAGAGAGATCAAAAAACAGAGAGACCAGAGGCAAAGCGAGGCAAGGAATTATTAGCATATTCAACCCAGATAAGGTTCTTAAACCACGAGGAGGGGCGAGATGAGACCTTCTCCAGCTCCTGGTTCAACCTCTTCATTTGACCTTTGGACCAGGGAGAAAGTATCCAGAGGTGAGGCTGACTGTGGGTCCGATAAGAGAACTGAATGCCCCCCCTCAAAACTAATTGTGGCTTCCGGTCAGACACTTCATCCCTTGGGAAACCATGCAGATGGAAAACATGTTGCAACATCGCCTCAGCTGTCTCCTCGGCAGAGGGCATGGGAATGAAATGCACCATCTTAGAATAGAAAATGTATCCACCACAGTGAGTACTATGGTGTCACCTTCAGAGAGGGGAAGTCCATTGAAGAAGTACAAGGTGATGTCTGACCAGGGGAGTCGAGGAACCATCAGGGGTTGAAGTAGACCTGCTGGTGAGTGAGAAGATGACTTATTCCTGGAACAAATGGGGCAGGTGGCCACATACTCCCCCAACTCCATCTCCATGGCAGGCCACCAGAACTGCTGTTTGATGACGAACATGGTACAAAAGACTCCCTGCTGCAGAGGAGGATGGCCAGGGTTAGGGTTAGGTTGATGGTGCAGTCATGGTCTTGGTGAGGAGGCATCGATTTTATGTAGCCCGGGCCTTGTTGAATACTTCCTTAAGGTTGTGGTAGCAGCAAGGAAACTTGGAGAAGCTGGGGTAATCTGGATCGTCAGGTGGGGTCTGGATCTCGTTGAGGTTGGGATTGTCCAGCCCCATGAATCATCCATTTGCTTTTTGGAACCTAATAGAAGTGTAACTGGAGACACAGCTCTCTCCCCAACCTGCAATGACTTCCTAAGCCCAGTCAATCTGAGGTTTGTGTTGCACAAGCAAGGGGTAGTCCTATACTAGAGGATGCAGAGGTGAACAGAACAGGTAGAAGCTTTTTTTGTTGCACTTTATGGCTTTTATTGACAGGACAGCTGAGAGAGGTGTCAATGGGATGGGTGGGGCATGCAGCAAAGGGCCACAACTCGGACTCAAACACTGGGACGCTGCAGTGTCCAACTCAAGTCAGCTGCCAGGGTGTGGTACTCTATGGCTTAGTCCGCTAAGGAATGCCCTCCCAGTCCCAGTCTCATCAGGGCACAAGCAGCGTCTGGGCCTAGAGTTGATTGGTCGAATACCTTAGAAAGGGTAGACGTGAGGAGCACGAGAGGCTGGCCAATGGAGGAATTATGAGCCCACTCAGCAGTCGCCCATGTCCTCCGTGTGTCCGAACAGAAGGGAGATGATCTAAGCCACCTTGGAGTGGTCAGAGGGAAACGCCGCTTGATGAAGCTTGAAGTGGAGACCACACTGGACCAGATAGGCTCTGCAGTTGGCTTCATCTCCAGAGAAATGTTCAGGTCGAGAAAGCTGCGGTATTGTAGGTGGCGAACTGAGCCGAGCCAACAGTGGCACTAACATACACATGTGGCCAGACTAGCTACAAAAATAAAGAACAGAGTATCTTGGATAACAACACACACATAGCAAGTGTGGTTTTATTCTCTGCAGGATGCCATTACTCCCCAATATCTTTATAAAGCCAAAAGTTGTTTGCTGCTATATTAATGTTCAGATGTGCAACACAGCTCAGTTCAACTGGACTCAGAAGCCTCCAAGCACCGGACTGGGACAGAGCACAGCCTCAGAGACTGACAAATGCAGGTTTGAACGAAGAGGATACAGTATGAAGGTGATTTACAGTAGACATCTCTGGGGAACACAGTTCAAAGATGCGTTTGATATAACATCAACACCATTTTTCACATTCTGTTGATAATGTTAGATCATTTTTTGAGTGTTTCAAATTAAAATCCTGGCCATATCTTTCAAAATGCCCCTCTAAAGTTACTTGAAGGTGAAAAAGGGGAAAACTAACTAACTAAATTGTTACTATTTAAAACATTTCTGAAAAAGTCAGAATTAAATCCACAGGCAAGGTTAATCTCTAAGGTAAGTGTGAAGCATTAGTGGCTATAATAAGCCGCTACAGTGACTCAGCAACCACCATCTGAGACCCGCGTTTCCCTCAGTGACACCTATTTTTAATGTGAACAGAGAAAATGTCATCTCCCAATAAAACCCCTCATCAGTCAAAATATATTTGTACTTTGGACATACTGTATATGCAGACGCTTTAGCTGTGAACTTCTCCTTTTTCCATTTTTGAGTGATGCCATAACTGATTGCCTCTCCGCCCCCATAGAGGATAAGTGGCGCATGATGACAGGCACCCGGCTGAAACATTATCATCCATTTGCATGGCCTCTTCGCTTCTTGATGAGCATTATGCAGATGAGCTCAGAGTTGGAGTTGTTTTGATGAGAAAATATTTGCCATCTCTGCTGCATCTCTTCCGTTTTCTTTTCTTTCTTTTTTTTTTTGCAATTTCGAGATATGTCTCAGCAATGAAATCTGTCACAAAACTAAATCTGCACCAGTACAGTTTTTGCAGAGTTGAAGAAGTCTGAAGTCAACCAAATCACAGCTTCACTGCAGGCATCGTATCACCTTCAGACTCACTTCAAACCTTCTGTGACCAAACAGAAAAGACCATGTGAGAAAAACTGGCAAACCCAACTGGTCGAGGCAGACGACCGCCCGCCATTGAGCCCGGTTCTGCTCGAGGTTCCTGCCTGTACAAGTAAGGATTGATTGATTGATTGATTGATTGATTGATTGATTGATTGATTGATTGATTGATTGATTGATTGATTGATTGATTGATTGATGTAAAAGGGTCAGTTTGAGTCATCTCGGCTGGAGGTCAGCCTCGCTCACGGAGCTGGAGTTGACTTTTCAGACGGATGTTTTTTCGCTGTGAACTGACTCTCCCTACCCTAGTTTCTCTTAGCCTTTTGTTTTTAACCATTATACTTTATGTTTCTTTTGGCTTGAGACATTCAATTGTGAGTTGATGAAAAACATGACATTTTCCTTTTGAATTCCTGGGCTTTAAGAATACTTTAAAGTTTGGACCACAAATAATGGTTTTTACCACAAATATGTAGAGCAACAACGCCCTCACCATTACCATATGACACCCAGAAGCCTCTGGCTCTTCGCTTCTCTTTCATCTGTACTCCATGAAAGATGCTTGTCCTGATCTTAATTACTGTCCAGATTTATGATCGTTTCCATGGTCATAATGGCCCCAGTAACTCAAATAAAGAAGCATTTAAGTAGACGTTCCCATTTGGAAGGCATCTATCAGTTTGCAATTAAAATAAACATACCCCGTGTAATTTTACTGCATCGTTCATCTGTGACATCATTCTCAACTTTGCTTTCGCATTGTCTGGAGGAGATGTTAATGATCACTGCCCTAATTTGGCAGGAGGATTCTTGCATGATGGTTTGTGTTCCATGGATCATGTTGCAGTGCAGTGGTGTAATGTCCTGGAGGAAAATGAAGGAAGGGAAGTACACCTATGATTCATCATGGCAGCTGTGGTGGTAATTAGACTGAGCGTACACTGGACAGCGTACCTCTAAGAGGTTGAGGTATGTTATGGCTCTGGTTCTTAGAGATGTACACACACAGTGACAGACTTCTACTTTGTTGGGAAGGCTGTGGCTCAGGAGGTAGAGTGAGGGTCGGTGGTTAAATCCTTGGACCTTGCAGTCTACATGTTGAAGTGTCCTTGGGCAAGATACTAAACCCCAGATTGCTCCCGGTGGCTCCATTGGTATGTTAATGTGTGTGTGAATGGTTATCGCTGACTTGAGTTGTAAAGGGCTTTAAGTGGTCAATCAGACTAGAAATGCGCCATATAAATCCAGTCTAGTAATGTCTCATCTGCCTTCAGGTCATGTTTTTGTTGTCTCTTATCTTTTAGTTCTGTAGCCTGTTTCATTTTTAATTTGTTCATGTCGCTCCGCTGACTGATCTCCTGTGAACCGAAACTGACACATGTAGATACTTCTTGCCTTTTGAATCTGAACCGTCTGGAGTTGTGCATCTTGGTCATAATCTAGTGTGTAAGACCTTGTCAAAAACTAAAACAACATTTCGAGATGTAAAATTAAAAAAGGCAAGCAAAGTTAGAGTGGAAATCTTTGAGCTTTGGCACACAGCAAAATCTCTTATCCTGTACCCTATTTTTATCAGCAAAGTGCTGTGTGGGAAACATTAAATGTTAAACCTTAAAGGTCCATTTTTTCCATGGTCCAAGATGGTTTACTGTTGAGTCCCAAATAGTAGTTCTGGCTCAAAGCCATAATATACCACTTCCATGTTAACACGCTCAAAATAACAATGGAAACCTGCCACACAGGAGTAACGCGTATCAAGATGACCACCTTTTTTTTAGCAAAGCATGCTTAAATTAGCTAATTAGTACTAAACAGCAAACCAACTCAAACTGAAAATGGTGGAAATGTCATTAATCTTGAAGGTAGTACAGTCATAAATCATACTGATGTAGAGCTAAAACTCTGACCTGA
Organism: Lagodon rhomboides; assembly: GCA_039737535.1. Lineage (NCBI taxonomy): Eukaryota > Metazoa > Chordata > Actinopteri > Spariformes > Sparidae > Lagodon > Lagodon rhomboides. The sequence continues at coordinate 12,547,871 of CM077806.1, forward strand.
TGATGACGGTAGATAAAAAAAAAAAAAAAAGTCAGAGAAAAGTCATTACAGTTCTTATGAAAGAAAAAAGTCCATCCAGAGACATTTTTCAAAAAAAGCAAAAGATTCAACCAGCTGGTGGGACTAGAGGAAAGGTCAGGGGATTATCAGAGTCATTAGTATTCATCCTCCAGGGACCATGAATGTTCTAAACATCCTAGTAATTTATCCAATAGTCGTTGAGATCATTTGGGGACAGGGGGGTCCATACCCTACCTACCTGGGTACAGAACAAAAACACAGAACAAAACACGTTTACAGTTATCAAGTTTAGTTTAACAGTAGCAACAGTGACATTAAATGGTTGGCTTTGGTTGACATATTTCAGTCTGGACTTAAGTCGTGGACCATCTAACAAACCAACATTGCCATAGCCAGAGCTATGCCGTTACGGCTACATAGGGCTAAGTTGCTGACAAAGTACTCTCAACCTCAAGGTGCATTTAAATAGAAAAGCTAGCTGCGGCACATCAGGATGAATCATCTGCAGGAAAAGGCTATATACCTAGAAAAAATACCTGCCTGAGGGTTTCTGAAAAGGCAATCACCTATGTAGGTGTTCAGAAGTTTTAAAAGTAGGGGTTTAAAACAAAAGTAAACCTTAATTATATTTTAAATGTTCCAGATAATTAGTGGCAAAAATGAAAATATTTGTTTTCTCTTTTACATCTACCTGTGTGTTTCAGGTGTGTTTGTTTGCGTGCGTGTGTGTGTGTGCATGGACATGGAAAAATCACTCTGTGGAAACGCGGTGGGGGAAAAAATTGTTGTTAAGTGGAAACACACTCATTAAAGCTGTTTGCATAGGTGTGTGTGTGTGTGTGTGTGTGTGTGATGCCCCAGGGTTGTGCTCAGATGGTGTTTGGTTACTAACCTACATTACGCATGCAAATTGCACACACACTGTGTCTGTCCCATGATACACTTGTGTCCACACAGGCCTGATCAGTACAAACTGCTCATCCACGCGCTCCCTGGTCAATAATTACAGTCGTAGTGGAAAGGCACCGCGCACGTAGTGGTTACCTGGTTTGAAGTCACAATATAGACACTGTGATTGCAGAAGTGTAGTTTTTAGAGCTTTATTTATATTTGTTTTTCAAAGAATTTGAAACATGCTACTGTAATCACATAGAGATTCTCCGAAAAATGGCTTGAAGGGAATAAATGCGCCGTTCAGAGACCCGAGTTCACCTGACCTGCAGGAACCCAACCATCTCTTGCAGCAAGGTGACACTGTGGGCCACCTTACCTCCCTATTAAACAGCTGCTAGATTTATTCACATATTATATCATAGCTGCACAAAAGATATTTGTAATGTCACTGTGGTCAGGCTGCTACTTGTCTAGCTAAAGTTTGCTAACAATGGCGACCAAATCCTACCGGCCATACAAGACTAAGTAAGGCTTTTGTAAAAGGCGCTTTATTGTAAGTGCAGCGACTTACGCGTCTTTAATCGAAGGTACGGCTGCTCGGGCTTCTGAGAAATTGCTACTCTCTGGGAATTGTTATGCAGATTGAAGGGCACTTTTTTTTTTTACTTCTTATATATTTCCCCATCCTGAGGCTGTTGGTCTACATTATGTCTTTACTTGTTAAACACTGTAAAGTGCTTTTGCATGTGGCTGTCATCAGCCGTATGTCTCCACAGACATTCTGTGCAAATGATCCTCCTACGTAAGTATTTGGCATAGGTTTCTTGCAGGCAAACATGCCTACATCTTCACAGACAACACCTTTGTACTTACTTGCACACATAGGATGGCCTTAAATCCATATGGAAATGATAGAAAACAGACTACGACTACGGACCTGCCTGAGTCCAGTGATAGTTATCTCTCCGTCCACAGTGTAAGATTTCGAAATCCCAATGGGACATAGTGTGTGTTGAAGCATACCGCTAAAGCGTATAGAAATAAACAAATATATTAGATTGTGTCTTTTAAACAAATAAATACTGTCCTTATGTTGATATAATCCAAGGCAGTTATCTGCATGATAACAACAGTGATATTGAATGAGGTTATCTTCATCCAGAACAGAATCCTCTTCCTGTTTCATTTCTGCTCTCTGTAAATGATTAACAGCGACATTTTCGTGCACAGATTGCTAACCTTGGTGCCGTCCGCTCAAATAGCTACGTAGCTACGATAGCTGACAGGACTCAGTCTTCTGTTCGGCAAATGTATTCTCCCTGTATTTTTAATAATAGTTTCCTTGAAGCAGCTGGATCTCACGTGGCGACCACACATTAATGTCAACGAAAGAAACACCAACACACAGCGAAGACTGACGGCGTATTGTCACGCCACCATCATCATCATACTCTCTGTCTAACCAATAAACTAAGACTACAATAATAAATGCAGTAATACACAATAATACACAAAAATAGAGACTTAACTCTGTCTCCAAATCATACATGTGGTGAATATTTCTGGGTCGCAAGATACACAAAGAGAAGAGGAGAGGAGAGGAGAGGAGAGGGGAAGAAAGGGGGAGTGGAGAGGGATGACGTTTTGTTATATTATTTTGTGCTATGGACGCTCCATATGTAGGTCAGTTTACATAGTATATATGTATCTGTAAACACATCCTCCAGTGTTTGCAATACCAATGCAGTTTTTCTTAGCTGGCCAGACAGAATATTTGTCAGAGTTATAGCACTACATTTGGTGTCCTCATGGGAAGATTTCATGTAGCTGTCCCTCCAAAGTTGATATTAGATTATTTTTTCTTCTCAGCTCACTGTCTTGTATTGCTTATGTAGCGCTCACACGACGAGCGACACAGTTATGAACCGGCCCTGCCTGGCGAGCTACATTGTCACCATGTCGTCGTTGAGAGTCTGGGCTAGCTAGCGATTTTGACTTGTGGAACATCTGTGACTGGTATCAGTTTGTAGCTTTATATAGTCAGCTTCCATTGAAAATGACTTGTAGCCTGATGCTATGTCACCGGTAGCCCGGACACACCACAGTGTTGTCTCAGATGCCGAAACCCACTGTTCAATACCTGCTAAGCAAAACATAGCAACTTAGCTGGTGCACACAATGGTGGATGTAGCAGCTAAAGAGCCAATTATTTTCTTTTTTTATTAGTTGTCGGAGACAAATTTGTACCATAGAGGAGGGAAAATTGGACTTTTCTACACTACAATCGTGTAAAAGTGAATATTACATTTGAAAGGAATATGTTAATTAGATGTGCATACAGGCAATAGCTTGCTAACATCCTGGCCATATCAACAAAGACCATGTTAAGTCAAAGTCAGGTCATCTTTGTGATAACAGCTTTTTGTTAAATAAAAGCTTATCAATCAATCAATCAATCAATCAATCAATCAATCCAACCGCCCACCCACCCACCCATCCAACCGCCCATCCATCCAACCGTCCATCCAACCATCCATCCATCCATCAATTAGGCCTCATAAATTGATACATTTATCAGCTCAAAATTAGCGAATACTCTCAAACCTTGTTTTTGAAATAAGAAATGTGAAAGGTGTTGCTTTGTTGAGAAAAATCGACACTGACCACAAAGAGAATAAATCCCTGCAGCCACATTCCTGTGGCATTTTATCAGATGAAAACGTACACCTACTGTATGCGCTAACCCTATTGCCTCAGTGGGCTCCGGTGCTCCATGTCTGCTCTGCTAACTGGATTAGCCCCGGTGCAGCAGCCTGCTGATGAATAGCCAGCAGTAGGTGTTAGGTAACGCGTATGGGGAGAGTGGGTCCCGGGCATCCATCACAATCGTCAGCGACCGGGGAGGTCTGCTCTGGATGCTGATGCTCAGCACTCAGGTGGCACTCAGCTGAGTGGGGGGGCGGGCTGGCAGACACTGCTCTCGTGGAAGTGTGAAAGTCAAAGAAGACCACATATTCTTTTACTCACACGTCCTTGACAAAAATCAAACGGGAGGGAGTTTCTATTCTTGTATTATTAGGGTTAGACCTTTGCCTGCTGTGGTGCATAGAAAATTTGCAGCGACTGGACTACCTTTCCAAAGTGATGTGCAGATTTCATTGGATATTCTGTTTCCAAAATATGAATTATAGATTAGATATTCATCTAATCAGATATTAGATTACCAAAGGTGCTGGACTAAAACACTTGGAAATCTTTGGCGATAATACAGCAGTGTGCATGGCCAAATTAACCAATATGTAGGTCCATGGAGTACAGTAAGCAGTGGGCCCCCATTGACCCCCAATACCTCCATTCTGGCCTTGCATTGTGTAGGTACCCTAACCCAATCACTTTTGATTGATTTTCAATGACAACCTTTTTTATTATTACATAGTCCCAAAACTTTGTCAAAATTTGAAAATACCATGGTCCGCTGTTGTGTGTTTCCATGTTAATCATTGGCTTGTTGTTCAGTGGTACTACCTAGCCAATCACTTCCTTCGCTGTCTTCAAAAACACACTGGCAGCCAGATTTCCGACAAAATTGTAAAGACAAGAAAAACGAGAAGGCGAGTAATATAAAGAAGACAATGCAGGCTGTACACTGAAACATGCAGCCATAGGACCTTATCCAAGACAACCTGATGAAGGTCTCCATAAGTGAAGTGAACAGTGCGCTGGGGGTTTTGTCCTGATACTGTCAGCCCTTGGTCTTCTCCGACTCACCTGTCAATCCACAGGTGTGCGAAAGTTTTAATCGATAAAAGTTACATCCCACATGGCTTTTCCTGAATGTGTTGACTTCAAGACTGGCATTCTTGTTGACTCACGTGAGCATGTATACATAACTGTTGCAGATATCACGCACAGCTAATGATGATTATCCCCATGCCCATAAAGGTCACATTACTCCCTGTATTACCACTGAAATTTTATCACCGGATGTAAATAATGACAAGCAGAAATGACCAATATGTATGTAATTTTAAGGGTTGCTATACTGTGTATCCTGTACCCGTCATGCACAGTGCACACAGTAGGTCACACATGGGACCTTCGTGACATGTTGGCACCAACCGCTAGTCTTATAAATTGATTTGAGACTAATTTATGTGGGGGCATATACAGTACATGTGCAGTATTAGCTGAAAAAGAAAAGATCTAAATTCAGCCTTTTTTTGAAATTCTTCGCAAGTGTATTTGGAGCCTCGCCCGTCGCTAATTTTCTCACTTGATTGGGTTGAAATCTGTCCTGAACATCCAAGAGAGCCTAAGGAAACCTGACAGCATGCATTCATGTAAATAGTTGTTGTTGATTGGTTGCAGTAATTAAATTATTAACAGGAAGTCTTTGGGGGTGACACCGAGTAAGACTCCCCCTCGAGAGATCAAGTTTGCTGACCGCTAGCTTAGCTAGTTGTAGCAACTTCAGAAAAAACCTCACGATAACAATACACTGCCGCTTATGCCTCCACCAAGAAACCGCCATCAAAAGCCGCAAGCTCAAGGATGAAAATGTCTGATTATTACTCCATGGAATGCTCTGTTCTTATCATCAAGAGCTGACAGGGAAGAATTAACGGAAGTCAATGGAGTAATAATCATACATTTTCATCCTTGAGCTGCGGAAATCTACTGCACTCTGTAATCGACTCGTCAGGGCTTCCCCGCAACAGGCAGGCTGCTGGAGGAGAGCGGTGAGTTGTGCTGTGTTTTTAATACAAATCCGGCAAAGCTAGCAGATGTTTGAGGCTTTGTACTGTGTGCTGGGACTGTACATGTACTGTTGCTGAAGTTTGGTGTTGTTCTCACCATTATTTGTGGCTTTTTTATGGCAGTTTCTTGGTGGAGACATAAGCTGCAGTGTATTGTTATCGTGCAGTCTTTTCTGAAGTTGCTAAAACTAGCTAAGCTAGCGGTCGGCAAACTGGATCTCTCGAGGGGGAGTCACTCAGTGTCACGGTGTGTTAGACCATGGATTAAATTTACACCGGAATAATTCAGGTGGATGGATGTGACCCGGGAGTCACCATTTTTTTAGGCCGGATTTACAGTATACTCTCAATCATTATCTCAGCCAAGGACGTTAAGACTTGTTAACTTGTTTCATTCTACAAATCAAACTGTGCACAAAACTGTAGTAGACTGAATATTATGGCAGATATGGCATGACAGTGTAAGAACATACTATGGACATGTTATCTTTCTGAACTCCTGAGCACATGTCTTGCGTATACATCAGTGACATACAGCAGGTGCGGCTGTGAATATTTGTCTTGGGGCGCTCGAGAGACAGCTCTGGTCGAGGCCATAATAAGCAGCCACCTTCCTCCCGCGGACCTGATTCTGTTCATTCTCACCCATTCACAGATTTATTGAGCCAATTTCCCAGCTCACATAAACGCCGAGGCGCCGGCTGCCTGACACTTCACCTCTGCAGCGGAAGCGTGTCCTAGATTCGACACATCAGCCAGCTGGTCGGGCTCCGTCCTGCAATCGCAGGCCCCCCCGATACGTACGACGGAGAACACGGTCTGTTTAGCGTAAATCACATTTTAGACACGAGCTTTATCTTGAGCTGATGCAGAAAACTTGCCAGAGGTGTTAAGGTGTGAAACGAAGGCGTGAAAAACTCAATCTCTGTCCTCCCGGGTATTGATCTCAAGACGCAGATGAAAATCAGCAACCGTCTGAGTGGTTCAGAGTGCAGTGTGCCACGTTTGGCAGACACCTAGATGAGCTAAATGAAACGTAGAGCAGCTTTTCCACATCTGTTCACTTCATTCGGCTCCCTCCCCTCTCCCCCTGGATAACCACTCTTCTTCTACATCTCATTTTTCTTTTCTTTTCTTTTTTTTTCAGGTTTATTTTTAACCAAGCGCGGCTTGGAATAGCTCGCATCCTGAAATGGAAATTTTGGGGGATGAACACAATGGGAACTTGGCTCCATCACTGTCACCCCCGGAGGGAATAAGTGACTCACGTTAACCCCCAACAGACATGACTCTGCAGCCACGGCGAAGAGAAGAGCGAGCCGAGGGGGGTCGAGGGAAAGAGAAACAAACAACAAAAAACCTAGATTTATGGCGACACTTGCCCGTTTCCAAACATCACACACTGTATGTACATCTTTGATCCTGCCCCCCCACCCACACACACACACACACACACACACACACACGCACACACTTTTCATTATGCAATTGTCGTTCCTGCGGTGATGAAAAGCACATGGCCTTTGCTTACATGTTCCCATTATAAAGTAATAACTTCCAAGCAGGGCTTGTAGGCCTAATCCAAATCTAGCAGAGGAGCGGGGCCATTAATCAAACCGTTACACCCCAAAGAGTTTTTCCCGCTAGAGAAAGAGCAAATATATCTCTCTATAAACAGACGTGACTGTGCGCAGTGTTTATATCCAGTCAGGGTTTAGAAATGCGGCACGGTCTCAGCCGATGCAGAAAAAAAGAGCGGAGCTGAAACGAACGAACGTTTGGAAAAAAACAAAGGTAACTTTTCATCAGTGACCAAAAACAATCAATCATCAAAACGATAAAGGAAAACAATAACTTGACTTGTTGCCACTAGTGAGAGTAAAATACGGTGAAAGCTAAATGTGTTACATATAATGTTATTTACCTCAGCAATTTATCTTATTTTATATACTTGTGCATTTTATTGTATATAGTACTTTATTGTTTCTTATTCTTTCTATATTTGCCCTTGTATTTTGATTGTATTTGTGCTTGAATGTATCTGCTGCTATGATGGCCTAATTTCCCCTCTGGGATTAATAAAGCTATCTATCTATCTATCTATCTATCTATCTATCTATCTATCTATCTATCTATCTATCTATCTATCTATCTATCTATCTATCTATCTATCTATCTATAACAATAAAGCCTTTTATTAGAGCTTTACAGAAAAACAGCAGTGCAGCATTCTTCCAAACAACTGAAGCAGACGGTCACTGGTTTTAAAATGTGAGAAATTAAAAAAACCAAAGGAGAAAACCTCAAAGTGCTCCGTACAGCTTGTCCTGCACGATCAAAGTCTGCGGAAGCCCTGAGATCAAAATTCACTTGAAAAGACGTTACTTACATCCATCGCGTTCATACACTGCCTTAAGGCATGACGATGCTAATGCTTTTAGCTCGGCGGCTACAGTGAAGATTTCAGCTTTAAAAAAACAAAGGTGTAAATAACATCTTTTCAGATCAGTTTGGGACCTCTGGACTTCCAGAGACTTGGACCATGCAGGACGAGCTGTATGCAGTCATGTCGCATTTTTCTTTATGGTTGTTTTTTTATGTTTTAAAACAAGTCCCCGTCTGCTTCTGTTCTTTGCGAGAATGCTGCAACCCTGTTTCGCTGTGAAGCTCTGGACATGTACCCAACTTTCCTTGAATCATCACCAAATCTACAGCTTCCCTCAGCTCTAAACAGCTTTTAGCCTATTTTAGCTCATTGTTTTGGTCGTGTACAGTGAGTTTGTTAGAGCTTTTCACGGATAAATGTACGGCTTAAAGTCACATGCAGGGAGCTGCAAGTTTAAGTTTGAAATGAAGCAACATTCTCATTCTTACTAATGGGGATGTACTAACGACACATTATAGTCATTTAGCAGCAAAGACAGTCTCCACTTTGCTTCATTTCCCACCGAATCTATAATTCCTCCACCATATACACATCAGCACTCAACACATCCACTTCCCACATCGTTCAAAAAGGACTCTGACAATAAACATCTCTGATCCTACGTGCTGAAAAACAAAGCGAAAAGGCCCTTTGAGATATTTCCACAGTTAAGCCGGCCAGACTGCTGAGCGGGGAGCAAGGCCAGAGGAGAGGGAGACGGAGGCCTTATATAGTCAGAACAAACGTATCCATGGGCTCAGGTAGCCAACGAGTCGGGATGCTGACCTCAATAGAGCTCGGTGATAAGCCACCAGAGCCGATGAGCACTTTTTACAGAAGATAGGAGCAAAAAATGTCAAGAATCCCGAGCTCAGTGGGGAAAAAACACAGGGAAGAATTTGAGAGCCCCGGCGTGTGTGTGTGTGTGTGTGTGTGTGTGTGTGCAGAGTTGTGTAAGACAGAAAGAATTTGATCTCGATAAAAAAGGTGAAAAAGAAACCAAGGCACAGAGGAGAGATGACAAGACCAAAAAAACGCACATTATCCCTAAAACACAAAAAAAACAAAACTGACCGGGTCGTCAAGCCAAATGTCTCCGCTTCCCTCAGCCAATCACAATGGTCCGCTCTCAAAAACCAGGAGGGGGGGTGGTGGGGTGGGTCAGAGGTGAGGATGTCCTGGCTTTGGCTTTCGAAGCTCGGTCTCTGAAAAATCCTGGAAGCGGTTCAGATTCAGCCCACAAGTCCCATGACCTCGTTGGGACTGGCGCTCTGCAGCGCCGGACTGTGGGATCTGCGCCGGCTTTTTTTTTTTTTCCTTCTTTTTTTTTTACAGTGACGGCATGTGTTTATTTATATTAGCCTCTGTGGGCGGCGATGGGCGACACATGAAATATCATCAGTGAGGGGGGGCTGCGAAAACGTGTGAAAGTTGACGCGCTCGGTTAACGAATCTGCGCCACCGCTGGGGGAGAAAGACTTTGGACACAAATCGAAGGATGAATTAGAAGTTGTTGTTTTTTTTTGGTTGCCATGACTTTAAATTCCCCATCGAGACAGCCCCCCTCTTAAGTTGTGTTATTTTTAAACGCCAGCGACACTTTTTCTTTCAGCGTGATGTAAAAAAAGGAATCATGCTCGGATTGTTCGGATTGTAGTAACAGGTCTGCTCAGGAAACTCACATACGCTTTTGGGCTGAGTTTCACTACAGTCCGGTATCAACACACACAAACTCTTCTTCCTCCTCCTTGGGAAAAAAACCCCCCACAAAACTCTCCTCGCTTCATCTCTGTCCCTCACACACAGGAAACTTAAAAATACACACACACACACACACGCATACAGAGGGAATTCTATCATGCGGTTGTGGTCTGTCTATTCTGCAGCCCCCGTCCTCGCCTGAGTGTCGTACTCACCCCATGGCTGTGGAAAGAAGTCCCTCCGGCTCTGCTGGGCAGCCTCTGCAGCTTTCGACGCTACACACTTGTGCACATGCAGTGATGGAGTCCACGAAGGGGGTTTCCTCCTCTGGTTTGTCCCCTCTGTTTTACCCCCACCCTCCTTTTTCCCTTTGGCTTTAGCCCGTATCCTTTTTTGGAACTGGAGGAGAGAAAGAGAAAATCAAAAAACAAAAGGGTGTCAGAAAGTGAGAAGGGGAAGCTGAGATGGGATCATGATAATTGCTCCCCATGTCCCCAAACCGGGGACCTTACCAGCCTCCAGCGATACACCAGTCTCCCTCCAATCATCCCTCTGTTCCCCTCCCTCCTTCCCCTCCTCCTCTCCTGCTTGGAGACTGTGCAAGCCAGCAGGGAGGCTATCCAGACTCGGACGCTCCTTTTCCCCCGCTGTCACTCATTCTCCTCATTTCGCATGTCAAGATTTTGGATGCTTGACCTTTTGCTTGACTTTTTTTCCAAGAATGGCGGGACGGTGTAAAACAGTTAAGGTCGAAACTCAAGGCTCAGCCTCCGTCAACTCTGTCAACAACTCGACTGCACTTATCTTTGCATCCTGGGTTGCGTCCAACGGTCCCAAATGAGATCACTAGGCTGTAAACGAGAGGGACTCTGGGCCAGAATGAAAAAGAAAACAGTTCCCTCTCAAACGTCGGCACTGTCGAGAGAGCTTGCTCTTGGTTAACAAAAGAAAATTTGCATGTTAAAGTTCAGGTTAGTCCGTTGAAAGTTATGTAAAAGGAGAAAATGTCAAGAGCTTCGTAACTGCTACATCATAATGTAACGTATGCAACGTATCCGGTAGAAGAAATGTTTATTAATGTCTAGTATTTTCAACACTTATAGCTCTTTTGCCCACGTCCCCTGTCATTTTAAAGCTGTTCATATCAATATTCTTATATTAAAGAAAAAGTTCACCAAAAAAAAGCTTTTTTTAAGCAGCAATCTTCACTGTAGCTGCTAAGCTAAAAGCATTAGCATCACCTTGCCGAAGTCAGTAGATGGGGACTTGTTTTAAAATGTAAAAAGCATAAAAATGCTAAATACAGCTCATCCGACGTGATAAAAGTCCCCAGAAGACCTGCGATAATATTTACACCCGTTTTTAAGCCAAAATTCTTCACTGTAGCTGCTAAGCTAACCGCGTTAGCCATCACGCAGCCATTCTGAAGTGGGAACACTAGCTCGACCATGTGTCAAGGTGTTAATGATGTCTTTTTTAAATCAGTTTGGGCTTCTGTCTCCGGGCTTCTGAAGACTTGGATTACAGGATGAGGTCTAAGAAGCCCTTTTGTGAGTTTTGAGCTTGTGTTTTTTTATGTTTAAAAATACTTTATATACTCGTGTTCCTAGTGTGGACTACAAAACTTCACTCGACTTTCCATCAGAATGACGGTGAGTCGGTAATAACTGAATTTTTTATTTTTGTGTGAGCTTCTCCTTTAACAAAGACTCAAGTTACTTTGTGTATTGTGAAAGCGGCTGCTAAAAAGTCATAAACCCACAGAGAATTATTACCCAACTCCAGAGTCCCTCTCAGATCTACGGAGGTTTTTTCAGCATCTCTCGCTTCGTTGTTTCGGTTCTTCCGGCCCACAGCTTACCTCTCTGGGTCACTCTCGTTGTTCTGATAAACCCGCTGAACACCGTCCGCTCAGCAACAAACAGCATAAAGACGAAGTTAGCAAATACAAATAACAAATACTTTGAGGCGAGTGAACTGAAATCAAGTTGAGTCCAGATGCCCGGTTGTAGTTCTCTGTGAATCATCACTTGTTTTTCCTGTGTTTTGCTGCAAAGGCTAGTCAGAACAGACTGTGTCCTTTCTACTGAATAGATCCTTTGAGAGCCATAATACATTACAAAGTATGCTCAGTTCTCTTTAGAGCAATCATGTGTGTGTGAGTGAGTGTGAGTGTGCATGTGTGTGTCTGTTCGGATCTGCATTTCTATCTGCGTGTAATGGAGTGGCGGGGACATACTCATGTTCATTAACATGTCATTGATGTGCTCAGCAAACGTCTACTCCTGCTTTCAAGTCTGTTTCATACGCGTGTCTGCCCGCAGGTGTGTGTGTGTGTGTGTGTCTGTGTTAGTGCATGTGTGTGGCCACCTGCTGTGATGGGTGGGTGCATTATGTCTTTGTTCTCAGTCGGATTAAAGCCGGCCCGGGGAAAAAAAAGCAGTTTCAAAGGTCAGCGAAGGTTCAGACAGGAAACAGTTTCAAACCGGGACGGAATTAGAACCGACAACCACCTCTTTCAGCGCGGCTCTCATCAGCTGTTGTACAAAACGCCGCTACAGTTCAACAGGGATAAAACAGCGGTTCTCTTTGACCTATCCCGTGTAATAAAGTGTGTTGTGCTGAAGGTGTGATGAGCTGTTTGAAGCGTCCCTGTCACATCTCTTCTCTTCGAATGTATCAGATGTACAGATCGTCTCATACATCAACATCTTTTCTGATTAACATTTAGTACTTCCTCCACATAAAGATAGAAATGATTGTATTTATGTATTTTATTGAAAACCCTTCCTTTCTCCTTTATGTTACGACCCTAGAGGTCGAATGAATGTTTCTATTGTTTGTGGCTGTCTCTGTTTCATAACCCTCTTTTACCTGAGTGTGTGTCAGTGTGTGTGATTGGTTGCAGGTGTGTCTGTGGGGTTGCAGGTTGTCCCAGGGAGCTGATTGGTTCCTGCCTTCTAGCCAAGCGTTTAAGGGCTGGCTCCTCACCAGTTCCTGTGGGTCTGTCTTCTGTTGTCTCAGACTGCCAGCATGGTTGATTGTGCACATGAAATGTTTTTGAATAAAACCATTTAAAAATGCTTTGCTGCTGGTGGTGCTTGGGGGACAGGAAGAGGGGAGTCTCATTTTTATGTTGCGGCAGGGTTTGCCCTAGGCCCTGGTCGCAACAATTGGGGGCTCGTCCGGGATCTGAATGTCCGTGAGGTGAGGTAGATGTGGTTTAGTTTGTGTTTGTGTAAGTGGCCTTTAGTTAAGTGTAGTGGTCATCTCTTTTGTTAATTTGTTGTTGCTGCATGTTGTGCACTTTATTATTTTGCCTTTCTTATTTTTGGTGGTAATCCTGAGTGGGGGTACGCTTCAGTGTTTTGCCGTTGACTAGATTTCTGGTCTTCGGTGATGCACTGAGTTGGGCGTTTAAAGATGCCTCGAGCTCGGCAAGCCACTGAATACTAGCTAGGGTAGGGTTAGGGTTAGGGTTGGTGCTAACCCTGCCAAGATAGCTAACTTATAGCCATCTTGGCAGGCAGGTAAAGTTGGGGTGTCTCTGCAGTTTACCTTGTGTTGTACTTTGCACAACAACATAGTTTTGTGTGAGATGGCTGCTTTCGTGTTGGTCACATTGTGATGTGTGGCTCTAATTAATACTTGTGTGCAGTAAGCCTTGTTTGTGGCCTTTTGGTTGTGGTAACTGGACTCCACTTTTGTTGGCTCACTTGTGGTTGCAGCTTAAGTGTAAGCTGGCAACAATTTTGTGTAGTGGTGACTACAGAGTGATGCCTTTTTGTGTGTGGTTGTTGCAGTCCACTTTTGGTGTGGTCACTTAGGTGTTACCGCTTTAGTGTATTAATTAGTTTGGGATGGAGTCACTCCACAGATCAGTGGATCTCAAGTGGTGGGTGTGGCTTTCCAGTTTGTGTGGTCACTTTGTTTCTCTTGTTACACTCTCCATTACTGTTGTCCCAGACTGCAGGCATTGGTTGTGTACATGAAATGTTTTTGAATAAAACCATTTAAAAACGCTTCACTGATGGTGGTGCTTGGGGGACAGGAAGAGGAAACTCTCATTTTCATGTTGCACCAGGGTTTTCCCTTAGGCCCTGGTCGTAACATTCATCATCATCAATCTCACAGCAAAATCTAAAGAGTTTATATATTATGTGACAAATTATTCATGTTATATTTCAAAGATGATTACATTTGTACATTTGAGTGTCCTAGCGCAATACATTTAGAGCATTTAGCAGATGCTAGTCATGCTATGCGGGGTCGAGGTGAGGTCTGAACAAATGAGTCTTGAGTCTTTTGTGGAAGATAGTGAGTGATTCTGCTGTCCTGACAATGGTCGGAAGAACAGAGAAGAGTCGCAACTTTGCTGAGCGACCTTTGTTTGCTCTCAGCGATGGCGGTACCAACCGGCCAGCTGATGTAGTGGAGCGAAGTGCTCGCGTTGGGGCGTGTGGTCTGACCAATGTTTGGAGGTAGTGGTGCAGTTCTCTTGACGGTCTTGAAGGCCAGCACCATCGCCTTGAATCGGATGCGGGCCGCAACAGGAAGCCAGTGGAGGTCATGGAGGGGGGAGTCACATGGGAGAATTTGGGTGGATTGAAAACGAGGCGCGCTGCAGCGTTCTGGATACGTTGCAACGGTTTAGTCGCAGAGGTAAATAACGGGGACAGTACCCCAATACTATACAGTATGAATGTTGAGGGAGTGATGGGCTACTGTAATCAGTCCTACTCTCCATACAGGTAGTTAAACATTACCTTCCATGCTGTAAGAAACTGGAGGGAAACAATCTAACCTGTACTTTTCATTCTGTGCCAAAACTTCAGCCATGATATAAAGCCAATAAAGTTGTCTATGTTTTGGGAAGTAGCAAGCAAGTTTCTAAGTCTATTTCACCCCTTAAAATAGTGCTTCCAACAATGTTGTCCTCCGTGGCTGTAAGTTGAGTGCTGCTTAGGTTATAGTTAGACATCATAAAGATAACTGACTGGGGTAAATCTACATATGAGTAATATATTCTCTTTTTAGATAGACATTTCAATTTGCTTAGCTTAGCAGTCCTCTAAAACTGCCCTGGATGTTGAAGACAGAATGCCTGTAATCAGGACAGCACTGCTGAGGATTCAACTCTGGATGACCCACACAGAGAAACACAAAGGGCTCCTCTGCAGACTACATCGTCTCTCATGATCTAGCCTAAGAGGCTAACAGGAATGTCATTAGTTTTGCAGGTTTTTGGTCATCAACGTTGAATTTAAAGTTACATTTAAACCTAATGATGGCGTTAGACCTACTGACCAACACACCAACCAACAGACTGACATTATCATATAGAGCCATGCTGCTAACATGGTTAAAAAAACAGTAAGTATGGACCATGAACCCAACGTTTTCCTTAGGTTAGTGGAAGACTAAGGTACATGTATTTGGCAGAGGGTTTGAGGATAAACCCTTAAGAAAATTTTACAATATCAGTAAAAAAATATCCAGTGCAATATGCACTGGGGACTAAGTACAACAGTTAGATCAGAGAAAAGTCATTCAGTTAGTTTTGATGCTCTCCACATTGATTTTAGATTAATTTGGCTGAGGTGGTCGTCAAAACAGCTTTGGTGCAGGCCTCCCCCCAACACCCCTGGTTCTTGTTTCCTGTCATCACCTTTACCATTGTCTTTTGAAGGCATAAAACCCCCCCAAAATAAATTTAAAAAGTTGCTGTTGTCTTCAAGATACCTCATCGGATCATTTTGACGGTGATAAGCGAGCCTACAAAGTGTTTGTCCTTATTTATATACCAAAGTTGAGTACTTTAGATATCTTTTGTTCTTATGCTTGCTTTAGATTGTATCATTTCAATCATGTCATGAGTACGTTATTAAGCACCGGTTTCTGGCCTCATCAGAAATTCTAATATGCAAATCAAAGTATTTTCTTTTGTTTGATCAGAAAAGGTGATTCCGACATTTTGTACACCTCAGAACTTGACAAACGATACAGCCTTAAAATGATCATAGAATCTGATTTGATAAAACTGTAATTATATTATCACATTAGAATTATAATTTATTTCTATTGATGGTTAGAATTTAAGTAAAATTTCGGTAATCAAATCCCCTTTTCCAATTGTAATACATGTGAAGTGTCAGTGTTTTGGTTGGCTATACTGTCCAGTCCAGAACAGTGTTTCATGTCACCCCATACAGAACATCCCATCTGCAGTGTGTGCTCCCAGGATGCTGATCGCCACACCATCGCGAACATTATTTCCTTTTGAGGATTTCTGCATGCTTGGGCGAAGCTCAACCCGTCCAAACACCAGAGTTTACAACGAGATACAAAGCCCAGTTGGACACAGTGCCATCAGTGGAGTGTGATGAGGCAGACTATGCCAAGAAAGCTGTGGTTAATGCCGACCACATGAGATTAGATTTGTATGAAACCACAGAATATGGATGGAGTGTGACAGGTAATGAGAGACTGGCATAAAATAACTCCAAAAACAGCTATCAGACACTCTGTACAAAAAAAACAAGCACAAACATCACCTGGACTGTATACCTAGTTGGATATTGTAAATGTCATCAAGGGAAAAGAAAAAGCCAACAATATCATGAAACAAATTTCAGAAATCTGACAAACCAGTATCCCTTCTTAATTTGAAATTCAAAATTGGATGGGATCAAATGAAACTATTCACAAGTTCTACTTCAAACATTTGGATTCATAAGCCTTTGCCCCCTCTCAATCAAAGAAGCATACATAGGGGAGCAAAGAAAATTGTGCATGCGACTCTATTGACAGAAGAACGCTGATATTGGATGAATCTACAAAACTCTGAGTATATTCATTGTCAAAGTTTCAGTCCTGCTTTTCTATAATATCTGCATATGGCAACTGCTGTGTAGTCAAGGTTAGGAAAAGAACGGGGTAATGGCAATTAAACTAAACCAAAACGATGATTCCAGCAAAAAAGTCAGATGTGCTACCAATCATACTTAAGACATTGCTCTAATTCCAAGTGATGCTGGGCTGATTAATCATGTATTTCGTTGGACCGGCGCACCATTCACGTATTGACAGCGTTAAACAACCCTGCACAGTCAATTCTCCTCTACCATGGCGCTCGTGCTCCTTCAACAAAGGACGAATTGGTGGGTTAGAAATTTCAAGAAGGTAGATAAAAAAGTGATAAATACGTGGCCTTGAAATGAAAGGGTTCACACACAGCTCCCGGTAACAGTGCTCGGGCACATTTTTTGAATGCGGTATCCAGTTTCTCCATGGGTCACACATTTCTAATGCGACTTTGTCATTCTATCAGTGTTAAACAAAATCCAACGTAACATTTTTCTTATTTAAAACACCAGCTGCATTGTCTTGCATACATGCATACATCAGTGACCTCCTGGTTCTTAGTGGCGGGGCTCTAGGGATGGTACTGTCGGTTGGTCTGTTGGTCCACTAATTTGGTCCACCCACTCTTGGACGGATTGCGATGATGCAGTATGTTGTGCATACATGTATGGTCCCCAGAGGATGAATCCTGGTGATCCCCTTACTTTTCCTGTTGCATCACTATGAGGTTAGTCGTGTATGCACATGTCCTTGATGGATCGGTAGAGACATTTGATGTTTCCCAGACGATGAATAATAAAGACTTTGGCGATTCCCCTGACCTTTTAACTTTTCACTTTGCTTGCACCGCTTCCCAAATGAATGATGTTCCTAACACCAGAACAATGGTGCACCATCACAATCAGCTTTATTAGCTCGGTAGGTTTACACATACAAGGAATTCAACCGTTTTGCCATGCTCTCAATGTATTTACACAGAGATGGACAAAACAGCTAACATCAAGGACACTAAAGGCTGGAGCTCAGGAGGTAGAGCGGGTCGTCTAGTAATTGTAAGGTCGCTGGTTCGAATCCCATCTACCCTCAGCTGCATGTCGAAGTGTCCTTGAGCAAGATTCTGAACCCCAAATTGTTCCTGATGAGCAGTTGGCACCTTGCATGGCAGCCTCCGCCATCATGAATGGGTGAATGTGGCAAGTGTTGTAAAGCGCTTTGAGCGGTATAGACATGCAAGACCATTTACCATTTAAAGCTAGAGAACTACTAAACATCAACCACTGTCACTGTTGTTAAGTACAGTCCCATAGGGCCACTAGCATGGCCACAGATGACCGTTCTAAAAATCTCAAGTTTGATACTTTGTCCATTATCAATGGAATGATACGAAGATGAATCATTGACGTTGTTATTTCAATAAATTATTGATTATATAATAATTGGTTTGATAATGGAAGCAGCAAAAGAAAGGATACATTCTTTAGTGTGTATGCAGTCCACACTTTTGTTCGGTTTGTCTCCCCATCCCCTGCTCTTACTCGTTAGATTCCATATACCTGCATCAGACCCCACCTACCTCTACTTTGATTCGCTGTTTTGATGTGTAAATATAAAATTCATTGAAGTAGAGGAAAAGGCTCCATTCTTCCACAGTTCATCTCATATCTAATTAGATTTTTGTTTCCCCCCTGTTTTCCATCTCTCTGGGCTCATTTCCATTTCATCAAGAGGGAAGGCTGACAGATACAGATCTCTGCCTGTTTAGCATTTGAATCACGCATCAGTGCTGCTGAGCTTCTTTAGATGCTCTGCTGGCCTCTCACCCCTCTCGGCCTAAATTAATGTATTTCCTTTTTTGTGTGGCCTTTTCATGGCTTCATTGATAGGATAGCAGTGAGAGGTGACAGGAAACGGGGTGAGAGAGAGGGGGTGACATGCAGCAAAGGGCCACAGGTCAGACTCGAACCCTGAGCCGCCGCAGCGAGGACGAAGCCTCTACACATGGGACGACTGCTCTACCAACTGAGCAACTGGGGCACCCCCCTTTTGGCCTACGTTGCCGTCATCTCTTGACTGATTTCTTTTATTTCTCTTGAGAGTTTTTGATTTGCTCAAATGTTTCAACTGTTCCAAGTAGGTGTCACAATTTGATGATATTGGTAACTTCACACCTTAGCTTACATCTACCATCATCTTCACTTTTTTAGCCACTTGGGGGCAGTGGACCAAAGCTGACAACTCAACTTTGACACATTGGCATGGTCAGCTTCTGTTGTTTCGGTCAGTGCTTTGAATCTTATGGAAGTTATAGGTGCTGCAAACCTATATGTTACCAGACTCTGGGCATCTCTAGATGTAGAGATAAGATGAGCTTTAAGGAGCAAAGAGATGACATTGATCGAGAGTTAAACACACACTGTCTGATGCCATACAGGAATCTGTATGACGTATGACATATGAAAAAACATATACAGCTGAACAAATCCAATGTTACTTTTGTTTTTGTGCGACCGTTCCCGCGTGTGCCCGCTTTAAAATCTTCTCTGCTAACAGGTCTCTGTTTCGTGTTCGCGCGAAACCCATATATTCAAGTAAGGACAACTGAGGCTCTTTGAGTTTGTTCTTCTATTTATCAAAGTGAGGACTGAAAAGAAGTAGGTTTTTTTCCCCGCATCAATTGGAATTCTTAGTTTCCCAAAAACTTGACATGTGCACATGAAAAACGGGCTATGAATCCTACACTCCTCCTCTGAAATGGATTTAAGGTTTAAGGTTTGTTCATTAGTCATTCAGTAACTCAGGGTTGTGCAACTAAATGCAAGTTGTAAGTCCATTTATGCTATACAAGAGAGTTACATTAGGACTAAAACATTGAAAGATGGTCCCCAGACTTTCTTCCTTTTTGCACTGTAATATTGTAATACTTTCATTTCCATACTGATCTACTAAACCCCTTTAGATGATCAACTTTAAAGGTTGTTTTTGAACTATGAAACAGCTCTTAACACAAGGTCTACTTGCTGGGTTTCTTCCAGAACTGCATCCATCCAGTGATGGACCTCTACATCCAGCGGTTCAACTGTAACTGTACCTGCTACTGTCCAGTAGATAGTTAGGGTTAGTGGACATCCTGCAGCACAACACCAGGCTATAGGAAGGCTTCATCCTGCAGGACGTAACACGGCTGAACTCTTGAGCTCTCAGGCTCATCACTATGAACCTTAACTCACACCTATACTGCTGTTACATACTGGTTACTACCTATTTACATATCCCTTTATAGAAACGTGTTACTACTGTTCTAACCTGCCTGTCTAAACTCCTGTTCTTCCCTGACCGTAACCTACAGTTCATTCATTTTCATGCCTGTACACCTGCCCACTAAAAAACATAGGCTATTTTACATTAGTATTACATTTTATATTAGTTATCATATATTATTTTTATTCCTGTATTTCAATTTCTGCATGTCTTAGACCAGGGTTTCTCAATCCCAGTCCTTGAGGGCCACTGCCCTGCATGTTTCAGATGTGTCCCTCCTCCACCACACCTGATTCAAATGATCAGCTCATCATCAAGCTCTGCAGTGGCCTGATAACGAGCCACTCATTTGAATCAGGTGTGGTGGAGGAGGGACACATCTAAACATGCAGGGCAGTGGCCCTCAAGGACTGGGATTGAGAAACCCTGTCTTAGACTCTCCGCATTTTTACAGGTTTGATTTTCTTTTTATACGTATTTAAGCATTGTTGGAAACAGCCTTGCAATTTAGAATTGAATTACCAAAGACCGCTTCGCTGTAAATGTTGTCACTGCACATGACAAGAAAGCATGTGAACTCGATCTCCGTTTGCTGATAAAGGCCACGCGATGTGACAGAAAGCTTGTCAACGCTTTTAAAATGAGTTTTAGTAGTCTAAACTAAAGAAGATAAAGAGGTTATATGAACAATAATTTGAATAACCTCACAATTATTTTGGTTGATGAAACAATAGTTATTCAGTTGTAGTTTGAACAAGTTTGAATAACAACTAGAGAAAGAAGCATTTTAGGGAGTGAAGGGCACAAATACGGCTGTATTAGGAATACTGTACAGCAAAACAAAGAAAAAGTGTCTGCTTACAGTTTTAAACAGATTAAGACATTGCCAATGGCATCCTTTTATTGTCTTAAAGGAGCAGTTGCACCACCAAGTAAAATGCTATTATTATCTCCTCAGCCCCTCAGCCGAAGTCAGATGAGGTTCATATTCCACAACATACTTACAGAGTTACACGACAAAACAACTGGAATACAAGGGACTTGTTTTAAAATGTAAAAATACAACTGACAAACAACACGAGGAATATAAGGAAATGTTTACAGCAACTTTGATGCCAGAAAAAACTTGACTGAAGCTGGTAAGCTATAAAAGGGTACCCCATCTGAAGTGGATGCACAAGCTCATGAATAACATTGTGTTAAATCAATTTGAGATCTCAAGAAACCTGATTAACCTCCATGTAGTCCTCATGTACTTCAGTTGTTTAGAAGAATGCTGCAAAGCTGTTTTGCTGTGAAGCCCCAGAAATGTTTCGTGGACTACGAAACTTCATCTGACTCTCCATCAGCAAGTAAGCTTGTGAATATTCTCATTCATCCAGGTCATAGTTATCTCAAGGAAATTGAATCGAATGCAACTGGATTTGGTTTTTGTCTTGAAGACGTTTCACCTCTCATTCGAGAGGCTTCATCAGTTCCTGCTCCCTTGACTAGGCTGAGACTGGTCCAACTAGCCGGTGTGGAGGTCCAGCTATTTAACCTCTCAGGAGACGGTCACAAGGCCACTGATGCCTATGGGTCGTATGTGCTCCATTATTGCCAACGACAGTCGTTAGTATGGTCGTTGGGGATGGTGGAAAGTTGGTTTCGACTTCGTTAGTGCTCTATTGTGTTGTAATGACAGTCGTTGGAGTCACATGAGGCCCTTTGTGCACAGCCGTTATTCTTAGAGGCTAAGTTGTTGAACCTCCTGGGAAGACATGAAAGGGCAGCATTGTAAATTGGAGATAGGTGGTGTCGCAGACCCCCTCCTCTGTTTAGAGATGGTTTTTCAATTTTTGCATAGATGGCTTCTTTTACTCCTCTTTCAAACCATCTATCCTTTCTGTCCAAGATGTGAACATTATTGTCCTCAAAGGAGTGAGCTTTTTCCTTGAGGTGTAAATAGACAGCAGAGTCTAGGCCTGAGGAGTTAGCTCTTCTGTGTTGGGCCATGCGTTTGTGTAGCGGTTGTTTTGTTTCACCAATGTAAAGATCTTTGCAAGTAGCAAGCAAGTAGTGACACAGAATGACTGAATTTTTCATTTTTGGACGAACTGTTCCTTTAAGATTGCAGATTTGAAGCTGTGAGAAGCAACAACTTGAAAAATTTCCAGAGAAACTGAGAATTTGTTTACAGGGCTGAACCCACATCAGCAAGAGCTCATGTCACGGTATGTATCCACAGTCAGAGGGAGGTGTTCCTGTGCCTGTTTGTCTGTTTAGACTGGATAAACATTATAAATGAATCAAAGTAGATGAAGTGTGTGTATGACCACAGCAAGTTGGCCCTATACACACTCTACGCAAGTTGCGTTGGGCCCTGCGAGGTACCCAAGGGCCCACACCTCGACTCGGGTGTCGGTGTTTAGAGAAAAATTAACGAATGACTATCTTTCTGTTCAAGAAAAGAGGAAAACAACAAGTAAAACTGCGGGAACAGCAGTCAGGTAAGCTTGTGTCTCCCCCCTTCCAGTGTGGTATCAGCAATTAACAGTAAGATCAAGTTCACGTGTGCGAGCTTGCACTGCCGATGCACCCTGCAGCCTTGCTCTGCGCTCTGTGACTTTACGCCAGACAGAAGCGAGAGTGAAATACAGCAGTTTATCACAGTTTGATAAACTCCAGTGGCCGACGGTGTTCCTAAACTGCAGCTCGATAAAAGATAACTACGCCACGTGAACACGTGAACACGTGCTCACGTGAGCCTGCACGGAATAAAACCCTTGCTTTCCAGCCGAAACCTCCGTGGACTCCAGTCCAGACAATATATGGGCACGATGGCACTCCCTTTTGGTACACATAACAGACAATGATTATTTTGTCTCTCAGTCTAAGTTCAGTCAGGGGTGGAAAAAACATGTTCACATCCTTTATAAACAGTAAAGGCACTAATATCACAGTTAGTTCAAGACAAGTTAACTCCCTGCATTCAACACTTTACCTTAGTAAAAGTATGTATTATCAGCAAAATGTAGTTAAAGTCTGTTCCCCGTCAGTGTTTCTGTATCTGATGTAATGTGTATTACTGCTGTATTGTAGTGTCTGTGTCATTTTACTGCTGTAGATGCTGAAGGCTGAGCTCATTTTAACTGCTTTATATACTGCTGGCTAGTTTCAGCAACAGCATAGCATCATATTTTTTAAGATCATCACACGTGGCTGTCCTGTGAAAAGCACAGGACAGTAATAAGTCAACTTTTGAGCTTTTTGACACTGTATTTTACATCAGGATGAATTTTCTGAACCCATAAAGGATGGAAATGTGTAACCCTGAAAGGTAACTAATAACTTAAGTTGTCAGACAGGTGTATTGGAGTAAACGGTACAATATTTAGAGATGCAGGGGAGTGGAAGTGTAAAGTTGGATACAATGGAAATACTGAAGTTTCATACATTTGTGTTAAAGTACAGCTCTTGATGTAAATGTAGTTGGTTACATTCAACTCGCAGGCTCGTTAGTGCTGGTTAACTTATTAGATTTATATCGCTTGTTCATACCATGTACGCTTCAGTATTTTCATTCCATCAGATGAAGCAGAGCTCTCTTTAAAAGGAGGGAGGATTGTAGTGGGAGCACCGGGGTGTCAGGTGTGACTGTGTGGAGATGGCAAAGGTTTGCTGTGGGTATTGTAGGATTATCAGCCCTGCTTTATAATTTCATTTTACAATATACAGCACACAGTTCGAGCAGGATTTAATGTGTACACGTCTATTTTGTTCAAAAGACACCCCTTGTTCCACGGGAAGTGATCGTACAAAGTGTGCTGACATGTCACGCTGAGAGGACATGAGCGTCTCCACTTGGACATATTTGTTGTATTACCGACACAACCTTTATTACATGCACACAGGGCTGACAGTGAAACAGTTAGTTGCGGGGCAAACTCTTAAAGGAGCAACACGGCACACCTGTACAATGCTGCCATCAGGTGGCCGAAGCAGAACTCACTCTGTGTGATCATGAAGCAAATCTGCCGTGATTGAGAGAAAATATGAGGACTGCTGTATTTGAAAAGACAGAATAAACACAACACAAGGCAAATTCTCTTTTGATATTACTTTATTCTACTACAACTAACACTGTCAGGAACAGTCGTTTCAGTTTAAATAAAAAAAACCTCTCTGCTGTAGATTGCACAACTGACGAGACGCTGCGTATACGCTGAGGTCAGACGGACAGAGCAGCCATCTTCTTTGCTCTGCGAGCCGCTCCGGACTTCCTCTTAGCTTTGGCCTTGAAGACAGGAGGACGGGGTACATTTTTGAATCCGCTCTTGGCGTTGGGCCGATGCCTGCGGGGGGGAGCAGCGCAGACAGACACACAAGTTAGGACACATAACTGTTGAATCTTGTCGGTGTAGCGATGGAGTGAACAGATTTGTTCTATCACGGGGATCGTTCTCCGAGCTCACCTGTTGGCCCTGTGTGCGTCTTTGACAGGGCACTGTTTGCATTTGTGCGTCAGGCTGCCGCAGTTGAAGCAGCCCTCCTTCCCCTGAGCCTTCCCGCAGGGGTGGTCAGGAAGGGCGCAGCGGCCACAGGACTGACAGTGTCTCCAGGCTTAAAAAATGAAACAACACACATTAATACAAGAGAAAATGTGAAGCAGCTTTCTGTCTGTATGAATGTACGTCTCACGACCGAATCTGACGTTTACGTACATGGTTTCACGCATTTCTCACACGCTGAGCAGTGCTTCCATTCTCGGCCATCCTGGAGGCAGACAGGAGAGAAAGGTGAAGTTGGAACAAATCCCTTTATCAGGGTTGGCAAAATATAATGTGTGTAAGCGGTGGTGTTGTACCTTGGATGGGCAGACATTGCACTTGGCACAGTGTCTGTTGAGGGACGAGATGAACCTTTGACACAGGGAGCAAAATCTAACGGGAGGAAAAGATGATGCAAAAAAATTTAGCACAACTTCTAAATCATGTGAGTAGCACTTGAAATGTGTCCCCAGTATGGGTTAAGACTGCTCTGTGAGATTATTTATATATTCTTCGATCACACACAGTAGGGTCCGAGACCACTGGTCAATGTAAATTCTGTTTTGCGTTTGTTGGGAACAGTATTTTTATCTTAATCACTAGACTGAAATGGTGAATCTTTAAAAATGGACTCATGTTACCCCAGCGCGATCTGACAGTGTTCATCGGTCGATTTAAGATTCAGTTTAACTATTAATATACAACAAAAGGACTGAAGACTGATGAAATTATAGTTGTAGCCCCTTTATGCAAACACAGTGGAGTGTGGATGAACTGAGGACGTCTCACTGTCCAAGGACAGAAGCTGCCCTGTAGTCTCCTGGTGCAACAGGGGATACTGCTGTATCACTTGCCAGATGGCAGCAGGGTGAACCGACTGGGGCTCGGGTGGACGTATACTGATATGAAGCTCTAGATAAGATCTGAAAGAGGAAGCGTGTCGATACCTGTAGCCCTCCTCCTTGGGCAAGACGATGTCTCTGGGTGCAATGTTGGTGAAGAGCCTGACGGGAGACTGCTTCCTGCCCGTCTTCCCGTGTTTATACAGAGGGTGATTGTCATAGTCCACCTGGTTGGGAGTAAAGTAATTACTTTAGTGTTTAAAGAAGCATATACTGTAGTCACTTTATAGTCTAATAACAGGAGATCACCGCTGGACTTTGGTTGTTACCTAACCTACGAGTCCAGGGCAGTTTTGCCACTGCATGTTTGAAATCAGTGATGTTTCTCAGTGGAAAAATGCACGTTAAACTGCTACATGAACAGCAAGACAGGCTTCTTCATATTTTAGACTAGACTGATGAGATTCTGCAGGTTTGATCTGTTCCTGCCTGTCAAAAGTATGTCCATCTTGAACTTGATCTCTCTTGCTTCTCTACATTCCCAAGTGAATACCATTCTCAGCAGACATTTTGACTTGTCATAGTAGGAAAAGTGTGTGTTTATAACAACAGCAGTGGATGTTTCAGTAATCACTACCATGCACTACAAGATCCTGCCAACACAGGTACTTCCTGAGTCTCTAAATGTGTTTTTTTTTTTTAAATCAAGATTGGTCTGCTAATTATATCCGTATTAATCAATGGCTAAAAGTGATGCACTGCCAGTGTACCTGGTAGTCCAGCATGGCAAATGTGGGGAGGCACTCCAGGATCCGTGGCTCGAAGAAATACGGGAAAATCCAAATCATGGGCATGTCAGCGTTACCGCCGTCTGCACATAAACAACACACGGCTGTTAGCTTCAGACACATCATTAATACAGTTTTGGTTTTAAGACATTTGTTGGTATGAACGATGGATCACATGACTATATAAACTGTGCGGTCTGCAAAGGGTGGTGCATGTTAAAGGGCATCCACATAGATGCCAGGATCCGAGGATTCCCAGTAGAACATCGCATTGTAACGAGATGATCAGTGTTACTTCACATCACCTGTCAGTGGGCTGATTGGTGCATACGTATATAAATATCTGTAGCCTACACGTTCTATATGTTCCCCATATATGAAACTACAAACCCTCAATTCACTATGCAAACATGTGTCATGACAAATAAATTACTTTCCCTTCCCTTACACTACCCGTCCAGCACCAAACTGATGAAGTCAGAGACTAGCTGGTGAACACAGTAGCACATTTAGAGGCTAAAGAGCCGGATATTTTTCTCTGGAGCTGGTGGAGCCCGAAATACAGCTGGTAGAAGAGTGAATATAACAATAAATGAATGTCAATGTTGCTCTGCTGGATGTGTACATGTAACTGTTTTCGAACATATTACTGCATTAGCAAACTTTATACAATCATAACTCCAGTATTTCATTTTTTTTTTCCATTTATAGCCTTAGCTACCTACCTACTGGCCATACAATAAATCAATTCTACTTTTAAAAACTAATTGTGACTTAAATAAAGTTGAAACAACATTTAAAATTAATAATTGTAATAACTGTATTTTGTGCATACATGGACCAAAGATGAAAGAACAACTGAGATTAAAACAAACATACCAGGGAATTGAACCGCTATTCAAGAAAATGATGACAAATGTCAAATAATAAACCCCTCAAACTCCACGTCACAGCGACACTGACCAGAACTCTGCAGCTTCCTCCACGTCTGTGAGATCAGAGAGAAACTGTTGGCCAGAGGCTTCACCAGGCCGCCGAACGGAGGGTCGGCCACCATCACCACCTTCTCCCCGTCGGCCTCTGTGAGGAAGGCCTGCAGGACGGCACTGGAAGCCTGGCGGGAAATGAGTGAAACAGTCAGCCCACAGTTTGATACCTTACAGACAAATAAAGCTACAATATTACCATCTAAAAATGTTATCTTTATTTCATTAGCCACAACAAACACCAGTTATATCACCAGTGTATTGTATACTGTAAAATAAATGCATTTATATTAAGAATACAATAAATAAACACTTTCACATGTGAAAAGCACAAGGCTCTGTGTTTGAGCCAGTTCGTCTTCTATGGCGCTGCGTGTCCTTTCATGAAATGTACGAGAGAGCACAATTTAATGTGGATCAATTATTTTCACCCATCATCACCGAAAAGAGCAGGCAAAGACTTGCAGCTGTCCTGGTGATGTTTTTGTGGTTTTTCTGAAGAAACTGGAGGACAGGCTTTGGTTTCTCTGATGGGCGTTATCTGCTCAGCCGTCCAGATTCCACACAGCCAGGCTGCACTGTGGCGGCGCTGCCCATGTTCGAAGTGTTTCCACTCACGTAGCGACACGATTCAAAAGCAGCGCTTGCTGACAGTAACTATTCTGTCAGCTGTTTCTTTACCACATCGTTGTATCGGACACCAAAATGTCCCCACGCCAAAGACTCGGGAGAAGACGGTGCTTCCTTAAACTGTTGGCTCTCCCACTCCGCTCGCCGTGCTATCTGCCATATCTGCACTGTGACTCAGTGACTTCACAGTGGTTGGTTATTAATCGCGGGGTGGGGTATTCTCCGGTTACACACCCACCCTCTGTCATAGCAGGTTAAATACACACTTAGAGCCAAAATCTGTATTGTACGGTTCAACATTATATCGAGGTTCATGGCAAGAAATTAAACTTAAATGTGGCCTACTGATCTGGAAATCAAGTGTTTAACCCTTACCTCTCCATCGAAAAAGTGATGGTTGAACATGTTGTAGTGACAGAACTCATCCTGGTTGTAGAACTGAGCATATCTGAAACACGGAGAAAAAAAATAAATCACGTCATTCAGCATTAAAGATGAAACATTCAGGCGACTTCTTACTGATTGACTGTTCCCTTCGTTTGAACCGTGGGCTGGGAAACAGGAGCAGGTTCGGACTTATCTGCTGTACGTACGCACGCAACGTGAGCAAACACACGGTCGATCCTGAGGTGTGTATCCAGGTAACGATTCAAGTGTGCGAGTGTGCGGTGCAGGCTAAAGCTTGTAACGCAGCGACACACCCTCTCTGCACTGCACATTCTTTACAGACACGAAGGGCAGACACAAAGAGACACCTCAGGTAAGAACCGCTTGAAAACCCGGTTTAACAAAGCTACAGTTTAGTCTGTATCTAAATATTCATTCTGTATATACTGCTGGGACGGCATGTAGAGGTTTAACAGTTGATTCCACAGACATTTACATTTTAGGGCGCTTAGCAGACGCTTCTGTCCAAAGTGATTTACAGTAATTCATACATATATTTATACACTGATGGCGGTGGCTGACATGCGAGGTGCCGACCAGCACATCAGGAGCAGTTTTGGGGGTTCAGCATTTTGCCCAAGGACACTTTGACATGCAGACCAGGGGAATCGAACCGGTGACCTTTAGATACCACGACGCTGAGCCACAGCCGCCCACAGTAAACATAAACTGCCTTTAAAAAAATGGTGATTTACAGCTGTATTTAAGCCAAATGTCATGACAGATAGACACATAGAAAAAGCTGTGAAAATGACAGTTCACATTTGTTTCGTTTTTAGTAAAATATGCAGGAAAAAATATGAGACCATTTTCTGAGCAGGGTTTTTTTTTTTCAAAAAGCTTGGCATGAACTCAGAACAGGCAGGTTTTAACAGACTTTCCAACAACCTGAAGAACTGGTTTCTCTACAGCGAAGGCAAACACACAGAAACGCTTTGGACAGTGCGAAAGGAAAAGATACCTCAGGTAGAAGTTTAATATATGCTTCTTTGTTGTTGTTGTTCTCAGAAATGGCAGAAAAAAAGACATGCTCTGTCGGTAACGGGCGGTCGACGGCGGCTCAGTCAGCGCAGAGCGGTCTCGGAGTGTCCTCTGCAGGCGCTCACGGCGTACTGCAGGACGGGCTGAGCTTCGCCCCCTTGGACGGCAACGGCGATGAGGTCGTTCAGCCTTTCCCGCGCTCTCCAAAACTACAAAGGAAGTTGGCCAACGTTGAACAGCCCTCTCAGGTAAACACGAGTGTGGCGGAGCACACGGAGGAGGACGGTTTTTACAGCTTAGTGAGGTGGACGATTTCACTTAAAGCTAGGGTCTACGATGTTGTTCAGAAACACATTTTGTTATACTGGGTGAAATGGTCCTTCTGTCCTGAGAGTAGTCAATACATTATGTATTCAGAAAAAGGAGCGAAAATAATCAGACCTCTGTGGCAGCTGCATGACTGAGAAAAAGCTGACCAATCCGTGCTATCCGGCCCGAATAGCACGGATTGGTCAGATGCCTTCATGTCCCGCCCTCCTCCGCGCGTGCACACGTCCGGTTTCACTGATGCCGGAAATATTCAGCACACTCCTCTGCAGGAATACGGAGTTCATTTGGTTACAATGGCAGAGAAAATGCAGCCACCGTTACTTCTACCAACTCACCCCGCTAAAAAGGCAAGGAAAAGAAAGCCTGAGGCAGAAAAGGGTGCAACGAAAAAGGCTCTGGATAAAGTAAGAAGTCGGACCCGAGTCAATATCGGTGCTGCGTTCATGTTTGTGGGGGCGTGGCTTGTGACGGAGCACTGACGGGATGGGGAGGGGGGGATGGAACTTAGAGGAGATGCCACTTTGAAATCTTGCTAGCTCTCTTGCTAGCTCTCCAGGATTGTAGACCCTAGCTTTAAGGTGACATCTGCAACACAGTACAGTACACAATTGCACCGATTTACTTTAATGCAACCGGCAACTCTGCAGGAACAGCTGTCCAGACGTATGGAGGAGCTGCAGGCAGAACGATCCAAGACCGGGGCTCACATTGAGTCTCTGAAGAAGCGCAAAGCAGACCTCTCTGTAAGTATGAGACCAGAAGCTGCTATACACACCATCAAGACAGCGTGACTGCAAATAACCTGCTGACAGACAGTATAATAACTCCTTTGTGTGTGTGTATACAAAACATCTGGCCCTCATTGTGTCCACGTTCCTCCCTGAAGAGGAGCACGGAGGTGATGAAGCAGCAGGTCCGGGAGCGCTTTGAGAGCATGCGGCGCGCTCTGAAACAGGACGAGCAGGCCGTCCTGGACTCTCTGGAGCTGGACCTGAGACGGACCAGGACCAGGCTGGACCAGGTTCTCAAGAACTGGACGCAGCACCAGGACCGGGTCGATAAGAACATCAGCAGCACCCAGAGAGCTCTGGGCAAGACCCCGGCAGCACGGGAAGACCGAAAGGTTTGATTCGAGAGTTGTGCACTGTTAAAAAAAAATATAACGGAAGAGCTTTTCTGATGTTTTACTCGGGATTTCTGTTTATCTCTATCTCAAGGGCCCATCTGAGAATGTGAGGTAAAACACTGCGCCGGCACATGAAATGTTCTTGAAATGTCTTCACGCCTCTCGGCCTATTTATAATCTCTGTGATGGCTCTTCCAGTCCGAAGAAGCCAGACGCCTCCGAGCAGGAAATCCGACTGAACGATGAGCGATTTGAAAGGCTCCTGAAAACATTGTCCTCCATCTCCAAAAACCTGAGAGCTCAGCTGCAGAGGAAGACTCTCCTCTTAGGTACTGATGCTATTATTTCTGATTTAGAGAAATCCCTTCTACCAGATCGGGCAGATGAGATTAACGCAGAAGTTTCTATTTAGTTTCTTCTTGGCTAAATATCAGAATCAATTAATCAGTAAATCAATCAATTCTCTGTTTACTTTCAGATTCTTGCCCCATGGTGATTGACAAGCAGACCTGCCACGGCCAGATCGCGGTGACCTCGGAGGGGCGGGGCATGTTCTTCTCAGGCTCCGCCCGCTCGGCTCCGGAGCATCCTCTCCAGTTCGACAAGGTGTGCTGCGCCCTGGGCCGCTCTCCCGTCCCGACCGCGCAGAGTTACTGGGAGGTCGACGTCCGCTGCTGCGCCGCCTGGGCCGTGGGCGTCGCGTACGGCAGCCTGGAGAGGAAGGGCCGGGACAAGGGCGCCAAGCTGGGCCGGAACAGAAACTCGTGGTGCGTGGAGCTGCGCAACGGCCGGCTCTCCGCCTGGCACAACGACCGGCACGTGGCGTGCCAGGGCGTCGGGCAGACGCCGCTGGGGAAGGTGGGAGTGTGGGTGAATTATGACAAGGGCCAGCTGATGTTTTACGACGCGGACACGATGGCCGTCCTGCAGAGGTTCTCGGCGGCCGTGACGCAGGTGTTTGACAGGGCTCATCACCAGTTCACCGAGCCCCTGTACCCCGCCGTGCGCTTCCTGAAGCCGCCCGAGAACCAGATGTGGCCAAACCACCTGGAGCTCTGCCACCTCAACACTCCTTGACACAGCAGTCATACTCCACAGACTCTCTGAGGATGGTGTCTGTAATCTTTCATGTCCACGTATATTCAACATTAAATCAAAGCAGATGTACAGTAGAATACATCATGGTACCTCATGAACTAACCTGAAGTCAATGTCCAGCAGCAGACTCTTGATTGGCTCGTGTTTCTGCTCCAGATTTCGCAGCTTGATCAGCTCCTGGAGTCTGGCACAAAGAGCAACAATATTAATGATTCAACATTTAATTCAAATAACACATAAAAAGTCATTTGAACAGTCTGACTTGACTATTTCATTAAAGACCCAATACTGTAGAAAGTGAGATTTTCTGTCTTTTCGATTATAAAGCAGGTCGAGGTGAAAGTCGAGGTGTCTTGACCCCGGTTGTGAGTTGGATACTGATCAAAATGACGTCACAATCTCGACCTTCGAAATCAAAGGTGGAATCGAGGATTTAGCCACGTTCCCGCCATCACGTCCGGCAGGCGTGCCAAGACGGAAAGAACGCACACACAGCAGGTTGTAGAGCGGCAAGCTAACGTTACCTCCTCTGACCCGAAGCTGCAGCCAATGAAAAGACACCGTGTAACAGAGTTAACACAGCCAACTCTTCTGTCCTCATTTATGCCAAATTCAACTCGCACTAAAGCAGAAACTAGCGCTATAGGGGTATTTGTAGCATCAGACATGTGACCTTATCGGCGGTTGAAAACCCTGGATTTAATAATTTAATTAGGATACTGGAAGCAGGTTACGAAATGAGAAGAAGGACGCATCTTATCACAAAGGTGTTGCTCTCCATGTGTGATAGTGTGAAGGAAAACGTTATTGGTGGTCTGAGCAGTGCAGATTCAGTGGCCTTAAAGACAGACTGCTGGACCTCCAGAGCAACACAGAGCTACATGACCATCACAGCACACTATATTAATGATGATTAGGAAACTGGAAATCCAGTCCTTCAAACTCGCCCCATCTACGAAGCTCACAGAAGTGCTGAGGGAAGTAGTAGCAGAGTGCACACTGCAAAAGAGAGTCACTAGATGGCAGGCACCCTCTATGACTTCTCTTCTTCTGTTTACAGTTAGTTTCCAATTAACTGGTGAAACAAGTTATTGTTGCATTTATATTCTTAATAAATGGTTTAAATTTGACAATAAGGGTGGGAATCGCAGAGTAACTCACGATACGATCCACAATACGTCGACCACGATTAACAATTAAATCACCACACGGCCATTCCACAATAATCAACACATTGCAAAGCAATCACCTAATGATGGATCATGAGATCTGTTTAATGAAGAAGACAAAATACTCTGCGCATGAACGTATTATTCAATGCACTGTGGCATCAGTGTCACAGAATTTGATACTAACTGAGATGACACAATTACAGTAACTGTGTTCCCACTCTTTACTAGAGATCATCAGGACATTTTCAGTAACGATCCAGCAAAGTATGACAGACAGGGATTGCGTCCACACACTAATATGTTCGTTCATTCATTAATTAACCTCAATCTCTTTCTCTCATGGAACTGTATTTTCCATTGCTGTCAAATAAAAATGTTGATTCTTGACAGGAAATCAGTTTTTAGTTCATTTTAAAATACCATACAGGAAACTACTGATGCTATCTTGTACTTTTGTATACTATAATAGATCCAATCAATGATTATATACTGCTACACTCTCTAGTGTCACACCCACAGCACCATCTGATTGGTTACTCTTCACAAGTACTCTTGTCGTTTTATCACAACATACTTCAACAAATCTAAACGACCACTATGAGACACAACTACAAAAGCAAACATTTCATGTCATGTTACGGTGTATGTTTCATGCATTATGCAACCCCAACAAAAAAATCCAGTGCTAGATAGTGGTATAGAGAGAACATTTTGGTGCACTGACCCTTTAAGAGAGCATATCTGCAATCATCACACTTATATACCGTACGTCTCTCACCTGGGTGTGCCCACACACAGCACCTTCCTGTATCCGAGAGCAGCCAGGGTGTCCAGCAGAAAGTAGGAGCTGTGGTCGGTGAACAGGTACTGGGCGTTGCTCTTCTTGTTGTCCAGGGGACGCAGCAGCACGCTGGGTCTCCTCAGCTGAGCCGCCGTGACAGCCGTGGATCTGTGACCGGAGTGGGCCTCGTGCTCTCCCGGGAGGAGCAGAACCTGACAGTCCTGACAGAACTTCTTCTCGTCCAGCGGGAGCGAGGCAAACTTTCGGAACCTGAGGGACGAGTTACAGATCTTTGAGAGAGTGTGGGTTCAAATTCTCACTTTTTGTATGGGGGGTACTGAATTTTGTCATGTCATTTTTACATTACAACCCTGTAAATCGTGTAATACAGTCAGAAGAGAGCCATGTAGGACCATGCTCCATAGTCTACATCCTGGATCAGGGCTATCATAAACATGCCTCTTGTTCAGTGGAGGCCATGACGAGCTGCAGTTTGATAGTTTGATTCTTACCTGCTACAGTACTGCTGCTGGGTGAACAGAGGTCTCTTTGACTGGTTCTCTGCTTCTCTGGCCAGAAGCCTGGCTTCAGACACCTTCAAAGCAAAGTAATTCAAATGAAAAAGTTCAGTGGATCAGTTAGGTATCGGGCGTGTTGTTATACAAGTGACCATCAGAACTCCAGTGGACCTACCTTTTCATCCTCCCACTGAAAAAACTTGCAGTCTTTTCTGTCTCTGCAGGCTGAGCAGGCATAAAACCTCCTTCCTTTCTCGCCCCCTTTGCCAACTTTCTCAAACAGCAAAGTTGGCCCTGATAAAACACACGAGACATGTATTATTATTCCGTTAGGTGTGACACTAAAGCCAAATTTGTAATGCTAAATGCTAACACAAACGCTCACGAGTACAGAAGCTGCGCGTGCTTAGCTTCAGCATGGCTAAACATTAGCTACATCTCTCTGTCAAAACACACCATGACAGCATGGAGGGTAAAGCCATTTTTAGTTTATATTTTTATTGGTATGCGAGTTGTTTTTGTATTTCCATACGCCGAATTTATTAAAACACATTACTCATTCGTATGGCAACACATTGTTCAAAGTTTGTACATATGTTTTCTTAAAAGGCAAAGCAACTTTGAAATATAGAGTATTTCCTAATGGAGTTCTGCTGCAGATGTAGACTTACCATGCGGACAACATGGCGCTGTTTTATCCCCGTCTGGAAATATAACATCTATCCCAAAACTATCGTCGTTAGCCTCGGTCACATCCATGTCACTGGGGATTGCAGAAATAACGAACTGTACTCTAAAATGTTGAACACGAGAGGCGCACCGGACAAGTGGAAGGTACACATGGGTCTTTAGACATGCCGTTTCCAGTCGCGTAAATGTGACGTCACGATGATATTGTCGCAGTCAAATCTCATTGGCCATCAATCAAAACATTGATTCGGTGACTGCTCTGATATTAAGGACTTCATATTCAACCAAATTGGGCACTGTTTTATATTTGAGGGTTGAAGAAAATAAGAACTACATTCAACAGTGATTGTTTTATCGTGGCTTTCATGATTTCAATGCATGAATTAACGTCACACACGTATCTGCCTAGCTATAAATGTTTATAATACTAAATAATATTTTAAAAAAAAACATATATATTTATATATTTTACATACATTTGTAATCAGGGCACAATTGAACTTGAATTAATAGTTGTTTCACCGTTAACAAACATTAAATTAATCAATTAAATTAATTAGGCCTATTAATCTACTGTAAAGGTTCATAAACATCAGTTGCAACTGATGCTCACAATAAAGAGTGGTTTTAGCCATTTATTAATGATGGTTGTTACGTGTTAACTTTAAATCTTATTATATGATGTGCATGTTCACAACAACGCAGTTTTTAACCACTGAATAATTAACGAAAGAATGAAAGAAAGGAGAAAAAAGGCTACCTTTGATGAAATACCACCTTATTTCTGAGTGCAGCTTTGTCATATCTGAAAACCAAAAAACACTACATCACTAGCAGAAAACATCGAATTGATAAGTTGCTCAAAATCAATAGAAATACTGGATTTGTGTGTATTATTTTTGATAGAAAGCTCTGTCATCTTCCTCCAGTTCCTCCTCCTCAGAGGTTGTTGTTTTTTTTTGTTTTTTTACACATCATTGACCCAGTTAATTTGTACAACAACCGCAATGAAATGAACAATATGCTATTCAACACCTTCATCGCTTCTCGCAATCGATTAAAAATACCAAATAAAGAATACACTGCGTAACGTGAGGTATTTCATTAAAATGAAACGCAGCTCTGTTACTGCCAGTGTCTGTCACAATGCAGTTTGTGTACACAACTGGCTTGTAGTCCAACATCAGCAGCACGCTGCTCATCAGGGTGGGTGTTTTCCTCCTTAGACACTACAGTTCCCACGCATGCCGCCCTGCCGTGGCTGTGGCGCTGTCAGCCCGAGGATGCTGCGTTCAGGAGCAGTCCGCTGGATGCTGAAGCAAAGCGGAGACAAGATGCCTGTTGTTACCGAGCGTAAGACAGAAAGAGATGGGTCGTTTCTTTCAAAGTAAAAGCATAAAGGTTGGGGAATTGAATGATAAATACTTGCACTATTTTGCACCACCACTGTAATGCACATTACATACAACATAACATACAATGTTAAAGCTGCTACCTCATATATGTATATATGTATATCTGATAAACACCTGGCTTTGAAACAGATTTATGATTTTTTTGAATTCTGCGCAGCTATGTAATTTCAAAGCATGGACACACAGTATTGCGCATATCATATGTATATATTGAACACCTCCTGCACAAAATCCTTTTAGGGGGAAACTAAATTATGTGATCAAGGCCTCGTGACCAACCAAGTAGAGCCAGTGACTGACCCCAGAGACAAAGGTCCACTAATCTGGCGTTTCCCTCCTGTACCACTGTTGGACAGTTTGAAAACAACTAAACGACTAAAATTGGTTCATCAGAACTAGAGATATCACCTTTTTTATTCCACACATCCGACTTCCTTTCCAAAAACCTTTTTGTCCACATTACCCACTGGAGGCAGTTCATCGCATATGCAGTGGTACTCCCTGAGACCTGTAAACACACTTTAATATGTGAAATTGATGTTGTTGCCCTCTAATTTATTCAAATACACTTTGCACCCCCAATGGGACAGGAAATTCTTTCCAAAATTTTAATTGTACATTTTTTTTTTAAATTTTTAATTTTTACTTTACAGTCCTAAAATATTTATTGTCACTATAAACACGTACAATGAAATTGTAATGGCTTTCTCCTCAGGTCAGTCGGAACAAACAGTGCAAAGTAAGAAAGGGAAAGTATACTAAATAATATAGTAAAAATATACGCATATATACAGTAAGAAAAAAGAAAAACAGTATCAAAATATTAGAGGTAGCAGCTTTAACACTGCAATTGTGCAAAGTATGGTATGCATGATATTTAATATGGTAAATAAATGCAATTGACTTGGTAATGTTCAGCCCAATTTTCTGTATTTGAATTTTCATAACTTTTATTTTGAAATACCGCACCGGAAACGACACTTGACCTTCCATCTTGCTTGACTCCGGTCGCGTTCCTCCACCGCGCGCCCACACCCAACCTGCACTGTAGCGCCCGTACGGTGAGGCGGCGCAGCCCCTGCAGTGTATGCGGGACATTGTCTTCCTCAGTGCGGCTGTGTCTGGAGCTCTGCGCGTCCTCGGCAGCCAGGGACAACCGGGCTCTGTGCAGCACCCTCCCACCCCCACCACCACCGCCGCCGCCGCCCCTCGTTAACATTTCCCTGCATTCATTCTGTTTGCTGACACACTGAGGCTCGCGCTCTCTCTGCGGCTGCTCGCATCATCCATGTATTGTCAATGTGGATAGTGGGCTTGTTTACTGTGCATCATCTGACTGGTGAAGACGTCCGAGTGGTACCATGAGCAGCACGGGTAAGACCCATTTCATTGTAGACTCTACTGTTTTTTTTTTTACCCCCCTCTCTTGAACTGGGTCAATTCTTGTTTAATAGGCCAAGGAGCAAATCAGAATAACATACGTTCCATCTTCCTGTGGAGGTGTGTGTTGATCAGCACTGTGTTTTGCTCTGTTCCTATTTCTCACACTGCTTTGGCATCACAATCAAAGCGTTCCCCTGTGGAAAATGATGTGTTTACGGTGCATTTGTAAGACTACTATCCTGTCACCCTGTGTCTGTTTATGCAGGCTGCAGCATCAGGGTGCACTCTTAATATGTGATGCTGTCTGATGTTAAGACACAGGTTCAGGTTTGTCCCTGTGTAAACGAATGTCATGCGGGCTACTAAGAAAGGATGTGGACGTGCCCACGGTGGGGTTTGGTGGCCCCTGCTCATCATGTTGCTCTGCAGTCGCTCCTGGTTTTAAAAAAAAGGGGCACGGCTGCTGTCTACAGCAGGGCCCGACTCCTGGTGGGCTGCTGTCACACCTGGCTTTGTCCCCCCCCGACTAGGATTCGACAAACGCAACACGAGGCTGGTGTTCATTTGAAAACAATGTACCGTCCCGCAGCAACAGCGCCGCACTGTTTGTTTTTACATAATGCAAATGAATACATGGAATGCTCGAGCCAACCCAAGTTCCATCCTTAAGAGAGTCCACACCGAGAACTAGTGATCGTACAAGTGCTGCTTTTCCAAGTTGTCAGAAATTCAGGTTTGTTATAAGGAAAATTCATCACCTCAAATAAGGCTAGACGAGATATCGGTATGATATCGTCATCCTGGTATGAGTCTATGAATCATCTTTGATAACGGATATTGTAATGCGGTAGAAGTATTGTCATTTCCAGGTTTTTTCAAGGCTGCTTTACAGGAAAGTGAGGTCATTTTTTACCGGACTGTTCTACGAATATTTGCCATCACCAACTTAGTCATTGTTTATCATCATATAGAACCAATCACAATGTTTGTTTACAGTAACTTGCAGATAGAACCCCTGCCTCACGTACTAGCTGAATAACAATTACATTTTTCTTTCCATGGTGTTATTTGAACATGTAAATATCCCATTGATCTGAAATACATGTTTGATGATTTATTGTTCATTAATAACAACGCTTTCACTAATGCGAGGTAAACTCTTGGGTCACAGACAAAGAAAAAAAAGACTTCTTAAATTTACCCAAAACAGTTTGTCCAACCTCCAGTAAGGTTTCAAAGACGCCAGCAAAGCAATGCAGTTCATTAAATAAGCACAGTACAAATGTCAGATAGGTTGGACCTCCCTGTTTCAACTATATATCTTTGAACATTAGAGTTACAGTAAAATGACTACAGAAAGAAACTAGTTTGCCAATATTGCATGGTTCTGTCATGCAAATCAACCGCCAGTCGTCTACCACAAGTGACAAGTGTCATTAGCCTGAATATCACAATATTATTTTAAGGTCATATTGCCAAGTCCTACCTTAGGGAATGAATCTGAAGTATAAACTCAACCAGAATTTTGAATTGTTGAGCTCTCATCATGTAAAGGTTCTAAACTACAGTATAGATGGATGGACATGAATTTTTAAATCTGAGTTAGCAACTTACAATTGCTTAGTCCGTATGCTAACTAGTGTAATTGTGTTTCCCACTTTGTGAAAACAAGCAAACAGACAATAGAAATGTCAACAGACCAATGGCAAAAAATGGCTCCATAGCCACCATGATGATTGATATTGTCTATTCAGCTTATTAAACATTAGCTATATATTCCGTTTCTTTATATCTGGTTGCAATTGTTCGCTAGCCGGCACAAATGCATGATATGAAAATATTTTAGTTAATTTAGCGTTATTATCTAGTGTGACCACAAGGATACTGTATCAGTGGGGGTAACTACCTTGAACTAGTATGTGAACGAGGCTTGTCAGTTCTTACTGTTGTCTCGATGCTATGTGATAGCAGCGGAATATTCACTCCTGCATAGAGCACACAGGTAAGGCTATGGGAGAGGACATCTCCTATCTAAATTAGAAATTGAGAAATTCTAGCACTCGAATCTAGCCCTGAGAGCAGAAAGCTTGGACGGCCCTTGGTTTTAATGAGGAGGCCCACCGATGCTCTGCAGCACTGCCCGAGCTGTTAATGAGAGTGCTGCAGTTCGTCGGGGAGTCGAGACGGGAGAAATTAATTAGCACACTGCTGTAAACTGCAAGCAAAAGAGACAAACATGGTTTGTCTGGGAATTGGTGTCTCTCTACTCCGTGATGCCTACTAAAAGTTTGACCTTTTAGCTTTTGAAGATGTTCGTTGGATGTATGAGAGGACATGAGCAGAAAATTCTCTACCAGTTTGTAAATGACAGCTGGCCTCCACATGTAGGGACACATTGTCTCTAAAAACAGTACCAGGTGTGTGTACAGAGAGAGATTCAGTGGGATTTCAATATAGCTGTCAGGCTAGAACTGGATTTTGAAGACGTGGGCATCAACCCAGATAGAGTCTGAAGGAGGGCAGTAGTACTTCAATTGGATGTTCCATCCACGTGGTCCATGCCCTGTGAACAAAAGTAAACAGTTTGCTTTGGTGATTGGTCATCTTGTTAGGTCAAGGTCTTTTTATTGGTTTCAGTTTGAAGGGGGACACAGGAAAGAACTTCCCATACTTTAGATTCCTGACCATCACTTTCCTGTGCCGGTTTTTCCTGATCTAGCCCGATCCTAACAACACAATATAATTTTTTCCAAATATTCTTCCAAAAACGTTCATTACCCCGTACCCCAGCCCTCAGTTAAGATAGTGTTTTAGTAGATCTGCTTATTTCTTTGAGAAAAACAAATATAAGATCTTTATTTACAGGTGTCTTTGTGTGATTGTTAAGTGCCACCATTGTTTACCCAATCAAACCGCAGGAGCGGTGCGCTCGGGTTTAAATAAACCCCTCAGAAAAGGCTTGGCATGAACACACCCTGAGAGACAAGTACAGTAGTATAATCATGTTACAGGCCAGTTTGCCTTCTTTCAATTCTAGAAAAATAGAACGGCATTTTATCTTGTAATTATCACTATCTGAGACTTGTTCACCATCAGAAAGTTATGGAGTTACATTAGATGAGATAAGTAACTGGGTTTGTGTTCAGTTCCCAGGGTTAGTAGGGTTAGTCTTCTCCACACTTTTTTTTTAATTCTTAGAAAGGTCTTGCTGAACCTGTTATCATCCTAGTATAGGAAAAAAAATAAATCCTTTGGCTTGTTTGTGGTTCTTAAAACCAATCACAATGTTAGAACTATATGAAATACATTTCCAGTACTTTTGAATGCCGCCATTGTCCAACGCAGAGTACAGATTGAGGGCTTCATCCATATCCGTATTCTTATCTAACTTTGAGCATTAATGAGCCTTTATACCCAAAGTCTACTTCCTGTGAGAACCCCTTCAGCACAGGCATTAATTCTCAGGGACTAAAAGGAATGGATGATTGTGGAATAGCCTGATAGCTCAGATTACTGCCACAGGTCACATAAGGAGAGGTCTGATCAATGCTGTTTCTCAGGCTGTTATCTGCCTGCTTTGGCGATATCCTCACGACGGGATCGAAAGAGAAAGACAGCAGGGATCAATGTAATGTTCATTAAATTAGGGCTGGGCGATTTATTTTTGATACAGCTTTTTTGAGTCCGTTTTCCTCTACCTAGAAAACACTACACCAACAGCCAATCACACAGCAGAGAAACAAATGCATGTGCTCAATGCATGTTTCCGGCCCAGTCATTCACTCACGCAGAATGACGGTGACCACTTGCGTGTCTAGCCGACACAAGAAAATGAGCAGTCCGACTAGTGAAACCGAATGCGAGGAAACTGACAAAGTCGAAGAAATTGTACCGAAGAAAGGTCATACCACTTCAGTTATTTGGAAATAGTTCTGGTACCTGAAGTCTGACTAAGGTCATGTGTCGGCGACCACCAACCTCTTCCATCATCTCAAAAGGTACCGTCCCAAACAGAACTCCGAAAGCATGAGTTTGCGCTATCATGCTAGCGTCAGCCTCCCCGCAAGTAGCCAACAGACCAGCCCTACTGCTACCTGCAAGCTCAAGAATGTGCAATATTCAAAGAATACAGTAGCATTATCACATTTTCTTTAATCAATGTTCATTTCAGTATATGACCTCTAAAATGTTTGAGACATATTTATAATTTTATTTATTCACTGTTTAACATAAAGCCATTTGG
This sequence comes from Lagodon rhomboides, assembly GCA_039737535.1. Lineage (NCBI taxonomy): Eukaryota > Metazoa > Chordata > Actinopteri > Spariformes > Sparidae > Lagodon > Lagodon rhomboides. Next base: position 12,589,750 of record CM077806.1, read on the forward strand.
TTGGTTGGTTCTGTTGAATGTTTGTCATCTAGTATCTGACAATAAATAATTGTATTTTAAAAGCTATAATTAACCTTCTGGTTTGTTTTGGGCCCTGTCCTAAGGAGAATACTCTAAAAACTGTCAATTCAACATTCTTATTATTGTTAAAATATAATGTATATCGCAATAATTATCGACCACGATCAATATAAAAAAAAACATATCGTGATAACAGTTTTGGTCATATCGCCCCGCCCTACATCAAATGTATTTGTTGTGCAGCCCTGTGGCGTTGTGGGATTTGCAGCGGCACACACCAAACCTCTTTATGATCAGCACCATCAGCATTGGAACATTGGTTTAATTGGTCCTCATCACCTTCATAATAGCACCTGTCCACTTCAATTGTTGAATGTTCCCAAATGGAATGCTTTGTGACCCTCTTTGGCCTGTGGAAATGAGAGCAGGGTCTCATGAGCATTTCCTCACTCCATACAGACGTTGGTGACACATTCAAGACCCAGATTCCAACCCAAGACGTGCCTGGTGCTATATTCAGGGCCTGAGCACAAAGGCCAATGATTCCCCTTGAAAGAGGAAGTTGATGTAATGCCACTATATGGTCGAATTTGCACCAGACTTTACTAATTCGATAAGGGACCCGACCTGAACTTTTAGTCACGGCACCATTTAACAGCAACAGGAAATAGCTTTCTTTTTTCTTTTAGTACTTTACCTATCTGCTAGCAGATTGGACAAATTCATCTCAAATTTGATCAGAAGATCCATAAGGCCTTAACGATGATATATGGTGAAGATTCTGAGGTGTCATTGGATGCTGACGTAGAACAAGGAATCATTCACCAGTAACCAGGAAGTTGTTGGAAGTTCTGTGTAAATGGTCCGATCTTTCAAACTTTTTTGCATTTGATCAAAGTCCCACCCAAAGCACATGCTTGGCGTGGTCTATCCGTGACATCTCTAAATGTAATGTATAATTAGTCTGTTTTCTCTAGTTACACGTAGTGGAGAAAGTTAAATTGGTGAAATACAGCGAGGATGAACCACCGTGCAGCAGCCCCGATGCATGCAGAGTTGTGAGGGCTTTATATTTCTTGATTTCTACATTTAAAGATAATTGAACCCAAACCCAAACCCCAAGCTCGGCCTTTGAAGTCACTGCAGAACATCTCGAAATCCTTGACCAAGAGAATAACTGGCATTGGTACCAGCTCTGAATCAGGGACTGAGCAATTAAATCCACCCATAAACACGCACGCATATGATTATCTTTTGGTCGCTGTGACACAGTAAAAGTAAGGCAGCCTCCCTGATCTGCCTCCAGTAACACGTGTCAAAAGTCATGGGTAGTGGCAGTGCGTGCTGGAGTTTTGCGCTGAAAGGAATGTGCCTTTAGGGTGTGTGTGTGTGTGTGTGTGTGTGTGTGTGTGTGTGTGTGCTTCGCTGTGTGTTCTCTTTCAGGAATTATATATTTGTTGACATATGAGCAGTTTGACTAAGTGTTTGTAGATGGGAGAAGATAGAGTAAGAGAGAAAGAGCAAATACCGGCGTGTGTTTGCCTGAATTTGTGAATATCTGGAGTTAGCTAAGAATGTGTGTGTGTGTGTGTGTGTGCTTATATCAAGTCCATGCTTATATTAGCATTATATCAGTATCATTATATCAGTGTCTGGCATAGGCTACATGGGTTGGCAGTTTGATGCCGTGTATCTCTGTACAGAATTCACAGACGCCACACAAGTCGTCCCACAGAAATTAACAACATTATCAGCAACAGATCATAATTAAGACTGTAACTAAAGGCTTTTTTGAATAATCTATGGTATATTTATGTGTTAGTCATGAAATATCTTAATCTCATTCGTCAAAATCATTACATATTCAGTGTTATGAAAAATAAGAAACATTTTTGGGGGGTATTTTTACTCACTCAAAATATTCCAAAATATATAAAATGGGATTTGCTACTGTGTTTTGCTTTACATTATCATTACGTTGATATCACAATGAAATGGCTATAGAATAATGTCAGCAGAGGTATTTAGATCCCCCTCTTCCATTTAATTTGTCCCAGTGACAGAGGGCTAAAATTAGTTTTGTGTCGAGTGCTAGCACACATTAAGAAGAAGAAACCTCAGAAGACAACTCTGAATAGACCTCTGTGATGTCTGTAGAAACACCCTCTTGTAGTTAGGCCATTAGAAAAATTACATTAATTGGAATGATCGGTTTATACAACCTTGCTTGACCTGATTTTGCCAACATCTGCTGTACAACATTTGTGCACTCATAAGCATTTTTAACAACCCATGTAAAGCGCTCCTGGCGGTCCGAGGGTTGTCATAAAAGCTTTAATTATAAGCATTCAGCATATTCAAAATGAAAAATGTTTACAGGCAGACATTCACAGCAAACATTTTGACACGTAGGAACGCGTCACAGGTGTTACTGATCACATTAACGAGGACTCTGCTCTGTTTAAGTGTCCCACTAAGCCATCTGGTATAATTTACAACTGTGCTGTACATGTTCAAATGCATTCTGTGGGACTACTGTTAAAACTGAGTGAGCAATTTATTTTTATTTTTGAATATTGTTTAGTCATCCTCCTACTGCAGCAGAGGTGGTCCAGCACTGCTGAATGAAATCACTGATGGGCAGATCCAGGCAGCAGTCGGGCCGACAGCACAGCTCTTCTTACTGGGATAAATACTGGCTGACCTCACTGGTGCTCAGCCTCAACACTGGGGCACACGCACATACACACACACACACACACACACACACAATAGCAATTAAGTCTACAATGTGGTGTAGGCTTGTGACATTTCCCTGCAGCCTGCTGTTTTACACGGGCCTTTTGATGATGGCAGGAATGGCATGTTGTTTGTCCGCTAGGGTTGGGCGATTGTCTGCCCAATTGGCAGATGACAATGACGACGTCAACTGCGAAACATCGTGACGGACGAATTATGAATTTGAGGCAGCGTGTCCCCTCAGTGCAGTGTTGATTGAGTCATAGTCATAGTCTTTAAATGAAAATGCTTATTAGTTTTTGTCACATTTTAGTCAAAGACAACTCAACACATTTCAGTCCGGTTTTAGTCCAAGCCATTACCCCTAACCCTAACCCTATGTCAGTCAACTTTCAGAATACGTCTTTTTGTTACTTTTTTAATATAAATAGTTGTATCTAACTTTGTTAATTTCAAAAATGTATGTACAAATTTAGCAAAAAACAATTTATATTTGCATTTTAGGTTATAAAAATGGTTCATTGAACATGTTTGTGGTTTTCACAGTAAAAAATCAAACTTTTTCCTACTCGGATGTTGTGTTTTTTTGTGTGATTTTAGGTCCGATGTGTTAATACAGTATGTCAAAAAGAAAAAATAACTGTACAGTCACACATGTGAGCTTGTGCTGAGAAAAAATGACACCAAACAAGGCAAGGTAAACAGTTTTTAATGTGAAATATAAAGGTAAAATCAAAAGTAGTCAAAAACGGCCAATTATACGCCTGGACCCCAGAGAGTTAAGAGAAAAGTTTAACAATTTAAGAACAATTGCTTTATTTATTTATGACAGGAGGCTCCCACACAGATCCGTGTTCAGGATTGGGAATAGGGATACATTACATTTTAACAGACAAACTAGATGCACAGGTGGGGGAGGATATCATGCATTTTAAATGTCTTGACAGCCCATCGCTAACATTTTAGTCCTGTCCTTTCTCATCATTGAAAACAAAACATAGATTTCGTCATTGTTCTAATTACGAAAGAGCTCCTGTCACCACCGAAGTACATCCCCTGTGTCAGGTCTAAAAGCGTCCTCGTCTCCTCACCGCATGTCCGTAACTTAGCTTCGTTCAGCCTCATATGCATAAAACATCGTCGGCTGACTAGCCAAGGAAGCTAAGCTAAGAAATGCGTGTATAAGAAAATTGGCGTGACTGACATAAACAGCGGCATGTAAACGCTTTTAATCCAAAAGTCGGATATTTAGTGCCATATTTTACGTTGTTAAACAAAACTTGAAAATCTCTTTAGCTTGTGTTAACACCAGACCTTCTTTCAGGCATTTCAACAAAAAAAACATTGATTTTCAAGACAAGGGAACTGGGAGGACAAAAACATATTTATGTATTTCTTTTATTTAAAAGGGACCCTTGGTATTGCAAGTAAATTACAATGCAAAAATGAAACAGGATTGTAAAATGAGCACCCTTTTGCTTTCCTATAGCATATGGTTATTTCCTCCTGCATGCCTGCATCACGCAGCCTGGAGTTTCCTGTTAATTGAGTCAAGTTCGTTGAACTTGCTGAGTGTTTGACATTTAGGTGTGACAGCAGCCGTCGAGGTCAACCGTGCGTTTTCCAGGGCGCTCCACAATACAGTAATAACACAGAGTTATTTCACAGGCTGCGTTCAAGGAGCCATAGCATGTTGATTAAATAAGTACAGCCGTGTAGTTGAATTAGCTGACATTGTAAGGGAACTGTTCATGTGATTCCTTATAGAATAGTGTGTGTGTGTGTAACATAAATTAAACCCATCAGGGTGCCATGTCCTATTCACTTTAAGAGCCAGGTGCACTGGACCTGGAGCATTTAAACAGCTGTGGCTGTGGCTCAGGGGTAGAGCCAGTGTCTTGTTATTGGAAGATCGCTGGTTCAGTGCCCCTGGTCTGCATGTCGAAGTGTCCTTGGCCTTGCATGGCAGCCACCGCCATCATTGTATGAATGCATGTATGAATTACTGTAAGTCGCTTTGGACAAAAGTGTCTGCTAAATGCCCTAAATCCCTAAATCTAAATCTAAACTGTGGCACTCGACTTCACCTACTGGTGGTTGTGCACGGGTCTCAGTCTGAGGATCATCAATCTGGTACTCCACGTCCGGTACACCTGGCTCTTAAAGTCAATGGGAGTTAGCACCCTGATTGGTTAAACTTACATTAAGCCTGAAGCACACCCATGACTAATGAAGTTTAACTAGCAAAATTGACTTGGTCACACCCTGAACGCATAAGCGCCATGTCCTATAAACCCCCTTAAGTACCCTGAGACATGCATTGTTTTCGACCCCTCCCATCCCGGACACAAACTTTTTGAGACCCTCCCCTCTGGCAGGAGGCTGCCGTCCATCAGGACCCAAACCCCTCACCATAAGAACGGTTTCTTCCCATCTGCAACCAGCCTCATTAACAAGGCCCATGACCCCCACTGACCCTTCACTTACATTACATTAATGTACGTTTTAGTCACCAGATACTTTTATTTTGCACTTTGCAATATCCATCTCTGCTGTGACCTTGCACAATCCAGGTCAAACTTTTTGCACTACTGCATAAATCTGGACAGTCTTACACCTACTTAAAATCAGTCACCCATATATTCGCCATCCCTCAGCTGCATTGTTTCATTCTTTTGTTACACAATAAGTGCTAAATAAAACTTTTGGAGGTACACATTGATACAAAACTCTGAGAGCAGCTCATTCTATTGGCGTAACAAACACATGCCTGTGTAAGCAGGCATACTAAACATCCATTGTTACCCACATTTGGTGAAGTTGGCACAAAAATGCTTTCCAGCAGGTTGGAATGTTTCATTTCAGTTACAGTATTGTCTCCACAAAAAGCCTTTGATGTTTTTAATTACAAAAGGAAGAGAGAAGAAGAAGAAGACACCAGCAATAAATACAAATGCTGTAGAGCAATAGTGGACACTAAAATGCCATTCTTTTTTAGACTTCATTCTGTTTTTTGCACGAGAAATGGAGACTTAATCCTGCAGCAATCAAGAACTTAGGTGTAGAATACAAAGAAAACAATAAAACAAAGCCATACAGTTTGTGCAATGCTCTTCATTGTTGGATGCGCAAAAGTTCACCGTATAGAGAATATGTGTCATGGGATGATAGTCAAAGATGTCAACTAATGTAATGTGTAGAGACGGATGTCTACTGGGGGGGGGGGGCCTTTTTGATAGGGCTAGGGTTATGGTTAACCCTCTGCTCGCTTATGGGAAGAAAGTAAGAAACAGTTGTGTACAAAACTTACGATTTTATATCGTCATAGATGGCAAATATTATTGACTGCCAAGAAAAAAATGTGTTCATCACACATCCACATGGTTTTCAAAGGACACACAGTTTACAAAGTACAAATAAGTGAGATCTTCAGCCACATACTTGACACTACTGAGCTGAGTTTTTTAGAAGAAGAATCACCAAAGTCGTGGACACATCATCAGGAAACATGAATATTTGTACAATCCATTTGGTAGATGTTGCGATATTTCAGAGCAAAGGACACTTTGATCTGACTGTTGAGCTAGAGAAAAACCATGGAATCACCAATATCAATGACAGTCATCCTCTGGGAACCATGGACTTCTTAACACAGTTTGATGGCAATTCATCTAGTTGTTGAGATATTTCATTTGGGACCAAGGAGGTAGATTGACCAACTGAAAGGCTGATGCCATCCCTAGAGCCACCCCTAGAACCTTGACAGTTGGATTCTGGCAGAACACAAGACGCCACATGTGCTACAAGCCTATTCACCACCCAAACCTCCACACCCCTACTTTCCTAAGAACACACTTTTTCTGGCACGAGCAGTAAATGTTGGCTTTGGACATGAAGCACATTGCAGATTAGTCCATTATGAATGTAATTCCAAGGGAAACCAGGCTGAATATTGGGCCACCATAAGACACTAGAGCAGCGTCACTGCTCCTCTACATAGATTCACCAAGTCTCTGGAACTCTAGGGATAAATGCCTTTCTTTCAAAAGATATTCTCTCATTTGGAGGTTTTGATGAACCATCTGTCTAAGATATTGCTCCAAAATCTCCTGCAGGTGTTCAGAGTGTGAGAGAGAGTTAAGATCTGTCGACTGTAAGGGCCACAACATTTGATTCATATTATTTTCATTCTGATCAAACCCTTCCCTGAGCCCTTGTGCAACTTCCAACTTGCAATTAGTTGTTTCCTCACAAATGTATTTCTCAACAATTTGAGTGTCTAATGATATGTCAAAATACTGTTGCAGTGGTGCGAGTGTGACCATTGCAATTTTCAGAATTCATGATGCACTGCAGGGGTTGATTTGCACAGACACACAGAAACGTCTTATTCAGTTCACTGAGTTCCTTATTTGATATTATTATAAATAGCTATAAATGTTCCTTTACCAAGAGATCAAATTAAATCTTATCTCACTGCATGCAGCGCTCTATGAACCTGGCTGACAACGTTCTGAGGACTCAAAGTTAGTGTTTGATCAAACAGATACTGCTGTTCCCAACAGTCTTTCTTCGTATCTCTGTGGAAGTCTGCAGCATCAGCTTTGATCATTTCCAGTATACCATTTGAATATCCATCTACCCACCTCTGCTAATCTGTTTATCCAGGTCCAGGTGATGTCTTTTGCGCAATCCATGGGAAATGTCCCCATGCAAAATTGGATACATAATCCATCAATGGTGTTCTGTTGGACATACTCAGAATACCTCCACAGGTAAGGCGTCCTGCGGGGAGTTCTGGTGGATCCTTTGGCAGATCCAATACTGAACCACCTTAGGTGACTCCTTTCAGTCCAAACGAGTGAGAGAGAAGCTGTTCTTCTCCCTGCCCTGTTGACTGAGCCCAGACACCCTTTGATGGATTTCATTTTGTCTCGGTATCCATGATCTGAATCTGTCATCCACTACCCAAGTTGTCAGTTGGTCAACCGCGATCTTCATCTCATGATCCAGTTCAGTCTTCGTCACGGCAGCCCACATTGACTGTATCACTGCAAATGCTACACCACTCCAAAATGTCGATATCGCACATCATTTAGCCCTGACTTGACCTTGAGGCACCTGAAACTCTTAAAGCTACACTCCGTGAACTGCTGCCAGTTTACAAACTGGAAAAACCTCTTGGCCGTTCTGGAAATGCAAACATTGTGATGGATTGTAGCTCGTCTCAGGAGAGCATTAAACTTGCTGGGGCTTGAACTGTTATGTTTCTCACAATATGAATGCTTGCGTGCTTTCACTGTGCATTTAGAGCCAGGATATTGTTGATGATGGTTGATGGCGCATATCCATGGTTTCTATTGTAGATTCAAGATACTAGATACAATGTGACATGTTAATCCGTTTTTTTGTCAACAACTTAAATGGTAGGAAAGCTTGAAAAGGTTAAGATCTCAGGTCTCATGCACCTATGCAAGATCAAGGCACTCCTTTTAAAGCTGATTTGCAGTTTTTTGAAGCTGACCTTAACTAGATCCTGAGCAACACTGGATTGGTCAGTATCAATACCGGCCCATATCAATTTTTACATATCAGATTATACTCAGTTCGCTCTGAATTCTTTGTTCCTGATTCGCTGTAATGGGAGATGTAAATCAGCGCTAATCCTTTGTCTCAAGTTAAAGTTTGATCGATAGTAAACCTATCTTACACTACTGGCCTTTGAGGAACCACAGAGCCGGAGACTCCTGAACAGAGACAGCTCCCATAGCCTCGTAGCTGTGTCCTACCAAGAGGAATCCCTGTTCCAGCACATGCAGTAGATGTCGTGTGTGCGCAACTGCATAAAATTAAAGTATGGACCTGTTTGAAAGGTCTCTGTCAAGGCAAAGAAAACCAAGATAAGAGGGAAACATACAACATTGTCGTCAGAACCAAAACTCGAACACATCATTTGTGGTGATTGTATTGTTAAAGCCAGTGTTAGGTATATAGTTTATATCTACTAATTATCTCAACACGTGTTTCACATTAGCTGTCTCTCTCTAATTGGAAACTTGCTGTATTGATGTCTTACAGGGCTTACAGTTTATGATGTTATGTCCCTGCAACAATCATGATGTGACGGACATGTGTCCACCGGAGCTATTTGTGGGGACCCTATAAGAGGAAACAGGACATTTCGTCCTTTGTGTTTTTGAGAGCTAACGCTGCACTTAGAACCTGGATCCGATTACTGCTATGTGGGGAGAAGGAGAGAGACCCAGAGATCAATGGGCTACAGTGAATTATTCATCAATTCACTTTCTTCTCTGTGTGTGTGTGCGTGCGCGCGCTTGTGTGTGCATGTCTGTGTGTGTGTGTGTGTGTGTGTGTGTTCTACTGTGATTGATCGCTCCAGGAGACTGGATCGTTGTCTGTGGCTGTCTGATTATTCACACAGTGCTGTGTACTGATTCAAGCTATAGTGTATCTGTTATAACAACCGTCTTCCTCTCACCTCCACTCCGTCTTTTGTTTCTTCAATACTGTTAGAGGGAGGAAACAACTTCTTCCCTTCCTCTCTTCTTAAACAGGCTAGCTCACCTGTCTTTACCATATTCCTCCTCTTTTCCTGTGCTTTATATCTCCATATATCTCCTATTACCTTTCCTTCCTTTCATTTCCTTCTTTCTACTTCCTCTCCTTTCCTTTCTGTACATATTATGTATATACGAGTCTATTTCTATTTTATATTCTATATTGTTTATTGTAATATTATTGTCCTTTGGCTGCTGTGACACACAAATTTCCACAAAAAGCAAATTCATTTCCTTTCCTTTCTTGTCTCCTTTATCTTTCTTTCTATCTCCCTTACCTTTCCGTTTTTCTTCCTCTCCTTTCTCCCCTCTCGTCCTGCCTCCTGTTACCTTTCCTTTCCTCTCTGTCTTCCTTGTCTCCTTTGCTGCTGTCCTATTTCCTTTCCTTTCTTCTGTCCTTCCTCCTCTACTTCCAACTCATAACCTTTTCTTTTCCTTTCCTTTCCTTTTAGCATGTCTCCTCTCCTTCTATCTCGTATTACCTTCCATTTCCTATCTTGTCCCTTTTCCTTCTATCTCCTATTTCCTTTTCCCTTTCTTGATTTCCTGGATACTCACCAGTTCCCTGGTGAATTAACCAATTAACCAGATTAACACGCCCTAATCACATTGCATGTTGTGGTCTTAATAAGGAGTTTTAAAGTAGGAGCCTAAAAGTAGGTCACCCAAGTATTTTTGTGTGTGTGTTAATTCTCTGCCCAAGACTGGAGGGAAAATGTTGTGAAGACAGAGATTTGCTGCGTGTTGTGCTTCCCCGGTGATCAACTAATCCTCCACATCAGCTTTTCGTATAGATTAGTGCTTCTCAGTCCGGAGCTCCAGCGTCCAGCGTGTGTCTGTACTCATGACGACCACGCGATGATGGAAAGATGCTGGTGTAGGATCAGAGTTTGGTTGAAATTTAAGAGTTGAAATGAAGTGTTTTTCTTTTTCTTTTGTATATATTTTTTTCATATGCTACACTATAATACTTTGCATGCTTGATTATATGCTGCCACTGCAGGGTGTATACCCACTTTGAAGGTGAATGTAATCACAATCAAATCAGCATGCGTGCACACACACACACACACACACACACACACACACACACACACACACACATACACATACACTCTTAGAAATAAGGGTTCCAAAAGGGTTCTTCTACAAGGGCTGAGGTTCTACCTGGAACCATTTGCTTCTGAAAAACCCTTTCCCAAAGAAACGGTTTTTCAAGGGTTCTTGGTAACACTAACGGTTCCAGTAAGAACTATATTGATCCAGAGAACCCTTTAAAAACCCTTTCCTGAATAAAGGGTTTTAAAAGGGTTCTTGTTAACACTAACGGTTCCAGTAAGAACTATATTGATCTAGAGAACCCTTTAAAAACCCTTTCCTGAATAAAGGGTTTTAAAAGGGTTCTTGTTAACACTAACGGTTCCAGTAAGAACCATTTTGATCCAGAGAACCCTTTAAAAACCCTTTCCTTAATAAATGGTTTTTAAAAGGGATCTTGGCAACATTAACGGTTCCAGTAAGAACCATTTTGATCCAGAGAACCCTTTTTTGGAGAAAGAGTTCTTCAGGGATTGTTGAAAGCATGGGTATAAGATCCTGTATGGGTTCTTTGTAGAACCTCTCATGGGGGGTTCTGGGTGGAACCTAACACACACAGTTCGAGGTATAACCCTTTATGTTGGGTTCTAGGTAGAACCCTCCACCTTTATAAAAGGTTCTACCTGGAGCCAAAAAGGGTTCTCCTATGAGGACAAGCCAAAGAACCTTATATGGTTCTACTTAGAACTTTTATTTCTAAGAGTGTATATATACACACCACACCAAGGCCATATTTTCAGCCAGATCAGGGCAAACAAATTAAAGGAGAGAAAAGGGAAAAGGGCAGAAGAGTGGATGGAGGCCTCCCCCTTTCTCCAATGAGAAGCTGGAGCTGTCAGTGTGTGTGTGTGGGGGGGGGATCTCTCTCCAACACGACTCCTATTATGTTAGACATATAATTATGAGGGTGTTCCCTCACGTTTACACGTATAAAAGCACACATACACACATTGTGACACCACAAAACACCAGCTTCTAACCGCTGCAGTCTTTAATGTGTGTCATCTACTGCACTGTATATTTCATTTCGGGATGGAGGCGCATTTGCAGGAGCAGAACTAAATAATGCTGATTTATGGTCGCGCCCACTTCATCTCTGTCTCCCTTGAACACCCACATCTATCACACACCCCCGCAGGGACCAGCGAACCACCCAGGGTACAGCGATCGTAATCTTGGAAATGGGGGAAGCAAATGTCCTGAGCTCAACTTCATGATCTCCGTTTGGTTTTTGCTCCCTCTCTTCCATCCATTCACTGAACGGATCTGGAGCTCAGATGCACAGATTGCAACTCTGAGGGAGTTTAAGCAAATAAATTCAATTTCAAAGCAAATAAGTTCAACTGGTTATTTAGTTTTCTACTTAGTGGGGGGAAAAAATCCCCTTGAATAGATTGTATCATTCGAGCCCATATGGACCAACTTCTGGAACAGCTCTACAGCACCATAGGACACTGAAACGCTCCACTGGAATCCTTAAAGAATAACTTTAGAGCAGACTGAGAATCAGTGTGTTATGCTCTCTTGTTGAGGAGTACTACTACATATGTGAAAAAGTTATATAAAGCCCAGAGTATCCCACAGAATCAGACTTTAATTGTGGCAGTGGCTGTCCAGCTGGGGTGCCATAGAACATGCGCACTCGACACTTCCGCCAGCTGAGTCGGCTAACTTCTGGTTTAGCGCCGAGCTAACTTGGATGGGGGTGAAATTTAATCGGGCGGCTCTTCTATTCAATTTGATGTCACTTAAGTCAAGTCAGTTCCAACTCCTAGTTTCAGAGCCTGACGCCTGTCCGGGACTCATGAACATAACACACCTGGGTGTCCAACCAAACTGTTGGTGGCATAGTTGCATTGTGGGTAATGTAGGCAAGCTTAAAAAATGTTTTGATATTGTACCAATACCATGACTTCAATAACGGCTCCTATTTTCCCTACCAACATTGTGAAATCCATTTTAACAAATATAACATTACTCACATCCTGCATGCCATGCAGAGGCGAGGCGATTTGGTCGGTGCCATAAAAGTATTGTAGTTTGATGCCCAGCCCTACAGATAAAGGATAATATATCTGGTTCTACTGCTCATATTGAGGCCAGCAATGTTATAGGAGATCAACACTAAGGAGCGTACTCATTCATCCTTCCTTTTTCTGAAAAATGAAAATGTGTTCCCAGGAATTCAACATTGTCAACATACGTTCCCCAGCCTTTTAGCTGTAATCTCTTCTCTGGAATCACATTAACACAGTTTAGTCCTTATTATTACAAATGTCTTAAGTCACTGTGTCCTCTCCACTTGTCTATGGCTCATTCTGTCAAGGCACTATGTTAAACCAGCAAATGTCTAGGGCTTATGGGAAATGGTTTCCATCAACGGTTGCGGAGAACTTAATGTTGTTATTATACCCGTCGTATCCATCGGTTTTTCACATCTTATTTTATTCATTATTTTGATTCTAAATGTTGGAATGAGAACAGTGAAGTTGAATGGTGTCACAGTTGACATGATGGACTGTCCCGCTGCTGTAATTTATAGGCTGTCGTTATGTTCCTCTTGTGAGCGGCTGAGTCAATTGTGAGTCACTGATTGGACCAGAGAGTAGGCCAGAGTTTGAAGTAGTGTCATCCCTGTATGATAAAAAAAAAAAAACAGTGAACCTGTATTCAAGCTTTTTATCATAATGTGAATATGACCCATATTTCTTGCTATACATTGGAAGTACAGCAGTGAAAGGGAAAGATGAACCTATTTAGGTTAAGAGGCCTTTTTGGATGTCTAAATCTAAGCTACTTTTTTACTCCATGTTTTGCATTAGCACGCGGCCTCCCACCTATAACCTAATACCTGCCTTTTAACTCAGCTTTATGACCGGCGGTTGGACTTTGGATTGGGGTCGGTGGTGCATTGCAGAGGCACATACACACATGTACGCTCAAACATGTTGAGAAAGATAGAGAGAGACACCCATATCCAGGCCTCAGTGGGCTTTTGGGGCATTCCGTTCTCCACTCCACCAGTAGTCCCAGTAGTGATATGGTCATTTGAGTCTTTGAAGTGAAGCTCTTTACGATAGTCTGGTTCACTTTAGCGCTGCGTGCATGTCATGCATTAAGCTGCTCTATAATGACCCAGTGGTTTCCTATTAGACCTGGAACACTGCAGAGTGTAATTGATGAAGCCCAGGAGGCTTGTGCATATGTGACACGACTCGCAATGACTGTTGGAAAAGCTGGGAGTGGTGGGTGCTATAGATAAGGCCAAGGTCAGAAGGTCCTGAGGAGGTAAAAATAATTATAGCCCTGTCCCTTCTCCTATATCTTCTGTTTGTACTTGTATGCGTGCTGCTAAAAAAGCAAGTCTATAACACCTTAGGGTTTTAGCTGTTGGTCAAAAAAGAGGTATGATGTGGCAAGAGATGTGACGACCAGACAGGTTTTTAAAAAAACCCAGTTGAGCCAAACTTGTGTGGAAGGCGGAAGGTGAACAGTAAAATTATAACCCCAAACTGTCTATTTTTAAAACACTCACTTCCTTGTTCAACTTATTGCTTACCTTGTCAGATCTAAGCTAGGATATTACACAACCGACTCTGGTTTTATGCAAATTTAGCTAAGCAGGGTTTGTAGGCACCAACAAGCTTTATCTGTCCCGAAAATTCCGGAGACGCCATCAGGATGTTTCATGTACACAAGCTTAATTTCTCACATGTGGAACAATACATAATATGCAGGCCAATATATAACGTCTGTGCAACGTTTCTAGCTGCTGTAGAGTTCAGCAACTCAACCGTGCTAAACATCTGCTGTTTTACCACGATTATAACTGCGTATCGCTGGGAGAAACTCTTAGATAAAAGACACTATCCACAAATTATACAGGGTAATAAATGAAAAATATCCAATTCATAGTGGATACTTGTCAGTCTTTTTCCAGATGGCAGCAGGGTGAACAGAGTGTGGCTGGGGTGGGCTTTGTCTTTTAGTATCCTTTTGGGCCCTGTGCAGTCATCTCACTTCACAGATGATACTGATGCTCAGTGTTTGGATACCAATGATGTTCTGGGTCACCTGCTCAGAGTCTTCCTGTCCTGGGCTCTGCACAAACCATGTTAGTTTGTGATGTTTCCAGTCGGGATGCTTTCTATTGCCCCTGTAAGAGGTGACAAGAAATTGGCAAAAGAATTTGGTCTTCTTAAGTTTTCTCAGGAAGTCGAGCCTTGTCTATGCTTTTTATGTTGTGTGCGCTCAACTTTCCTGTCCAACAACAGGTTACTATTCACCTATCAGGTGTTCTGAAAGTTTTACTTCCAAATAAATAGGTTTCGATCATCTGCATAGATTGTTGGCTTGTTTCCAACCTGTCTGATCATCTGACCACTCCTGTTTCACGCCTTGTCAGATGTTGTTGTGTTACCAGATCTTAATAATTACTACCAAAATTTTAATGTAATGCAATTATGCTTGAATCAGTCTTCATTCCTCTTTCTTCTGTTCTCATAGGTTTATGCTTGTTTTACTCGTGTCATTTCAAGTGGAACCTGGTGACTGAGAAGCACTGTTGTAAGCAGTACAGTACTATTATATGTATTGAACTGACTGAGCTGTTTGAAACAGCCACAAACTGAAATACCAACTCAACTGAGGACAGTTGAAAGCTGTACTGAACTTCAGAGCAGTATGAATGGCGATGTGATTGCTTAGCTTAGCGAAAATGAGCGTAAAAAGTCAGCGAATGAATTTTGAAACAGAACCTCAGAAATGACCAAGCAGAAAAATTAGTACTCAACTGACTAAAGCGCTTCAAATCAAAATGACCATGCTAAAAAATGAACAGGCTTAAATAACGTGGACAAAACTGAGCAAAACATTTTCAATCAAATGATGAACCTCGAAAAAGCGACTTAATAAAAAAAAGTAAAAAAGTAAACAGACTAAAACAATTAAAATCAAATGACTTAGCTTAAAAAAAATGACAAAGCTAAAAAACGAAAGAGTAATCTGAGTAAAATAAATCAAAGCAAATCGCCAAGCTTTTGGAAATTGCAAATTTAGATAAAATACCCACAAATTTATCAAAGACGAGAATTGCTGAGTCTGAAGTGAATGGAGAATATGGGCTTCTGTGAACATCAGAACCACTGAGGTGCCATTTAGAACAATGATCTCATTCGCTTCCATCCTCATCATCACCCCCACATGATCCGGCCACTCTGTTATCAGCCTCCACGTGTGCACAGCTCGGGAGCAAAAAGCACGCTG
Organism: Lagodon rhomboides; assembly: GCA_039737535.1. Lineage (NCBI taxonomy): Eukaryota > Metazoa > Chordata > Actinopteri > Spariformes > Sparidae > Lagodon > Lagodon rhomboides. Next base: position 12,605,451 of record CM077806.1, read on the forward strand.
AGATGGCTCGAGTGCAAAAGTAAAGGTGACGTTTTGAGGTGAAATTTGCATCTACCCCGACTTCGGATTGCAGATGATTCTCGAATGTTCAGAAATCAGGCCGGTTGTTGTTTCGAAACACTGCACCAAATGGAAATATGGGCGAAAGGTCAGGATGCTGCGTCGAGATGATAAAGCACCCAAAGCATCCGTCTCTGTGTCTCTTTCTCTTCTTCCCTATCCCGCTCGAGGATGTGAATAAAGCGTGTGCAGGATGACAGATTGTGCAGACAACGGAACGCTGCAATTCTACCCAAACCTCCACAAAATACTCTTTACTGAGGAAAAGAGTAGGCTTTAGAAGAAAGCGGGAGAATCATATTCATTCCCTGACTGTGAAGATGTTTTATGCTGAGTTTAAGCTCATGCAGATATCCGTCTCCCAGCCTCATCCCTCTGAAGCTAAAGAAGACGGGCTGTTTCTTTTTTCTGCTTTGTTACCGTGTCTGTTCTCTGGCAAGTGATGTTGTTTTCATTTCAGTGCCATGCAAGACTACCTCCCCTGGAGAACACTGCGGAAAGATTAATGCAAAGCTAGACCCAGATTGTCGCCGATCGCAGTTGGAGGGAAAAGCGGCCGAGTCATTGCTTTTCAGTCAGAATATTTTTTAAAAGACGAATGGCATGTATTTAAAATGCAGCAAAGGTCCGCATGGATTCCTCTGACGAAAGCCCAGAATGGCAGTTTTATTACGATATTTGGTGTTTTGATCATTACTGATGCCATCATCAGTTGTAAATAGTGTCGTTGCTTCACTATTTCTTGCTCGGCTGGAAGCAGCAGCGCTGTTTCGGTCCCACGTTTGGATTTGTTGTGGATGCCACTTGGCAGCTCTGGTGCTAGATGATTTGCAATGCAGATCCTGTGTCTTTCTTTCCCTCACACACACACACACACACACACACACACACACACTGCCTGCTGCTGAGTCACATGGAGAAGTTCCACCATGCACGCTGTTCCCCTGAAGCTTTTTACCATTTACTGAGCACTTCCTTTTGGTTCGTGTCCCGGTGATGATCCGTCACAGCTTCAAAAGAGAAAGAAAGAAAGAGAGAAGGACTCGAGGAAGTATGAGAAAGGTGGTGTCAGGAATGAAATGAGGCCACGCTCGCTGCTCTGTCCCTCTGGCGTGTGTCTCTGCTCGCTGACAATCAGCTCAAGCTTGGATACACCTCTCTGGTACATCCTGTGTGTTATTTTTGGTCATTTTTAATAACCTCCTGTAATGGCTCCTGCTGGTCTGGCCTGACAGGGAAGAACCAATCGCCTGTCAGGTCGCGGCTCTGAATGCCGCTCATGCTGTGCCTGTCCTCCATCTAGCAGGGTTCAAGTGACATCTTTTATTTCGAGGGCCGATTCTAAAAACCTCCGAAAGCTGATATTTTGTGGTCAACAACGACGACAACACTAAAGCCACTCTACCAACTCTGCAAAGTCACAGTGGTGCTTCGAGCTAAATGCTAATGTCACCATGCTAACATGCTCACATTGACAATATTGCCATTCTGCTGTTGGGATGGTGTCAAGCATGTCCGCCGTGTGACCTCGACACGTTAACATGCCAAGATTGTCTCATTAGCGCTGCACGGAATATACAGCTGAGGTGGATGGAAATGTTATTAGGAGGTGCCACATTAAAGGTCAAAGCAAAATCAAAGACGATCAGATCCATCCTCATGGTGCACAAAATTCCATGGTAATCTATTTCTTAGTTTTTGAGACTGACCAACCGACATTGTTAATCCCTGGAGCTTGCAGCTATCACGGCTAATAGAAATAAGTAATATTACACTGATCCTTGGTCACTTATTTCATCATTACGAAAATGGCCATCTGGTTCAGTTACATTTGGAACACTTGGCGCGAGGCCTAATGAATGTGCCTGCTTACTTCACCATTGTGGAAGTGGCCATTGTTTTACTGGGGCCCAGAAGATGGAGAAGGTCCAACATCGTTACCATTAACCTAAGGTGACCCTGAATGGAGAAGGATCTCATTGTTTCTACTCGACTGTACATTCCGTTTTTCGGTCACGTCACGCAACCATTCACTGTATTTGCCTTGGTTGTAGGAATTGTTTGAGAGTAGCAAATTTCCCATGTAACGTGCCCAACTGTTGATCAGTGAGTCAAGGCAACCTATATTATATATGATGTATAAAGACACCTAAGCCATTATGTTACCTCAGTTCAACATTCTTTGCAGAAATCACTTTTTTATCTATCACCATCCATCCAAGCTTTAAAAATGCCATGCCAAACGGCTTCATAATTCTTTATGATGCAGTATGTTTACATTAGTCAGTATGTCAACTCTGTTCTTACCTCTGTGAATATGGTGGTGAATCCCTAAGCCTGAGTGTTGTTGTCCCCCCGGATATTGATTAGATACCGACTCGGATCAATAGTGAGAGTTAAAGCCAGTCTCTAAATACCCACGAACGCACAGCGGCAGATCGTGAAGTCACCCTGAACACAAATCAGATATCTTGGTGAGCTACAGTCGAACTGTAAACAGCTGTAGTGTAGATACATGTGTAAGGACTGCAGAGCATGATGATCATGCAATTTGTAATCCATGTCTCACTGTCTTTTCTCCAGCATTTGTGTGCACATGGAGTGACATGGTAGGCAGATTGACTGCATAAACCAGAGTTTCTGATCGCAAAAGATGTGACGAAAGTCTGAAAAAAAAAGCTCAGTTGGAACTCATCGTTTTCAGTGCAAGAGGTGTCGATAAGTGGCTTAGTGTTCTTTTGGGCAGGAACAGGGATGGAAATTTGGCCTTAATGTCATCCCAAAAAATGCCATTGTTGTGAGATTGAGGCACCCAGTGGTCTCTACTGTGGTCTTATGTCAGGAAATAAGTGTTGAAAAAATATGTGCTTTACATTGTTTATCTCCATAGATGTGCTGATTTGCAGATTCGTGGTTAGTTTAAACTTGAAACTGTCCGTATGTATTTGAAAACTAGTATGCTTGTCTTCAAGTCGTGGGCAGTAGTGCTCTAAGTACTGCGAGCGGTCAAGCTACTAGCTGGCTTCCCTAATACTAAAGTGTCCAGAGTTTAATATTGAATTCAAGCATTTTCCTAACACAGAAAAACAGATCTATATGTGACTTATAAGTTTGATTTTCTATACTATCATATTATGAATATTGTTGTAAACAGGACAACTTACCATTGACTGTATTTCAACTTTGATGACATTTGTTGTGGATATTCCCAGCTGATTGAACCTTTTGGCCACCTGCTGACAGACAGGCTCCACAGCAAGCTAGAAGCGGAAAATGTGACTTGTAAGCAAATTAGATAGAAAGATAGGTAGATAGCCAAAAATAGCCTATTCACACATATACGAGACATGCAGTGACGTTGGCGTTTATTTTGTGTCCCATTTGCATGCACCTGATGAATTGAGGTCCTATATGCCCTGCTTTTAGCTCTGTTTTGGCCAAAAAAGTGTTTTGGCTCTAGCTGCTGAATGTCTCACTTCCTAGCTTTCTGTAGTTTGGTGGCAGGTAGCTTCCAGTGGGTGTTAGCAGCTGTTACTCCCAGAAATTAAGTTGTTGATGTTGAGCGGAGTTTGTCGGCCAGGAAAACCAAAATACCGACCAAAGAAGGCTAAAATACGGTAATAGGGTAATTATATTTATTAGTGACAATCTTTCAAATGTCAAGTCCTGATTTATTTATCATTCAGCTACAACACTCAGTCATTTCTCCTCTCAAATGAATGATGCAACCTGTGTAGTGAATAAACAATGTCCTCCTACAGTATCTTACTTGTTTGCCACATTAGCAAGCTCGCTAACCACGTAGATACTTTCATACAGTGCCTTGTCAGGTGAATAAAACACTAACAATAGGAGTAGGCTTATAACAGCGACGTCACATACAGTACAATGAAGCAGGACAATAAAACCACTGACGGCTGAAGTGAATAATGGGTCCTGGCATTCATGTGGATGCCACCTGACACAAACCACCCACTCAAACACCGTTGCAGACCAAGTACACCCCTTTATGGCACCAGCGCTCCCTGATGACCATGTTCCTCCAGTAGGACAGTGCGCTCTGCCACACTTCAGAAACTGCTCAGGAACAGCCCGAGGAATGTAACAAATTCAAATTGCCAAGCGCCCAATATAGTTGTGCATCCATGGGACGATCTGCCACCAACGTCCTGGTGCCAGAAACCACAGGCGATGCCGTGACGGATAGCTAACTCTGATCCAGGATTTGGCATCCATGGTTTGGACTTCAGGGACGTCTCGATCAGATTGTGATGTTTGGAAGCTAGGTCGACACTTCAAGCTCTTTGTCATGTTCTCCGGGCCATTCCTGAGTAGTTTTTTCAGTGTGTCAAGGAGTGTTTGCATATATGCCACGACCCAAAGTTTCTCCGATTTCTTTCTTCAGTCAATGAATGAATGAATGAATGAATCAGTCAGTCAATCAATCAATCATTATTTGTACAACAAAAGTCATCTCATGACACTTTCCAAATTGAGCAATTAACCATACTCCTTGACTAATTTATTTACTGAGACCCAACATTTCCCCCACGACCAAGCACTTTGTGACAGTGGCGAGAAAAAACTGCCTTGTAACAGGCAGAAACCTCGAGCGAAACCCGGCTCATTGGTGGCCAGCCATCTGCTTAGACTGGTTGCAGGCTGTTTTGTTCTGGACTCTCTACCAAATAAATGGGATTTGATTGGAATTGGCTTGTGTTTTTACATGGATTACTGTGTTTTTACACTAAAAACCTTCTAAATTAACTCTCGAAACTGTTTAAAAAACATTACCATTTTGTGGCCTGTGGCCTAAAAAATTGTGATTTTCCTATATATTCTAGGAAAAGATTACAATGAATTTCAGTATGATGAAAAAAAAACATTACAGTTGCACATCCTGTGATGAATACTGAATACGAATACTGCATTAACATAAAAGTTTTCTACCAAACAAATTTTGAACATACCGAACCTTACTCTGGTTATCACTGAGCTGCCAGAGTTGAATTTGTCGCAGACTGGCGAGACTGGGACACACCCAGTGACAGATTACCGGGAGGAGGTGTCATTCTCTTTGAGCTGCACATGCTTCTATTTATAACAGAAAGCTGCAATAACTCAGAGAGGTGGTAGAGAGAGAGAGCGAGCGAGAGAGAGAGAGAGAGAGAGAGAGAGAGAGAGAGAGACATAGGGAGTCATATGACCTGCAGCTCATTCCAGAGATAGTGACAGACAGAGCGCTCACTCCGTGCTCCCACCTATTATTACACCAGAGCGTGCAGAGGATGTGTCGCAACACCATCAGAGGACTCTGAAGAGATCTTTGGGATATTGCCTACAATAATTACAGGACACAATAATACATTACGTCTGTCAAAACAGCTGAGCGACAATGCCAGAGGAGAAAGGTAATAATGACCTTTAATAACCTTTATTAAGCTGTGTGTGGTGTGTGTTCACCTGCCAGGGAGAGAAAAGGGGCTGTAGCCAATGACTTGCTCGTGTCAACCGTGACTTACCTGTTATCATTCACCTCTGTCTTAAGTAGATATTAGTGACTCTTTTACCACAATAACAGATGCTGAACTGTAATAATCCTGTCATTCAAAAGCTCTAGGTGTGTTTGTGTGCATTCACAGTGTGTCTGTCCGTGTGAGCAGCGCTTTACATACAGCTAAACAGGCCTCCTATTATGTAAGATCAGTCAGAATGTTCTGCTTGAATATGGTGCGCGAACGTAAATGACAACAACAAGTCCGTGGCGGCGGCAGGCTGAATGCTTAGGCTGCAGGTTGATATTCTGCCCGCCTGCCTGCTACATCCCTGGCAACAACTGTGTTGTCTTGGTCGCCTGCCTGCATCTCTCACACTGGGACCGCAGCCATCTGGGCCGCTCGCAGAGGGGTGAGGGCCAGTTACTGGAAGAAATCACTATGATAATCCTAGTCTGATTTACAGCGTGTCTTTGATATTGCATAATGAGGTCGCAGTGACCATTAAGGGGCCTCAGCCTCTTTTCATTTTCTCCTGTTTTCTAACTTTCCGTATGTGTATAGGAAATCTAATGTTTCCAGCAATTGTTCCCACAATATTCCTGTGGAGACGGAGAGCGAAAAATAAAATTTGAAGTACAGGATATTAGGCGCCGTATGATTTTTTTCAGGGCAGGTGCAGATACTGATTATAAGTAATCCAGCAGACCAATAATTGGAACCGATATACTTATGTACAGTTTTGAGGTACTTTGCCTCTGTTTTTATATTTCAGTGCTGATCGGCCATAACTCTGACATCAGATAGTGTACTGATAATTGGAAAGATGCGGAAAATTGGCCCTGATAATGGTCCCGACACATAATCGATCTACTCCTACTGGATAAATACACTAGATGATACTGTATATACTGTCACAGAGAACAGCAACATTTATTTAAAGGGGAAAAAATGCAACATTTCTGCATTAAAATGTCGAAAAATGACTTGACACTTGTTATATTACTTTGTTAAGTCGTCTTTGTTCATTATCCAAATTGTTTCCAACAGCGTTCAAACCCAAATCTGTTTTGTCACGCGAACAGTGTTTCACAGTTAGTCACTAAACATAATGAGAACAACTACATTACCTCAAGTCACTTTTGGATTTGGAAAATCTAACTCACAATCACAATTGCGACGCCGCCAAATCCAGCCTTGGAATATAATCTTCCTCAACAATTTGTCTAGACAGTGATGGTCCCTTTTTTTTTTAAATAAATAAAGAAATATATATATAAGACAGTCAGTTCTTTTTTACTAGTTAATGAGAAGCAGATTTTCAGAAGTTTTTCATTACGGACCAAGTCAGCTTGGGCTTCAAATGGCTGCGGCTAGTTCAGACATTGCTGTAGCAATAGCAAGGCAGGGAAGGCTGAACAGCGAGACAGTTTTAGACGCCAAATATAACGGGAGCGTGTCTATGTTCCCCGGGTCCTATGTTCCCCTCTTTGTATGAGACTGGGGAACATAGGACCCTTGTTACTTTTTCCACCATTACTGAAAAATTCCATGGCAAATAGGCCTATGTAGGCCTACGGGCTAACCCTAACCCTAACCAACCCTAACCCTAACCCTAACCTAGGACCCTTTTTCAGAAAAAGGGTCCTATGCTCCCCGGTATGTATTGCTACTGGGGAACATAGGTCCCTTTTTGGAAAAACGGGGAACATAAGACCTTTTTTCTAACGTAGGGATGACCCCAATATGACAGCTAAAAAACTTTTTTTAAAAAGCTGCAGTATTGTATGCCAGTGGGTTAACTGTTGTCAGGCTCTGTTGCAATTGTGACGGGTTCAGTTGTGTAGTAGGTAAGCTACTCATTTATCTTAGGATACAAAATCCCATGTTTTGCAAAGTAGTATCAAGATGTAGGGTTCCCATTACTGGGCCGAGGTGAAGCAAACTTTACTTTAAATTTTTAAACTTTTTTTTATTATTAGATACCTTTAAAATCCATTGTCTATCGTTGCAGCATAAAAGTTCAATACATGTGGCTTCCTCAAAACTAGCTTTAAGTACTTGAGTAAATGTACTTTACACTGTTGACCCCCTACACAGTTGCCTGTTAAAAGTAGCCCGGTCCTCATAAATCCACCACAAATATTTCCTCTCCTCCCCAGCATCTTGTCCTTAACAGTCTCGTTAAAACCGGGCCGAGTGTTAAGCCTGTGTCCGTGTGTTAGAGTCTACATGTGAGGCCATAGCTGAGCTTTGTGTAGAGCCGGGAGGTGTGTTCGCTGCCATCACAATGTGACAAAGCTTGTAAATTTTGGCGCTGAGGGCATTCCAGCGACACGCCCACGCACACAAACACACAGGCCACGTGCTTCCGTGCAAAAAACACACATACCGCATATTGACATAAATGACAGAAACCTGTGCTTTGATTTAATTATTACTTGTGTTTTTTTGCATCGAAGTTTTCAGTCATGTTCAAATTAAATCAAAAGTAAGACCATCAGCTAAAATATAAAAATATGAAAATTATAAAAAGACACACATGTAAAGTCAAAGTGTAGACATTGAGTCAATAGCAACATGCGTGCTGTTGGACACACACTCAAACCACTTGAGGCCGTGTCTCAGTCCTAGCCAAGGACAGTGTATCCTGGGCGTGTGATGTAATGGCTGGCTGGTTTTCAGCAGTCACAGCGACGCCCGTCACTATTCTGGACCTGCCAGTAAACAAACCATCTGGGTGTGCGTCGGTTTACTAGGATCTGCCTCTGTTGACATGTTTTGAAGATTTGAAATGCATGGGTATTTTTATTCTATTTAGAATGGCAGGTTGAAATATTCATTTAAGTAGCTACATACCGCGAGAAGTACCCTCAGGTGACCCTCGGCCCTGCTTGACTTGTAGCACGTTAAAACCCAAACCAAAACCCATAATGTGTCATTCGTCTCATAATGCTCTCTGACTTTTCCTACAGCATATGTGGCACGCGGCCCGTACTTTTTTCATAGCAAGTCACGGACATGTTATTTAAAAAGTCTCAGTCATTCCTTTAAAAATGTGGTCATTGTAGGTTTTAGCCAACGGTACTAAAACTAGAGGAAACGCTGCTCGTGTTGAGGATAATTTTCAAGTGGGTGCTCTACTGAGTATTTGGGGCAGCAGGACAGTGTATTGGCAATGAGTCAAATTAAACTACAGCGTGTGTGTGTGTTAATGGCAATGAAGGAAGACGCCACCCAGTGCAACAGTGTGTCCCATCGATGTGATTTTTAATACTTTTTGGACAAGCAATGGCGCTCTATGGCTCAAAGGAAGAAGATGTATCAGGCAGAAGGGGGTAGAGTAGACTAACTGTACTCAAGTAAAAGTACTGTTACTTTTTCATAAACAGTTACTCAAGTAGAAGTCAAATAACTAACTTGAATAAGAGTATAAAAGTACTCACTAAAAAAGTAACATGAGTATTAAGTAACTTCAATGAAAAAGAAGAAACACAGACTCACTTCTGTCTTATTTGTTGTGGATCTGACTGGAATTATTTCAGCCATACAAGGTCTTCTTATTCTTCTTCTTATTATTATTTTTATTTACACACAGGGACGATATTCCTAGTCTGTATCTCTTGGGTATGATCACAAAATATTACGTTATTATACACTATTATAGATAAAGTTTCTTGTTAGGTTCTTTGGTTGTTTGATTTGGCAAATAAATAAGCAAATCTTGTGTATAATAGACCATGTCTGAGTGTCATAAGTGTCATAATCAGGTGTGAGCTAATAACTAATATTGATTTTTTTCAGTCACAATGCCAATTATTGCATTTATATTACATGCATTTACTCTTTCTCAAGTAGCAGGTGAATTGTCCAGCAGTCTGTGTTAATTGGGGTCACTCAGCTCCCACTTGGTGCACTACAGGAAATTAAATGTCCTGTAAATGTTTAGAATGGCCTCTGTGTTTGAAACCAACTGTGTCTCACTCCCTTCATGCTGAACCTGTGTGGCATATGCCAGCGTTTCTGCAACAGCTCTGCTCAAACAGCTGACACAATGCTTTCCACAGTTTGGCTGAATTCATGAGTCATGGTGCTGCTCTCCGGGGCTGAAATGAATGGCCTGCAAGCGCACGCAGTTCCAATCCCTCACTGTCGTTTTACTAGAACTCTTTCATTCCCCCATTCCCGGTCAGCTTCCTGCTCATGAACAGTTATTAGATTAGCTTTACACACACACAGTACATTTATATTAACCTGACACGCCAGATTTGTTTCGCAGAAGGGTTTGTTTCACAAATCCATCTGGGAAAGGAGCCACTAGAAACTGTTTGGAAAAGAGCAGGTTGTCTGCGAAAAAAAACACTTGGAAGGTGACTGGAGGAACCATCTGTCACCATCTATCACAGGCTTAATTCAACCAATCAGATCAACAGTTGAAGAGCTCTATCAGCTGTACCAGTTGCTAAATCAAACTCTTACTGAAAAGGGTTGGGAGAAAACCAAAAACATCTTCTCCATCAAAAAAAGCCCTCAGTTCTGCTCTACGCTCTTCTTTTAATGAAGAAATGCTGTCCAGTTCTGATAAAACTGCTGCTACGGCTAAGCTTCGGGGGCTGCCATTGTTTACAAGCTACCAGTCGCTTCTCACTGTCGTCACATCTAAACCACACATGTAGCTGTCACCTCTATATCCTCAAAGGACGCTAATTGGTTCTATAATTTTTTTTGAATGACCACAGGCGTATAGTTTTAATCCTTGCAAGATGGATTCACAAGATTAAATACCTGTTGTTGTCTCTATCGATTATTGTCCAAAAATGACTTCAGTTCCCAAGCTCTTTCTGAGTAACTTCTTATTCCTCTTGTCCTTGTTTATGAGTCTTTCACTCTGCTCATGAATAAATCAGATTGGAATTAATTAAATAATTGGTATTAAATAATTGATTAATTATGTCTGTCGTTTATCAGGCAAAATCCTATGCTACTGCCAGACAGGATACTGGATGATTCTGCAAAAGCTATGATCAAGGAGAACTTTCTTTTTAACATCCAACAAATCATCCTGCATGAACGAAAGACTTGACGCTCACAGCACCTTCTCCCTTACTACATAAAGGTCATAAATGTCCCACGTTTGCACTGAATACTGGCGCTTGATGTAACTCATGACATATGGAAATATCCAGAATGAGTGTAATGAGTGTAAGAAATAAAAAAGGATCAACATTTGCTGGTCCCAGCCTCTAGAATGTTAGGAGGTTTTCCTTTCATATCAGTGCAATACCAATAAACCAATAAGCCACATTACTGACAGGTGAGGTGAAGACATTCATCATCTCATTACTCATGACAAAGAACTCAAGGCATTGACCTGTTCTCTAAATTCCCCAGATCCAAAACCAATTGAGCATCCATTGAATGTCCTAGGGCTTCCAATGGATGGCAAGCTAGCATGAATTGGTCTTTGCAAGCCCAATCCATTGGACATCTAAACTTCCAATCCATGGATTGGACTTGGCTCTGACCTGTTGAAGCATAGAAACAGGACCTCTGAGGGTGTTCTGGCTGGTATCGGGGCATTGATGGCTGATCCTTTGAGTCCTGTGGGTTGTGAGATAGGGAATCCGTGGATCAGACTTGTTCTGGTATGTCCCTGGGATGTTCAATCGGATAAGGATCTAGGGACTTTGGAGACCAGGTCGATGGCTTGGGCACCATGTCATGTTCCTCAGGCCATTCCTGTGCAGTTTTAGTGATGTGGCAGGGGGCATTGTCCTTCTGGGGGGCCACTACCATCAGTGGATGGGTGATTCATGTCATGTGGCATCCACATGAATGCCAGGACCCAAAGTCTAAAAAAATGATCAATGTTATTCACTTAATCAAACTCCCATAGGTATCATCAAACTCCCCGAGGTAAACTGCAAGTATGGGTAATTGGGCCAGGGATTTGCTCCCATTCAGCCATCCAGTTCATCTCATAGGTGTTGGATTTGAGGTCAGGGATATGTGCAATCCAGTTAGGACACACAACTGGGAAAACCATTTCCTTGTGGACCTGGCTTTGCACATGGGGGTGCTTTCATGTTGGAACAAGAAAGGGCCTGCCCCAAACTTCCCACCAAACCATGAAAAACAGCCCCAGACTAGAAGTATACAAGTATCTGAACATCCTACAGTGTAGGATCCTATTGGAGTTCTGACATCGAAGAGATGCAAATTAATTTCCCTAACGAGCTGAAATCAAGACAGGAATAAAACTGTATTCATGCTTCATACTTTGGACCTCAAAGTGTTTTCACTTGAGGCAGTTACACGGAAATGTTCTAATACAGCCAGCTGCAGTAACACATGGGATCATATCTGTAGGCTGTGGCTGTCATCCACATGGAAGAAATATTTACTGAGTCATCTGTCACAGGAATGACAGAAATAATATATTATAATATATAAGACCCACAGTCATGGGTAGCAGTAGCATCAGCAGCATTAGTGTATCCAATACATCACTCGGTATATAAGTTGACATTTCTCTGCTCATATGACGTGCCTTTGCCTTTGTAAGGGCTGAGCCAACAAGGGTGCACTGGTGTCATCTGCCAATGAAGTCAGGTCAGCTTTCTGTATTGCTTGGTCTCAGGGTCGGAGGTCAAGTGCTGTTCGAGTTAGGTTGCGAGGGTGACTGCACAGGTGGATGTCAGAGCTTCGTGGAGGCAGGACATATCCTTACTCATAATTTATAGTCTGTGTGTATAATGTATGTATTATTATATAAGTTCTGAAACTCATCATAGCTGCTAGCGATTTTTCAGTCAACTCTCTGTTTCTACTACAGGACTGTATTAACTTTATTAAGTGCACTTGGCCTATAGGCTCTGTTCATGTCTTTTTCTTGGCGTCACAAGCGAGTGAGATAATAGAGTGAGTTTTCTGTTGGAGCTACGGACAGGAAATTCTTGAGCAGTGAAGTAATGGCGATAGAAAGGTATTGCCAGGTGTCAGCAGGGTCTTAAAAAGTCTTCACATGTTGTTAATCATATTAGCAAGGTGCGAGACCTTGGGAGAATGTGAATATGGCCATTAAGATACTTTTGTCTTATATTTAGTTTAATAAGTCTTTAATGTTGCATATTCTCTGTATGTTGGGTTACTGGGCTGAACTCTGCCCTCCATGCATTTTGGCTGAAGAGGTTCACATTCATTTAAAAAAAAAAACTTAAAAAAAAAAACTTTAAAAACCTTTAAAAACAAACACTGTATATTACCAGTATTTGCAAATTTTCTATGTAAATAGATATGACATTCCTGGGCATTTTTGCTACATGTTTATCTGTTTACTCTTAAGAAAGTGAAAGTCCCCAAGGTCAACAGCTCGGCCACCACAAACTGATCCTGCTGTGGTAATGTGAGCATTTGATCCTCCGCCCACCCCTGCCGCCTTTGCAGATGGTTCACACCAGGAATGCTGCAGAGCACCATGGGATCCCCGTGAGTTTAGGGAACACTCTATTTTTAGGAGGTGCAGGAGCATGGCTTCTTGAAAAGGCATTTGAAGATATAACCGCTTGTGTGTTCCACTGTGCAGTGGCCTGCAGTTCCTTGTTACAAGTACTGTATATGTAACTTAAAAGCCTTTTTGTGTTGAAGCATTAACTAAGTTATTACAAGAGAGACTAGGGTTGGGCGATGCCTGCTGAATTGGCACATGACGATGTCTACAGTGAAACATCGTGATGGGCGATGACATCGTTGTTTACTGAGGCAGCGTGTCCCCACAGTGTTGTCTTAAGGCAGCAGTTGCATGCTAGCTCACCACTGTAGCTATTTCCCGTTACCACCAACATACATCCCTGTGTCAAGTTTAAAAGCGCCCTCGTCTCCGTAACTTAAAGCTTAGCTATGCTTAATGAGAAAATAATTAATGGGACATGGAGACGTAATGTTAGTGCACTGAGCAGTAACTTCTTTACATACCCTCTCCCCACATATCACAAACAACAACAACAATGCCTCTTAACTGTGCTCTCTGGTGAGGAGCCTTTTACATCACGATGTTACAATGGTCAGGGATTAGTAGTCGATGGCTGTCAGCCATCGCCGATGGACAATGGTATTGTTCATCAGCCCAAGCCTAAGAGAGACCGTAGAATTCTGTTTCTCTACTTTTTTCATTGAAACTGAATGTGTACCTTGATTAAGTAAGTGCATAAATGTATGGGTTCTTCTTCCTGAGCATCAGAGAGAGATGTTATATATCTGCAAGGTATAGACACATGCCTATGCTGTTGTATGTACCACATGTGCAGGTGATAAGCTGTAAACCCTTGTCAATGGTCAGTGTATGTTCCCAGAGGCTTCCAGTGGTGTGACTGTATGCAGAGCAGAGATGTAGTGTGGCATTGCTCAGATAGTTGCCTGCCTGGCTGCGACCTTTGACAAGACAGCATCAGTAGTGGCCGTCAGCCAGTGAACAGACACCAGAGCGGCTGATTGATGATATGGACAACTGGGCCTGGAGAAGACAGCGCTCTAGAGGTAGAGAGGGATGGGAGGAGGGGGTGGGACATGCCACATGCTCCTGTGCACAGTAGGAAAAGGCATTTTTAAGTAATTCCCATTATGCTGAGTAATCGCACACTTGCAAAACAACAAACAAACAACAGAATAAACAAAAGCTTAATCTCCAGTGACCAATTCGTGATGAGCTGGCTAATCTACTCTGCCTTGGTGGCATCGCAACAGCCTGTCTTAATAAGGTGATGAAATGAAAGATTTACTGTGTTTACTTTGTAGATAAACTTCCAATGATCACTTTTACTCCTCCGCCTGTAATGTTAGATAGAATGATGTCTTAATCGTTAATGTGATCTATTCATTTTGCTATGTGAATCTGTTCAGATAATCATAGAAAGCAGTTACACCACTGCATCCTGTCCAAAGGATTTGAACTTTTTATACAGAACAGGGTACATTTTTATATTTGTCATTTTAAAAAAAATGTGATTACGCTTTACATTGAACCATTACTGACGTCCAACATGAGTACTTGAGTACTCATACCTTTTTCTCTCATTTACCCAGCTCCATCTCTCCCCCAAAACTTTCATCTGTTTCTATGAGCACAGAAATGTTAAGGAATTCAGGTCTGAACCTTTGACCCCCTTTATCTTGAGTTGCTTGCTGGGACAAGAATTTAGTTGGTGCAAAATATGCCTATTTAGGTGTGCGTTTTTGCATCCAGTTTTGAAATTGCTTTCTTCCTCACTCAGCTGCTGGTGATTTGTGGTATGACCGGGTTATTCAAGTGGGATCTGGAAGATGCATTTGTACCAGTGTTACACAGAATATATATAACTCTGTAGACTGAAGCAGGAAAACATGTTGGTACCATCATTGGACTTAACAGGGGGGCACAGCAGGGAAAATGGTACCATCCTTTATCCACAGATCTAAGGGCACAGGGCAGATGGTGGTTCCCTGATTACTTGGAATTTTGAAGTACCTGAAACAAGAAGATGCAAATTACTGCCCCACCAACTGCTAAGACCAGCAAACTCTTTTAAATACAAGCAGTGAACTTCTCACCACTCTCCCACTGACATATGATTGGACCCTTATCACAGATCACTACTACTGTCTTGGTAACTGGTAGCCTGGATGTCTGGAACAACTTGCTAGATTCTACATCTGGCCCCTAAAGATCATCTCCTGTGTCCTCTTCCTCCCCGCCCTCCTTTTCTATTTGCTGTTTGAAGAGGAAGTACAGACACTGGATCCCCCCCAACAGGTGCTAGGGTGCAGCAATGCACTCCGGGTCGGATTAGGAGGCAGAACCCCTCCCAGCTCCCCTGTGACTACCAATCCCTTCTGCCAACCCTCCTCCCAACCCCTACCACTTTCGGGCTGTCGTCTTTTCCAGATGGTTGCAATCAACTCGGCCTCAGACCATTTTTACAAGGACTCAAGACTTTCCCCTCCTAAATTCTTGTCTTTATTGGTTAGCATGCCCGCATGTACACTCAACACTGGTAGCTTCAAAACAGCCGCACCTCTTACCACCAATAGAATCTAGTCAACAGAGTCCAAAATCCTTCTTCTTGTCTTGATTCGTTTTGGAATTTTCAAGTCAGAGATCAGATTTTAATCTGGAAATACAGACTGAATGAAAGCAGCTCTGTGAATTTTAGCATCATCCAAAGAAAGCTTTCTTGAAGAATTTCCTTGCTCTATGTTTTGATTATACATGCTCACCCCAAGATTATTTACTGTCACATACTTCTGAAACTTTTTGGGTTATTATCCTTAAGAGATCTGTGGCTATGTGGCTGTATTTGTCTTGGACAAATAGACACACACTCTGCAAAGCTGAAAAAAGGGCTTTGTTGCTTCTGGTGGGTGAGAGGTCCTTGTAAAACTTGTTAAAGAATTTGTTGCTTCTGTAGAGATTGGAAAGACTGATGGCTGTTTTAACTCTCCTGTCATGTAGCCCCCAGGCAAGTAGGTCACAAATGGGCCAATTCTTAACTTGTATGTCATTTTGGATACTGTGGTGTTCCACTTACACTAAATTTATTTTGTAACTTGACTCGTACTACAGTTTTTCAAATCCATCTTACTTGAGCCTGAAACAGAAATACTCATTAGTCCATGAGGAAGAAAAATGTTGTTGAATGAAGAATGCTTTATTTATAGCTTTGTACATTATAATATCAGAAAGACCAAAGACTAGACCGGCATTACATCTCAGACAGGAAATTACTAACTTGATTAACTTGAAATGGTTATAACTAGATATATAGTGTAAATGGTTGGCTCATTTTGTCACTTTGGGAAGAATCAGACAAGGTGCTTAATGCACAGATATGAGACTTATATCAATTTTCTTATCTTACTCATGTATTTCCCAAAATGTTCAACTAATATTCTGAAGTTTTTTTGTTTTGTTTAAGCAAGGGTGTTTCAAATTCAAGTTTAAGGGTTGGAGTGAACCTCAATTTCAACAATCTCTCCATTCTAACAGAAAAATCTCTTTAAATTTATAGGGTGAAAAGTGTCAGGTTGGTTAAATGTTCTTTTCCTTGCCCTACATAGTGGAGTAGAGAAAAATATTATAGGTTTAACCCTAATCTAAATCAAAATATTGTGCCAATAAAACACCCAATAAACACCCAATGAACTAAGCAAAGCTTAAACAAGGATAATGTCCACCAAAGAAAGCAGCTCTGTTTGCCTTACAGCTATTATCCCAACATTTACTTCCATCTCTGTCTCTTTCTCTAAATCAGTTCATTTGATGAACTCCTCTTTCCAAGCCCAATTATCAGTAACCATGGAGGCCTGATGAAACCGGTCTGACGACACAAATGTTTCCTGTGAACACAAAGGACCTTTTATTCTGCTGATGCCCCAGTCAGTATTGTAGAGGCTGATCAGTTTGGGAACATATTCTGCCAGGGTTTTGATGAAAGGGGAAAGGGCCAGATATTCTGATGGATGTACTGTTAGGTGGGAGATGTTAGGCTCTAACAGTCTGTTGCAAACGCTTCAGGGATGTTGTGGTACTCTTATGTTTTTCATTGCTGGTGTTGACATAATTTTTCTTTGCACAAACCTTCCTTCCTGTGTGGCACAAAGGAGAGTAACTGTAACTGATTGATCACTATGTTCCCACATCAGTGTTTATGTAGACTTTCTAGGCTTTCCACTTTATGTGGCTTATCACATTGTGGGGACATAAACCTGTTGACGTACATTGTGGGGACTCACATACTTTGAGTACATAAAGCTGGTCCCCACAACATAAATCATTCAATTTTAGAGTTAAGACTGGGTTTCATTTCCAAATGATGGAAATACATTTTTGTCTTTGTGTGTGTGCGAGCTAAAGAAAAAACATTGTTTTTTCATATCCTTGTCTGATGTGACATCCTCCATGATGACTAGGATATTTTTGGATAAAAGCCATGTTTTATTGCAATAACAAAAGATGACACTGCATGAAGCAAGATTTGTGTGTTTATTGAAGTAAAAAGATGGTACTTTATGTTTGAATACCAAAATTGGGACAAACATACTATGTGAAAATAAAGGGGTCACTTACATCAGTTTAAAGGGGCAGAAGGGATGTAGATTACTTTTTTTTTTATTAATGCTACATAGAAGTAGTCTTTTATGTTAGTACACATTTCTTATGTCTTATCTTCTCCATGTCTCTTTCTGCCAACAGTGTTTCAGCAGCAGGCTGTCCACAGCCCTCTGGAGCAGCAGAGGCAGAAGCAAAAGCAGGGAGGAGGCGGACCAATCCCCTGTCAGAACTGTGGGAAGCCCTGCAAAGGGGAGGCGCTCAGGGTCCAGAACAAACACTTCCACATCAAGTGCTTTGTCTGTAAAGGTATGTAACAGCCAGCTATCAACTCTCACCTCTGCACTGTCATCCAACAATCAGAACTCTCACTGCCTCGTAAAAGACCGTATCAAATCTGAGACTGGCATTTTGTTTGTAGAGCAGAAACAGAGCCCCCAACAGAACTTTTTACGGATGTGTAGAACAGACAAAAGTAATATTGACCTTTTGACAAATACATCTCAAACAAACTCTGCCAACCTATTGATGGTTAATATTTCAGTTATCGATCTTGCCGACCCACAGCTACTTTAAGAACAGCTAAGCTAGGGAAAAAGGTGTCGTGACTGACTAGTGCTATCATATCCCCAGTTGGCTAGCATGTTCATCAGCTGTAGCTCACCGACAGGGAATGCAAGTAGTCACTATGTTACCAAACATCACATACGTTGTGTTCTCTCTGCCACTTTTTGGTGTGATGATGATAATAATATTTTTCTATTTTCATTGAATGTTGCACGGATTCAGCCACTCATAAACATTACATAGGCTATGACTTTGTGACCAATATTGAATCCACATTTGTGTGTGTGTGTGTGTGTGTGTGTGTGTGTGTGTGTGTGTGTGTGTTACTGGGTGGGTGACTGCAAGTGTTAGATACTTGAAAGATGAGCACGCTCTATGTGCGTGTGAGCTCGCCGGTGGGTGCGGGTGCTGGATTTTCTTTTTCTTCTTTTCTTTCCCATGTGACCGGTGTTTTATTGGAGTGTGTGTTTGCGCCCCTCCCAGCCCAGACCCTCGGCACAAGCCTCGTGTCAGGCCGCTGTTGTTGTCAACACACACTCCAGTTGCTAGGCTACCGGCGGGGTCGCTACAATGTCGACGGCTTCCTGGAGTTTATCGCCTTTCTTACTTGCGCTGACCAGCAGACTCCCTGTCTGTACACTCCCTGTCAACCCACCTCCTGCTCCCTCCTCCTCCTCCTCCTACATCTTTAACTCTGTGAACAAGGGAGCAGGAGGAACAGGGTGTGAACACGTGATGCATTAACTGCAATTAATGATCAGCTTGTTTGAGCATTATCTTAAAGCAGCTTTCCATTTTATCGCAACTCCAACCTTATTTTCATAGTTTTGGCCATCACGCCTGTCCGTAACAACATCATTGCATTTTCACTAATGTAATAGTGAAGATTTGAGAATGTGGTGACATCACTGAAAAGTCCAATGGGGTAAAACAAGATCAAGCTAAAGGTCAAGGTTGTAATGAACTGGAATGATCCTTTAGCTGTTCTAGATTGTACATGATCAGCTACTTTCAATTCCTGGAGAGAACGGTAACAAGATTTGGCTTCACTGACCAGCTAATGTTTGCAGCTACAAAGAAGAAGTTTGTTTACATGAGGAGTGCTCATATATAGTCAGTCATCCCCAGTCGTGGAATCTAAATGAATACTCATGTGCTGTGCTTGAGTACAACTTTAAGGTAGTTAGTGGCCTTAAGCTTCAAAATATGACACTCTACCTACTCCTTTAGCACTGTATGCTATGTCTAGTCGAAGCTTCCTCACAAACCATTCACATGTTATGACATATTATGATCTTCGGACTGTTGTTAACATCAAGCGATCGTGGTTTGGTTATATTTAGGCACGAAAAATACTGAGGGTTAGGAAAAGATCATACTCTGGTTTACAGTAACTACGTTCGGTCTTGTAAACTTACAGTTACATAAGTCGCTTAAGTTATGTAATTCACGCCAAGTAACATAAATAACATAAGCACGTCACTTGCGCAATTTACATACGTTAACTTACATAAGAAGGGGCAGTGTATAACCCTTCCAGCCACCCCACAAACACAAACCTTTCTGACTCCTTATACTAGTGCACAAAAAGTGATGCTGTAGGGGTAACTACAGCAACTTAGAAACATACGGTCACTGATCAGGTCACTGTATTTGATGCACTGGGAGTGAGATCAGGCTGGTTGGGACAACACTGTGATTATGGTCTAGTCAGGTCTGGGTGCAAAAATCTCTTGGTTAGGGCGAGGAAAACATCATGCTTTGGTTTACATCCAGGTGTGGACTGACAGGGATCTAAAAAGTCAGGAAAGTCAGGAGTCATGGAAATAAAATGAACCGTAGCAGGCTGAATGGGATTCAGATCGCTCGCTCTGCAATTCAAACCTGAACATCAAAGCGAAGACATCTGCATCTGCAGACATCTCTCCAAGTCGGCAGCCAAGTTCAGCACAGCGTGGTGCTCACTTTTAAGTTAATGTTTTCTCTTTGCACATTTTTATGGATGAAATATGTTCCCCTTTACTCTTTGATTTACAGACCATGAAAACTCTGTCAAGGTCCGACTCACTGCACTCTGTCAAAGATGTCAAGATTAACCTGGAAGACAATTGAGCCCATGACCCCTGACTATAATTATTATTTTTATGGAGCCAATTATAACCAGCCTTGGTGTTAGCCAGCAGACTAACAGAGCCAGATCTGAAGTGAAGAACCGTTAACACTGAGCTCGGCATGTGTAATTAACACCAAGCTGCATTAATGTGTGCTAATGTTAGCCTCTTTAGCATTGGCCAGGTATCAAGATAGCTCTGGGCTTTCTAGTAGTAAACATAGCCTCCATGGTCCACATGGTCATTAGAGCATCATGACCGGAAAACAAGAAAATAAAAAGATAATCTATTAGAAAAGAAGTAAAGATATGTTATATCATGGGCATGGGAAACATTTAAAATTAGGGTTCAGGGTATGAAGGTGATATCGCACCTTCATACCCTTCATCCCTTTTTGTTTTTGTTTGGTTAAATTGTTCCTTCTTTACTTCTTCATTTCATCTCTTTCTTTCTCTCCCTCTGTTTAAGTCTCATGAAATAATAATTTTAAAAAGTCGAAATAGGTTTTTTTGTAGCCCTTTGCCTCCTGTCTAAACGCGACATCAGCTTCGAAAAAGGGATTCTGGGTGACTAACTGGCCATCACATATGCTTGCCTGTGGATCTCAGCTAGCAGAGCAGCTTTGTAGCTCGATACAGAGCTGTGGTGAAAAATAAACCGGTTTGCAGGTTTAATGTTAATAACAGGCACAGGATCTTTAAAGTATAAGTAAATCATTTATTAGCCATTAATAGAGACAGTTCGTACAACTAATAAACCCCTCATGAAGCTTATTATAAAGTGGTACGCCTGTGTTTAAGCACACATTGTAGCACTGTGCTTCAAACTCAGAAGTGCATGTTAATATTTAATTTTTTTTTTTCGTTTTGCTGAATATTTTGTTGAAACAACAATCTCACCACCATTTAGTAGTTGTTGTGGAACTTTCACTCACATCACATGGTCTGTCATGGAATTCTTTCATTTATAATTTGTTTTGAACATTTTTTGGAACAGTGTTATTGTGTCACATTTAACCTAATGTTAAACCACTGCCAACGTGTGATGTACTTAAAAAAAACATTGCGACTTTAAACTTTGGAGCATTTGATGAGTAATTGCTGTTTTCATAGTAGCTGCGGTCAACAGCAAGCTGTGAGCTGAAGAAAGTGTGTTTTATTTAGATACCAACTGCGGCTGTCTCTGTTTATCCTGTTGTGTCTGCTGGTCAGACGCCTTTAAGCCGACACTGAGAAACCATCAATAGCAGAGAGCTGCACACAGCTGCACAGCGACCTGGCAAAACAGCTCAGACTGACTTCGTACCCTAGTCTGTTTTTGCTTACGTAAAGGGGCCGTCACATCATCCAAATAGCATTTGAATTCAGCGGGGAATAGTCAAATGTGAAAATATGTGGTCACACCCTGATGTGGAAAAAGACTGCTTGGAAACAGACGTATGTAGAGTTTAAGAGTTGGAATGGTGACAGACTAATTTCTAGTAGATGCACTTTCCAAGCACAGGAGTGGTATCTTTTATTGCCCTCCACTTGCCTCTCCATAAAGTTAAAAACGGTTTTATTCATGAAGTTGGCATAGTCTGCCAAGATGGGCTGTTTCTCATTGCCACATACATGTCATTTTGGACAAAAGCAAAACAATTTTATATACAAGCTTATAAGATACAAGCTCAAAGACACAGTTAATGTCTTGCCTTGAGTTGGCAGCTGTTAGTCAAGATCTTAGGGTGCCAGACTTTGACTCGGCCAAATTCCTGATTTCTGATATCACATAAAAAGGAAGTTCCAGTGTAGGGGAATTCAACAAACAGAGCTGGTTTAGGTGTCCTCTCTAGTTCACTCTAGTGTCTCTAGCCACCACTAGTTCCTCGAGGGTTAAACTCTTGCGTATTTGGCCACAAGCACATAGCTCCGAAACCTGGCAAGATGGATCTGTGAGTTGCAAATCAAGCTGCCTCACAAGGTACATGTATTTGCTGAATGAAGACCCTGAGATGTGGGGAAAAGTTCTGTAAAACTGGAAAATGGAACTAATCCATTGAATACAATCAACCTCTTGGAGAAATGGTAATTAATGTATAGCTACTCAACGTATTTGATCAAACATGTTGGTTTGTACCTTTCATTGTCCGTATTAAATGTTTCAGTGCCCCATTTTACAACATACACAATGTCATATGACACATAAGGCTCCAAAATAACATCAGGGCCAATGAATTCCAAAGAGTCCAAACTTTGATCACCTGAGCTTGATCTTTTAACAGTCGCTCAAGGTCCACTTTATCTCTAGTTCGAACTGTAACGACCCTTTTGCCAAATACCAACTTTGATATTTGATGAACCTGCCCAAACCTGGATTACGCTTGGTTATGTTTTTCCAATGCCAGTGTGTTTAAAATTCTTGCTTTCCACTTTAGCAGCACATGGCAGTGACAGAGACTCACATGCCTAGGATGGAACACCAACTGCGATCTTCTAATCGAAAGTCATACTTCAAACCGTCGTCCACCACCCCAACCTTCACGTCCTCACTGTCCACCTCGCCACGCAAAGGGCGTGCCCTTTAACTGCTTCGTTCTTGCACTGCCGCTATGATTGTAGTCGTTGCTTGGGATTGTGGGGATTGTCTTTATAAGATAGAGTTAGCTCGGAGTCAGAAGTGACAGAACCTCACTTTTATGCCAAAGCTTTTTTTAGGTCGAATGTCACGAGTGCTCAGAATGATCAAAGGTTGGAAAATATACTGTTCCATGACAACTGAGCAAATTCACTCTGTTAATAAAGACAGTGTGACATGGTTGAAAGCTGCGAAAACAAGTCAGGAAGTGGATCCGGGCTTGAAATTGTTTTGTCAGCTACTGCTTTCACCTACTGTCAAACTCTCCAGCATATTGTTGCTTTCTATTTGAGGGATAAAGACAATTCACCCGCAAAGACTATAATTGTAAAACTTACAGCTATGACTCTATTTCATGCAGTCGGTCTTCCTTTGAGGTTTGACAGATTTATGGATTGCTTTGTTTTTCGTACAATGACCCAGCCTGAGCGTGTTTCTTCCTGGAAGTCAGCTTGGTAAACAGACGCTGCTGGCCACATGTTGAAGTCCTGATGGTGTTATAATAGCAGATGGTTGTGATGTTCTCAGTAGGGTGTTGGCTTTTGGATTTGTCTCCTTCTTGGAAGCCGAATGACTAGAACAGAGCCATGGGGAGTGTGTGTGTGTGTGTGTGTGTGTTCGTCATTGGGCCAGGAGTGCTGACCTCACAAACGTGTGTGGGGGGAAAGGAAAGCATGCGCACTAAAACGGAGTTAAATGGCAGTCTTTACATGCATGCCATACTGTGCAAATGATACACATGGATGAATACAGTTTATTTCATTTTAAAATGTTTATGGAATTAACAGATTTTTAAACAGGTGTACAACTTGAAAAATGCAACACATCCTCAGACCGAAATGACTGAATAGCCCAAGATAGACCCATGCTGGTGACGACCCCTGTCTCCATCTCAAGCATGCGTCAAAGCAAGTCCAGCCAAGCCTACACATGTGTATGGAAAAAGCCCCATAAAACTAGTTGGTTAGGTTTAGAAAAACATCATGGCTGGGTTAAAATAACTACGTTACCTACATAAATTTAGCCGTTAACTTACCTATGTTACATATGTAACTGTGGTTTCGTTATTGTTTTTCGGTGACTAAACTCAATACGTTAGTACGATAAACTCACTGTTGACTTTTGGTTTTACACTGAACACGTACAGCAGTCTTCTGGGTGACAATCCTGCGCTTGGTTGACCCACTCATCTATCCTTTATCGTCTGTTGTATAATTTAATATAATTTGTTGTAGGCCTGCACGATTAATCGTATTTTCATCGTCATCGCGATGTGAACGTGCGCGATAAACCCATCGCAAAAGCTGGTCTGAAGTGCGATAAGTTTTGTTTACATCCGCCATGCTTTCACACTCAGCGTGCTGACATTTGGCCAATCAGATGCGGCCATTGACACATGGGCAATGCATGCACACCGTTTAGCAGATGACGGCCAGCTCTGCTCACGTTCCTGCTGAAAACTAGCAGCCAGAGTAAACAGGATGTCGGAGGCAGGAGAGCAGAGCGGTGAAAATGCCGACGAAACGCTTGTGGCAAAAAGAAATAGCGGCTCCGCGGTTTGGAGATACTTTGGACTTAAGCCAGAAGACAATTTACAGACTCAGGTACTGTGCAGGACCTGCAGAACAGTTGTACCAACGTCCAGAGGTAACACCACCGACCTCCACCACCACCTGCTGCACCACCATAAAGAGCTGCACGAGCAATTTAAGGCCAGTCAGTCTCGAGCGCAAACGTCGAGCTGCGGTCAAGTAACACGACCATCACTGCAGCAACAGTAACATGGGTAAATTAATGTTATAAGGGTTTTGTTCAATAAAAGCATGCTCAAAAATATTTGTTTCTATTTTTTTATTTAATTGTCATCAGCTATTAAGTGTTTAAGAGTACATCAAAGCAGGGAATCTATTAATGCAGAAAAATCTGAAAGACAGGAACTGTATGCAAACTTAAATATTTTCTTATTTATCGCAAGTCATATCGTCATCGCAATATTGAAGGGTGTCATCGCACATCGCACATTTTGCTCATATCGTGCAGGCCTAATTTGTTGTATAGTTCAAACCCCCAATATCGTTTACAGACCAAATGCTTGATACAGCTTTGACCTAAGGAGCTCGCCTTACTGATGGCCACATACCATTTCCCTTTGTAATTAATGTAACCACCTCAATGTTAAAGGAAAAAAGAGAAAAAATATGACTTATTAGGAACCCATCTTAGCCTTCTAAAAAAAAATTGTATTTGAGTCAATTTTAATGTGTGATATATATGTGATTTGATCTCCTCTGTCTTATTCCTTCTTTTTCCAAATGTGTGTCATGAGATACAGTGTAGTCCAGTGGTTGAGACAATGGACAGACCTCCCCTGCTTGTTGCCTCATTAGATGTCTGCTTGCAATTTGAAGCGGGTCTGGACCACTGTGAGTCCAATCAACCTGTCAGAAGCATGAACCTTGAATTGTTTTTTCTCTCTCGCATTTACAGTCCCATAACTGGTCGGATCAATACCAGCAGGCTGGTCAATAATACATACGGCAATATAGTCAAGGTCGTGGAATAGACAAGTTAATAACAAGTCCCTGTTCGCCACCCCCCCATCCAACCACACACATCACAGCACACACACACACACACATTTATGATGAGTCATTGTAAAACATGAGGTGCAGTCAAGGTCCCATATTCCTAGCAGGGAGCACATAGCCCATGTATATTTAACCCTGCTCACGCTCACACACATGCACAGTGGGAGTCATTGTGAAACACGAGGTAGAGTCAAGGTCACACTCGTGCGAGGACATAGCACACATATAATATGACACCATATCATACCGCGTCTGTGATGCCTCTCGAGGCGTATTGTGTTAGAAAGACACATCTTCCGCATCTGTCTTTTGCACACGCACACCCTCACACACCGGACACGCTCTCTCGGATGTGCCTTTATATTTTAATTCTCCGAAGCAAGCTCAGACCTGCTGAATTGGATTAGGCCGCATTACATCTATCTTACATGACATGCAAATTCAATTCATTTGTAGTGTGCCATATCCTGTGTTTTCCTCCTCAGTGGAGGGCGTGGCTGAGGCCTACACAAACACACACTCACGCACACATGCACATACATAATGCATAAATAAGCATATCTGTGCATGCCACCATGTGGGAAAAAAGTTGTTAACAAGCTTGGACGAAAAAGAGTAAATATATCAGTTGATACCAAATAATTCTGCGCTAAAAGCAGTCTAACTTTTGTTTACAGTATGATTGACAGAGGAGACCACTCTATGAGGCAAAAAGATAAGAAAGAAGCAGAATAGAGCACTATGAACGCCATCTTGGCAGAACTCGGATCGCACCGTAAGAAGTTTAAGACACTTAAATCACGGAGCGCCTCACTCAAATCACAGATTAATGAGCCGCTGTCAAGGTCATAAGCGATTAATTTGCTAAAAAAACGGGGATTAGCATTCATTCTACTCCTGAGAAATATATGTGGCTCTTTGGCTGCTAAACGCTACTTTTGTCTGTTTGTCGTTTGGTGCTCTGCAGATAGTGTACTGTGCCTGGTGCTTAATCGGCTACCCGCAGCGGCTAGAAACAATTTAATTAGCGCGATAAGACCGAACCAAAGCAAGAAAAACCGCAGCTGTAAAACCAAAACTGGTCAAAGACGCCAAAACACTAGAGTTGAGGGGAACTACAGAGGCGAGTTACAACTCTGTAGCTCCCGTTTCGCAAATGACTCATTTAATTATTTTCATAAACGTAGGCTGGTAATTTTTATTAATAGTTACTGTAGCTTCCAATTTAAAAAAGGAAAATAAATTAAAAATCTGACCAGCCAGCTGCCGATACTTGATGCTAGACACACATGATGGTTGTTACCACACATTTTGTTTTGATACTCTCGCTCTAGTTTCAGCTCGATTAGGCACAGCATGTCCAAGCCACCGGATCCATTCCTCTTCTCTCCCTGGACTTTGCTTGAACACGAGTAAAACAGATGCGCTATATTTTATTTACTAATCACAACAGGGCACATTTGTTGCGCATCACTCCACTCGAGCGTGTAACTTCCTCGCTCACTCGACATGCTGAGCCGGCGGAAGAGGAGAGCGGGCTTGGCTCTGAGATCCTCGGGAGCAGAGGGAGCGGATTCGACAGAACACTGAATTCCTCCGAGAACCTCTGCGTACGTTATGTAAGTGGCCTCACAGCGCGTGAGATAAGCCCTAAGAGATGGGAGTAATTTGACCTTCGACCTTGCAGTGCACCCTGCACCTCTCAACCGCAGTGCGACCTTTACACTCACATTGGCAACGTGAGAAGCGCTAGTCTTGTCGGCACTGTTATTGTTTGGAAAAGAGTTTATTTTTTCAGCGTTTTCCTGCTTCTGAAGTTCAAATCATCTCACGGACTTACAGATATTACAGAAAGTCATGAAGTGTAATGATCTCAAAGAACCACCCAAACTCATACTGGCTTATTCACGCACACACTCTGTCACCACACACCTGTAGTTCAAAAGGTCAGACCCCGGAAGTTTTATCTTGCCGCGGGCGCGCAGCTCGACACATTCTGTTCTGCTGAGCTGAGTCTCAGGACAGAACGACTAATTAGCTGCATTATGATCTCATCCACCGACGGCCCAAGTGCTGGGCTGAACACACACACACACACCCTTGGTTGTCATGGTGATGGAATGGTTTCAAAGTGATGAAACTGCTGCTTGAACATAACATTTAGTCGAATTTTGAACAGGGTTCAAGGCTGATTCTGATACTTTTGTATTTGGATCGTGTGCCGAACATGGACATTGTTTCTGTACTTTTTCCATGTCTTTGCTGAGTTTTTGAGGTATTCGCTTTCACTGTCAGTATTGCATCACGGTAAGGGTGGAAAGCCTTTACGACACCAAAAACTTTCAACTAAAAACTAAAGAAAACGGAATTGTTTAATTAACTTCTCTGTTGTGGACTGGAGAATGTCATGAATCGTTTCCTTTGGTTGCAGTCTGTTGTTGAACTATTTCTGTGAGACCAGAGCAAAGTGAACTTGAGTCCCCGCCCAATTAAATCCGATTTACTGACTCCCACATCCAGGTCTGCTTCATTTCTTCAGCCTCTGCCTGCCTTTTAACAGGTCCAAAGGAAATGAAGGATTAAGGAAAGACGGATAGGAGAGATGAGAGCAACAAGAAAGGGATGAGTGGAAGACAGCTCTGATTGTTTCCATTAGTGATGATGTGCGAAACGGAAAGCGCATCTTCTAACTCCCTCCCATTTATGTAATGCACTCAGACGCACACTTTTTTATCTGCATTAGAGGGATTTATGCCTCTGTAGTACCATGTTTTGTTGTGCAGATGGAAAGAATAATAGAAAACAGTTAGGTTTGCTGTCACCTTTTAAAGGATGTAATGCCTTTTAGTAGTGTTAGCATGATAAATGATAAATGAGCTCCCACTTGAGCTCATATGGGCTCTGCGGCTGAGCAGCTTAAGCAGTTACTGTATAATAAAGCAAGAAGAGGAGTCTATGTGCCAATTGGCAGTGCAGGTATAAATATACAGGGATTGAAAGATGAGCTAATGGGAAGCTGTGTCTGGGTGAGAATTCCTGTCTCCATCTCTTCCATATCTCTACATCTCTGACTGTGAAGCATAGCTGTTTTTATTCCAAGTCAAGTCTCAAGCCATTTGAAAGAAGTCTGAGTCGGGTCTCAGGTTTGTCAGATCAACAATTAAGTCATGTCTTGACTCTGTCGAATAAAAAAAAAGTCTCAAGTCATTCAAGACAATAAGAAGTCTAAGTGAAAATTCAACTTGTTCAAGATCAGTCCAAGTCAGGTATCAGGTCGGTCAGAAACATCTCAAGTCAGTCAAGACAGGTTCAAGTGAAGTCTTGTGTCTATGTGAGCAAGTCTCAAGTTAGGTTTCAAGTTTTTTGAGACAAGTTCAAGTCAAGTCTCAAGCCTGTCAGATCAGGAATCAAGTCAAGACTTGAGTCATTGAAGACAAGTCGCGTTTTTAGTTGTCAAAATAAATCTCAAGTCATTCGAGACAGTTACGAGTCTATTCCGGAGTCAAGTCATGTTTCGGATCTGTCAGAGCCAATCTCAAGTCATATAAAGCAAGTCTAAGTTTTAGTCACTCTATACAAGGCAAAGTTTCAAGTCATTCGAGACAACGACAAGTCTGCTCTCATGTTTGTCGGAGCAAGTCTCAAGTCCAGTTTAAGGTCTGTCAGAGAAAGTCTGAAGTCATGTCTCAACTCAAATGCAAGTACAAGTCAGTTCCCAAATTGGTTGATTGTCAAGGTATTCAAGGGTCTTCTAGACTCTCCAAATTTAATATGTGGGAAACACTGGGCTGGTTGAATTACAAATTTATTTAATCTTGTTCAAGAGTTATTCTAGTCCAGCGCTGGTAATGCTGACCAAAAGAGCACCATGCTCCGTCAGAACTGGCTTCATTATGGCTTTTTGGCTTAACAAATGGTTCTATAAAGAACTACACTTGTGAGAGTTTTGGTGCTTTAAGTGTGCTTTTAGACTCCAAGTTTTTTCTTCTTAAAACCTTTTATACTGTTGACAAAAGAACATTTAGGAATCCTCTTTTTCATGGTGTCCTTTTGTATGTTATCCATCCATCCATCCATCCATCCATCCATCCATCTTTCCAATCTGCTGTTGTTCACACCATCAGCCCAGAGCACTATCTCATTCTGGACAGGTTGCCAGACATCTGAACCGGATGTAAGGGAGCCGGTAGCAGCCGCTGGAAAGTATGCCGTCCACTTCCTGAGAAAACATTCCTGCTCGTATTGTTGTGGTTGTTTTATTAGCATGCTGTAACCCCTGTGAGGGCTTGATAAAAGTGTAATGGTACAAATACTGAAGGAAACATGATGATCAAAGTTTTTACAAGGGGATAAAATGGTGGGAGAGCTGCGTTATTACGCAACTAGAAGGAAAATGTTGAGTTTTCTATTTAGTGCATGGGAATTTGGACATGCAGTGTAAACGTTCAGTGTACTTTAATTCAGTGGAAGTTCTCAGTCACTTGGAAATTACTCTCATCCCTGAAGCTTGATCTCACACATGCATTTAGCAGTCTTGCGACATCACAACAAGAAATTGCCTCTACCAGTTGACAAAATTAAATGCTACGAAACCACAACTCAGCACCGACCTAAGGATTTGTGCTTCCCAACAGATTCGGTACTGTTTTATGTTCTTTAAATAGAACTCAAACAGCGAGCAGCATTTGCAGCAGCACCGAAAGCTGTGACTCCAAGCTGGAGGCTATGATGTACTTGAGGTTGCAAAATGAAGTAACCTTCATTACCAAGAGCACTGCAGCCTCGCACGACAGAAACTACAACCACATTGTCATAATTATGATGAACAGGCGGCTGTAGCTCAGTGGGTAGAGCAGGTTGACTAGTGATCGGAAGTTCGAATCCCGGCTCCCCTGGGCGGAGCTGAGCTACATGTTGAAGTATCCTTGAGCAAGATACTGAACCCCAAATTGCTCTTGATGTGCAGCTGGCACCTTGCAGGGTGGCCTCTGCCATCAGTAAGGGCCCTGCGAGGAGCTGGCGACTTGTCCAGGGTGTATCCTGCCTTCACCCAGAGACAGCTGGGATTGGCTCCAGCGACCCCTTGAAAAAAAGGGATAAAGCGAGCCCTCAAGCAGGGCTTTACTTGGCCTGGCTCAAGTGAATAACTAACTTGCTAATGATTGAGCCAGGTGAACCTGAAGGCAGCTCAGGCCTCATGACAAGTTGCACCATGCATGACAGGAAAAACCCATACGAGTGTGGAAACATTCAGATAGACATAAATGACAGCAATAGTGTAATGTTTTTCAGAGGTTGATGGGGTTAAAATGTGTTAAAATGCTAGCATTAGCATTAGCTCAAAGCACTGCTATGCAGTAGTAGAGCTGCCGGCCCAGATGTGGCATGGTACATGTGATATATGAAATTTTTGGATTGCTACTTGCATGGCTGAGCATCACTACATTTAAGCGAGACATTTTTTTCCCTATATGTTTGAGAAAACCAATTCCTCTATTGTGTACACCGAAGTAACTTCCTTCATCCACGTTGAAATATAGAGCAAAGTTGGGAAGGCTCTCTTGGTATTTGACTGGTCCCAGTGGGCAGATATTTGGCTGTTGGTTGGAACTTTGTGTATAATCGTTCGAGCTGTCATGTACAGCATCCTGGACATCAGTTGACACTCAGACTCTAATGAGAGCTGGAAAGCCCACCAGCACTGCTGCGACTGTGCCTGGGTGTGTCTCAGCCTGTTCTGTAGATGTGTATGAGCTCTCAAAGTACATGTTATGGCTATGTGTGATTTCATCCACATTCTGACGTATGTCATCTCATATTTCCTCACGTTCATGCGAGAACACATGTGTGTGAGTATGTGTTCTAAAAGGCACATGTTATGTCTGTGTGATCTCACCCACATGCCACCAGTGCGTCTTACCTCATACTTTCACACACCCCTGCGAGTTTGAGACAGAGCGAGCGTGTGTGTGTGTGTGTTCAAGTTCACCGAGCCGACCCGGGCGCGACACCAACCAGCGCAAACATCCCTCATTTATCTTTCCTGTCACTTTTTCCAGAAAGAAAGAATAGAGGGGAAAGAGAGGAAGGGTATTGTTTTTGCTAAAGGAGTGGAAAAATAGAACAAGGTTTCCCCTGAGGGTGCGGCTGGCCTGTGATGTCATGCGGTTGCCATGGTTACTGTGTGTAATCATGGTGTGTGCACGGGGAGGAGACGGTGATTTGAAGTTCCTGTCATGCATTGTTAATAGTCGGACAAACAGACAAAGTGCAGGCTTTACACAAGCATATTAATAACACACCCATTTTGACAGTTGGATGTTATTGGCTGTTGGAGCAGGTGGAGGAATACATCAGACGAGGCAAACTAGCTCTGTTCAGCTGAATACCTCCTCTTCTTTTTACTAGTTATAAAATGAATTTCCATTGATAAGTATGTGTGTGTGTGTGTGCTTCATGTCTGTGTGAGTCAATGTGGATGTGTATTACTGACGCTGTGGGGACATGTTTACACAGTCACATTGCTGGGACTCGTTTTCCTTATGGGGACCAAACGCAAGACCCCATCCCATAATTCAGTGCATTTAAGGCTGAAGATGGTTAGGGTTTGGCTTGACTGGGGTCAGAGTTAGGCTTAGGGTCCAAGATATTAATCTATGTCTATGTAATGTCCCCAAAGGTAATGGAAAGTAAGTAAAATGTGTGTGCATTTATATGTTCTTGCATAGTTAGTATAGTATAGTGTAGTTTACTGTTAAATAGTATTATCTAGTATGGAATAATATAGTATAGTATAATATACTATTTCAAATACTTGGATGCTATTAAAAATGCTAAAATACTACCTGGATACCGCCTTTTTAAAAAAACCATAGGTGAAGTAGTACCGTAGGTGCAGTCCTTCTGGATCTCAAAAGGCATTTGATGAATTAAATCATGATATTCTTATTTATAAACTTTCCAAACGTTTTAGAAGACCACAACGGGAGTCCCTCAGGGCTCTGTTCTTGTACCACCACATGACTGATCACAATCATGTCTTGGAGCAGGTATTCAGATGTCTGCAGATGACACAGTTGTATATGTATCTGTTTAAACTACTCTGTCAGTTTCTACACAGCTGTCATGTTATTTACAGTGCATGGCAGCATGTCAATTTGCTTTTCCTCCAGGGCTCGGTCCTTAATGGTTGCTAATGGGTTAAACCTAAAGATTAATGCTAAGTGCTGTAGTCCAGTAGGCAATTGGACTTTCAGACATGCTAAAGATTAATGGGCAACATATTGAACAGGTTTCAGAGGTAAAATATCTCAGCCTGATATTAGTTTCCCATCAAAAATTTAAGAAGCATGTTAAAATGGTGAGCAGGGTTGCAAAAACAAATATACATACATTTGGACTTAGCAGAGACTGTCTACCTTTTCATACAGCATCATCATCCTCACATCATTGCCATGATCTTGATAAATTCAAAATGTTAACTTTTGATCATTTATCAAATTGCTTATCTTAAACTAATTTTAAAAAATGCTCACATAATCAGGGTCCTTAGGTGCTCAGTGATCTAGTGGTTCCGCTCAGAGTGTCCGGCTCAGCAGCACGCGGAGCATCCAATGGAAATTAAATCCCCGTTGGGACAAACAGCTTTTTCTGTTTCGGTGATTAACCTGTGGTTAGTAAGCTGCATTAATAAACAACGTAACCAAGAAAAAACGGATAGCAAACCTGATGCTGGCCTCATGAATTTTTGTCCCATTTTGTACAGTGGTTTTGGTTTTGGAATAAGCTTGAAGCCATCCATGTTTCAGGGGAAGCATTTTTTATTTTGCTTTTCAATGTGCTTTGTGTAATCTCTCTCTCTCTTCTTTTTTCCCACTTCCTCTGTCCTTCCTTTCCCAATTTCTTTCCCCTCTCCCTGTCATATACCCTTTTGCCCTTCCTCCCCCCCTCCTCTTCCTCCCTCCCTTATCGCAGTATGCGGTTGTGAACTGGCCCAGGGAGGCTTCTTCGTGCGGCAGGGTGAATACATCTGTACTCTGGACTACCAGCGAATGTACGGAACTCGCTGCTTCAGCTGCCAGGACTTCATTGAAGGGGAGGTGGTGTCCGCCCTCGGCAAGACCTACCACCCTCGCTGCTTCGTCTGTGCCTCTTGCAAGTAAGAAACAGGATGTGAGAAGTGGGCTCGCAAAAAAAACAGAATCAACATACGCGTGATCTCTTCAGTGGTTTGTTTGTAAGTCATCTTTGACTTTAAAGGTCCGCTAATTATGGAAATTTTCTAATTCATACATCATTTACTGGAAAAAGTTTATATGGTATTAAATTTAGAATTTAGAGTCTGTCTCTTTAAGGCTAAAAAGAACAGTTTGCCATGATTGGTTAGCACTTTCAGGCCTGAGAGGACACCGCCCAGCATTTAAAGGCGCAGTGCCTGAATGCCTGTCCAGCATTTGACAGGTATTTCACCTAGACCTGCTTTATAATCAGCAAAGACGGGGACATCTGTCATTCTACAATAAGGGACCTTAAAGGGCAGTCAGTCAGACGTCTCTGAGTCTTGAGTCATATCACCCAAAAAGCCTTGTTACTCTCCTAAATTGGAGGGAACATAGCAGGAAATCATCAAAACTCCAGAATGCTGTGTTTACTTCGAGATGACACTGTTTGCCTCTAATTCTAACTATGACTTGAAACCTGGGACTTCTAACCCTAACTCTTCATCCAAACACTTTCTCTCCAGCCAGATGTGAATAGGATTACTGTGATGTTTCATCAGTCGGTTGCCTGGCCCCTCCTTGTTCTTTCCCATGATGAAAAAAAAAGAAAGCTAAACACAAAAACATGAATTCAGGGAGATATCACACACATCTTCAACAGCAAGACTCCTCTGTTGTAGGCGTCACATACAAACACATGAAACCGTAATCCACGTGCGTGTTTAAGTATAGGAACGCACATGAGGACACATGTCACAGGCATCTTCACCTGTTCCCGTTCACGTGTGACGGTGTAATGTGTGTGTGTGTGTTGTGTGTGCGTTGTTTCTCAGGCCAAGAAAGGTAACGGGAGCCTCTCTCAGGCAGGAATTCTAAGTGCGTGGTCACTCGGTGCGGCCACTTAGCCCATTCCCACAGCTAGTGTTAAGTGTCTTTTGAACTCGGGGTGGGTTTTTCTCTGTGTATTTGTGTGTGTGTGTGTGTGTGTTTGTGCTATCATACCTCGGTGATCCCTCCGCTGAACCTGAGATCAGAATGTTCCAGTGTGGCATTTGAGGTTTGTAATGTGATCGTCGAACTTCTGCGCTCCTCTTTCAACAAATATCGCTTTTGTGGTGGCAAAACAGACGGGCTTATTGTGCCGGATATAAAAATAGAGCTGGGAGAAAGCGAGCGAATGAGGCTTCAGACTCGGCTGTGTGTGTGTGTGTCCCATGGCACCAGTGCTGTGTAAATCATCAATAATTTCTCAAGAGTAATCTGTTTTTTCGCCCTCTCGCTGCCCAGGTGCTATTTTGCATATACTCCTTGCAACCGCAAATCTGTGTATCCGCCTTCATACAGTAGCATCTCAACATCGGAAGGGCTCAGATCACATGTTCAGTGACACTAAAAGGCAGTTGTAAACAAAGCGAATTCCATTCAAATGAGCTCGGTCGTTTGTTCAGCGCAGAATCAACTCACCGGGATGAGTGGAATGAACTTAAAGTGACAGTTCGCTCCAAAATCAAAAATGCATAACTTTCCTCTTACCTTCAGTGCTATTGATCCATCCAGGTTGTTCTGGTCTGAGCTGCTTAGCTTTTGAGATACTGACCAAACAGATGTCTGTCTTCTCCCCAGTTCAGTGGAACTACACAGCACTCAGCTTGTGGCGCACAAACCCTCCCAAAAATAAAAATAAAACATTCAAAAATTCAACAGCAATGTCTCTTTCGAGATATCATGACGCCGTTGCTCAAGATAATCCACGGACCTTGGTTAACGTTTCATAGGAGCTCATTTCTAGGCTAGCCAACTAAGCTGTCAGACGTTATAGCTCGATGGAGGAGGACGCCATTGAAGCGACATCACACGCTGTCACAAGCCAAAGTCTCTCGTACGTGAGCTAATGCTCGTTCCCCTCTGAGCAGTGATGCGGCGTAGCTTGTTGGGGAGAAAATAGTGGTGCGATTATATTCGAGCGAAGGCAGAAATCTCCGATAAAACTCAGAAACTCACACCAAAACAATCTAGATGGCTGAAATAGCACTGCAGGTATAATTTTGGGGTATTCTGCCATACAAATCATGAGAATGCAAGTAACTGTCATATATAACTATCATAAAATAAAAGACCCGAAGGTGAATATTTGTTTTGGTTGACCAATAAACTAAGACTAAGCCATGCTAGCAGCTCTGTGAGGCTCCGGGGCCTGCTCAGGGACGTCAGGTCTTTGAGCTAAATGCTACATTCAACATGCTTGCAAGGTCACAAAGACGCTGCTAACAGGCTGAAGCAGGTAATGATCACCATATTCATGATCTCAGTGTAGCAAGTCAGCGCGCTAACATTTGATAGCTAGTTACTACACACAAAGTGCAGCCTGTGGGAATGACAACTTCGACCTGATGACGGTGCTGGATTAAACCGATCACCGAGGCGATTGCAACCCATCTTGATCCGTCCAATAGTTGTCGCGACTTTTAAGTCTGAACCACAGATATTAAACTCCTGGCCAAACTATAACGCTGTAATGTGCGACTTGGAAGTAAGTCTAAACACTGACTATATCAACCCTTAAAAAGTAAATCTTGTGACTGTTCATATCCTATAATTTCAGCCTCTCCAGGTCTGCCAGGATGTATTTATCTCTCAGTAGCTTGCTGTGACAGTGTGACAGCACCTCTAATATCACATTTCCATGCTGTCGGAAGCAACGCGTGGCAGCCAGTCAGAGCTCGGCGAGGGATTAATCGTTCCGTCTGCGCTCGACTCAGTGACAGCGGCTGAGCTGGAGCAGCAAGTCAGACAGCCAGGAGACGTTAACGTTGTGTCATCGTGCTTGTAATGGCCCTCTCAACGGCATAATGACATTTGTCTCTGAAGGGATTTTGGCTGGGAGAATGAAAATACAATAAATCAACAAATTAGTTGGATAATTAACTAGCAGCAGCCGCTTCAGTGTCTGAATGGTGAAGCCACTGTCAGCCGTAAATTGCTTCTTCAATTGCCTACTACCTCCTAGAAAACGGAAGAACTGTAAAGGAGAGTGGATCCATTTGTCTCATACAAAGATACAAGCTCTGTATAACTTTTTAGGTATGTCTTGATGGTGACTTTTGTCACAACTGAACATCACAGTCATACGTGATGGTTGCACACCTCAATCCAAAACCCTGGGCATTAATCAGCTCTTATAACAGCCGCCACTCTTTTGGACCATCAGATGTTCGATTGTGGCTGCAGGGAGTTCCTTCCATTCAACCACAAAGGCATTAGCGAGTTCCAACACTTATGAAGGATAGCCAGGACTCTTTGTAGGCTGGGACAATTACTTCTTTATGACGCTGTTGGTTAATAGAGCCATTGTCGTGTTGGAAAGGAAGGAAAGGTCCAAACAGTGTTGAGAAAGTTGGGAGCACCTACCTAATATTGTGTAGGTGTAACAGCTTTGACCTATCGAAGCATGGACTCCGCATGTCCTTAGTTGGGACCTCACCATATGGTCCTAACAATAGAGAAGCCTCCACTTATCTCCCACTGACTGAAAGCACACCTGAACACATTGCAGTTCCGAGTTTAAAGACAGACACATACTGGTCCAAACGTCGGACATCTGAAGTGTTTGGGGAGACTCGGACGAGTTGGGGAACAACCCTGCTCGGTGTGTTCAGCTGTGTCTGAAGCTTTTGGAAGCACGTGGACGGCGTCTGGTCCGATTCAACTTTGCGAAGCCTGAGAGAGTTGGCCGTCTGAGGATTGGACACTGTCGGAAAGACTCTGATTGGATGTTAGCTAGCTTTTCAATGTGCGGCAGTTACTAGAAGGGGAGCAACCACAAATGTTTGGATTTCACCTTCCCCTGTGTCACAGTCTTCAACCTCGCTGGACAAGCCACAGGCAGTTTTCGTGTTAACTAAACTAAACGATCCAGAGGAGATGTTGCGCGACCCAGCCTCTCATCCCTGCAGATGTATGGAATTTCCCTCAGAAAGAAGTGGACCGCTGCTGTGCTCTTTACCCAGGCCCACTCCACTGTTTCTCCACTCAAATGCAGAGAACAGCCACCAGCAAATACTAGTTACTGATAGCATGTATTGCAAGCTTAAAGCTGCATTTATTGTCGGGGCTGTGAACCGCAGAGTCCTATTTATTTGCTTCTAATACTGTAAAGTGATGGCTGTTTGCCTTTGTGCTTATCCCGAGCTGACTTGAGCTTTTCCAGTGTGTGGATCAACAGCGAGCGCACAATAAGCAGCATCTCTGTCTGAGACGAGCCTGAGTGAATTCAGCGGCCACCGAGTGATGGAGACTGAGCTTTTGTGTCTCCCCGCGGCCGTTAGTTCCTCGCTGCGCTCCGAGCGTCAGCTCTTTATCTTCCTCTCCCAATACTAACCTACACTTACACACACACGTACCTGCATGCATCAACTCACACACTCTGGTGAACAGATTGTTTGTGGTAACCCATTGTTCACCCAGACACGTGTGATGAATAGTGTTCAGCTCTGGCCGACGCCACTCTGATTTTAAAGACAAGCAGTCGGTCGTATTGTGACGTATACTGTCGAGTGACTTGATCTCCGCAAACGCCACAATCCACCATCTCTCTCTCTCACACACACACACACACACACACTGGTTTTGCACTGTAGCGTTAAGTTGCTGTAGTTGGATAAAACTATCGATGTTTATTAAATGAGGTATTATTTAATATTGGTCGGTTTTGTTAATGATGAAATGTTTATCGTGGTAACAGCTGGTTGCTTGCTTGGAATCATTTCCGTTACATTTCAAAGTGAACACCCCTTTTTGAGACTGTTTTCCCGTCTTCCCGTCTTGTTGATTGGTCCCTGATTCTGGGGTGGTGCCCCATAATTATAATGAATTATTATGATGATTCATTTTTTATTATTATTCATAATTCTTTTGTAAAATGACTGATCGTCCTGAGATCGTCTCAGCATCATTGTTGTCGTTTAATCTAAAGCTGTCTCTGTTTCAAGCCTCATTGTACTTTGCCTCAAGAGAGAAATCCTCAAGGAATGGTGGAATTTTGAAGTCGGTTTGACAGAATTGTAATAAATGCAGAAATAATGCATCGAAATGAAATACATTCGAGAAACTAGTGCAACATAAGATAAGTGCAACATATTCAAGTAAAACAACTCTTTAGAAATCTCTTTGGCGGCTGTAAAACTTTCTGCGGTGGGTTGGGTTCTTGCTCATGATGTCAGCATTACTAAACATCCTGGCCGTGGCCCTGCTCAACATCTTGCAACAGTCTGTTTCTTTTATCGAAAAAATCTCCACTAAATTCCCCTCCCTGACCACATCTGGTCATCAGAATAATATTCAAGGTTTATTTAATTGTCATTTTACGACATAGGGTTACACAACAAAATGTCAGTTGTGATCCGTTTATGCTACACAGGGGAAAAAAATGATTTACAGTTGAGGATGAGTTCAGGAGTCACCAGACAGCACCAGGGGGATTATTGGTTTTTCTTTCAGATTGGAGATCTTCTTAAGGTTTTGGAGGATTCCATTCACATGTTTGCAATCAAAACCTTCCTCACCCCGCGTTAAGAAGCTGCCGAGCCCCCTTCAAACAGTCCCGTCCAATCACGAGCTCGTTCCGGGGGGGCTTAGAACGGATTTGGAAGCTTAGGGACGCACAAACCGTATCGGACGACGCCATAAAACTGATGCTCTGTCTGTTTTTTCTCTTTGTTTGCAGACAGCCATTCCCGGCCGGCGACCGAGTGACATTTAACGGGAAGGAGTGTATCTGCCAAAAGTGTACCCAGCCCCTGCCTGCCAACAGCCCTGCGCCCATACAGGCCGTCCACAGTCAGTACTCTGTTTATGTCTTTCTGAGACGTGTCTCTCTGAAGCATAAACCGTGCACGCTGCAACCTGCAAACTATATTTAGTTGACCTGCTCATTATTGTAATTTTCTCAAATTGGTGCTTTCTTAAATCGTGTTAAGTCATCCCTCTCTCGGGACGCCAAAATGTTCTTTTCATCCTTTTTGCTTAATGGTACTGAAGAACTCCACTTCAGAAAGTTAACTTCAGTATTATTTTCTATTGTATTGCTGTTTTCCATCAGATATCAGCTAACCTCCCTTTGTCTCGGTTGTGTTCTGCGCAGACTGCTGTGGCTGTGGGAAGGAGTTTAAGAACGAACAGTCCCTTGTAGCGCTGGACAAGCACTGGCACCTGGGCTGCTTCAAGTGTAAAGTCTGCAACAAGGTGCTCAATGCCGAGTACATCAGCAAGTAAGTCTCCGCGTGGGCTTTCCGCGGCGTGCCGACGCTTCGCTTCACTTTTTGACTTGTGATAAACTTCAGAAGGATCTCAGTGTCCCACTTCCTGTTTCTTAATGTTAGCGAGTTGAACGGATTGAACTCCCTGCATCCTAACAGGAAGCATTATGAATATAACAGCTAACAACAAAATCTAAAAGTTGCGGATATAATTGTGCAATTATGAAGTATTTTACAATTATAATATTACAATTTATTGCATGAATGCTTCGTTCTTGGCACGTAGGATATTACAATTCATTCACGAAGTGCTATCATTCCAGTGAAAAGTACAGCATAAGCTATTGGACAGTCCCTGCAGCCTCAATCAGCAATATCTAAAATCTTAAATGATGATGATAATTATACTTTACTATATTTCTAATATTTTACTGTTCTTATTATAACACCTTTTGTCTTTTATCCTTGAATTGAACCATTTATTTAGCATTTTACAGCCTCGTACCCGTAAACTATACAAGTGAAGTCAAAGGAATGATCAAAGGTCAAAGGTATGAAAATTGGCAGTTACAGTACAGTATCATACCGTGTACATTATCTATGGTATTGAATTCTACCATATTGGTGTTCCTGTGTCTATGTATTTAAAGTTTATACCAAGTTCCATGTCTGTTGGGAGATAATATTTTGTAATATAAAGCGTTTGTTCAACCAAAAACCTCATCAGTTCCTGCTCCCTTGACTAGGCTGAGACTAGTCCAACTAGCCGGTGTGGAGGTCCAGCTATTTAACCTCTCACAAGGCCACTGATGCCTATGGGTCGTATGTGCTCCATTATTGCCAACGACAGTCGTTAGTATGGTCGTTGGGGATGGTGGAAAGTTGGTTTCGACTTCGTTAGTGCTCTATTGTGTTGTAACGACAGTCGTTGGAGTCACATGAGGCCTTTTGTGCACAGCTGTTATTCTTAGAGGCTAAGTTGTTGAACCTCCTGGGAAGACATGAAAGGGCAGCATTGTAAATTGGAGATAGGTGGTGTCTCAGACCCCCTCCTCTGTTTAGAGATGGTTTTTCAATTTTTGCATAGATGGCTTCTTTTACTCCTCTTTCAAACCATCTATCCCCTCTGTCCAAGATGTGAACATTATTGTACCTCCTTGGACCTCCACACCGGCTAGTTGACTAGTCTCAGCCTAGTCAAGGGAGCAGGAACTGATGAAGCCTCTCGGATGAGAGGTGAAACGTCTTCAAGACAAAAACCAAATCCAGTTGCATTCGATTCAATTTCCTTGAGATAAAAACAAGAAGAATCATTTGTCATTTGTAGCTAAAAGCATTGCAATACCATCTTCCGACTTATATTGCGATGGTGTGCTGCTTGATAACACATTACAGCACGTACCAGTATTGTATATTTGGTGTAAGATGTTTAAAAATGATGGAAACATGATTTTGTTGTCATAGTTCTGGCAGGAGCTCAACGCTGCACCTTCACTAAGCAGCTGCTGAGCTCAGACAGGGTGCACGAGGCTCCGAGCCGTCTCCCGTGTTGACGTGAGGTGTATCTAACGCTCTGTGCCGTCTCTGATCCGCTGACTTGTCCTGTGTGTCGTCCCATCAGGGATGGGATCCCCTACTGTGAGATGGACTACCACGCCATGTTCGGTATCCAGTGTGAGAGCTGCAAGAAGTACATCACCGGAAAAGTCCTGGAGGTAACGTCGCAGCGCCGATTGTTTACAGAGAAAAATCTGAGGAAAAATAGCCTTCTAACTTGCTATCTGCTGAGGCTAAATAAAGAGAGAGACTCGCAGACGTAAAGACGTCTCTCTTTCAAGAGATTGACTTTTAACATATGAGAGCAGAGCATGTCATTTATTCAACTGACCTCGAACGAAACCCGCAGAGTCTTATTCTGAAGAAGTACTGCTCATTCGTTATAAGCAGTTGTGAAATGCCTAATGTGGCTCTGGGGGAGCTTTGTCATGTCTGACATAACAGATTTACTCAAGCTCTGAAAGTAACAGTCGGATTTATTATCTGCATAGACAGTGGAGACAAGCTGCTGAGGCTTACTTGGAAGTACAGACTGCTTTTAAATAAGTCGCAAACACACGTTACCTTGGGTAAGAATTCAAAGGTACAACACTGTGAGCAGAGAACCAGAGACTTCTGACTTACAAATGATAGAATATGGAAGGATTGAGCTGGCTAACTTCCACATTAGCCCTCTGCTACCTCGAATACGGAAAAAATGATTCAATTGTGCCGCTTTTTTAAACTTTCCAAACATTATTGGACCAAATGGACCAAATTCTGACAGAGAAATCAGTCATTTCTCTCCAAAAATGTTACCGTTTTACAGCCGTTTCTTTCACAATACAAGTTTATGGGAACAAGTATTTTCGGGCCCTCGGGCAGGATTGTAATTACACAGTTTGGCCACTATGTCAAAATGTGCTCCGAAGACTGGT
This sequence comes from Lagodon rhomboides, assembly GCA_039737535.1. Lineage (NCBI taxonomy): Eukaryota > Metazoa > Chordata > Actinopteri > Spariformes > Sparidae > Lagodon > Lagodon rhomboides. Next base: position 12,647,917 of record CM077806.1, read on the forward strand.
ACTGTTCCTGGGGTTTGGCTTTACCCATACAAGTGACTTAATGTTGGGACATCTCAGCTTTTGCTGCTTTGATTTTGGCTTTTCTTGTTTCAATACTTACTTGTTGTTGTTTTTTGATTCCCCTTAAAATTTATTGAAGTGCAACATCAACTTTGAACTTTAGTCCTCAAATGCCTACATAGGAATTTTCTGCTTAACTCTAACACTAACCCTCATGCAGTATCTCTAAATGGTTTATATCCCTACAATCTGTGCAACCTAAGCTAAAAGTCAATAATCCATATTAAATCATTAAAATAATGCAATTATTTCATTTTCAAATGTCAAAAATCGGACAAATTTTACCAAAATTAAACACAAAACATATTCATCCAAAAGATTTCTAGTTGTAAGAACATGAGCAAAATATTTCTGAACCCCACAGCGCTAACATCTGTGCAACCAAAGGGAAAATATTATATAAGGCAATAAGCAATAATAAATGATAAAAGTATAGAAAGTCTGTCATAGATAAAAAAAAAAAAAAAAAATGCAAATATCATGTGATTTCTTCAAATTTTGCGAAATATAAAAACACGAAACATATTGATCCCAACGGTTACTAACATATAGAAACATGCCTCGCCACTCACCGACGCCGTTTTGCACCAGACTTAAAATAATGAAACAGTAACATCATCGCAATCACACAACGTGCTCAGGCTGAAGACAGAGGCCTTGGCTTTCTGCTGCGTGAAGAATGCAAGCTCCAGCTATTAACGCCCGTCCGTGGGAGACCTGTTTTAATAGGGTTAAATCGTCGGCGTGCCCCTTTAAACGTCCATCTCATCACGTCGCTGTTAACGTGATATACTGTAATCTTTTCAACATAATGTATCCTGTTATTTCGTACCCCTCGCACATCGTATTCTCATATTTCCACTTAACAGATTCCAGCGCGGACGCCGTTTCCCCAAAGTGATCATTAAAATTTCATCACATTTTATACGCTGCTAATGCAGGGACATAAGGAGCGCTTCTGAAATAGGCTACCTGTGTACGTGCAGACCCAGGACCAGCGCCTCTCCGTGTGATTTGAAAATGAGGGTATGAAAACGACCAGCGCGCAGCTTTCGAGAGGCAAACGGGGTGAGCTCTGCTGAGATTATGCATTAGTCCCTCTATAGCCTGCTGTGTCACGGTCCACAGGGAATAAACCAGCCAACCGGGCGAGCCGCTCTCTTGTTGGGCCGGCTCGGCGATTCAGCACAATCTCTTTTTTTTTTTTGGGCTGTGGGATAATGGCTTCGACCTCGCTCTCTACTGCACACATTACCTCACCTTGTCCTCCCTCGGGCAGGTCAGTCGTTCGTTGTCGCTCACTCTCAGGTACTCGTGCTGTAAAACAAAGCCACGCCGCCTCCGGTTCTAGAAAACTCTGAAAGCTACAGGACGAATGACCCACTCAGCTCTCGTCCTTTTTTTCGAAACGTCATCGCTGTCCAGTGCTTTAAAAAGTGTAACTAGATACGACGCGTCGGGGTCATCATCCAGGGGTTTGTAGCTGTCATTGAGTCACACCTGAGTCATTCTACTGTATGTGTGTGTGCCTGATTCCATTTGTGCGAACAGTATATAGAGATGAAGAGAAAGTCATATGGGAAAGCAAAAAAACTAGAGTGAAAAAGTCATCCTGGCTGCTGCATCTCTCGCCCGACCGGACCGGAATAGTTCGAACCACCAGACCGTGAAATGCGGCCAAAATCTGACATTTGCACGAGATTATTTCCCGTTCATGGACTCGAACCCGGCAGCGAGGACAAAGCCTCTGTACATGGGACGCCTACTCTACCAACTGAGCTCCCCTAAGTGAACATTTTGAACGTGTTTTCTGATTAAATACTTGCTTTCATTTTCATGCAGTCGTGCGGAATAACACAACACATCTATCTGGCATGAGATCTGTTCATACCACCAGTGATGGAATGCACTGATCACAGTGTACTTGAGTTTTTTTGCTACTTATATCTTTATTTTGGAGGCAAATATTGTACTTCTCATTGACACGATGACTTCAGTTTACTTGTAACTCTGCAGTCTGCATGTTGTATTAGAGCCAAAGTTTTTTAAAAATGTTTAAATGTATTTATTTTATTGGCGGAAAACACTGATTCTGATGATCGGAAAAAAAATGCTGTATATTGGATCTGATAATCAGATCAACCGATAGTATACAGTATGTAATGTACATATGTGTATAATTTACTTTTATTTTACATTTAATATCAAATATCTTAAGGCCAAAGTGATATTTAGGGCTTTGTGGTACCTTCTACACTGACTGTGGTGAGGGTCGTTATATTAGTGGCGGGCAGAGTTTATGTTTCCACTGGCTTTAAACACTCTTCCAACGGTCTTTCCACAAGGACACAGCGCCTGCCTGTACACACTGATTCTAAGAAAAAAAGGATACTATGACTCATGGTTTACTGGACATATTTCTTGCCGGACAGCAGCAGCGGGGCCAGCCCTGCACATGACTGAGAACATGATGGCTATTATGTCACTGGGAGGTGTTTCCGACTCACGTTGGTTACAGTATTGAGTGGGAGTTCTTCTTTTTTTTTTTAGTATCATCCTGGCCAAGATAGCAGTATCAAGGGTTAGGGTTAGTAAGAATGAAATAAAGACCGTAAATGAGGCGAGAGTTGCTTAATGTCTTCAACATATTACTCAGATAACTGGCCCTTTTGTTTCACTGTGATCAAATTATTACAAAAACGGAAGAAAATATGGCTACAGAAGAAAACTAAATAGACTAACTGCACAAAAAAGTCTTGCATAGAAGGAATAAGTTACTCTAAAATATGTACATATTAAACATACTTAAAGGAGCATTTAACTACTTATTCACAATAATTATATGATGCCTCTATATGAACATCAGTGAGAAGATAGGCCGACTGGTCCGATTCCGAAAATTCAAACTATTTTTGTGACGTGCTGAGGATGCAGCCTGAGGAAATAAACTATATCCCTTGTCAAACGGCAGCACAACAACTGCCTCACGAAGTAACATTTAATGCCTTTCTGCCGAGCTATATCTCACTATTGGCATATTAGTATGAAGGCATAACAATGCTAGGGTTTGTTGTTAACTTAAGCTTTCGCTGAACAAATGTACTATTCGGCTAACGAGCAACCGAATCCGGTCACATCGCAAAAGCAAAGAGTGCAGTTATTAATCTTACCCAGCCACCAAGTAGGTACATTGCCTTGTTAGCCGTGCACCATGAAAACAGCAGTGTTTAAAAAAAGTTAAATAATATTAAAGATATGTCGCGTCTTTTCTTTTGGTCACAGATTCATGCACAAGCCAAATCAAGGTCTTTACCAGACAAGGTGTCGTACCACTTTTTGTCCACAGGGGGGCAGCCAGAATCGACAAAAAACTGAAGGTTTGACATAGCTGCTCGGATGTCACGTCATCCTGAGCTGCAGTGATAGATCAGAGTGTAAACTTAAGCGGTCGTTGTCCGAAATCCTGTTGAAATGGAAAGATGCCGAGCGTGATCGCAGTCATACGCAACGACAACCCCTGTTCATGGTGTTCCGCGTGGTCAGAAGGTCTGTTTTAAACTTAGACATCTCAATTGCATCTCTGACATCGCCATCGTGGTGTAGAGATCGTCATATAAAAACAAAACCAGTCACGTGTGTGTTGCCGCCATCCATGCCACCTACCCTGCAGGCTGAACGGACATCTTTGAGGATGAGGTAGATCGGACGGGCTCGAAGGAGAAAGAGTCCATTAGAGAGGCAGGTGGAAATGGGCGCAGAGGAATGCAGTTTTTTTTTTGAGAGAAGCGGCCTGTTGTTCCGCGGCGACGGAGGGATCGGACACAGGATACTCTCCTTGGGCGGAAGAGAGGGATGAGAGGAGGAGAGGAAGAAAGCTTTTAGACAAGGGGGTCCTGGAAGCTCCCGCCGTGACCTCGGGGAAACAACGGAGCGGCATTATGCGGACGAACAACAATCCCTCGCTCTCGCTTTCTCTCCTTTTCTTTCATCGCACGCCGTTCTCTCCCCCCTCATAAAACACCTCTCGGGTTCCAGTGTCTGGGAACATGAGAAATGAGATGAGAGCATGCATCCGAGTGTTTGTGTGTAGAATGACGTCACTCGCTTCCATTTTCCCGCTGTGTTGTGTTGGGCAATGAGGCTTGTACCTCAGAAGCACCTGTCTCTATAAAGTACGGATTTGTGTCTTGGTTGAACGTGTACCGAGTAAGGCGGGGCGTTGATCTCGCGATGATCAAGACAAGTTCTTCGTTACGTCTCCTTCGATGTCCTCATCCCTTAGAACTACAAAAGGGAGGGTTCAACCAGCGTTGAGTTGATACCGTATGACAATAAAGGTCATATTACATGCAAACTAATAACTGCTACGGCGCTTTTGGTATCATTTATTGGTTTCAAATTAGCTGCCAGCAGACACAGTGTAAGTATAGAAGCCATTTCCAGTCTTTCCACCTGTTCCGTGCTGCACTTTAAAAACAGCGACCGCAGGACTCAAAATGTCATGGCATTTGTCGGAGATCAGAGAGTCCACTTCACGGGGACGAAGCTAGTCAATAACTGGAGCTGGCGGCAGTGGAGGAGGGAGGTTGAATTGACACTTTGTTGTTTTCGTCTCCATCTTTATTGCCCAGCAGCTCGTCGCTGAGGTGATTATTTATCACCGGTGCCGATCTGTGACTGGTCTCCTCAGTGGTCTATAAGGGATTGGGTAAATAATGATCTTGACCACAGCTGTTTTTTAAAACCTTAAACTCTGCAGGAGGCTCGCCGACAAACCTCGGCCCCGGCCGACCAGCGACAGCCCCATTCCCAACCAAAAACATTCAATCATTCGCCCAGAAGTTCATGCCCCCCGACGAACCATCCTCAACCCCCCTCCTCTTCCTTGACTTATCAGTCCTGCCGGATGTCGAATATAAAATAAAGCGTTGGATCCTGACATAGGAAGGATTAGCAGCGCTATCTCCTTTCCTGCCTCCTTTCCATGTTTGAATTTCAATCCGGTTCCAGCCTTTTTATCTCTGGACTGGGCCTGAATGTTTTCTCAGTCAACTCCCTCCACCCTCTCTCTATTTATCTGTTTCGGTTCAGCACAAATATGAGATTTTGGCAGTGGTGTCCAGAACATGCTGCCAGTTTTCAAACACCTGGCCTTTACTTTTTTCTCCCCGTAATACCTGGACCTGGAGTCTCCTGACTGATTTACAGTCAGCTCCTCACGCCTGGGGTTGCCAGCTTTTCTCCGTCTGCTGTCCGTTCGGCCTACACTGCTCCTCACCCAACACAAGGGCTCCACCTTGTGGCTAAATACTAAAACACAACCTTTTCTTAGACGCCATTCGTAGCTGGTTGCACTTTAACCAGGTAATGCCAATCGGGGTCCGAATTACGATTAGCTCAACAGCACTCCTTACTCATGCTGCATCAGCATTTTTAATAAGCAAATTTTGAATTTTCACACAAACGTCTAACGTCTTTTTTTGTTTGTGATTGAGGCTTTTGGTGTGATGGCAATTTAATGACATGATGTGCTCAGAGTGAAGAGACATTTTATGTGTTGGAAATTCCATCTGTGAAATTCACTTCTAGTGTTTTCTTGTTTCTGTCACAAATGTACATTTGTCCAGATTATGCCTATACGTTACTTTGGAAGCCCATTTCTGCCAAAAACAAAATATGTAGTAAAAGTAGTGAATGATAAAATGAAAATACTCAAAGTGAGTCAAATTGTAATCACATGCTTTGTTGAATTTGCTTGTATTTGGGCTTGCTGAATCAGAATTGATAGTTAATAAGTCTTTATTATAAAGTAATAATTCAAAGGTTGGACCATATAAGTCAAATTTACAGCGTGTGGTATCAAGTCAAACCTATGACAAATCATGAAATACAAAATCAATCAACAATCCCTTTATTTTATCAAGGGATTGTTAACATCTAGTCCTAGTAAACATACAGCAAGAGTACTTTTATTTTTGTATTTCCTCACATTTTTCTTATTTTTTCCTGATGTAAAATGGCTTTCCACAGGTGTCCGCCTTCTGTTACTCTGGAGGAGCTGTGTCGAGTCTGACAAAAATCTCCCCAATTGATGTTATCAGGGTTACCTGGGTTTTGACGCTGAGGCTATTCATAATGTAATAAAATAATTATACTGATATTTCTAGCAAAAATCTCAATTAAAAACAGGTGGTGTGGACATTCCCTGGCAAGGAACGTGTGCCGTGTTTTGTAGCTTGTATTTTCACCTTAGCTCATCTTTCCCAGGTCCCTCAACTTTATCGAAGTGCCAAACTAAATAGCTCAAGTACCCCTGAGGATCCCCCTAAAGAAACCAAACCCCAACAACGAGCGCTGCATTATCATGACCTGTTCTTGTTTCATGCTCCGCAGGCTGGAGAGAAGCACTACCACCCGTCGTGTGCCCGCTGCGCCCGCTGCGAGCAGATGTTTGCAGAGGGAGAGGAAATGTACCTGCAAGGTAAAAGACAAATTCCTTCCAGCCATTTAGCGTAGCTCCAGATGTCAGGGGTAGGTGCCAGACAGCAAAGGGTGTCATCCTAAAGCACATGACTGTTAGATGAAGAAGCACCAGAGCTAAAAAAAGAAAATCTAGTGGTGACATACTTCTTGTCATTCTGTTCCATTTCTCTTTTTTCCCGTGTCTCTAAACTCAACACTTGTCTTCAGTCTCCCTCGCTCACCGACATGTCACCAAAAACGTGATGCATTGTGGATACGCTTGTCTCTAATGGACTGGGGTTAGCAGCTTGGTTGGTTAATGAATCATGCACAGTGCCGCACTCACAGAGACGGCGTTCAGTGCCTCTGTGGCGTTGACAAAGAGAAACAGTCTCGACGTGCCTCGGCTCTTATTGAACTGCAAAGTTGAAAAGATTCGTCAGAAATAGATTTCTGAAGCCACGACCACGTAAATGTCACTGCAGCTGAAGAAGAAGTGAGTCATGCATAAATTTGCAAAGTGGTATTTGTCTCCTTTAGTAGGCAGTAGAAAAAGTATAATGAATTCATAGCTTCAATTTGAGTAGTTGTCGGCACCGTGCTCTTTTATTCTCTTTGCTGGTGCCAGGATTTGAATTTCTTTTCAGAGCTAATTGTATAAAGTTGAGAAAAAACAGAAGTAGGATAATAGTAAGCAGGCTAGAGTATGAAACAAACATTAGCAATAACTACAAAAAATAAGATTGTAAGTCAAATGTGGCTCCAATAGGCTACCAAAGAACCAACGTGCAGGATCATTTGTAACCGACTGCTCCTACAGCCATGCTAGCAACTCTGTTTTGCTATTCTTAGCTTAATGCTAATGTTAGCATGCTAACAATGTTAACGTCACCACCAATGATGTTTAGCCTGTAAAATTCACCATATTCAACGCCGTCTGTTTTTTTTGTGTGTGTGTGAATTAGCACGGTAGCATTTGCTAACTAGCACTAAACACAAAGAACTGCTGTGGACAAAGGGAATCAGTTTTATAGGTATTACCAAAATACTGGAATAGTGAATTTTGACCTGATGATGGTGCAGGTAAACAATTCAGGGGACCACCAATGGTATTTTATTTTTTATTGAGAATAAAGAATCAAATAAAATGAGAGATAAAGAAATCATAAACACACATTTGCAATAGAACACACATGTACACACTGTTCCTAACACACTATCGATACATACAAATCCTTTCTATTGTGCTAGGATCATAAACGCATGAACAAAATTCTAGTCATTTCATTCTGGAGGACATTGGGTGGACTAACCAACCAAGGGCCACGCTCCCAGCGACAATGCAAATGCAAACAGACCAGTGACATGTTGGCAAAATCTCTCTAATTGCTGTCCTCTCTGTCTCCGTGTCTTCAGGATCTACTATCTGGCATCCTCCATGCAGACAAGCGGCCAAGCAGGAGGAAAAGAGCAAGGTGGGTGGAAAAAGAAAGTGAGGCCACGACTGTATACTTTTCAAAAAGAAGATAGGATGCTTGAGGCTATTGTGTCACGAAACCCCAACCAAAGACCAAGGGACTCGTCTTGTAAAAACCTTGGTACATGGATGCAATATGGGAAGATTAGAGATAACTTTGGTTTCTGGATCGGACAGCTGAAAGTTGGAAGATAAGATTAAAAGATTAGAAAGTTACTTCACCATTTAAGTCTTTGACCTCCCTGATAAGCACTGAAACCTTTTCAAGTTTCTCGCCAACTGTCCAGATTTCTTTGGGTTTCTTGTGTTCTAACTTGGATCAGTAAGCAAAAGCGTTTATGCCTGCCGTTGTCTCAATGAGTACAGATACGATGCGTGTCTATCCACAGTCATGGTGTGGGAGACCAAATGAAAACTGGACATTGTGAAGGTGCAAGATGTGATTAGAAAGTCTCCCGATGCCACACCAAATCACAATAGAGCTGGGTATATGGGGATGATCGATAAGTGCTTTTGTGGGCTAACCTGGCAGTTAGCCTAGCCTGGCAGTTAGCTTAGCCTGGCAGTTAGCCTAACCTGGCAGTTAGCCTAGCCTGGCAGTTAGCCTAACCTGGCAGTTAGCCTACTCCTGGTATCTTTCTACGAAAAGCTTATGGGATTTTTCAATTGCACGACACTTCTTCACAGATGAACACCAGTTTTGTGATTTTTTAAAACGTCAGTGAAATTGCCGGATGTTAAAAGCTAACGCCAGGTTATACACGTGAATTCACCGACGCAAAGTATCCTTCTACACATTGCTTTACACACTTCACTCCAAATTGATCAATCTATAAATTGTAAAGTTAGACTTAGAATAGTTTGTAACTGAAGTCTGCCTGTAAAGACGAACTAGTGAGTAGATGAGTCTTTGGTGTAGTCTCATGTAGCCACCTGTTAGCAACTTTTTAAGACACATAAACTTAGTTTCACATTTTAGGACTCCTTGGGATTCCTGCAGCATTCATATTGTACATTATACAGTATATACAATATATACTAATGTTAAAGTCTAGTGTATTTTGCCGTTAATGCAAGAAATTCTTAACTGTGTCATACTTCCGAGGAATGATACAATACAAAATATTCTTAAGAAGGTCTTAATCGAAAGCTTCCTGTTGTTGATGCCTGTCCCCTTCGGTCCTTACTGTTTGAAGACTTTTTCAATCTTATCAGTCTTTTGACTTGTTTATCTGGACTGTTTAGTAATTTGCCCCCTGTCATTGAGACCCATTTTTCAGTATTAGACTACCATTGTGGGCAGTTGTAGATGTTAGTGTTTAAGATATTTAGCATTAAAACATGGTTCTAAGTAGCTATGAGACAAGTTCATCTTGTCAGCGGTAAGACAAATCCGTCATTCCAGTGAGGATGTGACTGACCAGTGACGACGGAGAGGAGGAGGGGTTTAATCGAGAGTTCAGGACAAAAATCCCATTGTTTCACCATTGCATCAGCAGCCCTGTAGCTTTACATTCAGCTTGTGCCGTTCCTCCATCTCCCATCCTCATGCCTCATCGTAACCGTCTCCCCCCCCAGAAGCAGGTCCGGATACAGCTCAATGACGCCCCTGAGCGACAGGTTGGTGCTCCTGTATGCCCTCTGCACCCACCCATAACCATCTGCTGCATGGGTTGATCATAGCTGTAGACACCTCACTACTGTAGTCGCTTCAGGCTGAGCAGCAGCCGCACCCGCGGGCCACCTAGCGTGCGACCTATTGATCGGTCGGTGACTGATGATGCTGATTATCTGTCGGTGCATGTGCAGGGGCGCTTTAATCGGCAAGCGGAGATGGCTGATGTGTGTCAGCACCTGCATCTTTAGGATCTGTATAGTAACACTCACACAGCTTGAAAGACAGAGAGGACACAACTGATAATCAGGAAAGTTGAGAAAGACCAAACTATAATAATTAGTGTTAATGGCAATATTTAATTGTCCACTGTCTGTCTCGACGTCTGTGCTTTAACAAAACCTGTGATTAGCAGTGATCGCCTGGTACAGCTTCACTAATAGCACCACTGTACCACTGTGTGTTACTGTACTTGCGTACTGTGAACATAATGTACCAACAATAATAAAAAAGTTCAATAGCTTATATACTGTGATAGCCAGGGTTCAATTCCAGCATGGAGACCTTGCTGCATGTCTTGTAATCTCAAGGAAAGAAAAGGTTAATAAGTGCATAATGATGGATTTATTAACCTTGATAAGGCATTAGCATAGTTAATGCTAATACATGCATAAAAATGCATTGCTCTTTGCTTAAAAAAGCCTGGTAAAGGTTTAATAACAACACTATTGGTAAGTGAGGTAAACTCAATAAATGTGTTTGTATGCTATTATTAAGAATTATATAGATTTATTCATGTTAATAAGCATCTAATAATAAGCTTATAAGCACTAATGCTTATTACGAGGACCTTTATATAAGGTATTACCATACATTCAATCACTTTCTTTCTCAGAGTGAGATGAGAAGATAAATTAAATCTCTGTTTAGAGTACAGAAACATACAGGAAGTGGTTAGCTTAGCCTAGCATGAAGAATGGGCCGGGAAAAAAAGAAAATAATTGTATTTCTCAAAATATTTAATTGTTTAGTTAATGCTGCCCCCTATTTGTTCGGAGTCTGAATTTCACACATCGTCAATTCTTACATATTGCACAACCACGCGTAGAATTTAAGTTTAAGCAAAAGTACTGGTTCCAGCTTCTTACATTTTGTTTTGGTTTTGACTAAACGTTCAGTTTGGATATGTCACTATGGCTGAGCAATTGTGACGGGTATTTTTCACTATTTTTTTGCCATTTTATAGGCAACTAATAACTAGAAAAACCAAACTAACTAAACAAAAAAAAAGTTAATTAAGTCAAGGGATTCTTTCGTAGAGAAAATAATAACCAACTCACAAAGCGTTAGCTTAAATATACGAACAGCGAGTACAGTGAAACTATTATAATAGTGAGTACTATTTCTCTTTGTCATCATGCTCAATCTTTTTGTGTCAAATATATTTAAACGTAGTTATGTATGCATGTGTGTTGTGTGCTTTGCAGGTGACCCGGACTTCATCCGAGAGCATCACTTCAGTCCCAGCCTCCAGCGCCTCGGGCTCTCCCAGCAGAGTCATCTATGTAAGACTACGCACCGCCTCTGCTCACCGCTAGGCAGCAACAGTAGCACAAAGTTATATAGCATTCTCATAAGTGTGACCGTTCTATACATGCTCAGGAATAGCATTTTATATAAGCGTCTCTTTCTACTGCCAGGCCAAACTCGGAGAGGAGATGCTGGACTACAAGGACCTGGCAGCCCTTCCAAAGACCAAGGCCATCTATAACATAGACAGGCCTGACATGCTGTCCTACTCTCCATACGTCAGCTACCCGTCTGAGGAGAGACACTACGGAGAGGTAGAGCAGCCTCGCTGTCTTTCACTTCCTCTTTATAACTTTGCATCTCTCTGATCCAGTGGTGGATATTTACCAGGTACATTCACTCACGCTTTTAACTCAGGTGCAACCCCTGTTCCAACTTTGTTTGAAACGTGCTACTGCCATCAAATTCAGAATAAGTATATATTTACACAAATCAATGAAGTTGATGAGGTAAAACATTAAATAAATTGTCTTACAGTACATATTAAAGAGGATTAGCAAATTATGTCATTCCGTTTTCTATTTGATTTTACACAGCAGCCCAACGTTTTAATATCTGGGTTGTACAATGTATTTTTTTTACATGATTTACACTGTCAAGATTTTCAAAACCTGTGTACAATATACAATAATAACTGAGAATTTAAAGAAAATAATCCAAATAAATCATGACCTTTTATTAAGGACTTTGATTATGTCTTGAGCATTAATGAATCACCAGCCAGAGATTTTTCCAAACAGTTTCTCATATTAATGTCCTGTAACTGCGCGATTAATGATTATTGGTAGTCTAATGACCATTTATTAAATCATTAGTAATAGTTCACCTAACCAACCTTTACAATGGATTTCTTATTGAACATTTGTAACCAAATTATGATTGATTAAAATTATTTATATTATTATATCATATATATAAGATTATATTATATTTATATTTATATATATATATATATATATATATATATATATATATATATATATATATATATATATATATATATATATATATATATATATATGTGTGTGTGTGTGTGTAATCTTAAAAGGAATTTAAAGGACTTTTTAAACTCGATTGGCACCCAGTAGAGCTCATAACTTGGCCAAGTCCTAACAGTCCCCTTCATCCGCATCAACTCATTCATAGATGTCATCCACCTAAATATGCCATCGTTTTTTCACAATGATCCATGTTTTTGCGTGATCCTGCTGGAAAAAAAACAACCAACCCACAAACAGACAAGGATGACAGCATTGCCTCTGTGGCTGAGGTGAAAGATGAACATGTCTGGACAAACTATGCGATGGAGTCACTTTTAATGAATACAGTCTAATCCTAACAAATGGGTACTCTGATACCAATGCAACTGAGCTAAGCTAATAAGCTAATATTGGCCAATATCTTACATGATATTAGCTCATTTGAATTTATGTGCTTATCTTTGTAATCTAATTTGAATATATCAAAGTTGCTCCAAGTGATTTGATTCATGAGAAGATGATTGGATTTGAACAGAGCTGATTTATTCCTCAGGTTTGATTGAATAAACGTCCTTTGTAGTCTCTTTTTTTTTACTTTTCACCTTGCTATCACCCCCATCATCATCCTTCACTCTCAGCGAAGTCCATAAACAGTCATTCATCAGCGCCGCGCTTGCCTCTCCTTCACAAACACCCATTCCTTTTGCGGCGCAGTCACCGTCTTGTAGCCCTGAGCGTGTAAATGGAACGGTATATATTGGACTTGCTTCGTCCGGCCGATCCATCCATCAGGAATGCCCTCACAATGGGCGGCATGATTCACTGACATTGAATGATCACGCTCATGGTTGGATGGTTAACTCATATAAGCACACGTATGAGTTCGTCCTAATCATTGGCTTTCTCCCCCTCTTCATTTGCAGTCCCCTCAGCTGCTTTCTCCCACTCCTACTGAGGTAATATACACTGTGTCTCACTGTGGCTGTCACACCCTTCATCAGTGCTTTCCTGTTTGTGTGTCTGTGTAGTGTGTGTGGGTGTGTGTGGACACAATAAGTTGTATTACTATACTTGAGTAGACTCTCTGTCAGTGTGTAAATGTTTGAAGTAGATGTATTTCAGGGGAATAAAGATTTTTTAAAGGTTTTAAGGTTAGGAGTTGTAATTGTCCATACGGATGTTACTGTTTCAATTAAAACAGCTAAAATACACTTTAAGGAGAATTACGACTTGGGTCTTATGTTCATAGTGTTAGCCATCATCATTGTAACTTATTTACAGAAGTAATTCCGAAGATACGGCAACATCATGCCATCACTAAAATGAAATCAGATGGGCAAGAAACACAAGCAGTCATGAACCACTTTATTTGTCTATACATTATAGACATTCTAAAATGAGATTGGTCAGTTGCAACGATCGTCCTCGAGCAACATTAGGAACAATACCAACTGGGCAACGTCTGATTGCGGTGGTTCTGCTTCTTTTTGACATCTTAATCATTGCCTGTGTCACAAATCTATCAGTGATTCAAATAGGTCCGACGCAGCAGTCTGTTGACAGCTGTTTCTGCAAGTAGCAGAACCAGTTGACATGTAAGAACCTTGAATGTGTTTTCTGTAGACTGGGTGGACTGACCCCTTCGGAATAAGAACCAGGGTTAGCTGCGCAGAAGTCAGGGAAAATTCAAATTGAAAGGACACTGCTCCAGATGTGTTAGGGATATTGGGATGTGTTAGTGTTTCACTTCATTATTTATTCTGTGACATATCCCCAAAAGTAATGCAACACATTTAATTCGGCTTTTATTGCATATCCGTGCACATGCATAGTATATATCCACCCATATCACAATATCCCCAACTCATTTTTAGTAGTGTGGTTTGTATTTCCTTTGAAGTAAAGACATTAGCCACCTAACCACTGTGTGCCAGCCATCCCATGGTGACTCATGTGTGTCCATCCAGGGTGATGGGGAGAAGTCGCCCCGGCAGCGGAGACCCTCCAGCCCCAGCTCCAACAGCTCCCTGGGGGGCTACGGACGTTACACCCCTTCCCGCTCTCCCCAGAATTACAGCCGACCAGGTATCAGCCTCACACCCACACGGCAAACAGTCCTTTATCCATTAATGCAGTTCTCATGTAAACACTTCCAAGTTTATATTTCTGAATTCTCAATGGATGACTTTACCCATGAATCTTGTAACATCACATGCATACTCTTTCCCCTGACAGTACTTCTGAATAGTGCATCATGGGGAATAAGATGGGGAAGAAAAATGCTTGCGTACTATATTTAGGCTAAAACATCCGCTACAAAGATCACAAATGATTCATCACTTGCTGCATGTTGAGAAGATTTCCTGCCGCTGACCATACCCCAAACCAGAAATTAAATGGCATGCTCCTCTAAGGTTTGATTCAAATCTACTACCTTTTTATTACATTGCCCAAACCCATTGGATGATCTAAAAAACAGAATGGCTATGAAGTAATCATCTGCTATTTTTACTTCTGAATAAACTTTTTCCCCTGACAGCAGCAGTTCACTATCGCATGATACATCCTGTTCAAGCATTGCTTCAACTGGAAGTGACGTTATTTCCTGTTTTGGGCCTCTTTTTTATCAAGCATCTCAGAATTCCCGCTAGGAAGTGTACTGACGCAGGACTACAAACACAAAGTTTTGAAACTTCCTACATGGATTTTTTTTTTTTGGAAGGAGAAGAATAGACACAAAACAGAAAGTATGACTTGTTTATGTTCTCCTGGCAGCTGGGGTTTGGAGTGTTAATCATCTGAGAAATGGAAATGCAGAAAATGCCACTACAGCACTATGTGAAAATCAATACCAATCTTAAATCTCATATTTCCCAATGTGTCATTTTCATAGCAGGCTGTTAAGCAAAGACTAGCAGCCAAGTGCGTACTGCTTACAGTTATTAGGGAGTACCACTGTATGAGAAAAGAGATCTCTGAGCTTTAGGCTAGTGGGTCCAGGCTACCTAAGCCTCTACTAACATGTTCACACCCATATTTATGACCAACTGTTGTTGGATAAATTGCATTGGTAGTATAGGAATCAGGATTTGACAAAGAAGAAGAATGTAAAGATGAATCTCTGAAAATAGTAGATAACTTTGATTTATCTTTGCTAGCTCTATCCAAACACACTCTTTTATCATGTCTTTTGGATGTTTTATTCAATGTGCGGTGCACCAACATGGAGAGCATCTTCTCTCCCACTGTCAAAATCCGCTTTCAACTTAAAACTAGTTATTTTTTGTGAGGTCAGCAACTCTTGGAAAAATCCATGAATACAATTTGAACACATCTCACATTTTTTTATATAGTTTTGCCTTTGGCAAATAAGATATATTGATCACAATTATTGGTTCTGATAGACCCTCATCATCACTTCCAAAGTGTGTGCATGTCCTGGTTTGGACACTTCTAGAGCTCTAAATATGCAGTAAGCAAAGATAGTAGTTATTACCCAAGTTAAGAGTGTTGATAAAGTGTTGATTTTTAAACTAGGCCTTGAATAAGTACAAATGTACATCAATCTCAGAATTATTTGGCACTTGTTATTTATTTCCTACTCTGAGACACTTGATAAATAAAGGCCCTGATTCAGAATAATAAATTCAGTGTTGGTACATGTCAGAACTTAGGCCATGAACTGCCTCATGTCTTGAATTCTTCCATTTAACCTTTTGAAGAGGATATAGGAATTGCTTCATAAAGTAGAATTAAGCCTTTAATTTGTAAATAAAAAAAATATTTTTATATTGAAAATTATGATTGTGGGATATCCTTAAGATTTACAGCAGATCTTAAAGATCAATATTTATGGATTGACTGTGTGCTGTCAACCTTAAAGGATCACATATTTATTTACAAATATTTATACCTGCTATTCCCTTTTTTCCATTAAATTGCAAAAATACATAATTAAAAAGAAACTTAATACCTTCACAATTCATCTGACTCAACATGTGTCCTGTAATCTTGTTGGTCATTCAGGGCCTGAGATATACCTTGGCAGTAGACCCAGCAGCCAGGCCCGGGACTCCAGTTCCCTCCCTTTGCCTCCAAACCTCATGGGTGCCATTAAGTACCCCTCCACCTGTGCAAGGGACTCATCTTCCCTCCCCATGTACTATTCTGGTGGTACTGAAGGCAGTGGTGGCGTTGGTGGTGGTGGCAAATGCTCGCCCACACCAGCAGGGGGCAGTGCAGGCTTGTCCTTTCACCTAAACCCCACCACCCTGGCCATGCTGCAGCAGCACAACTACATCCCTTACTTCAGAGGTATCAAAGCACGTGAGACCAAGACCTGGTCTAATACAGACAATGGACAACTTGCATTAATCTTGTCAAACAGAAACAAAAACTGTTGGCCCTTTCAAGAATTTCCCAAAAGCTAAAATTTGCAAAGGATTCAAAGTGCCCCAAATGTGGGGTTTCCAAGGTGTTCCCCAAGCAGAACAGAAGTTGGCAACCCTTGGATTTAGGGTTGAAAACATGAAAATGTGGCAAGTTGCTGGTCCATTCTGTGTTTAACCGGGACCAAAGGTCCTAAAGAATGTGAGTGCTGTGATACAACCATTGAATTGACTTCACTTGGCATGGGCAGTGGTCCATCACCAAATTAACCATGTGTTGGAAACTGGTACCCTGGGTCTTTTGGTTCACCATAGACCCATGAGTCATAACAGGAAACAGAATGTCTGACCTTGTGTGCGCTGCATTTCAGTCTGTAACCACTGTTTGATCACTCGTGAAGATTTATTTTCATTAATTCTTGAACCAAAGCCATGGAACTGCTAATGCTATGCACGATACCACATGGCCTTGAATTCAACATCACAAAGCAGTTCTGGAAACATTCCCCTTGCACGCTGCAACCCTGCAGAAAGGCTTGTCCAACCACTTCCCTTTGATTCATTTTCTCCTCAACCCCTGGTTCTCCTCACCCCTCAGGGTTCAAACTGGACCCCCTACCTGACCCTAACCCTAGGACATCCCTGCATCTCAGTTTACCTCCTCCTAACGGTAAAAAGATACAACTAGTCTTTCTCTTCTGTGTTTCCCCTCCCCTACTGGAATGGTTAGCAGGTTGTGTGGTGTTGTCCGGTACTGTGGTGTTGTCTAGTTTCATGGGATGCATCAAGGTACATTCTCAGGACCACTCAGTTTTTTCTCATTCTGCTTGCCCTGTTCACTTGTGTCTGTGGACGTGGTTGTTGTCGTGCATGGTTTAACTTGATATAGAACCTGAGTTATCGTTTAGAGGACAGTTAAGAAGGATTTAATTTTTGTGCTTGTCTGTTAAGATTGTTGACCTTATTGTATGTCTGCCTTTGACCTTTAATCTACCCCCATTGTTTTTCCCGAATGAATCCCTTGTTTATTGTAATGTGTTAGACTTTAACCTATGGTGTTGACATGCTTTTGTCCTCGATGTGAATCTGGTGGAGAGTGGAGGGATCTGATGACTGATAAACAAAGACATTGAAGTCTGCAGGCAGGGTGACAAGAGTCCTTGGTGACGTCCGTTGTTTTGACAGAGGCGCAGCTATGAACATTATCAGCAAATGTATTCCTCGGAAACAACTCCCTTTGACCAAGGCACTGACAAATAGCAAAATATTTCAACTGCAAAAGGAAGAGATAAGCTATAGAGATTAGTCAGCTTGTGTTGTTTCAAGACTCAGCAGAACCATTGAAAAGACTGTGCGCCTACATTCGATATCCAGTACACTCGTCATCTGCAAATGTTATAATTTCCAAGTTTTAGTAACAGGTAAGAGAAAATAGACGATGACACAGTTGAGAGTAAAACTAGGAGCTTGGATTTTAGTTTTGTTATTCTGACCTTCAGTTCTTTTGGCTTTAACATTGTGACATTCGTATAAGTTGTTGAAAAGAATGACAGTAAAGTTACCAAATCCTCTGTTTTGAACATCTGCAGTTTACAGTCCAACTTCCTGGTTGAAATGTGAGCTACCTTTGCAGTGCTCACATCTGGTTTATTGTGCAATGAGGACTTGTTGAGGTTGGATGCCATTTGTTTGTGCACCTCCTTCCTTCTACTTTCAAATTGATTAGTCACTTGTCTTGCTTGGTCGCAACTGTCAGCTACCCATTTCCAAGGTCTTATACAATATTTTGATGAGTACTACCAAACCAATAATCAAAGATATACATACAAATCACAAGTGGTGGGATCTGTAGATCTGTGGGATCCTTTTATTTTGTTACACACAGTTTCACTAGAATATGCATGTGAGCATGGAGGGAATGAGCCCTGAAACCTTAAAGTATGAACACATCTAACATATGTTTGCTGGAGCCATGGCTGATTAGAAGGAAGAGGTAAAGAGGGCAACGACGCAAGCTTCCATTTGAACATTTGCACAGAAAATCACGAACACACGGTCCAGGGTTTCGGTGGCTTTTCCATGACAGGGTGGAGAGGCTGAGACTTCTCCGATCTGGGAGATGAAAGAGAGCAGGGGGAACGGAGGAATGAAATAGCCCAGGCAGGCCAGAGCTGTAATTTAGGGGTCTGGTTGCCAGTTGCAGTGGCATGTAACGTAGAGCGCCGCTAGCCCCGTTCAAGCCCAAGCTGTTCCTAACATGCCGTGAAAGAGAGCTATTTGTTTTCATGCAACAGGCTTGTGCTTTCATGATCTATCAGGTCTCCTCGGATGAGTTTATGTTGTAGTTGGACTTAAGAAAAGCTCAGGGTGCTAGGATGTGTTGTCTAATGGTGGAAGTTGAGAGTGGGTTGAGGTAAGGACCATGCAGGGATGAATGAGGCATGCTTTTTTTTATTATTTTATCTCCCCATTCCTTTTTCATGACCCTCAAACTATCTGTTTTATATATTGTTACTGTGTTATTGTTTTTGATTAATGAATGGCCTCCACCTTTTGATGAATGTGTAATCCGTTAACATCTCCTCCCTAAACTTTCCGATCCTCCGACACATCCTACTTTAGCTCCAGATGTTTGTGTGGAGGATCTGCCCTACATTTAGACCTGCACTATAACACTACTCTGGTGTGTTTGTGTGTGTGTGTGTGTGTTCGTGGGCATGTGTGCGAGATTGCGTGTGCGTGCAGATCACTCAGATTGGCATTAGCAACACTGCTGTGTGTGTGTTGGTGATCTCATCCACTTGCATCCAGATCGCTGCCGATGGTTGTCTGAGGGAGATGAGTGTGTGTTCAGTCAGCTAACACTCTCTCATGTGCACCCCCAATCTTTGTCTCTCTCTCTCTCTCTCTCTCTCTCTCTCTCTCTCTCTCTCTCTCTCTCTCTCTCTCTCTCTCTCTGTTTCTTCCTCAAAGCTCTGGATGTAGAGTGTTTATTACTTTTGGCCTGAGGGGTGTCAGTGACTCCATCACCCAGCCTGCCTGTGACGTGACACAATGGGGCTGTACCCTGGTTGTGATCATAGAAAGAAAACACACATGGATGCAGTCAGCAAAATTCAAATGTTTACTACAAGAAATGGACAAATGCAATAACACCCATTGGGCAACAATGAATGATGAGTGAATGGATAAATTATGACAGCAGACCGTTGCCAACATGTTTGCAAGAACTTAGCATCAAGCTCGAAAGCTTAGTGGAAGCAAATTGTCGAATATAGTATAGAGTAAGAGAATGAGTATAGAGCTGAACAATAGCTGCTGTTCCCTTACAGCTGTTTCTGAACATTTGTGGGGACTTTCCAAAACCAGCAGGGCTTTAGTCGGCCATAGGTGTGTCAATGGTCTGGTTTGACTTGGCATGTCAATCCACA
Source organism: Lagodon rhomboides (assembly GCA_039737535.1). Taxonomy (NCBI): domain Eukaryota; kingdom Metazoa; phylum Chordata; class Actinopteri; order Spariformes; family Sparidae; genus Lagodon; species Lagodon rhomboides. Next base: position 12,667,920 of record CM077806.1, read on the forward strand.
CCGGCAGGGATTTGCATCTCCAGCAGAACAGGGCTACCTGCTTGAAGGTATGTCTTTAACTAATGAGGAGCTTGTCTTGAGTTGCTGATATTTAAAAGCAACAGGCTGATCCATGGCCGTAACAAGTGGTCAAAGGAGCAGCTGCAAATACTCTTCGTTCCTGCAGTATGATTGAAGAATAGCCGCAATCAAAGCTGCCAATTCGGTGATCATTACCTTTTTATATAGAGAGAAATTCTTCAAAATAAAGGTCTCCCTCTGTCTTTATTTATTATGAAGCAGAAAGAAATCAGGAAATGACAGGTTTCCTCTCAGGGTTTTAAGCAGAGTGTGTCAGAAAAGTTACCAAAGGTAAAAGTGGATCATAGTCGCAAGCACTCATTGAGACATAGTATGTCCCACCAAACAGACGCCATCCATTCACATCAATCGCATACTATATGTGTCGCACAGCCAAGATCAGCGTCTTCAGGTTTCAGACTCTCTCTGGCACCATAAAAAGGAGGACTAGTCCATCAAGGTGAAAGGTAGCAGTTACCCCAAGTGGAAAAGTTAGGGTGTATCATTGGGTCTCATTCACCAGTGAGGGTAAAAGGGAGTGTGACATTGACTACACGTTACAAAGATTGGCCGAAGTGATTCAGGCTTTACATTGAACTGTGGTTGTGAATGAGAGCTCTGCTATAAGGAAAGCTGTCATTTTACCGGCAATCTATGCAATAGTAATTAGCTTTTAAAATGGTGCAGTTTGGCAAAGAGAGGAGCGACATGAGGTGGTAGAGGCACCAGGCACGCTTTCCTGTGGCGCTGTTCGAGATGTGACATGTTGGCAGAATGCTTCGGATACGCTTGCGCGATTACATCACCAAGCTCACCTTAGTGTTTGGAGTTTCCCAGGGGGATCTGGAGGACGTTGCTGGGACAGTTGATCAAAGGGACAACATAGCATGACATTATCCATGTGAAAACAGAAGCTTTCAAAATCCTACAGGATTAATTTTTGTCCCATCACTTGACACGTCACTAGAGCAGTAGGGTTCTCTACCAAAAAGTCAGTGAATTTGTTTAAGACTTTGTTTCAGTAAAAAAAAAATGAATACAGTAAATGGCTGGGTTATCAAGTCACCTGCATCATTGTAATAATTACAACTTCATATTTGAGATTTATCAATATGGTTACCATAACGCTTTGCTTTTGCATTTTTCTCCCAACCCCTTCCCCTTTTGCCTTTCATGTCCACCGCCCACCCTACGCCCTCCCAAACTGGAGGTAGTGAAAGCGGTCGGAGTACCCCCAGCTTATCCACCTACTCTGATGGCAAATCCCCTTCCTCTGCTTCTACATACGTGGCTGCTCCCCGGCATTTCCACGTACCAGGTAGGCCTTGGGTCGCAACTCAAAGTTTCATATTTCCTACATCTTTACACGTTCCGCAGAGTAGGGTGTCATTAGTTGACATGAAGGGGTTATCACAAGGTAAGATATGAGATCATACCAAATTAAAAGAAACAAACAACATTTCCAAAAAGAAATTTGGTGCCTGCTGAAACATTTATTATTAGAACCTTTGTCTCTCTGTCAGAAATGTTTAGGCTGAAAAGCTCCTGCAGTCGAAAGTTTTAAGTCTGTTGTGACTCTAACCTACCCAACATGATTACTATGTCAAGGTTAAAACTTCAAATCAATGGAGGTTAGGAAATACAAGATATTTATTTGGTGTTTGGTGTTCATTAGACTGCCCATAAGTCCCATGAGCCTGTCGTGTGTTAGATGTGGGCCCTTACGCAAGAACATTTTGTAATCTTATCCTAAGCCATGTACTGTTTTGTGAGGTTTGCTTTGTGTTCCACGTCTGATTTAGCAAGCCATTTTAACTGAAAAAAACTTGTCAAGACACATGCTTCAACTCGATGAATGACCCCAAAATGCCAATCTATGGCTAGATGGTTGTAAAGAGTGAAATGGAGAACTTAATATTATAGCGCTGTATGTCCTGCCGTTGGAAATTAGCAGATGAACATAACAAATTTACAACCCGACCGCATCAGAAAAAACAACTAAATAGGTCGATTGCATGGAGCTGATCACGACTCGTATTTGCATTTCTTCTTTGGCAAAGTTCTCTAGTGGTCATAGTAAGTATTACGGCAGCAAAGGAGGACGTCAGACAAAGTAGTATAAAGAGCGACAAGGTCTGCATAGGGACAAGATGGATAGCTTGGTAAAACAAAGACAGGATTTTCACCCAGAAGTCAAGGGTGAGTTATTTAAACCTACCAGCGTAGTCAAGTTACATCACATACGTAACGTAACCTAAGTTATGTACATAACGTACAGTTGTATGTACTTATACATATATAAATTAAGTTAAGTTATGAAATATTATCATAATAAAATGAGAAATATTCTCATTTTAAACTAACCACGGTGTTTTCCTTAAACCTTTACCATCAGGTTTGGTCCAGCTGTGGCTGGGGCGTTGCAACAGTCAGGTTGTTTTGGGAGTCACTGGCAATCGACCTAGTCGTTTGTTACACTTTTGAGGAAGGCAGACTTTCTGAACTTGACTTGTATGACAGATATGGACTACTGTAATTTTAAGAGACAGTTCTCTCGACCACCCAATCATACCAGCTAAGACTGGCTCTGCTCGAATGAGTGGTTCCTGCATGAGGCCCAATGTCTTCACACTTTCTTGCCTTTGTCTTATCGTTTGTATTCTGTATCCCTCCAGGACTCTTTTATTCCCAGCGTCCCCACTATTTGCTAATTTCAAAGCAATTTCTCCGTGACGCAGCAATGACCTGACATGAAACTGCATCACTTAGAATTACATTTACACTATACTTGGACGGGAGTTGACGTTAAACGGCGTTTCCTTCGGTACTTTCAGTCCCCTCACAAGGAAAAAATACGTTTGATCCAACATATTGTTCCCATTGACGATTGCACTGTCAGTCAAGCAGGGGAAAAAAAAACCTCCCATGTTGGAAGCAAGTTAAGTGGAAAAAACAGCCAGTGATTATCCACTTAATGGCTTTCATAGTCATCGTCCTTATTGCTTTTATATGGATATTGTTTCAGATGCTGGCAGGCACTGAAACAAGGCTTCGAAAGAAAAAAAAAAAGCCCAGATGTGTTGTTTTATTGTGAGTCATGTTTCTGCTGTGGCTTAATGTGTGACAGTTGTTGCTCAGCATCTCGTTTCAGAGGCCTGTCTGGGTCCACTGACACTAAGATGGATTAGATAAGCCTCAGGGTGAAAACAGACTGTCCCCATTATCCTCCAGAGGCACTTCCTCTCTCAGTACAACAAGACATCAGTTACCTTTCAACCGTGTCACTATTGTTGTGATGTCTGTGTTATTCATTTATTTGATTTGAAAATCTCTGAAGGGTGCTAATACGAGGGTGCTGTTTGATGCCATGTGTGGTTTATGATATTATCCTTTGAGTGTCGTTGAATTGTTCTGCATCAAATAACCTCCCATTCAACAAAGACCGAGACACTGACTTATTTTGAATATGTTGCATGACTTATATTAAAAGTGCTGATGTTTCTGATGTGCCATTAAAACAAAAAGAAGAAGAAAAATGTGTTGAATCGAGCTCCCCTCCTTTGGCTTCTTCGAAATATCTCATCTTTCAATAACTGCTAACTCATGCTTCTTTTCTCCATTCTCTCTCTTTCTTTCTTTCTCTCCCTCCCATATTGGCTTCTTCCATTTTCTTTCCTCTGCGTCTGTCCCCATCTTCAGAGACTATGGTCAAAGATAATCTTTATAGAAAACCCCCCATCTACAGACAGCATGGTACAGTCTTCTTCCTTGTTAACACTTCCTCCTCTGGTCTGGTCTCTGCACGATGTGTTGCATGTCGCCTGTCAGTCATGTCCTCATCTCCTTCCCTTTTTTTTTTTTTTCCCGAAAGCCTGCACTCGTCCGGTAGACTCCGTGGATCTACATGCATAGTGCTGGCGTGAAAAAAAGGACTGCGTCTATGTTATTTTATGTTATTAGATCAAATCGGACAAGTGCAGGATCCGTCAAGGTTGAACATTTTGACAGGGGGCAATGTTGTGATGAGACTGACTAAAAGAAACCAAACATTATATTTTGCAATCCAAAGGTAATCGATGAAAGACAGCGGACTGTTGACTCTTCAAAATAGAGCTGATGTTATAGGCCAACGTGGACGTTGCACGATCAAACATGCCATTGACTAAAGACATGCAATGGTGTAGGCGGGTTGTTCACAGTTACAGTGAGACGATGTAACACACTCCAGTTTGAGTAATACATCAGTAATACAGTAACACGTACTCAACCCAACACCTTTTGGAATTTCATCCATATTGAACAACTCTGCAGTGCACCGTTTTACTTCCACTGTCAGCACCAAACCAGGAAGAAGTACTTCAGCTAAAGCAACGCGACCTCGGTTAAGTTCCAACGGTGTCGGCGGTAAATTGGTACAACGTAATCTGTTAGAGTACTCGGATTACATTTTGTCGTAACGAGTAACTTGACGCCTCGGTGCTGCATTTCAAGTAATCTATTACTGGAAAAAAAAAATGCTGTCTGATCCTTTCCTTTTGTCGCCACAAAAATAAAATCAAATACATATCATACACTGGCTATAAGAGCCCGTGTTGTATTGTTGTAACGCTGTCAGATTGTTAGCAAAATAAACAGCTGTTTATTATAAACCCATTCCTATTATTTGTTAGCGATTGTGGGCCATAAAGAAGGCTACAAAATGACGATAGAGTCAATACATTCAAAGGTATACTTACAGTTGTCCGTTACCCAAAAAGGTTGGTTAATAATAATTTTCAGGAATTTTTTATTTTATTGGACAGGACAGTTTAGTGGCAGACGGTAACAAGGGTCACAGGATGGGTAGGACTTGCAAGACAGCTCCCCGAAACAGAATGGAACCGTGGACGATGCCGTTTTGTAGTATTCACCTTAAAGGGGCTCTGTGGAGCTTCTGTGTTGTGCTGGAAGATTGTTAAATAGAGCCACTTTAACTGTTCAGCCCCAATATCCCCTTCTTTAAAACCATAACAACAGTCCTTCCTTAACCTATATCAAGTGTTTAAGTTGTCTAAAATTATTGTTATTATTATAATTATAATAATAATATAAAAAAAATATGTTTATTATTATGTTGTGCTGAAGCTGGTTGTTGAACAGCCCCATTTCCAGAATAAAATGTTGGCATTTTACATTTCTGACAACCACATGTACATTCAAAGTTGTTTCATGTCGTACGTATCATTTTAACATTTCTACAAAGCCTGTCATGTCACGTTTACCATTGGGACATTTTTCAAGAAAATGGTATTTTAACACATCATATATTATAACCCTCACCAATTTGTTCTCTAACCTACGGACATGCCCAGTTGCAACATAAAGAAATGTACAGTTTCAACATATCTGTGATTTGCAGAAAGGTACATTGCCTTACTTTATTCTGGCGATTGGGCTGGTCCTAAACACTTTAAACATGATTGACAGTTCCAACTTATAGAGGGCAGCACGGCAGCTGTTTTCTGCAATACCTAATTAAATGGTAGATTTAACGCTTAAATTAACCAGAAGGAGGCGAAAACTCTAGAGGTAACATCATACTGCTGTTATAACATATATGCTCTTAGAAACAAAGTCTACAAAAAACATTGCCCTAAATTTCGATATCTGATCGGACACATTGTTTATCCATCTCTTCATGGGACCGATCGCTGTAATTGGGGCACTTGGGTGTTAATTTGCTCACTCCGGTCATGCATGTCTGCACTCATCTCACCGGCTCATTCGTTGGTTTCAGTGGTGTTTTTGTGACTGTGTGTCCACTTTGTGAGTGATTGCATACGTGATTCACTTTGTATGGTGACGTTGTTGTGGTGCCAATCACTGTGTCTCTCCCCTCACCACCGTTTGTGTGTCTTATTGATGGCGTACACTTTTTTTCTCTGTAGTTGCCCTCGAGCTATACAGTATGTCACTGACAGCACGATGACACAGGAGTCCGAGGAGCTTTTTGTCACCCCCGTCACACAAGGAAATATTCGTGTTTATTAGGTGTGATAAGTAAATCAGCTGCATATGGCATAGTCCTACAGATTTATGACATGACTGTCAGCATTTTGATTGTATGCATCCGAGCAGACATAAACGTGTGTGCTATTTCTCGGAAAGGTGGAAAAAAATATATTTATCAACTTAACCTTGGAGCTCTGTAAAGTGACATGACATTTGAATGGACTGCACTTACTTTTGTGAGTATTGGCCAATTGGTTAAATTATCTGATAGGTGATAAGAGAGTTGTCATCAAAGCAATCTAAGTCCCATACGCTAGGTGGTCATTACATTTTCCAAAAAGAATGGTAAGGTAATTTGTGATTTGTACACAAGATGTCAAGTAACTTCACATGTATTAAGTCATGCACAGAAATTCACATACGTAATATAAACAACAGCCGACATTGCAGTATGTTGGAGGAGTGTCTAAGGTAACACACCTTTGCTCAACACGCAAACAGGCTAAATACAAAGTGTCTCTCTTTCCAATTTTCTGGATCAAACTACATCAAATCCAAGCAGATTTCAGTCTGATTTTAAGTTCGAGTTGCCTTGATCTGACAGTCAGAAAAACACAGTTTGACGTGCACTGTAACAGGATACAGAATTGATGGAACAACATCCGTTGTAGCCTAGCATCACAACTGTACAAAAAATTATTTGTTTAATTAATTGTTAAGGGGAAAATAGCAAATAAGTAAGAATGTGCAATAGTCATATGAAACTACGAATACAACAACTGAGCTTTGAACCTGTCGCTGACTCTCGTCTGTTACAGCAAGTTGCCATTGATTGTTAGTTGCAGATATTTCAAATTGTACATGGAAAAGCAGAATGAGACTATAAATTGATATCCCTAACAGAGAACAAACTGAGTGATTTGGGAGCCTGAATAAGTAATTTGGGGATTTATTAATTCTATAGGACAATTTATGAATTGCATTACACCGACTGTGTTCCATAATTACCTGATCAAAAGTCGCGGAACAAACAGAATACCGAGAATTTTGGTTTTGTTGGAGTATGATCAATAGTGGAGTGAAAATATAAATTTCCCTGAGGGTTATGTTAAAGAGATAGACAAAGAAGTGTCCAAAATGAAAAAGGATTAATCGTATAAGTATTCTAAGTAATAGCAGTAATCTACTCATTTGATTTAGAGATATTTTGAGTACAGTTGGAGATTTTGGGCCAATGATAGCAAGGAAGTAAAGGACAGGAGGTCACAGCAAATAAAGATTTTATCCTATGGCCCCAGAGGATTATGGGCACTGTGATTCTTTATGCAGAGGAAAGTCCATGGAAATTTTTCAAAACAAAGTATCTTGGATCAAAATATTCATTAAGGGGAAGTTTTGACCCAGGTCATTTGCAATCCTCATGGGACCAAATCCTGACCAAATTGCATTGAAGTCATGGCTAAAATGGGCCAGACTCCCAAAATGTCAGTGCAGACCTGTAAGTGTGATGTGGATTTAAGCATTAGTGGTTGCTATCTGTCCCGTCTTACTGTGCAGTCACACGGTGCATGCAGAGCTCCCTGTAGATGCCATCTGCAGCTGATGATGTCATGGCCCACGGCTGAGTTACTGTAGAGTTAATAGCGCAGCGCAGTGGAGCCGAGGGCCAGATGATCCAACCCGTTAACTGTGACTTCCTGTAACATCTGACTGTTTTACAGCTTCTAGAACATCCTGGCAGGATGGGGAGGATGGCAAGGTGGGTCTGTGTGGATGTGTCTGTATCTTGTCTGTCCATATCTGCCTCTCTTCAAGTCATTTTTCTCAAACTTTTGCAAATTACTGTACATCCATTTACTAATTCACTAACTCATACTTCTCCATCATCCATCACTTCTTGGCATCTTCTCTTCTCTTTCTGTCTTTGTCTCTCTGTCTCTCTCTCCGTCTCTCTGCCTCTATAGAGGACCAGTTGGATGATCTTGAAGAGTGAAATAGACGGACACATGGGTCCAGAAGACCTGGATCCTCGCAAATCCACCTGCAGTCTGCCCACAGACACCTCCCAGCCTAGTGAGTAACCGGTTGCAGTAACAGTGTCTAAAGCGTAAGATAAGAATAATTATATGTATTTGTTTCTCTCTGCAGATTTCCCCTACAATAAGTCTGCTTCCTTACCCGGATATGGACGGAACGGCATCTACAAGGTGAGCTGCAGTGATCGTGCAATAAAAATGCTGAGTCGTGATTAACACCTCTAACGAACTCTGTTTGGCCGTTTAGCTAAATCAGGGGTCGGCAACCTTTACTATCAAAAGAGCCAATGTTGCCCCCGTCGCTACCAAGCAAAATCTGTCTTACAGATGAAGGTAACGCAGCCTAGAAAGTCTATCAAGATTATCAATAGGCCTATCTGAGCATTCATTTATTTTTTCACATCATGTGGCAACTCTGCAGTGGGCTACTTATGCTTACAGTAAAAGGTACTTGAACTCTGCGTTTCCATTTGAATGGTGCCATGTTTTGGTGCATTCGTGAAATAAAAGAACTAGCCTACAATAAATAGAACTAGTTGTGGCAATACAGAACTATATATGCAGGCCTACTTAAGTCCTCCCTGTGTTTGTGTACAAAATAAAAAGTACTCTAATTTGATAATAAATGAAAAAACACAGGACAGTTTCAATTTTATTGTAGTCCATTTCAGTGTGAGGTAGTCCTTCTTCTTTTTTATCCTCAGCCACAAACAGCGATCAACCCTCAGGCTTGAGCATAAAACACAATGATATTAACTCAGGATCATTCAGTTAATCACAACTTGATAGAACAGATACAACTCTGTTTGTAGGCTATGCATTTTTACTGTCGGAGAATGCGAGAATCGCTGCAGGCCTTGTTCATTTCCATGTAAAATGTCAAAACCATTTGAGTCTCTCACACCCATTTAGTGCAGCTTCCCCTTATTTTTCCCCTCCGTCTCTTAACCAGTGCCGTTTGTAACTTTTTGTCGGACTTGTTCTCGGTAGGAAGCGGCTATATCAGCGAGATTGGTGTCAGAAAAAACATTGCTTTGTCATAACAAGGGTTTAGTCTTGAGTCTTCTAGTTTCACTTTTTGAATGACAAATACAGACGGCCACAAATATGGTATGGAGAGGGGGGTTTCCACTCATGCAGGCGCAGAACCTACAAGTTAGCTGGCCATCAGCTGTTACCGTAACAATGCTTTTTGGCTTGAATGACCATGGTAGGCAAAAGTTGACACAAGGACTCAGCAACAGAACCCAGCATTTTAGCTTTCACCTCTGTGTTCTCTTCCATTTACGTTGGATTGAGCTGGGGTTTGTTTCCTAACTGTATTTCCCTGTTGGATCTCTTTACCGACCAACATTCCAAGAACTTAGATATTAACTTGGTGAGCATAACCAGCCGAACAAATGACTTAAAACTACAAGAATAAACCCAAGTAGTAAGAAATGATGGCATTCCTATAATCCAACTACCTACCTCATAACTTAAACCCTTGCCTGTCTCATCTCGCACCAGGGTTTGTATATTTCCACCAAGCCAACATGACACTATAACCCAAATGAAATAATAACCAGTTTTCAGAGTCTTTGGGTCCCGTCCAGTTCACGTCTGGCGCAATAAAACCTGGGCCCAGAGCCTGGTTAGGGCTCGGGCCATGCCAGGGGGTGCGCTCGATTTGCGTTGGCTCTCGTTCTGAGAACTTTGAGCATTGAACTCATTGCAGTGTGACTCGTCAAGGGAAATGGGGTGTGACTGTCACCATAGTGTGGCGAGAGCTGACTGAGGTGTTAGGAAGATCTGACGGTAATTGCATCTTAAGCCGCTAGGTAGTAGTGTTTCTCATCCAAGTCCTATAACCTCGCTCTGGTACAGTCATCAGACAGGCCACGGTCTTCATGTGTTTTATCAAACTCCCGCACACACACACTCTGCTAATCAACACAGGATGCCTCAGAGTAGCATTTAAGACCATTTGACATTGTGCCTTCTTTTCAAAATGCAAACCTTTCCTCTAACAGGTTTGGTATCAGATTACGCAGGGGGATCAGTCAGCCATTCGGTCCTGGCTTAGGAAGGGACCTGGTTTATTATGAGGACGTTGGGGGTTATTTAGTCTATCATCCACCGACGTGAAATATTGCCTCTCCCGCTCTGTGTTTGTTGACGGATAGAGGACAGGCAGACAAAACAGTACAGAGAAGGAAATGAAAGCTCAGGAGCCAGGACCCGTTCATGGCGCAAAATATATTGAACTATTATTCACTCGCTGACATTGCCGGTTAGTATGTTTGACATGGTGGATTACGTGTGTTTGCAGAAAGAAGGGGAGGTTTTATTCTCTCCTAAACGTGGATATATGCAGCACTGTATTTGTAAAATACAGTATCGTTTCGTGCATTGTTTATATGCAGAATAACTAAAAGTGCGCAATTTCAAATTAAAGTCAAGCAGACAGTGATCAATTATGAGCCTGATAAATGCTAACACCGGTTTTCTAACGTGCTGACAATGCCGGCGTCATCATGCCAACATTTTTTGCAAGCAGAATTTATTGTGTTCGCCATCATCAGATAGCATGTTAGCATTTTGTAATGCTAAAGCTAATTAGCACAAAACACAAAGTTCAGCTGAGGATGATGGAATCCCACATTACCAATTTAATCTTTTTCACTTGAAAGTGTAATTCTGAGGCAGTAAAGTAGCCAATCATTGTCTCATGATGGACAGCAGCTCCAACCTCAACATAAAAAAGAAAAAAACTCACACTTATGCAAAATGATAGCAACCTATATTAGCTTTCTAGCTAAAGTCTCTACAAACTTTTAATCATTTGGCAATAGCCATATTAGGTCTATAGTGGACACACAACAAACTCTTTCTCACATCAGTTTCTCCCTCTCTTTATAGTCGCTTTTTAAGTTTCTCCAAACTCAGTGATGTAAGCTCTTCATCAGAAAAATGTGTCATGCTCACTTCCTATTGGTCACCCTGAAAGAATGTGAGAAAAGCAGTGACTAAAAAGCCTCTCAGATGAACCCTGGCTCTGATAAAGACCAGCTATGGAGCAAGACGTCTGAATTATGTCCTAACGGGTCTTTGTTTATATTTGTGTGTGTTGCTACAGGCCGCTGAGATGGTGGAGGATGAAGTGGACCCAGACTCCCAGAGCTGGGGAGGCATGAGAGGTGAGAGGGAAACAGTGTCGGATGTCAGGGTTTCTGACATTGAGCTTGAACGGTGTTTGAGGGTGTTATATTGGGTCATTTGTTTTACTGCTAAAGACCAAATTGAAGTGACAGGAAGTGATACTGGTCTGTAGTTGCAGCAGATTCATTAGTTCCATGCTCTCAAGTGGCTATCTACAGGCTATCTTTGGGTTTTGAGGCTGTTGGTTGGACAAAACAAGCCAACTTCAATCTGCTTTTGGAAAAATATGACAGGCATTTTTCACTATGTTTTGACCAAAGGATTAGACCGTGATCACGATAAATAATCTGCAGATTAATCATTAATGAAAAAAACCTTGGAGTCCCAATGTTGAACCATTGTCATTGTTGATCCTTAAACATAAAGTCGGAAGTTAGCAGTTGGTTGGTTCCGGCAGAATTGTTCCCACTGAAATCCAACTTTCCTCTTTAATGATACAGTTAAGGTTTATCAGGGTTATATTCTGTAATATACCTTTTATTGGTTATTTGATTGGATGTTTTCATTCAACTCAACAATGTCTTGACCGTAAATAGCCTCTTGAACTAATTCATAACGTTGCGTCTGGCCACTGCACCAATTAAGGTGTTAAACGGCATTTATCTGTACAAAATTTAAGGTAAAAACGTCATTTCTGTGGCACTGCCTTTTATACGTCTGACCATAAAATAATCCTCAACAGATTGGGGAGGAATATCTGATGCTATACTTTAATGTCGTTACCATCGTTGATCACCACCATGCCCCCACTCCCCCAAGGGTTCAATTCTGTGAACCGCTGCATTATTATTTAAGTTGCATGTGCTCTCTCTGGACAATAGACAGAAAGTCTTAGTCACTGCAATTGGGTTAAATTGAGTTAAAAATGTTCCTGAACGTCGAAGAAACCCTAAGAACCATTTATGACGTGTGTTCATTTAAATGGTTGCTGCCGAGCGGTTGCGGTAATCAAATTCAGACAAGTGGTTTTTTTACATGAATTTAATCGACGTTTCAACTTGAATTCCCCCAAAACCAAAAAGAAATCCAGGACATGAACTGGCAGGCCCGTAGGTGAGCTGGCACAAAATTAGTCTCGGGAGTGCCCCAGTGTTATCACCTAATGCAAGAAACAAACAGGACTTTTACCTCCAGAACCTGGGACTCGGAAAGTAACCTACCAACGTATCATATTTCCTTTAAGTACAGATCTAAGGTCAGTTTACGATCCTTGATTACATTGTGACCAAGCAAGCAGAACCCCCCCCCTCCAGCTCCAGATCAGTTACTGAAGGTAACGACGGAGAGAGGTGATGTCATTTTGTCTTTCCAGCTGTGGAGTTATTGGTGTGTGTTTACAAGTGTGTGTACAGTCCTGGCTGTATCCGAGGCCGAGACTTGACTTGACAGGATGCCAGCCTCATTACCGCGCGCTCGAGTTTTTTTTCAACGCTTTTGACGCCTTTGAAACACGATATTTCTGAAGAGACCCGATTCCGCGAGGTGTAATTTATTTTTCGGGCTCTATTATGGTAGTTTTCATAATGGCTCTGCTATTCAAATAAAACCTCGTTCCATCAGATTAATCCCCCTTTTCTCTCTCTTTCCCCCCCCCACTCTCAGAATACAAGGTAAGATTTCACTTATTTGTTAATGCTTGACAAATAATATTCTTGGCCGCTGTGTTTGGACACTGGATTATGATTGTTTTCCTTAATAAATCTCCCACAATACTTACTTCTTTGTGCGTGCCAGATTTACCCTTATGAAGTTCTGGCAGTGACGCATAGAGTGAAAGTGAAGCTTCCCAGAGACGTAGATCGCACCAGGCTGGAGGTGAGCTCTAATCTTCCTCTCCCCACACTGACGTTCCCCCCCCTTCTTTCTATCCACAGGTCATTAAAAAAGCCTGAGAAAATGTTTAGCTGTGGTTTAAAGAATGACTTGAGAATCAGAATCATGCAGTTCTGGGTACAGCGGCCAGGCACTTAAGCCAGGCGGAATAAAAGTATCAGACGAAAGCTTAGAGCTTTTCGAGAAGTGCCACCACCAAATTATGTAAAGGTGGAGACAATTTGCTGTTTCGTTTTTTGTATTTTTGTGTGTTTTTGTTTTTTAAAAAACATACTGTCAAAGCATGTGGACAGTGGTGTCTTTTGGTTTGCTGTTTTTCAAAATCTAGTATCAGACCAGTCAGCAGGCAAGAAGATGATAGAAGCCAAGGACAGTATACATATAGAAGGTTAAAAGGTAACATGAAACACAGTAAGAGGTTACCGTTTGAAGGTGAAGCACCCGTTAGAGACTCTGATTGTGAACCTGGGAGAATTCAAATTTGCAGAACGATCAGTTGAGCAGTTGAATGAATAGAAAAACGATGCGAGAAATATGGACGGCTGAACATCGGTATGTCTCAATTCATCTACAGCCATTTGAGTGTATCTTCATGTTACAGGAGGGATGTCAAACCAGAGCGTGTGTGATTGACAGTAGGCGGGAAGGTTGAGCAAGGGCAGAATCGATTGCGGATGGTGTCCACATTTGAAAAAAATAAAAGTATAAAATGCTAAGAAGGGTCACCAAATATACTTAACCATTAACTTACCTGTGTGGATCGCCCATGTAGAGTAAAGTCTATGTGTGGGAAACACTGTGAATATTATACATTTGATAGGTTACATGTATTAGGAGACAGTCAAAGTTTAAGGTGCCCTGCAGGCAACTCATATGCTCACCACGGGCTACCAGGCGCTCGTGGCCAGCATGTCGGCTACCCCTACCTTGGGCAAAGACCTTTTTGGGCGAGTCTGTCCACTCGGCAGCCAGTTATTTTTGGCTAACCAGACCAGGCCCCTTCCTTGATTAGTGCAGAGAGAACAAGAACTTCAGTTTTAATGATCACATGGACAAAACTGTGTATAGAAACGCATCAGTAAAATCTGATTTTAAAAAAAAATGCTTCAAAAGTATGGTGACTTTGCCCCAAAATAAGGTTTTATGTGCTCTACTGTACACTTCTACTGTGAATGCTCAATCGGAGCGCTCAAAAAAATGTGAGTTTAATGTCTAATCTCTGAATAATCTCACCTTGCTCGGTTATCCTGTGCATTAGTGTGACGTTATCCTCTCGCATGCCGGTTGAGGCTGTCGTGAATCACTACTGTGTGCTTGCGTCAGCGCAACTACGCAATTGGCGGGCATGTTTCCCAGTTGGGGCGGGATATGTGTCATAAAACCTCCATCTCTTGTGCTAAGGACTTTTCTATTCAAAATGCTTTAAGCGGTTCGTCTCCTCCCTTAAAATGTCTCTGACTTGGGTCGACTGTTGTGTCTCCAAGGCTCATGGTGCTCACCTAATCTTCGTAATGTGTGTGGTGGCATGTATACAGTCGTGATTTACGCTCCCACCAAACAGCGTTTAGACACAACACCTTTAACAGTTCCTTGACTGGCCTACGCAGAGCACTGACCTAAACCTCCATCCAACACCTTTGGGTGATACAACCGGGCTCAGTGGCGGCCCAGCCTCACTTAAGTTCTTGTGGTCGAATGGGATCAAATCCCTGCACCCGGGTTACAAAATGTGGTGGAAATGCCTTCACCCAGAAGAGAGGAGGCTGTTATAGCGGCAGATTAGATTCTCATGGTTTAAGAATGACACATTTAACAATGACACGTGGGTAAATTGGTTTTGGTCGTGTGGTTTTTATTTGCTGCGAGAAAACTCTTTAAATGTAAGCTAAATGAAGTCAATACATTGTTGGACTTGATTTAAAGTGAATATTATTGGCAGCAGTGTTGGTTTTACCTTCACATTACCTGCTCTTGCACTGGGTCACTGAAAGTTTAACCCTACATTCACGTCCTATTATAATTAGACTTAATGTCCCGTAATAACTAATTCCCTCCAGTTGTTTTTCTTACACTCCCGACTTACAGATTCAGAACTTTTCATTAAAAACAGGAAATATTTTAAGTAGTCTCAGATAATGTTCCACATGAGGGGAAAAAAAAAAGCCCATTTAAAACCTTCAGATTGTGGTTTGTCTTGCGGTGCGGCGCTGATGGTCTTCATGGAGCTATTTAAAAAAGAAACCCCCTTTAAAATATTTAAACCTTCAGTAACCCTATAAGAACTGCCTGTGAGCCTTTGGATGATGGGGATATTGTCCCAAGAGGAGTCAGACTGTCGTGATTTCGAGGTGTTACTGACGCAAGAGATCCCCTTTGTGGTTGGGAACGCTAGACCGGAGTGATATTGTCATTAGTGTGAATGCATGTGTGTGTGTGTGTGTGTGTGTCAGAGAGAAATATTCCAACCTCTGCTTTACCCACCACTCTTCCTGATCCTTGACCCCAAAGTGGTGTTGGTTTACCAAACTAATCAGCGAGCTAAACTCATATCAAAACTTCAGCTCGGAGCCAAGGGCCACTTCACCGTGAGGCGAGACGACCAAATGGGATGTTTCTGACCCATAACTGGTGGCTGCTGTGAGGAGCTCGATATCAGCCAGGAAACTTTTGTGCACAGTGCATTGTGGAATGGTTCAAGATTTTTGGAAATAGAATAGATTAGATTGGATTAATTTCTGTCAACGTTTGTGTGCTGCGTACAGAGCCGCAGTCTGGATGTTGTTAGCCTTTTGCGTAGAGACTGGAGGGCAGGGTCTAAGATACAGTGTGCTGACATGTATCCTCCTCTGTCTACATGTCTACAGTGTCAGTGTGTATGTCATGCTTCAACTGTGATAGTGTCTGTTTATCCCTCCACACAACACTGTGGCCGTCCCCCAGCGGTGGTGAAGTCTCGTTAATGCAGTGCGCTGGAATGACCCAACAGCCAGCTGTGGGTGTCGCGCTTAAACGTCTTACTGAAACAACATTTGGATATAGATTTAATTTAGTGTAGACAGTGTAGACAGTTAAATCTATTCTGAGACAAGTTACTCTTTCAGCAGTAGAGACATTCTTGTCCATTTGTTAACTGTTAATTAGTGTAAAATAAAGGATTTATTAACCCTAACAAGGCACTGTTTTTGCTTTAAAGGCAGTAGCCGCTGCGTGTGTGTGTGTATATATATATACATACTATATATAATGTCTATATTATATATAGATATTTTATATATATACACACATGTATAAGCAATTAAATGTAAATACATATATATTACATATATACACATTTGATTGCTAATAAATGCATAATAATGTATGTCTCAATCCTATAAGCAACAAAAAAGCTTAGTAAAGTTTTAACAATGACATAATAAGTATGTTAGCTGTTAGTGCTGGTGTTAGCATTGATGTGGGGGCTTTTCGCTGTGATCTCCAAAAAACCTCCTGGCTAAAATCTCATAGTGTGAACTTTGCTTAACCAGCACCAGCAGTTTCCACGGTGATCGTTCATTCATGAAGATCTACGTTAGCAACTTCATCAACACTAGTACTGTTGCTTAGCCCACGTAGCTAACGTTTCCACTAGGGCCAAGCGCACTGAAAAGTGTGTGATGCTTGCGTTTTGAAGCCAATCTATTGTTTCAAATGGCCAAATGAACATCAGAAGCATTTAGAGGCTCGTCAAACTGCCCCGACGCCTGCGCTTGACCTCGTTTGGATTCTGAAGCATGACACAAACATATTGGGTTGGAAGCCATATGAACGGTAGTTTTACAATCACTGGCAATAACTTCACTTTATCAAATATTGCATAATATTTCTTGATCCTCGCATGGTGTTGTTCTGTCAGCTTGGCAGCTGAGGAGCTGAAGGGATCTGTTTTTGCTTCAGAGAGAATACCACATTCCTCCCGCTGTTGGTTGGTATGGAAACCAGGTGATTTGCTATCAAACTCAAACGGCCTGCCTCTAATTTACTATCACTTTCATGATCGCACACAACTGCTGAGCGCAGCGCAGCCAAAGTATAGCAATAAAGTGCGCATGCTTTTGTTCTGGGTCTAAATCAATACCATGCATGTTTTGGTTCCATGGTATATTTCTGACATTTACGGAGGAGTTAGTGAGTGTTTGCAACACGAGCCAGGCTGGGTTTTGGATAACAGTTGTGTTTGGATGAACTTCTGAGGGTCGAACTTGGTGTGTTAAACCTCAGTACAAAAGGCAATGTAATGCCTGCTCATGTGGTCCACACAAACACGATGTTTGGTTTGGACGGATGTCGACTGCGCGGGTCCAAATCTGAGAGTATGAAGCTGCTACCGATTTACATACAGCCTGTGTGCGGTGGTGTGGAAGTGGGAGTGGGAGGGAAATGTCCTGTTCTGTGAGGAGGCAGAGGTAATCTCATTGGTTCAGGTAAAAGTTTTGAATAATGGAGCTGAAGGACCACTTTAAAAAGACGTTGGCTTTGCTCTGATTAACAGACAAACTGTCTATCAACACAATTTCAAACTGAAATGACTTCAGTCCAATCTAATTAGTAATTTGGTGAATTTGATTGGGGGAATTGGCTGTTTTGCACGGTCAGTTTAATGGAACCCCTCCTTTCTTAATCAGCAGAAACACCAACCAAAAGGTTTTGCTCCTTGTGTCCATTCTGCCACGAGGGAGCCTCCCTACTACTAATGTTAGCTACCGTGCAAGTACCAAGCCTTCAGCACCACCTGTTTCACAAGGATGGGAAGAAGAAACCGCACGAAAGTTGAACTCAAAATTAGCCTCTTGATGGATGTCCTTGACACCAGGAGGCCAAACACTCCTAGAGCTTTTTTTTTCTAAACAACAAGCACAAGCACTGCTTAACTGGCACTCCTTTGGCACTGGTTTGATGTTAGACTCCCAAATTGCCCCACTTTCCATGCGGAGGACTTTTCTTGGTGACATAAGCACTCTCCATGGTCTTCATCAGAATATCCAAATGACGACATATATTGAGGAAGAACGCTGTTACGGTGGAGTTTAAGGCAGGCACACAATGGCCCAAATGTGACATCTGAAGCGTTTGGAGCGAGTCGGATGAGTTCGGGAACAAATCTGTTCGGTGTGTCCAGCTGTGTCGGAAGCTTTCGGAAGCGCGCGGACGGCGTCTTGTCCGATTCAAGTTGTGAAGTCTGAGCGAGTTGGCCGTCTGAGGATTGGACGCCATCGGATACTCTGATTGGTTGTTAGCTAGCTGTTCAGTGACCATTCAGATTGGCGGTGTGCTAGCGAATCGGCGCGGCGTGTGGGAGGGGCGGAAGTGACGATGGTACGCACTCCGGTCTGTCATTTCCTGTTTTCGTTGTTACCGATTACTGCTCGTGGCTAGCAGTGGTGGAGGCGATGTGTTTCAATGCAACTTTTCTAGGCAACGGAGTGGTCGGATAAAGGCAGTTGGCCGTTGGTTTGAGTCTGGGCGGTGTGTGGGCCCCTTAAGAGACTTTGAGAGTCATGGAATATTGAAGCCGTTCTGGAGACTTGTGGTGGAACAACGCAATGGCGTGACAGGGACGACTGAAAATGTGGTCGGGTCGAACAGAGATCTTCCCGTGATTCCTCTAGGGTTAAAGAGGTTTTTGTGTGTGTACGGTATGCATGACTATGCTGTTGCTGTAGACATCTCTTTCTCTATAGTCGCTGGCTGGTTACTCAGCGCAAGACCTAAGAAATGTCAGCAGGAGGAGAGCTAGTTGGTCAGCGGCAGGTGGGCCGCGTAGCCCTGTGTTCGGCTAAGGGAGCTAACAGCTAACACATAGCAGCACTGAAAGTTTCTGTTCAGTCAAACGCGAGGTGTGAAACTGTGACCTTAAATGCTGTTTAACGTGAAAACACAGCAAGTTTGCGTCTACAAGCTGTTACTTCTTCTTTTCGGTTTTATCGTCGGCTGGCAAAACGTCTTATAGGTGCATTACTGCCACCTACTGGACTAGACTGAAGCAGCAGATTGGCAGACAACACAGACCTATAGTCTCCATGTTATTTCTGTTTCTCATAAGTAATTAAATTAGAATGATTGTGTACTTTTCATTATGTCTTTACTAGCAGATTCCCAAATGTAATATTGTGTTTTCCAACATTTATCACTGATATTAATCACCTTCTTTCTACATCATATCTGTTGCAATCTATCAGTACATGTTTGACAGTTTTTCGGTTCATTACAGAGTCTGCATTATCCATTTGGATGGTGGCCTATTTTACGGAATGTTTGATTTAACAAGTTTTATAGTAAATAACTGTACTAAGGTTTCTTCAATTAAGATCAGTTTGGAGGTAAAAGTACTTAAACTGCTTATACCAGTAGTTTTAATCCACAATTATTGATGAAAAATAACAAAGCAAAGAAACAACCCTTTGATTTTGGCACGGGTGGTTGAAATTGTTGGGATGGTGGTGAAAAAAGTTAGTTTGGTGTGTGTCGTTTATAGCTTTTGTCTAGATGTTGTCTAGCGAGGACGGTGTCTTCAACAACAGTTTGTGTTTTTGCTTCTCCAGAGACATCTATCTCCTGAGGACTTCAAGCAGGTTTTCGGCATGACCCTGGAGCAGTTCGACCGCCTGGCCCTCTGGAAGAAGAACGACATGAAGAAGGCGGCGCGCCTGTTTTAGGCCCAGAAAAAAAAGCACCATCTCAACGAGCGTCCGTCCCGTCCGGGAGGGAGCAGAAAAGAAAAAACCAACCCATCAGAAATATCTATATATGCACCGCCATGATACCCTTACTTTCCACCTGTAAAACGCCATGCCATCTGCCTGTGACGCTGCGGAGAGGCGCTCTGTGCGGGAAAACATTTTCACGAGGCAGCGTCTGTAGCTTTTTGTATGCGATGTGGCCCGAATGTTTGACTGACGACCATACAGAAGAGGATGAGGAGCTGCGTTTTGCATGGCCTGTGTTGACGCTCCTCGCCTCCCATGTGGTTTCTGCATCCTCTCCCCTCCCCCCCGGCCATCTCGATGCCTCCGTACACCCCAGAAATAACAGCTTGCGGGCCTTTCCTACAGGCCTCTGTGGTTCAGACTGTTTTATGTGCGCCTTCCTCTACTCTGTCAACCTCGACTTATCTCTCTGTTGCCGTTTTCATCCTAGATTGTTTGTCATCTTATCCGTCTCGACATATCATCCGTTTGCTGCGCTGCCTTTTCTCTCTCGCTGTCTCTCCGTCATTTCTCCCCCGCACTAAGTGACTGTTACATCGTCAACGCCGGTTCATTTTTTAACACCTTCGCCATTACTCCAGGACAGTGAAGAGACTGCTGACTTTGTGCAACGCTCGCTGTTGAAGCATTGAGGAGAAGGAGTAGCCCTGCAGAAAGCGTACAGTACAGAGTACAGAGGGTCCCCGGGGTATGCAAAGGTGTCAAAGCACGCAGCATCACCAGAGTGACATCACTCACATCGAGAAAAAAAAAAAAAGAAATTATTTTTATAAGCTATTTTTGACTCCAATCATGAGACGCAGCTGAGAGAAATCATGATTTTGTTACCAGAACGAACAAAAAAAAAAAGCCCATGCTTTGTTAAGCTTCACAAAACCTGCAGCAGCACTTACGCGTAACAAGTGGGGGGGGTCGTGCTTGATTTAAAAAAACTCAATACTACAGCTCAATACGATATTATATCTTCTCAGATAGAGATTTAACTCTTTATATGTTTGTCGTTTGGAAGCATTGTTGCGTACCGTAAAAAAAAAAAAAAGCTCCACATTTAAGCTGAAAGTCCGTCAGCTTCGCTTGATGATTTCTGGACCGTAAAGCCGATCAACTTGCCAACTAACATACCGTAAGATGTATGTGAACATATACTGGATATACGCCAGATATATTTGTCTGTATACAAGCCATGGTGTATAACTCTTCAGGCATGCATGAGGGTGGGAAAAATGGGGGTTTGTCCACTGACCTCCGTTTAAAAATGTATGAAAACATTATCATTAATGTGGTTTGAGTGATTGATTCTTGTCTCAAATGGAATTGCCTGGTCAGCTGCTTACATTAGCTTGTGTTAGGTATTTATTTAATTGCCAAAATTGAGGAAGGGATTTTATTTTGAAACGTCAGGGGGGGTGTAGTGTTGAATGAGTAGCATCACAGAGGAGAGCTTTTTGAAGTGAAACATACAATTTTGAGTTGAATCTGAGTGTCAAATGATTTTTTTTTTTTTTTTTTTTTTTTGCTCCTGTAAGTAACACACTAACTGTTGTCATAAAGTGTCATGTCCCCTTTCTAATATTCATCTGCTATTAAAGTGCTTTATCCAAACTACAGAGTCCCCTTTGGGTTGGAGTGCTCGAGTTTGTTAAATGAAAAGGTGTTTGAGTGAAATGTGTGTGGATATTTTTTTTTAAGATACAAGGGGGGAAAAAAGTTTTCACTTCTGTTGTTCAGATACCTGGGAAAGGTCATCTAAACACTGACGGAAAGAAGTCGGATATAAACACTGTGGCTGGTGTTGAGGACCGTCGGCGAGGAGGGGTCAGTGTCAAATTTATACAGCTGAAGAAACATTAGCATAAGCCAGTGCTGTAAAGGTCAGGTTCCGGCAGTAGAAAAAGGCCAAAATCAGCCCGAGTTTTCCTAAATCGAACAAAAACGAAGACCGATGACTGATTCACACTGCAGCAGAAAGGCTAAAAACTCTGACTTTTCTGATTTCTTTCTGATTTTTCTTAATTCTGGAGAGATTCCTCGATTCACTCGAATAGAGGATAGCGTGTCACTGTTTAGCCCACCGAGGTACAAAAAGTGCATTATCGAGTGATTCTTTTCCGGTTAATCTATGAAATGACAGAAGCAAAAGATAAATGGGTAACCCTTTCTTTTACAGTCCCCTAATTACCAGGTATTTACCTGGTAAATTCATGGTAACGCAAAAGTGTTACTAGGTAATTACCAATGGTAATAAGAAAGTAAATACAATACCTAGTAACACATTTTTGTTACCATATATTTACAGCTAGTAATTAGGGGACTGTAGCTACCTGCTTATTACCAGCAGTAATTACCCAATAACACACTATAATTTACCATATAGTTACCAGGTAAATGCCCAGTATTTTGGCCATAGTTTCATTGTATTTACTTTCTTATTACCATTGGTAATTACCTAGTAACACTTTTGTGTTACCATGAATTTACCAGGTAAATACCTGGTAATTAGGGGACTGTAAAAGAAAGGGTTACCGATAAATGTAGTGCAAAAACTCACCTAGGGAAGGGGTTGGGGTTCAGTTAGCTACTCAACTCCCAACTGAAGCCTGTCAACGATCTTTTCCTAAACCTAACCAAATAGTTTTGGTGCCTTTATTTCAAAAGTGTAACCAGGCGTTGCATATTTATTATTGCTTACTTGTCAACACATCCTCATATCAAAATAACTGAAAAGGTCCATTGCCAGCGAATCTCCAAACAACGTGTATCACTTTTCTTAATACATTATGTCGTATCGGACTTTTGTCACATGCTCAAAATTCGGTTAGGTTTCGGCATGAGGAGTGAGATTGGCCTGGGTTAGGGTAAAAACAGGGTGGGTCTTGCCTTCACCATCCTGGGGGAAAAAATTGGACTACTTGCCCTAGTTGTGCGCACTCACAGTATGAGGAATTATTGGCAAACATTAATAGCGCGCCCTGCTTTGGGTCACACCTCCACATATATTGGTAACTAATCATTCAAAAATACTGCCTTGTTCACAATATATGTGATCGTTTCATTGTCTGTTTCTCGCACACTGGACCTACCCTTAGCGATATTGCCATGTTTCATTGACTTCGTTAAGCACCAGGGTGCAGAGTTAACTTTCCTGTCCACTGACCAAATGGCTTGTGAATGTTCAAATTTGACAAGCCGCTCTGTAGATTACCATTGTCGAGTGAAAGCAAATCTGTATTTTACCAGCATTTGGTTGGTGGCCTTGTTGGCGCAACGTCTGTAGATTACAACCATAATCCGATCTGTTTCAAACATGTACTAGCCTCTGTGTAGACTGACCATGGATCTGATGGGATCCATCAGACATCGGGCAGGGTGTTACAAGGCTCCAATTGTAAAGCAACTTCCGAAGCTGGACCATCTTTCTGGTTTGATCCATCATATGTGGGGAAAAATGAACTGTCGTCCGAAAAATGCTAATATGAGCAGAAATGTCAAATTGAGCATGAAGCCTACAGTGTGAATCCTCAGAGTAGGGAGAGGAGGAAAAACCCACCCAGACTGGATTACACAAGCAGAGAGATCTTTCATCTCTTTAGGCAAACAGGCCTCCGACCCAGAGAAAACAACGCCGAGGACTTTCACACATTGTTCCGAGCCTGTGGTGTAAGGTTCACGGCGAGGAACAACATTTATCCTCATAGTTTCAGTTTTGCGTTTTTGTGTTTTTCCCCGCCGCCTCCAAGGGCAGAGTGACGTCTCTGCGCTCTGAATAAAGGCTTTCATAGATACAGAGTGCATGCTGAAGTTAAAAACATATGTTGTTGTAAAGGGAATGTATGTTCTGTGTCTCATAAACACTTCAAAATGTACATTTGTTTATGCAATTATTCATTATACATAAAAAAACAAACGGTCTCTGATCGAAGATGTAATGAGTGATGATACGTTATGGCTGAATCTCATCGGCTCATTTGTTTCCCAGCTCGCTTTTTGGGAAATCTTCCAAGAAATACCTGAGGTCCACCTTGCAATAAATGTCAAAATTTTATGTGTTGACTCTTATTCAATATATTCTTATTCCAAATGAAGTACCTTACTGGAATGTTATTAAAATAATGAGCAGAAAACGAATGAAGAACACATGCGAAAACCTGCCGAGAGAAGACTATTTAACTTTAATTATGTATTCTCACCATTGGTAAAACTTAATTTGCTTCACCTCTGTCATATCCTCCCCTCTAATCCCTTTAACAAGCACATTTCCATGAATATTGAATTTTTTTGTATCCAATTAAATCGGAGCTGGATGCTCCGTGTCCTAAGGGGAGCTCCAGGGGTCTGCACCCCAATGAGAATTAATTCATAATATCACTTTATTACATTTATTGGACAATGAACATCGTGTACTGTAGTTCCAGGCTATACTAAAACACTGTGGTTGAGGTTAGGGAGAGATTCCGCATCCTGCCTCGTGCTTGTGCTGCAAATTAGTATTAAGATGTAGGCAGTAAAAGTCAGGATGTCTCTGCTGCTTCAACCTTGGACCATCGCACCGTCTGTCTCTTCTTCAGCGACAGAGGTAACTAATTAAGACGTTTTTGGGGGTATTTTTTCCAGTATTTTATAAGTCTGTAATTCTGCTCTAACTTAAATACGCACTACACCATGTAGTATATCATCTATCTATCCTATCACAAACAGGCCAATGAAAAGCCCCTGACATATGGACCAACGAGTAAAATGCAATGGAAACTTAATACATTTCATGTACATGTAGTTGGCTTTGATTAAATTGAGGTTCACTCAGAAAAGGATAGTCATATTACTTCAAAATTATGTATTAATATTGATGTGATATAGTCCAGTCATTGTCTGTAACCACTTATCCTTCAGGTGCTAACCAAGCCCAACACTGCTAAGCGTCCGAGCTCGGAGGAGATCGGCTTGCCAAATGTTGACTGGGACCGGCTCCATTTTTTTGCTGAATATTCTGATGTCACAGTGCATTTAACCTTTGACCTTTTGGATATCATATGTCATAACGTCATCGTTTTCTCCTATTAGAAATTTGTATGTCAAGTGTTATTGTACTTACTGTATCAATTCTTGAGTAATGGCCAAAAATGCATTTTGTGAGGACACAGTGACCTCGACCTCTGACTTTTTGCCACCAGATTCTACTCAGTGCACACTTGCGTCATAGTGGACATTTGTACCAAATTTGAAGAAATTCCTTCAATGCGTTATATAGCATGTTGCTATTACTTTTAATTCACGTATTGAGTAATATTTCAGTAACTGTTACTGTAACTGTACTTGTACTTGAGCACAGATTTTTAGTACTCTCTCCACCCCGTTTGTCATTCAGCTGACATTATAAAGGTACAATACAAAATTTCTGGATTAGCCCATTAAATACCATTCATATTAATGTGTTTTTATTTTTTACAGAACCCAGAAAAGAAAAAAAAAAAAAAAAAACAGGTCGGTAATTTTCAGATAATTAGCATTATCAAGCAGGACCTTTTATGCATAAAAAAAAAAATCTTAGAAATGTAAGGAAAACATATTATTTATGTCAGGTTATTAGGATCATTTCCAAGCACTTTCCACACAAAAACTGTGTAACAATAGGTGGATTTTTATGGTGGAAAGCTACCAAGAACAGGAGTAGTTTAAAAAGTATTTCCAAGTACGTTTATACTTATGGTGAATTGAACTGCCATTCAGTTCATAATACTGATCATTAATGATCAATAATTTATCACTCCATTTTTCATTTCATATATGCATATTTTACCCCTGGACTGTATTTTTTCCAATTTACATGCATTTCACTTCCATTTTTGATATTAAATGTTTGGTACATCCACCCCTTGAACATTTGTCTGGCAATAGGACAATAATTACTGTGTACTCTACAGATTTAGATTTTAAATATGAAAGTTAGGGGAAGTTAGGAGGGTGGATTTCAGCCTACTTTTGATCCTTGGTGTGAAGCCTGTTTTATTTTGCTGGTCAAACATCTGCACACTTATTCCACAGTCAGCTCTTCCCGTGGTCCCACATGGCTCTGAGGCGCGCAGGTCCCGCCTCTTGTGACGCGGCCTGCGATTGGTCGAGGCTGCCGTCAGTCAGTCGGTGCTGAGGGCTTTTGCCGGACGCGCCCTCCCTGCTTCTATTGTCACCGGCCTGAGAATAAGACTTGTTTGGAAACACTGAAAAAATGGAGGAAAACGACAAAGGTAAGTCTCTGGCTGCTTTCAGACACTTTCAGCCGGTCGACTTTCATTCACGAGTTGCTCGCTCGTCTGTCCGCTGTTAGCTCGGCTTGTTGTCACGGGGCTGCTAGCATGGTGTGAGCGTGTGACTGATGGGAGAGGAGGATGGGTGCCTCAATTTCATGTTGAAATTAAATTTAAAAAAACAACAAAAACAACAACAAAAAAAAACTATCTTGCTATATAATTACATAAAACACCCGTAGCGACGTATTTCTTGAGGTTTAATTTAATTCAATTTAATTTAATTCAATGAATCTTTATTTATAGAGGGACCATGTACAATATTAAACCTGATTGTTGCCATTTGCTGCACTGTACCAGAGTTAGCTTAAAGCTAACTAACACCTGCAGTGATTAAAACTTCACATAGTTATAAGACATCACTGAAAAAAACAAACAAAATGAAAACAGCACAGTAACACAGATCAGTGATCACACACATACACAAAATATGTTATTCAAGTTAAACTCAGTGATATGAGATCCTCTGAGTCGTGGACCTCATCGCGAAAGATGTAAAAGATATGTGCAGTGGTTTATTGTAAACTTTGTGTCGGCTACTTTGGTGTTTGTATTGCTCTCCTTAACAGCCGTACGATATCGTTTAAGGTCGTTATAGGGTCTTCATGGCATTTATTGTGACTTTTATAGTGAACTTGTCATGTTAATTGGTGTTTTTTTCATGTTATTGTAGTATCTTCAGTGTATTTCTTCAATATTTCTGATCACATCCTTTTGGTTACAGCATTACTACAACACCTCATAATTTGCTACTTGGTTCTTCTTCTTTTTATGAGAATTTACAGAAAAGGATTTAACACATCCAGCAGACTAAGTATACAGATGAGTCAGTGTGAGTCAGTACAGAATACAGGCGCTTCGGTGTTTTGAATGGATGAGAGGTACAAAGGAGCGGACCATGTGGTAGGAGAGGAGAGAACAGGAGGAGGAGGGAGGATGGGAGGATGGGAGGGGTTGTGATTAATTGGCAGACTGAGGGTGTGTGATGCCTCGGGCTGGTGTTTGCTCCCAGCATCAGCAGCCTGCAGGAGGAGGAGGAGGAGGAGGGAGACCAGCTGGGAGCCTGTATCCCTGTCAGCTCCCCGTGAAATGACCTCCAGACAAGAGCTTCCAAGGTCTTTATGGAGAGGAAGCAGTTTAACGGACGGGATGATTCATTTCCGTCAGGTTTTAACACTTAAAAATACATGTACAGTAACGCGGCTTGTCAGAAGTGAACATAAATCTATTTATCGATTTAATTACTACGGACATCTTCATTCGAGAGGACATGTTGAGACATTTTCCAAGGGTTGCCAAATCTTTGAGCCACAGGCATCAGCTGATCTGGCAATCACCCCATCCAACCCACCCCACCCTAATTTAATGCAGCAGACTGTGGACGGAGCGGGGGTGTTCCAGCAGCTCAGTGGTGCGGGACAAATCCAATTAATCAAACAAAACAGAGCAACAGGACAGACGAAGTACGAGCTTCACAGTAATTAGGCTGGAGCCGTTGATAGGATCAAAACGTTAAGGGGCTGGAAATGACTTCTGATGAAGCTCGCCTGCAGCATTTAGTCTCTGTTATAACTTTCAACTGAAATGATGTAGATGTGAACGGTGGAATCATTGTGGAATCTGGAAGTATCTCGCCAAAGATGAAAGACATAGATGTTTCAAACAGGCAATTTTGGAGACTTTTCTAAACTTACAATCCGGCACTCATATGCACTTCATGCAGCATTTCAACTCCTCTCTTAAGCTGTCTTTTTTTGTTTTTCTTCACACAACTTCTGTTCTTTTGCGTGTAATGCCTCGGTATGCCACGTACACCTCTGATAAGGGACTGCCAGAAGGTGTGCTACATTATCTCCTTTTGTTACGTTCATGGCGTCAAGATTACAAGACAGACAGAAGACACAGAATTCTTGGAGAGAGTTTGGGGAGGCATTGGGACGCTGCCAGGAGGAGTCTGACAGCAGGCTTGTGGCGCCACCTTCCAGTGTGGGCATTCAGAAAATCTATAAATACTTTTACCTTTACACGGTTGGACAGACATACGATTGACAAACACGTCATACCAAGTAAAGATACCACAATGCCCCATTTTTCCCATCAGTTAATAAACTTGTGAATTGTTACTGTACATTTCACAAGGAAATACGCTCACAACCTGCATTATGCATAACTTACATAAGGTAGTCACAAGAAATTATATTTTTCTAGTTAGTTAAGCGCTACAGAACATAACAATTGTCATTTTGGGATTTATTGATAGCAGATTAATTTGAAATATAACAGTTCATAGTTGTATTCAGTCTGTAGGAGCAATGAAACAAGAGGAGCTGTGA
This sequence comes from Lagodon rhomboides, assembly GCA_039737535.1. Lineage (NCBI taxonomy): Eukaryota > Metazoa > Chordata > Actinopteri > Spariformes > Sparidae > Lagodon > Lagodon rhomboides. The sequence goes on from CM077806.1 coordinate 12,696,419, forward strand.
GATGACGGGCTGCAGATGAAAGGCTGCACACCTCCAACTTCTCAGTGAGGTAACCGACCCCTTTAACGTCATTCACGTTATCGGGTTCTCTATTAGTACTGGGGTTTACAACAGCCAAAAAGGTGCTTGTTTTTTTTTCCGCATTGATAACAAATGTATTCACATGAATTCATTGCTAATAAAAGTAAAAATGCTGTTTGGGGTGTTGGGCAAGACACCATGTAAATCCAGTAACACTGAGCCAACCACTAAGTAATAACAAGTAGATTTGACCAACGTCTCCATTTAAGGTTTTTGATAGGTTTAGGTTGATACTCAGTGTCGCAAATACATTTCAGTAACTGCAAAAATAGCATTAAAGTTGGATACCCAGCTCAAGAGATTCCAGACTTTACATAAGCCTATACAAACTGCCGAGTATGCTACTGATTTGTTCTGTGGAAAACGTTTTAATATCTTTATGTGCCATTGTCTCCACTTTTAATAGGGTGGCTGACCTGGGTCTGTCCAGAATTTGAATTCCAGGAACTCTTTATACTTACTTACTACAGCTTTTGTCTTTTATTTTTACCCCTTGTAAATGTGCTAGTGTGTGTGTGTGTGTGTGTGTGTGTGCGCCTGAGGCTCGGTATTTCCTCGGTTGCTTGGAAGTTAAGGCCAGTATTTACCACCGCCAGTCACTGCATGACAATGGACAATAGCTGGCAGACAAATTATATACATCCTGCTGTTTTGTAGAGAGGATGGAGGTCTGAGCCAACAGTGTAACCTGTGGACGGAGAGGAGAGTGGCGCTCGCCGCCGTGCAGTTAACAAAAACCGGTCGGACTGAAGCATCAACGGAGAGTTTGTGTCTCGTCATCCGTTTTCCCAATCCTTACAGTAACTGGAATAAAGTGGGATTAGTGATGTACTCTGTTTTACCACAATACACTAACACTGCATCATTTCCCTCGTGAACTTCAAATTCTGTCCTTTAGTGTTAATGTTGAACACATGGCAGAAAAGGGGTGAGCCGTGACAGTCAAACACTTTTAAAATGAGGTATATCAGCTGCTCAGTTGGGAGAAAAAAGTCCCACTGAATGTACGATTACGAATCCCACCGATACGTCTCTATCACGATGAAATGCTCAGTGCCTCAGAACTACTTCGTGCCATTTACACACTCAGGCCTTGGCCGCACAACACGAGCGCCAACTTCTCTGAGCAGCTGGCTCCATTTTTCCAGCCTTGTCAATACTGTTGGTCGTGCTGATGACATCATCACTATTGGACATCTGGGTCCAGTATGTGTGTGTGTTGAGATGCCATGGTAACAGTGTGAGCTGAGATTTGATACACAGACCCCCTCGCAGGATAGCCCACGATGTGCTCAGTTACGGCCCTCCTGTCACCAGTGTGGAACTGCTGCCTTCAGGTTCTGCTGGAAATGTCATAATCATCATTTATTCAGCATATTTCTGTCATACCCAAGTTTTACCCCTGCTGTCATATTTGAATAATTGGCATTTCTGTTTTCACTCAAACGTTCATATGTGGTGTTTCTTTGGTTTTTCCTCCCCTCACCATCTCTCACTCTTTCCCTTTGTCCTCCCTTTTGTTCATCTCCTCCCTTTGTCTGCTCCACCTTACTTCCTTTGTCTTTCCTCACTCCACCCACTGTTCTCTACTCTTCAGCTTCCCTTTTGTCTCCTTGCTCTTCCTCATACAGTATCTGTATCCCACTGTGCCTTGCTTTAGGCCAACATTCCCAGCCGTGCTGTCTGTCTTTGCTCTCTCTCTCTCTCTCTCTCTCTCTCTCTCTCTGTGTGTGCAAACCTCCCTTTACCCTGTCAAGTCCAGGTGTTTGCCTGCAGGTAAGGACTCTGCCTCTCATAGTCAGAAAGAAAAAAGAAAAAAAGATGAAATATTTGGTCTAGAGTGTGTGTGGATACACGTACGTGTTCACTCTGTTTGTGGCATAGTGTGTGTGTGTGCTTGTGTGTGGATGTGTATTACTCTGCTTGTTGAAACATAAGTGTATTTCCACAGTCACATTATGTTGACCTTCATTCTCTCTGGGGACAGTGTGGCTATGCGTGCCTGTCCAAATTAGAAACTAAATTTGGACATTCGACTTTGTGCACATTTACGATCATATTGATTATTGAACAGACTGCCACACACAGTGATGTTGATCACTTCCATGGCTTTCCATGTAGTGAGTCTGAACGGGTCTCTAACAAAATGTGTGATTTCTGACAACTCACGTTTGATGTTGTATGGTTATAACCATCTTATATTCATATATATATCATATATGTTGAAATTGTATCGGAAAATTAAACAAAAATAAAACCAGACAATATCCCGAATCAGAAGACAAGACATCCTTTCAGATGTGGATGTGTCAGAGAGGCAGGAAGTGCAACATCACTATACACAGCTGCATCATTGTGGTGTAGTTATTGCAGTAAGAAAATTACAATCAAACACAATGGTGATAGTAAAAACTGTAAATACCGATGATTGTCCAACCTTACCTCAAATATACCCCCCCAAAAAAAAAAATCTGGTATGTTGAATGGAATAGACTCTGAGTAATGTCATGGTCTGCTCTCGAATTTAGGTTACAAAATTGAATGACATCCCAATAGTTGTCTTTGTTGGACTGTCAGCCCAAGGTGGTTGAAAATAACACGTTAAGGCTCCATAATAAGCTAAACAAGGTATTTTGCTCCGACGTAAATCTGGAGAACACATCTGCCTGCCTGCCCAGGTCTGTCCTGATCTCTCTCTTTCTGCCTGCCAGTGCTTGTGAGAAGACAGAGACGAAGTCCATGATTGCGATGCCTGAGTGACGAAGCCAAGCTGCTGAGCTTCAAGTCGGGACATGGCCTGCGTCTGCAGCTTACAGCTAATGTGTTTGGATAGTTCAGCCTCTGTCAATACAAGTTCAGGAAACCATCATCCCCCTTTTATAACCTCACACTCTGCGATCTGAGATCAGCACCACAACTGAAACAAGCACAAGCAGTGATACAGACTGTTAAATGACTGATAACACATGACACTGGGATAGTTAAGTTATGATTTCCCAACCGTATTTTCAGTGTCTGGTTCTAATGGGTTATGCAGTCTAAGTATTTACACACACACACACATGCATCCCCAGACCCTACAGATAATTCCAGCCCTCATTTACCCCTCAGGCAACAATGACATGATGGAACTGGATCCTAAAAGCCAGCGATGATGGAGTGAAATCACGTAAAAAGCAGAGTGAAAAAAACACAAATTAAACCTTTGTAATGCAATCATCTGTCGTTGTTTTTTTTGTTTTTTGGTGGCTTTTCTGTGAGCTTGGAGTGTGTTGTGGCACTTGGCACTCGCTGTGATCCGGCTCTGCTACAACAAGACAGAAGTGATTAGAGAGGTCAGGAATATAAAGTTACAAGGTGTTGCTGAGTGACATGTACTGTGCAGAAGTTTGAAGAAAGTCCTTCAGAGCGTGGCAGTTTTTCTCAGTTCTCTGTTTGCAGGTTAGGTGTGTTGTGTTGTATAATTCTTTTTTTTTAATTACGCTTCCATTGAGTTTTCACATTTGAACTTTTGCAGGTATAATGTTAACCATGTTACCCATCTAAGGGGTTGGATTGGCAATAAACACAGCTACCAAGTACAGCAAGGGCTGATGAGAATGTCTTCAGAATTGTTATTTTGTTTTATTTACGAACTTTAGTTCTTTAACAGTAATTCTGTGAGTTTCGAAAGAACTCCCAACTCGTCAAATACAGCAGCTTGGTCGGTGATCTCTACCGTCAGTTTTCCACATGCTGGGCTATGCAGTCAAGTTAGCAATAAAAAATATGCGATGTCTGGTTAGACTTTCAACGTAAAGCATGCTGACGTAAAGCATGCTGACAAACATTTCTCATGAACTGTGGTTAAGTTTAGGGACCGAAAGGGCTTGGTTAGGTTTAGGAAAAAGATAAAATTTTTGGTTTAGTTATGTATGTCAGTCAGGTTACATAACATATGTGGTTACGTTAAAAACTTTGAATTTTGGTTACACATCAGACTCAAACTTGGATCTCCTGTGTGGCAGTCCCATGTTCTGACCCATCACCCCAGTAAAGTAGAAAATCGTGCCACATTTGTAAGGAACATGAAAGATTTGCCAAATCCTCTCTGCCAAACAGCTTATTCTGCTATTGACTCTTGTTTGGTGGATTGGATGATTGAAGTCTAAAGAAACAAGACATGTCGGCGATTTAACAACGTATTGATTTAACGAACAGGAGCCTCAGTAGCGTGTGGAAGAACCATACACAGCCACAACAGCCTGGCACCTCCTCCTCACGCTGGTCACCAGCCTGGTCACACACAGAGCTCAGGGTTTCTCGGTGACTACCTCCAGAATTTGGGAGTGGAGAGGATGGAATGGCCTGCCAGCAGTCCTGACCTCAACCCCATTGAACACTCGTGGGATCAGCTTGGGCGTGCTGTTCGTGCCAGGGTGGCCAACACAACCACGTTGGCCGACTTGCGACAAATGCTGGTTGAAGAGTGGGATGCCATCACACGGCATCATAAGTGTCCTATACCTCCCAGACTTTGATGCAGGGGAAGTACTATAAAAGGAAAGCATACGTGAGGAATAAAGGAGAGTGGAGGATCTCACTCTTTATGTATGTGTGTGTTAAAAAGCGTGCCAAGGCGGAAGACGACAAGGAAATTCAACAGACGAACCTCCCCGGTGTTGTGATCCGCAGTCTGAGTGAGTGTGAGCTGCTTGTTGGCGTCTGTGTGAGTGTGTCGTCAGTTCTTACCACTCAGTTCAGCGAGGTTGGTACGCCGGAGAGCCCTTTGTCTCGCTTTTCCTGTCTTTCTCATCCACTCTATAAAACAGGTCCATCAAAAATCTCAACAGACGCCCATTACTTCCTTACTCACCCTCTCACTCCGTTTGCCTTCTCTTCACTTCACCTCTGCTTTCTGTTTCACCTCAGCCTCGTCCGTTAAGTCTTTTATGGTATAATAATACATATTTGGATTTATTGTACCAAAGTGCAAAAAGTACAGTGTTGCAGTTACATAGTTTGCCCAGCAGAGAACCCTGACAAGTTTATATTCCTATAAAATATTATAAAAGATTTTTGTCCCGCTCATACTGCACCTCGGTCATAGCTAAGTAATAGCATTTAAAGCCGCACTTATCAATATTTTGCTATCAACAATGGATTCAATGACTAGATAGTGTCCATGAATCATTTTAGCCCCTTTCACCTCGTGTTTTCTCATCTCTGCATCTCATCTGCTCTCTGAGTTCCCTTAGAAGTGAACACAAGGGTGGTAAGTGATGATAAGAGACGGAAATCTACCAAATCTGGTCTCGCACATGCACAGACACCAGAAAACCTGACCACGAGCACCCCCCCCCCACATGGTAGCGACTGCAAATGAGGGATGATGAGATGGATATAGAGAGATGAGAGCGAAAGAGCGATATATCGCTATCGCCACATCCAAGAAAAAGCAAACAGAAAGGAGTCATGTGGCTTGGGTTCGCTCCAACGTAGATGCGTTTAAAGAGAAGCGGATGGAGTTTCAGCCTCACTTACCTTTAGGGAGCAGTCGTAAGGGCGACATCCACCCGAGTGAGGCACCCAGCTCCTGTTAAAGGCTAGCTGCAGTTTGCTAAATGGTTCACAGATGCTAGGCTGAGTCAAAGTTTATTGGGAGGATGTTTTACTCACTAGAAGCTTCGGAGTTGCATGAGAGAGCCGGCAACGAAGACTTCATCATCCATCAACCATCGTGGAAGTCTAATCGAACAAGATTTTAGCCAATCAACATGGGGATAAGTTCCTCTCTTCTATGACTTTAACTCAGACGATGCCTGTTTGTCATGTCGCTGGCATTAATTGAGCTCGTCTCGTGTCCACCACAGACGGTGACGCCATGAACCCAGACAGCAGTTCCTATTAGGCCATTTTCTTTCATAATAATCATATTGAATCGGCCAGCATCTGCGACCGCAAGCCCACCCTGTTACCCCAGCTGACCCACTGAGTCACCAAAATGACTTGGATCTCAATCCACGGTCACTCCTCTTGAAGTGCAGCAGAATTTCCCTTCCTTCCATGGCAGACCACCATACACCGCAATCAGACAGGACATGTGTTTACATAATTCCATCAGGGGTCCGGTGACCATTAATCTGCCCGACATTGCTGCGGTTCCTTACATGTCATAAATGGCAAATTATGGTTAAAGGGACAGTACATGTCTTTTGGTGCGGGGTTGGATGAGGTACTTATCCCTGGGATGCCCTGACGGATGACAGCATGTGCACATGATGCAATGCACTCAAAGTGCACAGTCCCTGAGTCAAAGAACAGAGTTGCTCGCAGCAATTCATAGTTTTCAGTCACGTGACCCGCGTCTGGATGGGTAAATAATGCCGCCGTTTGGGAGGTGAAGAGCAAGAAGTTCTTCATTGTAAAAGCAAAGGCGAGTACTAATTAACTAACGTTATTTTCTTAATATTATTATTGTATATGTACCCTGGACGTCACCAACAAAGTTTAGCAGTCTAAACACAAGTTTAAAGGTCTAAAGGGATTTCCAAATCATTGTATTTGGAGTTTACTTGCGGCTAACGCAGCATCCCAACTCCTCAGCTAACTAGCTAACTTTAATTCATTAAGACCACTGCAGTTGGCCGCCTCGATACACGACAACAAACCATCTCAAAACGATTGCAAACAGATGTAACTAATGGCAAAAAATATGATAATTCATAAAAGTATGTACTTGAGCTTAACTTCGATGAAGTGTTCGCTGCAAATACGTGTGTATTTGGACGGCTGCCATCGTTTAGGTACGTCTTATGGCACACAAAGCCTCTCTGGGTTTTCTTTTTTTGGACAGAATTCTGTAGAAGCACAGCCCAGGCTTGTCTCCTCGCCTGTTGCTATCCGGCATTTTGGCAAAACGAAACTGGTCCCAAATTAAATGTATCACTTCCCTCCAATGCTGTCGGGCAGCAGGGAATGATCTTTTGCCCTCCTGGGAGCGTGACGTGAAAACTACAGACAGTGGTGAGCAGTAGCTGTCATTCCAGAGTAGACTTGTAGTCAAGACCGCCTAAACCGAGACCAAGACACTACCAAGACCAGAGAGTATCAAGACCAAGACCAAGACCAAGGCCAAGACAGACCAAGTCAAGACCAAGACTAGTTCAGCTCGAGAACGAGACCGAGACCAAAAAAAGACTAGTTTTTTGCCATTTTGCATGAGTTGTAGAACCTAAGCACCATACTGGGTTCAGCTGCTTAGTATAGATATGAGATTGTATTATTTCAGCTACAGGCACAATAATACAGAGACAGTACATGTCTTGTGTGTGAACTCACTATAAATGTTTTCATCAATTGGCTAAAAATCAAATATGTGTAGCAATTGCATGACCGATTTTCTACAGTATTTGAGGATTGACTCTTGAGTGCTGTTAAGGACTGACATGACTATAATCCCAAATCTAACAAAATAACAAGCCTCCAACACCACCCTGCACCTCAGAAAAAGTCTAAAAAGGAGTGAGAGAGGATGAGCGCCAACGCCATCTGTGTCACAAAATAAATCTGATCTTGAAGGGGAAGCATAATGATATGGAAAAAAAATGTGCCTGTCTGGATATTATAGGTTACAAATCCCTTCGAGACCGCTCGACCAGTCCGAGACATTGCGAGACTGAGAGGCCCGAGACCGAGACAAGACCGAGACCAAAGACTGTCGAGGCCGTGACAAGACCAAGACCACGGAAAAGTGGTCTTGAGACCGGTCTTGAGACCGAGACCGGTCTCGAGAACTACAAGTCTATTCCAGAGAGCCTTTTTGATCGAGGTCTATTAGTGCCGCCTATTTTGCATGTATCTATATGATTGTGGCATTTGAAAGAGTTCTTCATGTATTTATTTGATACCTTGTGGAACCTGGCAAACTAGCTACTAACACACATCTCCCAGTGCACCAGTGGCTGTGCCCAGTTACAGCCACTGCCTCTTACACTCAAGCAAAACTTTACTCCATGCAGTAAAATAGTATGATAAATATATAGATTGTGTCTGTCGAGTTCATATGGAGGACAAAGTGTAGAATCTGCGAATCTGTGATGTGTCGCTGTATTACAGATCAGGCTGAGCTCAATAACTTCAAGGAAAATAGATGTTGAAGGTGTTAGATTTACATTGTGTCATCACATTTTTCCTGCTTTGCCTCATGCACAGCTGTTCTTCCGCTTGGGTGTTCACTGTGGGTATGACACACACACACACACACACACACAAACCCCCACACACTATACATAACAATGTGCACAGACTGTTAATCATTGTTTTAGACTGTTGGGTTCCACCATTCTTTCACCAACATCATTTGTCTCTCACGGAGTACTTCTCATATGTACACACACACACACATGGAAACACACATACGACGCACAAACAGATGTTGCCTCCCCAGCTGTGAAACAAAGAATGAACAGTCAGTAGAAACAGAGGCATCGTCTGGACCTTGTATCACCTCTTCTCTCTCCTCTCTCCTCACGCCGGCTTATATGGTCCATGAATGCATCAGTGTAGTTCAGTCCACTGGCCTGGACTTGCTAATAACCACACCATAAGGTCCCACGAATGCCTCACAATGCCCCTAAACAACACCTGTTTCTCTCCACCTTACACCACTCAAAGTCTGTAAGTCTCTAAGGGAGAAAAACCTGGAGAAAATGCTTAAGAAATAATGTCGACTTCTGGAGCTCCGGTTGGGAGCGAGAACAGGTTGTGGTGTATTCGACTGCTTTTAAATGGACCCTGTTAAACAGAGGCAGTGTGTTTGGCTGGTCTAGAAGTCATGAAACATATACAAGTGGTACACAAGCCTCAAACAGAGGTAGTGTCTTTGGTTGATGCCTAAAGACGCCCTGATAGTATCATGTTAAATGGACATTCATTGTTTCTCTTGACCAAATTAGGTCATAGTATGTCAGATGTTGGGTTTTTTTAGATCGTTCTACTGCTACTAACAAGGTTGCTATGGCTAGCGTGTAAGCAAACAGTTGCCTTATCCAATATTCTCTCCATGCCTCAGAAAATATGTGTCTCTTTGCTGTAGCTGGTAGATGCTCCACTATGATCATCAATCTCTACAGCAGAATGTATTTGCTTCAAGTTTTTTTTTCTATTTTTGTCCTCAACAGAGTTCCGTTACATTTTCCTTCGCACAAACATTTGGACAACAGATCAGATTTTTCTTTCATTCTGGCTGTTCATTCATTCATTCATTCATTCATTCATTCATAATGACACGTAACCCCCCCAAACACACTGCTTCACTGCCAGTGGGATTCCATTTCCTGTATGAAAGGCCCTGGTCTGCCTTGTTCTTACGGTCTGATCACAGATAAAGGCCGTTTATTAAAAACCCGCAGGGCGAAGACGCCAGAAAAAAGAAAACACACCGATACCCCATAGAGAGAGCAGAATAACCCCAATAGCATCCAGAGAGGCACGTCAACACACACTCGCCCCGGGATAAAAAAAAATGCACTCAGACACACACACACACACTGTGCAGCATGGATGCACAAAAAAAATCCCCAGCCCATACCTATCGCCTCCGCATTCCTTCACACCAGAACGCAAGTCGAACAAGACAAACTAAGTCTTTCTTCAGGCTGAGGCTGAGCTGATTGGATGGAATGTGATGAGGCAGATTCATGCTGTGGTCAGAAAGTCTTCCAGCTCGCTTCTTTATAGGAATGAGATGCCAGAGATTCTCACATAGACACAGACTTCATTTAGCAGGAGTGCCTGCAGGCAGCAGGAATCTACAAGCAGCTTGTCTGGGTTTCTTTGGGTGTGTGTGTGCGTGTGTGTGTGTGTAAATGTGTATGTGTGAAGCAGGTGTGTAGCTCCAGTTGTGATTTCACTCCTTTTATCCTTCTCTCCTCATCCTTTCCTTTATTTTTGACCTCTTGAGCACACACACACACTCATTTACATTTAATGTGTTGTCCAGCTGTCCACCACAGTGTGTGTCAGATCCAGCTCATACTGTAATGTCTCCTTTGTAGCTACCAGCCTTCCATGGCGTCTCGGCGTCTCTTTTCTCTTTATATCTTTTCCTCTTCCTGTGTTTTATTCTTCCCGCATAAAATCTTTTTAATTTAAAGGTATTGAATATCATTTTTAAAACAGAAACAGAGCTTTTCCCTCCTCAAATGGTTTCTCAATGACAAAGGTAACACAAAGATGAGGGCGAGGAGGAAGGACAAAGGGGATAGTCGCTAAGCGCTTGAATCCACCGAGCCGTAGGATGACCCGTGAGAGGAAATGTCTCGTGACAGATCTCCGAGAGCAGCTGTCTGAATGAAGGAGTCTCTTCCGTCGTCTCAATTGTCCATCCCCCTCACAATGCTTTACTTCATAACTCAGTTAGGGAAAGGGAAGCTGATGACCTAGTGAACTAATGTGGCTAGTATCAAGCAGAGTAAACCTCTTATTTATAAATGTTGCCACGTTAGTCTGTGTTCCATGCCGATTTTACTCTTTAAAAACATCAACAGTTCGACAACTGGCACTCCAGTTACAAACTGCCAGAGGCGTCTCTTTTGGTTTCACATTGGACACGGACAGTGGTCTCCTGGGTCGAAGTCCTGTAATTGTTTGACCCGACCGTCCACCCCATCCACCTCTGTATGTCAACTCTGTCATTCTGTATACCACGTCAGCTGACTTCCTCCTTTGCTGCTGTACTAATTACTACGTTCAATAGAGAACGCAAATGATTGATATGATCTGAATTAAAGTTTGTAGTCTATGAGTATGACTCCTGAAAGTGATGTGATGCAATCTGCAAAAGGGAAGTTGTATCACTCTGTTGGAGATGGTGGCCCCAGTGACTTTACAAAGTCGAACTTTTTTGGGACAATGTGTAATTGCAGGTTTCAGCAGGCAGGGAGAGTAGTTAGTATTATTCACCACCAAGCACTTAAGGGTAAGCTAAGGGAGCTGTTATCCCTGGGCTAAAGGGTCCACACACCGCCCAGACTCAAACCAACGGCCAACTGCCTTTATCTGACCACTCCATTGCCTCTCGTCTGACCCGTTCAGCAGAAAAGTTGCACTGAAATGTACCGCCTCGACTACTGCCAACTACACAGTAGCGTGTATGTTCTGCGCTTGCACGAGATGCAATAAGTCTCCTTAACATCGGGTGGCGCTAGTCTCGTGCCAGTAATCCAAAACAGGAAATGACGGAACGGAGTGCAGACCATCGTCACTTCCGCCCCTCCCACACACCGCGCTGATTCGCTAGCACACCGCCAATCAGAATGGTCACTGAACAGCTAGCACACAACCAACCAGAGTATCCAATGTCGTCCAATCCTCAGACCGCCAACACTCTCAGACTTTGCAAGTTGAATCTGACCGGACACCGTCCGTGCAGTTCCAAAAGCTTCCAACACAGCTGAACACACCGAACATATTTGTTCCCGAACTCGCCCGAGTCTCCCCAAACGTTTCAGATGTCCAACGTTTAGGCCAGTGTGTTCCTGCCTTAAGGGAGCTGTTAGCCCCGGGCTAAAGGAACATTTAGCCCCAAGCTAAGAAAGCATTCACACTGGCACATTCCAAAGTTGGCTAACCCAGACTTTAGGGCTTGCTTGCCTTGCTCCAGAGCCCCGACTGTGTGGGATCATACCCAGAAAACCAACTAAACCAGGGGCTGAGAGGTGCCAGTGTGAAATGGGGCTAATTATAGAAGGAGTAGTAAGAAATCCTTCCAAAATGTTCAGCTTAACTTCAAAGCACGTGTGTGCTTAACTCAGGGCTAGAAGAGGTGCAGTGTGAATTGTTTAGCACTGGGCTTAGGTTAATCCTGCGCTAAGAATATGCAGTGTGTGTTAGCTGATAGCAAAGAAAAAATGTTCCTGTTTCCCTATTTTAATGTAAAAGACTCTCTGTAAAAGTAACTCTTTTAGCTACAGTGCATTAATGAACAGTTGACGGCGCAGTCAGCCCCGGTGTGCCACAGATTTAAATGAAACTTGTGTGTGTGATTGTCAGTGGTCTTGTTTTGACCTTCCATGCGGCCGTGTCACACTTTCAAAAGCTCAGAGAGAGACCCAGAAACGTGCCGGCCGCCACGACAACTCAAGTTACAGTATTGGTAACAGATGATACAATGGAAGTTTTCTTTCTTTCTTTCTTTCTTTCTTTCTTTCTTTCTTTCTTTCTTTCTTTCTGTCTGTCTTTCTGTCTTTCCACTTTTACTCCCTCCCTCCTGCATATTAGCCATGTGTGGCCCTTTGGCAAGTTGACTTCATATTAAAAAGCAAGGCCTGGCATTTCTTTCTAAGTGGACAGTGTGTAGGTGTGTGTGTGTGTGTGTGTGTTTGTGTCTTTTAGGTTTCTGCAGCTGAATGTGCGTGTGTGTCTTTAGTTGGCAGGCCCTCTCCAGTCATTATTTATACAAGGCCTGTGTGCTAACTACAAGGCTGAAAGTCAATTTCACGCAAAGTTTCCATTCTGTTATTATTCTAACCCACTTTATCCGTCCTCTCTCTCGATGCAAATGTCAGCTATTCTGGGCCCCGAGCGCCATATTTACACTAATAATGAGAGCAACACACCCTTAAACAAATAAATAAATACATACATAGGGAGAAAGATAAAGCAGAAAGAAATCTGTGTGGAACTACGGCATTTCCACCTTCCCTTGGAGTGTTTGTGTGTGTGTACATGTAAGCATATGTTTAAGTATGTATTCTTTGGCCATTCATTTGTTGGTAGATTTATATTGGTTATGTGTAGTTGTATGATCGGGAGTGTGTGCAGACGCGGGCGTGTCTCCGACACTGAAGCGTCTATACTGAGTGAATAGCAGCTTCCACATCTGTAACAAGAAGGTGAATGGAAAGCAGAGCTGAGCCCCGAACAAGGCTTCACTCTTCTCTGTCACACAAGTAATGTGTAGTTCTCTCTCTCTCTCTCTCTCTCTCTCTCTCTCTCTCTCTCTCTCTCTCTCTCTCTCTCACACACACACACACACATAAATGTGTCGAGATTTTTTTTATGGAATAGTTGAACATTATTGGATGTATTACTGAAAGTGTGATGAGAATATCAGTATCAGTGTCATGTGTGCATAACGTTTGCCTCTATGAGCGTGGTTTAAGTAAAATATTTTTAAGGGGTAATTTGTAAGTTATTGCCAGAATTTTAGTTTTGAGCGAACCAACTGACTATGTCATATAATATGATATTATTATATATAATTATAATATAATAATAATTATAATATAATATATAATATGTACACTGTGACATTAATAACCACTGTCACCTTCTGAATCCAAACTCAACATAAACCGACTAAAGCTCACCTAAATAGTCTTAGTTTGTCCGTCCACAGAGTTTGTCGAAATGAATCCTCCACTGCCTTGTCCTCTCGTCCCTGAAGTCAGAGTCCTGATTGTAACCCCTGCAAATCATCTCTTCTGTCCTCAAGCTGACCTCTGTTGGTCTCAGCGGTTTTGTTCAGTAGGGATGTGAATCTTTTGCAATCTCGTGATCCGATTCGATTTCGTTTTTTTGGGGTGTCTGGTCCGATCCAGAATTGATTTTCGATTCAAAATGACTTATCCACTGAATGAATACAAAAGGGGGCATTATTTTCAGTCTTTATTGTGTGCTAAACCTTTAACTGGGGTCCTCAATCTGCTAAAATACAACAGTGAGACACAACTCAAAATTAATACAAACGATCTGCAGCCTTTTTATTTAAAAAAGGTAACAGCGTCTAGTAATGAATTCATTAATTTGAAAGCATGCCTGCCTGTATGTGGGTAACAAAATAAGGGGGTGTGCTCTGCTGTGTTATTACCGTTCTAAGTAAAGCGTCCTCTCTGCTGTTGAATGCTGCGGTGTGTGTTTATTAGCTTGTTAGCTGGTCTTGTTTGTTACTGCTGACCGCTGCGCCGCTCCATTAAAGTTACGTCGTGACATCTTGTGGCAGCATAAAACACGTCGGCAAGCATTTGGCCTTCTTCACGTTCATCTCTCAGAGGTATTTATTCATTCATAAAAGAAACGCTTGCAAACCACTGCAAGATGAACTTCAAGATAACTCTAGCATGTGCTAGACGGAACAAGAAATTGCCCGGGTGCTGCACTACCCTCGCAGTTTAGTTCAGCCTTTTTCGTTTCCGTCAACATCACGCCATTGACTAACATTCCTGGTCCAAGCGCTGGTCATCTCCCGCCTGGACTCCTGCAGCTCCCTCTTCGCTAGAATCCCAGCCTCCGCGACTAAACCGTTGCAGGGTATCCAGAACGCTGCAGCGCGTCTCGTTTACAATCTACCCAAATTCTCCCTCTCCTCCGTGACCTCCACTGGCTTCCTGTTGCTGCCCGCATCCGATTCAAGACGATGGTACTGGCCTTAAAGGCTGTCAACGGAACTGCACCCGTCTACCTCCAACACTGGTCAGACCACATGCCCCAGCGAGAGCACTTCGTTCACCTACATCAGCTGGCCGGCTGGTACCGCCATTGCTGAGAGCAAACAAAGCCCGCTCAGCGAAGTCACGACTCTTCTCTGTTTTGGCACCTCAGTGGTGGAACGAACTCCCGACCAATGTCAGGACAGCGGAATCACTCTCCATCTTCTGCAAAAGACTCAAGACTCATCTGTTCAGACTTCACCTCAACCCCACATAGCATGACTCCTGATTTTTGGACCCACCCCTGGTGCGTTCAGTCCCAGTCTGGTGTCCGGATGTGTTCAATGGGAGTCTGCTGAGTCCCCACTGCCCACTCTTGAACACCGCATGATCTGAGGTCGTGGTCTCAGCAGACTCCAGTCAGCTGATAGGTCCACTAGCTCCACAGCTAACTGAACCAATTAGCTAACAGTAGCTTGCTACAGTCAAGGATAGCTACCAGAGAGCAGCGGTCGTCTGTTTCTCTGGTGATAAACTGCTTCCTATATTCATGGAGCTACCTTTGAATTCTGGCCATGTTTTTCAAATTACAGCTTATGCAACAGTGCAAATAAAGCAGCCAATTTTCATTTTAAAAAAAGTGAAATGATCTCATCTAACTGTCTTCTGCTGACCGTCAGTTAGGTAACCAGTTTTCATGGCGTTTAGACTAACATGTAGCATCCTTGTGATTATGTGGTTTTTAAAAGGTGCTGCATGGTCTTTGTCATGCACTGAGCCCTTCTCCTTCCGTCTTGCATGTGCCGCGTGCATTAGTTCAGCAGACATATGAAACTCATCACCATTTTCTCATTACCTCATCATTTTTCCCTTAATACTCCCCTTTTTGCCTCTCATTAGGCTATAAATCTGGTCCTAGCTCGCAGGATTTACGGCACGATTTGTGCCTTCAAAAATATGTGTTTCCCTTGGCGGTGTGTCTTCACCTTGAATTCTCGCCAGGGAGGGAAAATAACAAAATCATTTCAATTTTGTGGTTTGTTTTCTTGGCGCTTACTTCTCGAATGGTGTTACCACAAATGGAAGTCACCTACTGAAAATAAGCTGCCAGAGATCTCATTTATCATCTGATTATTTAAAACCCTTCCTCTTAATTGACTTTTCATGTAATCCCAGGCAAGACAAGATATGTAATGCCTCTAGTGTGTTGTGAATCTGTCCTGGGATTTTTTTTTTCAGTTGGACATGCCGGATTACCTCTACAGAGAGGTGTCTAGCTCAGCTGCCTCCTTTTATTGCAAAGAAACAGTGGTTCTAGTCTGTGCTCCTTTCTGGTGTCTGATCTGCCTACTCTTTCTTGAACGCTGCCTGTACACGCCATCAGAACTGCTTGTGGAACGCTTGAACAGGTTTGGAAACTATCTCCCAAGACACCTTTCAGATGCGGGATTCGTGGGGCTAGGTCTGTAACCTTCTGAAAGTAGCAATCCCACAGTCACGTCCGCCTGACCTGAAGGTAGTCCTGTTCGTGACCTTAGAACTCTAGGGTCACAAACAGGTGAAGAACTGTAGAAGTGTATGTTACTCTGTACATTTGGTCACTTTGTGTTCCTTTGGGGACTTCAAGGGTTCAAAATGTTATTATTGGACCTATTATCAAGCAGCCAGTTTATTGTGTGGCTTATTGTGTTGTGATCTTACAGACCTCAGACTGGAATTATGAGCTGGGCCATTTGACTTTGGAATGGATGTTAGGTATCAACCACACTCCTGGGACCTTCCAGGAAAACAATTTTAAGCAATTGTTTAGCTGCTGACGTTAGATCTGGGGCTAGAGGTGACGGAAATTGTGACGGATATTTCAGTGACTCCTAGCCATGGTCTTCTGCTTTGGGTCTTTAATGTAATGACCATAGGAGGGGTTGGAATGTAAATGAAGACGACGCCTTTGGCCTCAGTTCTTTCTTCTGCTAGCATGTCTACATTATCGGGCGTTAAGACCAGAAACTTTATTGTTCCAACCATCTGAAATGGTTTGACCAAAAGACTGCATGCTCTTTTAGATGACCCAAGCCTTATTAGAGAGAAAGACAAGGCTGTTGATCAGATAGTATTTCATAGCTGAAATGATTCATAGTGAATCATGTTGACTTCTGGTTTGTCCTTACATGGTCCCACCTCTTATGTCAGGTTTTTTTTTTTTTTTTTTTTGCAGCTGACTTTGATTTTTATGTTTGCTTTGATGTTTTAGTAGAGCGTGGTAGCTGTGTAGTTATTTACATGACTTATACAACACTGGAAAGCGAAGTGTTGGAGATTAGATTTCAGCCTCCGACTGGTGTTTGTTTTCTCAGTACTTCTCGGAAGAGAGAAAAAGGAGAGTGGTTGCATGTAGAGAAAGAGACGAAATTAAATCTCTGGAAAAGGTTAATGTGGTCACACTGATTTGGGATCTCAGGTTTCTCTTGATGATTTACTTTCTTCCTTGATTTTTTTAAAGGTTAAGTTGTACTTAAATTGATCTGTGTGTGCAAAATTCAACCTCTGTATTTACCCAGTCTAGAGTTAGTGGGTATACAGTTGAAGTGTAGCAGCGTTGGCCTATTGGCCTATTGGTCATGCCAATGGCAGGGCTATTCCTATGTACTATGTATGTAGATTGTTGCTGGAAGAAGTTCATCTTGAAAGTGCTGCTAGAGGAATGGTGACAGTTTAATTAAAGAGGTTAAATGTTTTCAGCACATTTTGTTGCATTCTGTGTATTATGAGAGCTCCTAGCTCCTTAATACAGTTAACTGAGTGTTCAGAATAGAGTTGGGCCAATGAGCAATGCCATCGTCCATCTCTGATCGACTACTAATCCCTGACCATCATTACATCATGATTCAAAGTCCCTTTTATAATTTTCTTATTGAACCAGCTCAGTTATGAGAACCCAAGACACTTAAATTTGTGGCAACGGTGTTTCTTTTACCGCGGGCCGCTGTTTCTCTCAGTCATGCCAATTTTACACACAGTTTTCATAGCTTAGCTTCCTTGGCTATTCAGCCAACAATGTTTTATGCACATGAGGCTGAACAAAGCTAAGTTACGTACATGTGGTGCGGAGATGAGGAATCTTTTAAACTTGACACGGGATGCAGAGTGGCAAGCCTCTGCAGGGTGAGACTGAGCAACAATGGGAAACAGCGGCGGCTACAGTGGTGAGCTAACACGCAACTGCTGCCTTAAGACAACACCGAGGGGACACGCTGCCTCAAATTCATAAACAGCCATGTCATCGTCCATCACGATGTTTCCCTGTAGACATTGTCATCTGCCCATTCAGCAGACATCGCCCAACTCTACTTCAGAATGACAGGGTCTCATCATCCTGGAGACATGGACAGCAATCTGTCCATTACATTGTGGTCGCGCATGTTGCCAAATAACTGCAGGTGAAAATTAGTCATCTGGCTAACACAGGTGCTCTTACAGAAAAAAGTTTATGATTACCAAGAGAATTCTTAGGCTGTTCTTATCCAAAAAGTCAGTAGTTGTAGGGAGTCTACTGACTCCCACAAGTCAACTAAATGAAACCAAACGAAACAACCTCAGCCTCACTGAACGTTATCTTAAATAAATTACATCCTCAGTCGTATTATTCTCCTCACAGCTAATTAATTAACTTATAATAACATTGAAAGTTGAAAACAGCAATATCACTTTATACAGTACAGCAAGATATATCCATAACATTTGTCATACTGTAGGTACACAGCACAATAACTTATTTTGTAATAATAATGTGTAAGATAATATTAAAGCTGAAAGTCGACCCTTAAATAATTAGTGGTATTTGGCTAGGATCTGGAGTTGGATGGAGCCTGCTCTGGTCGCTCAGGAGTGAATGGTTTGTGCCATTGCCCAATCACTCACGCACACAAACCACACACACACACACACACACACACACACACACTTTGGTTGGATACAAGCTGATTAACCCTCCGTGTTCAGTTTCCTAACTGCAGGCCAAACAGAACCATTAGCCAGGATGGTGGGTAACTGAGGTATGTTTATGTGTGTGTGTGTGTGTGTGTGTGTGTGTGTGTGTTAGTGCGTGTGTGTGTGTGTCTTTCTCCAAACCCACATACAGCGACTGTCTACACTATAAATACCATTTGACAGTAAGCTGAAGCAGACGTTACCTCGCAGAGGATGATGAAACATCCTCCGCTCTCCGTGCTTTCTCTGGCCCACCTCCTCCGCCCTTCGTCTTCCTCTTGGACTCAGTGGAAAGAGATTAAGTCATTTAACTTCATTCCATCCTCGGGATCACCCAGCCCATTTCAGGAGATAGTAAATTAGCTTTGGAGACAGTTTGAGTTATCTCATCCCGCTGGCAGACTTTTCACTTCTCGAAGAAAATAAAGGAGTTTATGGTTAAACGTTACACGACATCATTCGTTAAAATTGATGTTTTCTTGATGTGAGTGTTAACAGCTGCGGCTTGCGTCCATTTGGCCTACACGCAAGAGTTTGGTTACCACGTTCTCATCCAAATGCATCCCCGTGAAGGTTCGCACTGACAACGTAAACCGTGAAGTCACTTAATCCGCCTGGCGATCGGCCATTTTACCGCCGTGCAAACCCTGCAGCTAATTGCCGCAATGCCAGATTCTGTCTGAATGAGGCCTACATCTGAGTGAGACCCACTGAAGTGTCAGCTGTCAGATGTGGGTAATGTAGAAGCCAAGAGGTGTGTCTGTGAAGCGCTAACATGTAGAGCAGGGATCTCAAACTGCCGGGTTCTGGCCCCCCTCCCCCTCCATCCGTCCCTCCCTTTCCCCTATTAACATTTTCAGGTTCCCCATCATCCCTGTTTTAAATCCTGCGTATTGCCAAATAGGCACCCTTCGCTTTGACGACGAATCCTCCGCCATCGTCTTGTCGGTCAGCTCTCCCTACTCTCTCCACACTAAAAGTTAGATGTGACTCCTGTTACTCTGTTCTGTGAGTAACTGTGCTGCTGGCCCCGCTGCTACACGGACACCTCTGGCAGTTCGTAATTATAGCGTCCATCGTCGGACTGATTTTTTAAAAAGTTAAATGACAGCGGTGGGCAAGTGATATACTGTAATCGGTGTAAGCCTGTCCACCGTGTAACACCGGGAACACAGACCACCATGGCAAGCAATTTTTGTCGTATTGCTTTAATAATCTGAATAAAAACAACATTTTCAGAAATATTGCTCTTTCTTGTAGTACTAGAATGTGTAGTGCCCCTCCTGTGAGATGACAATACCAGCGGTGGCCCCAAGCTAATTTGAGTTTGAGACCCCTGATGTAGAGTTAAAGTAGCACAAGAGTTGTCAAGTCAGAGAACCTGACTCAGTAATGTCAGTTATACAGTAAAGTTAGGTAACATTAGCCACCATACAGTAAGCTACTGAGCACAGTAAAATGATCACAGTAAAACATGTGAGTGTATGGGCTTTGATTTAATCCAGGGATGATGCAATATGATGCAGCTTAATGCAATTATCAACATTTGTTTAACGTAGTCATTCATTTTCCAATGTAATAATAAAATAAGCCATTTCTATCAACGTGGCAGTACTGGGGGTTCCCTGGTCTTTTCCTTATTTGTCCGTTTGTTTGTTTGACAGGGCAGGGCACAGCTTCTCAACTGTAACAGAGATAAGCAAATTTACATGGAAAGGAAGGCAGGAAACAGAAACAACGTCTCTGTTAAGAAAATAAACAGCACAGTAACCCAAACCCGAACCCTAACCCAATGAGACACGATCACTATACAAAAAACACCAGCAACCTCAACAACAACATCAACAGGATTTCAAAACATGAAAACATGGCAACAGTAACAACCAGAGTTCATGAGATGAGCGTTTGCCTTAATGTGTGATGAGTCCACGATTGGGTTGAAAAACAGAGAGGACCAATTTGCCAAACTCAGAAGCTCTGAGCTGTATTGCATCGTATTTTCGCTTTTGTCGGTCGTCCAGGCTGTCCTCCCATTATCTGAGTGTGATGTTATGAGCTCTTTTGATGGGAGAGGAGCCCGACCATTGATCACGTTGTACACTGAACAAGCATCAGCAAGACACGCAACATTTTCAAGGGTTAGGAAGTTATACCTCTGAAAGATGTTACAGTCATGGTAACCTGATGGCTTTAAAACTGGACAGTTTGAGAGAAGAACACCATGATTTACCAGATCCAATGCTTTTCTCAAGCCCAAGAAGAGTGTTTTTACTAAACCCAGATTGCATGGGATGGAGTGAAGTTGTCCCGAGTTTAGAAAACCCAGTTTATTGTTCAGTAACCACTTTCTCAACAATCTTGGATACTGCTGTAAGATATGGGTCCGCAGTTAAACACATAAGTTAGATTTCCAGTCTTAAAGACAAGGAAAACAACGGCAGACTTGGGAATAGTGATTGATTTATCGACAAGTTGACCAAGTGTGCAGTGGAAGTGCTGAATGAGTTCATCCAGTTCAATCCCCGCAAGATACATCTTTTACCCTTGAGGTTTTCAAAGTGCTTCAGTTACATTAAAAACCGTTTTGGTGGGGTTTGGAGTCAATGTTTTTTTCTCTCTTGTGCCAACGGAGTGTGTCAGATTCATTAGGACCATTGGTTAAGATTCCCTGTGTTTTCAGTTGACCTGATTCTACTTTTCGGTCTTTGTTGGTTTTAATAAGTACGCTGGTATACCTCATAACAGACCAGGGAACCCCAAGCATTTTTGTTACCTGATGGCACGGGGCGAAAATGGCAGGCAAAAGTCATGCAACCAATGAGATTAATGACTAATGACTGTCACTAATATCTACATGAGTATTGGCTTCTACGCACTGGCTGTTGACAGTCATGATTGTGATTGTGACATGGACAAGAAAAGACTTCCTGTATGAATAAATATTTTGACATTATTCATATAAACTGACCCACACGCCAGGCACAGGTGCCTCATTGGCAGTTAAGGGGGAAAGATATTGAATTATTACGTCATGTGCCATAGGCCTCGCCAACTTGTAGCAGGGGAAACTGTCTGTTATCGCATCTTTGTCCTGCGTTTTCTTGCTCGTGCAAGCGGGACTAGCATCAACATAATTAATCTTCCTTGCCAGCATACATTTCAGCATCCTATCCCTCCAGGTGAGTGCTACCATCGTGCTACCAGTGAACTTAATCGCTGTTCTACAGACCTCACAAACAACCAGACTTCTGTCCAGTTTTCCTTCTTCTTATTAAAAAACAATTGTCTTCCAAGCTTTAGACTTTATAATTTACTGTAAACTGGGTTAGCATTGTCGGACACGTTTCTGTTTATCCCTCGCCAGCACTGATCTAATAGCAACGACGACTCAATAGTCTTCCTTTAACGCTTCAAGTCTCTTTACTTCAGCCTTCATTAACTGAGCCTCACATCACACACAGGAGCTGCAGGACGGGAGACACAGCGAGAAGGAAAGAAGACACGCGACGATACACAGGATGTTCTCTGTTTGCAAAAACGAGGATGCTTTGTGGTTAGGTCTGAATAGGAGGTTGTTTTCATAGGCCCCACCCACCCCTGATCCCATCCTCCTTCACCCACCCTTCTTTCCAGCCATCCTTCACTGAACCATCTGGCCTTTCAGAAGTCATGGTGAATTTGTGTGCGTTTGTGTGTGTGTGTGTGGGTGGGTGTGTGTGTGAGTGGTTACAAGACATAATAACACATCTGCTGCTGTTTGTAACGGCCATCCGATTTTTAATTGCGTGTGTTTGCGTGTGTTTGGGTTTGTTCCATTAAAAATGTATGAGCATGTGGACAAACGGTGGGCAAAAAGGATGCTGACTCATGCTGACCATACTCGCATCGCGGATGTCAAACAAAGAATACTTGGCAGTTTTGCGAATACAGAAGTGAGGCTCGGTAGGAAACCTCTGCAGGTTGCAGCTGCATCTGCCGCTCAACATTCAAACTTTACTTACTGACAACCTGCACATTACTCCACAATTTGCTCATATCTCCCCAGAGTAATGTCTTATGCTTAATAGTATTAGTATATATAGTAAAGTAGTATACATTGTATATAGTATATATGTACCTGGGCATGTGTGGGAAACACTGCCCTTCAAAACACTCCAGTTATTTTTTCATAGTGAATATTTCTTTGTTTCCCTGGCACAAAATGTTATCAACATCAGATATGACTAAGATTTTTATTTTAAAGATTGATATTGGTGTCTGCCCAGAATTTCACAATTGGTACCTCCAACATAATATAATGTACATACAGTTGTAAAGCAACCTAAACAATGAAATGTTGTACATTGCTGAGTGCTCAAATGTAAATATGCTGCTGCCAGCTACCTTAGTGGCAGGGCTGCCGCCATGTTTACATTGTAAACAAAGGAGGAAGCAGCTTTACCCAGAGTCTGCCGCGTCGATGATATGGCAAAGGTTTTTTCCTAAAATAGAAGCCTCTCTTGACCAGTCCCTGAACACTTGGCTTCAAATCTTAAACATTAGTCTACTTTATACCATGGTCTGGGGGAATACTCGATTCTGATTGGCTGCAGGGTGTCCATAAAAACCGTATACATGGACACCTGCTAAGTAGTTCCAGTCAAATTGTCTGTTCACCGTTCTAAATTAATGCGCTAGCTGGCGTATCAGCCTGTCTCTAAAATGGGTAACCATAGCAATGGGAACGCAGTCAAAGCCTCTGTATATTGCCAACACTGAGTGCAGTCCGTCAGTCCTTCAGACCCTTATCCTCTGAACACCACAGGATGGCGACTGTAACCCACAAGCTGCAGAAAATACGCTTCCCCTCTAAACTTACTGATACTTTTTTATCACATAAGCGAATAATGTCACATCCCGTTCGCTGTTCAACTCTCTACTTCAGGCTGCGACCACAGTAACGTTGCACACGGCCGATCATTTGTTCGTGAAAATCTTGATATTGATTTGGGGACAATGACGTGACTGGTAAGCTAGCTAGTCTTGTTGTTAAACATGCTGTCAAATTATATTTACTGTTTGCCAACCGTACGCAATGTAATTGACTTTGAATCTTGCTAGCATAGCGTTAGCTTTCTGGCTCACCGCTGAGCGGACTAGAATATCTCCCGTTGCCAAGTCGTATCTAAGGTCCGTCCTATTTACTGGAGGAGTGAACAATGTTTCCGTTGCATAAGAACCTTATGGGAGGGTAATGATTGTTCCAGGTATTAGTCAAACCCCCAGGCGTTACCAGGGAAACTAAGTTATTGCTTGTGAAAAACTTTATATTTTGATTGTAAAACCCATGAAAATATAAAGTAATGGTCTTAATTTCTTTCTTTTGGCAAGTGACCATGGTATAAGCAGGATAATGCCCTTCGAGGTGTCCATTATCAGGAATTAATGGACGACAATGGTTCTAAGGCCTCCGTGTCGTCCTTACTTATCATATATCCATGAATAAATAAGCCACATTTAAAGTGGGACTGCATGTTGTTAAAAGAAAAGGAACACTGACCTGCTTTTTCCATGCAGAATATAATGATCAGCTAATGGCAAAATATGAGTTGAGTTAGAAATGGCCTTAAGTAACTTTCGTTGCCTGAGCTAAGGATAAGCTTCTAGCTTTATGCCAGTACCTGGCATCGCCTGAGTATGGTGGAAATAGGCATGTCTCTGTCCCTGGAATACATCTTGACCTTTGTGTGACATCACTTTTTACCATCTGAGCCACTGGAAGAACACAAATACAGAATGACACGAAGATTATTAGCGGGCAAAGGGGAGCTCTTTAACGTGGAGAACAAAGATTAAGTCAATAGGACCAATAGAAAATGTGAGCACAGATCCACAAACTCTGTGAGCCATATTATAGCCTGGCCAGCCAATCATCAGTTAGTAATCTGCGTGTTGTGTGCGCTCGGAAATGAAGTAAGAATGGTCTGATTGCACACACACAAACACAAGTCACTGCGTGTTGTGAAACGAGGGGTCAATCAGCGGCGTAATGAAGACGGCTTGTTTGAATTTCCTGTGTACTGATTGATAACAGCCTTCTTTATATACCCAGGATCAGACACACACACACACACACACACACACACACACACTCAAACACAATGACTTTCGGCCCTCTGCTGCCTGAACCTGAGACACCTCCATCCCCTGCTCATGCCGTCTGTTTTCACCATTAGCTCCGGTCAGATATAACAAGCTATAAAATGATTTGTTACAGCGGCAGGATTTACTCTGAGGGGTCTCTGGAGTTCTTTTCAGTTGGGTGAGGGGGAAGTTAAGGGTTAAAGGTCACTTGAAGTGTGTAGGAAGCAGTTTAAGGTTGTTCCGAGGGCGCAAAGAGCCGTTTGAAGGCGAGGCTAAGGCTACCTTGACGGGCTAGTTAGAGGTCCAGGGTGTTTGTACGGTGGGGTTTAGAGTTACAGTGATTTTTTTAGGTGGGGGTTGACAGTTTGAGGGAATATATTGAGGCTCAGGGCAGGGTTAAGGGTTGTTTTTGGGTTAGGGTTAGTGTAAATGAGGTTACGGTTATTTTAGGGAGAGTATTTACTGGGATAGTCCGAGATGTGGTGCTACTTCAAAGCAGGAGGGGTTGGAGGGAAAATGCTCGTTCTTTATGCTTTTAAAGCAGATCTCAGAGCTGTTAGGAGGTGAAGGGATAGGTTCGTCCGTTGTGAAAACTAGAGTCGCTGACCCTTGACCGTGCTGCACGCTTTCACCTCAAGCACACACACTTATGACATCAACACTTCACACACCTCTACACACTCTCTCCTGGCACCACTTCCAGCTGTGCCGAGAGCAGTGTCCGGGCCGCTACTCGTATTACACATTACTCATTACTTTAAAAAAGCAATCCTTTTTACTTAACTTTATTACTCCAGTAATAATACTCCATGAAGACGTTACTTTTGCATTACTTGGCAAAATCGCTAGTTGTATCATTGCCAGTTAACAATATATGACATTAATATACTGTAGAAAACGGGCAGCGTTTCCTCCGGTATGAGCGATGCTACAAGCCTGTCCATCTCTGCTTTTGTTACTTGCTTTTCAAAATCAACCTTTGGCTGCCTGGGTGGGGTCGACAAACACACTCGGTCATCCCTCTGGCCCTGGGTCCGAGGTTCCTTCGCAACTAGTTTTTTTCTTGGCATGCTGCCTTTGCAGGTGCTTGGAGAGATTTGATGTTGTGTCCACAGCGTTGGACAGGTGTTTCTGGCCTGGGCACAGTTTGCACTTTACCGTCGTATTCTTGTCATTTACCGCAACAAATTCAAAACAACGGGCACATCTCCACCCCTCAAAAGTTTTTGCCCGCTCTGCCATTTTTTCCCTCTTTTCTCCAAACTTGCGAATTCACAACGACAAATCGGGCGTTTGCTGCACAACGGTGAACTTATATTAAAGGGGCAAGGCACGTTTCAGAACTTAGAAAGAACTTACGTAACGCAGCAACAACCTTGTTAGAAGAGTAGCGATTACTTTGGGATGACTGAATTTGGAACAGTAATTCGTTACACTTCTGGTTACAGACAAATATAATGTGATTACATTAATGAATTACTTTGTAATCCGTAACACGCAGCTCTGGCTGAGAGTACGGCTGTAGTTCCGGAAGTATCACATGTCAAACAGAAACTGAACATCAGAAAAATAGTATCACTTGTAAAGTCGTCAGTTAATATCAAGGAAGACGATATTGAATGGCAGAACAAAGAGGATGAATATATTACATTTCCCTTTTTTCAGCAGGCTGACATTCACCTTTCCACACATCTCTATTCCCCGCTTGATCAGATCATTGTTTTCAATGTAATTTAACCCTCACTACTTGACAGACAGACAGACAGACTGTAGAAAGATAGTTTGCTCCTGTCTGTGTTGCTGGAAGCTTGTGGGAGCTTGTTAGCGTCTGTCTCTGGTATGAGGAGAGAACTTCATGCGAAGCCGTATTCAATCATCAATCTGCAAATGTAACATGGTTTTAAACAACAAGCAGGTGTTTTACATTTAAGTCCTGACACAGTTTGAGATTCTGTGACAGCTACGCTGTGAATGCTGGTGTTGTGCAATTGTAATAACATGTCATGGTGTTGGGTTGTGTGATTACACCAGAAAAGTGGCAAAGTAAATTACATGAGTAAGTCTTGGGGAAATTAGTGGTGCTAAAGGTTTGGTGAAGCAGGGACTACATTGCAAGGCTTGTTGGTGAACCACTATAGGTGGAGAGCTAACCGCTAGTATGCTAGCAGGCCAGCTTGCGCTAGTCAATAGTTAGCTGAGCTTATTCTGCTTGTTCTGTTCACCTTGGAGTAGACTTGTAGTTCTTGAGACCAGTCTCGGTCTCAAGACCACTTTTCCGTGGTCTTGGTCTTGTCACGGCCTCGACAGTCTTTGGTCTTGGTCTTGGTCTTGATACTCTCTGGTCTTGGTAGTGTCTTGGTCTCGGTTTAGGCGGTCTTGACTACAAGTCTACCTTGGAGTTTTGATTTCAGGTTTGTAACTTATTCAATTCAGTCACAACTTATTTCAGAAGGGGAAGGGGAGGTCCTCCGAGTTAGCTTGCTTGGTCTCTAATGGGACAGTGGGTATACTATTGACTCCGGTCTGTAAACCACGTCTCTGTTTCTACAGTTATACAGTTAATACTCAGGCAGAGGAGGGAACGTAACTCACAAGCTTCGACCAAATGCTGATGTCTTGGCGATGTCTTAGCAAATGCTCCCTATACTACATCTTTCCAATGTAACTTCCATTCCACTGTGCCAACGTCTGCGTGACATATGTGTGCTATTTGTTGTCTCCAGGGATGTGATTTCAGTCGGCCGTCGTTGAATCTGAAATCTACAAGTTTAAAAGAAATTCTGTCGGTGTGGAGTTGGAAAGAAGTGGCCTACCAGACCTCTGTGGCTCATTCCCCATCGCTGCTGCAGGCTGGAGGCTCCAGGCTAGTGGCAACATTAGCATAACAAATCCGAACTTGTGGTCTGCTTACTGTCTTTTTCCAGAACTGTCAAACCTTTAACGTGATACGCCAGATGGTTTGCAAAACAGAACCATCGAGAAAAGAGCAGGTACTTTCAAAAAGTACTTGGCTTCTTTTGAAGGCTAACTTCAACAAATCAGATCAACAGTAGGGAGAGCACTACCAGTAGAGCCTGTTGGTAAATCAAACTCTCAGGATTCAGTCAAGAGAAGAGTGAGAACATTTGTTCCATCAGGAAAAGCCTTCAACTATGTTTTTTTTGTCTTCTCTCAATGAAATGATGGAGTTGGCTCAATTCTCGTTGAACTGTAGCTCAGCAGGTAGAGTCATCCAGTAATCGGAAGGTTACTGGTTCAAATCCCTGGCTCCCCTGGCTGCATGTCGAAGCATCATTAAGCAAGATACTCATCCCCAAGTTGCCCCTGATGAGCAGTTGGCACCTTGCTTTGCAGCCTCTGCCATCAGTGTGTGAATGGGTGAATGCGACTGTAAAGTGGGGTGGCTGTGGCTCAAGGGTAGAGCCAGCGTCTTGTTATATAGGTCGCTGGTTCAATTCCCCTGGACTGGATGTCGAAGTCTCGTGGGCAAGATACTGAACCCCAAACTGCTCCTGATGTGCTGGTCGGCACCTTGCATTGCAGCCACCACCATCATATGAATGTATGTATGAATTACTGGAAATCGCTTTGGACAAAAGCATCTGCTAAATGCACTAAATGTAAATGTAAAGTGCGTTGAGCGGTCAGTAGACTGGAAAAGCACTATAGACATGCATTTCCATTTAGCTGTACCTGTTGACATGCATTCTCAGTATCTGCCATGAGTTCTTCCATAGCACTTTAAGGACTTACCATACAGTATAGAGTCCAGTGTAATCAGAGATAGATTGTATGAAGGAAATAAACGAGTGATGGCAAGAGGGGCATGATACCCTTAACTTACCTCCTTAGACTCAGACCAAACCCAGGACATACTTCCAACTCTCAAGTATTTGAATAAATGGAGAAGATGACAGCTACAAAGGCCAGGAACTGTCTGAACAGAAAACTAAACAAATAGGGTGTAAAACTCTTTGTTTTGGCCCCGCCGCATTGATGGCTTCAGTTCAGATTTCTCAATTTACTGGTATAAGTCAACATTTCCAGCTGGAGCGGGACCTCATGGACAAAACAACTTTGTGGACATTGATTCCATCTGTTCTGGGATGATTTTTACACCCAGCCCATGATTCAGAGACAACATGGATTTGGGGGCCTGTGGCAAAAACCCAACTCCATTTACAAGCAGTCAGGACAAATTAATTCAGAAAAACACCCTCTAAATATTTACTATTCGTCAATTAAGAAAGCAGGGAGTTGTGACTCAAATGATTAATATGTTATTGAAATCTTCTCATCAATTAATTGTTCCAGCCTGACAATGACTGGCAAACGATTTTTCTTGCGGATACGTCACAAGCATGCGAAAACACATACCAGAGACCAACAGGTCACAACGTGGAAGCGCGAAGGGTCTCAAAGCAAACACTATGAGTGACACGCGCTCGCCCAAACTGCTAGATTTTCTTTCTTTTGCACCGTACAATGACCTGGTTTCATTCCTGACCTAATTTTCCGTCAGCGGCCTGCCAGCGTCTTATTCAGTTTGGACGGAGGCCACGGCTCCATATGTTGCTGTACTCTGACAGAGGAGAGGAATCAAATTATGCAAAAACCCTCCCTTTCACAGGAGAAAACTCTTGACTCCAAAACTCAGACATTAGCAATGCAATGACGCTGTCTTTAAAATCATTGGTCCTCCGTCTGTCTATATTTCAGAGCAGGAAGATGTGGCTGTTTACCAGACTGGGAAAAGTCTTGACAAATAGATGCTGTTGAGTTGCACTGTGAGAAATGCAGGATCAAATGATTGATGATGCTGCTCTGTAGTTTGGTGGTACGGCAGTGGATACCTCTGTACCAGATGGCAGCAGGGTGAACAGACTTTGGCCAGGGTAGGTGCTGTCTCTTTGGGCGCTGTGCACTGATGTCACTCCGAGATGGGTACCAAGGATGTTCTTGGTGGTTTCGATCGCCCGCTGCAGAGCCTTCGGGTTCTATGTTCCCAGTCAGGATGCTTTCTATTGCTCCTCGGTGAAAGAACTTCGCTCTGGAATTGAGCCCTCTTATGTCTCTATAAAAAGAAGAAGAGCCTTTACTCCCCTTTTTTTTTTTTTTTAAAGCCAGTGGTGATATCCTTTTTTAGCGTTTTCTTCTGCGATGAATCATCATAGAATTGCTGGTGTTTCCAAATAAAAGCTCTCCCAGAACAGTTTGAACTTGCTACATCTCTGACGGAAGTTATACCGCAGTACACAGGACCAGGGGACACACACACACGTTATATATGGGCATGCTCAGACAGACATACAAGGCCATATGGACATACAGCCATAACTGCAGGCACAGGCTTTTTTTATTCCACAGACACACACACACACACACACAAATACAGAGCTCACTGACTCTGGTGAGGATGATGATGATAATGATGATGGGACTTCCAGACCTGGACATAAGAGCTGGCTCGCTTCTCAACTGTGACGCACTGTGACTTGAGATTTATAATAGCTTGACGTCAGCATCTCTCGTAGGCTTCCCGTTAAGAAAGGTGAGCCTGCAGCATCGGTGTGTGTGCGTGTGTGTGTGTCCATGAAATAGTACAGTTTACACCGCCGTCCCATCAATTTCAAGCCCAGTTGATACTGATTTCTCCGCACCGCTCTCAGCTTTGTTTTGTTTCCAAGCAGTTCTGAGCCTCACGAAGATTCTTGTCTTCACCCTTTTTGCCACAAGTTCAACGTGAAACATCTGCACGTTGTATTGGCACTCTTTTACATATACATACTAATAAATGATGCATTCCCCACATGCATTCTGCAAACAAACCAGCTGTAGAAAATCTACATTTCAACGTCAATTCCAATATTTATCCTTCAGGGTGGAGGATCAGACAGCCAAGCCCCACATATTTACAGTACACCACATGGGTGCAGAGTACAATACTATACAGCCTAATGGAGAGGCGTAAGCCGGTATGTCCTTATCCTGCTAACTGGTATGACTGCATTGTGTTTGCCAATCCTGTACCATATGGAAAACAGACACACGCCAGATTTAAAAACCCAAACACACACACTGCACTTGCTACTGGATGTGTAAGGGAAGCGACACAGCATGCCTGACGCTGGTGTTAATGCACTGCAGCGTGTTGTAACGCAGCCAGCTGGAGGTCTGGGGCCCAGAAGAATTCCTCCAGTCCTCACCCACATATCCAGCCTGACAGCTTTGGAAATGGGAAGAAAGTGAAGTATTCAGCGTGTTCAAACACTTCTTTGTGATTTCATCGGGAGATAAAACAGTATACAGTCGCAACATCTTTGGCGACAAACTATAGATGCCAGACGGCAGCAGGGTGAGCAGACTGTAGCCGGGGTGGGTGTTGTCTTTTAGTTTCCTCCGGGCTCTGTGCAGACATCTCACTTCGCCGATATCACTGATGCTCAGGAGATGGTTTGGAATGATGTGCCGGGTGGTTCCAATCACTTGCTGTAAAGCCTTCTTGTCCTGAATGGCGATGCTGAACTATGGCAATGAAAACAGACTTTTTCATAGAAAACAAAACCTTAAACCTACAAAAGAAAGATTGGCATTGAAACGTTATCTTCCAATTGACGCTAGCTAATGTCAGCTGTCTATGAGCTACCACAGCTAATGTTAGCTAACGTCACTCATCTTCCGGAGCCACTCCTTGGAGTCTCTTTGCAGTTTGGAAATTATAACGTGTCAGTTACAACAGGCAGAGATTTTTGGGGGGTCCTGGTAGTCCACCGGATCCCTCCTGGGTGACCTGGACCAACCAGTTTCAGGTGGACACATGAAAGCCACTGGTGTCCAGTCAGTGTGATTGTCATGTAGTTCAGACTCAGTACAGTGTCTTTAATCTCCTGAAGATGTGAGTCAAAGTCAGCTACTAATGATAAAAATAATAATACAGTGTTAAGTCTGTTTCTTTCTGCCGTTGTTTATTCCATAGACCCTGTTGTTAGCTATGTTAGCTGACATTAGCTAACGTTAGCTGTGAGAACTGACACTAGCTAATGTCAGATCTCGTTCCAGCTGAGCCGCCAGACGAGAATGATGTCGAATGAAAATGAAAATCACAATTCCTCATTTTGCTGGGGGTATCCCTGAATAAGTAAATCCCCCAAATATCCAAATAAAATGATATCATTTTAAATGTCTGTTTTATTCTACTTAACTACAAATATATCAGTGACAGTGTGTCCTTTGTTAGTCCGGGTTTTGTTTTCAATGAAACATTAGATTTTTTGATGCTAAAATTCACTGACCCTGTTCTGGCTCCGTCACTCACAGATTGGCTGAACAAGTCATTGACATATGGAGTTAATGTGGCTGCAGATAAAAAAAAATTATGGCCCTTTAATCCAGTTCCAGTTTGTATTTCTTCCTCAGGATGATGTGTACATATGTTTTCTTGCCTCTACAGTCTGCACAGTGGAGGAAACAGCCAACCATCTTTGATAAACACCACCGGTACACCAAAGCTGCTCATGAGTGCGTTTTACACCTGAACTAATGTATCTGTTTCGATTATCACGTAGTCCTATCATGTTTATAAGGTGCACTTCAGGTAAAACACATCCTCAGAGTACAGTTGAGTTCACTTGTGATAACAACCTGGCACATCAGATTGCGTCCACCACATCGGTGCGTTCTTGGACCTCTGTAGGAAACTGAGCTGCCAACGGGAGCTGCTGATGGAAAACATTCTCCATTCCAGTCGGTTCAAAAAGGACACATCAATTGAAGGCTTTTCTCTTTGGGCTTTCCCCTAATGACCTTTGCACCCTGCGATGTTAAAGTAAAAAAGACAGCTCCTGAATGTGAACCAGACGGCTGCCAAGCTGGGTGAAAATGACACCCTTTGTACCTTTTGGAAGCAACCTTTGAGACAGCCGGCTGTTCTGTCCTTCTTAATTTCGTGGGGGTTGAAAGTAGTAATGTTTGCCAGGTTGGGTTAACCTCCAACCCCTTTGGGGTGGGGGGGGAGCAGTAAGGCAGAATAAGGGGAATGAGTTGTACCAAATAAATGATAGCAAGGGGAATCGGTAGGGTTGCCAGGTTTGGGAGCGCGTGCCAAAGTTTGACCTTGCAGCAAAATGACTTACTTTTTCATGCTTTGCAAGAAAGCTCTCACTTCAGATCCTCCTAAACAAGCTAGAATAAAAAGAAGTCACACACACACACACACACATCTGCGCTGCCATATTCACAAAACAGTACACAATCAAATCTAGAACAGCCTTCCCTCATGAGTCTCTCCACCCTGTTTGCTTGACAGAGAAATGTGTGTGTGTGTGTGTGTGTGTGTTCGAGCGGGGAATCTGTCTTCATGCGTGCTGAGAGGTGTGCAGGTTGGCTGCTGTTTTGACAGGCGTGCCTTGAATACCAGCCTTCTTCTGGGAAGAGGGAAACACACGGAATCAAAACAGGCTGGCCGGAGCACACAGTCGTGACTTTTCATCCCCTCTCTCTGCCGCTGCGCAGACACACACTGACGGCCTGCTGCAGGAGAGTCAGCCCACTGACACTGCCGAGGTTCAGGCGGTGGTGCTTTTAAGATATAAGATATCTATATCGCCTGTTATCTGGCCCGTTGTTAGTGACAAACGAGGAAAAGTTCGCCCCAAAAAAGACAATCCAGTCTTTGTCTGCTCACACACATGCAGATGGAAATGTGTTGCAGTCCACAAAACATGTCTGGAGCTTCACAGCAAAACAGCCCAGAGCGTAGAGCATAGAGCCGGACCTTTTTGGAGGAATAAACACCCCGGCGACATCGGTTTCTGCTCTGATCCAGAGCTGTTAACTGATGGAAGGAGAGCTCAGAGATTCATTTTTGTAATTTTTGGGATTAAAGAGTGGATTCATCTTCACTCCTGTTTGTCAACCTGACTGCAATCATGTTCCGCAGAGGAGACCTCCATTGCATTATTTATTAAATTATATATTCACATTTGTTTTAAGGAAAACACATTTTTCAGGACAAGAACTGGATGTCCCCAGTGGCAGCTAAGGTCAAGACGACAATGGTCCTTTGTCACGGACGGGATATAAAATGTATTAAAGCTCGGTGGATATTTTGAAGTATGAAACACAATGTGTTAACATGGATTACTCAGAAACAGGACAATCTCACAAGGGGAAAGGTGTTATCAATTGAAATTAAAACCGTGGATGTTTCACGGCCAGCTTTCGTCGGACCTCGACTGTATGTATGTGTGCACGACCGAACGTGTGTGTGAGTGTGTGCTCAGCGGGGTGACTGAATAATAGGACAGTTTGATGGCCGACCGGGGCGGGGAAGGGTCCAAGTTATTACAGTATCTCAATCTCTATTAGATTTAATCTCATTCAGGGGGCCAAACGCTGATGTCACTGTTGACTTTTAATACAACGGAGCCAAGCCAACATCCATCCAGTATGAGATTTCATACTGCAATGTGTGTGTGTGTTACATTTTCTCAACACTCGAGAACGAACTTGAATGAACAATACGCTGAGAGTTACAACACACACTTCTTCCCTGCAATCTATCCACCCTTTCATCGCTCATCGTTTCAACACACACATGCTCGCCACGCACTCCCCCCCCTCCGTCATCGCATCTCACCCTGATAAGAGCCTCGCAGCTCAGGCCGAAATCCTCCCGCCGGAGTTCTCCGCCGCAATTAACCGGCTTCAGGGTCATCTGGCCCGCACGCTGCCTCGTGCTGCAGCACAATGAACAGAGCCGAGAGGAATGCCACCTTCCCTGCCCGTGAAAACACCTCGATCCCGACTGGCTTCTTTGTTTGTGAAGCTCAGCTGTGTTTTTCTGGCCTCCTCGCGTTCAGATCGGCAAAGTGAGGTTTAGATGAGATCAAATCTTGGGGGGGGATTTCGGGTTTAGATTAGCTGGCTGTTTGTTTTGACAGGCCTTTCTGAAGCAATTGTCTCCGACCGCAATCTCTGTGGGTCTGTGTGGCCCTTCAGTGCCTGTCGCGCTAATCTCAAGTGGCCTCGTTGGTGGGGGGTCGGCAGTCTGTCGCCGGGCTCACAAAAAAATGACATACCATTTCGACGCTTGCAGTTTGGTTCGATAAACTATTCTTCTAACTAGCGCTCCATCGGTTCACTCGATGCTAACACATAACGGGCTAGCGTGCTAACGGAGAGCATAGAGCCAGACCTTTTGGAGGAATAAACACCCGGAGCGACATCGGATTCTGCCCTGATCCGGAGCCATTTACTGAGACCAGAGGTGACTTTTTAATTGATTCGAAAGTGGATCCATCATCCCTGTTTATCAGCCCGACTGCAGCGGCGATCCACCAAAGTGACCTCCATCGTTGGCGGTTTACGCACTGCGATGTTAACCGATGACTGCAGCTGGAGGGGAAATGTACTTTACTTTATGAACCTTGTGTTATAGAGAGGAGAGGGGGAAAAGGAAAGAGAACCTGAGTCTCTGGTGATTGCTGCGTTCACTGACCTGAAGTCAGCATGAACATTGTTGGACACATTTGGGAGAATGTATGTTACAGCGGTCTAGTCGTTTTTATACATTTCAATGCATAATGCTTACATATTATATCTTCAATGCCTCTTTATTGCGGGGCACTGAACACATCTTTCTACCAAGAGGATGTCAATCAGAGGAAGTTGGTGTTAGCTTCATACTTAAAGGTGCAATTTGTAAGACGGTTGATTGCTGAGCCTCATTCCCAACTTGTCAGATACTGACACTTCCGGTTGCCAGTCGGTCCGACCAACAACCCACAGCATCGGTATGTGTCAGGAGTTGGGAATGAAACTCAATAATCAACTGTTTTACAAATTGGACCTTTAATATACACTTTTCAGTCCTCGGCGAGACTTCTCAATGACCTGCAGAAAGTGCACATTGGATACATTAGACGGCGAGCAAAATGTCATCAACTCCAATAACGTCGCCGCGCATTATTCACCGCCGAACACGACGCACACACGCGTTCCCTAAAGGGCCTCAATTACAGGAGCATTATGGTGATTATCCTTTAGGGAGATACTCTTTAACGACCACAGCTATTCCGCGGTTCCCCCTGAACTGGTGGAACTGAAAGGTGAGCCGGGACATTATTCTTCCTCTCCTCGCACTGTTCCCTCCCTCGGTCTCGTGTTCCTCGCTGAAAAAAAAAAAAGTGCAGCCCTGAAGGAAAAAAGAAGAAGCAGAAAAAAAAAAGGAAAAACACAGCATTGGGTAGCCT
Organism: Lagodon rhomboides; assembly: GCA_039737535.1. NCBI lineage: Eukaryota > Metazoa > Chordata > Actinopteri > Spariformes > Sparidae > Lagodon > Lagodon rhomboides. Next base: position 12,732,273 of record CM077806.1, read on the forward strand.
CGATCTGACTCCCCGGTCTTCGTCCTCCTCCTCCCCTGGTGGCAGATGGGATATTGAACTCAGACTGGCTCCAGCCCCTGGGGATGGGGGGGGGGGGGATCAGCAGCTTATGGTAATGGAAGTGCAATTATGGAAAAGCTAGCCTCTTTCTCTCGTTTGTCGTTTCCGTCCCTCTCTCCTGTATGTGGCAAATTGTGGCTAAAGTCAGGCTGAGACCAATATGAAGGAGTTTTGGAGGTTACAGAGTTTGAATTCATCCTGATGGACCAAATTTTAGCAGCAGGGCGGGGGGGCATGCTGACTGATCACCACTGGATCAGTCAGCATGCTTTTCTCCAAAAGACGAGAGGAAGATTGGGATTTACGCTTTCATGTGCTGGACACAGGCTCCTGACAAAATTGAAAAAGATGAGGAAGAACAAATGTAATTCAGGCAATATCAGATTTGTTATCATTTTATTAATCCTAATCTATTAGGCTTACTGTAATTACTTTTTATTTTAATTTATAACATACTTGCCATACTTGATGTATTTATAGATAAGGAAAATATCAACCTTCTAAAAACATACTGTTTAAAAAAACTGAATAGTTTGACTGGGGCCAAAGTGCTCAACCTGTAATCTGGAGAAAGGGGGTTGCTTTATTTCCCATGGTCTTTAAACGCAGCAGAAGTATCCATGCAGGCAGTCTGTGCCGGGACAGAGAGGCAACTGAAGAAGAGGGGAGGAGGAAAGGAGGAGGGGTGGAAAGATCCGGAGGGAGGAAAAAAGTTTGAAAGAAGTAAGAGAAGGCGTCTCAGTGGCAGAACGAACCCGCTCGGAAAAATAGGGGAAATAAGAGTGGAGGTTGAAGGGGTTGCGTTTGAGTGTCATTCCGTGTGGATTGTACCGCTGCCGGGGAGCCGCCGGGCCCGCGCCTGCTCCTGTGTGTCGTTGAGGCGGATTAGATGAGTTTGACTTCACGATGAGGAGCGACCCTGTTCTGTTCACTTCCAGCAGGGGTGAGTGGCTCAACCTGGGGCTCTTTTTTTTTCTTTTTTCTCTGACTTGCTGCACCGCGTCAAGGGCTTTTACCGTGACTGTTAGCCGCACAGCACCTCCCTAATATCCACGACACACACACACACACACACACACAAAAGGCTGTTTGTCTCGAGCTGCTAGCATCTTCTCCTAGAGAAAATTCTATAAGGCTAATTTCTTATTCCCACCTCGTTTTGCTAGGCTTTGCTTTGGCATTCATGTAGTCATTTATAATGTTTCTGTGCTATACTGTAGAATAGCTTTCAAGTTCAAGAATAGTCTTATCCAAAAGCTCCAAAAGTCATGAATTGAATACAAAACTTCATTGCAAAATTGCTAGTTTTTAGGTGAGACACCCACACGACTCCCAAGATGATATTTTGTCAACGCTGCGTTCACTGAACACACCTTTTGCTCAGAAATGTGAGGCGAAATAAATGTGAAGAGAAATAAATAAATGAAAAACGAAAAAGCATAGTGTTTATAAGAGGTAGGCTGGCCTCTCTAGCAGAGGGAGGAGAAGTGGAGAGACGTTTGGCTCCTGACAGTGTCATCAGGGTTGTGGTTGGTTGTCAACTGTCTATGCAGTATGAACCTCATGCCAAACTCCACTCAATCATCCAGCAATTTAATGTGGCTTCAGTTTAAGCACACACAAAAAAAAAAATTATGCGAAGCTGGGTTAAGACCGTAAACTATACATTCCATGCAGCACTCAGTTTGATTCAATTGAAAAAATGTTGGCTCAGTTAAGGCTGCTCATTGCTGCTGCTGCCTACCATAGTGGAATTTGGTGGAATGGTCACAGGATTACCAGAAGAGCTCCATAAAGTAGATGCTTTGTTGGACAGCACCCAAGACAGATCTCAGCTTGGAATTTCACTGCAACGAAAACAACAGAAATGCCAGCATCTTATATGTGTTGATGGCACATACAACGGAGCAAAATTCCCCCTGTACGTTCACTGACTCCTGGTGTTAAAACTAATGTTTTCTTTCTTCTCGTGTGCATTGTTTTATCGTTGTAGCTTTCGCTCCTTGTTTTCTAACACTGCGACCTTAAATCAAGTCTGTATTTCATTACCTCATCGTTGCTAGACAACGGGCCTGAATACATCAACAACACGTATTATTTTGTAGGTTTCAGTGGAGCAAAGAATAAGGGATCAGTGAAGGTCTTGTAGCGACTGTCAATAATGCTAAGGAAGTCGGCTGTTAGCTGGAACCACGCTCCAAGACCTGTAGGGCATAAACATAGGGGTTCTGTCCTTGTCCCCGCATGGCCTTGGTTCGAAATGATACAGACTATAATTTTCTAGGCTCCGTAGTACCCACAAACTGGGGAAGGGTAGATCTCGGGGTAGAGGGTAGGGTCAGTCTAACTCAGTCCGACCCCCTTTTTTGGATTTGGGAAACTAAACCTGCTAGTGCCCTGTCTGCAGGGTCCTGCACAGTTCAGGTCAACGTTGGGCTAACTCCACACTGCAGCCAGAGGTTTCCTAACATGATCCTGGAATGACAACGCCAATGCACAATATCGCTAATGTCTCCCTACTTGTAGCAGTAATTGGAGTAGATTAGTTTTGGTTTTGGTTTTGGATTTGGACGAGGGTTAAACCATTATCAGTTTAAGACGACCAATATGCAGGTATTTAATGATCTATTAGGTATCTATTCTTTGATAAATGCAAGAAAATATGTTTACCAAAAGAGTTGGGAAACAGTATTTAGATTTTATTTTGTTTATATTGGTCATAGTTTGCTTAATAATTATAAGTAATGATAAGTAATGATTGAGGCATTAAAGTAAGCTATCATTTTAGCCTTGTACTCTGAATATGAATGTGAGTATTATTGCTCTGGCCAATGTTTTTAAGTTATTAACAGCTAATTACAACACAGTTCTACCTTTTACCCTTTCCATGCCCAAAAATATCCCCTCTGTGCCCATAAATGCCTTCCTTACTGGCTAGAAAAAGCTTTTAAGAGCCCAGACACACCAAATCATCACCAGAGAACTAGCAGCATAAAAGCTCAACTGATGCGTGCCTCACATTGTCTGTGGCTTGGCCAAAAAGCTGCACTTGAACACATCATAAAGACTAAAGCTGATGGCCAGCTAGCTCATATGTTCTGCGCCCGCGTAGAGGAAATAACACTCAGTACCCTAGGTGGTAGTATCCATATTTGTCATTCGAAAAAGGGAAACCAGAAGGCTCAGGAGTGCAGATCTACAAACCCTTATTATGAAAACACAGCCTTTTTTGACACCGCTCTTGCTAACATAGCTACATTTAATCAAGAGTATGTCGGCGTAAGAGTTGCAAATGGAACTGGTGATAGATAAAGGTGACTAAGTGGGTGAAATTGTACTCTGATCGCATAGCTGAAAAGCCAATCAGAGTGATTTTTCTCACCAACGAGCCCCAAGGCCGATTCTACATGCTTAATTGGCTGGAAAGCCACAAACACCACTAATGCCAATGGTGTGATATCAATATCAGACCGATATCGGGGCCCTAACAGAATTACATATGCAACACATTTGAACCCAAGGTACTGCTGACAATGGTTTGTCCTGAGAATATCAGAACCTTGTCCATCGTATATGATCAGTCAGCATGAACAGTCGTAAAAAAGAAGCACAAAAATCACATGCTCAATTTTACTCTTCCGCGACGATCTCGGTGGTTCCGCTGAAATGAACTAGCTGCAGTCGAAAAGTTTGAGCTCAATTTATGGACTGGTCTATCGGAACCTGACTTGCTTCTCTCTCTCGGTTGACTCAAGCTGGTGGTGGAAACACAGCAAGCTACTTTGGCGAGTCAAAGATCCCTTTCAGCAAGTCCTTGCTCAAGAGCTCTCCCACTTATGGGGTGCCGTGTTTTGGGGGCAAAAATGCACAAGTGTTTAAGTGTTTATTACCAGTTATTATTACAGCTTTCCTCACGGAAACCCTGAGTTGACGAGCAATTAATTGGGGTGTGTGTGATGTGGGCAGAAGGGGTACATGGTGTCACTGTTCTGGCCCACTTGGCCCATTTGGTTCTGCTTTAGAGTTGGGGGTCGCTTTCCCTCTCCGCCTCTTTCAGAAAGCCCGTTTGCCCCGATGATGATTAAACTTTAAAAGCTTTCATGTGTCTGACGTGCACCCCCTCCTTTTTGGTGGTGGTGGTGGTGGTGGGGGATGAGGGATCCCAGAAGTGGAGAGGAGAGATGAGGAGAAATGAGTTTGTAATCTCTCCCTCCTTCCTTCCAAAGCCAGCCTGTCAGTAAGCTGGCATGCGGGAACAGAGACTTTAATTTCGGGCCGACTAATCATAGCCCTCTCAGCCTTCCCCCCGTGTCAATATCCATCTGGAAAAACACAAGGAGAAGGATGGAGAACTCAGCCCAGGCTCGAGCACAATTCAGAAGACCCTGATGCATGCCAAGTAGGACAGCTTCATGTGGTTCAAACACAACTGGCAACCTGCCTACCGATTTAACAACATCAACCAAGCATTTACATTTGGTCTCTTGCCTCAGAATGTAAAACCAGCAGTTGAAATACTCCAATTTAGTCTTGGCATTGATGGTTACTTTGGTAATTTGGGTCCATTAAGATAAGCTCTTTTTGAAGACCCTCACCAGGCGTCTTTAATAGTCTTAGTTGTTGTTATAGGATGAGCCTGTTGGCTTGTTAGGCTGTCTGTCTTGGTTTTAGGATTACAAGACCTAAGCTGCATGGACCTTGGACCCTTAAGGTCCCTGGGCATGCTCCCTCAGAAGACAATCTTAGCACATTTTAATTTTAAATGTATCAATGTGGCGCAAATTAAGAGGTATTATGATATCGAATGTAGAAAATAATAGAAAATAATAATGAGCTTTGGTCCGTGGACAATACACTATACTTGACAGCTTTGGCTATACAATGTTACCAAGACTAGAGGCTATAGTCAATATCAATCCATTGCTTTCCATCTTGTATTAGTCCAGAGTTGTACTAAACCTTAACTGAGAGACCAAATAATCATCAGCCCCTGAAGAGTACCAACTTAACTATATATTGTCTGGTCTGTCTGGTTGAGTTTACCGCTGGAAAACATGCCTTTTTATTTCAATCACACGTGACACGGTCATCTCTTTTAAACTGCAGTTCATCAACTCTTTCAGCATTGATCAAACGCAAGAAACACTGTGAGTTGTATTTCAGTCTCACGTTTGCCAGGCAAAAAGTCACAGAACAGCGCTGGAAGTGTCTGCTAAATACAGGAGACCAAGAGCAGCGCTGGCAAACTAGGTTAGCAAGGCAGACAGACAGTCCAGAGAGAAATGGACTGCAATCAATTTCACGTTACTGTTATTTGAGACCACAAGGTGAAGCAACGGTTCAAAACAACGTTTGAGATCCTTTAAGGTCCTATTCATAAGAAAAGTGAGAAAAGATTTTTGAGTCTCATTTCCAACTTGTCAATTACTGACGCAGTGGGGCTGAACGAGTTGGGAAAATCAAGGCGTCAGTATGGGGTGCGCTGCGATCTGGGACCGTGAGAGGGATACAATGGAGGTTGATAGATGAAAAGGCTTGGACCTGTCAGTCACTGTCAGGACTCTTTGATAATCTAAAGATAAGATGCTACTGGCAGAAGAACAAGAAAAAGTGTTAAGCCAGTTCTGTTTGGTCTCTGATAAGACTGACTTGTCCCTGCACATCTCAGGTTTTTCATGAGTGCAATACAGTCTGATTGCAAAGGCAGGGGTTAGATGCATTGCTCTGCAACAGAGTTGCATGAGTTGGATTAAGATGAGGATGTGGTGGAGGATAAACTCACGAAAATACAGTTTACAATGTTTTTAATCATTGTAATTTATTTTTGTTTTATTGGTTATGTGATGCAGTGTTCCCAATGAAGCACCATTTCTTGGCTTGACAACTTTTAAGATTCCTTCGAATTCAAAATGACAAAAGACCACAGAAGCAGTAAAGATGCAAATCAAAATTTTGATACATTTTCGGTCAATTGACTAAGTTTTAATTGACTAACAGTCCTTCACAGAAGGGTTAAGGGCTCAGTACCTTTCCCACAGACAGGACTTAACCTCCATCCTTCTGATTAGTGGATAACCCGCTACATCTCCTGAGCCTGAGCATATTGTTTCTCGGGGATCAGATCAATGCATCCATAGTTACAAAAACTCCAGTGCTGTGCTTATTTCTGGGTTGTTTTGTTGTGCCATCATTGCATAAATGAATGATCCCATGATGACTTTGCAGCCTCCATAACTTACGACTCTAATGAAAAAGTTGCACAGTATGACACTCCTTTCTCACACCCAGGCTGCTACTACTGTCAGTCCAATCAGGAAAACCACATGTCCTCTGTTCCCACTAGAAGATAGATCCCAAAGTTTGAACACTTCCTCCCCCTTATTGCCATCTCCCTTTCCTTGGCCTGTGTTTTTTTTGTTTTTTTTTTAAGCTGAGTAGCCTCTAATTATTATTTTAAAAGAGATACCAAAGAGAGAATCACTGCTCTCCTCAAACACTGCCTGTCTTTAGCTTGCTATTGGACCTTCCCTCCAATTCCCAACCCTATATCTTCCTCCTCTCTCATATCTTCAGTAAACCTCCGTCAGCACTGCCCTATCCTCCCATCTCTAACCCTTTCTTCTCCCCGTGCCTTCAGATCAGGGTTTAGCAGATGTATATTTGTGGTCAGGGAAACATCTGCTCGTACGGTAAACCACCTGTACAGTTCGATAGCAATCAGCCTTCGCTCTGTGATGTTCGCTTGGCATGTCCAATGGAATGAAGAAAAACACACAAACCTCATAATTACAGACCTGAGAAATGGGGAGAGAGCGAGACAGCTTGTCTTTCATCATAAACTAATGCAGCATCACCCGTCCTCTGATCTGTTCATAACTCTCCCTCTCTATTGGTTCTCCACGTCAAGGCTTTACCAACCCTTTATGAGACATTTACGACTGGCAATGTTGCACAAGTTTGCAGTGCAGACCTAATACACCAATATATAAGGCTTTTTTTCCACTATGGCAATAGAATAACAGAAAGAATTGTATTTCTGTCTTTGTGCAAACACAGTTTTAATCAAGAATCTACACACAGTATTATGTATTTGGACCAAGGTCTGCTCGTACGACAAACATTTGGAGAACCAGGGAAATTTCTACACCATTGGCCGATGCCTTGTGTTCTGATCATGTGAAACTTGCCTAGTAAGATAACTCTCCAGTTAGCTATGTTTGTAGTTTCACTGATCTAGAAAAAAGCTATAGTTTAGCGCTTAGCTATAGTTACTGTAATCTTGTAAATTATACGGCTGCTAACGCGAGCAAGCTAACATCACTTACTTGTCAGATAAGTGGGTTGCCCCTGGCAGCTGCTGCACAATGTTTACCTGTTCCTCTTCGTCCTAATTATCTCTACAACTGTTGATGAATTTTTGTTTGCATTTTCACTCTTAAGGTGCAGTTGTAGTTGTGCTTCCCCTGGCTGTTGGTGAGCCATCCCCAAACCCGAAGTTACTGGGCTGAGAAAACTGCTGTTCTGCAGCTCTCAATCACATCTCTGTATCTTCATCAACAGATTCATTTTTAATGGAACTTTTGAATCTTCATGTTCAAGAAGATTGTGATTGACTGACTTGTTAATTCATCGACTAAACATTAAAGGGAATAGATTTGACCTTTGCTGGAATAGTTCAAGTGGAAAAGTTTAAAAGCCACTGCTATGTTGTACAGAGCTGTCACATCGGTCAGTGTCGGAATCCTAGGATGTTTTTTCACTGCTAAACCTTTGTGTGTGTGTAGGTGTATGTAACCATATGTCTGCTGTGTTTAGTTGTCTCGCTTGAGGCAGTAACCATGACAACCCCAGACCATAAACCAACATCAATTAACAAAAACCACCATCTTACTGTAACACTCAACCCACAATGCAATTAAGTTTCCCAGAACCACAGAAAAGTGCTCACCGAAGATGATTGGGTGGTTGGCTCATTAAGTGGTTAGGGTTTCTCATGCATCTGTTAGCTACGTCGGCAGTTTGTTACACCTGGGGGAAGCATCCATCATCCGAAACAGAGAAGCACACCAGGTGCCACAGCTTAGACATGGAAAAAATGTTAGTACCGGGCCATCCTGTTTAGCCTATTTCAGTTCCCCCAAACACATTTATGGTCAGTTTTTAATTCTATCTGGCATAGCGTGCAATACAGATGTCATGCCAGCTGCTGATCCGTCTTCAGATGTGGATTAGAAGATGTTCTGTAGCTTTACTGTAACAAATTATGAACATAACCATCTGAACAGGTTATTTATTGGAGTTCTGAATCTTGTTTGTATGAAAACAGGGAAGAAGAACTTGATAAATATAGATTAATTCTTGTATTTGTCTCCATAATCACACTGACACTGAGGTGTGGACTACATTTGAGACATTTTTTTTAAATTTATCGTTGTTTACATTTTGGATAATTTGCACCATTAAGCTAGTGCTGCTCATATCAGTGTCTGTTTGCACTTGAACAACACATGAATAGACAATAATCAGTTAGATTACTTTTATTTTTACTGAAGAAATACTCTAAATTGGATGATTATGAGGCAAAATCTGAATTTTAAGAAGGGCTACTTTAGGATTTGTTAGTATATATGCAAAGGATAATGCCCAACAAGGTGTCAATTATCAGGAATTAGTGGAGCTATGGATGGTTCTCCACATCGTCCATTGATTCCTGATTGTGGACACCTTGAAGGGCATAATCCCACTCAAACCATAGTCACTTTCCAAAGAAAAGAACATTTGACCATTCATGTACTTTCATGCATTTTGTGAAGTCTACAGTTTTTCACAAGCAATAACTCAGTTTCACTGGCAACTCCTGAGAGTTTGAGTAATTGGTTGGAACAATCGTTCCAATCTCATAATGTTTTTATGCAATGGAAACGCTGTTCACTACTCCAGTAAACAGGACAAACCTTATGGTGCACTCACACTTGGTCCAGTTGCTCCGTACCGTGCTGTAACACGATTGTCCCTCCTCCCCAGTCCCCCTGCTGGCCTGCACTCACATTGCTCCGGCCCTTAGACGACCTTAGATTAGCGATGGTAGATAAACTAGTCCGCTCAGCTCCGAGAAGCCTTTGGCTCAGCTGTAAGCCAGAAGTCTAACATTATGCTAGCAAGTCAAAGTCAACGACATTACATATTTTTGACAAATGAAGTGAATATCATTTGAAGTCATGTTTTGCAACAAGACTAGCTAGCTAGCCATATCATTGTCGCCAAATCAGTATCAGGATTGTTACAAACAAATGATCAGCCATGTGTACTGTCGGCAGCATCCCGAAGAAGCGAATTGAATAGATACTGGGATATGAGATGATCACTTGATATCAGTAAGTTTAAAGGGACAGTGTAGATATACCTCCGTTATAAGCGCCATCCTGTGGCGTTCAGAGGTTGATGCACTGAGGACGACACTCAAACAGGGGAGCAGACAGTTTCAATGGAACCACTTAGTAGTTACATACTGTAGGTGTCCATTTATCAGAAATTGACACCCTGCAGACAACAAGAATCGGATTTCACCCAGGCTAATGACCGAGTATGTTGCGCTGATTGCAGCATTATGATTATAATCTCTCTGTTCCAGCTTTGCTGAGTGATGACGCTGACAAAAATAGGTGCGATTTGTGATTTGTCAATCCAGTCCAAAGTATGACAGCTCTGCATAATTAAAGAGTGAGAGTGTCATGTGTGGAGGCAGTGAAACATCCCAAAAAATAAATTCAATTGTCTCACCGTGCTGACAGAAACATTTGTTTTTCATTTCATTAAGAATATCAGAATTGATGCTGGTTCACTTTTGGCTTTGTGCGTATACATTCCTGGCAGCATTAATTACAGGCATTCACGATATCTGTTAACCCTCACTTAAGACTGCAGTATTCACTAAGCGCCCATGATGACAGATGATGAGTGGCGTGGCCGTATGACGAAGACGGCTCGTAATTAGCAGGACGCATTTTCTCCAGGGAAAACCCGTCGCGTTAAATCATCGAGAGGAACTGGAATTACTTTAATGACGAGTGCACGGCTGCAGAGCCGCAGCTATTTAATTCTTCAATTATGACGCAGTCTTTTAGGCCTCGTGTGTGTGTGTGTGTGTGTGTGTGGAGGCAGATTCAGACCTGAAAGCTTGTCAAATACCTAGACTAAACACATCCCAAAGTGTTAAGGATGCTGTTGGTAACAAGACACACACACACACACACACACACACACCCACACAGTGGGATAACATCTGTCAGCGTGGTGTCAATCACAACAGCTGTATTCTGGGAAGAGAACAGAAAACCCTCCTCCCTCCATCCTGGCTAAGCACTTTTTGCGCCGACGACAACAGCGGAGCCTCAGGGTCTCAAGTTCTCCCCGAGACCCACACATGACCCCGTCGCCTCGCACAAACACGCACACACACACCTCACCCAGGAAAACCCCCTTTTGTCCTGAGCCTCCGGGAAGCGTGAATACCTCACGGCGAAAACATCCCTCTGACATGTCTAGGTGTTTTTAGTGGGTTTTTTGTGTGTGCGCCTGTGTGTGTCTGTGTGTGTGTGTGTGTGGAATGGGATTAATTGCCTTTGTTTGAAAGAGCTCCCGTCATTCGCCAGGCCCGGTGTTGACACGGCACATGTGGCTGGAGGTAGATCAAACCGCGGAGCGCGTCTCATGCAAAAAATAATTGAAAGTGTGACACGTGTTTGCAAATGTCAGACAGCTGAGCAAAACAGAAAGACGAGAAAACATCCGTCTAATGTTTGCAATAAATGCGCAAATACAGGTACGGTAGTCAGCGCGGCGGAACGGAATCGAAGTCAGGCTTTGGAAAAAAGCGAGGGAAAGATGAAATGTAACAGAAGCGAAGGGGGGGGAGCTGAAAGACGGACAGAAAGGGAGAACGACAGGAGTGAGTTTTTCAGAAGAAAGGGCGTGGGCGGTTTGTTTGCATGACAGGGTTCTTTTCTGCCGCCCTCGGGGCCCTGTCTGAGGGTGGTCCTTCTCGCTCCGTGCCACTTCATTTTCCCTCGCCGTCTTAGGAGATCTCGAGAGCTTGCTTTAGGTTTTTAATGATACAAACACACACACACATACGCACGCACGTGTACACACTCTGACCACCCCGGTGGAGGTAAAGTACTGCGCAGGTTGCACAAGGCTCTATGAAACAGTAAATGGAGCAGTAAAGATCGCTTGGCTGTTCTCAGTGTAGTATAAAAACAGGCATGGTGAAAGTGATCCAGGGTGTGCGTGTGTGTGTGTGCGTGTGTGTGTGTGGCATTACAGTTTGAGTGTTCGTGCGGCTTTGTTTGGGGGAATTTTTCCTCTTTTATATAGAGACGAACAGACCGGTTGCCATCGTTGGTGATGCTTCCATCTGACAGCGAGGTGGAGTTTAAAGAGGCCTCCAAAGCCTCGAGAAGGTTATGTAAAGCTCTGACTGCAACCAGAGGGCGATAGTGTTCGATGAACGTAGATAACTTAATGACCTTTTACGGTTCCAGTGCGTAAGATTGCGGATCGCGAAACCCCTCATCTCACCCTCCCCACAGTGGCCGCTAAAAACACACAAAAAAAAACTTGCCTTGCGCAAAAGGCCCTCTTAAGAGCCAGCGTTTGGTTGGTCCTTTCTGGGCTATTTTGCAAGAATAGGCCACACTACCTTATCTCTAGTAGGTAGTTTTTCAGATTCAGTATTTTATTATACTTGGGTTAGGGTTATTCTCCATCTTATATTAGTGTGGACCCACAAACTGCCTTGCTTTTCCCCTCAGCTCTCTTTCCAAATCTTTAACCTCGTCTTTTTTTTACGCGCACACCGGCCGGCTTTCCCGCCTTTCGTCGGCCGTGTCATACGTTTTACACAGTTGACCAAATAACGCAACTTGCGTCTTGGACTTGCAGTTCCGTTTTCTCATCAGCAGGTGAGCAGCGTGCGGAGGAGGCTCTTTAGTTAATGATGCGTCCTGTCCAAATGATCTAAACCGACGTGGTACTGAACCAGGTGCACTTACAAGCTTTTAAAAGAGAATGCATACATTAAACAGAAGAGGTTGTATCATAATCGGTGTGCATTAATAGCAGGGGCGTCGCACCAGGTCTGATAACGGTGTGTACAGCAGGAAGAGGTTGTCCACTAGTCAGTCGATCACGGATGGCGCCGTTCTCTCAGACTTATACAAGTCTAGTACCAAAAATCATCCCTACAACATTGTTGCAGTATGGATATCAAGGTATTTGGCCAAGAATATTGGGCTGTTTGATATTGTCGCCCAGTCCTAACATTCAAGAAGTGCTTTTGAGGAGATTTCAAATGATCAAGACAAACCTTAACAAAATGTCTTGATCATCTGAAGCCCTAGCCTGATGGTATGCCTTTATTTGGTAGGTATCCCTCTCACTTTATCCATCACTCTCTCTGTCTTGTGTTTTTATCTCACACAGCTCAACACTACCTTCTCTCCCCTGGCTGGTTTACCTCTCACACTCCCTCTCTTTTTCTCCCACCACTCCCTCCATACCTCCCTCTCTCTCTCTCTCTCACTCTCTCTCCTGTAGGATAATGAGATTATGTGAGGAATGTGTGAAAGCGGCTGTGTGTCCGGCCTCAGAGCGGCTGTCCAACAGCCAAACCTCTCCCGCCGCCATGAATATGAATTATGGTTGCATCGGAAAAAGAAAAAAAAGTACATATGAAGTTCTCCGGGAGAATTCCTTGTCATAACACCGAGATACTCTGATGAAAAGCTTTGGGATGAATCTTCTCCGTCGTGCGCCAGCGAGCAGCAGCGGTCTCACCTGCTGCTGGTTAAGCGGAGATACCTGTTTGATAGGGGGAGTGAATTGTGATCAGATCTGGTATTTGGACGTGTTTTGAAGGAGAAATAAAAGGTTGGTTGCGTAATCACACCTGGTGCGGCCAAAAGAGACAAACTGGTGAATTCTAATCCCCAACCTCAGTCCAGGTTAGTTTGAGGATGCTGGGACATTTAGCACTTGGGTCCAGCATTTACTTCCTGTGCTTCTAGCCCAAATGTTGACTGAGCTGATTTCGTGCGATTATGCAAAGACCATGAACACACCATGGTCGACGCCACGAGGGTTGAGGGCTTTCTCTTCCCTCTTCTTGCACGGAACTCGAGCGAGGAGCGAACCTCAATTTACGACTGCATATTAAAACGGCACATTCTTCCATAATAAAAAGAGCTTCGTGACTTTTTGACTCTGAAATAGGATCAAAGATGTTCCCTCCTCACTTAAGCGCACGCAGCAGTTTACATATCAAGCAAAGGGCCTTTTTGGACCATTATGCCACAAGCGTGCGCTGCCTTTAAGGAACCCAGTTTCGGACTTCCATGCGTCTTCGACAGCTTGTGAGGTTACGTTAATGCGCGCCCATTTCGGATGTTTGTTTCTGGTAGTTTTGCATGACCATGAATCCCTCATCATTTAGTTTAAAAATTTCAGGTGCCTATATAAAATTGTAGTGAAACATTTACATCAGCGTCTCCCAAATCCCATGGTGATGCCTTTAAATGTCCTGATGGAATTTCTAACTTCGATACAAAATATAACGAAGCTCGTGTACTGTGACTTAAGTAAAGCTACATCTAAGTTGATTTCTAGCTAGTACTGGAGCATCAATACTGCAGAAAATGAGCATTGAAACAGTTTCAAGTATTCAGCATGGATACGTATCGCCATTTCGATGCCACTTGACAGAATCTGACCCATTTTCCAGCTGGAGCACTATGTTAGCCACATAATACCACAGCAACACTTCGAAGTGTGATGCGGGTTATGTCTAGAAAAAGAGTTCACAGAGGATCGTCATCATTCACTCCGCCTGGCCCCTTCCATCTGCACCTTTTTTTCCCAGTTTGATGTTGTCACCTTCGATACGATCGCATGTTGACAGCAAGCATGAATTCCGCCCAAACAGTCCAGGGCCCTCGGTGTGATAGAGGCGCTTGTTATCTGGGTGCCTTTGCATCGCTGTGCAGAGCGTGGCAGCCCCCGTGTCACGCTTATGAACTCAACGCAACACCGTCCGTATCACAACAAGCTCTCACATATGGAGCTTGCGGACGTGGAGTGTGGAAAACACAAATACCTCGACTTTCTCGCTAGATTTGGTTTCCCCTCCGGTTGTTTTCGCTCCGTACGGGGAGGCCGTGGTGTACTTTCCACCAGCGGCTATAATTCTGCAGCGGCGTGTCAGTCACTCGGGTTGCCAGGTCTGACAATGCCGAGCAGCTATCAGCCTGCCGGGTCTCCACGCTAGAGCGAGGCTCAGGTTTGCTTTTTGTGATTGATGGACTGACTGAAAGCTCTGTTTTCCATCACTACCTGGCTGCCCACTTATCTGTTGCATAACTGTGTTTTGCTTTTGTTCCGTTTCTGTTTAATGTTGGACCACAGTACAAAAAAGGCTTTGCGAACTGCTTTAACTCAAACATACAGTGCATTAGGATTGATTAATGAACACTATTTCTGTGTTTTACTAGAGGATCCATGCACTTGATATTCTAGCACCTTGTTCTCAGCTCTTGTTTTATACTGGTTGTTAACACAGAACTTAAGAATAATTCTGGTTTATTACAACCATAAATATTAACAGTGAACTTAAACTCTTAGAAATAAAAGTTCTAGGTAGAACCATATAAGGTTCTTCGGCTTGCCCTCATAGGAGAACCCTTTTTGGCTCCAGGTAGAACCTTTTATAAAGGTGGAGGGTTCTACCTAGAACCCAACATGAGAGTTTCTACAAAGAACCCATACAGGATCTTATACCCATGCTTTCAACAATCGCTGAAGAACTCTTTCTCCAACAAAGGGTTCTCTGGATCAAAATGGTTCTTACTGGAACCGTTAGTGTTACCAAGAACCCCTTGAAAAACCGTTTCTTCGAGAAAGGGTTTTTAAAGGGTTCTCTGGATCAAAATGGTTCTTACTGGAACCTTTAGTGTTACCAAGAACCCTTTTAAAACCCTTTATTCAGGAAAGGGTTTTTAAAGGGTTCTCTGGATCAAAATAGTTCTTACTGGAACCGTTAGTGTTACCAAGAACCCTTGAAAAACCGTTTCTTCGGGAAAGGGTTTTTCAGAAGCAAATGGTTCCAGGTAGAACCTCAGCCCTTGTAGAAGAACCCTTTTGGAACCGTTATTTCTAAGAGTGTAGGGACTGGACAACATATCAGTGTTAGATCATTAGTAGATGTGAGCATGTATTGATATCAAGGTATTTGGTCGAAAACATTGCCACATTAGATTTTGTCGCCCGGTCCGGCATTTATGAAGTGCTTTTGAGGAGATTTCAAAATATCAAGACAGAGCACAAGATGTCTCACCACAGTAAACAATGTAACGTTTAGCTAGCTGCTGCTACTGAGATAAAAGCAAGCTAGTAGCAGTTGTTTTTCATGATTGTTAGAAAGAAAAAGGACTATGATACATCGTCACGACTCTTTAAACTCATAACCCTCAGTTTAAAGTGTGCCTCTGGAAAAACTCAGATCAGAGGGTCACGTATCCTCCGCCTGGTGTCACAGTTTACAGACTTCCTGGTACAACTTCAACCTAGAGTACAGATGTGTTGACTCAAGGCTTTCAGTTTAATAACTTTGGACTTAGTCAGGCACACAACTTAACACGGACTTAACTTTGACGTGAACCTCTTTACTCAGAACGACTTGATATCCTCTCTGGGGCTAAAGATAAAAAGTTCTGTTCAAAAACGATGAACAGAGATTAAAATGTACCTTTTTCACAGAACAGAAATACTGACAGCAGCCGATCAAGTTTCTTTTCCTTTGATGATGGTATGTTTGTCAGCGCCAGTTGGCAGACAGAAACGTATATCATCATGACATTTTCTTGTAAAGACACAGCTGTTGTCAACTTTTTTTTGAATGAGCAGCCATTAACGACTGTCATTTTTTTTTTAAACTCTGACAATGAAAAATGACAAAGTTTAAGATGTGGACATACTTTTGGAACTTTTTTTTTTCCTGCAGTGAGGGATTATTATCTACCTGACTGGAGCGAACAAACAGGTTACATAGATCAATGCCCCGTCTCCAGCTGTTCATAAGCTCTCTGTTGCTGTTGTGTATACGGTGACGGATGTGCTAAACGTCTTCAGTGTCTGTACTCATAATGACGCGACCGTGTGTGTGTGTTTTTGTGCTGCAGCCATGGAGGAGCTGGTGTGTGAGCTTCGTCTGTTCCTTGACCTGCTGGACAGGGAGTATCTGAGCGCCGGGGTTCGAGAGAGGAAGATGCACCTCTCCAACATCCTCCACAGGGTCCTCTCGGATAAAGGTGAGACTGAAGCCCCACTGCGCCGTAAACCTCTTCAGATCTCTTTGGAGTTATCTGGAGCTGTGAAGTCCAAAATTAGATACCTGACGTAACCTTGCAGCCCTTGACTGGTCAATTCTGAACTCTCGCATACAGGCCTACGATATAGCACCTACATACCTTTACCCTTTACCCTATTTAGATTGGCCTGGATGACTGAGAACCTTCATCAATATAGTTCCATTACATAAACTGTACACAGCATTCATTTTTGGATTGAGTCATTCTTAATCTTTAAAGTTATTAAGGTCGAGGCAAAATCTAGGGGAAGATATGTCAACACCTAGGCAGTTATTACTGAAAATACCAGTTCGATAGCAATTAGTTCGTTACTATTACTCTTTGATAATTAATAGATCGTTTCAGGGACTTGTTAGAGCTTCTTCAATTTGATGATTTGCTTCCCCTGCAACTATTTTTCATATGTGAAAGTAATAGGAATAGCTTTGTTTTTTGGACAGGTAGTCGGCTAGAACGAGGAATTTGAAGACAACGTTTTCTGACCGAGACAAAAAAATGAATCAAGCAAACAATCAGTAGTCATATAGGTTACAGCCCAAAAGCTATTCTCATTGAAATAAATCAGTGAATTCATTGAACTGATTTGTAGACAAAAACTGACTAACAGAAGAGAAAAATCCTCACTGGGACCTCCTGATGGTGAAGATAGCAGTCCCTTTTTTATGTGAAGGAGGTCAAAGTGGAGCCAGAATGGAAGCTCTTTTTTGCCAGTCACAGTTGCTGAAATGTTAAATATGCGATACTTCAAAGCTCCTCTCTCGTGCCCACTGTATATGCACAGTATAGTCAAGAACGTTCTCTCATTATCCGTCACTTGCTTCTCCTTTCCAGAACCTTCATTCAAGTCAGAGATCCACAGTGGTCTGCCGGCCCCGCCTCAGATGCCCCTCCCTGAGATCCCTCACCCCTGGCTGGTAAGACTTCACAGCGGCTACTACCAGAGCTGAAGAGTTACGTTGAACACAGGAAACATTTTTGTCCTGACAGGGAACTGTGAAAATCTGCAAAACTTTCTTTTTCCCCTTCGACTAAGAGGAAACTAAAGTTCCCGAATGTTAAATGTTGACTTTTTCTCCCTCAGTTCCGATTCTGGTACTCAGCGAATCAGACAATAGCGAGTACTGATCTGATACCAGCGCCATAATCAGAACGATCCCTCAGCTGCTTGAAACTCATTAGGATCCTTCCGATGCTCAGCCTGGTGAGGCTGCAAAACATCAGTTTATTTTCAGCGACAACTTCTATTCTATTCAATTGGTAGACTACAGCATTTGGACATGTAAAGAACAATAGATCACTGGTTTTATACCCTCACAATTGTCATTTACATTTTCAAATGTTAGGAAAACACAGAAGAGTGCAACGTCTTACAATGACAGTTATGTTTTTGTGTCTACGTGTGTGTGTAAGTGATACAGTGGGACTGATATGAGCAGCGTGCCTGTATAAAGAGACCCAGCATGAGGAGTAATGAGTATGTGTGTGTGTGTGCGCACGCCCGTGTGCGTGTGTCGTTAGTGTCGGCGCAGATGCCCGTGATGGAAAGCAGGTGGCCGCGATGGCTCGCAAAGCCCTCGCACCATAACAATAAGCCGCGACACCTTGTTCTACATCCCCTCGTACACGCGCGCGAGAACACGGCGAGGCGCACGGCCTCGCCGCGCAGTTTGTAATTAGAACCAGTCCACGGCCTCAGCCTCCTCCAGTGACCCCGGTTGTGTGTGTGTCTGGAAATCGCAGCCGAGGTTTTCCGGGAATACTAGAGAGAGGAGGAGTGATGCCTCTGTTTGCTGTCTTTGCAGCGACGCTGGTTGTGTTTTCGGACTTGTGGAGAACATGTTTGTTGCTGTCGTTCAAGTCATTTTTCACATTCTCAGCCTCTTACTTCCCACTCATACGCAGCCGAGTGCCCGTCTGTTACTAGAGAGCGTTGCAGGAGGCGTATCTGGTATCCCTGCGTTGGTGTTGCTCCACAACCATCGTTGCAACTGACCAATCATGCTGTCGTGAAGTCATACTTTTGCGACTCCGGGCTGAGGTTATTTCTGGAACATCATAATTAATGTTGCTCCAGGACCGTGATTTTAAGTTGCAAAACAGCTACAAATTCCACACAAGGAGCAAACTGTTGTGACTGAGTGGTTAAAGTGTAGGACGCACATTGGAGTGGATGGAGATGGGGGTTCATATTCCGACTGGAATAATAGTATTTTATTTTATCTTAAGCTACTTATAATATTTACTTTTTAGTTTCTTTTTTTAGTTTACTGTCGCTGTTCGATTAGGTTTAGGGAACAAAAGTACTTAGTAAGGTTTATTCAACAAACATTCTTGGTTAGGTTTAGGAAAACATGGTTTGGGTTTGAACAGACCTTTCATAATGTCAGGGATAGCTTCCCCCATGTGCATATTTTTCCGCTCTTTTTCCCTGAGCTATGGCTTTACAAAAAAACGTGATTGGTCAGTTTCAACGATGCGATCGTCCATCGCCAAAGGCTGTCGGCCATTGACTTCTGAGCCCTGTGCCATCAGTACACAGGGTAGAGAATTAAAGAAACAAAAAAGGACAAGATTCATTCCAGGAGACGCACTCCAAACCTGTGTCGCTTCAATGCATCAAACGCAGTTGATTTGAAGAACAGGATTTACAGATCGGACGAGAGGGATCTGCTGGAAGAATGGAGAGTATGGAGGAGGAGGAGACGGCCTTGGCCACGGTCTGTCTGTGACCCGTCAGGGCTCAGCGGCGAGCCAAACCAACACTCTGCAAGACCGAGAGCCTGCGGCTTTCGAAAGCTACATCAATGCCCTGTCAACCCCAAAGCCTCTGGCAGCCATTTTGATTACTCACTGTTATATAAGGAACAATTAGTCAGAGCAGTCTCGCGGATTTACAACGCAATTGCGATTGTTTAGTGTTGTGACCGCCGCGCGGCTTGTGTATTAAACACAAAGGAGGAAGTGATGGAATCGTATGGACCTCCGCGATGTGTCAACATGGGATTACACGTTTTGTCACACAAACACAGCTTCACCAAGTGACAAACTTTGAAACGTATGGTGAACTTTATTCAAAGGGCGAACATGAGCTTTTGCAGTGAATGCTACGCAATGTCTACACTGCTAAAAAACAAGCAAACACACATGTGATACTTTACATACATGAAATACATTTTAAGGTATATTTTTATTCAACTTTCCAAATATTAGCAGGGTGCTGAATTCATTCTTCTAAATGAAAATACGTGGTTTAGTGTCATTTTATCGCTGAGAAAGCTGACAAAAAGGCAATTAATACTATAATGAACCACTTTTGCCTTTGTGTATTAGCTCCTTTAAGCTAATACAGCTCAGCCTGCAAAACATCCACTGTGTTCTCCGTCAGGGTTCCCTGCAGAACAGTCAGTGTGTCTAATGGTGGCAGATGACAGTCACATGTGTGGCACTCATCAGACACAGCTTTAGCACAAATAGACAAAAAGATGATGTGTTGGAACAGCGCAGAGACTTGTTTCCAAAGGGCAGACTTGTTATTGACTCTATTGATCTCTCTCTCTCTCTCACACACACACACACACACACACACACACACACACTATGAAGTGAAAGGCGACAGGGTGGTTCAAAGCAGACCAGTCTGAGCTTGATAAAATAGGGCCCTTTGGCAGTCTATTTGATTAGTGAATATCCTGCTGGGTCTCCTGATCCCTAATGACATTAGTGTTTTTGTGTGTGTGTGTGTGTGTGTGTGTGTTTTTGAGGGTCATTAAGAAGTCACTGCATAGGAAAACTGAAGTTATGACCAAAAACACATTTTTTTTAACATGTAAAAAAACATGTTACCATTTCTTTATAGAGACACACTTTTATTTTGTAAGGGATTTATTTCCTTCGTCGGACAGCAGAGTATTGTATTATTCATTTCGTCATTGATTAAGCTGTTAATTAATTTGTTCTTCCTGGTGTTGAAATGCTGTGTATGTGTGAGCTTGTACGAGAGTTTAAATTGCCAAAAACTGGTGGGTTTGCTCGGACACTCAAGCTGTACACATACGCAGAGAAGCAAGGTCTTTTCAAGATCCTCTCCACACCCCTCACCTCATAAATCACTTGAGTGATCTAAGGAAGAGGATCTCTGCACCATTTTACAGTGTGTAACATGCCACACACACACACACACACACACACACACAAGGCCTGGCTCCAATTAGATCACAATTATCACTAAGTGTCACAATATCTCACTTAAGTCCTGTACGACTAGAGGAATTTCTTTCTTTCTCTTTCCGACTCTTTCGATACGAGAGATTTATGCAGCGCTGATATTGCTCTTTATCTTTGGCACGAAATACACTCCTGTCATCGACAGGCTCGCTGCCTCAACCACACCAACAGTTTCCATCCAACTGTCAAGTCATATGAACAGAGGTTCTGAAAAATGTAATGTAAATTATGTGCGTTTCCATTAAGCTGCAATCGAAGCAAAACGGTCAACATCCAGATGGATAATGGAGCTTAGTCACTTAAGAATTTGTTTTTGTTTTTTACAAATCCTTCGGTGATGCCTGCCTCTATTTAGGCATGCTTTTTGAACTACCTTTAAGTGTGGAGGACCCCAAAAACACTTTTGCCTTATGAAGTGATTGGACTTCACTTCATAAGAAGTAGTTTCCTTCAACTTTTGCCATCGCCTTAACCTGCTTCATACTGTGGTGGAAGGAAACTGGACCAGGCATGTGTAAACAATGTTTTGAACAAAGTTGAAGTAAAATTTTGAAAAGATTTCAAACCATCCATCACCATGTCTGCCAGGTCATGACTTGGCGGCTGGCATGCTATTTTGGACTGAAACTAAGGGTCCCATCACTTTATACATTCATCATTCATCAATCATTATTTATGATTCTTCATCATATTCTTATAATTCAATCATTGTTTGGTCTTTTAAGTGAAACACGCCGACAAACATAGCTACAACTTGTCTGTTAGACAGTCTGCCAACCTAAAGTTCTCAAATTGTTTGTTTTGTCTGGTCAAAAGTCCTGAAAAGAAGCGAATCCTCGCATTTAAGAGGCTGCAAAGGGCAAATTTGGGGAAATTATGCTATTTGCTTTAGCGCTAATGGTTTCCACAACAGTTGCAAGTATTGCAGTCACATGATCCGTTGCATCCTATGGGCTGTGCCTGGTGCAGCGGCGGCCCTGCTAGAGGAGAATGTGGACAGGTCCTCTTGTTGAGACACAAATGATTTCCATCTGTGTTGATGTTGGAGAGTGTGCCACCCCCCCACCCTCTCGCCTGCCCCTCTTCCTCCCCTCCTCTCTCGTCTTTCCCCAAGGCAGGCTCTCCCCTCGCTATTGCAAGTTTACCAGCGTTCAGAGGCATGTTCATGTGATGGATACGCTGTATACACACCAGCCGGGTTTGCTTTATCCATAGCAGTCTGGGTCCCATTTGGAATTAATTTCCTCCCTGTTCTCATTTTGAATGAGGCAACCTCCTCCTCGGCGTCTTGAAGATAAATATGTGTCCCAGCCCAAACTGTGAAGTCAAACATAACCAGTACTGTACATTCAAAGACTAAATGCACTCCTGTGTATTGTATTACTTGTGGTTTGGAGTCATCTTTTTTTCTTTGAACACACCATCTTCTCATTTCTCAGCCACCACCATGTTGGTGGCCGTAGACCAGCAGCTTTGTATTTGGAATAAACGTAGGCCTGCTGTATTTTGCCAAACCAAATGTTTTCTAGCCTGAAGGGGAAACACATTGTATCGAGTAAATATGTCACTGCAATGTATCAAGCTAGGGATTACAGGCACAGCCAGAGCTGGTTCTCAATCACACATTTTCAGTTGAATCAGCCCTGCATTTGTAGTCTTTAGAAATTACTTGCCTTTGGAGGTTCGTCGAATGACATGGTCTCCATTTGGTGCCGATGGATCTGTTTTCATATTTTACTTAATTCCTCCATGGGGTTCCCCTACTTTGTGGCTTGGTCAGCCACAGCGAACCATTCAGTGACATCAGCTGTATTGCGTCATTGAATTGAGACAGGAAATAAAGTTGTTCAACAGATGATATTAAAAGGCGTTGCACTATGTCACTGGGGTAATCAAACAAGTGGCAAATTGGAGATTGATTAAGTTTTAACTGCAATGAGCAATAAGCAGTAGAATTTAACTAAGTGATACATGCCCACAGCATGGTTAATCCTTAGGTCCAGAACTGTTTCAGCCTACTTATAACACTCCGGAAAAAGTCCCCGCTGAGAAACTGGGCCACGAATGGAAAACCTATTTCACAACTTTTTTCCTCCACTCAAGTGCTTTTGAAGGCGCTTTACAATGCCAGGATTTCTTTTTCTTGATACATCATGTGATCAAAGTGACTTAATAAAAGCACTGAGGAAAACCGAACTGAACTGAAATACACTTCACTGTTCAACCAAATGAAAACTAGAGGCGGTTGACAAAAAATGAAATGACCTTTTGGTGACAGTTTGGCATTTTTTAAGCCCATCATCAATACATTTCATTGAACACGTCCATTCATTCTGTGTATTTGTGAATTAACCATTGTCCAGAGAAGTTCTGCATGCAAAGGTGATATAACTAGCTAAATAAACTATACAGTACCAAAGAGAAAGACGGTCACAATGAGACAAACCTGAACGTTATCCAAACTTTCGTATCCCTGAGAAAGCTGTGAGATGGTGGCTCCACCCTTTTCCCACTCTGTGCCCAGCACAAACTGAAAAGAACATATCTTTGGTTTTCTCTTACTGCCTGTTGGGCTGATAGGATGCAAATCACCAATGATTATCCAAGCAACAGACTGTAGAACAACTAGATGTACTGTCCATCCAAATCTGGATGCTGCTTGTACCGGAAACCAGAAAAACGTCTGGAACTGTCGGTTAATTTATTGTTATAATGAATGTTATAATGTTACAGTTTGTTAGTTAGTTGCATTGTGGGTAATGAAAGAAGATGAAGACGTCATGGAATAACTAGAATGGCACTCAGTAGGGTGCATACCTCCCCAAAGGACCAGCAGTCCCCTTTGATTCCATCAAATTATTGAAGTTGTACAGTACTTGTTTGTATTCAGTGGTAAATCAGCAAAACCAATATTGTCATTGGTGTAAATTTTGACTCATAAGTGACAAGTAGTATAATAGACTGGTTCTATTCCAGATATGGACCTACTTTATAACAAAGGGCTAATTTCCGGGGAAAATGGGGCCACCCCACCTTTGCAACGCTTTTCCAAAGTGTTGGACCACCAGCTTCTGCCGGCTCCCACCAACTCCCGCTGACCCACATTTACACCTCATTGTGAGGTGAGAGAAATGCAGGAAACACCCAGCCCAATCTCACTCTCCAGTTATTTTTTCAGTCCAGCCGGCAAGCTGGCACATCCGCCAGCAACAGCACTCTGGTGAATGCACCTGTCCCGCAAAATTCACACTTAACACGCCAGCCCGAGGCAGGAAGGAGGCGAAAGTAATTGAAGGGAAGTGAGGAATGAAGTTAAAAATGGGAGTTGTGTGAAAGTTTTTGTTCTGTCGGAGGTAACACTAGCATGGGCGGTTCATGTATAAACAGTGAGGTGGAACACTTAGATGAGTATCGCAGAGGTTGGCAGGTCTTGAGCTTGGACGAGGCCTTGAGTCCTGCAGAGACAAGATGTTTGGAGAGATTGTATGTACAGTATGCGCGTGTTAGCCTATCTTAGTCTAGCTTGTCTTTTGTTTTTTTGTTCCTTCCCATTCTAATACTTTCTATGTTACCCAGTGCTTTTTGAAAGTATACTAGCGTGTCAGTGTGTGCGGTGTAAAATGAGGCTTTTATGAAAAGATGGGGTTGGTTGACTGATCAGCTGACATCAGAATGTTCCTCTCCCAAACAAAGAGGCTCTCAGTGGTGCTGCTGGACAGATGCCACTGTTTCAACCACTATACAGTGTATACTGCAGTTTGTTGTCACAGTATTCCTACATAACCCAGATTTATACACACAGTGTGACACAGAGTGTCCTGGCATGTCTAAATGTTTGTGTATGAATAGCCAACAACATGCAATTGATTAATCCCATTATATGCTTCATCAGAGTTTTTTACATACAAAGAAGGTGCACCATAACTTGGACTAACAAAGTGCATTGCTATTACTATAAAGTAAGGCATCTCTGTCTGTATGTTATTGGCAAATCTCGACATTGGCTCATCCAGTTGACTTCACACTCAGCAGGTTTGTTGCCGAGGACCCAATGAATCTCAGTGTCGAATTCAGTGCGATTACTAAAGCTGGGCTCGCATGTAGTCCCTCTCAAGTGATCGCTTGGGGAAGCAGATGTAAACAAAATGGAGATCAGTGTGGTGCAACAACTTGCTGTAGTTACGCCTTGCAGTGAAAAAAGAACAAAAGCAGAAGGTTAAGTCTGAGTGCGTGAGGGGATGTTTTGAACAGATGGTGTTTTAGTTTAAAATGAATTAAATGAACCTAAGTGGCTACAATATGTCACGAAAATGTACTGTTAAGTATAAATGCTGTCGCTACAAAATCCCTTCTTCCATTGGAGATCCAGTAAAAGCAGAAATATGTCATTATTACTCCATGTTCCGCAATGTAGCTCTCTCAAGGTTATACTGGGACAAAGTCGGGACGCGTTGGGTCAACCCTGCGGCTGACGGGTAGCTAGCGCCACAGCATTTAGCTTTCTGTGCTTTCATCTTCTCTTGCAGTCTGGCATCAATTTATAACTCATTGCCTGAGTTTGACCTCATGCTTAAGCTTTGAAGAATGTATGGGGGAAGGTAGGGGTGTGCACATGGGTATCTGTCCACATTTTGTCCCATCTGGCCTTTTATGCCTTTCTATGTTACTGCAGGTTTTCTAAAAGTTTGACAAGGGTCATGCAAAACGTTTTTAAGAAGTGCATTTCTAAACAAGTCAAACACTAGGTGCTGGACAGAGGCAAAAGTAAAGAGTACAAAAACAGAGTCCGCACACCATATAAAAAATGACATTAACATTTATTACCTCCATGTGTGACATTTCGGGCGCAAGCCATTCTTCAGAAGAGAAGGGTTAGGGTTTGAATGACCGTATGATATCCCTCATCTTAGATGGTGTTCAGATTTTTGTATTTGACAAGGATCATAGTCAACTTACTGCATACAGCTTGGAAACCTGCAAATACTGCAACAGCTAATACCAAAGGTTTCACTTTGGTTAATGCTCATTGACGGGAGACGAGAATGAAAACACACACGCATGAATAAATATGGGCGGCGGTAACTGGAAATGAGAGAGGCAGCTCGGACCAGCTGCAAAAATCTGTTCGGGGAAAGTGAAGGAGTAACACTCACCCCTTCCTCAAATAACTCTAGGTGACCTTGAGCGTGGCACTTAACCTCCAGTTGTACAAGTAGAGCGGCGAGCAGAGGCCAGCAGCAGAAGGCTGTGGTTGCACTTTGCAGCTCCCAGATGTGAATATGTAAACCTTTGTCACAGGGTGGTGCTTGGAAAAGAGCGTAGGCCTCAGCAAAACCCTCCTCAAGATAAAAAAGCTTTAAGCAAAGGTCTTTCACGTATAATCCTTCTCATGGGAGAACCAAAGGTCTGTACTGTACGGAAAGACAGTATTTTAGAAGGTTTTTGTTAGGTCAGTGTGTCATTCAAATAGAAACTAATTGGGGTAAAAGAAATCTGTAGAACGTTTTTGCCTTTCACTGTCTGAAATTTCTTTTCCAAAATGTACATTGGTTCCAAGTGTACCCCAAACAGTCATTTGTTAGCTTTAAAGACCTATAGAAACGCGGGGGTACTGACCAAAATGTACTGGTGAATATTAGTACCATATTAGTGTTGTGTGAACAGTAATTATCCACCATAAATGTTTATTATTGGCCAATAACTTTAAAGCACTAAAAACTACAATACCCATGAGGCACAAAGCAGAGCTGTAGCAATTATGAACACCTCGACCATAGTTGATGAATTTTTCCAGAATTGAACAAGAATCCATAAATGAAGTTAAAGTTAAATGACTAAGTGTATTGTGGAGGTTGTAATTAGGCTTCTGCTCCCCGTAACACAAGCACACAACCAAATTTTAAACTTGTATTTGGTTTTCCCCTTTGTTTTCCACCTTTTTGACTTTTTGTCGCAATTATTTAATGATCCAATGGAATATAGTTGAACCATGATCTGTGTAGATCCCCCCTTACAGTTTGGCACGCATGTGAACTGTGAATTTAGTGAAAATGTAACCATCATCTTGTGACGTGTAAAGTTCTAATTCCCTTAATATTGATACAGAGCTGCAGTAAGAAGAAAAACAACAACAGATGGATTAACTCTTTTGTGCGATAATTGGGTAATGAAGAGCGTCTGATTTGGAAGCCATCATTTTCACTTCCATTGAGCAACTGCTAAACTAAACATGCTTGTTGTCAAAGAAATGAATCCAAAGTTTGGAATGTTCACCGCAGCTTTGGCAGTATCTGTTGCTTTCCCTTCAACAGATAAAATAGGCTACTGCTATTACGTTTAACCAATCAGACAACATTGAGCGGTGACTAGAGACAGAGAGAGGTGGGTACATCAGAGCCAAGCCCTAACCCAAACCTTTTATTGTCTGATCTGAAAAACAATCCGATCCATGATTAAAACCCTGATAAAATCCGAATGCTGAGTTTTGTGATCAGTTGCAAACCTACAATCAGTATTCTTTTATCTTGATGATTCAAACAAAGCATTATCAGGCCCATTGAGACCTTGGAAGTGCTCAAACGACCAGTCACCTAAAAAATGTTTATGACCCCTAAACACCAAAAATAATTCACGTAATAGGGTGCAGCTTTAGTGAGGTGTTTGCACCCTTTTAGGTACATTCTACTATGTAATTTGCTGAAGTCAATATAACAAATAAAACATAAATAAAACAGCATTTTTTTTAAAAAGTCCCCTTAGTGTCACGATCTTTCACAAATCTGTCCTTATTCAGATACTCACGGTCAAATACATTAAAGATCTCTTGGTGCCAGCTGCAACCATATGTGCTTGTTCATAGGGTCATTTGCCAAGAATCACTGGAAATGCAGTTTTCCTTTTCCAAAGGGAGTGGCTTTCCTGTGTCCACTCAGTTTACCCATTCCAGCGTCCCATTGGCACCAAGGCAGAAACATTTATTCAGGTCCAGTCCTCCTACGCAGGGCAAAAACTGATACTTGGCATAAATGTTTGGATGTGAGTTTCAAGCCAGGGCCGAAGGAGCAGACAAAACCTCCCACTCAAAGTATCCAAACCAAGGTCAGGACTCCTCAACCGCTGCCTAATTATACATTATGACTGTGGAATTCTGACATTTCTGATATGCATCCATACACATGACCGGTACATGCTGCCCTCCTCATGGTTGCAGCACTGTTTCCTGAAATGTATTTTCG
Source organism: Lagodon rhomboides (assembly GCA_039737535.1). Taxonomy (NCBI): domain Eukaryota; kingdom Metazoa; phylum Chordata; class Actinopteri; order Spariformes; family Sparidae; genus Lagodon; species Lagodon rhomboides. Next base: position 12,760,213 of record CM077806.1, read on the forward strand.
TCAGGGAGGAACACCATTTAGACCATGACAGGACATAAAAACCCCATTGAAACTCTGAATGTCATTGTTTCAGGAGGGTTAAGAGTATGGGACGTAATATGGATTCACAATGTGACTAGCATTTGTTTTACACTTTTTATTTGATGGTGAATTCTTCTAGTCTGAATTTAAGTCAATTGGCAATACGTGAGGGGAAAAACTGGTATGTGGGCCTTGAGTTCCTTTAGTTTTTTGGGGTTTTTTGGGGGGGTTTGGGGGTCATAATATCCTGTTATCCTCAGGATTGTCTTCATATTTTGGGCATGGTTCCCCAGCATGATTACACTTGTATCTAATCTAATCTAACTTTGAAGTGGGTGAAGAAAACTGATTTAGAAGATTGACCAGTGAGCCCCTGACCAGATACTGGATAGGATTCTGCCGTTTCTGTTTTGGAGTCTGCACAGCATACAAGCTGCTCAGAGCTGGACTGCAAAATAATACAGACCTTAGTGTGGTGGGGTTTGTGCAGTGTGTGTTTATGGTCAGCAGTCGGGCGGTATGTATTGTGACTGCAGTGAACTCCCGTCAGTTAAAGTGTGCCGCAGTGTAATTGATCCTCAGATCACTTGTGTGATATGGCCAAGCTGTTGTTTCGGGCAAGGGGTGGGAGGGTGGAATGAAAGCAAAGGAAAAGTTGAATTGCGTGTCGTTCTGTATACAAGTGTGTTCGTACGCGGCGTCTGAAAAACACACTCTCCTGACCCCGAGCGCCTCGCAGCTTTGAGTCACCGCATAGCAGAGCAATGGGATCACAATCTCTGGAGTGCAGTGTAATGTATTCTGCTGCGCTCAGGGAAAAATGCTTACCCAAACAGTCGGCCTTCTGCTTGATTATTAATGATATTGTTGCCTAAGAATTCCCTGGAAAGGAAGTCGTTGTGATGCGAGATATGAAGCTGCAGACCTCATTTCGACAGCAACGATACAAACAAGTCTGTTTTCACATCCACCCCTCGACTGTGATATTTCGCCTTATTGTTCGACCATCGAGGCTGAGTGCCTTTTGTTCTTTTTGCCTCTCTGCCTTTCTTTCCTTCTGTCTTCCTCTCCAGGGGATTTTTTCTTTTCTCTCTCTCTAGAGCCAGGGTAGGGAGGAGAACGCTGGCTGCGCCGGAGTTTAGCAGGGCAGCGTATCCCTGCCAAGAAATGAGTTCACCGAGCCGCTGTTTCCCCCAAAGGAGATGCGATAAGGTTTCTGCTAGAGGCCTGAAAAAAAAAAAAAGAAAGAGAAACGGGCACGATGAAGAGAAGGATTACGGAGGGGAGGGGATGTATTTACTGAGACAAAAGACAAAAGAGCAAGAAACTTGACTTTGCGCGGTGCTCGGGGAACAAAGAATGCCTTGGATGACACATTTTGTTTGGTTGATTATGCGGTCTTTAAGTGCTTTTATAGGTGAACGGGTTCTAAGTAACTTGTTCAGATGGATCTCTTTTGAGCACCACTGAAACAGAACAGATAAAGAGGGAGGAAAGGAAGACTGTGACATCTGGCGTGAGAAAGAATTTAAATGGGAAAGTCGAAGAGAACAGAAAGAGAAAAGGCCAGGTCACGGAGTTTTAAACTTTTTTAATGGACTCTTGGATAGATAATGTCGCGGGTCTGGTATTTATCAGCGTTTCTCTTTCATCTACAGAAATTGTCTTTTTTAGGGCTCGACTCCAACTTATCACTAAATGGCGAAGAGTTGGCTCAGGTATTAGCAAATGACCCAGTGCGTCATGTTTTCAGCGATAAGCCGATCTGGGATTCACATCAGATTGCGCTCGCTAATAGAAACCAGCCACCTAAATATGCCTGATTTCCTTCATCAGCATCAGTGCATTATTCCCTGAGAAATGAACCAAAATACTGAATCTGTTAGTGTTAAAGAAAGTGATAAGGAATTCCCGGATCCGTCTCTTTTATCTGAATCCACCGCAAAAGTTAATGGGGTCTCTTTGTCCGGGTCGAGGCCCATTCTCCAACTTCAGTCGTTTTTGTGAAATCCTGCGGACAAACCAACCAACCAACCAACAGACAGACATGGGTGAACACATGACCGATCCATGATTGAAACCCTGATACAATCCGAATGCTGAGTTTTGTGATCAGTTGCAAACCTACAATCAGTCATCTTTTATCTTGATGATTCAAACAGAGCATTGTCAGGCCCATCGAGACCTTGGAAGTGCTCAAACGACCAGTCACCTCTGTAGAAAACAACTACATGTCTACCTTGTTAAAATGACATGTCTGATGTCTTAGATGATCTGTCCTATTTTTATTCTGTGATACGATGGTTCAAACTAAATCCAGTGGTTCTCTTTTATTACCACTGCCATAATTATGGCCGAATGACTGCACTGCTGGACTGTCCACTGTCACACTGTGACACACACTTTCTGCACTTTGAAGACGTTAGCCATCGAGGCTGCGCGTCAGCCAAAAAAAAGAAAAATCGTTTTTATGAATGTTCCACGTCGCTGCAGCTACGGGCGCTGACACCGCCGCGGAGCTGACGCCTGATTGGGTCAGCTGTCGCTAATGGCCCGTAGCACATAGAGTTTCATAACAGTTATGGAGTTTCTCCCCATTATAACCGGCGGAAAATTGGTCGCCGCCACCAGTAAATAAAATAGAAAGAGAAAAATCAAAGGGATTTTCCGTAAGAGGAAAGAATTCCGCAGCCCTCGCAGCTCGGTCATGGTCTTTGTGAAAGGGCTTTCAGTACGAGGCCTTATAAGGTTTTTACCGTTGGACAACGTTTCGTGCGCTTTGAGGTTGTTTGGCGCTGCCCTGAGGCTCCGGCAGACACGTTGCTTTTAATGGTCCATGCTACACTGTTTGAATGAGTTTTGAAATCAGTTTTCATTGCTAACTAGCTACAAGCTAGTAAAGCAAGGTTAAAAATCACTCACCCGCTCACTCAATTTACTTTTACTTGTTTAAGACAAGCATGACCTAAAAACTATTGGACTTCGCACATAGAAACCCATTTCTCCTTCTCTGCCAGTTTATCAGATCTGATGTTTATAGGCCCGCTTGTGTTGTTTTTAAGAGCTGAGCGTCGGAGCAACGGCGCACAGCGCCGGCCAAGATGAATCACGTCAGGCTGCGCCGTCGACCCGCCCCTCTAACAACTGGATTTGTTGGACCGTGCGGTGCCAGAGTGAACGTGTCTCATTTCTTTCCATCTTCTCTCTTCCCCTCCCGAGTCCTATCACGAGCTCTGCCGTATGGAATATCATAAATCCGTCCATTCTGATTCGTCGTGCGGTGACATCAACGCCCTTGATAAACGTCTTTATGAATTTCTTGTTTATTTTTTTCTCAGCATTGCTTCTTGTAAGGGTTAACAAATCGCCCTTAGATTCCAGTTATTGTTAAATGGCCATAACAAGGTTTCAGGTTAGTTTTCTTTAACCAGCAACTCTTGTTTTTCTCTGGTTCAGACTCCTTTAAAATTATCGCCTTCTCTTCCTCACAAGCGTTTTGTTGTTTCTCAAACTCCTCTTTTCTCTTCTCACAGTGAAAATGCTCTCTAATGTCTATGCACGCTTGAAATGCTTATAATGAATGCTGCCCTGACGAGCTTATAAATAACTTCTCTCGTGTTCAAACTTGTGTTGAAATGCGAGACTTGCAGGAGGTGAACTGTAATCACTGAAACTAAACTAGTGATGATGCCAGCTGTCAGTCACTTCATGATCTTAACTCCTCAGTGATCAATGGAAACTTCTCTCCGCAGCCTCCGAACAACGGCCCTCCTCCGCTGCCCAGTTCCTCTCTACCGGAGGGCTACTACGAGGAAGCGGTTCCTTTAAGTCCCGGAAAGGCTCCTGAATACATCACCTCCAGTGAGTGACACACTGATTTACAGTTCGGTGATTGTGATTTAATGGCTAGAAAATAAAAGTCAGTATTTGAAATTTACAAGCGACCGTATCCTGCCATCTGCACCTTCCTCTCAGACTACGACTCGGACGCCATGAGCAGCTCCTACGAGTCGTATGACGAGGAGGAGGAGGACGGGAAGGGCCAGAAGATGCGTCACCAGTGGCCGTCCGAAGAGGCCTCCATGGACCTGGTGAAGGACGCTCGGATCTGCGCGTTCCTGCTGCGCAAGAAGCGCTTCGGCCAGTGGACCAAGCTCCTCTGCGTCATCAAGGACAACAAGCTGCTGGTGAGTGTGTGCAAATACTGATATAACACTTCTTAGTCCGATGAGGATCATGACAACGTTGCAGCAGCATCATGTGTCGTACCTCCGGTTTAAACTTGCTCCCCTTTTTCTCTCCCTCCAGTGTTACAAATCCTCCAAAGACCACACCCCCCAGATGGAGCTAACCCTGTCAGGCTGCAGCATCACCCACATCCCCAAAGACGGCAAGAAGAAGAAGCACGAGCTGAAGATCGTCCACCAGGGGGCGGACGCCCTGGTGCTGGCCGTGCAGAGCAAAGAGCAGGCCGAGGAGTGGCTGAAGGTAACGCAGCGAACCCCCCGAAGCCGCCGTCACGTACTTAGACATATTTCCACCATGCGGCATTCGCGATGAAACGAGCGGTTTGAGCAGAGTGGTGGTTCCGTGCTGCGAGATAGAACTTCTATAGCTTGACAGTTGCCTGGATTGGTTCCAGTTCCTACATGAAACTGCTCACAACAAGCTCCGTGGATAATCTTGAGGGACTAGGTCATGATTCCTGGAAAGAGACACATTGATGTTTTAAATAATTCTTAGGCGCACCATTAACCATCATTAGAGAGAAGTAGGGCTGGACGATTTGGCCTCAAAATAAAACCTCGATTTTTTCTAACTAATGGACAATTTTCGATTTAAACCTCGATTTTTTTCTGTTTTTCTCTAAACAAACTAAAAAGACCAAGGCAAATTTAAATACATATTTTCTTTATTAACACAATAAAAATAAATGAGATTACCAAGTAATCTAGGCCTATGTGATATGTGAACAAATCAGTTGTTCAAGAATAAAAAAATAAATAAAAATAAAATAAAATCAGCACCACTTGGCTGTCATTATTGTGCAAAGATTTTTTTTGAATAAAAAAAAAATTCTCTTGTAGGCCATCCCTGAAAAAACTTGTAATGCAGCTTTGAAGCTCCCCCGGCTGCAGCGTAGCGCAACATTGGTGATTTGTTGTCATTTTCATGACGCATGTATCATATAATGCACTGTCATTGGTTCAAATACACATGAGGTGGGTCTTGTTGGGTTTTTAAACCACGTGACCACCCAAATGTCATGTGGTTGGCCGACAATCACGTCAATCAATCAGACATACACGTGCAACGCATGTGTATGTCTGATTGACAGTGATGCAGCGCTATGCAGCAACCAGCGGTAAATGGAATGTACGCCGCGTCGCGCAGCGCAGCATCCGGTACAAATGGGTTAAAAGCAAAACAAATCTGCAAGTCTAGAACTGTTTTTAATTACGATTTTTTGTTAAGCCATTTCACAAACCATAAGAAAGTAAATAATTCAAATTATGGAAATGTAATAACCGACAAAAATCGTCCATAGTCCGATTAGATGAGTAATGGTTCTATCACATCTCTATGGCCGATGTCCCCAAAACTCGACAACTCGCACCAAAATAATTGAAATAGACAAGGAGAACTACTGGTAAGAGCAAAAATATGTATTTTGATTTGGGGTGAATTAAAGCAGCCTGTTTTTTTAAGTAAAATGTCACAGACACTATTGCTCAACAGGGAGGAGACTCATCTGAAATGAGTTAAACCACCTCGTTGCATAAAGCAGAAAGCTGTCAGACACAGCGAAGGCTGCCGCACACCCATTAAAGATCACTGTAGCACAGTAATGACTGGTTTGATACTGTGGGATTGGCCTGAAAGTGTTCATTCTGATGCACCGCAACTTTCACCTCACTGCTTGTATTAAGGGTGCAGCGCTCTGTCATTATATAAGAATAATTTGGCTTTTGTTCTTCGAGACGGACCCCTTTCCTGCTATTGTGCGAGCGGTTTGTTATGAACAGGTGGCGGTTTCACTCTGATGTTTGGTTTGCAGTCCTCTGATCCCTCGTCTCTCCGTCTCTCACACATTCCTCCCCGGCCTCTGTCATCCCCCCGTCTTCCCTTTCGCCCTCTGATCTCGCCGGTCTGCAAAACAAACCCGCCCCGCCGGACATCAAATAGGCTCCGGTGCTTTTTCTGCTTTTCAACCCCTGCGTACGTTTGTTGTGAGCGCGCCGCCAGCGCCTCCGGCCTCTCTTTTTCTATTTCAGTCGCGGGGAGGAGAGACGTGTCTCATCTGGTCTTTGGATTTGAAAAGGAACCTCCTCACCTCTGGTCTCCTTTTGTTCTCACGAGAATCTCCTGGAAACCCCTTATTTGCGCTCGAACGACGCATTGTGCGCTATTTTAAGATCCCTCCAGGTCCGTTTGCGCGATGGTATTTTTGTAATCGTTTTTGCCTGCTGGGCTCTGCCAATCAAATTCCCCTTCGCCACGGTTTCACCAACAGGCTTTTGGACTCGTTCTTCTCATTACTCAACGAAGGTACTGTTAAAAGTGGAGCAAGTTTGCCCGGGTGACCGTTGATGGAAACACCAGTCTTATTATTCGCAGTGTTCTTTTCCTCGAAGCCTCAGCTCTCGCATGTTTACGGCCGTCAGGAAACAAAGATCCAAACAGTTTGTCGCGTGTTTCTTCTTGATTCAATTACCCGTTCCGCGAGGCAATTAATCGCTGTTTATTGTTTCCCCCCCGAGGCAGGTAATCTCGTCGGGGGCCGAGGTATCTGCAGGCGGTCGCAGCCAGACCCGTGAAAATACACAAATCTTTGCGCCACCCAAACTTTTGGTAAACGACCGCACTAATCGCCGCTCGGAGAGAGCGTTTTCTTCTCTGCGTATTTAGTCAGGTGCCTGGGTTTTGGAGACATGTTGAACTGATAACGCCGTGGCTGCAGTCGGCAGTCATCGCATCCAGTTGGCAAGGGTTCCGCGTTCACACCCTTCTCCTGCAAAAAAACTGGATTTTAAGTCCGTGTGCACGTCATTAGCAGTAGGGTTCGACTCCCTCGCCTGCTCCCTCCAGCCTCAGGGCGTGTAGAAGCGGCGCCCGGCCAGAAAGATTAGCCCGTCTTTGTGTCTGTGTTTGGATATTGTGTTGCTAGGACCAATGGGTATTTAGCAGTCACTCATATATTCATTACCCCCCCTCCCCACTTTTTCTTTTGTCTCTTGGCCTCTTTTTCTCCAGCTTTCCTATTTTTGTCCACCTCTCTGGAACTCGTCTTTAACCCGAAGGCGTAAAACTTCAATAACAGTCGTTCTTGCATTTCGAATCACCGATTCGATTTCTCACGGCGTTTCCCACCCTTGTTGACCCAGCCGGCCAACAGCGCGTCCTACTGACAAAGGTGTAGGAATATAAAGTCATGTTTATCAGAAGAAGAGGGGAAGAAAAGGAAGGGAAGAGGAAGCGATGTGAGATGAGGAACGAAGAAGGAGAAAGAAAGCAATAAAAGCACAAGAAGAAGAAATGGGGAAGGGAAAGCGAGGAGCACCCGTGGGTTTCCAACGTCTGCTAGTTACAGTAATGATTCTCCCAGACGTTGTCTGCTAACGACGTGTTTATGGAACACACATGTCCATATTGTGTCCTTACTTCATTCTCCTAAACCTTTCCAGTCCTTTTTTTTTTTTTTTTAAATAAATGCATTTCTCCCCCTTTGCCCCCTTTCTGTCTCCTTCTGCCTCACCCCCTCCTCTCGCCTCCTGCTACAGAATGACCTGATTTTCTCTCACTGATGTAATATCTTACCTCCTTAACTCTTCTCTAACTCTTCTTTCGTTGGTTTTTCTGCACTAACTTTGGGGAAAGTAAGTTGTTGCGTTCACTGTATTCGCGGCTCATCTGCTTTAAGTGTGCTTTCAGACGCTTCCTTTACAGTCAAACCGCTGCTGCATTACTGCTGCAAGCTGTTAAACAGCGCATGGCCTTCCTGTCTGTGTCACCGATATCATATTTATTTATTTAATGTTCATTGTTATATGGGCAGGTACACCAGCCAGCCACAACATTAGAACCACTGATAGGTGAAGTAACAATATCTATTTATTTCACGACTGTTGGTAATTTTGGGTCCTGGCATTTATGTGAAATGAATCACCTACCCAAACACTGTTGCACACAAAGTACTCCCCCTGTTGGCAACTGCACTCCCTAATAAAAATGCCCCTCCACCGAGGGGGAACATTGCTCCCTGACTAGGGCTGGGCTATTTTTAGGCTACATAGCGACACACGATATATATCTCAATATTTAGAAATCTCCTCTATATCACTGTATAAATGTGAAATTCAACCCTTTGATGCATTGAATGACACCACCGCTCTAAGTGGCAACCACATGAATGCCAGGACCCCAAAGTCTAACAGTAGAACATTCGCTGTGTCGTTATCGTTGTATATATCAATAATCGGTGCCATATACAACAGCATTTATAGCCCAAGCCAATTGGCAGTGCCTCTCCCTTGATGAGCCTTTGAAATACACAAAAACTCAATTAATGCACTAAAATTAAACAATGACACCTTAGAAGTGCCCAAAAATAACTTGATCACAAACACCAGATCTGTTGTGACTATATCTGTGTTCCCTCTTTCAATCATTTAACATTAGAGTTACACATATTGATCCCCTGTCTGAGTGAAGGTTTATAAAAGGGGACTCTGCAGATTCTCCATTACTTAGACATCAACCCTGAGAGACAGCGTCATGTCACTGAGCACTGTGGAAGCCTGAGTGTTCAGGTTAACGGATTGTGTATTTTATTTGGACATGATTGGCTTGGGTCACTGTCTGTTGGTAATGCTCCCTCAATTGCAAAATGTCTTTGAAAAGGCAGTGGAATCATTGGACATTTCATTGGACAGGACACCCTGATGCCTTAGAAGTTAATGTTCCAACCACAAACCAAAACATTTTAGATTTTCATCTGGCTGAGGAATTTGTTTTACACGGCATTCCCCATCTCAGTCCCCCCTTAATTTTCATCATCCTCATCTGGACCGTTGGCTAACTAATAAAGGAATAAAATGCCCCAAAATAGAATAATAAAAATCCGACAATACCCATTCATCCCCAGAAGAAAGACAATAGCTGAAGACATTAAATCTACAGTTTGATTTTCCTTTGAAAATGATAATAAATAGCGCAGCTATTCTTTAGCATTCTGCTGCGCAAAACCACATAAACATGTGCCCAAAATTCACGAGGAATGGAACAAATAAAGACAAAATTACAATAATTTCAAAAAGACCCTCAGCTTTCATGCATCAGTGGTGTGTGCAGAGTGCAGCCAAAGGCAAATGGTTTGAGCGTACAGCATGGAGCCCGAATTTTGAGAATTTCCATAAAAATGATGGTGACCTCCAGGGAACAAGCCCCGTTACATGCTGTCACATGAGAGCAGCTCTCAATATGGATTGATTATAAAGACTGAATCTGAATTGTTTGATGTTTTGCCAAACATAAGTGAATAAAGGCATGGAATGCTTTTGAAACTACACAGATTTGCTGTAACCAGAATACATAAAGCTTTAAGATTTTCATTTCGATTCAATATGGTACAAAACAAACAATCAGTGTTGGACTCAAGTTCATTTTATAGCATGCAAGATGAGAATTGTGCGGTCCAGGGATGGGAATATGTAGAAAGACCACTTCAATGACTGAAGTAGCAGCATGCAGTAGCAGCTTGTCAATCACCAGCCCGAAAATATTTCATCACCGCACACCACCACTACCTAAGTTTGATTTGCAGTGCATCATCAGACCTACGTAACACCCCAGTCTGGCAACAACGCTCGCCATTGGACGATAGACGCGATGTTGCCGTCTGCCCCGCTCTGCGGCCTCCGAGCCGCTCTTTGAGCCAAACCCATGGAGCCACAGTCTGTCATTTCCCCCGCAAAACCCAATTATGCTCCCTCCGAGCCAAAACCAATGACCTGAGGAGTTCTGCACGTCCAGAGATGGTTCAGAATGCTTGTGGAGAAGACGTGGGGGTGGTGGGGTGCAGTCAGAGAGTGCATTACCCATCCTGCGCACAGTGGTTCGAAACGAATTCTCATTTTCCCCATCGCTCATCCGCACACACCCCTGTCGCCGCCACATGCCTCAGATTGCCAGATCTGAGGGTGGGTCGCCAGGTCTGAAGTCCAACGAGGTCACGGTAATGCAAACTGGCGCCCCGTCCAGAGCCCTGCAGATCTCATTCACCCCCGCCGGACCTTATTGCATAATGATTCCACGGACGTAGTAAAACCGTGCGGTGTCTAATGTGTGTAGCAGACACCCCCCAACCTCTACACCAGCTCCTACCACACATGCATGCACGCTCTCCACCCCCTGTAGTTTCTACACTGCATGGGCTGTATTGCCTTAAGATCCCTTGGCTGCCCTTCAGTAGCATGATGGGATACGAGAGAGGAGGGAGTTCACCGTACATGTGGCCCGCATTACCCCAGGCATGCTTTCTCGGCTAAAGGAATGAGCTGCTTAATTATGTGGCAGTGGTGTGAGGAAATATTTTTATAAAGGGATCCACCCATGTGTTATGATCACGGCTGGGAGCGAACATTCCAGTCAGACATGGCACGGTATGGATCGAACCTCCCTCGGCGGTGATCAGGATGTGTGTTAGCGTGGACTTTCCCTTTGTTCAATGTGAACTGCGGCCTCATTAGCTAACGCTTGATTTCCTTATGTTTTCCCAGGTGATGAGAGAGGTGTGTGTTAATGGGAGTGTGGACTTCGACGGAGCCGGATCTGGATCGCCGGTGCACAAAAACGAACTGGAAAAGGTAAACACGTGCAGCTCAGATGGAATCGCAGTTGTTTTTCTCCCAAAATTTTGATTAAATAGATATTTTAAGCTTATAATCTTAAAAGTTATGAATCAAAACTTTTTATTTGGAGCAATAATTCGAGCAAAGCAAGTATTTATTCTGTCTCCACCCTTTTTATGAGTATCACCTGAGTAAAATGTGTCAATCCGTACTTGTGATGCAAGAAAATCCTCATTGGATAGCTGACTGAAGTTCGATATCCACTCTCTCTTCGCTCTGTTTTTCGCCTCCACCAACTTGAGAAACATCCGTCTCTCGCTGCCAAACGCTCCACTGTGTTTACCAGCTAATCACTGTGTTTGTCCGCCTGCTGACTCATGGCAAGTCGCTTACAGAGGGCTGCTGAAAAAGGGGTCGACGAGAATGAGACTGCAGCAAAATGTTGAGGGCCTTAAAACCAAAATAATGAGCTGAAAGACACCAAAACGTGCAAAAGAGTTGTACCGAGCAACAGAGCTGGTGATATTTCTCGCTGGGTTTATGACCAGATTGACACCTTTCACATTAAACATATTGCCATTTGATCAGTTGTTAACATGAAAATACTACTTAGTGCAGTTTGAATCATACCTCAACTCACAAATGTTGACGCAAATCCCAAAATAGATCCAATAAGTGATTCAAAAGGATAGATTTGATGAGCGGAAGTGATGCTAGTTTCATATCCCGACCCAATTTTGAGCTTTGAGATAAGATGTACCTCAATAGAATAGAACTGGGTGCTGAGGTGTGGTGCAGTCTGATGGCTGATGGTACGATCCTGGGTTGATCTTTCTGCAGTGGACAAACACTTGCAAATATCCCTCTGAACTCACGAATGTTGACGCAAAACCCAAAATAGATCCAATAAGTGATTCAAAAGGATAGATTTGATGAGCGGAAGTGATGCTAGTTTCATATCCCGACCCAATTTTGAGCTTTGAGATAAGATGTACCTCAATAGAACAGAACTGGGTGCTGAGGTGTGGTGCAGTCTGATGGCTGATGGTACGATCCTGGGTTGATCTTTCTGCAGTGGACAAACACTTGCAAATATCCCTCTGAACTCACGAATGTTGACGCAAAACCCAAAATAGATCCAATAAGTGATCCAAAAGGATAGATTTGATGAGCGGAAGTGATGCTAGTTTCATATCCCGACCCAATTTTGAGCTTTGAGATAGATAAGATGTACCTCAATAGAACAGAACTGGGTGCTGAGGTGTGGTGCAGTCCGATGGCTGATGGTACGATCCTGGGTTGATCTTTCTGCAATGGACAAACACTTGCAAAATATCCCTCCGATCCGCGAGGGCCTCTCTTCTTGGCACCATCAGAAACAATCACACTGGGGAGCGAGCGCCGGTTGCCACACTTAATTCCACTTGGCAGCGGAGGTAGCATGGCAGCTGAAGCGAAAACACTCACTTACTGGTTTTCATTTGGGAAAAGCAGGTATAATCGCAGTTAACGCTGCATTTTACTGAAACCCGGCGCGTATGTGTGTGCTTGTATATACCCGCGTGTGTGTGTGTGTGTGTAGTGGTGGAAAATGAGCTACATCAGAGGCTCTTTTAATGACAAACCGCTCCCCGCTTGGCACAGCAGACACGAGCTCAGCCTAATTATTCATCCATAACATGTTGCAGATGCTCTTTAGGGTTTTTTTTACAATGTACAATGCAATAAGACAGCTGTGTTTGTGCATTAATGTCTTTGTCAACGTTCCTTTTTTTAAGGAGAGCACAGTTTTGTTCACATGTGCCTTCCTGAGCATCCTTTTTCTTCCTTTTTTGCACGTCTTTCCCGCCCGGCCAGAAGGCATCGTGCGACAGGCCGAGCTCCGACGGCGAGGCGCCTCACGAGAACGGACACAGCGACTGCAAGGACCAAGGTGAGAGTCCACGGCAGCGAAATAATCTGTTGCTGACACAAGTCGGTCATTTACTTGGAACATAATGAGATTTCTTTTCAGGTTTTAGTGTAAACACAAAGTGTCTGGAAGGAGATCCATGGGGAAATCCCTCGATTGCAGCACAGGAAATTGTGATTTTTTTTTGGTTAACTGGAATCAAAACACTTGCTAAATGCTCAGACTGTTGGACAAAACCAACGACCACCAAAACATATCAAATAACCCAGGAAAAGGCAACACTTACGCCATAACACTGGAACGACATCCAAAATCTCAGAAGATTTATAGTCTCAAATGAAGACGACGATATAACGTCCATTTATTGCTACGTTTTGAATGATATTCTTTTTCATTCCAACTAAATCAGAGCTTTCCCAGCTATCAAGCTCATTTGTGGCCCGTGTGGCCCAATTTTAGCAGCCATATCCAGACAAACAATGGGGACATGTTTATCCTACACTATGGAACTCTAGTGGGGCAAAGTGCAGGTTTGCAATGGCCACGCAGTTGCTTGGACGCAGTCATGAGACCGTGATGGTTCTGCGTGGGGTTTACGTGTCGAAATGCAATTCAATGCCACACCGGTAGAGGGCGCTGTGTTTTTTTTTTTGTAAAGACTGACCGACCAACCAAGACTCTTGTGACGTATTCCGGCTTTTCTCCTAGTCACAGTGAACGATGGAGACCGAGACAGAGAGACTGGCGTTGGAGCTCAAAATTAGCGAAGCCTCAAAACTCAAAACTCTTGCACTCAACCAACCAACTCAAACTGACTCGAAGACTTTTCAAAATGGCGGTGTTTATGAGTGGAAACCGGAATAGCGGTCTCCAGCGGATGTAGTGAGCGGACCAATCACAGCCAATGCCGCTTGCGTTGGTGTTTGCGTCGCCTCGACTAGCACGTCTAGCATTTTTGGAAGGTGCGCGTCAGGCCCTTGCGGTGGACGTAAGGGCCTGACGTGCACCTGACGTGCGTTGTGTCAACGCAGAAGCATAACTTCCGCTTTAATGTGGACCGGCCCATAAAAGACAGTTTGCCACTCGAGCCAAAAGCTGGGCTCACGATGAGCCTACCGCGAGCCTCCTTAGGGCCTATATGAACACATAACGAGACAACATCATGGAGCCCATTGGTCCAGGCTGGGTGCGCCCAGCACCTGATCCTCAACAGCCAAGCAATCCCACTGGAGGTCCACTTACCAGCTTCAGCTGCTCTCAGCTGTTTCATTCAGGCTTTATTTATTGTGCTGTGAATAGAATCAGAACAGATACTTGGCGTATCGTCAAACTGGCCTTCGAGACAAATCATCAAATAATTGAATGATGAAGGTGGAATAATACATTCGTTCTGGACAAAGCTTAAGCGAGCCTGGAGTTTAGATCGTTCTGTCAAACTTGTGTGATGATTCACCATCTGTGAACGGTTAGGTGTTTAATTTATAATATAATTTGTTTTAATAGAGCGAAATCTCAGTCATAAAACTCTGACATCACTCAGTACAGTGTTCAAAACATTAATTGTAGCCCTAAAGTAACAGTTAAGTTTAATGAGGGGTAGGGCGTTATGGATATTGTTGTTTCTCGAAATCAACAAAGACTTGTTCTCGACTTGTCTGCCCTGTTTTCCCCAATTAATCCTTCTCGTGATTCAGAGGGGAATCTCTGCACGCTCTGAACAGGTCAGCCTTTAATAATAACGCCTGAAGCGAGAAGAATGAGCATTTGTATTTATTTAAAACCGGCTTTTACATGCAGATGGTCTTCCCCTGCTGAGCCAGATGCCAAAACAAAGAAATACGGATGAAATGGTCTCTGATTATTTATCGTTTGTTTGCTCAGCAGGCCAAAAATTCCTCGGGGAGAGACATTTCGTTTGCCTTGTCAGCTCAGTTATTTGGATTGTCGACTAAAATGTAACGCTTTCGTTTTTTTTTCTTTCTAAGATCGGTTAATTTTTTCCAACGTTATGTTGGAAACAGATTTCCCATCAGCCGTTAATTTCAAATCTTCAATCCGGTCTGGGTTTTTTTTTTTCTGGAGTCAGCACGGAGCCGTGATTCATGGGCTCGGTTGTGTAAGTCGTGTTTATGCGCTCGTTGCTGTGAAATCCTGGGGTGTGTAGAAACGGGTTCAGCATTCGTCTCCCAGATGAGCCCTCTGCAGTCGTATAAAACGTTGGATGACTTCTCTTGGGAGGCGGGCCTTTAACCTCTCTGGCCTTTTTACGTCTTGGAAACGTACGGAACCATTGTTCAGCAGTCGTCGTCCTCACCCTTCCAGCGTCCCGGATGGGGAAAGAAAGCTGAGTAGTAAACCGTGACACCAAAAATGACTTTCATTGGGTTCACTGTTGATTCACAGCGGCACATTCTCTGATTCAGCCACACATTTTGAACACTGTTAATCCAGTGTAGATAATCCCCGCAGCGTCTGGCACGGGCATCTTCAGACGCTGATTTCTGGCAGATCCGTGGTCGTATATCGCCGTAGCTCCATCTCAGACCCCTCTGTGAGTTTTTCTAATCTTTACACTCACTTATATTAACACTGATTGGACTAACTTTTCCCATGGGAGCCAATTTTTCAAATCGCTTTTTTCTTTCCAAATTAGACACCTCAGCTCCTTATTTTGTCATCTAGTAAAAAAAAACAATAGATTTACTGGTGAAATAAACGTTATAAACTCCGCGGCGAGCCCTCGGTCTTACATCACCTCCTCGTGCTTCAGTCATTCTCTCATTTAGTCCTGAAACCCTTTTCTTTTTTTTTTTTTTTCATTTTAGCTTAATCAGCCACATTCTTTCCACGTCTGGTAACAAAAAGAGCTGATTTACTGGGATCAAATTTACCTGATCGGAGTTTTCCTCCCTCATCGTCGTCTCCTGAAGGGAAAAATAATAATAATTCCTCCTTCTTTAAAAGGTTTTTTTCTCGAATCGCTTTCGCGTTTGTGTACTTAAACGGCTTCCTATTTAATTAAGGCAGTCGCCGCGGTATAGCTGTCGCATCATATCCGGCGAGGGGAAAAAAGCAATGTGGAAAGAATGTTTGAAACAGAAGCTCGTGAGTCCCAGAAACAGTTGAATATAAAGAGGCGCCGTATCAGCTCATTAGCTTTCAACAGCTTCATTGCCGGCACCGTGCGTCTGGTGATTACGTTCAGTGTATAACGGCGTGTGTGTGTGTGTCTGAGATCACTCCAGACTCTCCGCGTTAGTTGTCTCGCCGTGATGACATCAGCGAAGGGGAATTCTTTATTCTTCCCCGGCTCTTCCCCCGCTGTCTCCCGGTGCCTCGATATGCGGCGGCCGAGGAAGAGTCGAGCTTTTTTTTTTTGTCCCGTCACGCCGTGTGTTTGTCGTCTCTCCTCCTTTCTTTCGTTTCAAACCCCGCTTTTTTTGACTCTCCCTCGTACGCATTCATTTGAAGGCGCCGCAGACCGCAGCATGTAAACAAGCCGGGGCCAAGCAGAAGCTATTTTCCTCATTTTTAGACAGACGGAACAACGCGGGGACTCAGACGGAGCCTCTTAAGACCTGGCTGATTCCACTTCCAGCAGAATGTGCACAGTCATTCCTCTCTCTCTCTCTCTCTCTCTCTCTCTCTCTCTCTCTCTCTCTCTCTCTCTCTCGCTCTCTGCCTTTGGGTAGAAACTAGGCCAGCTGAAATCGGTCCACTCCAGACCAGTGGGGTTGCAAACTGAGACTAATTCACCAACAAAGAGCTTTTGAACCCACAAGGGTCTGATTAAACCCAGCGCGACCGACTCTGAACTCACGCTTGTTTACAGTGGAGTCTAAGGTTGCTCCGTCTCTTTCTCCTCTGCGTCTTTGAAACCAACATAACATCCCTAAGTTATTTCCCATGTTCCCATAGATAAAGAGGGTCCAGCTCACACAGTGTTTTAGCCATTTCTCCTTTATTTAAAGAGTTAGATTCACAGTCTCTCCTCTCTCTCAGGGAAAGGAAAGAAGAACGCCAAGTCGGAGCAGAAGACGGGGACGGTGGGGAAGGGAGCGGGGAAGAAGATCACTAAAATCATCGGGCTGGGTAAGAAGAAGCCGTCGACGGACGAGCAGACCTCGTCGGCAGAAGAGGACGTGCCCACATGTGGTAAGACATCCACACACAGAGTCGTCCAACCAGATCTGAAGGTGAAAGTTTGTGTACGCGTTCCTAATGAGTCAAAGAACGGAGCGAACGCCAGCGCCTCTGTCATCTCCTTCCAAAAGCCGTGTGTTTGGACGTCATCAAAGTCTCGGCGCGGTGAATCGTATAAAGGGGGGTGACGGGTGCAGACGTTTGAACGGCGTCTCCTCAGAAGAATTCTTGGTGGGTGAGCGCACAGAAAAGCAGCAGAAGGTCGTGGAGCTGCACCGTGCCTCGGAATGTTTGCTCCCGAGCCACGTGGAAACATTGTGTTTCAACAACAATGAGGAAAGAACACTGATTGTATGTTTTAGATATTTAAATTGTACAGTCTGTGTACGGTGATTATATCCCTGCCAAAGTTCATCAATACATGAAATCCGTGTTGAAATACAGGTAGAACATAAAGTTAGGTTGGGGTATCTCTGGAGTTTTGTTATTATGCTTGCCAGGGCTCCAGAGTGCACCAGCTGGGTGTGTTAAAAGTTGCTTTTGAACAAATAATAGCCTATAAACATATTTTCCGTTGATAAGTTTGTCAGGGTGTAGCGCACTTTTACACCCATTAATGTTTTTAACGTCAAGCATTTCAAACGTCAGCACTTTGTCACTTTATTATTATGTAATTGAGGTTATCACAATTTCTAGTCACGTGCACTATGATTTAAATGAAGAAGAACATTTTGTCAGCACCGTTCTTCCCCCGTTTAAAATCATTTACGTAATGTGTTAAGCGATTTGATAACAATTTATAATTGGGTAAACTTAAATTGTTTGCCTGCGCACCTAAATGAAAAAGTAAGTAAAGTAAAAGTAAGTCAGGAGCCGTGATGATAGCGCATTCTCGCTCTTCCCCTCCCTCCAGCTCGTCTCGATTGCTCATTTTTCGCGCATCGGGATGATAAATAGAAAGTTTGCGCCCGAGCTGAAACTTTGACCATGCGTGTGAACGCCACACACGATGACACACAAGAACGTTTTGGAACGCCTGGTCTGAAACACACTGTGAGGCCTTTACTTTCGATAACCTGGTTCATTCATTCCTGGTTTCATGATGGTCAACGGTGATAACACAGGGTGTATGCGGGGTTGTAAAAGGTAGTAAATGAAATTAGCCCAAATTAAGGCCAGTAAAAAGTAGTAAAAAGTAATAAACGTCATCTGACGAGGTAGTAAATTTTCAAACCCCCATCCAACTTGGCCTATGAATTTTCAATTTGTGTAACTTACGTGCAGGCCTATCTCCTTAAATTACTAAAACTTGCGTGGATTTATTTTTATGTTGCAAGTAGGACTCGTGCGCGTGACGAACCATGCGCTGACCCGGCTAGCTTGCTGCAAAACCTCTTCGCGAGTTACCACTTACAAATTTGGTTGAAAGATATTTCATTACTTTACTCGTCACTTTACTTCACACTTTACGCTGCTACAGTTGCAGCTTGAAGTCGTGCTGGTAGTAAAAAATATTGTGAAGGTAGTAAAAAAGGTAGTAAATTCAACTTAAGAATTTCTGTATAAACCCTGTAACAGCATGCGTTTGTCACTGTGGGTTCAAAAATGACACAGGCGTTGACTGCTCAGGGCAGCAAACACACCTTGAGATGTACTCAGTCGGAGATGACAGAAGAAGAAGAGCGACCGGTGTGCCCGTTTACAGCAGAGCTAGACAAACACCACATTTAAAAGAAAAAAAGAGGACTAAAGAAGACAGTCAAAGCACCGTCTTCTGTCATCACTCCTAACATGTGCATGCATAATTTGCCTGAAAGTGCAACTCTCCTGTTTTTATTTTTCCAGTCTCTTAGAGCAGGGACCAGAAAAACACACAAAAAAAAGCTACTACTTAAACTTGTAAATTAAAAAGTCGGCTCAGCCTTTTTCTAACTCTCATTTCCTGACCGCTTCTCCCTTGATCGGCAGGCTACCTGAACGTGCTGTCCAACAACCGCTGGCGGGAGCGCTGGTGCCGCCTGAAAGACAACCAGCTGCTCCTCCACAAGGACCGCGACGACCTGAAGAGCCACATCGCCTCGCTGCCCCTCCGAGGCTGCGAGGTCAGCCCGGGCCTCGACAACAAGCACCCCTTCGCCTTCCGCCTGCTGCGCAACGGCCAGGAGGTCGCCGTCCTGGAGGTGAGCGGCGCCTTTGATTCACGAGGATGTTTGTCCTTCTTGTTAAAGTCAGCTCATAAAACTCTCCCGTTAACCGTTAAATGAAGTGCCAGGGTAAATACGTTGAAGCTCCGTCACACCAGCGGAGGAAAACACTGCTTGTCATGTTTTCCTCCGTTTCCTCTGATGTGGTAAAACATCTCCTCCACCCAACGCTGACTCGTGTCTGTGCCGTTTGATGTCGTCGGGGTAGATGGACTTCCTCCGTTCGCCCGTGTTTTGATTCTATTTCCTCGCACAAGTCTGCACGCCATCCTCCCCTGGACATTTGCTCCCGATTCTTTTTCCCTGTAAAACCATATCATGACTGATCCTTTGATGGATTGGCAACACGCAAAAAAGGTAGCCGGTTCCTACAAGAAGCTGAAAGCGCTCTTAATTTGAAGGAATTATATTAATGTGTGACTTTAAAGTTAATGATTAGAAGAAGCCCTGGAGTCTTTCAAGAAAGCTTTGACAGAAAGATGCAAAGAGATGGTGCGATGGGTGTCTCAACAAGCGATGGGCAGCTCGCTTGAACAAAACATTAACTTCATGTAACTCTGTCCCGTTTCCTCCAGGCCCAGTCCTCTGAGGTGATGGGCCGCTGGTTGGGGGTTCTGCTGGCCGAGACCGGCTCCACCACCGACCCGGCCACCCTGCATTACGACTACATCGACGTCGAGACCACTGCCAACGTCATCCAGCTGGCCAAGCAGTCCTTCTGGTGAGGGGCGCGCGTCTTTCCTAGCAATGATGCAAACCCGACAAGTTTTTGTATGTTCTGTTTAGCGTTAAAATGTTTCAGAGCCTTAGCGAGTCTGATTCGCTTTTACACGTGGCATCATTTTCAGAGTTAGATGCTGAAACGATGAATATTCAGGTCTTATCGTTACCAAAGTCTGTGAAAAGTACTGCTGTTGTGATCCATGCAGTGTTTGTAATAGACAAATGGGTCAGTTTAAAGGACAGGTTCACCCAAAAAATCCAAACACAGTCTTTATCTGCTCTCCTTCACGCCGGATTTAAAGTCAGGTGAAGTTTCGTATTCCACAAAATATTGCTGGAGCTTCACAGCAAATCAGCGTTGCAGCATTCTCCTCACTTGTTTTGAATTGTAAAAAAAAAGCCCTGAGACCCCAAATTGATAGCTGCTAACCTAAAAACATACATAATGACTGAATCTACATTTTAAGCGAACTTCTCCAAGCACATGAAACTCTGAGGTTGGATTCCTTTTGATGAATCCTGATTTTTTTTTCTATCCTCGCAGCTTCACCAGCAAGCGCGCCGTCTCTCCCAACCCGTACCTGGACAACCCGGTCAACGGCTACGCCTGCCCCACCGGCATGGCTCTACACTACGACGACGTGCCCATCAACGGAATAGTAAGGACGCTCGCTGTCTCTCTCTTTTTATGGCTGAACTCCACTTTGATCGTCGCTCTGTTCTTTGTCACTTTTCTGTCAGGCGTCGACGGTGCTACGTGTGCGATTTTAACATCGCGTCACGGTCGGATTAACTGAAAGAGAGAGTCGTTTTGAATAACAGAACAGAGTCACAGCTCCGTCTCTGTGCGCTCCTCCAAAACATCCAGTGATTTCCACCAGACCGACTGCATGAAACTGATCACGCTAGTTGAATTTATGTTATTACAATTATATAATGATCGGGAAAATACCTACAATTATTCCATTTAAAGTCCCCCTCCGGTCAAAACTGTGTTTGTCTTCTTGCTCCCACAGTTGAATGTTTGAGCCAGTAGAATGATGTACGTGCAGAGTTTGACACTATAAGGCTGTTTTCACATTCATCGCTCAAAGTGTACATTTTTTTTAGATGATTTTTAAGAGGAGGACTTAAAAAAACTTGAATTGGGATATCACAAGTAGTTTGGGAGCCAGTCTTGGTCAGGTGTTCAGCAGACGCACGTGTGAAAGCAGCTCCAGTGAGGCACAGATTAGCAGTTAACACGGTGGGATGCTGCCCCCTGTTTGTTTTCAGTATGAATTCAGCAGGCGGACAGTTCTTACAGATTGCACCCTGTCGAAAAGATAAACCTGATGTATTTCGCCATGCGTTGTATTTGGTGAGTGTTAAGTCAGCGTGACTCATAGAGCCCCAGGTTGCCAGGTTGAAATAAACTGGAATATGATGATGATGACGACTAATATTTAATAGATGTTAAAATGCCACATGTAGCACCGTCAGATTCTGTCATTTATTGCAATAACACTTGCTATGGCAATGTAGTGTAACCTCTCCTCTCCTCTCCATCTCCTCTTCCCTCCTCTCTTCTCTTCTCTTCTCTTCTCTTCTCTTCTCTTCTCTTCTCTTCTCTTCTCCTCTCCTCTCCTCTCCTCTCCTCTCCTCTCCTCTCCTCTCCTCTCCTCTTCTCTTCTCTTCTCTTCTCTTCTCTCTCTCTTCTTTCGTCTTCTCTTCTCTCCTCTCCTCTCCTCCCCTCCTCTCCTCTCTTCTCTTCTCTTCTCTTCTCTTCTCTTCTCTCTCTCTCTCTCTCTTCTCTTCTTTTCGTCTTCTCTCCTCTCCTCTCCTCTCCTCTCCTCTTCTCTCTCTCTTCTCTTCTCTTCTCTTCTCTTCTCTTCTCTTCTCTCTCTCTTCTCTTCTCTCTCTCCTCTCCTCTCCTCTCCTCTCCTCTCCTCCCTCTCTCTTCTCTTCTCTTCTCTTCTCTTTTTTCGTCTTCTCTCCTCTCCTCTCCTCCCTCTCCTCTCCTCTCCTCTCTTCTCTTCTCTTCTCTTCTCTCTTTTCGTCTTCTCTCCTCTCCTCTCCTCTCCTCTCCTCTCCTCTCCTCTCCTCTCTTCTCTTCTCTTCTCTTCTCTTCTCTCTCTCCTCTCTCTCCTCTCCGCCTGCTTGCATGCTTGCCGGGTCGAACTGAAGGACCCCGAGGTGCACTACTCCTCTCCCAGCACCGGGGGGCGCCAGCTGAAACAGGAGGCGCACTATGAGAACACTGACCTCTATGAGAACATGCCCTCGCCCAAGCTGGCCACTCGCTACCCTCCCAAGTCTTCCTCCTCTTCCACTTCCTCTTCCTCCACCTCTAACAGGCACGGCAAAAGCCCTGTTTCTAAAGTCTCCTCTAAGTTCCTCGCTGCTGACACTAAAACTAAAGGCGCTGCTCAGGTGACTAACACTCCGCTCCCTAACCCTCACTGCTTTCCACATTCACACTGCTCTACGTCTTTCATTCTTTTTCTGTGTGTGTGTGTGTGTCTACTTGTGATTTGTGATTGTGATGACATTTTCTCAGCATGGGGTTGTTAAGTTTTGATTAATCCCAGAAAACCGATGTGAATTTGGTTTGGTTTTGTCAAAACAGATGTCCTCTTAGTGAGAATATTTCCCTGTGTGACTCTAAAACTGCTGACTAAAGTACTAAAGTAAAGTGAGCCCATGTGATTTGGTCATGATGGACGCGCCAAAATATTATGACCCGCTGGGAATTAATGATATATCGTTAATAAAATATTATTAATGAATGATTAACACTCTGAGACAGAGACAGCCTCTACTTACTGGGAAAAAGTCTAATATTCGAAATAGCAAAGCAGACACCGATGTCAGGGGAAACAGAAAATGATGTGGCTAAGTCAACCGCTACAAAAGTATTTTAAATATGCATCCAATATTCTTTTGTCAAGCTGAAGAATCTGGAAAGACAACATCTGATGTTTTAAAGCTGTTATGGCTAACGTGTTAGCGAACAGTTGCCTGGTCAGACGTGGAGCAACAATATCAAGTTGTGTTTCTTGAAAAAAAGGTGGAAGTCTAAAAATGTGTCTAGAAATTTGATGAGACTAATCCCGAATGCAGAAAAAAAGCCACAAACGTATTCCTCCACGCTCTTTTAAATCTAAAGATAACTGCTTAAAGCTGCATTGGGTGACGTTTTCTCCAGGCCGGTGGGGGAAGCGGAAAAAGCTGTTGAATACAATCTTGACATAATGCCCCTTCATAGAGTTATTAAAGCTTTATAACGTGTAATATTTGCCTGTGGAGCAACATTTTCTGTCGTCTGGAGTCGTGTTTCTCTCCACAGGATTAAATAATATATATATCTCTCTCTTTTCACTCTGTTTTGGTCCACACCAACTCCTGAGGCAGATGTCTGACACGCTAGCTGCGGAATGCTCCACTATGTTTACCAGTCAGTCAGCTATCTGCATCGCTGACATGCGACGTTTTGATTCTGCAGACAAATTTGGTGACATTTTCTGATAGCCGTTATTAAGGAGTAGTAGTAGTGAGTACACAGCTATGAAATATCCTGCCTCTGTTACACATCTTTGTCACAAGCGTTTGATAACGATGTCTGACGACTTGCTTTATAAACCACTGATGAATCAATTGTCGATTAAAAAGTCACAACCGGTGTTCATAAACCTTCGAAGTTACTTGATAAATGACTTTACACTGTTAACACTGAAACAGCTATTGACTTCAGTTTAATTAACTACAAATTGACCGTTTATTACCGCTTGTTATTCTTGTCATTGCGTTTTCACGAGCTCTTTTAAAAACCCTGACACTCACATATTTGTTTATCTCAAACGACGAGTTCCCATCCCGTCCCTTAAGTTTCGAATCTTCTGATCTGCTGCGCTGTGAACAAGTGAAAGTGAGAGGCGCTCGGCTGAAGGGTGGAGGAGATTCTGTTTATTAATCCTGAAGAGGCATGTTTTGACTCGGCGGACACGGTGTTGACGTTGGCCGCCCACAGGCCGGCCTCAGATCATTCCTGCGTCCTGTCTTTGGAAACACTCGACATGTGCCGCACTTCCAATGAGACGTCCTCCAATCAAGCTTTTCAGAGGAGATGGTGAGAGTGACTGCCGACTTAAAGGAGCAATTCGCCCAGAAATGAAAACTAGTCAGTGTCTGCTCAGCTCAATGCTGATCGAAAGACGGATGAAGTGTCGTAGTCCACCAAACATTTTCAGGTGCTTGGCTGCTAAACGGAATCGCAGCATCATCCGCAACAACTGAAGCAGATGGGGACTTGTTTTTTTTTTTTTAAAGGAAACAACAGAAAAAAACAGAAATGCAGCTCGTCCGGTTTAATCCAAGTCTCCGGAAGTCCTGAGATCTCAAATTGATTTGAAAAGACGTTATTTTTTGTGCTTGTGTAGTACAGTATATGTACAGTATGACTATAGAATATATATAGACTGTGTGAGTGTGTGTGTGTGGTTGACCCACATAGTGTATTTCCTCCCCCTCTCCTTTACAGTGAGCATCAGCCGTGTGTGTAATTTTACATTTTTATAGCCCGGCTCTAAGTGCCACCCTGCCTCCGCCGCCGCACGAGCCACCGCACGGTGTTGTGTGGAGCTCCGCCTCCTCCCCGCCGCCCCCTTTGATGTGTGCGCCGTGTGGCGCGGCCGAGGGGGTGTTAACATCGCCTCCGAGACCACAAAGCACCGCTCCGCCGCGAGGGGTAGACTTTCATCCGGCGAGGTGGCTGCCAGGCTGATAGCCAGGTGGCAAGTTTGATACGAGGAGCTACTTATCAGTGATTTTTTTTAGTCTGCCGCTCGGTTAAATTGGCTTAGAAGGCGATTTAAAATGTATGTACTCAGAAAATATGACTTTATAAAGTTTCCTGCTCTAACTGAATCCTTTTAAACATAACGAACCCGCAGCCTCGTGTCTCATCACACTCAGATCAGATGAAGACCATCACAAAGACAACACGTGTAGTATTCCAGACGTTTCATGTACCTGAAGTATACGGTCAAACGTCACACAAGTAACTTGTAAATAGATATGAAACAGTCTCACTTTAATGCTGTTGCCTCTATATGACCTACATTAGCAAACAAGTCCATCAACAAGAGGATTGACTGTATCTATGTAGTTATTAAAGTCATCTCTAATGCCTGTCACCGAGGTCAGATTGAGATTTATTTAGGTTGGATAAGTCATAAAATTCAAACTATTTTTTTACAGTGGAGTGCTGAGGATGGATTCGAGGAGTCTCGCAGCCTGAGGGAAGAAGCTGCTCTGTAGTCTGCTGCTACGGCACCAAAACGAAGTTTCATCATCGTCGCGTTGCAGTTATTAATCTTACATAGTCACAAGTGGATGTCATCCTGCTGACAGCTGCTTGAAAATGAGTATAAAAAAACAAACACTGAAAGTTCCCTGTAGCTACTTTAAACAGTTGCTGTGCATTAGCTTTAGCAGTATGGAAGTAAGTCATTCAAAATGAGTATCTATAAGGGACGGGTGTTATTTAATTGAAATTATGAATTTTATTTTAGCGCCTTGCATCTCGCCTCATCAATCAAACCCATCCGATGACCTCCGTCTTGTTTCGTCATCTCCTCAGTTTGCGTGAGCACGTTGATAGCGAATGGAAAATATGCCCCATTATTTGCAGAGATGAGTAGCTCTGCTAAAATTGTGAATATTATTCCACCGTTGTTATTATGGAACAGATGTCAGGATGGTGTGTAGTTCCAATCCTAAAGGTAAAAGCACCGAATGCATACATGAATAATGTGTTTCACAGCACTTTAGTAATCAATTTGCCATAAATAATTATTGATACAATTTTAGAAAATACATTATTCCATAAAGACAGTATACAGGCAGCTGTTTTTTTTTTGTTTGCCAGTTGGCACACAGTTAGCTCAGAAACATAGTGGAGCAGTTTGCATTTAGTATAGTGAGCCAGATATTTTCTCAGCAGTTGGTTGAGACCAAAACAGAGGTAAAAGGAGAGCGAATATTGGACTGCCATTCTTCCGGTTGCTGTTTTGGCCGTAACAACTTTTTGTAACGTGGTATTTTGTCAAGATTTTTGTCTTCAGCTTGTTTCCATCAAACTGTCATGAATAACACATTTCTTGAAGAAATGTGTTTTCCTTATTCTAATACAAAACTATAGTCATTTAAACTGAACCATATCCATCAAGTCAAGGTTTGTATTTTGGGGACAAACAGGTTCACGTGTGCGCTGTGTTAACCTTTCTGAAATATCATTTAAAAAGAAGATTCCCTCCTCCTTGTTCCCCTCTCCTCTCAGCTGAAGGGGAAGAAGGGAGCGGCGACCAACGGCGTGGCATCCAAACAGAAGGCGGAGCCAAAGAACCAGTCCAAGAAGAACGGCGTCAACGGGACGAACGGGATGGGGACTCTGAAACGCAACAACTCCGGTAAGAAGCAACAAAAAAAATCGAGTCGGACCGCCCTTTCCAGTCCGTTCTTGTGCTGCGAGTGAGCAGTCAGACAGTGTGTCTGCCCCCCCGGCCCCGGCCTCACCGCCACTTACTGCTTTCTAGCAAAACTCGACTCCACAGCAATTTGGAAAATGCAGGATGTCCTAATCACAGTTGGTTTGAGTAGAAGGGGGGAGTAAATAACTCAAAAACCCATCATAACCTCGAGACGATCTGCTCGGCGCGAGTCGGCCAGACTCGGAACCTCCTGCCAACACTTCAAGCAGACGCGATAGCAGAGGTGGAGGCCAGACCGTCGGCGGGGCGGAACGCGGTCGTGTTAATCCTCGCGGTTCAGAACGGGGTCGGTTTCTTTTTTTTTCGCCTAATGTGCGAACGAGCGGGGCTGTCGTTCCTCCAAGCGTCGGAGTGGACGCGCCAGTTATGTGTCACGCTGGATTTGGAGTGTGCCGCACTCTTCTCGTGTTACCAGCGTCAAATACGTCAGTATATTGAATTTGAAAAAAAAATGTCAGCGGTGGTTTTGATCGATTCCTCAGAAGTTCCCGTGCACACACACACGCAGACGCACAGATTTCTGGATGGTGTATTTTCCAGTCAGAGAAAGCCTGGTGCTGCTGTAATTAATAAGTGCTTCAGGCTGTGGCTGGGCAGTCTTACCGCTGCCCTGGGAATAAAGGCTCTGCTCTCCTTCTCCCCACGTGTTGCTTTGGGTTCTTGTTGTCCTGGAAAATCTCTTTTTTTATCAGATTTCAAGGGCAGTGCAGCATCACATACATGTATATTTATAAGTCTGCATTACTTTAAGTTAATCAGACTAATTTATTTGATTTATTCACATTGATTCAGTGAGATTGCATTCAGTGTGACACATCTCATTTAACTTATGTGATCAAATGAGATGGGAAAATTAGCATGTTTTTAAAATCCTTAAAGGATGCAATAATTGTAGTTTAAACATTAAAAAAAATAAAAAATAGTCCGATAGTTAACAACATCAACTGTCCCCTGCTGCTCCAGGCTCAGGAGTGCTAGCCACATGGCTAGCTTGGCTAACTAGCTCAGGCAGCTGCAGACAGAGTTATTGGTTACCCTGGAAATATGCTGCCCCCTGTTTGTTTGGAGTTTGAATTCGACAGGTGGCATATTCCACCTTTTGAAGTCATTGTTAGGCAAAACACTCTTGACAGTTTTCTTGACTGACTGATGAACCAGATTGTTGTCCCTTCGGTAAGCTAATAGTCGAGTCCCAGTCCTGCTGATATAAACTTCACTTATTTGGCATTTCCTAATTTAAAGGGATATTCCAGTGTAAATTTAATCCATGGTCTAACACACCTTGACACCAAGTAAGACTCCCCCTCGAGAGGTCAAGTTTGCTGACCGCTAGCTTAGCTAGTTTTAGCAACCTCAGAAAAGACCGCACGATAACAATACACTGCAGCTTATGTCTCCAACTAGAAACCGCCATCAAAAAGCCACAAATAATGGTGAGAACAGCACCAAACTTCAGCAACAGTACATGTACAGTCCCAGCACACAGTACAAAGCATCAAATATCTGCTAGCTTAGCTGGATTTCTATTAAAAACACAGCTCAACTCACCCTCTCCTCCAGCAGCCTGCCTGTGTCGGGAAGCCCTGACAAGTCGATTACAGAGTGCAGTAGATTTCCGCAGCTCGAGGATGAAAATGTATGATTATTACTGCATTGCTTCCGTTCTTTTCCCTGTCAGCTCTCGATAATAAGAACTGAGGCATTCCATGGAGTAATAAGACGTAAGCGGCAGTGTATTGTTATCGTGCGGTCTTTTCTGAAGTTGCTAAAACTAGCTAAGCTAGTGGTCAGCAAACTTGACCTCTCGAGGGGGAGTCTTACTCGGTGTCAAGATGTGTTAGACCATGGATTAAACTTACACTGGAATATCCCTTTAAGAGGTTCAGAGTGTGACAAGACTCCAAAATGAATGACTTTCGAGCTAAAACAGCTTCTTCCTACTTCCTGTAACTGATGATTTGTATCTAATCCAGAGCAAAGTGAGTGATCCTCATCTGATTTGGACGCTCGTAGTTGAACTATCTCTGTATCCAGCCACCTCACGACCCGATCTCTGTCTCGCAGACGCAGAGCAGTGCAAGTACGGCAAGAACCGCGTGGAGGCCGACGCCAAGCGGCTGCAGTCCAAGGAGGAGGAGCTGATGAAGAAGAAGCAGGACATAAGGAACCATCTGACCCAGCTGAAGAAGGACAGGAGAGACCTGCGCACCGCTGTGGAAGCCGCTGCCGGTGAGGGAGAGCGAGAAAAAGTCTATCTTTGAGTGTTGGAGTGCTTATCGTTCAACTTAACTGTCTGGAATTTAAAGAAGCAGAAGGGTAAAGTGTTGGGAAGAGCTCTCCAGCCAACACCCTGCCAGGTAAAAGTTTATTAAAGTGAAATCCCCTCTCCTCCTCCCATAGGCAAACGTTCACACACCTCGCTATCGGAGCGACTTAAGAAGGTGGAGGAGGACTGCAGGAAGAAGGAGGAGGAGCGGGTGAACCTGGAACTGGAGATGACGGAGGTGAAGGAGAGCCTGAAGAAAGCCCTGAGCGGCGGCGTCACCCTGGGCCTCACCATCGAACCAAAACCCGGCTCCTCCCGACTCCAGGTCAGAACAGCTCGGACGAACACAGCGTCTCGCGGTTCAGGAAAGTAAACGCTGCTGGCTCGAAATTAATTTCCTGTGTGTGTGTGTGTGTGTGTGTGCAGTCGCCGGCGATGTCACGACGGACCCAGGAGTCCTCGCCCTTCTCCAGCTGCGACACCAGCGACACCGAGTCCTGCTCCCTGCCGGTCAACAGCGCCTCGCTGCTCCGCCGGCAGCAGGGCGGCCAGAAGCCCTCGCCGGTCCGGGGACACGTCCTCAGGAAGGCCAAGGTCAGAGCTCAGGAAGGCGTTACGTAACACCGCAAATGACATCAAATGTGTAAGCGAATGCAAACTAAGCGTGTTTTCGTGTCTCTCTCCGCAGGAATGGGAGCAGAAGAACGGCACATAAACCACTTCACCCCTCACTTCCTCTTCCTTTCCTTTTTTTTTTTTTTTTTCTATTGAAGAAATTGTGTCTATATTTATTTAAAACTGTTCATGCTTGTCCGAGCGCGTCGAGGAGGACACAGGCATAGCATTCACACGAACCAAAAAAAAACACGTTGCTGGTTGTAGTATCCCGTCAGAACCGCCACACGAAACCTTTTCCAAAACTATTGAGCATGCTCAGTGTACTAAGTTGTTCGACTTGTGTTGTCCGCTGTACTCCTTTCTCAAGCAACCACCTTTTGAATTTTTTTTTTTTGTTTTCTCGTTTCGTTCAACTCTGTTCCGGCAGATTGACAGTTTGGGGTTCAAAAAAAAAAAGGTCAAAAACCAAGTATTTATTTGTAAATGTTTAAAGGAAATACTAGCTTCCCTTTGTTTATTTATGTTGAAATATTTAAAGTTTTTTTTTTTTTTGTAGAATTCGTGGCGCTCCACAGTATCCCATTTGCTACACAGTTAATGGTTCTCACTCATGGGTGTCAGCATCGGAAAAACAAACGCGTCTTTTAAGGGTCACGGCCGTCGCGACACACACCGGCTGAGCAACAAGGCCGCTTGGCTCCGAGGGGTGTATGTCAAGAAGCAGAATTATTCCAAATGTGCTCTGTGAAACGCTAGAAATCAAACGAGAGGTTCATCTGTAGCCTGTGAGACACTTTGACACGTTAAGCAAAGTGATAAAGGTGCAGAAAAATCAAAATCCGTCCCCTTCCCTTAAGAATGACACCGTTAAATGTTCTACATAGTCATGGTTGGGACAGTTAAATGTCATTTCTTACACACATAAAATAAAATTAAAAAAACGTAATAATGAATCCTCGAATACTGTATGTGTATTTGCAAGTATTTCCAGAAATAATGAGATCTCAGCTTTGAAAAGAATGCAATTCTTTACCATGGACATACGTGAATTGAGCTCAGCTAGGCTCAGGCTTCCCGTGTACTGTGTCTTCAAACCGCAACCGCATGCGCTGACACGAGTAAATCATCCGCGAGTTTACCGATGAAGTCAAAAATGAGCTCAAGCATTTAAAAATCCCTTTAATGTTAAAGCAGATTTTAGCTCAGTGGCAACATTCGGTACTGCACGTCTTCAAACGAACCATCTGGGACGGCGCCTCTAGAAACTGTTTTAGAAATAATTCAGAAAAAGTACTTGGCAAGTGAATGAACCAAACCGTCCGTCCATTACCATCTATCGTGGACTAACTTCAGCCAATCACATCAACGGTAGGAGAACGCTGCCGCCAACGGAGCCAGTTGGTAAATTAGGTAGTGTTCACACCGGTTCCAATGCTAACAGCACCTTCTCCCCGGTGCTTGACGCTTTCCGTAATAACAAACGTGTTATTTCAGTTCTAACCAGGTAAATCCTTCACTTCTAGAGATAATATATCAGTTTTATTAAGTTTTATTTCTGTAGCATCGTGCTATACTGCGTATAAAACTGGTAAATAAAATACTTTTCGAAGTAAGCCTACATTGAGCTAGCTGTTCCTGCTGCATCAATAAACGAAACAAAAATGAGTTGTTAGGCCGACATGAATAGAGCCCCTTAAAACCAAACACCATAAACATCCTTGACAAGTAAAAATTAACTTGTAAACTGTCTGTTTAGACCCCCTGAACAGGCCTCGTAAAATAAAATGTACGCTAGAATGAAAGAAATATATACTTTATGAAGTAAACCGCCACATTTAGCCGTTTCTGCTCATCAAGCTAGCACTATAAGAACAAATTTAAAAAAAAAACATCAAGATTTATGTATATGTGCTGCCCTCTCCTGGCAGACAACATCTCCACTGGTGGTGCCTGTACTTTCAAGCTGATAGTGAATTTTGAGTTTGAGTTCTGACCCCTCTGGCTTGCCGTAGCGGCATGTTGACTTAACGATGTGAAGTCAGCCGTTATAAGTTTGTGTACAGAGCATATCAAGTGCTGAGTACGCCTGTGAAATATGAGCACACATGTTGTTTTATGTCAATTAAAACGGATCAATTGTAAATGTAGTCTTCAACGAGATCGCGATGCCAACCACCGTCGTTAATTCGCTAAAAGTAGTTCGAGTACCCTAATGGCAGCATGTACGCTAACCACTTGAGAACCCGCAACAAGCAGCCACTTCTCTAGATGTTGTCGCACCTAAACCACGGATGCTACGCTAGTTTTAAAAGTTGTCCAGAGACAGTGTGACAGTTTCTAAGGGGCTAGCGTATGTGATTGGTCAGAATAGTCCCAAATAAAACCACTAGGGGTCATTAAGAAAGCGTGTTTTCGTCTGAACCTATAGTACCTGGTTGTTACTGTTAATGGAATAATTCTGCTTCTTCAAATGGTCCCTCACTGTGACGATGGACGGCCACCACCGGGCCGCAGCGGGACTCTCGCTGGGTGTGTGTTAGCGCTCGGAAAGCAGGGTCGGCCCCCCCCTTAAGATTTTTTGGCGCTCGTCGTTGGAAAAAAAACTCGGAAAACCTCAACTGACGTGGCTGACGTTAGTCCCTCGTTCCAAGAGCCTCGGTCCAGATCCTCTAATCACACCACTGGTTTACTGTAAGCCCTGTGATCCGACTCTGCGTGTGCATGTGTGTGTGTGCGCCTTTCTACGTCTCCAAGGCACATTCCAAACCCAGCGACAATACACTGACTCGAAATAGAGGCACTTGCTGTAAAACTCTAAAAAAAAAAAAAACAATTGCTGTGTTCCGCTAAAAATCAAAGACTGTGACTTTGATCCTTATACTGCTTCACACACACACACACACACACACACACAGAACAGTGTCACTTTTTCATGCTGCTTTTTTTTAAATGGCTTTATGTTCCACTGATTGCGCTTTTTCGCCGCCGTGTTGAATACTGCTAAGCCTACAAGGTGCTATATCGGGATCGGACACGTTGGCGCCCGAACTGCTCCTCGGCCTCGCGTATGTATTTTCTGTCCCTTTTTTCAGTAACCCGTTCGAGAGCAGCGGCCCGCTTTCCCGCCGCTTTCGGAACGGATCGCCCCTTCAAGTCTGTGAGCTAGTCGTCGGCGTGTTAGCATGAAGACGGGGTGCGCGGGGAGTTATATCTGCGAGTATTTCAGTTCAGTTTCGATTCCCCCGTCGGCGCGGCGCGGCTTCAGCCTGAGCGAGATGTCTGATGTCGGTAAATGTGAACCTGCTGTACATAGCTTAGCTCTGTGGGAGGGTGGGGGATGGGTGGGTGGGTGGGGGATGCACGGGGGAGTACAGACTCATACATCAGTGTTTGTTTTTTGCACCTTATACATTTTTCTATTCTACTGTTGTATTCTCGGACGGTCTCCGCCTCGGTGACAGACATGCTTGTACATAAATGAAATAAACTCTCTTGACAAACAGCCCTCGTTGTCTTTGTGCCTCACTGGTGGCCCTGTTGATGGAAATGCAGCCCCCTTGTGGCGAGAGAGCGGAATGGCAGCGACCGGCGACGTGATGTGTGATCAGCTGGTGGTAACGCTGCACACCAGGTGAAAATTTGGGCCTCCACCGCACCGAGCAGACGACGAGCACTGCGACGTAGCAGATCCACACGCCTGACTCCAACCGGCCCATCCATAATAATCCCCCATATGAATGTGCTCAATAAGTGGCACCAGAAGCCCACACACTCTTTATGAAGGCTCTGAGGGAAGAGGAAGATGAGCCGGCGGAGTACATGTTGCAGTTCATACACTCCACTGATGACTGAACTGTAAAAACACCACAATATATATCGATCTGGAGAGGTGTTATTCCTCTTTTTCCCCTTGAGACCTAAGCAACCCATGACCTGGGGACGCTTGATGTCGCACTGAACTACTATTTCCCTTTAAAATACAACAGAACATTGCTTTTTGTGTAGACTGGCTATTTATTACCTTACATTACCTTGTTATGTGCATGTGTGTGAGAGAAAGCGTGTACCTTAGAAATAAAGAGTCCCTGAACACCTGGTTTGAGTCATCAAGAGGAAAGGTTTGCGACCTAATGACATTCTTACACCCAGGACAGATGAGACATATTCATAAGGAAGTTTGCATTTCTTAATGTGGCCTGCTCTGTGCTTTCCCTCTGGAAAAACAATGCCTTCGACAACGATGTAAAGCAGGGCACGGCGGTGGTCACAGGAGAGTTATCATGATGATGAGGACGACACACAGTGGTTGTTTTAATTGTTTTATTCACATTAATATGACAAAATTCGCTCCAGGCATGGCTATCATCCTGCGACCCCACCACGATCACACAACGATTTCTACGTCGGGAGCACGAAATAATGAGACTGAAGTTTGTCCGGTCATCCAAAGCAGTCAGCACGTAAGCTAAAGCCAGGTGTGCGAGTGTTTTATGAGACGGAGGCTTTGGCTTTGAGTCTTCACCTGTCGACCCGTCCGACAAGAGCATGCTGAAACATTTACGATCTTAAAGAAGCAAACAAAGACTGGAAGGACGATGTGCAAGAGCTGAATTCTGATCTTGTATGAACATTCCTTGGATTTTCTGCATGTTTTCCTTTTTCCCTCATGTAAATAGCTTTGTTAATTAAATGTTTTTATGTATTTAGCATTTACACCATAATTGCGCTGTTAAATTGCGTCCTAGATGTACAAACGTATCTAGAACAACCAAAAAAACGACAAACTGAGTGCCCCCAGTAGCTCGACTGGTAGAGCGTGCTACCCGTGTACAGAGGCGTCGTCCTCGCCGCAGCGGCCCAGGGCTCAAAAAAATAGCCAAACAGCGAACAGCAATTTCATAAAGACGTTTGCATTTCTTAATGTGACCTGCTCTGTGCTTTGCCTTTGGAAAAACAATGCCTCGGACAGTGATGCAAAGCAGGGCAGAGCAGTGGTCACAGGAGAGTTATCATGACGATGAGGACCACGCACAGTGGCTGCTTTACTCGTTCTATTCGCATTAACATGACAAATTTCTGACAAAAGCACTGAGGCGTTTTTTTTTTTGCATTGGCTCCATTTCTGAGAAAAGTCCAGGTCCCCAGAGTGATGGCAACCTTTCAAAAAGTGAACACGTCTCTGATATCTCAACACGGTGCAGATATCTTTGCCATAACGTCGAAATTGTTATTTTTTCATGCTCTTTTGATAATTGTAGTACCTTTTCTTTAACTAATACACTCACATATTTCACCTTCAATGCAGAACAGTCATGACAACAGACAGCAACAAAGTAAGAATCATCTGAGATCACTTGTTTGTCGCATTGCAGTTCATATTCAAATCATCTGGTGCCCACAAAGGTTGTCCTTCTGATGTCAGTCTTCATTTTCTGGGTTCTCACCCTGTATTGAAGCGCCTGCTTTTTGTCTATGAAACGATGACAGACTTCACAATCTGCGCACTCTACCATTATTTGTCCACGATTGACGCTGACCAGTGGATCACAAAAACACCGAACAGAGTCGTCAGTCTGTGTAACAACACGTCTCCGTCATCAGAAAGATGTTCATGAAGGGGGAGGATGTGACGATTAAGAAGACACTTTTTTATGTGGAAAAAAAGATGGAGGAAAGCTCCTACCGTTTCCTTCATTCTATTGTCTTCACTTTTCTTATTTCATTTCAATCTTCTATCTGAATAAAATGAGTGGTGTGAAAAGCAAACATCTGATTTGGTTACTGTGAACATAGACATGTGAGCACCAAAACATTCATTGTGGTGTGTCTTCACTGTGTTGTGTTGGCTAAATGGCTAAAAACCATCGGAGATAAGTGAGAAAATTTGCATAAGTGACGGGACGGAGAGCAGATAAATGGGTGGTGTTTCCTCTCCGTGGTGTCACCGCACACGGTCCACGGAGCAGCATCGTGATGGAGAGGATCCTGCTGGGCGTCCTCTGTCTGTCAGGTCAGTCGGTTCTTTTTTGACTAACAGCGTTTATTAATCGTTAAATAACTGAAGGAAAAAAAAATTTTGATTGACTTTATATTTCTAAAAAAACAAATGATGTGGTCCTCAGGGTGGCACACCTTCTCCTCATGCCTCCTCCATCAGTACCACTTTGTTCCTGAGCCGATGACTTGGGCTGAAGCTCAGGCCTACTGCAGGGAGACGTACACGGACCTGGCCACCATTGAGAACGCTGAAGAAATGAACCAACTCATCAACACCTTGCCAGATGGTTACTTCGAGGTCTGGATCGGCCTGTACAGCACCATCGACTGGAGGTGGTCGGATGAGACCAATGACACCATCTATCCAGGCAGGGATTTCTGCGTTCTGTTGGATGGTCGTGGTGTACTAGGGTGGGATCATCAATGCTCTTACAAAACTACATTCATTTGTAATGATGGTAAGTAGCCAGCAAAAAAAACCACTTTCCCGTTTTGGAATTCAGTGTGTCATTTTCATTTTTTTCCTCAAACTGCAGGAACACTGCAGAGTCCTGAATTTGTTCATGTGGCACTAGAAATGGATTGGTCCAGCGCTCGGACATACTGCAGGGAGAACTGCTTCGACCTGGCCAATGGGAGGAATGAGACCGAGATGCAGGAGATCACGAGCTTGGTGAAGGAAAGGGACTTGGCGTGGACCGGTTTGTTCGTAGATACGATCAGCGACTGGTCCGACGGGAGTGGCTCCTCGTTCAGATACTGGGCCGACAGGCCGTACGCAATTGTCTCGACGAGTGCAGGATGTGACGCTGCGGCTCTGCAGGTGTCAGGACGGTGGGGGCTCTACCCGTGTGAGACTAGCTTACCCTTCGCCTGCTACAGTGTCCCTCAAACTGGTGAGTATTTACTGTCCTCAAGTGGACGACAGAGAACACTGCATGATACGCCTATGACAATCTTGGGGTCCCTGAGATACTTTTTCTGTTTTTGCAACCAGGACACACATTGACACACATCAATGATCGAATGATGTCATAAACATTCATGGACGATGGGCCATTCTGCACCAGGAGTCGCTCTGCCCCTTTTATTTTTGCACATACTTCTGTACTTACACTTCAAAGCAACATTTTGGGGGCGCTGTTTAGCTCAGTTGGTGGAGCGGGCGTCATGTACGGAGGCTTTGTCCTCGCTGCAGCGGACCCAGGTTCGAGTCCCGGCCTGGGGACCCTTTGCTGCATGTCGCTCCCCCCTCTCTCTCATCCTGTTTCCTGTCGTATCTTGTGCCTGTTCTGTCAATAAAGCCATATAAAGACCAAAAAAATACTTAAAAAAGCTTCCTAACCAGAACCACTCATGCTGTGTTTGCTCTCCTTGTTCTGTCTCTGTGCGAAAGTGTTCCAGCTGGCGGTGAAGCTGAGGATCGAGCGGGGGGGGCTCCTCCGCGGATCCCAACGACCCGGCGGTGAAAGCAGGCATCCTGAAACAGGTGGGGGTTTCCCAAAATGCACACTGACGCACGGATGCATTCACGCACCTGGAACGGACGAAAAATACAGATTGAGAAATTTGCGTTTCTTTGTTTGTTTGTCTCGCTCTGTGTTTCGCCTCCGTGGTCAAGCAAGCACGGGATGCAAAGCTGGGTACAAGAGTGGTCACGGGAGGGTTACCATGATGATTAGGACGACACACAGTGGCTGGTTTCGTTGTTTTTTTCACATTAATATGACAAATTTCACTCCTGGCACGGATACGATCCTGTGACCCCACCGCGGTCGCACATTGATTTCTACGTAATAATGAGACCAAAGTTTGTCTGGCGATCACGAGCCAGTTAGATTTGTAAGCTTAAAGGGATATTCCGGTGTAAGTTTAATCCATGGTCTAACACACCGTGACACCGAGTAAGACTCCCGCTCGAGAGGTCAAGTTTGCCAACCGCTAGCTTAGCTAGTTTTAGCAACCTCAGAAAAGACCGCAAGATAACAATACACTGCAGCTTATGGCTCCACCAAGAAACCGCCATCGTTCATGAAAATGTATGATTATTACTCCATGGAATGCTCAGTTCTTATTATCGAGAGCTGACAGGGAAAAGAACGGAAGTAATGGAGTAATAATCATACATTTTCATCCTTGAGCTGTGGAAATCTACTGCACTCGGTAATCGACTCGTCAGGGCTTCCCCACAACAAGCAAGCTGCTGGAGGAGAGCGGTGAGTTGAGCTGTGTTTTTAATACAAATCCGGCAAAGCTAGCAGATGTTTGATGCTTCGTACTGTGTGTGCTGGGACTGTACATGTACTGTTGCTGAAGTTTGGTGCTGTTCTCACCATTATTTGTGGCTTTTTGATGGCGGTTTCTAGTTGGAGGCATAAGCTGCAGTGTATTGTTTTCGTGTGGTCTTTTCTGAAGTTGCTAAAACTAGCTCAGCTAGCGGTCAGCAAACTTGACCTCTCAAGGGGGAGTCTTACTTGGTGTCACGGTGTGTTAGACCATGGATTAAACTTACACCGGA
This sequence comes from Lagodon rhomboides, assembly GCA_039737535.1. Lineage (NCBI taxonomy): Eukaryota > Metazoa > Chordata > Actinopteri > Spariformes > Sparidae > Lagodon > Lagodon rhomboides. The sequence goes on from CM077806.1 coordinate 12,797,995, forward strand.
ATATCACTTTAAGCGATGGGTGCGAATGTTTCAAAAATGGCTGCCGTCTGTGTTTTTCCCAGCTCCAGGACAGGCTGAAGGAGAGCGGACTGAGCGGAGTCACCTTAAAGTGGAGAGAGCAGCCTGATGGGAAAGTCTTCAAAGCACCTGGAGAAACTTGACGATCAGAACTTTGGTTTTATTCCTTCTCCTGAGACTCTTTGACTGAAATGAATTTGTCACTATTTCAGCTTTTACATTCATTCTTTGATTCTTATTTTCTTCCTATAATGATAATAATACAATAATACAAACTCAGAAATATTGATCTTTTCCGTAGGCGAATAAACAAGCTGTTCTTGGAGGAAAATAAGGTCCCCAGAAAAACAGTCTGAAATTGTGTTTTTTTAAAAATCAGTCAATGAAGATCTTTCTCTTCTGATTAGAAATAATGCACCTTTAAATATACTGTACCAGGAACCACTGTGCTTCAGTCTTACTGTTCACTGTATCCAAATTAAATCAACAATTACAAAATAATTCCAAACGTTAATCAAGTCTGTAACACTCACTGTCCCAGGACTGCGTTCACAGCCCCGTTCCCCATCCATGATGGCATTTGGCGGCCTTTAACGTATGGCCAGTTGTCCTCCTGCTGACTTTCAGGCCTTCTCTTGCTACGGCATAAAAACAGGACGAGAGCTCATGTCAGCGCCGTGGAAACGTCATGACGAGCAGAAAAATACAAGACGTGCGCAAAATGTAACCTTGTCGGTGCTGCGCTGTACATTCGAACCCATTAAAAGACACTGATCATCAGAAATGCACCGACGAATAACAGTCACCTGAAATCAGGTCACATAATCACATAAAACTTATGTGACGCTGTTCTATACACATAACTACTACGGGCTTTCTGATACTCACTGTTGGAGCTATTTGATTATTCATTTGTTATTGATAATGTTTGATTAGTATAGTTTTATATTGATTCAATTTGTGATACTATTTTCTATTACTAGTACTTTAAGGTAACTATTATCGTTTTGTTTAGCTTATTTAGTTTTTGTTTTCTTTGTAAATTGGGTAGCATTGGGCGCGGATATTATATAGATATGAACACAGGTGGAGGACTAGAATGCACCTGGGTGGGCACATGGTGTTTTAAGAGAGCTGTACAAGAAACAGGATTTGTTCGTTTTATTGTTTTTGCTTGCTTGTTTTGGGACAAATAAATCATCAAGAAAGAAACCAAGAACTTTTGAACGGACATTCTGACTTCTTGCCTGCATTCGATTCAGCCCCACGGTGCTGAAGTGGCCCTCTTTGATTTTGAGTTTTAGTTAACTTGATTTTCGGACAAACGGCCACCAGCAACTTGGGGTTCAGTATCTCGCTCAAGGCGGGGGGGGGGGCCGGGATTCGAACCAGTGACCTTCCTGATTACTAGACTCTACCTCCTGAGCTACACCCGCCCCCCATCTCCTGGTGGGGAGGCGGGGTGAGGCAATAACTCCTCTTTTTCCTGCCGCTCCAGGTGTCTGAGGATTGGCCTTGGACAGGAAGTGAGGGCTGTTTGCATTTTATAAAGCTTTATTGACAGGACAGATAGGACAGATATGACAGGAAACAGGAAACAAATTGCAAAAATATACATAAATACACAAATCCCATGTCAGTCCTCATGGGGAAGCGGATAAAGTAAAAGCCAGAATCCCCCGAAAAGCAGTCTGTCTCATGCTGCGAGGTTTGTATCAAGTTTACACACACTTGGCTGTCTTCCTACCATTGGGCAGGATGAGTTTGTAGCGGTTGCGACTCTCCAGTGAATGCTCCGGGACGTCCTGCAGGACCTTGAAGATGAGCTGGGCCTGCTGCCCGGGGTCGGGCTCTCCGAAACCAGCGCTGCTCTCCTGGGACAGAGGCGTGGCACACTCCACCACACACTCGTGGACCTGTTAACACACACACACACACACACACAAACACATACACATACACATACACGAAAGAGACACCAAGAGATAGGTACATCACATGGACAAATAATCCTTTAAAAGCTTGTGGAAGACTGGCACCAGAAATGCTTGCTCTCCCGTGTTTTACAGGTAGATGGTGCTGTTACTGCACTTCCCGACATTCTGGTGTATTCTCCGGTTTTGACCAGTAGGCGGCGCCCATGCTCTGCTGTGGAGGGGAAGCACCATGTCGAAGGTGTTGAACTATACTCTGAGTATAAGGCATCACAAGACTCAAAATAGATTTAAAACACGAGAACATCTTAAAGGGTGAAATGTTTAGATTCAAAACAAATGTGGATATTTTATTGCTTATGAATTCTTTTATTTGTAGGGCGGAAGATGTGTTACTTCTTCTTTCAGCAGTTACATAGTCTCACTTTAAATTAGCTTCAAGGAACTTGTAACTGGTTAGGGATTATTACTGATGCCTCTATGTGACTTACATAAGCAAATGAGACCATCAGCAAGAAGGCTGGCGATTTTGGAGTTTGAGCCAGCCGGAACCAAACCCTCCTTGCCTTGGTGGGTGGTGTGTTCATGTAGACACACACACACAAATCATGATTATATATACATATTTTTTTATCACCTTCTCATATTTGTCCCACAAACTCTGGGGAAAGAGTCCAAGGTAATATACTTGTGCAAACTGACACACACGTACAGATTTTTGTGAAACACGGGTACTCTATTTGTGCGTGTGCTTGTTGAGTCCAGGAGGTGAAGGAGGAGGAGATGGGGAGTGAGGGCGACCCAGAGGAAGGGATGGAGCTGAAGGTGGAGCGCTGGGATGGGGAGGGTTCCCTATCTGTCGGAGGTGGAGCGGGCAGCCAGCGAGAGTGGAGACGGATGAATCACCATCCTCTTCATTCCCACTCTGTCTTCACTTCCTTCTCCTGTGCATCAGATCAACATGTGGTGAGGACCAGGGGCCCGTTTCACAAAGCAGGTTTAGTGAAAACTCTGAGTTTATTAACCCTGAAATGAGGGAAACTCTGAGTTTTCCGTTTCACAAAGGGAGGTAACTCAAACCAGAGAAAGAGAGCTAGCCTGTTTCACAGAGAGAGGTAACTTAAGCTCTCGGTCAGTTACCGTAGTAACAGACTCTATGAACCTAACCTGGTTGGGACCAGGTTTTTCTCAATGAACCTCGAGTTTCTCTCTGTCTCCGCCCACTTTCAGCCACACACGCCATTTGATTTCCTCTTTCATTCATTCAGTCAGCAGGCGAGTTTTGGCGTAGCCTTGTTCTGTCGTCTGTCAAAAATCATTAAAAAACTCAGAGTCAGTGGGCCATATCAGAAGTCCATTAGGCACAGTAGGAGGCGACTTTTTTCACGAACATGGCATGTCCTTTTGACAACGATCCCGTGGATGAAGGTGCAGCATTACTGCACAGAGAATTAAATATATGGCATGTTTTTATTAGACTAGCCATGTACTAATTAAGGCGTTTTAATCATTTAATCATTACCCTCTTGAGTGCCTCAGATCTTTCCTTATAAGCACTGTAGAAATACTCGATTACAAGTCAATTCTAAATAAGGGCGTCATGCAAGCAACTTTTTTATTTTGAAAAACGCAAAATCTTGTCTTCTTACGCTAAAAAAAAAAATGAGGAGCTTAGATGCACGCAAGACAATACCCCCCATGCAAATTGATTCATAATATCTGCATTTTCAAACACAACACATAAAGCAGCGGATGGGACTGAGCTGAAATCAGCGGGTCGACGGGTGACGCGGTCGAGGCTACAAGACACTGAACCTGCACTGGAGTCTGCCTACACTCTGTTAGTCTGTTATAGAGAATCTGTCCTGCAGTTCATACACTCCACTGATGACTGAACTGTAAGAGCACCACAATATATATCGATCTGGATAGGTGTTATTCCTCTTTTCGCCCTGAGACCCAAGTAACCCATGACCTGATGTCGCACTGAACTACTGTTTCCCTTTAAAATAAAACAGAACGTTGCTTTTTGTGTAGATTGGCTATTTATTACCTTACATTACCTTATTATGTCCATTTGTGTGACAGAGAAAGCGTGTACCTTAGAAATAAAGAGTCCCCGAACGCCTGGTTTGAGTCATCAAGAGGAAAGGTTTGCGACCTAATGACATTCTTACACCCATTTATCAGGAAGTTTGCATTTCTTAATGTGGCCTGCTCTGTGCTTTCCCTGTGGAAAAACAATGCCTGCCTTCGACAACGATGTAAAGCAGGGCACAGCGGTGGTCACAGGAGAGTTATCATGATGATGTGGATGACGCACAGTGGCTGCTTTAGTAGTTTTGTTCACATTGATATGACAGATTTCGCTCCAGGCATGGATACAATCCTGTGACCCCACCACGATCACACAACGATTTCTACGTCGGGAGCACCAAATAACGAGACTGAAGTTTGTCCGGTCATCCAAAGCAGTCAGCATGTAAGCTAAAGCCAGGTGTGCGAGTGTTTTATGAGACGGAGGCTTTGGCTTTGAGTTTTCACCGGTCCACCCGTCCGACGAAGGCATACTGAAACATTTACGATCTTAAAGAAGCAAACAAAGACTGGAAGGATGATGTGCAAGAGCTGAATTCTGATCTTGTATGAATGTTCGTTGGATTTTCTGCATGTTTTTCCTTTTTCCCTCATGTAAATAGCTTTGTTGATTAAATGTTTTTTTGTATTTAGCATTTACACCATAATTGCGCTGGTAAGTTGCGCCCTAGATGTACAAACATATCTAGAACAACCAAAAAAACGACAAAATGAGCGCCCCCGGTAGCTCGGCTGGTAGAGCGTGCGACCCGTGTACAGAGGCGTCGTCCTCGCCGCGCGGCGGCCCAGGGCTCAGGTCCACCCCACCCACACCCATTTCATTTCATCTCTCAAAGCTGTCCTGTCAATAAAGCCACAAAAAGGCCAAATAAAAAAAATATTTAAAAGCAAAACAGGATGTCAAACAGACCTATAATCAGAGCTGGTACCGACCTCTCTGGGGCCGTTGGCAAAATTTTGATTAGGGGCCGTCCTACGTGATATGGACCACATAAACCTTTGCCATTGCTGCACAGTGGCAACTGTAAGAGACACACAAACCTGTGGCCTAACACCACCCATGACCAACAAGCCCTGATGCACTTTGCTGCAGCATCACAGCGTGCCCCGCTGCAGTGAGGGAAACTCAATCAACGTTTAATGAACAACATTTGTTTTAAAATACTGTGTCCTGTCTAAGTGTCTTGCCGATTGCTGAAAAAAAATAGCCACACAGCGAACAACAATTTCATAAAGACGTTTGCATTTCTTAATGTGGCCTGCTCTGTGCTTTGCCTTTGGAAAAACAATGCCTTCGACAACGATGCAAAGCAGGGCACGGCAGTGGTCACAGGAGAGTTACGATGACGATGAGGACCACGCACAGTGGCTGCGTTACTTGTTTTATTCGCATTAACATTACAAATTTCTGACAAAAGCAGTGAGGCATTATTTTTTTTTTTTTACATTGGCTCCATTTCTGAAAAGAGTCCAGGGCCCCAGAGTGACGGCGACCTTTCAAAAAGTGAACACGTCTCTGATATCTCAACACGGTGCAGATATCTTTGCCATAACGTCGAAACTTCATGCTCTTTTGATAATTGTAGTACCTTTTCTTTCACTAACACACTCACATATTTCACCTTCGATGCAGAACAGTCATGACAACAGACAGCAACAAAGTAAGAATCATCTGAGATCACTTGTTTGTCGCATTGCAGTTCATATTCAAATCATCTGGTGCCCGGAAAGGTTGTCCTTCTGATGTCAGTCTTTATTTTCAGGGTTCTCGCCCTGTATTGAAGCACCTGCTTTTTGTCTGTGAAACGATGACAGACTTCACAATCTGCGCACTCTACCATTGCATAAGAATCCTAATATATCTGTCCATGATTGACACTGACCAGTGGATCGCAAGAACACTGAACAGAGTCGTCATTTTGTGTAACAACACGTCTCCGTCATCAGGGAGCTCTGGGATTCGACAGAAACATGGCGTCAGATGTTACAATGCGTAAAGAAAATCAAGATGTTCATGAAGGGGGAGGATGTGATGGTTAAGAAGACAGTTTTTTATGTGGAAAAAAAGATGGAGGAAAGCTCCTACCATTTCCTTCATTCTATTGTCTTCACTTTTCTTATTTCATTTCAATCTTCTATCTGAATAAAATGAAGTTAAAAGCAAACATCTGATTTGGTTTCTACATTACCGCTGGACCTGCTTTTCCTACTGTGAACGTAGACATGTGAGCACGAAAGCATTGTCTAAAAACCATCGGAGATAAGTGAGAGTATTTGCATAAGTGACGGGACGGAGAACAGATAAATGGGTGGTGTTTCCTCTCCGCGGTGCACGCCACCGCACACGGTCCGCGGAGCAGCATGGCGATGGAGAGGATCGTGCTGGGCGTCCTCTGTCTGTCAGGTCAGTCGGTTCTTTGACTTTTAGCAGTGTTTATTAATCGTTCAATAACTGAAGGAAAAAAAATGTTGATTCGCTTTATATTTCTAAAAAAACAAATGATGTGGTCCTCAGGGTGGCACATCTTCTCCTCATGCCTCCTCCATCAGTACCACTTTGTTCCTGAGCCGATGACTTGGGCTGAAGCTCGGGCCTACTGCAGGGAGACGTACACGGACCTGGCCACCATTGAGAGCGGTGAAGATATTAACCAATTCCTCGACACCTTGTCATCGGCCGGTTACCGCTACCAGGTCTGGATCGGCCTGTACAGCACCATCGACTGGAGGTGGTCGGATGAGACCAATGACACCGTCTATCCAGGCAGGGATTTCTGCGTTCTGTTGGATGGTCGTGGTGTACTGTGGTGGGATCATCAATGTTCAGAGGAAACTACATTCGTTTGTAATAATGGTAAGTAGCCGGCAGAAAAAAAGGGCTACTTTAAATTGTTGTTTTGGAGTTCAGTGTGTCATTTTCTTTTCTTTTTTTTCTCAAACTGCAGGAACACTGCAGAGTCCTGAATTTGTTCATGTGGCACTAGAAACGAATTGGTCCAGCGCTCGGACATACTGCAGGGAGAACTGCTTCGACCTGGCCAATGGGAGGAATGAGACCGAGATGCAGGAGATCACGAGCCTGGTGGACGAAAAGTTCTGGGCGTGGACCGGTTTGTTCGTAGAAGCGACCATCGACTGGTCCGACGGGAGTCGCTATTGGGTCAAATACTGGGACAAGCAGGGGTACGAAATCGTCACGACGAGCGCAGCGTGTGGCACCGCAGCTCTGCCGACGTCAGGACGGTGGAGGCTCTACCCGTGTGAGACTAGATTCCCGGTCGTCTGCTACAGTGTCCCTCAAACTGGTGAGTATTCACTGTCCTTAAGTGGACGACAACACAGCATGATACACCTACGACACTCTTGAGGTCCCTGAGATACTTTTTCTTCTTCTGTACTTACGCTTAAAAGTAACATTTTGGGGTCGCTGTTTAGCTCAGTTGGTAGAGCGGGCTTCCCATGTACGGAGGCTTTGTCCTCGCTGCAGCGGACCAGGGTTCGAGGCCCGGCCTGGGGACCCTTTGCTGCGTGTCGCTCCCCCCTCTCTCTCATCCTGTTTCCTGTCGTATCTTGAGCCTGTTCTGTCAATAAAGCCATATAAAGACCCAAAAAAAACTTCTTTAACAGAACCAGAACCACTCATGCTGTGTTTGCTCTCCTTGTTCTGTCTCTGTGCGAAAGTGTTCCGGCGGGTGGTGAAGCTGAGGATCGAGCGGGGGGGCTCCTCCGCGGATCCCAACGACCCGGCGGTGAAAGCGGGCATCCTGAAACAGGTGGGAGTTTCCCAAAATGCACCCTGATGCACGGACGCATTCACACACCCGGAACGGATGAAAAAATACAGACAGAGAAATTTGTTTGTTTGTCTCGCTCTGTGTTTCGCCTCCGTGGTCAACCAAGCACAGGATGCAAAGCAGGGCACAAGAGTGGTCACGGGAGGGTTACCATGATGATTAGGACGACATACAGTCGCTGCTTTAGTTGTTTTTTTCACATTAATACGACAGATTTCACTCCAGGCACGGATACGATCCTGTGACCCCACCACGATCGCACATTGATTTCTACGTAATAATGAGACCGAAGTTTGTCTGGCGATCACGAGCCAGCTAGTTTTGTAAGCTTGAAGGGATTTTCCGGTGAAAATTTAATCCATGGTCTAACACACCGTGACACCGAGTAAGACTCCCCTCGAAAGATCAAGTTTGCTGACCGCTAGCTTAGCAACCTCAGAAAAGACAGCACGATAACAATACACTGCAGCTTATACCTCCACCAAGAAACCTCCACCGTACATGAAAATGTATGATTATAACTCCATGGAATGCTCATTTCTCATTATCGAGAGCTGACAGGGAAAAGAACAGAAGTAATGGAGTAATAGTCATACATTTTCATCCTCGAGCTGCGGAAATCTACTGCACTCGGTAATCGACTCGTCAGGGCTTCTCCACAACGAGCAAGCTGCTGGAGGAGAGGGTGAGTTGTGCTGTGTTTTTAATAGAAATTCGGCTAAGCTAGCCGATGTTTGATGCTTTGTACTGTGTGCTGGGACTGTACATGTACTGTTGCTGAAGTTTGGTGCTGTTCTGACCATTAATTGTGGCTTTTTGACAGCAGTTTCTAGTTGGAGACGTAAGCTGCAGTGTATTGTTTTCGTGCGGTCTTTTCTGAGGTTGCTAAAACTAGCTAAGCTAGCGGTCAGCAAACTTGACCTCTCGAGGGGGAGTCTTACTCGGTGTCAAGGTGTGTTAGACCATGGATTAAATTTACACCGGATTATCTCTTTAAGCAATGGGTGCGAATTTTTTTTTAAAAATGGCTGCCGTCTGTGTTTTTTCCAGCTCCAGGACAGGCTGAAGAAGAGCGGAGTGAGCGGATTCACCTTAAAGTGGAAAGAGCAGCCTGATGGGAAAGTCTTCAAAACAACTGGAGAAACTTGACGATCAGAACTTCGGTTTTATTCCTTCTCCCGAGACTCTTTGGCTGTTTAACCTGGAATATGAAATGAATTCTTCACTATTTCAACTTTACATTCACTCTTTGATACTTATTTTCTTCCTACAAAATTGGCGAGGCACTTTGATTCACCTTCCTCCACTACAGTCAGGCACGCTGCGGCAAAGTGTATCAGGGTCCACTGCAGTAAACAGCATCTGAACACTGACAGCAGATCAAATGACAGACATTCGAGAAAATCACACCTTTTGTAAAGATGCACAATTCAGTCTTCAGTTAAAGGGCCACTACGTAGCTTTGGAGAGGAAACTCAAATTCAAAGAATTTTAATTTCTACAAAGTCAATGAGGCAATAATACAATCTCAGAAGTATTTGTCTTTTCTGTAGGTGAATAAACAAGCTGTTCTCAGAGGAAAATAAGGTCCCCAGAACACTGTTTGAAGCAAGAAGGCGGCGGGGTCCGCCACATGTAAACAAAGTAAAACAGTCTGAAATTGTGTTTCAGTCAATCAAATCAGTCAATGAATCTCTTTCTCTTCTGATTAGAAATAGTGCACCTTTAAATATACTGTACCAGGAACCACTGTGCCTCAGTCTTACTGTTCACTGTATCCAAATTAAATCTAATAAAACGTACAGTTGGTCGTCTGTAATGATGCTGAACTTTGACTCTTTGAACTCTGACATCAGCCAACGAAGGCTGTTTGCAGTGACTCTTGTCCAGTGATGTATGTGGTGATGTGAACGTGTGTGTGCTGTGTTTTGTTTTCTTTGTGAATTGGGTAGCACTGGGCACTGGAGATTATATAGGTATGAACGCAAGGTGGAGGACCAGAATGCACCTGGGTGGGCACATGGTGTTTTAAGAGAGCTGTACAAGAAACAGGATTTGTTCGTTTTATTGTTTTTGCTTGCTTGTTTTGGGACAAATAAATCATCAAGAAAGAAACCAAGAACTTTTGAACGGACATTCTGACTTCTTGCCTGCATTCGATTCAGCCCCACGGTGCTGAAGTGGCCCTCTTTGATTTTGATAGGTTTTAGTTAACTTGATTTTCGGACAAACGGCCACTACACTCACTATAAGATGAAGAGCAACAGTATTTCTTACTTAAATACACAAATCCCATGTCAGTCCTCATGGGGAAGCGGATAAACTGAAAGCCAGAATCCCCCTGAAAGCACTCTGTCTCATGCTGCAAGGTTTGTATCAAGTTTAAACACACGCACACACTTGACTGTCTTCCTACCATTGAGCAGGATAAGTATTTAGCGGTTGCGACACTCCAGTGAATGCTCCGGGACGTCCTGCTGCCCGGGGTCGGGCTCTACGAAACCAGCGCTGATCTCCTGGGACAGAGGCGTGGCACACTCCACCACACACTCGTGGCCCTGTTAACACACACACACACACATACACAAAAGAGACACCAAGAGATAGGTACATTACATGGACAAATAATTTTGTGTAATAAGCTTGTGGAAGTCTGGCACCAGAAATGCTTGCTCTCCCGTGTTTTACAGGTAGATGGCGCTGTTACTGCGCTTCCCGACATTCTGGTGTATTCTCGGGATTTGACCGGGAGGCGGCGCCCATGCTGTGCTATGGAGGGGAGGCACCATGTCGAAGGTGTTGAACTATACTCGGAGTATCAGGCATCCCAAGTCTCAAAATAGATTTAAAACACGAGAACATCTTAAAGGGTGAAATGTTTAGATTGAAAACAAATGTTGATATTTTATTGCTTATGAATTCTTTCATTTGTAGGGCGGAAGATGTGTTACTTCTTCTTTCAGCAGTTACATAGTCTTACTTTAAATTAGCTTCAAGGAACTTGTAACTGGTTGTGAATTATTACTGATGCCTCTGTATGACCTACATAAGCAAACAAGACCACCAGCGAGAAGCCGGTGATTTTGGAGTTCGGGCCAGCCGGAACCAAACCCTCCTTGCCTTGGTGGGTGGTGTGGTGTCACCTTCTCATATTTGTCCCACAAACTCTGGGGAAAGAGTCCAAGGTAATATACTTGTGCAAACACACAGGTACAGATTTTTGTGAAACACGGGTACTCTATTTGTGCGTGTGTTTGTTGAATCCAGGAGGTGAAGGAGGAGGAGGCGGGGAGTGACTCTGTTGTTTAGGCACTGTTACTTATAACTTAGATTTTACATTTCATCCTAATACAGTTTTAATCACCACTGATGTGTTTCCTCCCATCAGTTTGCTAATGCAGTGTTGCCCACACATCAATTTATTCGTGGCGGCCCGCCACAATATCAACATTGGCAGCCACATATTGATTTTCTTTTTTTGGAGCTGAGCGTCCCGTTCTCACTCACTCAAGACAGCGCACCCGTCAGTGAATAGCATGATGTTATATACGCCAATACAGTGGATGGCGGCATGGTTTTAAGTCCGCTGGAAAAACCAACAAAGAAGAGGAGGAGGACTATTTAATGCAGTTGGCTTGACTGTAACTTCCTCTGCAAAGAAGACGGCCAGCCTCATCGTCGAGATCCAGCCCCCACAAAGAGCGCCAGGCCTTGAAGCCAGTGTTTGTCGTGGGAAACACTGCACTTACAATGCTGTCCTGAGTTCCCTCCCTGGACAACTTATCACCTATTCACACCCGGACCCACCTTGCCCTAAAGACCAACGTGAATGCCAGCTGGGTCAACCAATCACATGTGACCGGAACAGCTCTGTAAGGGTTTACACCCACACAGGGTTTAAAGCCTGCAACTCCTCAACGTCTAGCTAGAAAACTGAAGAAGCCTGAGGATGAGAGGTGAAACATCCTCAAGAAACTGACACAAGTCCAACTGCCTACGACACAGCATTCAATATCAGGTCAGAAGTTGGAAGTTTGAGCTTGAAAATAAGTTGGACTCCTAGTCCAAGCACTGGTCATCTCCTGCCTGGACTACTGCAACTCGCTTATGGTTGGTCATACCCAAATTCTCCCATGTGACCCTCCTCCTCCATGACCTCCACTGGCTTCCTGTTGCAGCCTGCATCCGATTCAAGATGATGGTACTGGCCTTCAAGGCCATCAACGGAACTGCACCCATCTACCACCAAACACTGGTCAGACCACAGGCCCCAGTGCCAGCACTTCAGCTGGCCGGCTGGTTCCGCCATCGCTGAGAGCAAACAAAGGTCGTTCAGCAAAGTCACGACTCTTCTCTATTCAGGCTCCTCAGTGGTGGAATTAACTCCCGACCAATGTCAGGACAGCAGAGTCACTCGCCACCTTCCGCAAAAGACTCACTTGTTGAGATTTCACCTCTGCATAGCATGACTCCCTTTTTTTTTTTTTTGCAGAATGATTCATTAATTACCTTCATGACTTTTTCATGAATTAAATCACCTTCTCATGACTTAACTTTTTTCCATGTATAATGACAAATATTACAAGTCATTGTAAATGACCACAAGTGCCCACAAAGAGATGGAAAAGGCTAGATATAGGCTTAGAACTATAATACTGTAGTAATAATAATGCACCATAAACTGAAATAAGATGTGTAAAATGAAGGCTTAAACCACACATTACATGAACCTTTGTTCCTTGTGGATTATTTTTCCGCAACCTTTAAAAAAACCTTTTGGTGACATTCCTTTAGGGTTCTGCAAAGGTTTTTCAACAATTACCCTTTCAGACAACTCTCAGAAAAGTTCCCTTAAATGCTTTTTTAATTAACTGATTTTTTAAAAAACCTAAAGGAAACCATTACATCACCTGAGGGTCACCTGTTTGTTGTGTAGTCTCATAAGTAAAGGGTTCTTCATGAGTATCAAGGGCTCTTATAAAGCCTGGGGACAAGATAAATGGTGATCCAGGAACTATCTTTAATTAGAATAAATTAGAAGCTTAGAAAAAGAAGAAATTAGCACCCTCTGTATGTCCATTAAGCTAAAATGCAACAAGCAGTTTATTACGGATTTCAAACGGACAGGAAACGGGAAGCAACCAGCCCTACTGTGTCCCAAAGGTAACCCGCCGACCACAATCTATCAAGTTGTCGGCAAAAAAGTCGATTTAGCGAATGCAAGTTAACCAAATCTGATTCGATCTGAGTAATAAGATAAATCCACAATAAACCGGCTGTTCATAATATTTGCAGTAGAATAAAGTTGGGGGGGGTCGAAACGAAAGGCTATTCCTAAAAAACACCGTGTGTGACGCCATTGCTGCGCGACGGACTTAACGGTAGTTGACATGAGAGCAAAAACTCTGCAGTGATCCGGCTCCGTCTTTGCAGACCATGTAAAGTCGACAGGGATTCTTTCTGTCGTTTTCATCAAAGTCGTTGGCTTTATTTGCGTTTTTCTCCAACCCAGAAGACCTTTAAGGGAATCAAAGTTCGCAGGGAGTTGGCATCTGGCTCCTCCACACCTGACTTCATTGAATGAGGTTTAACATCAGTTAACGTTAGCATTTGTTTTGGTCCGATACCCATACAAAATTAAAACGAGCTCAACTTCAAGTCGGAAGAAGTTGGACAAACATTCATATAAATCTGCAGGTTAACGGTAAGCACCGTGGCAACGTCTAGCTATGCAAAGAATACCATAACGTTATGTCGGGCATTTCATTTTGTTGTTGCTAACATGGTATGTGCCGAACGTAAGCTAGCTAACGACAACATGGCTAACCAGCTAGTATTTTCGTTCGGATTATTGAGGAACCGTGGTCATTTAAGATTGTTCCCGGTGATGGGGTAGCAGTTTCGGCTTCCCATTGTTACTAACAAAGCAAGGTTTCGGTTATAGGGGATTTTATTGTGGCTTAAGTGGTGAAACTATAGCGGCGATACTGCTACCGCTCAACGCGCACAAGCTAGCCTCGGTAAGGACTATTTCCTGCACGGGAAAGAATCGCTCTCATCGTAGAGCGGCTCATCGTGAGTCGCTACTGCGCAGGGCACAGGCCGCGTCACCTTATTCACCATAATTCATAATTCTCTTAGTTTATCAGTTATCGTAGCTATTTGTAGGCACAGTAAATTCACTCTCTCCAGCTATCAAGCTATTATTATCCACTCCCCGACCGGTTGCACATGGTGATAAGAGTCCGTTAACACAGCAGCTCTGTTTCTGCATGTGAAAAGACAGGAACGTGTGTTCTGGATGAGGAGAATGGTATCAAGCGTGCTGCTTAATTAATCGGGCTCTATGCTCGTGAGAGAAGAAGACCAGCTCACTTCAGTTCCCACTATTTTGTGAAGTATCTCACATCAGCGAGCCGCCGGGAGGTCACGATTACTGTCTAATGCCTGACGTTACTCCAAGGAAACATACCATTTTACGCAAGTTGCGAAAACTGTGCAGCACTACAAAATATTGGACTGGAGTGAAACAAATTCTTAAATTAATAATATAAAAAATGATTTTGAAATATTTTTTAAAAAATGGCTGGCTGGCTGACTTTGCCATGACAGCAACATGAGACTGTGTGACACCTCAGACTAATTTTTCCCAGACATAACAGATATTATCACACCAAGCTGTGAGGTGACTGTGTGGTTAAAACCCTGCTTTAGACTGTTTCTGTTGTTGTTGTTTTTTAGGTGACGAGCTGGCGCAGGTCGTGAGCTGTCCGTGGATAATGCGAGACAGTGGCGGTAGCCTGGCCCAGAACCGCTGGCAGGGAGACCTGGGTCTGACTGCTGTGGGGCAGGACGATACAGGAGGAGGTAGGCATTTCACATTTACATTTTACTTTTGTCCAAAGCGACTTACAGTAATTCATACACTGATGGCGGTGGCTGCCATGCAAGGTGCCGACCAGCACATCAGGAGAAGTTTTGGGGTCCAGTATCTTGCCCAAGGACACTTTCACATGCAGACCAGAGGAATCAAACGAACCAGCGACCTTCCGATGACAAGACGCTGGCTCTACCCCTGAGCCACAGTCGCCCCAATTCTAATTTTATGGTTAATAATATTATATACATTCTAGCTAGGCTTGAATAAATGCTGTAGAAAGGGTACGTTCAATTGCAAACTGTCACGATAAAGCAGGCCTTTGAAGGAAAAGAGCACCAGAGAGTCCAAAAAACTATCAGCATATTAACTGTAGCAATTAATGATAATAATTCTGTTTGTCAGTCTGTAGACTAATTGATAAATCAATCAAGTGTTCCAGCTCAGCCTTTGCAATGTAACAATGTTCCTTGGGAGAAGGTGTTGCAGTCAGTCATTAGATAGGAGTGAATCAAACAAATAAACTCCCTCTGTTTAACTTTGCTTACCAATTGTGTGTTTAGTAGGGCTGTTCGATTTTGCCCAAAAATAAAATCCCAATTTTCTTCTCTCAAAACCCGATTTCCGATTACAATTACGATTTTTTTGTGAAATGACAAAAGGCAAAGAAATTATTTCAAATATGCAATTTCGTGCTGTGGTTTTTAACTGCCACGGACTTGAGACAGACTTTACAACGCAGAGTATTTTGCTCTTCATCCGAAGCGTCGAAGCCGAACCACTTCCACACTTGCTCTTCTTCTTGGCAACAAAATCCAACGCCGACATGTTTGTTTACAATGTGTGGGGAGCATGGGAGAGCGCGATGGGAGGATGGAGGCGGAAGTCACTACGGCAACACAGCACAGCCCAGATACATGAACGGGGGCTGTACCGTAATTACTCTAGTAGTTAAAGTGAAAAATCGTTTTTACGATTTTCACGTTTTTAACATCGTCCTAACTAAATAATTGTGATTACGATTTAAAACCAATTAATCGAACAGGCCTAGTGAGGAAGATAACGACTGATCAAATCTGCATGTTGAATATGAATGCTGGCAAACCATTATCAAATCTAATTAGGTTTAGCTTTCAGAATTTCAAGGAAAAGAGTAAAATGAAAATTATCAGTGAGTTAATAATTTAGTAAGTTGACAGAATAGAATTCTGCTGTGATTTAAATTGTTGATTATTCATTTAAGTATTTTTTACAGGCAAACTATGCCAAGCGTTTCCTAGTATAAATTATTTATAATTATGATGATTTCCTGTTCACATCTTGTTTATGAACTCTAACACTGTGATGTCAAAGCCCTACAGTCTGTTCATATATATTTTAAATTAACAAATGATGCATGTAAATTGAATGAACTTCAGCTAGTTGAATTGAAAACCTGTTGACTGCTGCTTATATTTGTGTTCAGGCGGAATTCCTGGAGACCACCTCATAGTCCCAGTGTCAGGACACAGTGTACCGAGCCCCATGCACCTCAGGCTGGGGCAGAAGGAGAAGGTATGGACAGGAGAGTATGTAGACGCAGAGGAGGAGGAAGATGGGATGGGCAGGATCGAGGCGATAGGCGACGAGGAAGAAGAAAACAATCTGGATGAGGAGGACGAGCTGGAGTTTGAGGGCAAGGGTTGGGATAACAATGAGGAGGAAGAGGAGGTGGAACAGGATGGCGACCAGGCTGAGGTGGAGTGGGAAATTCCAGACTTTCCCTCCCTGTCCACCCAGCACCCTCATTCACAACAACCCCAACATTATGGACCACAACAGAAGGCAGAAGTAGGGTGTGACGCCACCGAAGAGAAAACCGTCTCCCAGGCCGAAGCAGGTGACTTGTTCCGGTCCCACCTCAGCAGGTACAGGGCTCTGAGGAGGCTCAGGCGCTGGCAGCGCGTGCGATCCCATGGAGGCCTTGGATTTCGGCTCACCCTCCACTGGAAGAGCTGGCGCCAGAGGGCCCAGTGGGTATGTTACCAAGGGCACCGGTGGAGCCGGAGAGGACAAAGGTACAGTCTTTATGGCAAGCCGAGGAGGATAAAAAGACACAGGCAATCGCCATACACCGATGGAGAGGACGACTGCAACGATGAGAGGTTCCCAGAGTCTAATAGAGGTACTGGCATACACTACATTTGCTCCAAATATTGATGTGGACATAGTATATTAAAAATGGCACGGTTCCATAGTTTTCTTACTATCAACAAATCGCATGAAAAGACAAAAACCAACAATGAATGAATTTGTCTTTCAATATTCTGACATCCCGACTGTTATTTAATAAGAAGAAATATTTAATGTGACGCGGCCATGGGCACATTATGCTTCATATGCAACAACCACAATTCCTATTTATTTTACAATAAGTGCTCCCACCTGTCTCAATAATATAACTCCTATACAAGCAGTTACTGAGCCACTTGAATATAATGCAACCAGTATAAAACATTATCAGCATAATAACAAACTCCCAAACAAGAAAAAAAAATATTACACTTATACAGAAGAAGGTTGAGTCTTCTGTTTTTCTTGTAAAAAAAAAAAAATGCTGACCATAAATACAAACTAAAAATTACAGTTTCATTAGGTCTCTAGTTTTTTTGAAGGACCGACTGTTCTTAATCAAGTTTCCCTGTTCCGCCATTGTCCGTGCATTAAAGGGATAATTTTGAAGTGGTATCACTGATGTCTGGAACACACTGCCTGCGTGAGCTGCACATATGCGCAGCACCCATGTTAACGAGTTTGAGCGGCACACTGCCCGTTTGAGCTGCACGGCTGCAGCGGCACGTCAAGTAGAGATGAGTTATCCCACCTTTTTTTCAGTAGGCATTACTGGAATGCTTTGCACGCAGTTCACCACCTAATAACGCAGCAACATTTCTGCTGGTATCGTTTTGCCACGGCCAATCCAAAAAAAACGTTCTGTGATTAATCATCTGATCTGCCATTACCAAAACAGTGCAGAGTTTTTGTGTAATTGGCTTAAAAATGTACATAAAACATTGAATCACTGCTTTTATTATTCTTCGTAGGTGTCCCAAATTAATAGTGTTTTCTTGATGCATTACCAAGTTTGGCAAGTGTGACCTGGCCGAGATTTGTTTTTCCATCACCAATTTTACTGAGCCGAGCTGCGCTTACGACGGACCTGCTCCAGAGTAGAGCCAAGCCACGCCCACCCCGCCTCCAAGCAGGCCGCACTGACATTTCACGACTGCGGCCAAGCCTTAACAAGCACCTGTCTCCCATTCAACACTATGCTCAACTCATGTCTGTGCAGGAAACCTGAGAGAAAGACATTTTTAAAAGTCTGTGTGTTTCTCTCATCCTGTTTGTACTTTCAAGCATCTGCTGTGTTTTACTGCTCTGTCGTGTTCACTTTCAGCTGTTTTCGGGCGTCTTGTTCAGTTATTGCTGGTAAAAAACACAATGTTTGCTGTAATGCTGCTTCATAATAAAAACTTCAAATGACTTAATAACAGAATTATTTTCAAGAAGTTATGGGAAATAAAACATGTGGAATCACTTTGTTAGCGGTGATTCTTTGATAGTACGGCAGGGATCGAGACAAGCGTGTCATTGGTTTAAGACAAACCTTCAGTCAGGTAGCCAGGGTTGTGGTGAAAATGTGAATCCCTGCTGGGCTCGACTGCCGTGCCGGGTAAAGCCGAGTAGAGCCGCACTTTGATGTAATGGAGAAAGGACAAAAGTGCTGGTGATGTGCGTAAAAGCTGTTTTCTATCCACCATTAAACAACAAAAGAAGACGCAGTTAGACAAGATTTAATTTTATAAAGCAACGTCATCACAATAACATTTAATATAGAATATATTTTGCCCGTGTGGTCCCTTTATGTCAACACCACACGAAGCACATAGTTTTTCCTCCGCAGTAACAGCGGAGGGCGCGGAAACGCTGTGGCCATTGCACCTAAAGAGGCATATATAAATGATGCAGTTTACACAATTAGCAAGTTACAGTTGAAATGAGAACAAACCAGGGATGCCCAGACCGACCGGCCACCGATCAATATCGGCCTATATTCAGTACATGCAGGCGATTGGCAGATGGGCATTAATGCTTTCTAGTCGCTGATTCTGGCACCAATACCCCGGGGGGTATATCAAAGCATCAATTTGGAAACTCTCCCACATTTATCTCGTCGTATGTAACTTTTTAACAGTCGTGAGTCATCACCGCGGCCCTCTTGAAACCCGGGCGGACCCGGCTTGGCTTTACTCCGGAGCAGGTTATTCATGTTATTTAAGTCACATAAGCATAGGCGATGAAATGAATTGTTTATTTCAGTTGTCCATATAGACTTACTGTAGGCTACTGTTGCATTGCTCCTTGGGAGTTCTTTGTACTGCTCTGGTGATTGAACGGACTGAAGTAAAAGTCCCCCCAATCCCACCTCTGGACCTTTCACACATACAGCCACGCGTAATATAGACACAAGATTCCCGCCTTGAAAGGGCAGTGGCATCCTGCAGACGGGATTTGCCATTAATGCATTGTTGCCTCAAACAGACGACTTTTTATATGAATTTGACTGTAATTATGCTGCCACACTGGAGACTGGCGTTACTGCACCAGTGCCACTTCATCCAGAGTTTGTGGGTAAGCAAGTTCAAATAGTGACAGCGGAAAGTCAGAAGATAAGATACAAACAACAGTAATGTGGTAGTAGGTAGTGTCTTTGGCAACCTATATGCCGAATGCTGCCGCCCGCCTTCATATCTACTGCCTCCGCCTTGAAAACAGTCTGTCCGTGAGAGTCAGTGAAGGCCAGGCGGCTCCTGCTGTTCATTGATGGTGATTATGTATTAATGTGATTTTGAGCAAAAGATTTCACTCACAATGACTTTGTCCCCCTCCATGATGGGCTGTTGTGATGGAGTTAGTCTTTGGCAACTTGCATCGAAAGAATCGCAAAATTAAATGTGGAATAGTCACTGCGTCCTGGTCAGTCTTCCCGACCGAGTCTTCGGTGAACTTCCCTCTTGAAAACCGCATCCCGCTCTGTCTCCTAAAACTGAATGCTTATTTACAGGGCTTAAGACTACTGCTATTTACTGTGGCTTTCCAATAAGTACGATACTTAAAGCCTCTTATAAGCTGTCATTATTTGTTTCCCTGCGCCTGTTGTTGTCATTTAGAGGCAATTACAAAAATGTCTAATGTCCTAACTGAGTGCTTTCCACAAGCACAGAACAGCTGACTATTCAATTCCAGTCGACTGCTTTTCAAGCCTTTATTAATTGCTGATTCCAATAAATGCTTTTGATAATCAAGATGTGATTACTGGAGGCTGCATTTTAGCGCCTTCGCTGAAAAGTTAGGCACCTGCCTGTATCAATCCAGCCTCGTGTGTGTGTGTGAGAGAGGTGTGTGTGGCTGAGAGGTTGAGTTGAGCCCTTTTAGATAGAGATTCCCCAATAATGCTGCGACAAAGGCTCGCCTCTACCCCGCCCTTGTTTGTTCACACTGAACCAAGCAGCGCCAGCTTAAAGCCGCTCCAGTTTTTTATTTAATATAGCATGCAAGCTTTTGCGGAACCTAAAGAGGTGTGAAAGTCCAAATTATAATGTTGAGAGTGTGGGAGTTTTTTTATTATGTGTTTCCCCGGTTTCCACCTGTAAATCTAAAAATGTCTCCACCGACTGTTTATAATCATAATCGCCTGACTCGTAAATACCATCAGTCAAGAGTGGTGCCTGTCTTGCTGTCGTTCACGGCGAGGGATGCTGTTTTCAAGGGGGGAAAAGACTTGGCCGAAGGGGCTGACCATTTTTTTTTTGTACTGTTACTGTAATTGTAACTTTGCTTTGTGGGTTGAAGAGTGAGACATTTCTTTTATTTAAAAAGTGAAGGAACAGTTTAATTGTCAGACTGTGAACGCCATCAGAAAGTCACACCCCTGTCCTGCACTGCCGGCTTACCCATACACACAGACGTCATCTTGCCTCTGTTGCGGCTCTGTTACTACCAGGCAGATCATAGGCTGAGGGAAACTGTCCACCCATTCCACCTCTGTAACTGTCAAACAGATGACGGGGCAGAATATTGCCACAAGACTGCCGCCTTGAAAAGGCAGAGTGAATTGGGCTTATGAGAGTGGAGCATCGTCTTCGGTGTTTGACAAATATAAGTTATGCATCAATCGCTTCACTGTGAGAGAAAGTAAGAGGCTATCTCATCATAAGTCACAGGACCATAAGTGAGAAATTGCGGGAAATGCTCCCCAGTGATTAGTCCAGTCCTCACAGTTTACTCTAGTACACAGATTTGGCTATAGTGGATAGTCAATAATAATCTATTGCTTTTGATCTTGCAGCCTTTCAGTCCTGACTTGTAACTAAACCTTCATTAAAAGACCAGATAATCACTGTCTTGTTTCATAATTATGAGGGCCATCTCAACTACATATCGTCTGTTCTGTATTGTTGAGGTTGCTGCTGGAAAACTTGATTCCAGTGAGTGTCATTTCATGTGAAACAGGCGTGAAACGTTAGAGATCGTCAGCTATATTATGCGAGGTGACATTTTTTTTTGGAACAATACGAGACTACGGTGCAGCAAATTAGACTGGCTGGCTGCCAGAGTTTCGTTAATTACTGGGAAACACTTTAATTTAAGCGCCCTTTAACACCAGAGCCATCTCTAAGACACAGGCACAAGTAATATGCTAATGTCACATTTTCACGCTGACTCCTTATTTCCTTTGCATATCACTCAATTGTCGCCTTTGTGAGGAGAACCTAATGAAGGCCACGACCCAAACACGTCTAACTCTGGGCACCAAAATCTGTAGAATGTTTTGAGAGTGCAGGCCATATTAGTTTAGGTTTTTATACGTGTATTGGTTGTATTGATATTTGATACCACACGGAAAAATTTACAAAAATCAACAACTGTCGAAAGAAAGTGTGGGTAGTACTGGAGATTGATACTGCTCAAAATGAGTATTACCATTTTAAATATTCAGTATCCATATTTATCAATACTTTGCTACAGCTAGCAATAAAACCTATAACACAGTGGTAGACGATGTCCAGCTTCTTTAAACACTGGTCAGATGCATCCAGAAACAGCAGATCACGTGGTCGAAATCGAGCGTTTCCTTGCCTGACTGGAGAAATTAGTTTTGTTCTAATGGTTGCACGATGTGCTGCCGAACAGTTTTTAAAGTTTAAAGTTGCTACATGCATCTGTTACATAGTTAATACAATCATGCAGGGTGCTTTTGCGATCGTTGACCTGCCCAAGAGGCAGCCTAGTTGTTCAATGTTAACTTATCAAGAGCCACTTGGCTGCTTGACTGGGGAGAGTTAGCTATGCTAGCTCGGTAGCTAAAATGTACAAGTGTAGAACGGGTCAGTAGCGACGCATGTTATTTAGCATGGAAAAATACTACTATGAGGTTCTGTCTTGTACCCCGGTTTAAAACGCACAGTAATGACTTTACTGTTATTTTTAATCCACTGATGAGGACAATGATCACAAGTAGGACAAGCATGCAAGTAGCATAACAACATAGCAGCTTCGCCTTTCGGTAAACTGATCAGCAAGGGGTTCTCAACACGTCACACACACCGACCACTGAGTGACGCCCCCACGCCACTGCACCACCTGATTTCATGTGAATGTACCCTTGGACTTTTGATCAGTGATCGGTAAAGGCCGAAACTGCTTCCACAAATCTGCGATTGGCCCAAATAATCATGATCGGAGCACTCTTAAATATGTTTGATGTGGATGTTTGATCGAACCAAAATAAATAGCTGTGTCGAGTTCAAACTTTGTGTGTTTACACAGTAGTGATAGTTATACTGGCATGAGTTCATTGTTGGTCCGGATCTGCACATGGGATTTGTTAAGAATAAATAGATTGTGACCGAAATTCAGAATTTCCCCAGATTCAATGTGAAAAATGTTAACCAAGTCTAAGAATGTGCATATAGGAAAAATAAAATGTAATTTCTTTCCTTTTCTTTTGCAGATAAACAGATACATGACTGCTCTCTAGACAAGCAAGAGGGCCGAGGGAGGCTGGAAGTGGAGGTCAAACCAGTGGAGCTGGCCCTTACTGAGGAACACATGAGCTGTGTGACTGGTATGGATCAGAGGCTTAGGTTGTTCAGATAAATTTAAAACTGCTCTTGTTCACAGTAGGTTAGATAAATGTTGTTAAAATTATAATGTTGACATAATGTCCAGTAGCCACGTTAGGAGTGTGGGCCAAGACCCAAGCAATGAGGGATTCGTTTTTTGTAAGGATCCACATCCATAAATTTGGAACTTTTCAAGATTTTCTCAAGACTGAAAAATCGACAGCGTTTCCTTTATGTCTTTTCTGGTTCCTGCTTTTTGATGGTGATTGCATCATTACAATGTCTTTTGGCTTTTCTTCTTTCGCAAGGTATACTTGAAGAGTCTCTACAACAATATGGCAGTTTGATCCCCATTCATGTGGATGACATCGTGGAGAAGCTTGAGGACATCTTCAGTGAGAGCTTCTCGCAGCCACACAGGTCAGGATAAATGTTAGGTCACTGCGCTGTCATTATGGATTCATTTATCTATTCTGTTCTTCGCTCACGATTCTGTGAAACAGAGAACAGCAGTTTCCTCACAAATGGCAAAGTTGGTGTGTTTATGTCTTTGTATGTGCATATGTGTGTTGATTGCACACATAGTGGGGGGATTGTTTAACTTGACGCTGTGTGTGTGAATTAATTACTGGCTTACTCATGTGTCTCCATTGGTTTTTGTTGTTCGTAGGAAAGCGGTGGTCCAGCACCTAATACAATCCTTCCAGCGCTCGTCGGGATCAACCCTGGCTAAAACATTCAGGGTCAACTACAAACGCCATGTTCTGACCATGGATGACCTTGGCACTCTGTATGGACAAAACTGGCTCAACGACCAGGTACATACACACTCACTGCCATTGTGTGTGTGTCCAAACACTGCACAGTGTGGACACACCGCCTACCCTATATTTTTATATCGAGTTTGCTTTTGATAATTATCAATAAATATGTTGATGTCTTTTTCCTTTACTTTCGTTGAAAGAGCATGTGAGCTAGAGGGGGAGAGAGGAACTGTTCTGTGTATTCTGTTTATGTCTGTGACATATTCTACAAATAGAGACATTAAAACTTTATTTAAACACTGGCATGATGTCAACATGACAGTCAACAGGAAAATGAAATGAAAAGCAAGGCGTTTTGCTACGCACATGAGCTGCACACACTGCAAGTGTGTTCAGGGTCCTTGTACTAGGCAACCAACGGATTTTCGTTTAGAAATGAGAAAAACCAAAATCGGGAAACAATCCATGATAAAAATCCAAAAAATTCCTATGGAACCCACCTGTGTCTGCAATGACATCCCCCTCAGGCGCATTCAAGTGCTAGGATTGGCCAGTCGTCCATGGGCCAGAACTGTTCAAGCACTCTGACTGGCCAGGCACCCACGGGGCGTCACGGGATGACAAGACAAAGCTATAGACTTGTGCTTTAGCAATTGTGCTACCCATTTTATGACTAGTGGTGGGCACAATACTGAGCTCTTGTACTTAATTAAAAGGAGCAATACCTTTGTGTAGAAATACTGTATTTGCAAAGTTAACTACTTTATTTCCTGGGTAAAGTTTTATCTTAATCATTAACATGACATCATAATTTATTTGTTGATTAGATTTTTTATTAAGCCTTCTAGACTTTAGTTATTTATCAAGTAGTCCCTACAGTTTTTGCCTCTGAAAGGGATCAATGTACAAGTTGGCACAAAATGGAAATCCCTCAAAACTCTACTTCACTACAATATTTGAGTAAACGTACTTAGTTACTTTCCACCACTACTTGTTATACAGAGGAGGGTTGGCTAGTATTGCGTAAGGGGATTTAGATACACCACTGGATTCTATAACTGTGCCTTTTTGTATCCTGTTGCTGTCATTTAACAAAGTTCTTGTGATATCTATAACAACAACGTGATGCCTGTATACTGGGAAAACCTAAATCCCTGCGCAGAAAATTTAGTTGTTCAGCACAGTGAAGCAGACTTCTTCATAAAGTAGCTGGTTCGCACTGCATTCTAGACATACGCACATGCAAAGCAAAGCAGCAGTCTCTCCTTCTCTTCCCTACCAAGATCAGTGCAGTTTTGCCAAAACAAAATGTATTCAAGTGTGATTAGTCCCTACACAAACAGGAAATGGTCTCAGATTGCAGAGATGTTGTTGTTTTGCAGAGAATCTGTCTTTACATATGACATCTTCCTTTGTTGTTATTTTCTGCAGGTTATGAACATGTATGGTGACCTGGTCATGGACTCTGTGCCAGAAAAGGTAAGGACATTTCAAAGTAAAAGTTCAATGATGAGTTGACTTGCCTCAAGAAAGTGCAGGACTGTGACTTGACTTGCTCATAAATTGGACCAAATTACTAACATAACATGTCTGGTTATGGGATATAATCTTCTGGAGACTGTGGCACCCCATAGGGATGGAAAGGCCCGAGATGTTGTATCCTGACCTTGTAGAACAAATTTGGTTTGACAGCTCAAAGCAAGCGTGCTAATAGAAAGGGATAACTTTTGTGCAGCTCTTTTATGTATGAAGTGTGAAGAGTTTAAAAAGGTTTTGGACTAAATTCAAAATGATGGGGAAAATGTCATTGAACAATGTGTCATCATCAAAGGATTCCAGGGAAAAAATGTTTTTTTTTTCCTGTCACATATTGTAGGACGTTAAATTGATCAAAGTTGATAGTGGGTGTAAGTGCAAGTTGAACAGTCTGGTAATTTCAGAAAATTACAACACATTACAGGAATGCAGCCTTTAAAACCAGGAAAAGACAAAACACTTTGGTATATACACGTAGACAGAAAGAGAGAGGAGCACAGTGCATCATGGGAGTTTCCCGGCACCATAGCTAAGGGCCTGTGCATGTCCTAACTATAGGCTTCATCAAAAAGGAATGTTTGAAGTGGGTACACTGGTAGGGTAGATTTGGTAATTAACAATGAATAATAATTAGGGCTGTCAAAGTTAACCTGGTATCACGCGTTAACGCAAAATCCAATGCATTGGACCCCGTAGTTTGGGAAATCAGGAAGCGATGCAGCGGTAACATTGTGGATGGCAGCAGAAACAAACGTCCTTGAGCAGAAATAAAAGGGTCTTTTGAATGGCAAGTTCAGTTTCAAAGCCCTGTCAGATGGTTCCTACGACAAGAACTAAGTCATTTGCATTTTCTGGCGATGTGATTGAGTTCACCATGTTATGCTTTCAGCATATTTTTTTAGCATGCAGTACCTTTTGAGGTTATTCTGGAGGATAATCTGGACAGTAATGATAATAATAAACACATTTGCATAAAGCCTGTATATATGTCCACACCCATGTTGAAAGGAGTATTACAAATTTGCGATTAATGACAAGTTGGCTTGCGATTAATCACAATTAAATATTTTAATCGATTGACAGCCCTAAAAATGACTTATAGTAATTATTAAAAATGAACAATAAAAATGATTGATATGAATTAATAATTACGGGGCACCACCCTGGAACTCCTGACCTTCACAACCAGCTGTTACCAAAATACACATGCACAGATGCATGTACAACTGCTCTGTTCAACACGATAGAATTAATCATGAGCAAAACTGATTAAAAATACTCTGGTTGCAAATGGTGTATGTGCTACACATGTGTCTGAGTCAAAGCAATCTGTTCACCAGAGGTGAGCGTCGTGAGCGTAGGTGTGTGCATGTGGGTTAGTAGAGAGGAGCAAGAGAGAATGAAAAAAAAAAACAATGCTCGGTCTGCAGCAACAAGGAGAATATGAAAGCAGAGAGACACGATACTCGCCTTTCTGTCACTCAGCGGTTGATGAACAAACTCAGGCTTCCACTGGTCATTGTTCCTTGATAAAATGCGGCTGATTGTGCCCTCATATGGCGGCAAAACTGAAGTGCAACACCACAGGCTCCTCAGGGCAGTGCAGCGTCATCTGACATGCCTCATATTCTGGGAGCTGGGAAGCTGGAAAAGGAATCTGTAATGGCTGAATGCTCGGTGGTGACAAATGACAAAACCAGTGTACCGCCACTTCAAATATCGCATATTGCCTATTTTTTCTGAAATGAAAATGGCATGATCCACGACAGGGATGTCAAAGTTTGATGTCTGAATGACAATTGACACCACAACTCAAACCAAACCAATGACAGACACGTCTTGATCCCTGCAGTACTATCATAGAATCATTGCTAACAAAGTGGATCCGCTAATTCAGTTTCAAACACACCTCATTTCCTATAACTTCTTCACAATCAAAGCTCCTTATTATTTAGTCATTTAAAAGCTTTTATTATGAAGCAGGAAACATTGCGTTTTCACCAGCAGTCAGCTGAAAGCAAACACAGTGAAACGGTAAAACAGCAGGACAAGATAAACCACAGAATCATCCAGCCCATTCTACTTTAATGTTCCTCTTGCTTTCAACATGCTATCGGTTAAAAACTGGGCCAAACTCACACACATAACCAACACAGCTGCCAGGATCACTGGTCACCCCACAACCAACCTTACAGAGCTGAACAATATGGCCATAACACACACTGCAACCTCAGTAGAACAGGGCATTACACATCCACTCAACACCACCACTCATCCCACATCAGGGCAAAGGTACAGAGCACTGAGGTGCAGAGGGACTTGTTTTGGGAAAAGCCTGATCTCCTCAGCTAAATCTGCCCTAAAATATATGTTACAGTGCTGTGAAAAGGAATTTCCCCTTGGGATGATTAAGTCTTAGTCAAGAAACATTCAAAATGTTATTGTCCACCTTCTAACTTATATTGGTAAATGCCCTGAGATATTTATGCGCCCATGATGTTGACAGGTTTTTCTTCATATGTTCAAGAAGTCCATTACAATGACGTAGTCTTTCACATGTAGCAAACTTAGAGCATGACAACCATTTCTTGTCATCTACCCTAATTTTTACTTTTCTCTGTTCTCTTCCTCAGGTTCACTTTTTCAACAGCTTCTTTTATGATAAGCTAAGGACAAAAGGCTATGAAGGAGTCAAGCGATGGACGAAAAATGTAAGTTGTCATCAGAACCTTAGTTCTTAGGCGGGATACTCTTTAAAGTTCAGGTTCTGAAAGACACGTTTTTTGTTTTGTGAATATATACCCATCTTGCCATTTTAAATCACAAAGTAAAATGAAAAAGTGACTGTTCATATAGCGCTTTTCTAGCCTTAGCGACAATTCATAGCGTTTTCAACAGCATCATAATGATGCGTTCAGTGACAATGGACATTTCCTGGAAAAGTGAGATTCAAATATCCTCCGGTGAGCTCTTTAACTAAGATGCACAAGAACTTATCCATCCATTTTCTGCCACACATCTGGGCCTGTGTTGGTGTGGAAGCAGGCTAAGAAAGGCAAACCAGAACTCTTATCTCTTATCCTATGTCCAGACCACCTCAATGGGATCGTTTCAGGGTCAGGAAGCAGCAGTTTAACTTAAGTTCCTGCTTGATGTCACTGCTCCTCATCCCATGTCAAAACATTTCATTTACATGTGTTATCTCTTCTATTCTTACCGTTTTGTCTCATCCTCTTATTTCACCGTCCTTTTCTCCTGTCAGGTTGACATTTTTCAGAAGGATCTCTTACTGATCCCCATTCACCTAGAGGTCCACTGGTCGCTGGTCAGTGTTGACATTCCCCGCCGATCCATCACTTACTTTGACTCTCAGCGGACCCTCAACAGACGCTGCCCAAAGGTAGGACTGCACGGCAACACCAAACCCTTACACTGGTAGATTATTTTTGATAAAAGAAATAAATGTAAAAGCCTCTCTTCTAGTTCTAGTGGGTTTTCAACAGGGGGTCTGTGATCCCTAGGGGTCCACAGAGTTACTGCAGGGGGGCAGTCAATTTCTTGTTTATTGATTGATTGTTAGGTTACTAACTAACTAACCTTCAGCTAACTGAAGCTAACTACATATTAGTGGAAAAATAATGGCCATCTAGCTGGACTATTGCAAGTGCATGGACCTTCCTGTTAGTGACAATGAATGGACTTTTTGAGGAAGAGACTCTGACATAGCTCTGCCTCAGAAACAACTGGAGAACCTACCATTGCCCCCGACTGCCCTTCACTCAGTCGTCATGCACCCGGAGAATAAGAACTGCCACATCAGAATGCTGTTTGCTGTTACTTCAGCTCAGCATTTAATAAATCCTCACCCATGAAACTGATTGGAAAACTTAACCGTATGGTCTTGACGACAACATCCTGCAACCGGATATTGGACTTTCTCTCAAGCAGACCCCAGAGAGTACAGATGGTACAGATCACACTCTACACCCATGACTGCAATCCCAGACATCAAGAGAACTCTATTGTGAAGTATGAGGAACGAAACCACCACCATCATCGGCCGCATTATAAACATCGATGAGAGTTTATGTTGGGAGGAAGTCGACAATCTTACAGAGTGGTGCACAGAGAACAATCTACTGCTCAAAAATTAGCAAAACCAACTTTTACAGATGAGCAATAGAAAGCAACCTGACTGGAAACATCACAAACTGGCCTGACAGGAAGGCTCCACAGTGGGTGATCAAAGCTGCCCAAAGCATCACTGGTACCTATCTACAGAGCATCAGTCCAAAGGGATACTGCTAGCTGGAAAAAGATACAGAAGCATCTGTGCCATACCACCAGACTACGGAGCAGTGTCATTCCCCGGGCTGAGCGATTCCTCAATTCATCATCAAAACTCAATTTTCTAAAATAGATTTAGCACAAAATAGCAGTTGTGTCCCTTTTTATCGCAGCATGGTCTCCATAATGAATAATGTGTGTCAAATAAAACGCATGACAATGCTGTAATGCATTGTCATTTCATTGAATCCTTTGTTGTTTGCTTTTTACAGCACATTTTTAAGTATCTGCAAGCGGAGGCCATCAAAAAAGACCAACAAGACTTTTTGACGGGATGGAAAGGCCTTTTCAAAATGGTACGACGCTTTGTTTACTTTTTGAGTTTCACACAGATTCAGGTTACTTAATTCACCCTTTACTTACAGCCACCTGCTTAAAGATTAAAATTCATTATCCCTGTTTGGAAAGTGGGTTGTTTCTGCTGCAATTTACATTACTACATATATAAATTATTACTATTACGTTTTGCATTCGAACAGTTGTGCTGTGTGTCACTAATGTGTTTTGCATTGAATGTTGCAGAATGTGGGTCGTCAAAACAATGACAGCGACTGTGGGGCTTTCGTGCTACAGGTGAGTTTCTAACGCCCATCTTCCATGTGAAGATAAACTTGAAAATGTAGTTTTTGGAAACAGACTGTGTTAAGAAACATCTGCTGCTAAAATTGTCAGGTAAGATAGCCCAGACACGTAATTTGGAACATGGAACCAAATGGAAATCAGATGGTGTGTAAATCCATTTGTTGTGACTTCTTCCAGTTAAGTAGGTGGTCCGTCACTGTTGCCCATTGCTTCCCACAGAATCAGACTTTAATGGCGGTGGCTGTCCAGCTGGGGTGCCATAGAGCATGCGCACTCGAGACTTCCACCGACCGAGTCGGCTAACTTCCAGTTTAGCGCTGAGCTAACTTGGTTGGGGATGAAATGTAATCTGGCGGCTCTTCTAGACTCTCCAAGACCGAACTGCCCAAATTCTGACAGTAAACGAGTCATTTCGTGGGGTTGTCAGGCTTTTAATCCCGTTTTACAGACGCCTTTTCACTATGTTAGCTTTTGGGGAAAAGTCCCCAGAGCATCACATGACGATGTAATTACACGGCTTGGCCACGACAGAAACTGGCTTCAAGGCCTGCAACCTTTGTGGGTGCTTGATCTAGACAATGAGGCTGGCTGTCTTCTTTGCAGAGGAAGTTATTTCTTCGTTCCACTGTATCAGAGTACATAACATCATGCTATTTACTGACGGGTGCGCTGTCAAAGGGCAGTGTGAATGGGGCTACTGATAACGGCACGCGCAGCTCCAAAAATAGAAAATCAATATGTGGCGGCTGATGTTGATATTGTGGCGGACGGCCACAAATAAACTAATGTTTGAGAAACGCTGTTTGTGTACAGACTGCTAAAAGAATGTGGTCATATGCAGCCCAGACCGCCTCTGACTGTGGTCTGCATGATCGTATCTCAAAGGTGTCCTCAATGTGTCTTGAGGGCATTCAGACCTGTACTTAAAGCTGTCCACTTGTGATTGGATCATTAAGGAGGGATGTTAACTAACAGGTCTGAACGGGGCCGGTGAAGCTGGTAGCTAACCATTGTAGGAAGGAATATCTACTGACTTGCGTGTTGCACTATTACAAATGTGTCAATAACTTTTTTCTCTCATTTCCCCCTCCCCATGTTTCAGTACTGCAAGTGTCTGGCACTAGGGCAGCCATTCAGCTTCGGCCAGCAGGATATGCCACGACTGAGGAGGCAAATGTACAAAGAACTGTGTCACTGCAAGCTCACCCTGTGACCCACACATATAACCCAGCCCCACCATCTACACCTGCTCCCACCCCTGACTCTAACAAGATGGAGGGATAATGATATAACAAGAAGAGGACAAGGGGAGCAAATGATTGACTGACAAGAGAGACTTTCCAAAAAAAAACTTAGTCTTTCTCTGCCAACATTCAGAGAATCGTGTTCTTCTATTGTAGGTGATGTAATTGTTTCACTTTGTTTTGTCTCTCTTTGCTTCCCTCTCTCCACCCTTTGAAAAATCAGATTTAATTTCCATGTTATAATTATTCCCTTGTGGTTGACAGAGGCCAAGACTAGCTTCCGTTTTGGAAAGTGTGCTCATCTACCATCCTATTGCAGTCAACTTGTATTTTTTCTGTCTAAATGGGAGCATGATGAAGATCGAGAAAAAACATCTAAAGAATCGAGTCCAGATGAAGGTTTGGGCCACAGTTATTCAAACCTGACTACTACTTTCATGTAAGATGCCTGTCCAGTGGTAGCGTGGGTGTACGGAAAAATGATTTGAACCAGTCTGTTTAAGCTTGTTGTTAAATAGTACCAGTGGATTTTCATGCCTTCTATCCAACCAGTCCATACGTTTATATTGTGTTCCATTCCAAATGTCAAAAGTGTGATCAGGCAATGTCTTGGAAAAACGAGTAGAAACACCCAACATGAAATATACTCCGCCAGGCTACAGCCAATGTGGTGTTCATGATGCTATCCATCAAGTCAGCAACATGATGTTTCTCACTGCTGTAAGACATGACATTCCCGATGTATAATATTTGTTTAACAGTTTCCCTACATGATGTTTATATGAATTTGAAAATGACGCTGAAAACGGAACCGAGAACGCTTAGTCAAGGCTGCCATGTTGACGTCAGTTACGGCTCCAGTGTGTGACGAGCCATTCTAGATTGCATTTCAGAATCGACACAACACCTTTGGAACACACCACTAATTGACCCACGTGCCAGAAACTTCCTCTACGCCCATCACTTTTTCCCAGTCATGCAGATAGAACATGTATGAACCTTACATCCTTGGATTAATGATCAAACAAGCCAGAATGACATATTGGCCCAAAGAAAGGGGTATCTTTACATTACATTTATCTTTTTCAGTGTTTTATCTCTGTCAGTAAATGTGTTGATATGCTTATTGCTTTAAACAAATTGTGTTAAGAAGGAGGACTACTAATTTGTGTTACTTCGGACTAAGTACCAACACGAGCCTCTGGTTAGTATTTCTTTGAAAGTTCGAGAGGCGTTTCGGTGAGGACCACAATCGCTACAACAGATCCAGTATGTCCACAATAGAGTTACAGTACCCTCCTCTTCTTTTTATAACGAAAGACTAATTTGTTGATAGCTGTGTGTTTTTGATTCTTTTTCTTCTTTTTTTTTAACAGGAGTTGATGCAACAGAGTTGACAGTTTTATATATCTTCTACAATGCATCATGGTTGCTAAAAATAAAAATACACAGCAAACAAGGGATTGTGCATTTTTATCAATGATACCGCATTGGTTACGCTGATATGATCGACATGTTAGCCTGACTCCAATGGTGGAATGAAAAGTAGTAAGTTGCTCAAAGCAACAAAATGTAACTTTGTGGAGAAAGATGGTTGACTGTCGAGTGTTATCCTCAGGTTGTCAAATACAGACGCTTTTGATTGGCGACGAGCCCGAGCCACCAACGCCAAGTGTCAGTATTGAATGACCTGAGGATGAGAATTAAAAGTCAACTATCTTTTGCCTGAGAGTTTTGCTGCAACTTTGTTGCTTCAAGTACACGAATGGGGGGACTTGAGAATTTCCATTTCGTGCCACTTAATACCTTCACTCCACTGCACTCAGACGGACGGAAACATACTTTTTACTCATCAATTTATCTGACAGCTATAGTTACAGGTGACTTTCAAATTTAGATTTTAACATAAAATAAATGCATGATGGACTTCTGAACTATACTTCATTGGTACCCACCTAGTACCCAACAGTATTATATTAGAAAGTACAAATTAGCTCTGTGGAGCTACAGTAGGCTGTCAAGGTGAATGCCACATAACTGCAATGTTGACAGTTCAAATCTGGCAAGGGGATGTGATCACTGGGATTACTCCCAGTGGTTTCAGTCTTTTAATGCTATTTTGTCTTTACACTGATCGCATAAAATAAGACGGGTAGCGCAGTAAAAGAGACTTTGACATAAATCTAAGGTTTCCGACAGTAATTGAACCATAAATGTGGTGATTACACTGTTTGCATCTGTATCTTCACCCTAACCTTGTAATTTTTGGACAGGACAAACGAATAAATAAAGAAACAAACAAACCAAAAAGAATATACACGATCAGAAAATCATGCACTAAATATTTTGTGTGCTACTAGAACAGGGACCGCAGGTTAAGGCCAGGCAGTTTAGGATAATGGTGCAGCGATTGGGGGCGCGCTACCATCAGGAACGATATCCAACTGAGGGGAACTGACGTGCTCTACAAAGGGTAGCCAAATTTGCCAAAATGTAATGTTGGAGCCACAAAGAGAATTTTTTTTATTTACTCCAATTTAATTTAACGTCTTTTATCCAATGACTATGGGAGGGGAGATTGGGACTCTTCCAATGCATCAGAATTACAAGCCCTGCTAATAGTGTGAGAAAAGCAACAAGTTCAGCAAAGTAGGGTGGCAGTGAGTGGTCAGTAGGCAGGACACCAAAGAGGCCAACCAAGGGGTGACGGGTTGATGTGATGGCTGAGAGTGAATTAAAAGACAGATTTCCAGAACACAGACGAAGAAGGACCAAGTCCAAAACATATGGATGAGGTCCGAGGTGACATTTATCTCAATTTGGGTTGATTTTAGGGTAGACACGAGCTCAACACTGGGAAGACCAAAGACCAGTAGACCTCACTGTGCACTGTGCAATAACAACTCTATACATATACTAATTTCTCATTTTGGTTTGCACTAACTGGGCAATTTTCATACTAATATGTATTATTTATTAATAACAATACACTGCACACTGTTTATATTTGTACATATTATGTATATATACGAGTCTATTTCTATTTCTATTACTGCTCTAACTCTTCCTCTTACCTTTTTATTATATTGTTTATTTTTCGCTATTATTATTGTTTATTGTTATATTGAACTGTCCTTTGGCCACAGTGACGCACAAATGTCCCTGTTTGTGGGACTAATAAAGGAGTTTCTGATTTCTGATTTAGGCAAAATATAATGGAAACTAAGAAATAACTTAGTAATAACTAACCTTTAATGCCCTGTGCAGCAAAAGTCATTTGGTCATACAAAGGCGGCGTGCTACTGAATCCGAATGGCAAAATATATGTTGCGAGCTAAGCGGCAGAATAGAAACATTTATTTTTTTTTTAGGTTCACTGGACCTCGTATCAAAATTTTAGACTACCTCTCAGCATTGGTAACATGTTCCACACTGTCCCACACAAACATAGTCTTTGTCCCACATTTGGTTTGTTAGGATCTGGTCACCCTACTTTGACGATCTAAAGAATCAAGTACATTTTGATATCTCAGTCCATTTTGAAATTACACGTTTTAAAACTTGTGTCTTAAATTGAATCTAACATGAAAGCGCATTCATCAAAATTGGCTTAAGAAGTGACTGTAACCAGATGCAGTCCTAGTATATTCTGCCACTAGGGCGACAAATGTGTAAAATTTATACTCTGTAATTGGCTACACAGATTTGTATCAAACTGAGTTTGCACGATCCAGGATCATTTCTATGCATCTGTCATTGACCTCAATATTGCTGTCACCACACACTGGCTCCAAAGCAAGATTCGGTGACAGATAGTCAATAGATATTCAGTTCTCCTTTGTTCTCTGCTCTTCTCCACCTCTCTCCCCTAAGGGCTGCCTGCCCTCAGGGTCTCTTCTTCTGGATTCTTCTGGGCCTAACAGCTGTAAGCTACATTTCCAACAGGCCCAAGGAACTTCTCACCACAGCGACACGAGGTCCTGCTAGTATTCTATGTCAGTTATCACCAGCAGCTGCGACACAAAGCTTGCCAACTAACTCCACAATCTGAGGAACACAAAGTTAGCTAGTACCGAGCTGCTATCCTTGCAAAGGAAAGGAGCGACCAGTTTCCTCCGTCCGCTGTCTTTCATCAGACCTTGCACAGCAAGAACAGCATTGTTCAACATTGGAATTCAAATTTTCTCCTGCTTGGCTCATCAGCCAAGGAACCACCAGCACCTTTTCTTCAAAGAATGGTAACACTGAACTGGGCCTAGATAGCACACAGCATAGCATAGCACGGCTAAGCACTGGACTTTTAACTCTGGTTGCTGTAATGCACATGTGTTCAATTTATGTGTTTGTTCACTGTTTCTGGCAAATTATGATCTCAGGTCAGGTAGTTTGCTTTCCTAGACAGCTAATTTGACCTTAGTTGAATTTTGCTTCACACAGACTCGGGGTCTAACGATCTTCTCTAACCTGGCATCACACACACACATACACACACGCAGTCCTTCAGCCTGGGGAATATCACACCCACACCCACCCCATGTGATGCCAGTGAGCACATGATGGGAGCACCGCCATTGTTCCTTTGTTCTCTCCTGTCAATGAAACAAGTGGCGATCCATCATCTCGGACCCGAGTCCAAACCTTTGATCAGCTACCTTGTAGTCCCTTTTGATCAGCCATTTTGTTTGTAGTCTTCCTTTGTCCATGCCGTGTGGTGTGGTACTTTGAACCCTAGCCACCATTTTGCTTTTGTTCTTCCACACACACACACACACACACATACACACCTGTATATGGTACAGTTAGTTAGATTGTGTGTTTTCATTATTTGTGTTAAAAATAAAGGCTTTTGAACCTTCATGCTGTCTATTTAATATTTTACAAGAGTGAATGTTATCTCTAATCTGTCAAGGACTCCAAAATCCTTTGACCATTACTAGCAGCTGGTAGCTGGTCATTTTGGTTGTAGTTATGTTGTGTTAGTTAGGTTAATTATTAATCTGAGTCACAAACTGACAGTTTAGTACCTTTTTTATGAGACTGATTTGGTGAATTGGCTATCTTTTCCCTTCTTCAATGGTGGTGCCCCGAGGTGATCTAATGTAAACTGGATCTTATAATTTATCATGAATAATTATCCCTGATAATCATTAATTATTCAAACAGTCAAATTTAACCCCAAACTCCCTATTAATGTTGCACGAAGCACAACACTCTGCATTTGTAAAATATGCTGTTCTGCTTCCATTAGACTAAACTAATGTTCAGTTGTGACATGTCAAAAATAGTTGCAGATATGTCAAACATCATAATTACTACGGTTGCTCATCCAAGGCTTCCCATTTGGTATTGGCCTAGCAACGCATTTGAACAGCATTTGAACAGTGTTAGCAGAAGAAAATGCCATTAAATAAAGAGTTTATAAACATGGAATTTGTGGCGATCAACATTTTTTTCACTTGATAACCAGATGTCAATGCAGGGACTTGCCCCCATTGGATGAGTTGTGGTAGAAATTCATAGCATATTGCAAAGGTTTTGTCTGAAGACCTTGACCTATGACAAAGCTTGGATGGTTTTGGGACAGAGATCTCTTTTAGTAAAATTAGTTGAAAATCCATGGTCCATTTTCTGCGGACAGCTCCCGTCGTGCACAGGCTGCAGCGTTAAAAACCCTGTCAGAAATCCTCAGTGTGCTCTGACATCCCGGTTAAATCACAGGTGTGGCTCTGCCCAACTCGGCCGGTTAAACTGGCGATGGAAAAGCAAATCGCCGGCGGTCCTAACCAGCTGCGAACGACAGCCTCCCTCGAGGAGTGAACACAGCCACGCAAAATACAGCAGTACGCTCCCCAGACATACACACAATGCCTGTCTCTTCCCTTTTCGGTCTGAGAGTCCCACGGTTGTGCATCGTCACAGCTGCAGCTCGTTAGTTCATCCAATGGGGGCAAGTTGAGCAGTTCACCATTCACATCACACTTTCCCCTCTCCTGACAAATGAGACTCGTCCTTGAGTCACTACATTGACATCCGGTTATCTTGAGGCCAGGCAGGTGGCTTTGCGATGTTGCACGGGCCGTCCACTGGGATTGCCCTTTCCTCTTCGTTGGAAGCAGGATGCAGATGTAACCTCAGGACGGAGGCCCGACATGCAGGTTACATGTCCCCATGTAAGCTTGGCGATGATGGTGGATCCAACCTGGATCAAACTGGACCTCTGAACGCTGCCGCCTTGAAGGTCTGGTCGGCCTTATTTCTGGTTGGACAGCCCTCCTGGACACTGGATTTCTTGTCACTGCCAAAGGAGAAGTAAAGGGCTTCAGTCTGTTGAAAAGCACCACACGCTCAAGGCCTCCCTCTACTGCTTCCTAGCCTCATTCTACAACCAGATTGACTTGCCCTCAGTACAATACTGGAAATTATAAGAAGGAAAGAATTATTTTTAGAAAATTATAATTATTTCATGTTCCATAGATTGGATAGATAGATGTCATATAAAATTGTTGAAAAAATACAAAGGCCCTAATATGTCAATGTGTTTTAACAATGTGTTTTAACCACACCCCAAAGTTCAGAAAAGAAGCCATTTGAAAGTATAAATGTGGGACTTTAATTGTAGAAATGCTTGATTTTGAGTTCTTATGTTGTCACAGTTGTCCTTAATAGAATTATTTCAGCCACTGTCTGGATCGTTTTTTTCCTGCAACCCAACATCGAAGAATAAAGTAATGTCCCTTACATTTTTGAGGGATTTTTAATTTAGAAAAAGGGACACATATAACATGTTTGTATTGTACAAATTGTATTGTATTTGGTGTGCTCAGGTAAAGATTTTTATAGCCTCTCTTCAGGCAAGACTGTCATACAAGAAACTGAGTTTTGCTTTGCTGTACCAACTTTTATGTCAGAACTATTTCAAATGAATTAACAAAAATGAATCAGTGAAACAATACATGGAAAATCTGGCATATGGCGCAGGAGAGCAGGAGGAAGCCAATGCAGATGGAGGAACATAAATGTATGTGGTGGTGGGGTGCTTAGAAGAGGTGCGAGATTGAAGGACAGAAAACTAAGAAAGAAGTTAGAGTGACACAGTTTGTCTGCCAATTCACTGAACAATAGCTTCATCAATAGCCCAGCTATTCTTTAAGAAATAACTAACTTTGGAATATACTGAGTTGATGATAAACTGAAGCCGTTCCACCAAGTCATCAATGCATTTTACCAGAGACGTTATAGATGCTTTCCAATTTTAACAAGGGGGAACCAGTATTTTTCACTATTTCAACTATCCCTTTCACAACCCGACTCTACAGTGGCATCTATGTCGACATCATGATTTCCAACACTGGAAAGATGATTTCATTCTCAGTAAAAACTTTGCTTTGCAGTCATATCAGTCTTAAAATCTTTCCATGAATCGTTTGTGTTTTCAACCTCTCTGACCCAGAAATCCGTTAGCAGTTTTGCACATTCCATCACCTCAGAGTCTATGGGGTTTTTTAAGTAGTTTTTTGGTTGTGTGCCTGAAATAAGGTCTGTGGTTACCATAGGGCTTAAGATATTTGTTACATTTGTTCTAAAACACAAAATAATTCATTAAATGTCCCACAATTTAATTATTCAAACAGTGGTTGCTAACATGTTGCTAAATGAGGCTACAGAAGTTGTCACTGACATTAAACATCACCATGGAGACTCATCTATTTACTAGTCCGTCTTTAGAGGTGGACTTCAGTTGTAAATTACTCTAACTCTGACTTTACAACAGGTTGATAATCAATTCACCGTGGCAGTGACATTTAAGTCATGCAACCCCAATGTAGCCTGTTTTTTGGCCTAACATCAACTTTTTTTCCTTCTAGCTATTTAATTTATGCTTTGGAAATAACAAAAGTGGTGTTAATCTGTGAGGATTATCTTACTGAGCAAAGCATGTAAATATCATAAACTTGTGTTTGCCACAGATCTTATTTTCGGCGAAATTCAAAAATCCTATTCAAAGATTCCCAAAGCTTATGTCGAGCGAACCAGGACGACCCTAACTCCTAACTTAACCCTACTAAAATATGTCATCCCTACACCACTCCAATGTTTTGACTAGTTAAATACTGAATAAGAGATGTTTGCAATTGTGATTTGAGGTATCTCTACCACAGAGATATCTTTAATTGAGTTTTGACTAGTCAAAACTAGTTTTGACTAGTCAAAACTCAATTACAGATACCTCTACCTGTTATTTTGACTAGTCAAAATGACTTCATTAATATCTTTAACAAAATGTTGACTGGTCACAATGTACCAACGACTAGTCAATATGACATTGTAAATAACTGTAATCTTAATTCCAGATAATCATATTATGTCACTAAATGTTAAATAGAGTTTATAGTTAACCCGCAGATAGGTTGCACGTTAACTCCACCCATCTGGCATTCTTCCGCTCAAACTAACCGATCCGCCCATTTTTACATGACGTACAAAATGGCCAATCCCGAGTCTCGGTGGGCGGGACTACAGCAAAATGACGGCGATCTGTGGCAATGAGAGAGCCTCTTTGTGTGTTGTCATCGTATATAAGACATTTCTGCCGCAGTTTCTTTCTTTGGAATTATGTCGGCTGAATATGACAATAGGTGAGGAAAACATTTTATGTTTTTAAAGGGATTCCGCGTTACAAAATTCGACCCGCTTTTCGCGTCGAGAGGTTTGTCTTTGTTATGGATGGTCCCGCGATGTAGACATTGAGTGAAAACTGGCTCGAAGAAATTTCTGTGCTCGGGGAAAAAAAAAAACGGTAACGCAAAAGGGCCTGCCGATAGCCTCCATCAGACTAACGTCACAGGCCTTCACTGTAGTCGCCAGTACGTTGACTATTATTAGTACTCGGTTTTGCCAGGGCCCAAGTATGCTTTGCATTCTAACGAGTTTGTTTCGGGTGGCATGAATGTTGGCGATCGCTCTAAGTAACGTAACCGATGAAGGAAGCTAAGTGGCAAATTAAATGGCTACCGGCGCCACGGGTAGCACGTGAACTAGCGTGGGCTAATGTTGGGCCTTCCGAATTTCTATTTTCTGCGATCCTGGCGCTAAAAGCCTCTTATCGATCGTTGTAGTATGTGGGAGCTGTTGAGTTCCCGGCTTGTCGAACGGCCGAATAAAGCTCTTGGAGCTGGCGGTGTAAATGTAGAGAGATTCGTTAATTTTGTTTCAAGCGGCGCACATGGTCGGAGTAGTTCGTCGCGGCTCGGACAAAGCCGGTAGCGTAGGCCTCAAAAGTGCCGTTGGAAGCTTTCGGCCCCGACGTCGCTGTCGCTTTAGTATAAGCTAGCTTCGTGAAAAGCAACTGCGTGGTTTGTGTCCGCGTGCCCATTGTTAACGGGTAAAGCTGACTTGACAAGTACAGAACGGGGCCACAAAAGGCGAGCGAGGCCTGTTGGCGGTGGCTACAGCGGGGTTGGGCGACAACGGCGCCGCTTGTATTGTTACCATCAGGAATTTTCCATTCGCATTAAACTACTTATTAAAAATCTATCCACAATTAGTTGAACGGTAAATTAAGTCGCGTGTTGGAACGGTAGTATGTATTTCGTAACGGTAAGCTCGCAATTCCGTGGCCCCGCTTCAGACTTTTCATTCCTGACCGGAGAATCGACCATCTTGAAATGTATGTAACGGTAGTAAAAATGGCGGACTATTAAGTGCGTTTGCTTTCAGGCACAAGGGGGGTGGAACGGGAAAATGATTTTATCGAAGTCTCAAATTGTAGTAGCCCTTACGTTATTGTTTGCCATACGTACGTGGTGGCATTATGATCGTGAGATACTAATGGTAAAGGCGCTGGCAGATTAAACGGCACAGCTATTGTGCTCTAGGGGACGCAGAGGCGGATTGTGAACGGGCGTGTTTCTGGTAGATCAATGTTCAGCTATGATCCAGTGTGGCGCTAAAGGAGTGGGCTCGCAAGGAAAAACGTCTCATTACCTTTTATTGTCTTGTCATTCACAGTGACAATGGCCCGGAAGGCATGGAGCCAGATGGGATCATTGAGGTGAGTCCTCTGCCTTAACCTTACACCACAGTAAATCTCCCATACAGGATGACTGTACATGTTTAAAGACAGTCCATTTTGCCAGACATTGCAATATAATTACAGATGGTTGGATTGATCATGAATCATTCTTTTCACTGAAGACTACTAAAATC
The DNA here is from genome assembly GCA_039737535.1 of Lagodon rhomboides. Classification (NCBI taxonomy): domain Eukaryota; kingdom Metazoa; phylum Chordata; class Actinopteri; order Spariformes; family Sparidae; genus Lagodon; species Lagodon rhomboides. The sequence continues at coordinate 12,839,559 of CM077806.1, forward strand.
ATGTTTTTTACACACATTTGCAACTTGCAGCGTCTATTTGTCGAGTCATTGTTATCATTTAAGTGTTTTTCCATTCGTAACTTTGTTTTTGCCTTGTTCCTCGCCCCACAGAGCAACTGGAATGAGATCGTGGACAGTTTTGATGAGATGAGCCTGCGCGAGGCTCTGCTCAGGGGAATCTATGCCTATGGTTTTGAGAAGCCTTCAGCTATCCAGCAGAGGGCCATTGTCCCTTGTATCAAGGGTAAGTAAGACATGTTATATACTAAAATAACAAATCTGACAGCTGGAATCACCACGAAGGTTGTTTAGAATGAGGAATTCTGGGTATTTAGTTGAAATGCAGTTCACACCTGAACATTCTTGGTCTTTGAATACTCAAGCACTCAATAATTAAATGCTAAGGACAACATCCCAATCAATGGTTTACAGCAATATTTTGTAATTATATAAAACCTATTTAATAATGCACAAACACAACCATATTGTGCAACACATCCCCAAGTAGCCCATCATTTTTGATGACTTACTGAAGATGTGTCAAAAGCCAAATTGAATTGTGGATGGATTTGGAGAATCGAGACATCCCTTTTTTATATACTCTCTGCTTTTTGTTGCCTCACTCCCCTCATATCATGTGCAGTGCATTCCACAGGTTTGAGAGCAGTTGTGAATAAGAACTGCTGTATAATGATGAAACCCATGCGTGTCAACTGACTTTGTAAACCCCTACGTGTTGTTGCTCTGGTCGGCGTTCTGCTGGCTTGAGCACTCAGCACGATAGGGGTCCAGAGGCATGATCTTAATCACTTCTGAATACAGCATCCATTAGACCTCCTGAAATTGAGTAATTGACTTGACAGCTGAGTCTTAACAGTAAAATGAGTCTCTCCTCTAAACTTTAAATGTACAGTATTTGGTTTGCAAAGGCAATTATCCAGTCATTAAATAAAAACCACCAGAAACCACTGCCTTATTTGAAGAAATCTAGATAACTCTAGTGCGTGCAGTGTAAATTGTCCAGGTGCTGCATTGCCCTTTTCAGTTTTTTTGTTTTTTTTGGTTCAGTCATCACTTTATTTACCACTCAAAATTGTTTGACATCTATGACTCTATTTTAAACTATATGAAATGGGAATTGAAATTCCATCTTAGCCCTACTGCACCATATTTTTTTTTCCTTACTTACTTTTCATCAACTAAAGGAAAGAAGATTGAATATGATAAAGATAACCAATAAAGGTGCCCATGTGTGAACCTTGATGAAGATGATCAAGATGTTGTGCCATAACCTGTGGTGAATTGGACAAAGTGTAGATGAATCGGGTTTGTAAATCTTTGTTTTTGTTTTTTTTTAGGTTACGATGTGATTGCTCAGGCCCAGTCTGGAACCGGAAAAACCGCCACATTTGCCATTTCTATCCTCCAGCAGATTGATGTGGAACTGAAAGACACTCAGGCTCTGGTCCTGGCTCCCACAAGGGAGCTGGCTCAGCAGGTAGGCTCACTGTCAACGCAATGTGGGGGAAAACCTGCCTCGACTGTTTGAGGTCTTGTGTTTCAGAAATTCATAATAAAGATTTTGGATTTAAAATGCGTACCAAGGGCATATAGTTGAAGCATTCTGCTCAACTTAGAGGGTGGGCATGGCTTTAGGAACGTGATAAACTGTTAAAAGGCTTGTTGATTGTCAGGCTGCACTCTGTAGTAACTGTTTAATATGATTAGTAGGTTGAACATGTTCCACCCAGGACAGTGGATGGCATTAATGGTTAATTTATCACCATCCTGTTGCTGCTGCTAGCAAAATTTTCAGCAAACCTTTATTTACAGCTGTTGTGGATGATCTCATTTACAATGATTACAAGCTAAGTTTAAAAACCAGACAAAATATGAAAAGTCAGTTAAAACTTGCATGTTAATGGCTCACTGTTCAGAATCGGCACAAAGATTGGACTTCACTTCCATGAAGAGACCGCGTCAATTTTTGTAAATGGTATAGAGGATTTAATCCAAAACTGAACCTTGAACAACTCTAGTTACCAGCAAGAAATCAGATCAGACACTCCCAGACTTTTGGTTTGATCTCACTCAAGAGTCAACATGCATCTTGTGACATACCTAGTTTGAGTGTTCATGAATGTACATAAATTAATGAAGTATTCCGTTTCCTTCTATAGATCCAGAAGGTGGTGCTGGCCCTGGGTGACTACATGGGCGCCAGTTGCTATGCCTGTATTGGAGGGACCAACATTCGCTGTGAAGTTCAGAAGCTGTTGGCTGAAGCCCCTCACATTGTGGTGGGAACCCCTGGCCGTGTCTTCGACATGTTGACTCGCAGGAACATCTGTAAGTCCTTGTGCATATCAAACCTTACAAATGCTGACTTTTTATTTATTGAAATAGTTTCTCAACTTAAATTTCAGTAAATGTCTTGCCCACGGCTATGTGATATGACTATATAATAGATTCAAGTGAGATTAGCTTTAGCTGTAGCAGCTTAGTCTTGTGTGAAGTCAGCAGTTATAATTTTGTCTCCTGAGCATATTTAAATACTTTATATGCCTGTAAATGTGAACTCGCATGTCTTATGTTTAGTATGTGAACCTAACCTCTGTTGGCACATTAATGGGAATCCCCTTTGTGTTCTCATCGGCGATCAAAGGCATGCTGTAATATTTTCTCGTAGACGGTATGCAGTTCACATGATGTACTGTTTTAGTAAACAAGGTGGCAAGTTCTGGGGAGACCTCTATCTTTACTCTAAGAATGCACACTGAAGTACTGAAATTTGATACAGAGACCAAGAAAATTGTAATAGGTGTATTTCTCCAAATCCATAAATTTGGAAAATTGTCGCCATGCAAGCTGAAAATGTAGTAGGGGAGATGGAGGCTTTACTTGTGGTGTGATGAACTGATGATATTCTACAGGAGAGTCTGACCAAACTCACATCTTTATGCACAATTGGAAAGTGCTGCTGTATAATGACGAAACCCATGCGTGTCAACTGACTCTGTAAACCCCTACGTGTTGTTACTCTAGTTGGCGTTCTGCTAGCTTGAGCACTCAGCGCAGTAGGGGCCCAGAGACATGATCATAAATCACTTCTGAATACAGCATCCATCAGACCTCCTGAAATGGAGTCATTGTCTTACCAGTAGAATGAGTCTCTTTAAAGTTTAAATGTACAGTATTTGGAAACTTATTGTATCATATTTGAAACTGCATTCTATAAAAGTTGATGCAGATTTTTCAAGTGTTTTTGGGTCTCATGAAGTGATTCGAATGCATCAGCTGTTGCACCAACTGGACTTCCTGGACTATATTATGGTCTCACCAGTACTTTAGTGGAGTATTAATCAAAGTCCACCTTTTTTGAAGGGGAGGTCATCAGTTAAGCCATAATTTGAAACCACTATGTCGTGGGAAGTTAAAGCTTGCTTAGCTTTATAGTCTAGCTTACTAGAGGAGCTTGACCTCTAGTAAGCTAGCCTATGTTTTATCCCTCTACTGCCTTTTCAAAAGGGAATATGGCGCCTTTATTCCGCCTCACCATCTGTATGTTTGTTGTAGGCAGAATAGGGCGACTGTTTTATTTAATGTGGAAAACTACCTGTGGCCTGGTCGTCCCTACCATGTTGTTGTTGCAAAATAATGGCATCAATATGCTTAACAGCTTGAGACATTTTAGATTTTCAGGTGGAAACATGCCCTTACATGCTGCATGTTCCATCATGTGTCTTGTTTTTGCAATGCCACCGTGCTGTATGAAGATTCACAGGGGAACAGGGTTGTGCTGGCACTGCTTGGTCCATTGTGACCAAATTGCATGGAGGCGGTTTCAAAACACTGTCTAGACCAGCATTTTATGACTTTTTTTTTTTTTTAAATGATAAAATTCTGTTCACACGAACATGCTGGTATTAACAGGAAGCAGATGGTTTACCCTGTGGTTGGTTGCGTACTATCAGAAAATACAATGAATGCTTTTTACTTAATTCGTGGAAAAGGGACAAATGATGTTCCAGGAAAAGGTGACTGTTCTCACAAAATCCTCCCACATTTTTTAAACAGCTGATTTTGTCCCTTTTCCTTTGTATTTTCAACGTACGCTTGTCTTTCTAAATATTATAATTCCATCAGTGCAAACTGATTATGGGTTATGATATTGTAATAGAGTTCGCACCTGCCATTGATGCTACATGCGTCAAGACCTGATTAGGGGATAAAACATGGGTGTCACTGATTTCAGAAAATATCAGTTTCTGCCCATCCATGTGCTTTGTACGTGTGTTTGTGTATGTCTAGGTCATTATCACTTACATTTATGATGACATTTCAAAGGCTTGATGTAAGAATATTAAAGGACAAAACTATATTCACTGGTTTGTTATACTTTTTTTCAGCTTCGAAGCACATTAAAATGTTTGTGTTGGACGAGGCCGACGAGATGCTTAGTCGAGGGTTCAAGGACCAGATCTATGACATCTTCCTGAAACTGGGCCCCAGCACACAGGTAAGAGCTGACCAGCTGTCATACTGAATTCCATTTAAATTCTCTTAACACTTGAGGTGAGCCATTTGAAACTACTGGCACCTTGACAAATCTTTAAATTGCTTTCAGTTGGCCTCTGCAAAGGGCTTACGTATGAGCAGTTTTTAACAAGTCCTCCCATGTCTGTCCCTAAGGTTGTCCTGCTGTCGGCCACCATGCCAGCTGACGTTTTGGAGGTCACAAAGAAATTCATGCGTGAGCCTGTCCGAATCCTGGTAAAGAAGGAGGAGCTGACCCTCGAGGGTATCCGCCAGTTCTACATCAATGTGGAGAAAGAGGTGGGGAAACATTATCCAGTTGATATGGAGTTTATATCTTTTTTTTCTATTTTCTGATTTAAGTCATTCAAAAGTTTGTATTTAAAATGATTTAAGGTGCATTGTAGTCTCTAATGGACAAAATACTCTGCCAGTTAAATGGGTGCACTTTACATTAATTGCTGGACTGTTTGTATTGGATTCGTTAGCTTTAGCTCGGTGTACTAGTGTGGCAGCGGAGTGTAATGGATCCAGATGTTCAAGGACATGCATTGTATATTCATCTTTGTGTCTCACCTGGTTGTGGTCCTCAGGACTGGAAGCTGGACACACTGTGTGACCTGTACGAGACCTTGACCATCACACAAGCGGTCATCTTCATCAACACAAGGAGGAAAGTAGACTGGCTCACTGAGAAGCTGCATGCCAGAGACTTCACCGTCTCTGCTCTGGTAAGAGCCTCATCCTGTGGTAATTTCTACTCCTTCTCTCCAGGTCAATGTTCTTTCGTTGCAGCTGAAAGTGTTTGAAGAGCTCTCTGACAAATTAACTCGTCAGACAGGTTTATATACAAATACCTTTTGTTTAAACCTGGCTCCAGTTTATGTTGGCATTTATGATTAGTATGTGAGTGAATTGCTGTTGATGAGCAACTTTGAGCTTTTCTCAGTATTTTTGTTAACTTGATTTGTAGTCTAAATTTAAAAATTCAGTAGCCAAAATGAAACAATGCAATACTACTGAAGTAGAATTGGCATAGTCATGAATCATCCAAAGCAAAAAGCAGAAGCACTCATTTTATGTTGAAATTAAACCCAATGCAAATGGGGAACCGGATGACATCAATGAGGAAAGAGTCTGTGACCTGACTGAACAAGTGGAGGTTTAACAGTTCCTGAACTCTCCCCTGATGGAACATCTTGATGAATGATTGTGCACATTGAACACGTTGCATTTCCGGTGACTAGTCGACTCCAAAATAAGTCGACTCATGTTTCACCAGTTAAATGCGTTTAATATGAAGCTCCAGTTGTCTACTAGGATGTGACTATTGGAGCGACGTCACACTGGTTCAGTCTGTAGAAATGACCATCTTGTGCATGTAGGTCAGAGCAGTATTAAGATGTTTGGGGAGTTTTCATACATATTGATTCTATTTGAAATGATTCGTGTGTCAGTTTCCTTGACAACTTAAGATCTGCCACAGACGATGCCTGTTCCATTTTGAGAAAATTGTGGATTTTCTGAAAATGGTTCAAAGAAATTCAAAATGGGACTTTGAGAAACCATCGGCAAAACAGTGACTGTAGGCCCAGCTGTATTTGAGACGGTTGCACAAACTAAACGAGTTACCCTGCCATCTTGAGGAAGTGTCATTTTGTGTCAGAGTAGATGGAAAACAAAATGGGGCTCCAGCAGTGTACGACACTTCTTGCTCGCTCAGTTCTTGTGCACAATCTTTGTTCTTGGTGTGATTTAAATATTACATTGAGACAACAAAAGATTAAATGACTACACTTCAGTGCAACGGCTAAAGTGAGTGTACTGTAGACTTGCCTTCTCCATTTGCTTTGTCTCACTTGTATCCTCCCGTCTTGTCTTGCAGCACGGTGACATGGACCAGAAGGAGAGAGACTTGATCATGAGGGAGTTCCGCTCTGGCTCCAGTCGAGTCCTGATTACCACTGACCTGCTGGTATGTACAGTAACAGCCTTTCAGTGTTTGCGATGCCATGCTTTTATTTTGATGTTGCTTTTCTTCTTAGTCTGGGTTTTACCAAATGTAGTGGGGATGTCAGGCTAACAAACGCCAGGTTTACCTTGAATATAAGTACTTTGTGCAGGCCAAGGTTCCCTCTCCTCCCATCTGCAGTGTTGGTGAAGGACTGAATGTTCTTTGGTAAAGGATTCTAACTGCCCTCCACTGTGACTTGGTTTTTAAGTCCATGACTCACAACTAATTGGCAGATTACACTCAGTCTTGTCTTTTTTTAAAAAAAATGTTATTGAAAGGAAATCAATGAGTTCTGGGAACACAACAGTAATGCACATGTGTCTTTAACTTGTATTCTAAACTGACTGCGATGTAACTGATCGTTATGTTCCTCCTCAGGCCAGAGGTATTGATGTCCAGCAGGTGTCCCTGGTCATCAACTATGACCTGCCAACCAATAGGGAAAACTATATCCACAGGTAAAAACACTAAGTGTGCCATGTATATCACTTGTAGCACTTCCCTTACAATTGTAGTGTTTCATACAAAGAAATCGGTTTTACATAATGACTGAAGTTGGTTGATTGGATAATGCAACGCTGCTTCACTTGAGGCTTTTCTCTATGAACACAATTTTCTTAATGACACAGGACAGGTTTTATTTGATTGCATGATGAGCAGTGATTCAGAAAGTTGGTAACTGTTAATGTCAGTCTCCACAATTGTCATTCAAAGTGATTGAAATCTGATTTTATGCTCTGAAAATGAATAGTACATTTAAACTCAACGAAGCTGTCCTGGGTCTGTTAAACTGAATTTGAGTTTCTTCTCTTCTCTGCCAGGATTGGTCGCGGTGGTCGTTTTGGCAGAAAGGGAGTAGCCATCAACATGGTGACTGAGGATGACAAGCGAACCCTGAGGGACATTGAGACATTCTACAACACCACCGTTGAGGAGATGCCCATGAATGTGGCAGATCTTCTCTAGAAATCTAGAAGAATCCAACCACCCTTCATCCACCCAACCCTGCTTATTTTAGAAGTCAAACCTTGTTTCTTATATGATCTGAATTCTGAGAACTTTCTTTTGCTAAATCTCACCATGACTTTACACTCTCCATTTGAAGGAAATGGGAAATGCAGCCATTATTCCCACCCTAACATTTGAAGTAGTTATCGGCCATCTTGGAAGGATAAGTTACTGACCAGCTAAATCCAGTTGCCATTGTCCTGACCCCGTATTGGTATCTAAAATCTCCCTGCAGTTAATCCCTCTTCTCTCAAACTTGGAAGCATTGATTTGACCATTTACACATTTAATGAGCCCCAAAAGTGCAAAACATAACCATGTTTCCAAAGCACATTTTAAAAAGAATAACAAAGTTGATGTTTTTAAGGGTTCTAGTTCTGGCTGTTGGCAAAAAAAAGCCTAACATTTAAATTAATAACTTTGCTCAATTGATAACATGCACAACGCTAACATGCAAAATGTTTGACGCTTTTGTGAAAATGTGGCTTTGTTGACCTGCACAGCATTACCAGGTGCTGCACTGCTAGTGAATGCTGGATGGGAAGTTTTAGACTGCGTTTAAAGTTTGGACTCCACAGAGCAAAATCGAGACTAAATGGGGGGGGAAATGCTGCATTTGACCAGATCAGTATTTAAACGAACCTTCAGTGTACTTGCCTTTAACACACTTCCGTGATCATGTAAAGAACAGAGGTTTTGGGGCTAGAGTACACAGGGCATATTCAATAAAAAGACATGTATAGTGAAATCCATCATGAATGAGTTGTTTACGATTTTGATCCTTTTACTGCTGTTTCTTATATATTTTTTTATTGCTATTGTACATACTGCTTGACTTGTACAGTCACTTGTGCAGTAGCATTCAGATGAGGACTGACTGGTGGCTACAGATGTTTGGAGGCAAAAATCAACGGTGAGTGTTGTGGAGACTCTAAGCCTCACGACCCTGACAAAACCCGGTTGAATTTTCATCTCTTGACATTATTGTGGTGGTGGTGACTTTTTTTGTAACCTACCTCACCAAAAAAAATGTGTGTGTGGGGGAGGGGGCATCGTACACGAAAGGACCAAATTGCAGATGATTAAGTATATCAATCCCTATGCCCCCAAATCTCTACTCTTTCTAAGCGCTCTCAAATATTAAAAAAAACTTGCCTGTTCTCATGGGGGGCTTGGTGTCTGGTTTTAGCACAACTGTCATGTTTTTGGGGGTGTATAGTCAGTGCTATTTTTAAAAAATGGATTTAAGGAATTGTTAACCTTTTTCAGACAGAAAACAGTGTATCAACTTTTTCTACATTGGATTCTGTATAGTATTTATTTTAATGGGCTTAAAAAGAAAAGACAAAAAAAAATAAAGGTTTCTCCTTTAACTGTGTAAACTGGCCTCTGCATTGTTGAATAGCATGAAAATCGCTTATGGCCAAATTTTCCCCTGTTTTTTCGAAAAGGCTGGGTCTGTAATGGATCTACAGTCTTCTAAAATTGACAGCTGGAAGTTTTTTTTTGGTTCTATTCAACTGGGCCACACCGGTGACACTGCTGCTGTGCAACGTTCAGACCGCTGCCAGACAAAACTACCCACGAATCTGTAAAGTTATTGAGTTTATTTTTTCTGCATCATTTGCTTTTTATTGCGTTTTTTTTTTTGTTCTGATAACTGGGTCTGAGAGAACGCTAAAAACGACCTTGAATGCCCTTTATCTCGTGAAATCTTTTAACGATCTGCCGTTCACGCTGATGACGGTACGAGTCTCCAGCCTGGGGGACTATATTTAGAACATTCTAGCATGTATTTACTGAGTGTTGTCTTTCCGCAATAAAAGTTGAAATTGTATATCGGTGTGATGTCCAGTCAGTGAGCCCTGATTTTTGCTTGTCACGTAAAATAAGACTAATTTAATAACGTCGATAAAATGTGACTAAAATCGATCGACAATAACACCAGATAATCGAATTTCTAATAATACTAAAAGTGTGATGCTGATAATTCTGATCGTGATGATGGTAGGAGTCCAGCAGGGGTACCGCAGCAGAGCCGACCACGATCCATGCCGACAGCATGGAGTCGGAGTCAGAAGGAGCCATGTTGGGAACATGAGATATGAATCATTAACATTTGATCGATCGAACGAACAAAGTAGACACAATAACACACACACACACACAAATAAACCACGTGGCACCATCGTTAGATAATGAGCATGATTAATCCAAGCTGTTTCCAGAGGCCTTTTTTTTATATTTGGACTTTATAAGGTCTGATGAGTTTTTGTGAACTGTAGTCGCGCATTTGCAAACCTCCCTGCATTATAACGGCAAGCGGCACAGTACTTCCGGGTTTCTATGCGTCCTTTGTGATAGCAAAATGTTTGAAACCAACTTAACCGGTAGGCCTTACAAATACTGACAGATAACAGACACCACGATGACAGATGATGAGAGCACATGCGATTGCGACGCTCTCTGTGCTAAGGCTGCGACGGATATAGGAGCAAAAGAGGGTCAAAGCTCAAGGCGCATAGTAATGACGAAGTAGTATGCATACTGCAGGCCACAGTGTGTACCCTGTAGGGGGCAACTGCAGACACAGGGTTAAAAACACTGCTACTCCACCAGGGGGAGCTGTTGTTCTTTCTCAGAGATGTACAATACAACTACAGACCGGACCCCAGCATGGCGCCTACATAGGGTACTTCCAACAGGTCCATGGGGGCTTCTCATTTCTCGCACGGTTCACCCAGTTCCCTCATTTGTCGTTCCTCCCCCCCTCGGAAGTGGTTCTTGTCAGCCATCTTGCAGGCCGCCCCAAAGCTCCAAACCACCCAGGAGGAGCGCCATGCAGGCTCTGAGGACAGTTTTAGTAGTGGCCGAACCGTGTCATTACATCGCGGCCCCAAAAACACTTTTCCCCAGAAGCTCACGTCGACTCGTTCGTTCCACTATAATAATTTGAGCCATTCGGTTAAATAACATTTGGAAAGTGTAGAAGAGCCACAGGACTCAAATATTTCACCTCGTTCAAGTTAGCCGCGCGCTAATTAGAAGTCACCATGGACCTTTATGGTGCGCGCGCCGTATGGGCCGCACTATGCGGAAGTGACCAGGCCGGAGCGGAGGTCGAGCTTCACGTACCACTGAGCAGCTGGGTCCAGTAGCCACAGGTCCATGTACAGCTCATATCAAGGACGTTTTTTGGTGCTCTGAGGTTCGGAAGTCTTTTAACCAGCCGACACGACCCCTAAGTGGATGTCAGTTGATTGGAGTCTGCAGACTGGTCTGATACGTCACATCATCCCTGGATCTCACACCGGGGTGAAGAAAGATGACAGATTGAACTCAAACGCATCACCGTCAAGTTTTACGTTTTATTTGTTTTCTGATTCAGCAGCGAGTTGAAAGTGTGTCAGCCTGGCTACAGCTGAACAAATGACCACAAACAACTTTCTTCGTTTATTAAAAAACATTTTTACTTTTTTCACGATTTATTTTACAACACATGAGACTGATCATGCATGAGCGTCGGATTTGATGTTTAACATCATTTCAATTCCCCCTGCAAGATTTATCTTGAAAATAGCGTCCAGTGCTCAGAAGACACCATGATCTGGGTTATTAAATGATAATTTCACAATCAGAATATCACTGAATACAGAGGGAAATAATTAATACATATATAAACGAATTCTGCGAGTAGAGGGGGTTCCTCTAAGCAGACACAATGGGCTCCACAGTATAAATACAATATATTTAAACCGGTAGAAAGGACAGGCTGGTTATTGGGCGCAGGCAGCAGGTGCAATAATGAAGAGTCATGAGGATAACTGCAAAAGAAATACGAAAAAAGTTAAACACAGCTTAATTTCCAAGTGCAGGCCGAAACTGCCATATATTCTCTGTAACTGTCATCACTTACATGTATTTACTGAGTACACTAAACTGCCAAGACACACTCTTACTTTTTACCACGGTGGTGACCCGCGGTCAAGCCATCCTTCATTCGCGACTGCGTGGTAAAATGAGCAGCAATGCGCAACTCACGTAGCATTTACGGTAATTGCAACGCAGCGTCCTGTGAGAAGACTCTTCAGAGTACAGTGCCACAGGTGTTGTACGGGTGGCGAAGAAATGCTTTCCAGACACTAAGGCTAATGAATCACCCCTCCTGATATTACTTGACATACTATGAAGTACTTTTACTGCATGTTCATGAAACTTATATTTCTGGAATCAGTAGGCCTATTTATTTTTATTTTCTTTGCACGAGTAGGCCTAGTATGAAGTACATTTACTGTACTGTTTTTTTCTAAATATATGACTTTATTGTTATAATTATTATTGATTAATATTAAAGTATTGAAATAAAAATATCATTAAAGAGGAAAACATGTAATAACCTGCACTATGAGAAACGATGTGTGTCTCTCCGTTGAGAGAACTGTGCGCATTTACGCACGCAGTTTTTTTCACGTCAGTTGAACTTTATTGTTGTTATAAAAAATATATATATATAGGCTAGATGGTGCACTTCTGTGCAGACACAAATTCATCTAACGTCTCCGCAGCTGTTAAAGCCGACTGATCCAGCTGTGATCAGCCGCAGCCGTCACCAGAGAAACGGACGTGGCTTCACGTGACGCTTCAGAGGAAAGGACGTCTCATTTCCTCGTTTCCTCTCCCCTCGTTACGTTTCCTCGCGCCTCTCCCACGAATCCCTCGACAATCAACTTCTTTCAGGCGGGGAGGGGGGCGAACTCCGAGCAGGGGTGCATTCCCACAGCATTGTCCCGTTTTCCTCCGTTTCATCAATTACCACAGCTGTGTATGAAGGAGATTAGAGTTGAGTGATTTTCACTTGAACTTACATTTACTATTTCACACATCCGACAACCACCAGAATACAAACTTTTTCCACAACCATCAGATGTCTCGGATTGTTCCATCTCTCAGTGGTCCATTCTGTGGACTGATGGGAGAGCTGAAGTAGTACAAGTCGGCCCAAAGATGGCGCCCTCACCAAAATAGTGACGTCAAAAATCAAACCGCAGCCCTTTCAGCCCTGTGGTGGTCCAACAATTAACATTGGTTCTTAACTACAAATAACACATTTTTTCCAAATGGAGTTTCATGTCTCATCACCACCATCCGTAAAAGAAGACAGAGAAAGATCAGAATGTTAGATGGTTGTTTGTCATATACAAGCAAAGCTTTGTTATCAGACAACTCTTTTTATTTTGCGCTTGCCTTTTGTTGAGGCTATATGTGGCGGTTTGATACAACAGACAGCACAACCTCTGTTTAACCACAGATGTTATATTTCAGCAGTCCCAAAGTTCTATAGTTCTATAACACACCAACGATCAACAATCAAAGGTAAACTCTAGTAGTCGGAGTTCAGATACAAGAAAGAAATCTTACAAAACATCAAACCTTAGTATGAACTGTAGATAAAAAGATGACGCCGGTGAAAAGGTAGGCAGCGTCAAAGGAGCCGAGATAGAAAGTTAACAATCACCATCAGTCATCATCTACCAAGTGCTCAATATGCTTTCCAACACTTGTCACATTCATCCATTCATTCACGCCCTGAATGATGTGAGACAGGAGCGATACAGCGCTTTGGATTGGTGGCCCAACTTGATATTTCCATGCTCAAAGTTTTACATTCTCACACAGCACGGCAAATCCATCAGTATCTCGGCGCGTTCAGCGTCCTGCCCCATGATACGTTCCTGTGACTGAGTGACGGCTTGAATAACCTCTCCAAAGTCTTTCGTCAGTGGGTCAAGTCAAGTCAGTTTTATTGAAAAAGCGCCAGTTCACACAGTTATCTCATGATACTTTTTCAATTACAGCAGGTGTAGGCCGTACTCAATTCACACGGACGAACCAACATTCCCCCCATGAGCAAGCACTTGGCGACAGTGGCAAAAACAAAACAAAAAAAAAAACACTTTTTAACAGGCAGAAACCTCAGAGCAGACCCAGACTCAAGGTGGGTGGCCATCTGCCTCGACTGTAACCAGTCCTAACGGTTGAGAGACAGAGAAAGAGAGAGAGAGAGAGAGAGAGAGAGAGAGAGAGAGAGAGAGAGAGAGAGAGAAGGGGGGTCACCAGTGAGGTGCATGCAGAGTGGACATGCTTTTCCTGGCTTCTCATGGCACACCAGGTCCTGTTGCTTTAAACTGCCATTTTGAATGCTAGACTCTTAGTTTTCGTAAAAAGGCTCATCAATTTTTATCTTTCCAGACTAGACTGCTGGAGGACGCAAGGGCAAGAAAATACAGTCAGTGATGTGGTGGACCCAAAAACTCTGAAAGGCTATTCTGCAAAACTCAAATGAAGAGTCTAACTTTGACGGGTTTTATCATTTATCATTTCTTTTTCTTATCAACATACTGTGCCCTGTGTTTCTTGGCTGGCGGTCCCAGTTATGGATTAGGCTTACTCTGCTTCGTTTGGAGAAGCACAGCTCACACATTTGTTAACTGTTCGCTTGATTTTTTTTGTTGGTTGGTGGTGGCTGCTCTCTTTGAACCTCCCAACATTTTTAGTTGCTCTAAACCCATTTTAATGCCTTCTTTGGGGAATAACAAATGAATACCACACTTGACTCCACATCCTTGGTCTCCTGGAATGTTAAGAACACTCAATAAAGTTTTTGCACATTATAAGTCACGTGAAGCCCACCTCCAGTCATTTTTTCCTAAGAAAATAGGGTCGTGGTTATAAATCATGTGTAACCCATCACCAGTGCGACCAGTTCTAACAAGATCAACATCACTAGCATTGGTAGCATTAGCATGAATATTAGTAGGTCACTCAAACACAAGTTCTTCTTGTGTATTGAGGAGCTTTATTCACAGTCAAACTGTAACCCGCACTGTACATTTACTGCCACTAGACAACTTCTCCGCTAAACTTTCCTCTCTGCTCAGGTCGCTAACACCATAGACATATGTATAGGTAAACGCTGCATTGACTGTGTCGGCCCGTTGCAGCGATGTGTCAGCGCGTCCGCCATATTGGATGTGGCAGGTCTGCCCTGTGAACAAATACAAGCAGACGTGAAAAATGTGGGTTTTCTTAAATAAAAAGCACTAACATTTACATTTAACTGATTTTGGTGAATCGTTTTGATATTTTCAATGGTTTGTATTAATTAAAGTACTAATAACGACAATCATTGAGGCATTTTGACCCGTTAAACAAGTGAAGGGATTTCCATTTCCTCTTAAAAACATGGGATGAAAAGTACCGATGTGATTAATACTAAGACTGATTCAAAATTCAACACTACTTCATCTGTTCTGAGGCAAATTTAGTGGACATAAAGTCAGCCACATAAGAAACGCATACACTTGGTGCAGTAACAGACATGAGTGTCAGCATGTTTAAAGGACCGTACCAGTGATACTACACGTCCCTGTCCCTGTAAAGCAGCGGTTCTCAAACTTTTTCCCTAATAATCAATAGGTCAGGGACCCCTAGGCGATATAACTTTGTCTCAGTGACCCTCCTCTCAAAAGACATTTGTTGTTAGATATGATTTAGTCCAGAGTTCCATTACTCTCCATAATGTATGAGGGGAGATAACAGTGGAGAGAGTGAAGCCTGTGATCAGAATGGTCACTCTTATACGTTCTCTCACAGGGCTAACTTCTGCTCATTGAAACATTAATGAAAGTAAACACTTGGGGACCACCTCAAGGACCCCTGTGGGGAGAGGACCACCGGACAACTGGCTTGCAAATATAGTGTGTCTGCTGCCAGTTTACCTTTTTTTTTTTAACCATGAGATGTTATTGTATACGGTTAAGTCCTCGTAAAGCCAGGGGATGAGGGGAGTAACATAGTTAATGTAATACCAGGAGTAAAAGGTAAGAGGAGAAACAGCCGCTCACAGTTGAATCGCCGGCACCTCAGCACCTAAACGATCATACACTAGCTCACACGGAACATCACAGCTGCCTTGGCCCACTGGCACCAGAGCTTTAATACACCACGGCCTCATGGTGATAGGGATCAGGTATTCACCTCCACTCGCAGGCAAGGAGGAGAGAGAGGCGTCACCTGAGGAAGAACCACAACACAAACACGGCCTCGACACTAGGGCCGTAACACCTGGGCCGTCACATATACAATAAAAAGTGTTGTATATGTGTCCATACTTTTCTGTCATGGAGTATATCACTAACTGCTAAAAGAAAAGAAAGCAGACTCACTGCCAGTTGCAGTCTCTTATTTTGATTTGCAGACTTTGTTCAATTTTTTTGTCTCAGTCCTTGTCATTATTAGAACTTAAATGAATATTCGTCATTGAATATAAAAACAATTCATCATAATTACTTAAATGTAAATGTTAGTGCTTTTTACTCAGTGAACCCACACTTTTTACGTCGACTTGTATTTGTTTACAGCAAGTGACAGGGCAGACCTGCCACATCCAATATGGCGTCGATGTATGACCCAGCCAGTCAATGCGGCATCTACGTATATACACTGATCAGGCATAACATTATGACTGTCACGTTTCTGTTTCATGTTTTGGTTTTGTTAGGTCACTTCCTGTTTTATTTTGTAGTCCTTGTGTTCAATGTCATGTCCACTTCCTGTCGCTGTTCCGTTTCCCTCCTGTTTGATTGCCTGCACCTGCCCTCTTGTGTCTCACCTGTGTCTTGTTCCCTCGTTTGTGTCTTGGTATTTAAGTGCCAGTTTGTGTTCAGTCTTTGTTGGACCATTGTCTTGTCACGTTCATGGCGCTTGAATAATTAAATGGTTTCTAATCCTTGCAACCTCGGTCTGATGTCTATGCATCTGGGTCCTTCTGCCATGTCACCTACCTGACAATAACCACCTGCCTAATATTGTGAAGGTTCCCCTTGTGTAGCCAAATCAGCTCTGACCTGTCAAGACATGGACTTCAGACCTCTGAGGGTGTCCTGTGGTGTCTGGCACCAGGGCGTTTTATAGTGGATCCTCTGGGTCCTGTATGTTGGGGGGTGGGGCCTCCATGGATCAGACCTGCTCCAGCACGTCTTACAGATGCTCCATCAGATTGGGATCTGGGGAATTTGGAGGCCCGGTCAACACCTTGGGCCCTTTATTGTGTTCCTCGAGCTGTTCCTGAGCAGTGTCTGCGGTGTGTCAGGGCACATTGTCCTGCTGGGGGGCCACTGCCATCGGGTAGTGTTGCTGTGATGAGGGGGTGTACTTGGTCCACAACAGTGTTTGGATGGGTGGTGCGTGTCAAGTGGCATCCACATGAATGCCAGCACCCAAGGTTTCCCAGCAGAACATCGCACTGTGATGAGATGATCAATGTTATTCATGTCACCTGTCAGTAGTTTTAATGTTGTGGCTGATCGGTGTATGTCCGTGTTTAAACCCATCTGTGCTGAAAGCCTCCTCTTGCTTGTCCACTCACACTGCGCACCGCCCTGTTTCTTAAAGGAGCCACGCTTCCTCTTAGTATGACTCTCAGATTCCACTATAGCAGGGTTTCTCAATTCCAGTCCTCGAGGGCCACTGCCCTGCATGTTTTAGATGTGTCCCTCCTCCACCACACCTGATTCAAATGAGTGGCTCGTTATCAGGCCACTGCAGAGCTTGATGACGAGCTGATCATTTGAATCAGGTGTGGAGGACTGGAATTGAGAAACCCTGCACTATAGTCATACATCATTATTCCATTTTAGAACCAGCTTGAAATGTTTAATTCTTTTAAACTTTGAGCACAACATTAAAAAAAAAAAAAAAACCTTTTCAGCAGCCCTCTTTAGATAGAGCAGGCCCACTGCTGCCTTGATCCCAGACCTGGAGAAGAGAGGGCTTTCATCGTCAAGTTCCTCCACTTCCAAAATAAAGATAAAGTTCTATGGTGGGCAAGACAGCACAAACTGGACTACCACTGCTCCAGAGTGAGAGTATATGCGGACATCAGCAGTGCTCTGGCGAAGAAACGAGTAACGTTCAATGGCGTTAGATACTCTCTACCTGAATAAAAATAAAATTCTGTCTGCTGCATCCCGCCTGGAGACAGGTGTCATTCCGAAATTACAACTACTACTTTGACTCTCCGCAAAAAGCCCAGGACTTTTGGGACCAGCACATTGCCACTCCGGATAGTCGATGCTGACCCCTTCATATCCCCATCATTAGACATTAAAGGTGGCGGCCCAAGGACAGGTTATTTCTTATTCTGCAAGGCAAAACGCACTGAAAAGACAAAAACAGCTTTTGAAAACAATATCAGAATTTGTGAACAAGCTGTCAGTGATTTAGATAAAGAAAGGCCAAATCACTGAATTACTATCTGCGCTCAAAACATGAGACTGAGAAATTACATCTGCGACCACGTGGTTTTTCTTGGCGGGAAGGCAGGACGTCTTTTGTCTCACCAAATGAAGAGCCAATTAGCATCTCGGCAAATTAGACAAATAAGGACCTCCTCAGGTGATCTGACGGTAATCCCGTCTGTCATACATCAAACCTTTCAAACTTCCTATTGTGAGCTGTATACCTCCAAATCCCCTGCTGATAGAGAGACGTGGTGAGGTTTCTTGACAACCTGGAAGTCCCAAACGTAAACCCCCCGGTCCTGTGAATGAGACGGATCATCCTTTAAAACCTGGTGATATCGCAGACTCAATCAAACCAATAGGGTGACCATGAAACAATTTCAATATCTGCCGTACATGTATTAACATACCTCGACAATACCAATTTCCCACCCTGAATAGATAAACTCAAACTAGACCTGGAAAGGTTGAACAATTTACATATAACCATTGCTGGGATGGTAAACTGCAATAAAATGAATGTGCGTCCATGCTTTCTGTATATTCTCCAATGCCAGCCAGTCTTCTTGTCCAAATCCGTTTTTTGTACAATAAATAAACAAATTTCCTCTTTTCTATCCCAGAATCAGGAGAGATGTAATGTACACGAAATGATACTCTGGATATGGGAGCCGACATTAACCTGGTGTTAACTTGAAGACAAATCTTGCCCTTCTACTTCAATTGTGGTATTTCTGTCATCCAAACTGTCCATTCAGCCAAAACTATTTTCATGTAATCCAACAGTGATTTCCACTTTAAGAATATGGTCTCAATTTAGACTTGCCTTCGGACTCCAGGGGCCAAATGTCTAAAACTCTGTGTGTATTCAGGTGTAGAAATCTGTGTACACACAAAACAGGAAACAAGCATCTGCAGTCTTTTCTTGAGATTTATAACACGCCACCCACGTCTGGTCCCACTTGTCTTTTCCTCATAGATGCACAAACTGTCTGACCATCCCCATAATTTTACTATAAATTGCTCTAAACATAAATTGCCCCCAATTACTTAGTTGCATAAAAGGGCCAAAATTCAATTTATTGTTCAGGATAAATGTCAGAAGAAAAGAAGCTGTTGAAGAAAAGGAGAGATATAATTTTACGGACCGTGAACTTCAAGTGAAGACTGATCAAACTGAAGGACGAAAAAGAGTGTTACTTGGGGGCTTGAGTTCTGGCTCAAGAAACAAAATTAAGCAACTGTAATCATAAAAAGTGAACGCTGTGAGTCTGGAGAAACTGACTCTGGAGGAGTTAATGAAAAGTGGTCTTATTTCAAGCAAGAGGCCAAGAGGTATAGATAGTGTGTGAGTTCAGGGAGGAGGAGAGTGGATCCTTGCGCTCTCTCAGCTTGATGAGCGGTCATCATCACGGGCCAGAACATCAGTACAGCCCCTGAGAGCCCACTCTAGTCAAAATTGCACATGTCCAATGTCCTCTTTATTAGCACGTAGAAGGGTATCGCTAGAGTGGAGGTTTCCAATTACTCCAAAGGCATCTCTATGGCTCAAAGACCTCTGTGATGTTCTTGAAACTGAAAATAAAATCTGGGGTCATCTGGAGAAATGTAGTCTGTTGACTGGGCCCTAGGATTAGTTGACACTACAGGACAACTGATCGACACAACACAGATGCACACTGTCATTCCACGTTAATACATTTCAAACAATTTGTATGCTCTCTTGGTCTTTCTCTGGCACATACTTTACTGTATGTCTGAAAGTTTTTTTTTGTATTTATCTTATTTCATCTGATATGTATATATTTTTGAAGATGTTTATTCGCATTTGTATGTGTTGGTTTCGTTCGATTGTGTTGGACACTGTGGGGGGGCCGGGTGAAATGTAAAAAGACAGTATTCGTTTCTGGATTTCATTGAGCCTGTTTGTTCAATAAATACTTTAAAAAACAACCCTAACCCTAACCCTATACTAACCATTCACATGAAAACACACACCTCTGAGGGTTGGCTCCCTTCCAACTGAACCGAACATTTGCTACAGGTTTACTCCTGTAGACCGAACGTCTGTGACGTTACCCTTCGAGCTGAAAACGTACACCTCTGATATTTTAACTACGTATACTCCGGCTAAAATTGTTCCCGCACCCATACTTTCGATGGCCCCCCCGGCCCCTGTCCCCCTCCCCTAACACACACACACACACACACACACGCATGCACGCACACAAACATCCCAGTCAGGTTAACTCCTCCTAACTTCCCTTGTATCCCAATATGACGTCCGTCCAGTCTCAAAACATGTTACGTCTCTCTGCTTTTTTGTCCCGCTGTCAGCATAGGTGGCCCCCCTTTCCAAAAGCATTTTTTTTTTTTCCCCCTCCGCGGCGAAGATACCCCCGTGCCCATCCCCCAACTGCCAACACACATACACAATCCCTTTACCCACTGCACCCCCTATTGGGTGCTGCATTGTGGGGCTGAGAGATGGTGGGGTGGAGTGGGGGGATTATGAGAGTGAGAGGCTCGTAAAGGGCCTGCCATGGTCTTTCTGTTGTGTGACGGATGGCTGGGAGGCTGAACAGGCCTGCTTTGCATGAGAAGAGAAGCCAGCAGAGGGGAGAAAAGAGGTCTATTCAATGAGGCCTGTCACCCAAAACCACCCTCTTGCACACCCCACCCCTTCATCATCCATCCCTTCATCCTTTCGTCCCTCCTTCTCCCTTGTTCTCCCTCTCCATCTCGGTCTCCCTTTCTTCTTTCATTTTGTGGCTTTCATTTGCCCCGTCTTCACTGCCTCTTTCTCACCCTACAATCTACACCCCCACCCCCACTCAGCTGCCCTCTTTACCTCTTGATTTCATCCCACTTAATTTCTGTTCATTCAGATTTTCCCTTCTTTCCATCAAGCTGTTTTTACGTCTGCGAGTTCCATAACATTTGTTTCCTGTCATCACTTTGTGGGCATTGTGAATGAGAAGGTATAATGGAAATGTCATTGTCAGAGCCCTTTATCGCTAAAAGAAGTCATTTGACTCGATGCTCTGACATGCTGAGTCCACATTTAAGTCAGCAGGAGATATTATGGCATAATTAGGTTAAAGCTGCATTCAGTGATTTTTAACCACTAGGGAGCAGAAAAAAACACAACGGAACTGACAGATATATAGCCGCTGTCATGGTTTTTTAATGCTAATATGACACAAGAAATCACATATCTGTACGTCCAGCAGACGCAGAGAACCATTAGCATTCATTGGGAATCGCTTTTCTGTCCATCTGGTGAGTGTAAAGCCACTATGCACTCTTTCAGCTCTGGTTCGGAAGAAGAAAAACGTACAATCATACCAAGCAGTAAAACCGGATCTCTGCATTTAACCCATCCCTGAAAAGCAGCGGGCAACCAACAGTGGCCAGGGACCAGCTCAAGATCCGAGCGAGTGCCTTTGGTCAAGGCTGGAGAATCAACCCGATTCATATTATTTGACGGTGGGGGAAAAAACCAGAGCGCCCGAATGGTGCACACACAAGCATGGGAGGAACATTCAAACTCTACACAGAAAGACCCTGTCCCAAGTTAGGAATTCAGCCCAGGACCTTCCTGTTGTGCAAACTATTTCTCCACCATAGTGCCACCTTTTTTAGCTCTGGTTTGGTCTCCCACTCCTGAGAAAAATATCTGGCTCCATGGCACCGAGTGTTCGCTGTACAGTTGTTACTAAACAGCAGGAAGAATGTTATGTAGATTTAGATTTTTCTCTTCTTCTGCTGTTTATAGATTAATCAATATTAAAGCTACTCGACTCAAATCTTCCTGTAATATGTATCACAAGTAAAACAGTGAGCCGAGAGTAACTTTGCTCATTATTTAAATGTCTTTACAAGCTGAACATTTGCACATCAGACAGTTCGGCTGTTACGTACAGAAGCAGTCATTAGGAGCCCTGACAAACTTGATGGAGCGCCAGAGGCACAGTGCCTGAACTGGCCCCTTACAAGACAAAAACAACAGACTACTATTATTGTCTTGAATGTGGGATAACACACACACACACACACACACTTGTTATTAGGGTCTTACTTAACCATTACTCTATGTGCCTAAAGATTTGTGACTGATTATTTCTTATATATTTCAAGGCAGCAGCAGATGTGTTATGCCGCTATTAGCAGGACTGATTGTAGTATTGATAGCAGCACTCAAAATCACAGAAAATAACAATATAAATAAATACAATTATATTCTTATATTCTTAAAATATCCTTATACTGTTTTAGAATATGTCTCTTCCCTCACAAACCCAACCCTTTTATTGTTGACATAGATGCTGTCAGGAGGCTGGCAGGCTGGAAGCTAGCTGCCCCAGGAGCGAGGCTGGTGACAAGCTGATTGAGGACAGGGAGACTGTAGGCTCATAATCCCAAGCCCTTTTGAATGAGTCTGAGGTGCAGACTGGAAGCCGGGAATCTTGGGCTAAAGCTCGGACTGAGAGCTGGGAATCTTGGGCTGAGGCTTGGGCTTGCAGAGGAAACCTGTGGCCCATGCAGGTACAGAGTCTCCCAGCCAAGGCTTTGAGGACAGTATAGATCATTTACAGCTTTCTTCCAAATCTCTTTGTATTAACTCAGATTAGTTCATAAAATCATCAAAACAGTCTTTGTCTGCTGGATTCATGTTTGGCTGGATCATTCTCTCACTGTGTAGCAAGGTGAACCCAAATGCAGACACAAACACAGGCAATGGTAAAGTCTTGCTGAGCTATTGTGTAGGGATTGTGGGCAAATGTGCAGGCAGACTGGCAGATGGATAAACTCTAACACCAGTACAACAAACACAAGTAATATCAGTAAGTGCAAACTTAGACTCAGAGAGACAGCGCTTGAGGTTGAGACAATAATCCAGCAACAAGTGGAAGTGAAGCGGAGACTAATGTACTGAAGGAGGTGATGAGTTGATGGGATGCAGGTGACCAGACTGGGACGGATAACGAGTTGATCGCAGGCAGGTGCACAGAGCTGGGATCCAACGGAAAGGGCAATGAATTCAGTTGCAATATATTGATGAGATTTTTGTCACTGGACTATTAGATACGCCAGATTTTTGTCACAGGTCCTTCAGCCTGACCTCCCCAGAGATGAGAGGGGAGAGTTGGGATAAGAGCCATGCTAACCCATCTTGGATTTAAGGCTTCTCCTGGCTGATGTCTGGTTGCAGGGTTAAATAAATGGAAGAAAAGGGACTCAGGTTTCTGTGCCCGCATCTTTACAGAGACCTGTCTCCACCGCAACATCCCAGATCAAGCTGTTGCACAGCAGTTCATTGATGCTTGGTGCTCAAAAGCTGTCAAGGTTGGTGGACAGTGATTGCTTGATGCTGAACTTGATCTGCTTGGACAGACAAAGTAACTGCAGGGAGATTGCTGCTCCATATACACTGAGCATGAATGACTTGGTGTCATATCCAGCATATCCAGCCTGTCCACTCTCTCTAGCCCAGAGACACTACAGCAGCAGGGTGGAGGGTTATCACCCGAGAAGAACAGCAGCTGGCCGGTCAAAGGTACTGCAATCAGCCGATGAGTGTGGTTATGCAACACTGCATTGTACAATGACAGATTGAAATTACCATGTTAATTTGCACCTCATTTGTTACTTTGTATTTCTGTTTATCAAAGTTGAGGGTGGTTGCAGTAGCAAGAGAAAGGCAGAGGTTATAAAACTTAACCTCTCCCAACTTTGAAAAGCAAATGTAAATAGAAAAATTTACAGCCACCAAAAAATGGTGAACACAGTCTGTTGTGTAGGAAGCCAACCATCATTTTGGCTTTTTCTGCGCCTGATGTGTCAAAACCAAACGCAAAATGTATACACGAGCATAAAGTAAGAGTGTGCGAGAGACAGTTGAGAAACTCTTGTCTCATTCGCCTCTCTATTCCATCCGAAGCCACAAAAGTTGGCAGAAAAAGCTGAGAGTGCGGGTATTGGTGAGTTGTTTTTGAAAAAGGAAAGCCAGGGGAGCGGAGAGGAGGAGGGCAAGGTTTAGGAGGAATTCCACACGAGGTTGTCATAGCGATGGAAACGGGAGACTAGAGTCCCACAATCCCTAATTACCCAAACACTTAGTCTAAAACACACACCTGCAGTACGCACTCGCACATCAGCGAAAACACACTCCCCGACTGATGTGGGAAGACCCACTCTGACGAACACTAGTAGGATGTCACACACACACACACACACACACACACACACAATCACCTACACTCACACATAAAAACACTTGTGTACAACCAGAACCATCATCAACCACCTGCTCTCTCTCTCTCTCTCTCTCTCTCTCTCTCTCTCACAAACACGCACACACACACACAAAGGTGTGCGTGTGTGTGTGTGTGCGTATGCATTACCTCCGGACACATTTCACACAGAAGACCAGTTAATTGGAGATAGCTGGAGCGATCTGGAACAAAAGCTTTGTCCCCACTCGGAAACAGCTGAGTTTTGGGTCAGCGGTTAAGTTTGGGGTTAGGTCGAGGTTAGGGTTACAATTAGGGTTATGCAAGTGGTCTTCTCTTCCTGGCAGTGCTATGGACAAGGATGTGGCACCACTCGCCAAGTCTTATCATTCATAATTGAGTGTACACGCAGAGTTAGTGAGTTTAGGCAGCGAATAAAACGCCGGGGCACAGATTAATGGCTGGGGCGCAGAGACTCAAAACAACAACTGTTGGCCGCTCAACAACGGTGTAGGTAATTAGGTAAAAACAGACCTCCTTACAAAATATTTTGGAATGAATCCTGGTTTCCATTGTTTGTAACAGGAACAAAAACACGGCGTGATCGTCATTTTTACATTGTTGATCGTACAGTGACAGTGACAAAGGGAGGGCTGACCATCTCTCCGTGTTTGGCCTTAATAAAAGCTGTTTTAAAACTATTGGCAAACACATCCTCGTACTTGATGTGACACAAACACCCAAGTAAGTGCGAAAGGCGTCGCTTCTGAGAAATTATATAAAATAGAAAGATTGAAATTGAGTGTTAATGCCCCTCTGGTCCACTGTTACATTGCCCATCTTTTACAGCAGATATAAAACCTGCCGTTGCCGACTGTTAAAGCTGATGGCATAAGAGCTTGCGAAGTGTCTTCCCCATGTTTATTCAAATATTTTTGGTGCTTTCTGTAGGAAAAGTTGATATGTTATTGTTATTAAAAATATGAAGGTCTGGGTTTCTCAACTTGTCAAAAACTGACCTTTTGGGATGGCGGCCGACCCTTCCCACAATCCCAGAGTGTCAGTTTTGATGAGTTGGGAACGAGACTCAAAAATCAACTTCTCTAACAAATAGCAATTTTAAAATAAGATCTACTTTATCATTGGTCAGTGAATAAAATTCTGTCTGGAGGGAAATTCTCCCTGTGTCGATTCTCAGAGGGTGATATTGAATATAACTCATCAACCTCTTGA
The DNA here is from genome assembly GCA_039737535.1 of Lagodon rhomboides. Taxonomy (NCBI): domain Eukaryota; kingdom Metazoa; phylum Chordata; class Actinopteri; order Spariformes; family Sparidae; genus Lagodon; species Lagodon rhomboides. The sequence continues at coordinate 12,864,887 of CM077806.1, forward strand.
ATCCTATCAATCAACTCTGTTGCCCATTTGGTTTTCTTTTTATTTTAGACAGTGATATCGGATATTACAAACGCTTTTGAGGTTTCCCAAAATGTGCAATAAATTATTTTGCGGGAATTGTGGGTTGGAGGAGAAAGTGTATGCCTGCAAAACAACAATTTATTTTTCTGCAAGTAGTCATTAAAGCACCATGTACGCTGAGGAAGTACATTTCCTGGAAAACAAAGCCTTAGAAGCACTGGGCAATGAACTGATATGACCGTAATTGTTAGTAATCATTTTTGGTATATTAAGAAGTAATCAGTTCTAGAGTAGGTTTGGTGTTCCGGTGAGAGAAAACTGTTTGGATGTTGGATATCTGAATCTACGGGGGCCCGTCTCTACAAAGGCTTAAGGAAATGTATTAATGCAGAAGGCAGATTTACTCAGTGTGGCGACACATTTGTGAGCACTACCTATTAAACAATTTATGATTACGACCATTTTTCCCTTACGATGTTTGACTCTTCAAACTGCAAATCCAAGCTAGACTTTCACATGACTGCAGTTGTGAATATGACCACATTTATTTTGATTTTCATCTTCTTTAGTGCCTTTTCTGTGCCGAGTTGGCGGCCATGTTGATTTTGGTGACAAGTCCTGAGCGAGACAGCTTTGTTAACTTGGAAAATGATCTTTTAAGTTGACAAACATCATATGTGTGATTCATGGCACAATTCAAGAGGGATCGAAGTTTTTCTGAAAAAAGATCCATGGGGTCTAATTTTTTTTTCATAATTGATTAATCGAAATTAACATGTTATATTGACAGCCCTAGTTATAATACAATTAAATAACACTGTTCCCTAAATTCACACACCCCTGATATCTCAGAAATGTCTCAGATGGGAAGTTATACAGTACCGAACATGTTATAATACAAATTGGATAAGATGTCTCATATTTCCACCAATATCGTCCGTGATTTAGCTTGTCCCAGTTCCTTTCCACTTCACTTTGTATGCGTGTAACTAACAAAAATACCCAAAATTAGTCCTAATGGTGAGTGAGATTAAAAGGCAATGAAACAAAAGTATCCTATCAGTTCACGCACCTTTAACATTGTCCGTGGATTGGCACAGGCAAGCTAGCACTGTCCATGCCATCAGCCGTGAGCACCATTCAACCTTAACCGAATTCGAACAGGATTCGGATCCGGTCACCGTCATTGGCATGGCATTACACTACAAATGTCTGCCGTGGTAGGTTGTCTTGTGTCAGCTTGCAACGAAGAGGTGAGCATGGTTTACCGTTGGTACGGTTCCTTTAGCATGTTAGCCAAAAACTGAGATGGATGTTCTCCATGTACCTGTTCCTCCTTCTGCAATGCTGATATTGCAAGGCAGTGATCTTGCCTCCAAATCTTCGCATTGGCCTCTCAGCTTTGCCAGATCTTTTTCACGCCCCTGACATCTGATACAACAGAGGTGATGATATCTGAGAAGCTGCTAACCTCAGCAGCTGGCTCTGACATGGGGCTTTCGGCTGTTTCAATTCTTATATTACCTTGCAAATAAAGACATTAAAAAACACTGACTGTCCAGCTTACTTGGAAAGAAAGTTCATTGTACATGTGGGCAGTCTGACTGAAAGTCTGAGGCACTCTGATATAGTTAAAAATCCTATCAAATGAATGGATTTGCCTATGCGTTTGTACTCAAAGAGTCTTCAGGGCATTAAGTACACATTAAAAACAGGTTCTTAAACTAAGCAAAAGAACAATGAAATGCATTTGTATCAGCTATCACAGGGAAAACCGCAAATGTGATGCCAAAACGACGTTGGCACACAAGCATAGAAGCATCACAAGCAGGAAGTAAGTTGTCAAAAAAAGGAAAGTTAACTCTCTGGGGTCAAGGGAATAATTGGCTGATTTTGACTACTTTTGATTTTACCTTTATATTTCACCTTAAAAACTGTTTACCTTGCCTTGTTTGGTGTCATTGTTTTCAACACAACCTCACATGTGTGACTTTGCAGTTATGTTTTCATTTTGACATTCTGTATTAACACATTGGACCTAAAATCACACAAAAAACATACAATCCGAGTAGGAAAAAGTTTTACTTTTTACTGTCAAAACCACAAACATGATTAACGAACCATTTTTTTTTTTACTTAGAATGCTAATATATATTGTAAGTTTCAAAAATGTATGTACAAATTTAGCAAACAACAAAGTTATATACATCTATTTACATTAAAATGCAGGCAATGCCTCAGACGTTTTTTGTACAACTATTTACAAAACAATCAGGCGTCACAATAAGATCCCACGCAAATTATTTGTGCCACTCCAAAAAACAGAAAGCGTGAGAAGTCACTTTTCTCAGTAAGGCCTGAGGGTGTAAGTCCAAAACGCCTTCCATTGCAGGAGACATTTGAGTCCATTACCTTCCCGTTTCTGGGATGACCTCAAGGGCCATGACTTTGAAAGTGTCTGGATTAGTGTTGCCCACCGTCTTGTGGTGCTGTGCCATGGTGTAGTTGCGGCTGTGGGTCCTGATAGCATATCTGTGCTAGCCAGTCTCTCCCACAGTTTGTGCTTTGTGCCACTGACATAGAAGCAGGTGGCTCCTCACCATACAGTCTAGTTTTAGAGTCGGCGCCCTTCTCTATTGGAATAAAATGTCTCAAAGCAAAAGAGACCAAATGTTGACACCCCTCCTATGACTTTATTGTGGCCCAAACAAACTACACCTTAAAAAGCGATATCTTCCATTTGAACCCAATGAAGAAAGTTGAGTTGATGGTTTCCCTTCAAGAAAGCAAGCTAATATATAAACATATATTTTAAAGGTGTATCTGATTTATTGTAACCCACAGTAAACAGTAATGTTATGAGCCCTTTAAAAGGCTGACAGTTTGTTCAGGAACAAACTGTCAGCCAACAGGAAGTTGTTCCACAGGTGGGGAGCATAGAAACTAAAAGCTGCTTAGGCTTCCCCGTTAGTGTATTAAAAGGTGCTATTTGTGATAAAAGTTGATTGTTGAGTATCGATCCCAACTCGTCAAATAATGACCCTCCGAGTTGATCAACTCATCAAAAACTGACATTATAGGATGGCAGCCAACACGTTCTACAATCCCAAAGAGTCGTTTTTTGACGAGTTGGGAATGAGACTCAAAGATCAAACTATAAGCAGCAACTAGTGAACACAAACTTGAACATTAGCCATATTTGTTTGCAGGGCTGTCACAAATGTGAATGTGATTTGAATGCCAATTACTTCGTTAATGCCTTTGGCCCTGTCTGCTTTCACATCTAAAGCCTGAAAACAGCAGGGAGAAGTTGTAGGACTTTGCTTCTTCTTCTTCTTCTTCTTCTTCTTCTTCTTCTTCTTCTTCTTCAGCTTTAAGGCCGTTGACTGGGTTGGAGTGTGGGTCAGAACGGTTTTAGTCTCAACCATTAACATATGCTCTCACCATATGATAGTCGGATGCATCCATCGTATTACTGCGCGCACCAAACTGCAATGTCCCAACCAAGTTTTTTTCGGTACGAATACATCAACTGTTACATTCCTTATGGAAAGCAATCTGACATCATCAATTGGCATGAATCGGGCACGGCCCAGACACCGCCACAAACATCATTGGTACCAATCCACCGAGCATCAGTGAAATCAGCGAAGTGAGATGTCTGCACTGAGCCCAAGGGATACTAAAAGGCAACACCCAACCCCAACCGTGGGCTCTGTGGTGTGAACTAGTGGGATGCTAAGTCTAGTTCTGCTACCTCTTCTTTTTCTTCTTCTTCTTCTCCAAAACTATATTGCCCTAGGGCCCTAAAGTCAATCTGGCCTCAGTATATAGACACTGCATAGAGATATTACAGCATGTTTCCTCGCCATTTTCTTTTAAAGACCACAAAAAAAAAACTTTATGCCTGTGATTTTGAGTCTATCAAACTTGCTTTTTGTGGAAACATTAACATTCACAACAAAGGGGAAAAAACCCCAAGGACTTTGAAAAGGACTTCCTGCAAAATAATCCCCCCGAGGATTTACCCGGCAACAAGTCTGTAAATTTTTTTTTACGCATGACTTTTATGCCAATTCCAATACAAGAGGAAATACATTTATATTTATAAGTGTGTTTGTGTATTGTGGGGTGGGGGGGGCACTCCTTTCGTAGATAACACTGATAAAATCACTTGTTCAGATCAGAACAATGTGATCAGCAGAGTCGATGATAATTGTTTAAGATACTTTCTCTCCGTGGACTGCCTCCCCCTCTCCCTCCCTCCCTCCACCAACAAGTGTCTCGTGCACCGCCGAAGCCTTTTCAATTGCAAATGCACGCGCACCGGATTCTTCGCTCTCCCCCATTGGTCCGCAAGCCGACTGACTTGCACGAGCGAAGAGGAACTTTCGGCTCTTAACAGGCAGATGAGTTCAGTGTGTGAGCTCGGAAGTCTGATAACAAGTGTTTGTTTTTTTCCGCCGAGAAACTATTTCACAGCTGCTGAGTTTTTAAATGGACTAGGTCTGTCTTCAGTGTATACTACTACCACGGTAATGATTGCTAGAGATATAATTTAGGAAGGAAAGAAAAACCGGTCGTCCTTTGCGCCCCGTTTTGTCTCCGGTGTGTGTCCTGAGTAATCAGCCTCTAATTTGGATCACCCGGCGCTCCCGGTCAGACCCTGGCTACAAGTCGTCAGGTGGACGGCGACGAACGGCTTCCCGCGTGCTTCCAAGCGTGTCAACTAACTCTGCAGGCAAAACTCGTCCAAACTTCTGTCCGACCATGTACAGCATGATGGAGCACGAGCTGAAGCCGACGGGCCAGCCCACTTCTCACCAGACCTCTCAGGGGATGTCGCCGGTCACCGGCACCATGACCGGGAACATGGGCAGCAACGGGAACTCTCACCCGGGCTCCAAGACGGCGTGTCCGCCCGGAGGCGACCCCATGGATAAAGTCAAGCGGCCCATGAACGCGTTCATGGTCTGGTCCCGGGGCCAGAGGCGCAAGATGGCCCAAGAGAACCCCAAAATGCACAACTCTGAGATCAGCAAGCGGCTGGGAGCCGAGTGGAAACTCCTGACCGACGCCGAGAAGCGACCTTTCATCGACGAGGCCAAGCGGCTGCGGGCCGTCCACATGAAGGAGTACCCCGACTACAAGTACAAGCCACGCCGCAAGACCAAGCCCCTGCTGAAGAAGGACACTCAGGTGGGCAAGTACCCGCTGTCCGCAGGGAACCTGCTGGCGGCGGCGCAGGGGCAAGGTGGCAGCCCGAGGATGGAAAGCTACGGCTGGGGCCCCACCGGGGGGTACGCCGGCATGCAGGGCGAGGCGCTCGGCTACACACAGCAGCTCCACCGGTATGACCTGTCGGCCCTCCAGTACCCACCTGCAATGACGGCGGCGCAGACGTACATGAACGGAGCCAACTCGTACAGGTGAGCTGAGTCTGTGACGTATCATCAGGTAGCCCCCCCACTCCTCAAGATGAGATGATGGGTGTTTTTATTTTGCTCCTGTAAGCAACAATCGCGCCTCAGTAAAATAAAGTGTCCCCTGCAAGTTTACAGTTCAGTTTATAACAAAGGATCAGATTAACTTTTCGAAATTTTAACAACCTTTGTGTCGATCAGTTGAATCAAGACGATCAACCTTCATTCAACTGTATATTTTCATATAGTGAACTTCAGTTGTTTCCTAGGCTGGTCCTTTCGTCTGTTGTGTCTCAAAGATAGAGGCCTAATTGATAAAATCACAATATGAACAATATCAATGCTCAATAAAATCTCCCCCCCCCAAGAGAAAACTCTTAGGCTAGATTCCCACATCCACCTCCATCATCAGACAGGATCTGCTACTACTTTTAAAATGTTCTCTAAGTCTTGGTGAAATGTATCCATTCTTGAGGTACTGAACAAAAAAGATGGCTTAAATAGTGTGAGCGCTTTAAGATTACAATCAGTTGTGGTGCATTTGCACAGAAATGCATCTTTGAATAATGGGACAGGGTTAGGGTTAAATGCTCAGATCATATATATCTCACAGAACCAGTTAATTCATTTCTTATATTATTTTAGCATTATTTTCATTTTTATACTGTGTTCACATCAAGGCCATGATTACACACGTCTGTATATCTTTTTAATGCACATTGACGGAATTATTTTCAGTCTTTCACAGGTTTGTGACTTGATGATCTAAAATACAACTCTCAAACTACTCAATTGTTCTACCAAGTGCGCCTGATGTAAAACTGAATTGTAAGAAAACACCTAAAATAAGAGTTTAATCGGGTAGAAGTGTAAGATGGAGTACATTCAGTCCCATGAAGTCAGCGAGGGACTCTAAACAACAGGTGTCAGTCTGTTCTCCACTTGTTATGCTTGTGACACTCTGCTCTGGGCTGGGTCCTGACTGGAATGTTGATCAGTATGACTTGATTGTAGGCAGGACCGGTCTGTGTGTGGTCCTCTACCCACATTCCTGCTAAACCATTGTCCCCTGTTAAACTTCTGGGTCTTTGCCTCCTGCCATAGGTCCCATGTCCCCAAGCCACAAAGACTGACTACTTTGACAAATGCTCTGGTGTGAGGACAGATGACATTGAAATTTATTCTAGTATCTACAAAACTGCAGTTTTAAAAAAAAAACAACCTAGAAAAGTGAGATGCTTTATCAGTTACTTGCTTGTCTTGTTTAAAATCTCAAAAACTTAGTCATGTGAGAACAAGCTTAGTCAAGTATGGATTGTGAGTTTGAGGTCATTTGGCAAAAAATACCATCTGGTGAAAGCGGCACATAAAAAAAAAAGTTCTGTTGCAAATAAGAAACTAGATCTGATTGACTTTTTTAGATGGTTTGTGGTTTAAAAATTTCACCCTTACACAATTTGAATTGAGTGGGATGTTGTCCGCTGGCAGGTGTCTCTATAGTGACACTGAAGTACATGTAGTGGAACTAATGTGCTCTGGTTGCCTGCAAATGAATATCGGTCTCAAATATCGGTTTCAATCTCGATGATTTCTAATAATCAGTATCGGTATAGGCCCTGATAAAGCAATTTGGTCGACCTATAGTGTTAATTTCAGGTTGTGATTTTTGTAAAAAGAGAGAACGACCAAATACATCTGAATTAAAAGTATACATTGATTTAACCCATGTCCTTAACATGAGCTATACTTGATCATAGCATTAATTAGCCTACATGGGATTCTCAGACATTGTAACTCTGTTAAGTAACACTTATGCTGACACACAATGCTTCCTGTGATTTGTGTGAAGTCCCTCCCACTGACGAAGCACCGGTACACTTTAATTGCATTAGCGACAATAGAAATACAGCTAACTACACTTGACACCAGCCACTTTGTATTTTAGCTCAACCATTGAACACTGACAACAGGTATTATAAATGCATCAACATGTTTCGATCTGCCGTGCTAAGTCAGATGAGCCGAGGGGCTAGCATGCATAAAACAGGATATGATTAGCGTAGTAGCACATGGCCTAGCACACTGTATTCTCTTTCACATTGGCTATCTATAGCTGCATCAGAAACAAGGAAATACAATGCCACAAATTATGCAGCAGATAAATACTCACTCATTTTCTGAGCGCTGTATAACTTGTAATGGAAGTCATTGCACTGCACTATAGTCTATCACTTGACCATCCCACTAAAGCACACTGCTTTGAACTGTGTGACGTCACTAAGTATCTATCGGTGAAACCACGGCTCCGATAGTGGCTAATGGCTGCGCAGCCTCCACCAGTCAAGCAGGGATCCACATCACCAGTTTGCAAGGACTAGATTTTTTTATTTTTTTTTCACAGCTAGTTTGATGTACAGCTCCAGACGGTCCCCTAACCCTATGAAAAATGACTCCCCCAACACTGCAATGATTCATTGATTTGTTGTCGACTACTAAATTAATAGCCAACTTTTTTGATAATTGATGATTGAAATGTTTTCAGTTGGCAAATTAAGCCAATAATGTAAAAAAGAAAAGAAATACTAATGATGTGACAGCGGTAATAAGCAAATGTTGCATAAGGAAATGTTGGCATTACTGTACCTTTTTTTTTTTTTTTAAAGATGTATCTAACTTGCTCACTATTTTCTGCTCACATGTGACAAAGTGAGAAGCAGAGGTGTTTGACTGGCCCGCAGTTTGCAGGCAACATTGTAAACAACAGGTCCTTTTTATTATTAATCTCTTTGAGCATAGGTGTAGCCAATTCATTGACTCATGTCTTTTGGAATGGTCAGGTTAAATAGTTGGCTAACTCCATTAGTGTAATATGGATCCAGACCTTTTACCTTTACTTCTACAGTATTTGTTATAAACAATCATTTGTGGCATTCAAAAACCATTACACTACAGAGGATGGAAGTTGTTGTGTTTTGGTCTATGGTTTCAGCAAATGCCCTTTGAGTGCTTTAGGTTTTCCCAACTACTCTACTACTCTATCACTACTACTGAACTCAGTTATGAGTCAAACTAAATGACCTTCAGCCTCATTTCATTAGTTTAAATACTGCTGATTTGGGACCGTGATCGTCTTCCTTAGGCTCTTAATATTTGGTAGACATTTTCACGTTGTTTGTAATAAGGTAATGGGACATTCAAAATATGAGGTTTTGGCATCGGTGTCACAGAAAGCCTGGATCCAAATCTCCATCCTCCAGACTTTCGGACTCGTATTACTCTGACGTGTTCAGTCATCACATCAATTCTGCGAGGGCGAGAGACTGCAAGGCTAAAATAAGCTGCAGATAGGCCGGCTTAGAGACTACAATGATGCAATGCATTCTGATTACCTCCTACAGCCTGTATTTATACACACTTCTATATCATGATGTGCAATGTTATTTCCAGTCTACACGATTCAAGTAATGTTTTACTAAAGTAATTGTTTTATAAAGTCGTAGAACCGTACTGCGTGGCATGCTGTCGTCTTCATCAGACTTTTTTTGGCCCTCCCATAACCTTCTTATTAAAAGCCCTGTGAATAAGAACGCTATTGCATGACTGAACTGCAAAGGCATTAAAGGAAAAATCATTCGTGCAGCAGTTCATCCTTCTGTTGGATAAATCTATAACTTGTTTTAAAAAATATGGGTGATGACTAGATGTAAATGTAGGCATCAGTAACCGGTACGTGTATGGTCTGATTTCCTGCCTTAGCACAATTTCTCACATTAAACGGACGCGTTTTATTTTAAACTCTGACTGTGTCTAACTTGTACCGTCGTCTCCATTCCACAGCCCCATGTCATACGGCAGCAGCTCCCAACAGCCGAGCCCCGTCACCATGTCCATGGTAAAGGCAGAAACAGTGTCCCACTCGCCTCCAACTGGGACGCCCAACCACCACCGGGGACCTATGCAGAGTGACCTCAGGGACATGATAAGCATGTACATTCCTGGACCAGGAGGGGATGCCAGTGACCCCACGACTGCACAGAGGGGCTACACCAGTGTCCAGCAGCACTACCTCAGCGGAACCGTCCCACTCACACACATCTAGAACTGGAGCAGGGATCGGGAAAGCATAGGGTGAACTTGGTTGGAGGACCATACATGCTTGTGACAGACAGCTGGCTGGACTGGAGATGGAGTCAGCTGTGGGGAACTTTAGGGTGGCAAAGAGACCTGAGATGAAAAGAGAAAAAAAAAACTGTTTTTAAACCTGCGTTCAGTAACCTAAAAGTTCCAGATGTTCCTGCAATTACAGACACACAAGTGATTACTAAATTTTTATAGAATGGAACGCTGTTTTTCTACCTCTTTGGGGTCACATCAGTTAAGATGAATGCCAAACACACCCACCACCAAACATACAGAGCTTAAGCCTCCTCCCTGCCCACCGCCCTCCAGCAGACTTTTCTCCATGAAGAATGAACAAACATAGGCAATGTCTGTTCTTTTGTGTACTTAGTAGAAAATGTTACTTTTGTCTTTTTATAACTTTTTTAATTAACCATAATAAGTCAAAAGACTCCTCAATACCACTCTGGCACTAATGACAGTTCCACTGTACCCAGTCAGTGCAGGTGAACTGGTCTAGTTGGTGGGTTTAATCTTCCAGTCTTCGACCGTGGAGCCAGTTCATGGCGTCAACAACCACAGCCGAGACAAATGACCAGCAACCTGGTTGATTGCAAACTCTGTTGATGACAAACCGCCTGAGCAGAAGTCCCCTAGTTTTTGGAACAGCTGGGTACCAGTGGGGAGAACGGCAAGGAAATGCACAACTTGAATGACAGAACTGTTTTTAAAATGAGCTCTGTATGCCGTGACTTTGGTTTAGTACTCTAGTATGTTTTTATATTTTATTTTTAACTGATGAAATGTGGTGGATGACATGGAAAACACCTGTTGGACAATCAGCATTGCATCCACAGGGAATTAACAGAATACAGTGGCTTCTATGATCTATGGCTGCTTAGAATATAGAACCGGACTGGTTTTACCTTCGATAGGTCGAGTGTCCTCAGTCCAAATAGATCACTGGAGTTTGAAGTCTGAGATTCATCTATGAGTTTTTATTTGCTATAATTAGTTTTAGTTTAGACCTTTTGATGTAAATGCTCGAATGCATTGCTTCGGCAGCATCCGAGTCGCTTTGTGAATTCATTGTCACTTTGCTCTAGACAAGAGTTATATTGTTTTTAGCCTTTTATCTTAAGTAAGTGGAATTTTAATATGAAATTCTACATTTCCGTTGTTTTTATTCAAAACGGCAGATACTAAATACTTTGAAGTCGTGACTTCCAACTTAACTGGATTGACAAACAGGCATTTTTTAAATGACCTGTCAGTTTTTATTTTTTTTAACCACCAGTAAAGAGAATGTTTCAAAGTACTTTTTCGATCTAAATCCACCCCCCCCCTTTTTTTCTTTTTCCGGTAACTTTACTTGTGGGTAATTATATGATTCTAAAATAATGAAACTGCATTTTTAATCCTGGTTCTCTTCTAATTCACAGTACTTTCATTCTCTATCCAGCCTGCTGGTAATAGTGCTGCTAGGGACCTAAAGGGAACTGAAGTTCTTCAACCTACAAAACTGTGAATATTGACTGTGGTAGATTATTCAAATGATTCTTAACTTTTAAGCATTTCATTACTAACTAAACATGCACTGGAAACACGTGCCGCTCTACTGAAGTAATGCATGAATGTTGACATCGCTTCCCAAGTATTTGAAAACTTCACTTTAATACTGACTTGTATCTCTATTTTTTAGAATGAATTATCTTGTATGTAAATGATGCCATATACTAGGGTTACTGTATGCAGTATTCATTGTAAATAATGTATAAATATGTAGGCTCTTACAGTAAGAGCCTTGACTCCATTTTGAGTAAGACATGTTTGTTATGGCATTCATGACAATATTAATAAAAAGTACAAATCTTTTCATACAAATTTTATTTTTTCATTATTGATGCATGCTTAATGTTGTCTCTGTGCTTTTAGTTCAAACGCACTATGATGGAAGTTTTGGAAAAGTGCCGAATTTCACACAATACCAACAAGAAATGCAGTCAGTGGCACTTAATATTAATGCAATCCAATAAAAGGGCTCTGCCACATATTTGATCTTTCAAAAGCTTGTCAGTTCAACAAAAACATCCAAACTCAAGGTCCACAGGCCTACATGGTTACATGATCTTCCTCGGCTGATGCAGTGTAACAATGTTCAGTTCTTGTTCAATTGAATGTTTATTTATGGACTTGACAGAATCATGATATTGAGAGGTGTTTTGTTCATTTAGATACATGAAGGGGCAAAATAGTACAATTCTCAAACATATAATGTGATCCAGTACACATGCACCACCACTATCTATGACCCCCAGTAATAAACACACAGGCTTAGTTGAATTAACCTCTCAGAACGTGTCAACCACACACATTAACATTTTAATTGGTTTAATGGTTGCATTGGATTGCATTAGGTTAAACTGCATACATTATAAAGTGACAACTAAGTGTAAGTAGTAAATAGTTGTATAGTGTAAAAGTGTGTTTTTCCTGCTTTGAGGGTGATCATTGCATTAATTTCTCTGTGATGTGGAAATCAATCAACACTAACACACACAACAATTAAAACTTCACACAAAGAAAATCCAAAATCTGTACAGAAGCCAAGGACAGCAACAGGTGCAATTACTATTTTTTTTAATGCAGCTATCTTGAGATCAGATCAGTTGATTATTGTGTTATCAACATGACAAAACATTGTTTTCTTGTTTTATCACGTTATCAAAAGAAAAAAGGCTGATCTCTCAAGATAAACTGGCACGAGAAAACAACTTAACACACTCCTCTGTGGGTTGTTGTGTGGGAGTTTCAGAGCAAATAATATTTATGAACTTTGGCAATCGTGCGACGGGACAACACCAGCCTCAACACCTGTCAACATGTTAACGATCCAACCCATGACTACTCAGTATTAGTTGCCACATTATTACATGAAACAATGCCCATCTTTGAAACTTGGCCTTCATTTTTAACTCAACTAGACACCAAATTACTCGAAACTGCTTCTGCGTATAGGGCGATTACACGATAGCATAATGTACAATGTCAGTGATAGACATGTCATCGATGGCAATAAAAAAGTAGTTACACATTCAATGAAAACCAACGTGATAGCACATCAACAAATAAGCCCCGGCTCATAACCAACATGCCATATCCCTTGGTAATGGGGAGTGCATCAAGGGACACAAACAGCCAATCATTTAACAGACCAATTCCAACCATCCTCCCTCCCTGGCTTATTTAAAAAACCCATCTTATACCTAGGTGACTACGAGTAACATGCAAACAGGCAATCATTTAACAGGTGTGTATGTCTCCATGTGACTGACAACATTAACAGAGCATGGAGTGCTGGTGGAGAGGAAATTGTGACAATAATAATTAATCTGGCCTTTAAAAATGACAAATGTAGAGGCAGTGGTGTACTGAGCTTTTGACCACAGGGTTTATGGTTCAAATCCCTGGACAAGTGGGATAAATCTATGTGGGAAAAGTTACCACCACTGCGGAAGGACTTTAACCCTGCCAGCTCCACTGGAGTTGCTCAGTGTCAGACCCGGCGCCATGAGGGGCCTTCAGGGGGCTCGGCCCCCTCAGTTTTACTTTTTGGCCCCTCCGTTTGAGCTTTATACATCGATAGAAAAATACCAAAAACAACAAAATGTTTTTTTTTCCGAGATAGATTTATGCTTAGCTGTTGTTTCAGGACCATGGACAGCGCTGTTTGTTGTGTTTGGGGGAGGAGCGTGCACAGCGGGGGAAGGTTCTGCTGTGATTAGTTGTTAACGTTAGCTTATGAATTAACAGTTTTTGTCGGGCATAGAGACTGTGTAACGTGTAGTTTTGCTTGCGGTTGGTTTGTATAACCAACAGCCAGTAGTGGCGGTACTAATACAGGAATTGTGATCTGTAGTTTCCCCCGTAAACAAACCGATTTTTATGGCTGTCGCAGCCCCTCCTGACCAAAACTGCTGCTGCTCTTCAGGGGTTACTTGGGTGTCTGAAGGGCGGGCTGCTCGTGGAGGGGCAAAACCCACTTTGCTGAAATCAAGTAACGTTTTTCTGCATCCGAGCTCGGTGCGTGTCGAGGGGCACTGTACACCCGGTCTGCCGCTCTGCCTAGCAAGCTGTTTGGGCTGGTAATAACAGGAAATGATACTTGGTTGATTAACTGGTTCTCTTGAGATAGCAAAGCTTGTTTTCTCGATATACAGAGATCAGTTAACTTGTTATTTAGAGAGAAATGATCTTCGTTATATAAATTGCTATAATTAACTCATAATCTTGAGACAATAACATTAAAAGATAATTGCACTTTTAATCATTCTTGGCTTCTGTCAATTCTGTGACAGTTCTTGTTAAAAGTTTGGTCATCGGTGGATCTAAAGCTGTTAGAATGGCAGGTTTGTTTTAAAAAGTCTACATGTGAAAAAGTCTGAACTGAACTCTGATAAACAAAATGATTACAAAGGACTCGAGCAAGAAAAAGGACAGGAACAATGCCCGCCGAGAACAATAGAGTTCATCAATTTTCTACATCAAACATCTCAAACACAACAGGATGATAGCCCGGCCCATTAACTAGCACTGTAACTACAGGATACAAGATTTCCAGGAAATGTGTTTTAAAAATATTCTGAATTAGGCAGCAGGCTGTAATTTCTCCATATAGGCCCTACACCTTACTGTAGCCTATTAAAGTCTAAACAGAATATCATTCCATTCTGATAATATTGCTTATAGTGCGTTTTTATTACACAATACCATGCTTCCTTTATCGGACGACCCCAATGACTTCTTCTCCTCCTCCTCTAGAGACTTTGGACAAGCTCGATTGTTTCTCAGCTGTTGCTTCGAGCATGACCTCACCCATCCCAAATCCCAGAGAGGGAAATAAGAACGGGTATATGAAGCAATAAAAAGAAGAAGAAGAAGAAGAAACCCGACCTTTTTCACCTTTACAGTGTCGTTCACAGGCGGGGCCGTCAGCTCTACCTGACGACCCGCGCGGGGATAAAAAAGCTCGAGAAGCTGCGGAACATTCGAGAGTAGGAAGAAGTGCCGGACGAGAAGGGAGGGTGGAGGGGGGGAGAAACAGGGGCTGCAGTCTAAGTGCCCTGAATGATTTAAATCTCGATTATTTACTTTCTTATCTGTACCCTCTTTAAAATTCACTTTCCCCGTTCCCCTTCGCCTTCCTTTCACTCACCTCCCTCCCCCACGTCTCCCCGCAGAGAAAGCGGGTGGAAGGCCCGTTCGTAATTGGCCGTGTCGGAGGCACATTGTCCGAGGCTTTTCAGGCCGCAGGTGCATATAGTAAAGCCGGAGTCTCTGCTCCTCCCCCGGGCGTCTTTGTTCCCCCACCCCCGCTTCTCCACCTCCCCCCGCCACCACCCTCCCCCCTCCCGCAACTCCCCCGCCGGGCAGAAAATTAGGGCTGCTTTTAGAGGCTTCGTCCTCAGGCTTAACCCTTACACCGACCGCCGCCTTTGTCATGGAAATACGAGAGAACCCCGCACTGGCTAATCGGTCACTGAGGGGAGGGGAAGGGCGGGGGACCGATGGGTGGGTGGTGGTGGGTGGTGGTGGTGGGGAGTTTTAGGGATGGAGGGGTGGGGGGTCGAAAAACCAATCGTCCTCTCAACCAATTTCATAGATTGTGGTAATGTAGCCAACATTTTAATTAATGTGGCCGATATTTAATTAGGCCCCCATTACTGTGATTGTGATGCATAGTTTAACTGTACCCTTCCCTAACCCTCAAGGACCCTCCTCAAGGACTTTCAGAAACCCCCCCCCGAGCCTCGAGGATCCCGGGAACCTAATCAGCAACCGTTGGAACTCTCTCCGGGGATCATTTAACCACATAGACGTAATGTAGGGTTCTTCCAAAAAGTTCTACTTGAACCAAAACTCACTCGATTATAAAAGAGCTGTAAAGATGCGAGCAGTGAACCCAGCGTGGGCACCGTTCATTTGATACCCCGTCCGTGAGGCATTCCTAGTCCTCAAGCATTGGATATGTATTACTTTGTGGGTAATACAAAGTTATAATAGCAGCTTTTAACCTCTTTTGGCGGACATCTGAATGCAGATTCAATTTGGCAGCACGGGAACATTTATTTGCCGTTTAACAATCAGACGTTAAAAGCATGCATGCGGGTTGTTTTGGCTGCGGTCACTGGGCGAGCAGGGATGGGCCCGGGGAGAGGAATGGGTGGGGAAAGGGGGTGGAGAGAGTGTCAATGGAAGGATTTTCTGGTCCAATACACCCCATCACTTAGCAACGAGCAGTGAAGCTTCAACAAGTGGTTGCCATGGCTCTGCAGAGAATGACTGAAAAGTCCCGGCGAAAGAGCTGTGGTCAGCCTCTGTGTGCAATGTGTGAGAATCATGTGGTGGTTACCAACAGGGTTTTTTAAGTGCGAGCGAACATTTGCTTTGGTGACACACAATCTTGTCATAACCTCCGTGTTTTTTTGGTAGCGATCGAATTTGTATCCCACTGCCTCTCCTGCGAGGTTAATTTATGCTCGCTCACTGGCAGGTCACACTCTCGCTCCGTGGCCGCTGTTGTCGCTTTCTTCAATGAACATTCCAACAAGTATGAGGAGGAATTAGGAATTATTTAAACACAAAAAGAAAAGGAATGAGTTTCAGCAGCACTGGTCCAGGAAACCACAACCTTAAAAGCAGTCGGGGAAACACTGCCTGGATTGTAATGTGTAGTATATGGGGGGGGCCTGAAGGGCAAAACACAACAATATTTCAGGAAACACATGCGACAGTTCATAAAATACAACAGGACCTCCCAAAACACAACATTTGAGAAACCACGACACTTCAGAAAACAAAACAGCATTTCTGAAAACACAACATTTCAGACAGTATAACAGCATTTCACAGAACACAACAAAAAGTCAGAAAACACATTTTACAAAACATAGCTTTACAAAAAAACCACAGCAACATTTCACAGAACACAACATTTCATAAAACATTTCAGATTACTTAGTGCTCTTGAAGACGTTTCACCTCTCATCCAAGAGGCTTCTTCAGTTCTAACTAACTGTAGAGGAGTTTGCAGGATTTTAAACTCTGTGTGGGAGTGTCCTTACAGAGTCCCAGAGTTTCAGAGTTGGGCCACTTGTGGATCTTTGACCTAACCGGCCTTCATGTGGGTTGCTAGGGCTAGGTGACCCCAGGTGTGGAGGGTTGTTAAGCTGTCTGGGGGTTGGATGAGAGATGAAACGTCTTCAAGAAACTGAAACAAGTCCAGTTGCCTACGATATAGCACTTAAAATGACCATGACCTGGATGAATGAGAACCTTCATCAACACATATTAGATTGCTATTATTATTCCTATTATTGTCTATATTATCATTATGATACTTTTAGTATTATTAACATATCTCAATTAGTAAAGCTGTTATTACTGCTGTGGCTGTTGTACAGCCCAGAACAGCCCCTCAGCAACGGGCACAGACCCAACCGATCTTCCTCTCTCCCTCTGGTTGTTCAGCGGGCTACCACACTCTTAGAATAAGAGGAGCCTCAAGGAACTCTGGAGATACTCAAGGAACCTTGCTCACTTGGGGGGTTCATTGGGGAACCTTTAACAGCTAAAGGGGTTCCTGAAAGAACCTTTAATGGCTAAAGGAGTTCCTGAAGGAAACTTTAATGGCTAAAAAGCTTCCTGAAAGAAACTTTAATGGCTAAAGGAGTTCCTGAAGGAAACTTTAATGGCTAAAAAGCTTCCTGAAAGAAACTTTAATGGCTAAAGGGGTTCCTGGAGGAACCTTTAATGGCTAAAAAGCTTCCTGGAGGAACCTTTAACAGCTAAAGGAGTTCCTGAAGGAAACTTTAATGGCTAAAAAGCTTCCTGAAAGAACCTTTAACAGCTAAAGGGGTTCCTGAAAGAACCTTTAACGGCTAAAGGAGTTCCTGAAGGAAACTTTAATGGCTAAAAAGCTTCCTGAAGGAAACTTTAATGGCTAAAAAGCTTCCTGGTGGAACCTTTAATGGCTAAAGGGGTTCCTGAAAGAACCTTTAACGACTAAAGGGGTTCCTGGAGGAACTTCTGACAGCTAAAGGGGTTACTGGAGGAGCATTTTAACCTGCTAAGTAATGCTTTAACAGTAAACACAGGTTTAGTGATTTAAATCAAGATGAAATTGGTTTTCTAACTGATGAGCTTACACCTTTAATGTGTAAAGTGAACACATTAAAATCTAAAATATGTAGCTGTACTACATATTTATGTCCGTCTTTATGATTTACTCGTAGTTTAAAGCCAGATATGGTAAACCTTTTTTTGCTACATAGACTTTATTAATGAAAAAATGAGCAGGGTTTGTAACTGACAGTTTTATCAAATCAAGATTTTCTTTTATATTTGGTCTATACTACACATTAAAGAATTGCTCTTGAATACAGTTTTCCGGGTACTTCCATGTAATGCTACTTTATCTTATACTCTACAATACCTTGTATGTGAAAATGTTACCTCAAAATAAAGTTACATATTCAAGTTTCACAATTCACCCAGTTTAATTCAGTTCATTAGATCAGGAATCAGTTTATTTCAATTCATTTAAAAGAAATTGAGGAAAAATAAGGAAACGGAAACATTTTCTGCACTTTTTGCTGGAATTACCTTAGCCACATGAGTTCAGTCAAGTCCGTAGTCAGTCGGGATCCACCACTGCTGACCAGAGACCTCCAGAGTCAGGCTTTCCAGGAGGTAATTGCCCAGAGGTTTTGGCAAGAACAAATGATCCAGCAGAATTACAAACTCAGACTTTTAAGCAAAGCAAAAAACAAAAAGATGGACGCCACACTTCCCCGTAGCACAGTGCCATCTTGGATTTCTGCATCATGGCCATATATAAATTTGACTAGAGAGTGAACTCAGATTGCACCAATCTTTCATTTCAACCTTTTGACCCCAGTAAGAACATTTCTGGTTATGCCCCTGCCTATCTGGCCTGCAAATACAATTTTTATTTTTCAAGATGGCCCCTTCAGTCATTCAGTCCAACCACCCTGGCTTAGATGGTAGGTGGACAAGGGAACATGAGATATTACACAAGAACATTATAGCTTTAAGCGGGTGATGTTATACTGTTGAATGCAGCAGAGGGAGTTTGTCCATACAGTGACCTGAGACTGTTGGAATGAGAGCATTTTCCCACTGAACTGCACAAGTTATCTGCAAAAAATCAGGATATTCTGATCATAAAAATCCATTGTAGGGGTATGTTGTGTTGTTGTTCATTGACATGTTCATACTGAATCCGATGTTGCGACGAAAATGCAGGTCCTCCCGCTGGATGAGGGGATGTTTTGGCTGTGGCGGTGCGCAGCCGGCTACGTTGATAGAGTTGAAATGGACACATGGAACGACACTTCCACACCGCCACACGACCAATCAATGAAAGGCATGATCTGGTCTGAATGCAGCCTATGCGTTGGTTCATCATGTTTTTAGTTTTAAACTCTATACTTCGGTGATTTGCATTTCCATCACACCAACAGATAGTATCGTTTCTGGACAAACAGGTTCTGCACAGCAGACGAGGGAGTGAAGAGTGACAGAAGAACATCTAACATGCTACATATTGATTCTTGGGACAAAGAGGTTTCACGGGATCAGAGGAAGCTGTGCAGTTTATGAGAAATACAGTCAGTATCAGAAATATTTCACATATTCACTATATAGTTTATTCTTTGTAAAATATATTTATGGAAATATTTTGGATAAGTCTCTATGTCTTTCCCATGAATAGAATGTATTTTGGGGGCGGAGTGTGGACAACAACAACACAGCAATTATGGACTTTCTCATTGTTTAGTTAGTGTTAAATAGTAAACAGACAAATATAAAAACCTATACATTAACTGCATTTGTATTTAAACGACAACACACTAGACAAAATTCCTGTTGAACATTAGAAACGATAGCAGTATTACTGTATGCACTGTTGTGTGAGCAGCAAATGTTAGCATTTCGCTCAAAGCACCA
Organism: Lagodon rhomboides; assembly: GCA_039737535.1. Lineage (NCBI taxonomy): Eukaryota > Metazoa > Chordata > Actinopteri > Spariformes > Sparidae > Lagodon > Lagodon rhomboides. The sequence goes on from CM077806.1 coordinate 12,884,482, forward strand.
CTGATCCTAAGTACAGTTCATTCAGAGCCACTAGTCTAAAGAATATTAATCTTGTATAAAGCTAAGGTCAAACTGATTCCCATGAATTTTAGAAAAATGCATTTAGGGCATGTGTAATTTTGCATAATATTGAAAATTTTTTGCTTCACCCTTCATAGAAGCATTAATGATGTCACCAAATATGGACCACAGAATAGACCTTGCAGTTGTAGGAGCTGGTGTGGAATTATGTTTATGTAACATGGCAAAACAGCAAATCATTCTTTACATGCATCCATGAGCAAAACCACTGAAAACAATATTTGAAACGATAAAAAATAATCTTGATGATTAGATTAGTAATCAGAGGACCTGAATGTGAAGAAGTGCAAAACCGGTATGAACGCAGTCTGACTGCAAACAGAAAACTGGAACGAGAGGAATGTAATGACAGTGTGTTGAACAGCAGGAGTCTGGACCCACATCCATCAAAAGCAACTACATGTCACGGCCTACGTGGAATATCTGCTTAACACGTTGCATTCACATCCTCACTTCAAAGTCACTGTTTGTCCAGCAGATCAAATGTCCCCCGTTCCGAGTGGCTCTGTACATGCATTTTCAATCAAGTTTTGAAGACACGCCTCTTTGAGGGCGTCTAAAGTTGGATATAGAATAAAGTGTTGCTCTAGGACTGAAGCTTCACTTCCTCCTCTTACTCCTTCTTCTTTTTCTTCTTCTTCTTGCCTTCTGAGGAGCTGTTCCAGTAGTAGAGAACCTGCAGAGTGATGATGCCGTTGCAGGCGGAGGATATGACGTAGGTGAGGGCCATCAGCGAGTCTCCAGTTTCCTGGAAGAACAGGACGTGAAAACAAGCTCAGCATTAGAAATACATTTTAGAACTTTTGGGGTTAAAAAATAATGAATGTACTTTTTCGTAGGGCTGGGCAGTCACCTGAATAGAAATTCAGTTTACTTGTTTAGGTAGAAACTGACTCTTGAATCGGACTCTTGAACTGAACATTGTAATGTCTATCAACTATGGGAAAGTGAAAGGTGAGGGACGGCTTCTGTAGGTACTTTTTGTACATGAAGAGTAGCAGTGATCAAATCTAAAAATGTCAGTGTGTCATATTATAGACGGCACGCGTGTACAGACGCAGACTTACCTGTAGTGAGGTAAAGATGCGGGCGAGGGATCCAGCAAACAGCAGGAAGACGGAGACAGCAGACAGCTGGCCAGTGTGCCCATTACGGTAGTTGGAGGCTGCCTGGATCAGCTGAAACAACCACATACTCTCGTCAGCCGCGTCTTTGTGTTTTGTTTTTTAATACATTTCTTTACATGTTGGTGAATCTTCAACTCTGAACTATCTGTTAGTAGTTCCTGTTCCCCTTTGGACCATACAGCCATCACAGGGTTACTGTGAATACTGAGGAAAACATCTGGGCCAGATCAGAAGATCTTGAGTTTCATGAAGCATCTTTTGTATATGATTTTGTGCTCTGATGTAACAGTAATGATTATTGGATAAAGGGGTGTATATTTTTATAAAGTTTACATTTAGTCAGTTAAAGTGGGTTACTCCACACTGTGACTGTTCCAGACAACAAACATTTTTAGTGAAATGAACCTCACAGGACACAGCACTGAAAAAAAAGACTGAAAACCAGTTGACTGCTCACTACACAATCAATCTTCATTCAGACGTTTCACTGCCACCAAAAATGATATGAAAAAATGCATCAGACTTGTGTCGTCTTCACCTACCCTGCCGATAATGATAGCTGGCATGTTAGAGGCCTGCATATAGGTAACCACTGACATGGGAGTGACCGGAGAGAGTAGGAGGACCAGCAGGCCAAAGTACACAACCAGAAACAGGAGACCTGGGAGAGGAGAAACAAACACTGCTCCGGATCAAAGGGCCAATGGCAGACCAGTGAAGCATTTCTTTCAGATTGAATCCAGATTTTCCAGGTTTTGGTTTAGTTTACTTTCACTGTGTGAAAATTCAAGTAGGGTTGGTTTGCACCCTGGAAGGAAAAATAGTTGTTGCGCTGCTAAAGGTCACGGAATCTAAATCAAATACGCGAAAAGCTCTGCACATCTGGATTTGGTGTGCAAAGCTCTGTCAGGTTGGATGGGGCTGCCATTTTTAGGTCTCTCCAGAGATGTTCGATTGGGTTCAAGTCAGGGCTCTGGCTGGTCCACTCGAGGACATTCACAGAGTTGTCCCCAAGCCACTCCTGCCTGGGAAGAGTCCCGGTTGTTCCAAACTTCTTCTATTGAAGAAATATGGAGGCCACTACATGTATGAAAATGCAAACAATCGATGAATTACAAGCTGCTGGAAGACCAGTGTCCACAGTCAAGCTTGTTTTGCATCAACATGGGCTGAGTGAGAAGCCCTTGCTCCAGATGTGGCACCTTAAAGCTCGACTGAAGTTTGCTGCTGATCACACGGACAAAGAAAAAACCTTCTGGAGGAAACTTCTGTGGTCAGATGAAACAAAAAACTGAGTTGTTTGGCCACAATGAGCAGCAATATGTTTGGAGGAGAGAAGGTGAGGCCTTTAACCCCAAGAACACCACCCATAGTGTCAAGAAAGGTGGTGGTAGTATTATGCTGTGGGGCTGTTTTGCTGCCATCTGCTGCTCTAAAGAAAGTAAATAATGAAGAAGGAGGATTATCTCCAAATTCTTCAGGAGAACCCAAATTCATCAGCCAGAAGATTGGGTCTATGGTACAGCTGGGTGTTCCAAGATGACAATGATCCCAAATACACATCCAAAGTGGTAAAGGAATGGCTAAATCAGGCCACAATTAAGGTTTAGAAATAGCATTCCAATAGTACTGAAGAAAAAAGTCTGCCAGAGGCCTAACAGAAGCTTGTGGATGGCTATCAAAAGCCCCTAATTGAGGAAAAAAAAATGGCCAAGAGACATTTCACCAAATATTAGAATGACTTTACACGTATGTATGTATTTTTGACACAGCAGATTTGGTCACATTTTCAGAAGACTTATAGTAAATCCATTACTGAACCAACGTGGTCTGTGTTCCGCTCATTCCATCACAGAGAAATGAGCGTTGTAGAAATCATTGGAACTGAAGACTGCCATGATATACATGTTCTTTACAAGTGTGTGTAAACCTTTGACTGCACCTGTATCTAAATGAGCGTAAAACTGTGAAGTTGTCTGATGCTGCGATTGTTGTTTATGAGTATGTACTGTGTTTGCCGGTGTATGTAAACTTTTGACCATGACTGTAGTGCCAACATCTCGTCACTGTTTTTTATCTATTTATATTTATTACCCCTCTCTGTCATCAATGTTTGTTTGTCCTCCCATAAAGTGTTATCCTGTCTCCTGTTGTGTCTTGTCTCAATTGTTATGTCTTGCACCACTAAATAAAAAAAAAGGAATGTAACTGCCGTGACACATTTAGAAAATACCACTTTATTGTTATTTATTTTTTGGCGTTACAGCTGCTCACTCTCTTGATTCACTCTGTAGCTTGCTCGACCACTGTCGCTCTCTGTCTTCCTCTGAATTAGCTCATATCTTCCAGCTAACTTCCGTTATTTCTTCATGCTTTCACCATCGGTGAACTTCTGTGTATGTGGGAACGGGAGGGTAGGGACAGATGTCAGTGCTGTAACCTGCATAACTGCCTTTACTAATAGTGGGAGCGTCCATTTCAAAAACCCTGAAGAAAATTAGTATTACCTGCACTTTAACTTTACCCTTCAAAAGGTATCGTCATCTTCGATAACACAGGTCACTGTTTCAGTGCTTATCTATGCCACAACTCTTCAGTAACCAAATGAGAGGGATCACATTCCAATATCAGTGTTGGTCTTAAATGTCTACACAGTCTTACCTCTGCCGGTTCGTCCTCCGTAGTGTTGAATGAGGAAGCCGATGGCGACTGTCTGCAGCATGAGGAACAGAGCCTCACCCCAGGCACTGAGGCAACATTCAGAACATGACACAATTTGTCACTCATATGACACACAGTGCAGATTTACAGTGACAGCAACAGCAGGATTTTAGAGAGCTCAATGTGCATTTCAACTTCAGAGGATATTTGAATATTCACCAACCTGAAAGGGAACTTGTTGGCGATGCTGTAGGCCATTGTTCCTGTGATGGCCAGCAGCTCCAGCAGCACAGAATTGAAGCTCAGCCCCTCGGCGCTCTTTGCTCCCATCAGCTTTAGGATCTGAGGCAGCTTTACTGTTAAAAAGGAGAAGGAAATGTTCAGAATGTTGCTCTATTTATGTGATTAAAAAACAACTATGTTGTGGCCAGTAGCTCCTTTAATCTTCGCTTGATTTTTTAGTATGTTTCACCTTTATGCCCCATTCTACTGAGGCACACACTACCTTCAATAGAGATGCAATCATCAACACTGGAAAAGGAAGTGTGGGGTTTGGATCAAGAGCAGCAGACAGTGAGAGGATTTCCACCAGCCAGACCAGCGGGACAAAATGTCACGAAAGCGATGTGATCGCCCCAAGAAAAGAGGAAAGACGAGGAGGGCTCTGTCGCTACATAAATAATGTTTGGTGCTCAAATGCAGCCACTGTGGATGGACAGTGCTCAACAAATGTCAAATTTCGAATGCCAAGATGTCGACCATATTATCTGCCCAACTATTTACCATTGTTTGTTTTCTTTGGGATGCAAACTCAAAAAATGCACTGTGGGAATTGTATTATGTCATCACCAGCAACATGACTAAACAACCGGATGGAATTCTTATCGCGGTTGGTGGTTTTTAATCAAACAAACATCAAAACTGTTAACTAAATTCCACCAACATGTCCACATCCACACCAGAAGAAGAAATATCCAGAGTCATGTGTATGCAAATATTCTTGGCAGCTACAAAGCCCTCCCACATCCTCACTTTGTTCTATCAGATCGTATTTCTCTGCTTCTACTGCCTACTTATTCCCAGCTGACAAAGAGGGTCAAACCATCACTTATCAAAGTGTGGAGAGATGAAGCTACAGCGGCCTTACAGGACTGTTTTGAGTGAACAGACCTGCAAATGTTCAGAGATGCTGCCGCTCAGGATGACAACATCGGTCCTGAGGTATACACATCTTTCAGTGACATCATATATCAGCAAATGTGTACACATGCAATACGCTCAGCCACAACACTGCAGCCGCTGACAGGCACACTGATCAGTTTGTTACAACGCAATGTGCTTCTGGGAAACCTATAGTCCTGGCAATTATGTGGATGCAGCTTTAACATGCAGATCAAGTACAAACCCCTCATGGTAATGGCATTCCTCGATGGCAGCGCCCCCCCAGCAGGACAATGCGCCCCACCACACAGCAAAAACTGCTCAGGAATGGCCCAAGAAATGAGACATAAACCTCAAGGTGTTGACCTCGCCTCCGACTTCCGCAGATCTCAATTTGATCAAGCACTCATTGGACATGCAAGACTAAGTCCAATCAATGGACCCAACCTCACAACTCACAGGACTCGGAGGATTCGCAGCCAATGCCCTTAATGCAGACACGACAGGACAGCTCTTAAATGTCCTGTGTCCATGTCTTGATGGGTCAGAGCCAAGTCCACTTCACAGTGGGGTCTCCATGTATCGTATTTGTTCCAGATATCCAGCGGATGTTTGTACAGATTGAGATCTAGGGAATTGGGAGGCCTGGTCTTTGTCACATTCCTCACACCATTCCTCAGCAGTTTTAGCAGCGCGGCCTGAAAAACGGACATACACACACAGGACCCGTAGACGTGCAATTAAAGTGAAATGTTTGGCAGATGAGGCTGTTATAAAGTAGAAAAGAAAACACACCAAAAAACAAACAAGAGGAAGTTGAGTGTTTTACCCATCACTGATCCCAGGATGATGCCAATACCCAGGCCTTTGCTCAGCACAATCTTCAGACATGGCACTGGAACAAAATATAAAAAAGAAACATTGATCAGCTGGCTGTCATAGATCATATCAAAGTATACACACAGAGCCGCATCGAATCGATCATTAGTTGGAAAGGATCAGATAATAAACGCGTGAACCTGCAAGCAGGACAGAAGTAAAATACAACTTTATTTGGCAGTTATATTCTATGGCAAATTAGTGATGCGTGTGAACTACATGTGTTAGTCTCAATAGCTTCTGACTTCACTACTCTGAGTGTAGCACCGAGGTTCAAGCCAATTGGTTTCTACTAATCTAACTGCTACTTAAATCAGTCTCACAAACACATAGTTCACGTCATTTCATTTGTATATTCATAGTAATAAGGGAACATTTCACCCAGTGTCAGGGTTAGGCTGTAATAGTTGTGTAATAACAAAAATGGAGCTCTATGGCACAGATAAACTGTGCTTTTCAAAGCACTAGATTAAAAACACAATGTCCCACTATCCTGAACATTAAAAGACAGAAAGGGGAGGGACGGGTTGCTTGACAGGTCTCGGATAGGCTAATGTATGCAACTTTTTATGAAAGTTGCATACATTTTAATTTAACATCAAACATTCTGAATTTGGCATTCATAGAAAACAAACTAGCAGTCCGCTACGGTTCCCGGAAAACCAGAGTCTTTTGACATTATAAGTGGAACATACAGGAAATAAATGCAGCTAAGGCTAATTTCCCGGTGACGTTTACACATCTTCCAGGTGATAAGAGACACCGGTATTCACCTGAAATGAGACACTTACCGTCCAGAAAGTTGACTTTGAGGAAGAACTCGTCGTAACACGACTCGGGCATAAGATATGTCAACAAAAGCCCCTTTAGAGGATCCATAAAAGAGGATCCTTCCCCCAGTACTGTTTTGTCCGCCATTGTGGAGGTCAGATGTGACGTTGCCGTTCAACGTGTAACACATAAGCAGCCCGACCGGCTCGCATGATTGTAGAAAGGTTCCGCTGGGGAACAGAACCTCTATTGAATTAGCCGGTGTTACATTAGATAAAATGCGTCACATTTGACATGAAAATAATTTTACATCCATTTAATTCCTCTACACTCGAGAGTTTGTAACTACCTTCAAATATTGTTAAGGTTATAGCAAAGATATGGCTGCGCAAGTGAACAAACACCGTTCAGTCACACTTTTAGGGGTAAATACCAAAATAATTACTACTATGTATATATTTATTTACCCATATATTCACGATGGCTCAGTTGTTGCATTCTTTTGTGCTAAATTTGGAGGCATACATTGACACAACTCATTCTATTGGTGTAACAAACACAGTCTGTAAATTGCAATTGTATGGACCCAGCAGTAGACAGACTATTATCGCTAAATTCTTCATATTGCAACAACTTGGCATAGACAGTTGTGAGACTGCTGTGTAACTTTGCTTTACATTTTTGTGTCCAACTCTCGCAATAACACTGTTAGATATCATATACAGTCAATACATCATTAAATTCTCGCTCCAGGAATCAGCTTCTACCCTCACGAAGAAACAGCCCCGGCCTGCAGAGCTGGAAGATCCTGCTGTATCAAGCACTGGACCGAGTGACAGTGACAGGTAAGTCTTCAGTGGCTAAAGATCTCACTTATTTATTCTTTTTAAACCGCGTGCCCTGCGAAAACCATGTGGCTGTCTGATGAGCAGGTTATATGAAATCATTAGTTTGGATCACAACCTTTTTCCTGAAAGAGGGAAGATGACACACTGTGATGTATGTCGTATGAGTACTGACATCATCTGAGTGAAAAATGTAATAAATTCTGTCTGTAATATTAAAATTTCCACAAAACTGTACAGCGTTGTGAGTATAAAACACGCATACTTGCCATAGTATTTCTTAAAGTATTTACTCATATTTTTATTGTAATTTATGTATTCTACACTGTGTGCACAATTATTAGGCAAGTGAGTATTTTGACCATATCATCATTTTTATGCATATTTTCTAACTCCAGGCTGTATAAACTTGAATGCTTAATGGATTTAAGCATAGCAGGTGATGTGTGTCTGTGTAATGAGGGAGGGTGTGGCCTAAGGACGTCAACACCCTATATCAAGGTGTGCATGATTATTAGGCAGCTTCTTTTCCTCAGGCAAAATGGGCCAAAAAAGAGATTTAACTGACTCTGAAAAGTCAAAAATTACAAAAAGTCTCGCAGGGGGATGCAGCACTCTTGAAATAGCTAAGATATTGGGGTGTGATCACAGAACCATCAAACATTTTGTTGCAAATGGTCAACAGGGTCGCAGGAAACGCATTGAGGAAAAAAAGATGCAAATTAACTGCAAAGGATTTGAGAAGAATCAAGCGTGAAAGCTACCAGGAACCCATGATCTTCCAGTTCTGTTATATTCCATAACTGCAACCTACCTGGAGTACCCAGAAGTACAAGGTGGTCAGTGCTCAGAGACATGGCCAAGGTAAGGAACGCTGAAACCAGACCGCCACTGAACAAGACACATAAGTTGAAACGTCAAGACTGAGCCAAGAAATCTCTGAAGACAGATTTTTCAAAGGTTTTATGGACTGATGAGATGAGAGTGACTCTTGACGGACCAGATGGATGGGCCCGTGGCTGGATCAGTAACGGGCACAGAGCTCCACTTCGAGTCAGACGCCAGCAAGGTGGAGGTGGGGTACTGGTATTATTAAAGATGAGCTGGTTGGACCTTTTTCGGGTTGAAGATGGACTCAAAATCAACTCCCAAACCTACTGCCAGTTTTTAGAAGACACTTTCTTCAAGCAGTGGTACAGGAAGAACTCTGCATCTTTTAAAAAGACAATGATTTTTATGCAGGACAAGGCTCCATCACATGCATTCAAGTACTCCTGTTTCATGTTCATTCATGTTTGAGGTTTATAAACATTTTGGATTAACCGAGAGCACTGGAGTTGTTCATTAATAGAAATGATCCTCAAAAATAAGACTTGCCTAATAATTGTGCGCACAGTGTATATTTATGGTCTTGATTGTTGCAGTAATTAGATGATTTTTCATGCTTCAGACACCAAGGCAAATTCCCTCCTCTGAAAAAAGAGTGGCATTTTGGTGTCCACTGTTGCACATTTTTTGTAAACTTTGTATTAAATGGCAAAACTAAATGGAGTGTTGTTCCCCTGGTAAACAAACCACCACAACAGGCTGTTGCAGCTGCAGTGCCTCTGGGCTCGTTAGGTAGAGCTGACAGGTCAGCTGAATGGTTACTGTCTGCATATGTCAGCCCTGACTAGTGACTTGTCCTGGGTGTTACCCTCTAGGCTATGTTCAGTCTCGTGACTATTATATATATATATATATATATATATATATATATATATATATATATATATATATATATATATATATATATATATATATATATATATATATATATATATATATTAGTAATATGGATTCAAAATAAAACACATTTGTAATATTTGAATATTTGTGTGGAACGGCATCGGTGTGAAGCAGGGTATGTCTGTAAATCAAAAGTCTTTATGATACACTTCATTTTATTTGAATGAACAACAATGACAAAAAAAGTAATCATTCATAATTTAAATACATTTGTTCTTTTTAAACTACTCATCAGTTTAAAGTAGTGCAGTGATTTGTAAATGTTTTACATTTTTAGAGCATTTAGCAGACGCTTTTGTCCAAAGCGACTTACAGTTACTCATACATACATTCAAGATGCCGACCAGCACATCAGGAGCAGTTTGGGGTTCAGTATCTTGCCCAAGAACACTTCAACATGCAGCTAGGGGGGCTGGGATTCAAACCAGCCCAAACCAGACCTTCAGATTGCTAGACCACCCGCTCTACCTCCTGAGCCACAGCCCCCCGTATTCTTATTCTGTGATGAACAAAACTGATCTAGTGTGATTTATCGGTCATTTTTTTCATTGGCTATGACTGACGACAACACATTTCAATCGGAACTGTCAGAAATGAACAGAACTCTGTTCTTTATCTACTAAGCTCTATCTTCTAAGGAAGTGATGGTGTGGGGCAGCAAGCTACTGCAGGTGGGCCTGATTCATCTTGGTGTTGATCAGAGGTTTAATTCAAATCTTGGGAGGGCCCAGAAATATTCCAATTACCAAGAGGGCCGCATCACTCGCATTTAGTTTGGGAATACCTGCACTAAGCTACAAGGATTCCACACCTGTTCAAGTTTCTGTCATCAGCAGTGACTGACGTAACTGCTGGTATGATTTTAAGGACCGTGCCTTCATCCAGACAGACAAAGAGAGGGATCAGACTTTGTTTGAAGGTGTCAGAGAAAGTGTAAATGTGAACCCTTCGATCGACGTCATAAAAGGACACCTGACCCTCCCCAACATCCACATACACCCCGATCAGTCGGGGCTCAGCTGGCCTCCGCAGCTTTGTGGGCTTGTTGGTACACGCCCACAAACCGGAGCCCTTCCACAGGGTCCAGTATCCTGTACTGGGTGACATGGTGGACTTTTCTTGCCTCTGAGCATACTGTGACATCACACCTATTCTCCAGCTGCCACTGGGAGAAACCTCCACCTCCCAATAGTGTCTCCCTGAAGTGATGATGGTGTCGCCCAGCACGGCGGGCCACTCGGCAAAGCGTTGGTCGTCGTTTGAGAGGGTGGTGGAGGGTGTTGCAGCCTCCTTGACCTGCCGGCGGTCTGAGGACACGGCCAGCCAGGGATGGCTAGTGCTGACATCTAACCGGACCGACACTAGGATTCAAGCGCAGTATAATTGTCAGCAGTGATAATAATGGTGGCAATTGTATTTCAGTTTAATTCTGTATTGTGTTATTATAACTGTGCCAATGTATTATCTTGCAAGTACAGGAGGAAAGGGCACAGGTAAACTATTTTCTAAATCAAATTTGGCATATTGTCAAAAGATGTGTGAGTGAAACACATTTTGTAAGAATGTATTATGCTCCAGGTTTGGGTCCCTTGGAGTTCTCTTCGCATTGTGCGAGTGGAAATGCTCTTACTTTCACTATAAATCATAGCCTGTTGATTTTTTTCCGATTTGATTTCACCAAATGTTCAAGTGATCTCTGATCACGATCATCCAAGATTTTTTTTCCGCTACATTTTTCCCCCTGAAGATGGCGGTTCACCACTATCCTTCCAGGTTTATATAATGCGTTGGACAGTTCTGAACCCAATTATAGGCAGTGTACATTGATCAGCCACAACATTAAAACCACTGACAGGTGACGTGAATAACATTGATCATCTCGTCACAATGCAATGTTCTGCTGGGAAACCTTGGGTGCTGGCATTCATGTGAATGCCACTTGACACGCACCACCCATCCAAACACTGTTGTGGACCAAGTACACCCCCCTCATCACAACAACACTACCCGATGGCAGTGGCCCCCCAGCAGGACAATGTGCCCTGAAACACCGCAAACACTGCTCAGGAACAGCTCAAGGAACACAATAAAGGGCTCGAGATGTTGACCGGGCCTCCAAATTCCCCAGATCCCAATCTGATGGAGCATCTGTAAGACGTGCTGAGCAGGTCTGATCCATGGAGGCCCCGACCCCCCAACATACAGGACCCAGAGGATCCACTATAAAATGCCCTGGTGCCAGACACCACAGGACACCCTCAGAGGTGGAAGGGGAACCTTCACAATATTAGGCAGATGGTCATAATGTTATGCCTGATCGGTGTATATATTGTGTAATGAACAGGGCTTGTAGCTAGGCCTTAATGCATTAAGAAATGAAGATTACCTGAGGCACCCTGAATCCACTGCCACACTGAAAAACAAAAACATATCGTTGTTATATATTTTCTCGTGTTCAGCTTCGGGTTTATGGCTGCTATTTTTCACATAATAGGACATAATCCCCTTTTACAAATTACAATGATTTATTTATTCAAAGGAAAGGCAGCAGCTGAGTCACCTGAGTTAGGTATGTATTTGGAGTTTCCAGTTGCCGTCCTCCAGGCCTTTTGTTTGGTCGGCAGCCACGACATCGACACAGCCTCCTGTAGGGTCGCATTCATGGAGCAATATCGACAATGTCACTAAAGAGCTTTTGCTGTTATCTTTGAAAGAATCTTCTCTACATCTCATGTCTTGGTGTCAAGATGTTCTTGTATTACATACACAACTATTCAGATTATTCCTTCCACTTTTGTACATTGGGCAGTCAAGAAGTCAGAGCAGTATCGTCTTTATTAGGTTTAAAGGAGTAAGGAGGAGTAACACAGCTAGCTTTCAACAGCAGATACTGTGTCCTGTATGTATCAAACATCCCAGAATCTGTCCAGGAATTGCAAAGGTAAACTAGATTTAAAAATAAACCTAGTATTCTTTTTTCATTGTTCCGTAAATGCCTCACCTCAGTGCCCTCTGACAATAGCGACCAAGCCACAAACTCCAGCAAGGGAAGAAGGGCAGTCAGCCTCGATTCCTTTGGTCCTCTCGGGTGCAACAGTTGCTTCAGTTCCTCATCAGACACACCATTAGCCTGTTAACACACACACATACACATGCACAGACATTATTCTTGGAAAGGCACCGTTGTTGTGAGACTGGTCAGAATATGTCTGAGAGAGGGGGGGGGGGTTATTCTCAGCACTTACTGACATTTAACTTCTTTTCACCAATGCAAACCCAGTGTTAGTTCTGGGTTTGTGCTAGTGCCAGTTAAAAAAAAATTCCAACTTGGCAACCTTCTAAGAACCAGTTTGCTTTCCGTGGACCGGAGAGAGAGAACCACGGCATTAGGTCAGTGTATACGTCTTGGCCAACAACGCTCATATTCTCCTTCAAAAAGCGAACACTGTACTTTTAAGGGTACAGATCAAATTATGTTAGTCCTACTCAGTACCAGTTGACTTAAAAAAAAACTTTAAAGAGCTCATCTGTATGAAGAGAGTACCTAAAAGTATGCTATTTGAGAAAAGAAAAAGACACACACACACACACACACACACACACTCACATCCTTGATATTCCAGAGCTCCACTGCCCACTGTTGAAGCTTGTTCTGTTTTTCGAGCTCAGTTTTCTCTTTCTCTCCTGGAACATCTCTTCTTTTCAGCGTCTTTCCATCCATCGGCTTGGTTTCCCTTTTCACCTGCAAATAGAATAAATGGAGAACCGTATTTGATTGGGCAACGCAGCCAGGTTCATCTTTTTTGACAGAACCCACTGCGTAGTAGTCTCATGGAAATAGTTGTGAATACTTTGTTTTCTGAGATGTACAAATAACTATCTAAGAATGGCCTGATACTGTTTGACATTCAGGCAGTGTCCCATTATTGACCATCTTTTCAAATGAGGAGTTCTTGTTGAGTCACATGTCTGATGTCAACTGATGTGTCACTGAGGTATCATTTACTTGGTTATGAATGGATTCATTTCTAGATTTATCAGATACCTAACATGTGAAAACACCATGTCATTGATGCATACAATTGAAGATGAAGACAGCAGAAAAGATAATAAGGGGAAGTAATGAATTCAGCAAGGGTTAAGCACCATGTTCTGTTCCATCTCCTTGGCCCAGTGTAGGATCAGACTCCTGCTGGCCTCCAGGCTGCCTGGATCTTTGCTGCTCTCTTCTGGTCTAGCCTTCTTACTGCCACCCTTCACCTAGATTAAAAGAAGATGGAAATGGATATGAATTATATGTTTTCATAATTCAGATGTATCTATTCTGAAATTGTAAAGTGATGATAGAACTGGGAATGTTCAGTGACTTAGAAAAGTTTTTGTATCCATCCCCTGATTCACACCTTTCAATAACCTTTTCACAGAGTTGCTTGAAGTGTTGTTTTGTCTTCATGGTGTAATTGTAATGTGTAATTAACCAGGGACTGGACCTTCCAGACAAATGTGTCATAATACTATAATCACTTGAGACACATTCAATGCACTCAATGTCCATTTCACTAACTGTTCGCTGGACCTCTGTAATGTTGAAGGGGGTTTTCACTTTGACATTAAAGAGTTTTTTGTAAATCCTTTTTTTTAAATGTCCATATATATATAGGATTATAGATCAGCTATAGCTTTTTAGGATGTTTGTACATTCTAACAGTTCATTTGTCATCTCTTTGTGCTCTGCATTTTTGGCAGCAGTAACTTGTCTCCAACACTACTAAGTTTGAGTTTTGATTGGTGTTTACCATGAACTGGGCCTTCCAAGCAGTGCTTCCTCTGAGGTTGTTTGCTGACCTGACCTGAGTATCAGGTTTAGAGCAAATTTGTCTTCATGATTCAATTAATTAGAATCCTGGTGATTCACTCAAAGAATATATATATAATGAATGGCATAGAGAAAAAAAAGAGAGCATATTGTAATTTGGACTGATATAACGGCACAATAAAATATGCCTCAAGTAAGTAAGTAAGTAAGTAATAAAAAAATTATATAGCACCTTTTAAACCCAGAGTCTTCAGGAGTGGAGTGGGACCAATTGCAATTACCTGGCTGATGTTGTCCACCTCCTCTGCCAGTTTCTGAAGAAGTTGTAGGCACTCTGTCAGACTCAGCATTGCCTGTAGATCAGGCTGAAAAGAAAGAAAACACAGAAAGATTGGTAATCCTGTGGCTCCACCCTGGGTCTTCCTTTCTGTCATTCTGTTTCACTTTCCTCCATCCATTAGCAGATTGTGATCCCACATTTACCTTTTTTGCGGATAAACTCCAAACCGGGCAACTGTTTGATAATCCATCGAAGTCCTTCTGCAAGAGCAGAATGAAAAGACACCTTTTCAGTGAGAACTGAAATGTTTTGATGAATTTATCAATCTTCATGTCATCCTCATGCTATGTGATATTAGTTCACCTGGGCTTTACTGAGGGAGGGTTTATGCCATGGTTCCGAGCTGGAAGCAGTGGTTTTCTCGAGAGCTTTGGACTATGTAAAAAAAGAATACAAAATGTGATTACTAATGAATGAACTACAAATGAATCCACAGATTTATAGAGCGTGGACTCCATTAATGCAACTGCACAATTGAATCAAAACTTATATAAAAGCTGTACAATGACTCATTCGGAGACCCTTATATATTATATTCCACATACAGATTCAATCCTGCAATTTCAACTGGCGACAAAAGGCAAGATTGTTGATTGTTCATTGCCGTTAATTGTAGTATCATAGTAATTTAAAATTATGTCATACATTTTTTGCAAAAAATACTGTAAAAAGAGTACTTGCTTATTATTAGCAGTGTAATGTATATTATTGCTGTTACTGTGAAACAAAACATTAGGTTTGATTTGCATTGTATAGAGGGACCTGTAGTAAGGTGCCATTATACAACAAGAATACCTGCTTCTTGGTGAGCGTGGATTTAGTCAGGGTCCCTGAGGATTTTGGTGTGCTCGCTGCCATTGTCCATCCGGTGTCGGCTGAGATATGCGCATCTGGTTAAAACAAGCATGTAACATTAAAGTAAACTGTCTGTTGTGATCACAAAGTATATTCATATATGCCCCCTGTGGCTGGTCCACACTAATGCAGAGAATTTATAAATCACTCAACTAATAATAATGATAATAATAATCATAATCATAATCATAATGATAAGTAGTAGTAGTTCATTCTAATTAATAATCATTCAAACCAAGCTCTGGAGTTTTTAACAGACACTAGGAAGCCCTTTTCCAAGAGCTAGAATATGATTAAACCATCAGACCAATTTTTCAATTAACCAAAGTGAACATATGTAAGTTATGCTGGTATTAAAAAAACAAAACAAAAAACAAACATTGTACATTACTAAACAATTTTGGACTTATAAATCTCACTTATTTAAAACATGAGCTGTCATGATCAATTTTACCAACCATCATAGGAACAATCGATGAATTACACAAAAATGTAACCGGTCGTTCTTTAGAAAATGTACAGATGTATAGAGCTTTCAGTAAACCATAAACAGGCCTACACAAAACTGTGATTTACATTTCACAATTGTTGATTAAAAGAACTTACCAGCTGCCTGAAATGTGTCCTTTGTCTCTCTGTGAAGCAGAAACAGGTGACTTCCTCATTCAAGTCTGAACTTGAGACTTTAGCCTGACCCTTACCAGTAAACATTTCTTTATTACGGTCGTCACTCTTGCGACACACTTTAACAATGCAATGTCTACACTGAACTGACTTACTTAGATTTGAACTTAGGACTTTAAATTGCCCACAACAACTGAGTTATATGGTCCAAACTGCCTCCCACAATATGACTTTCCAGAAACAAGGAATTGTTACAGACAGAGGCAGTAACATCGGTTATCTCTCTGCAATACTTTTTATGCAGGTATTGCAGGAGCCACAAGAGGGGAAATTAGCAGATGTGTTGATGACGTGCCGATCACAAAGGCAGTAAGATCATTCTCCAACCAGAAGGCCTGGATGGATGGAGAGGTACCAGCATCGCTAAAAATATGTGGCACATGATTTCAAATTTGACAGGGAACAAAAGCAGGAGCATCATGAGAGAAGTCACGTTGCCAAATTCAAAGTCCTCAACAAAGACTATAAACCCTGCTCCACCTCCAGTGAAAAATAAAAAACAGTGTAATAAAAAAACACATTCCATGTTGATGAGAGCACTGAGGTGGTTTCCTCTTATAAGTACCTCTGTTTCGTTGTGGATGATAGGCTGGAACCGAAAACACCAGTGCCATATTTAAAAGTGCCAAGTCCAGGCTAATTTTCTTAGGAGGCTCAAGTCTTTTGACGTCAGCAGGTCACTCCTGCATATGTCGTTATGTCGAGATGCGCCTTTGAGAGAATCAGGAAGTCTTTTGTACAAGCTCAGTTTTTTAATGAACATTGTTGCTGACTGTCACTGTTGAAGGAGCTATTTGTGATTTCCAGCCACCTGCCTTCAAATGAATAGGTGGACAGTATTTCCCCTTTTCTCAATGTCTAGGTGAAATGCTTTTTGCCGTTTAGCTCATATATTTAATTGTTTTCTATGCAAATTCATTATTGCAAGTTGCATAGAAAAGCAGGCATACTAAACAACCCCTTCTTACCCACATTTGAGCAAAGCTGGCACAAAAGCCTTTCCAGCAGGTTGGAATGTTTCATTTTGGTTACTGTCGACACAACAAACGACACAACCTGTCCACTTTTTGCCGTTTATTACAAAGTTTACGATATTTACACAAATGTCAGTGCAATATTGGACACTAAAATGCCACTCCTTGGGGTGGTTTGGGGAGTGTTTCATAATTTCATTGTCCTACTTGTGCTCATGCAAATGTATGTTGCCCGTGAGCTCGCTCTCCGAAAGCCGATGCTGCCTAAACACTATTAACGCTGGTATCCAGCTTGTACAATGAATATTGAGTCGAGGGCCAGAAAACAGAGACATCTCTCCTTCAAAGTAAAAGCTGTGCGTTTCCAAACATGTTGGCGACAGTGGCCAATTTAGGAGAGATAGTAAATAATCAAACAAATAATGACCATAATTCATAACTGTTATACAGTCATATTTCTGACACTGACGTACCCCCTAAACTGGCATTTCCCATTATACAACTTAAACAAGTGCAAATTAAATATACTTCATGCACGGACCGAGAAATACTACAGCAAGTGTTGCCAGGTTGTTACAATATAATGGATACATAATACTTGAATGATAATAGTCTGTCTACTTCTGTGTCCATACAATTGCAACTTACAGTCATCTGTTATGAAGGTAACTAATAACTGACAGCAGAGCAAGAAGGGTGAGCCCAGGTGTGAATGGTTGTTGAGCTGTCTGGGGAGGGAACTCAGTGCAGCGTTGTAGGTGGGTGATATGTATTGTCGTAGGCCACCTCCTCTGTTCAAAGACGGTGGTTCCAGTTTGACACAGATGGATCCTTTTACTCCTCTTTCAAGCCATCTGTCTTCTCTGGCCAAGTTTTTGACATTGTTGTCCTCAAAGGAATGATTGGTCTCCTTCAGATGTGAGTGGACAGCAGAGTTTGACCTGAGGAGTTGTGTGCCTCCTGTGTTTTTCATTTATAGAGGGGTGTTTTTGTCTCCTCAATGTAGAAATCTGTGCAGTCCTGTCTGCATTGAACAGCATAAACTACATTACTCTGTTTATGCCTGAGTGTTTTGTCCTTAGGATGGACAAGTTTCTGCCTCAGAGTGGTGGTAGGTTTAAAGTGAACCGGGATTTGATCTTTACTGAAGATCCTCCTGAGTTTCTCAGATGTTCCCGCGACATAAGGAATGAAGATGTTATGTTTTCTCATCTCCTCCTCTCTGTCTGCTCTGGATCTTTTAGAGGTTTTGACAAAGGTTGTGTAGCCACAGGTTTTAAATGCTCCCCTGATGTGCTTCTGTTCCTTCTCCTTCCCTCTGACTTAGTGGACACAGTCTCAGCCAGATGGTTTAGGGTTCTGGTGACCTCCAGCCTGTGCTCCAGTGGGTAATGAGTCGAGCAGCAAGTACTGATCTGTGTGTGTAGGTTTTTCTCTACACCTCAATGTTGAGGCTTCTGTCTTCTTCACTGTGTACTTCATGCTGTTCACAATGTTCATTATAAGAAGGCAGGTCAGCCTTGTTTATGGGTGTTATTAACATTAAAACAGCCTCTGCTCCTGGAGGTCTGTCCAGGGGACGGACTGGTAAACTAACCTCCTTCATTACTGCTCGTCGTCTTCTTCTGTTTTTCTGTTTTAGGTGCTGAACTTTGCAATCATCCAATTGTGAAGAAATCTGAGAACTTCCCACAAGCTGAGAGTTAGTAAGGAAACTGTGGCTCGACGACCCCTCACCACTGGAGAGAGCGGAGCCCCCATCTTGACTGGTCAAGTTCTAGAAGACTGGTCAAGTTCTAGAATAGTGAGCTGGAGTGTGTACTGCCACGCTCATTGCCGTCACTCTGCTGCCCCCTCCTGTAATCCATTGACTCCTGCCACTCCAGCCCCTAGAGACCTCTCCTCAGTCCCCTCTGATTATCATGACCTCTGTAATGCGATTTAGTAAGGGCCGTGCACTCGCACTACCACCTCACCCATCTTGCGACTGTGCAAGTTCAGTGTCGGCCGATATGAGGCGTTACCAGATCAAGCTGCCGCAATCACATCAGGTGAAAAATCAGCTGAAAACCTAAAACAAGTCATCAAGAACTTTTGTCAAAGAAACAAGTAAACAGGATTTTCTCCTCAACTGTGGCATTAGATGAAGTTTGGAGAACACTTTTTTTTTTTTCTGTGTGATGATTTGTTTCTTCCAGGAGAAGATGCTTGTCAAGATCCTGGGTCCAGAAGAGTACCCTATAAAATCTGACAGTGGCTTTAAAAAATTGAGGGAGCCGATGACCTCAGAATGACTAATTAACGTAATTATTATACTTTTATATTTTAATCTTCTTTATCTGGTAATTCTGAGGTCATCAGTTTCCTGACTTTTCCAAGTAAAGTCAACTTTTAAAATGCTCTAATGTAGATTTGTCTCCAGTCTCGCTGCAGTCCACCCTCCCATGCACTAGGTGGCAGTATGCAACTATAAAGTAACGTTGGCTCGGACTGAACGGTGGAGCTGAACTTCCATGACTGGTAGTGACACTTCATCAGAACTTTCCTCATATGATGGAGACCGACAGCAAAGAAGTCCATGGTCCATTTCGAACAGTCCCTCTGTCACAGTCTCAGCTGGACTTCTCCGGTGTGCCGTACTCCGTGTCCGTCCTCAAAGTCGGATACTGTACCGCTCAGCCCGACGGGACGTTCAGGGCTGACGGGACCATCACGCTCATAACGGGACCCAAGACTATTCTGGTGGACACCGGTGGACCGTGGGACCGAGACTTTCTCAAAGCGACACTGAAAGACAGGGGTCTGGAACCGGGGGACGTCCACTGGGTCGTGTGCACTCACGGACACTCGGACCACGTAGGAAATCTGAGCCTTTTCCCAACAGCGGTGATAGTTGTGGGATATGATATGAGCGAGGGGGACACGTACCGTGTCAACAGGATGGCAGAGGGACAAGCTTATACTATTGACGAGCATGTAAGTATCTGTCATTTCACATTCGTCGTATCTATACAACAAACACGAGGGTTTTTAGATGTAGCCCTGTCTCACCGTGTAGAGAAGGGCGAGCCTGAACGCACCTCTCGGCTAGCTTATGATAATGATCATACATTTAGGTTATAAAGCGCTTTTATGATACTCAAAGACACTTTCCATCTGATTCTGACTGATGTTGGTGACTTTTCTGGGCCCATTTTAATATTGCTTGTTGGATTCACCCATTAGACTCAGCCACAGACACTACAATGGGAAAGGCTGAGGGGCTCAGTACTGATGATTGATGGCATTATTGAATTGAACAAGTCAGGAGAGTCACCTGGAGCCATTGCAAAGCAGTTACACGTCCCAAGATAAAATGTGCAAACTATTCTTTTTTTTTTGTAATAAGAAGTGCACGGCACAGGTGTGACACTGCCACGATCACCTGCTGCTGAGAGAAAACCGGTCAGGATGGTCAAGAGTCAACCGAAAACCACCAAAAAGCAAGTCTGCGATGAATTAGAAGCTGCTGGAAGACAGGTGTCAGTGCACACCTGCGATCTTGCTCTTCTTCTCACGTCTGCTGTCGATCACACATGCTCTGCAGAGAGAGGGATGCATTACATTCCTCCTGGTTGTGATGCAACCTCTCCCGTGTAATGTGGGTCTACCTATGCTGTCGCTTTGTACAAACTTGTAAGTGCACCTGGTTGTTGATTTCGTTCAGTGCACATGAACGGCTACGTCATTAACAACCAGCTTCCTCACATGCTGTTACGACAACAGAATCGGGGCCGAAAAAGATCCTAAACGCAAGGTGTCTTTTTTGTGGCGGCTTTATAAAACTTGTTGCTGATAAAGAAAGCGGATAATGTTGCTATTGGAGAGCAAACAAAAGGGAAATAGAAACAGAAAAGACAATGCAAGCCACGGCTACTAGCTCAGGAGGTCAACTAATCGGAAGGTCGCTGGTTCGAATCCCCAGCTGCGTTCTTGAGCATGATACTGAGCCCCAAATTACCCTGATGAACAGTTGGCACCTTACATGGCAGCCTCTGTCATCAGTGTACCAAAGTACCCCAATCAATTACAAAAATGGTTTAAACTAAACACTGAGAAGGGGAAAAACTGACCCCTATTAGATTGAAACAAGTGGCTTGAAAAATAGATTTTTTAACACTACATAGTGGAAGATAGATAAATTAAAAAAAAACAGTTAGATGGAGCTTATGTGTTGTTATCCTGGTTTTCCCTTGGGCTCTGACAGTGTCAGTCACTCTCTCTCTGCCTCTCTCCCACAGGTATCTGTCGTTCCAAGTCCAGGCCACACGGGACAAGATGTCAGTGTCCAGGTGAAGGGAACCTCAGCGGGCACAGTGCTCGTCGCGGGGGGACTTATTCGAGCGCTGCTCAGATGAGGGCAGCTGGCAGGATCTGAGCATGAACACTGCGGTACAGGAGGTCAGCCGGCAGGAGGCGCTACGCACCTCGGATGTCATCATACCCGGACACGGACTTCCATTTAGAGTCCTCAGGAACTGAAGAACCAGCCCTGGGGATCAGTACTGGATTATGTTAAGAACTGACGTTGTTGTCTGGAGGTGGACTTTTACAACTTGAGCACTGAGAGCTGTGTCATCTTACAAACACACCTACAGATAAAAGAGCAGCTCCTCAGTTGCCGGAAAAACTCAACTCATCATACCAAAAAAGTGTCATACATTTAGTTTACAACAGTAACTTATGAAATTGTGTTAATAAATGGTCTTTAAAGTGGAACCTGATAATGAAGTACTGTGGTTTTAGCTGTCTGTTTAAAAGTAAAATTACACACAGTTCCTTCTGCTTCCTAAAATGTAAGCAGGCCTATTTTATCTGCCTTCCGACTGGACGATGGTTCCACAGGAGAGGAGCTTGACAGCTAAATGCGCTGCCTTCCCATTCCACTTTTGGAAACTATAGGAACTGCGACCGACCCTGCATCCTGTGGAGCGCAGCACCGCAGTGGGATAAATGGTTTCTATGAGCTCTTAAATACCGCGTTTACACCAAAATTAGTGTCTTTCACATGCAGGGAAACCCACTAATAATTGGCAATTAACTCTTTTTCAAATTGCCAGTGTACAAGTGTGCCCCTTGTGTGTCCCTTGCGCCAACGTGAAAGCACCAGAGAAACAGTAGAAAGATCATATACCTCATCAAAATACATCCAGAAGACATTCAGCTTGTTTGCAAAAGTCTTAAAGATATTCTGAGTTGGAAGCATTCTGGAGCTGATAACTGAAGTTGCTATGGAGTGAGACATCTCGCTTCTTTCCGATCTCCGATTGCCCAGACCACACAAAGGCTGAAACACAATGGTTACTTTTTGACATCTTTTACTTGACTGCTGTGTCCGGTAAGCATGGAGTGAGCGGTTTTACCGAGTCCCATAATACTTAAGTCTGAGTCTGCGTAAGTTAGAAAAAGAAGTGTTAGTTCAACCTTCCAGCCCAGAGCAGGTCACAGTGATAGTTATGGGGCTGATTACAGGTCACCTAGAACCAAGGACATCATGGGCCTTAAAGGGATAGTTTGGGTTTTTTGAAGTGGGGTCATATAAAGTACATATCTATAGTCGGTCTGTTTCTTACCATAGTTGCCGATCAGCACAGCCTCAGCCCAGACGCTCAGCTTTGTACTGCAGTGAACGGGGTCCAGATGCAAGCGAATTTTAACCACCTAAAACAAGGCCCACCTAAAAAAGTCTATATCATTTGTGAATTGTTATCAAGTGTACGTTCTATAGACCGCTTTACATCGCCGTCAGACCGCCCGTTCTTTTGGCACTACATTTTCTCAACCGTAGAACCTCCGATACGGAGACCCAAAACAGGTGATCTGCGAGCGGCGAAATACAGTGCGAGGCCCAGTTGCGCTAATGCGTAGGGATACGGAGGTTCTGCGGTTGAGAAAATGTTGCTGGAATACGGAAAAATTAATTGAACGGCATTTAATTATTTGCTTATTGGCCTATCTGAACAGGCTGTAGCCTATTTCTCTCTACCTACCTACACTATGGCCTATGAGCAGGCTTCGTGGTCACCATACGGACTACTGGTCACTACCACAGGGGGCGTTGAAGCTTGTGGTCCTATTGCTCCAGGACCATTTTTTTTCCAGTGGTCTGTGGAGGACTTGGACTCCGCGTACTCAACCTGTTGCCCAGGCCAATCAGTGGTGGAGGAAGTATTCAGATCATTGACTTAAATGAAGTACTAATACCTCACTGTGAAGATACTCCACCACAAGCTACACTCTACACTCCAGTACAAGTATGCAAGTATGCTGCCTTAATATATATGTTGCATTTTACTGCTGTAGATGGTAAAGGTTGAGCTCATTCTAACTGCTCTGTATAGGCTACTGTTGGGTAGTTTAATCTACAGCAATGCATCATATTCTGATACTATCAGATCATCATACGTTGATCTGCGGCTGTCCTGAGAGAAACATGTAACCATTGTAATGGTCCACATAGATCACGAAACAGACCACTCAACCGGTCCAGACCACGCAGATCACACCAGGGATGGCTCACTAACTAGTCTGGACCACAGGGACAATGCCAGTGACCAACTGGTCCGGACAACATGGACCATATGGACATCAACATTTAACTTGCAACCCTGCAGCCCTATTGCTTATTAACTTATTGAAGGTCTAGCACTCCTGGGTTATGAAATTAACCATGGGTCTCATACAGATTTTCAAAAGATGAAAACATTAAAAACCATCTACAACGTGCACAACCCAGTGTGAAATACAGAGCATCTTGGAACACCATATTATACAAAAATAACATTGAAAACACCTGGACAGCAACATCTGCAAAGCTCCTTTCTATATTTTGTACACCTTGTCTCTAAAAAAGGTCCTTTCAGAGTTCATACCATCAGTGATCAGACTAACTTTTATTCAAATTGTTATTTTATTCTTTCCAATATCTCTTCATTATTGTCTCTATTTTTTGAGACGTGCTCTTGTGCTGCTACTCATTTCCCTCTGTACTGCTGTGTTACCTGTGGATTTCAATAAAGGAACATCTCATCTTATCTTATTCAAATGTCCAAACATGTTTGGTGCTCCGCCAAAACTATATCCTTGTGGCCTTTCGAGTGGTAAGTTTAAACAGAGAAAAATTTCCTTTTGTCACATGCACTTTTAAATTCCCAGAAATGCATTCTGTGCTGTCAAATATGTATCCTAAAACTGCAATCAGCATGAGAACTGCCCACACGCACATCTGTGGTTCCATCTGCTGCGAATCAAAAGGAACAGTAGCGTTGAGTTTCAGAGATGATCCCTTGAAATAAAAGTTCAGTTAAGGTTGAGCTAATGCTAAAACCTGCGCTGATTTGCAGCACCTGCCCAATGTTCAACCAGAAATATTTTAGCACGTGCTGTTCGCGAGCTCTTCATATCCGACCGTTGAAGTTATACTCGCTGCCTCAGCTGCACCTACAAACATAGCAGTAAGTTAGCCAGGCACCTTTTTAAGTTTGCATATACATAAAACTTCAAAGATGTTATATTATACAATCATTTATATGTTTTTCTAATTCTTTCTACTTTTCAGTGGCTGTAATATTGCATTCGGGGTTGAATCCAAGCTTTTCCATTACCTTTTCCATATCTGCGATACTGAAAGTAAGACTGTTTTTCATTGGGTTATGGAAATTTGCAAGGCGAAGCTCGTAATGGCTAGGATTGTTGTTTATTAGATGATGTCATCTTGTTCCCCATTTCTGTGGAAAATATTAATCTTAGTTCGAGAGCGCTCTTTTGTAAAGTATGCGGACGATGCCGACATCATCTGCAGCATTACAAACAACGATGACAGGTCATATCAGGGGAGAAATCAAAAATCCTGCAGAGTGGTACACAGTGGTGAACGATACACCGCTCAACGTTAGCACAACCAAGGAGCTGATTGTCGATTTAGAGAAAAAGAGGCAGATTAACACTGTGTCCTATCAGGGGAGCTGAGGTGGACACAGAGATCCCTGGTAAAAAAGAAAATACAAACTATCTATCTATCTATCTATCTATCTATCTATCTATCTATCTATCTATCTATCTATCTATCTATCTATCTATCTATCTATCTGTCTGTCTGTCTGTCTGTCTGTCTGTCTGTCTGTCTGTTAGCTGCATTACATAATCAAAATATGTTACTTCAGTCATACAATAGCAAGTGGCTGTATGTGAAGGGAAGATTGTTGACTCAGCACACGGTCCGGAGTCCATTTAGTGTTCTTTGATTGTGTTGTGATAAAAGATACTTCATTCTAAGGTAATATAAGGGAGATAATTAATTGACTGGATATTGAGTCACGGAGGTTGATACTGGGTGGGGCGGACGTGGATTTATGATAACAGCAGCAGTAAAATGATCCCCTCTGGACTTCTTGATTGTTCAACATTTATGATTGAATAACTATAAATGTAGTACAATAAAGTGCCGTACTACTTTTCACTTTTATTGCAGTGTGCAGACAACGTCCTTTGCTGCTCCTTTGTGTTCCTTATATTATATGGTGACTCACAATTGAAGTCTCAACACACCTTAAATTAACTTCAAGTATTCGTAACATAAGCTGCAATATTGTTTATAATTTTGTGCTACTAAGGGGAAAGTGCTCACATCTGTAATATTGTTGGAAAAGCTGTTAGTACACATTGTGATTATCTTCTTTGTATTTACAGTTTTTCTCAGCCACTCTGGAGGGGTGTTCTGAGGTAAACTATGGCTAAAGTTCTGATGACAGTTATTGTAAATTGTAAGTTACACCTTAGTATATGTGGGAGATTGATTGCAAGAGACTGGACAAGATTTACATTTTACGCTTTTACTGTTTGTACTGTAATTTGTTGACAGCCCATGTCATTGCGATACAGAAAGGAAAAGACAGCACTGCATAGCACAAAGAAAAAAAAAAAAACAGAAGTAGAAATGTTAACATAGGACAATCTCCTTAGGGAAAACTCTACAGGCAGTGCTGTAGGAATTACAGTGCAATCTTCCTACACCTCCTGACGTTCCTGTCTGTTGGGCCACAAATTCTCATCCGCATCACAGCGAATACCTTCTCTTGCGATGCAGCGTGGGAAGAATATTTAAGAGGGTCTTATCCAGCCTCTGCAGGCATCAGCTGTGATGTCATCACACGCTGCATCCATGGCAGCCAGAAGGGTCATCTGTGTACGTGGCTGGCGATCGTATACTTTCCATCTCCATGCTGAGGAAAAAAATCCTCAGTGGTGTTGAGGAATGGGGGGTAGGGTGAGAGGAACTCCATCAGCATCCTGTTGTGGGTCGCAAACCATTGCCTGATGATGTTGGAGCGATGGAAACTGACATTGTCCCAAACTATCACGTACTTTGGCAAGTCATCTCCGATCTGACCCCTCTCTGGTTCGGGGATGGATTCCTGTTGAGACTGTCTACAAAGGTGACAAGACGCTCTGTATTGTATGGCCCAATAATGGGAATATGCATTAGCACACCATTCTCAGAGATAGCAGCACCCATGGTTATGTTCCCGCCCCGTTGGCCCGACACATCAACTGTAGCTCTGTGGCCGATGATATTTTCGACCACGCCTTCCGCGTTTCGTTAGGTCGAAGCCAGCCTCATCCATGTACAGTAGATGAACTTGTGCGGTGGTTCACTTGCTTCCAGCTCCATTATAAGCACTGTTAGACTCTTCTATTACTCCCATCTCTAGCAGTGCTGCCAATTCCTCCTGAATCACTTTTCTCTTGTGTTCTGGTCACCGATAGGGCCGTGAAACACACCGCCATGCCCGGGCGCGTCTTGATATGGTGCTGTATGAGGTCCGTGCGTCCTGGCAGGGGGGAGAACACATCAGCATAACGCTGCTGCAACCTGGCAACATCTGCTCCCTTGGACGTTGTGAGATGGTCACCACAGAGGAGCGAGAGGGAATTGGAGGATTTTTTTGTTGCCCCCCCCCGTCAGAATGCACCAACTCATAGTCGACATTGCCCCATTGCCCACTCGCTGTGTGACCACAAAGGGTCCTTGCTACTTGGCAAGTAATTTGGAGCTGGATGACGGGAGTAATACAAGCACTTTATCTCCAGGTGCAAATTGCCTTAATCTAGTTCTTCTGTTGGACAGGCACTGTTGGCGCTCCTGGGCCTTAAGCAAATTCTCCCTGCCCTAGTGTGTGGAGTTTTGCTCTAAGGTACAGGATGTACTGAACTTCATTTTTACTTGGGCTCAGCCCTTCCTCTCAGCTTTCCTTAACCAGGTCGAAAGCCCCCCGTGGTGTCCTGCCGAACAGCAATTCAAAGGGAGAAAATCCCGTGGAGGCCTGGGGTACCTCCCGCACTGCAAACAACAGAGGATCTAGCCACCTATCCCAATTGCGGCCGTCCTCGTGCACAAACTTAAGGATCATGGACTTCAAAGTTTTATTAAGACGCTCGACGAGACCATCGGTCTGTGGATGATATACACTGGTCCGAATTGACTTGATGCCCAATAACCCATAAAGTTCCCGTAGTGTACCTGACATAAACGAGGTGCCCTGGCCAGTTAGGGTCTCTTTCAGGATCCCCACTCGGGAGATGACCTGAAACAGTGCCTGTGCCACTCTCTTTGCGGAGATAGTGTGCAGGGGCACTGCTTCGGGATATCGTGTTGCATAATCCACGAGGACTAACACAAAACGATACCCCAGTGCGCACCGGTGAAACGGCCTAATGAGGTCCATACCAATCTGCTCAAACAGGACCTCCATTAGTGGTATTGGGCGCAAAGGCGCTCTTGGGATGGCCGGCTGGTTAACCAGCTGGCATTCAGGGCAAGATGCGCACCAGCAGTGCTCGACTCACTCTATGCAATCTATCCCTAATCAATGTAAAGTGTAGATATGCCTGCGCAGCGCCAGGGTGCACCACATGACCATCAATTCTTATCACTTGGTTCGAGGCAGAGCGTAGAGTATCATCTCGAGACTGTTTGAGTGGAAAATCTTCCATGGAGTGTAACAAGGAAACCTGCAGAGCCTCCTGCGAAGGCCCGGTTTGCATTGCCCCACTAACTTATTAAACCCCGGCCAATCCCTGCCCAAAATTAGGGGGTGCACCAGGCGGGAGCTAACTGCAGCCATAACACTATGTTTTTTCCCCCCATGTCTTATTTCCACCGGCACCACCAAGTTTCAGGTGGATCATAGACTGCATACAGCCCGAATCTACCTTTCGAAGAAAAGTCTGAATGATTGAGGGCACAGTTATTCTCCCAACATTTGGCTGCACCCTTCAACCAGCCTTGGCCGTTGTAAGACCATGATTGAGAATGTGGTCTTCAAGTGTGGCTCTTATCTCATCAGGAATGCGCATATGTCCTCAGCCTCTTCTGCCTCTTCCTCTGTTTTGCCTCCCAGCTCCTCCGCCATGCAGCCTCACTCCTCACTCCTTTTCCTCTTCCTCTTCCTCTCTCTGGCTGTTGACCCTGTCCAATTCCTTGTCCTTCCATAGAGTTCAATAGTGAGGTTCCGGAAATGAAAATGCCATTCATATTCTGAATAGAGGATTTTGATTATTGGCCATAATGTCGTAACCATCCAAAGTAGACTCACCACAAGTTATGAGATTGTGAAACAATGGTATATGATCCTGTAGAAGCCACAAGTCTGTATGAAATCAACCTTGTTTTAAGAAATATATGTTTTCTTTGCGACGTCATGGAAAAGTACTACACTACCCACAATCCTATAGTGTAACAGCGACGTCTCTGATTGGTGGAGCTCGTTGTTACCATGGAAATGTTTACTGAACCCGCAAATTTCATGTTTGCTAGTTACTGCTACAACTGAACTCTACGATCGTTTACCACAGAGCTACCATGATTTTACTTTATGATCTACTGCGTTATTTTAGAGATGAGGAGAAGAGTGTTGAAAGGGTTCACCCTGAACATGAAATTTGCGGGTTCGGTAAACATTTCCATGGTAACAGCGAGCTCCACCAATCAGAGACGTCGCTGTTACATTCGCAATGGTTTATGGGATGAGTAGTTCCTTTACTCTTAAGATAATTATGTACACAGTCTTGTACTTTTGCTTTTTTTTCTGTTTTCTAAAAATTGTTTTGCTCCGAATTAAATGTTTTATGGTCACGGTTCATCTCGTTGGTTAGCGGCTTGGTTCCAGGCTTAGAAGAAGGATTTTATGAAACGTCAATGGAGTGAATGAATGGGAAATTCACTTCCGGAACTGGAGCCGTTAAAAAAGTGGGTGGGAACTGTCGAGCTCTATTGTCAGACATTGTAACATTGTGTTGTGCTCCGGCTATATATATAGATGCTTGCCAGTTGATGGTCATTGGTTGATCTAATGCTTCACACGTTTCCCTTCGTTAGCGAAAGTCAAGATTCACCTGGGAGCAATTTACCAATTCAGGACAGATTTAGAAAAAAAGTCTAACGGAAATGTATAGAAATATGCTTGACATATTATGACTTATGACTTATGCAAAGACTTATGCGATGAACTAATGACCCATGATAATACATTTTGATCAACACGACATAAGCAATCGATAATGTAGGAAAAGGCAGAGAATTGTACATAATCATTTGCATGGATGTACCAAAGTAGTTTTGAGAATTTCAAATCTGATCTGAGAAATGTACCAAAGTGTTGCAACCCTAGAGGTCGTAAAAATATTTCTATTGTTTGTGCCTATCTGTGTTTCAATAATCCTCTGTTACCTGAGCGTGTGTGTGTGTGGGATTGGTTGCAGGTGTGTTTGAGTGATTGCAGGTTGTCCCAGGGAGCTGATTGGTTCCTGCTTTGCAGCCAAGAGTTTAAGGGCCGGCTCCTCACCAGTACCTGAGGGGCTCTCCTCTGTTGTCCCAGGCATGTGTGATTGTGTACAAGCTATGTTTTTGAATAAAACCATTTAAAAACGCTTCGCTGCTGGTGGTGCTTGGAGGATGGGAAGAGGGGAGTCTCATTTCCATGTTGCGCCATGGTTTCCCCGAGGCCCTGGTCGTGACACAAAGCGACCGAGATAAACTGTACTAAGAGGCTGTGCTGTAAACTCAAACAGAACTGCGCTGGCTTTTATGGCCTACGTGGGATTGAAACGCCCACACACAGATCACGTCAAGAACTGGGTCATAACTGGGGTAATAATCGGGCATCCTTATCTGTTGTAGCTTTGTCTTCCTATCCTCCACCCTCCAAAACCCCCAATATACCTGCTTGTATTTAAACAGCGCTTCTTTTCCCGTCCTCTGACATCTAGTGCGTGAAGCTGCGCCTGACCTGTGATAGCTGACAATCATCACGTTTTTAAATTTTTTTTGTTTCATATGAAAACATTGATAGTAAACGTAGGGAGCGTCTGAATATCTTGGTTGGAGGAGACTTTTTTTTTTTTACTGTTTTTGAACTGTTTTTCTTCAATCCGAAGACATCATGTGTACCGGAGCGTGCTCAAAGTTTATCGCCATCCCCCTCTATGTTCTGGCCATTGTGTCGATGATCTGCAACAGTTTTCTCTACTTTCCCGACTTTGACACACAGTATGCCGCGCAGGACAGGGCAGGAATGCAACAGATCACTGCGGAAGTCAAATATTTGGGAGGCTACATAGGGGGAGGAATCATGGTGAGTACATTTTGCGAGATTAAAATTTAGTGTGATTAACATGAAGGCTTCAAGAGGAGGTTAAAACTGGTCAAAAACCAATTAGTGTGATGACAATAGTGGGAGTGAATTTGTCCAGGTTTATGTGGTAATCTGCATTGTGTTCTCTTTCTCATCAACATTAACGTCTACTCAGCATTACATTATCATCCTTTTCTTTAGCTCTTTTGTTTTTAAGTCACTGTTGTTCTGCAGATATGGCCCCATATTACTTTTACTTTGTAAATTCCTTTTTAGTTTGCCTTTGGCTAGTTCCCTACGTTTATTGAAACCTGAAACTGAAATGGCGCCGGAGTACCTCTAAATTCAGTCCACGTTCACTTCCCTCCACCCTAATCCGTTTGTGTCATGCTTTCTTTGACCTAATTTGCTTTGCATTCATTTCAGTTCTGTCTGAAAATGTTTGTTCTCTTTAAATCTTCGACGTTAGCTCAGGATATGATGCATAATTGAGCACGCATGAACTAATTCGATGGCAGGCAACACACCTGTAATATGTTCACTTAAAACCTTTTGGTTAGAAGATAAAAAATCGCTTTTGTGTTATTCCTGGATTAATAATAGTAGCGTACCCTTTTTTCCCCTCCTACAACTATGTCATCTCTCTCATTTCTTTCAGGTCCTCATTCCTGCTATACACATTCATCTGACCAGTGCAAAGGGGTGCTGTGCCAACCGCTGTGGGGTAAGTACGTATGTAAATGTGCCGTGGAAGGCACATTTAAACTAACAAACTAATTGGTGTTCTTAAACATTTCAAGATATTAAAGTTCCAAAGTTGCATCGGTTTTAATTCAGCCAGTGCTGGGAAGGTTCTGACTCTTGGGACCCCCGATGGTTTGTGTCAAAAAAGGCTTTTCTTGTGATCAGAGGAACAAGTTCAGATGTTAGCTGTGATGACACAATTCAAGCATCCCTGCAATTTGATTTTCATACGACAGTGAAATAAATGGAAACCAGTTTCTCTGTGTGTCTTCGGAAACGGTAATGATAATCACGAGGTCAAGGTCAAGTTTTTATTAGGTTTCAAAGAGGAAAACTTAGTCCTCTTAGTACACAGTTGAGCTAGACTCCGCAAGGAAAATGTCAGATTATCTCCCAAAGGTTTGTCTTACAGTGTCGAGGTCTGTGCGTGTGTTCCCTGCAGATGTTCCTGTCCATTGGTTTTGCAGCGCTTGGTGTGGTGGGGGCCCTGTACTGTCTGAGTGTTTCTGCGCTGGGCCTTGCTAATGGGCCAACGTGCCTCTGGAAAAATCCAGAAAACAACCTTGAAGAATGGGGGACGCCTTTTTTTGAAAGGTACAGGCTGTCTTTATGGACGGACGTCATACATTTAATATTTTAAGTTGAAAGCGTTGAGTGAGCTGTATTTATAAAAACAATACTTAAAAATAAGAACATGTTCTGTTATTTAAAAATGGCTTCTCATTTTTAACATTTTCAGGAGTGAGAGCTACCTGAGTGACAGGAGCATGTGGGGTGTGTGCATACAACCACCAAATGTGGTGGAATTCAACGTGGGGCTGTTCTCCACTCTGCTCGTGGTAGCGTGTGCGGAGCTCGTCCTCTGTCTCATCCAGATGGTCAACGGACTGTTTGGATGTATCTGTGGTACCTGCGTCAAAAAAGAGGTGAGACCAGAGCCGACCAAAAGGTCCAGCATGCCATAGAATTAACAGACTATGTAAACTTTTGCCCACAGCTGTATGTAAACCCCTCAGGGCATATGGCTGTTAAAATGAGGTAATAGGCAGCATAAAATAAATGAAGACAAAGTTGTGAACTGCACGATCACCATGGAGCAAGCATGGAGACAGGTGGCTGTAGATCTATCAGCCATGATGGCACAAATTTCCATCACACATAGCTTTGAATTAGAAAATTGCAAGCCCGAGCCATGCTGCTATGGTCCTACTTGGCAGCGCCGTTCGAATTACAGCCTTGTGTGTGTGTCCGCGCTGGTGACCAGAGGGAGGGCTCTCTCTCTTTCAGGGGCGCCGCCAGGAATTTTGGGCCCCATGACAAAAAAAAATCAAATTTGGCCCCCTCTGCACAGCTGTTGTCACCACATCTCTAGGACCTAACTGTCCTATCAAAAGCTTTACATAGCTAATAAAGGCTTGCAACTGTCTTGCTTCTTGTAGTTCAGGACTAGTACAATATTTATTGCTGGCGATTTGTATATATGCATATATACTGTGATATATACAGTATATATATTAAAATATGCCTTATACTAATAAAAGATCTAACGCTACAGAACATTGACCCAAATTACCTACAGTTCTGTATCACCACCACTTGATTACATACATTAGATACATACGATAGATTCTTTTGTGTT
Organism: Lagodon rhomboides; assembly: GCA_039737535.1. Lineage (NCBI taxonomy): Eukaryota > Metazoa > Chordata > Actinopteri > Spariformes > Sparidae > Lagodon > Lagodon rhomboides. The sequence continues at coordinate 12,917,517 of CM077806.1, forward strand.
TGTGTGTGTGTGTGCAAGCTTCTCAAATAAATTGGCCTTCATGAAGGGAATAATAAAGTCTGTATCTGTAGATGTCATTTCACAATTCAATCTAAATGAACGTATCAAACTGGATTATTTTAACATTGTCTGTAACTTACCTGCAGCCTGAGGAATGCTACTGACCGTTTCCAAGTGTCCAGCATCCAGCACAGACAGTAGGTTGTTTTCATTTATTTCATAATGATCACCATGTGAGAAAATAAATTGTGTTTGAATTTCTGTCATGAATAAATATTAAATTTTCTTTGTCGGACAATATCAATGTTTACTTTTTGGTCAATGGGGATGTTTAACTTTTACTGCCAAAAACAAGTAAAAACAAAGAGATCGTTGATTGTATTATTATAATATTTGAAATATATACTCAATGATGATGGTTTAATAATTTTATATTCGTTTTACCTATTTTTTGGGGCCCCCATCAGTCAGGGGCCCTTTAAATTGTCCTAACTCCCTCCCCCCCCTAAATGGTGTCCCTGCTCTCTCACATTACCGGTGAGCTAGCAGGCAGTGACATGCACCGAGGGTGCGTGTCTGTCCGCTTGACCTCTGCAGATCAGTCAGTCAGGCTGATGAACATGAAAGAAAACACATCTACCTATTATCCAAAAAGTAAAAAACGCCATTGAGAGGCTGACAGAGAGGCCCCCTGGTGGCAGAAATTACATTCTGTGCCATTTAGTTAGGGTGGTCAACAATACGTTGAAACTAGTTTGGTACTAAAGCTGCGTCCATGTTTGGCTGTACCATGCAGGCATGAGGGTAATTGAGAGATTAAACAATAAAACTACGCTCCGTTGGATCTTAAACAAAGCTGGCGAGACCCGGTGCTCGCTGATACAGAGGCCAGGTCTCTTCAGTGTGTGCGCTTGAACTTTGGTCCAGGCATTTTAAAAAACCTCCTTCTTCTCTCTGTCCTCTCTCATCAGTAAACTGAACTACAACCCGCCATGACAATCTCGGAGAAGAATCAACAAGGGTCATCAACACCATCAAGGAACCATGAAACAGCACCAGAGCACGACTGAATGCCGGCATTGAGGAGGCAATATGTGACACGTGATTTGACATTTCACAGGGAACAAAAGCAGGACCATCATGAGAGAAGTCACGTTGCCAAATTCGAAGTCCTCAACAAAGACTTTAAACTCTGCTCCACCTCCAGTGAAAAATTAAAAAACAGTGTAATAAAAAACCACGTGCCAATCAGTTAGCTGACGTCGATGAGAGCACTGAGGTGGTTTGTGATTGGTGTGTGGTTGTTGATGATAGGCTGGAACCGAAAACAACACCAGTGCCATATTTAAAAGTGCCCAGTCCAGGTTCAGGTCTTTTGACGTCAGCAGGTCACTCCTGCATATGTTTTATCCAGAGTATTTTAGCTAGTGTCTTGTTTTAAGCTACTGTTTGCTGAGGGTGTGGCTTAAGCTCGGAGGAGAGGAATAAGATCAATAAACTGATCAAAAAAGCAGGATCCATTATTGGTGTGACCCCTTACTCACTTGATGTTTTCCTGGAATAAAGAATGGGTAGGAAGCTCAACAGCGTGCAGTGTTTTCAGTGAGCAGATGAGTTCAGGCTCATTATGTCGAGGTGCGCCTCCAAGAGAATCAGCTCAGTTTTTTAACGAACATTATTGCTGACTGTCACTGTTGAAGGAGCTATTTGTGATTTCCAGCCACCTGCTTTCAAATGAATAGGGGGCAGTATTTCCCCTTTTTCTCAATGTCTAGGTGAAATGCTTTTTTGCCGTTTATCTCATATATTTCATTGGTTTCTATGCAAATTCATAATTGCAAGTTGTTAAAATTGTAAAGACTGAAATAATTACGTACTATTTATATATTTATTACCCTGTATGGGAAGCATTACTCAGGTGTTGCATTCTTTATAGGACCACCAAAAGTAGAGACTTTTGGTGGTATACATTGATACTAAATTGATACCTACTAAAGCAGGTCTGTGTAAGCAGGCATACTAAACAACCACTTCTTTCCCACATTTAAGCAAAACTGGCACAAAAGCCTTTCCAGCAGGTTGGAATGTTTCATTTCGGTTACTGTCGACACAACAAACAACACAACCTTTCCGTGTTTTGTCATTTATTACGAAGTTTACGGTATTTACACAAATGTCAGTGCAATACTGGACACTAAAATGCCACTCCTTGGTGTGGTTTGGGGAGTGTTTCCTAATTTCATTGTCCTACTGGTGCTAATGCGAATGCGAATGTATGTTGCCCGTGAGCTCGCACCCCGAAAGCCGAGGCTGCCTAAACACTATTAATGCTTGTTCTGTTCTCCAACTTGTACAGTGAATATTGAGCAGAGGGCCAGAAAACAGAGACATCTTGCCTTCAAAGTAAAAGCTGCACGTTTCCAAACATGTTGGCAGCAGTGGCCAATTTAGGAGAGATAGTGAATAATCAAACAAATAATGACCATAATTAATAACTGTTATCAGTCATATTTCTGACACTGACATACCCCCTAAACTGGCATTTCCCATTATACAAGCAAGAAGAAGAGCAAATTAAATATACTTCATGCACGGACCAAGAAATACTATAGCAAGTATTGCCAGGTTGTTACAATATAAAGGATACATAATACTTGAGTGATAATAGTCTGTCTACTTCTGTGTCCATATAACTGCAACAACAGTCATCTGTTATGAAGGTAACTAATATCTGACAGCAGAGCAAGAAGGGTGAGCCCAGGTGTGAATGGTTGACGGGCTGTCTGGGGAGGCAATCATCCAATTGCGAAGAAATCTGAGAACTTCCCACAAGCTGAGATTTAGTAAGGAAACTGTGGCCCCACGACCCCTCACCACTGGAGAGAGCTGGGCCGCTAAATTAAGTGCCTGTTGTCCGTCAGGCATGAAGATGTACAAAAGCTACAACAGTAAAAACAACTAAAATAGTTGAAATATGAATATTAGAAATACTAACAGCTGTAAAACAACTATAGTCTAAATTTGTAAGTAACAATAATGTCAATAATTATAATGATTAAAACTACTATCCCCTCACCTCACTCTTCACTAGTCCTGGGTCTCCCTTGGTTAAAACTGCATTACCCCCATTTCAACTGGTCAAGTTCTAAAATAGTGAGTTGGAGTGTGTACTGTAACGCTCATTGCCTTCACTCTGCTGCCCCCTCCTGTAACCCATTGACTCCTGCCACTCCAGCCCCTAGTGACCTTTTCCTCAGTCCCCTCTGATTATCATGACCTTTGTGATGTGGTTAGTAAGGGCCGTGCACTCAGCACTACCACCTCACCCATCTTGTGACTGTGCAAGTTCAGTGTTGGCCGATATGAGGCATTACCAGATCTAGTTGTCGCAAGATGCTTGTCAATATCCTGGGTCCAGAAGAGTACACTATAAAATCTGACAGTGACTTTAAAAAGAATGACCAATTAACATTATAATTAATTAATTTTTTTATCTTCTTTATCTGGTAATTCTGAGGTCATCGGTTTCCTGACTTTTCCAAGTAAAGTCAACTTTTAAAATGGTATGTCATGTAGATTTGTCTCCAGTCTCACTGCAGGCTACACTCCCATGCACTAGGTGGCAGTATGCAACTATAAAGTAACGATGGTTTGGACTGAACAGTGGAATTGAACTGCCATGACCATAGACATATAATATGTAGTCACCTGAAATGGTTTTCACTTCACAGGTGTGCCTTGTCAGGGTTCATTTGTGGAATTTCTTGCCTTCTTAATGGGGTTGGGACCATCAGTTGTGTCGTGCAGAAGTCAGGATGGTACACAGGTGACAGCCCTATTTGACAACTGTTAGAATTCATATTATGGCAAGAACCAATCAGCTAAGTAAAGAGAAATGACAGTCCATCATAGAGTGGCCAAGTCACGCCCTTCCGTTTTCCAGTTCAAGGGACCTCAGATGCGAATTATTACGAACGAGAGTCAACGGAGAGATAAAAAATATTTTCTGGTCCCGTTTGAATTGTGCCATGAATTTCACATATGTTGTTTGTGGTTTTTAAAGATAATTTTCCATGCAAAGAAGACTACAATTTAGCGCGAAGAAGCTCGATAATGTCAGGTTTTGTGTGAGCCCGCTTTGTGAACTACAGCTCTTCGCTGCTCTTGACGCGAATGATATACATCACCACCCGCACTCGGAACTCTGAAACAGACATGGCGATCTCTCTGCTCCACTTCACCGCCTTTTTCCAAGGGGATCATCTGAAGGGAACCGAAAGAAAGAACAGCCGTTCTTGCTCGAATGAGGACATTCTGGAACAAAACACACCGGCATCTTGAAAAACAGGGACTTTGCCACGCTATAAGGAAGTGGAGGGAAAGGTTGATGACGTCTATCTCATTGTGTTTTCTCTACAGCCTTTAACTGAACAATTGCACAATAAACTGTCAAACTCTTGACATGAAAAAATATAATTTAAACCCACAAACAACATTTGTGTAATCCAAGGCATATAATGACTGGGACCAGAAAATAATTACTTTCTGTCCATTCAATCCCATGTATATTTTACGATCCGAAAGGTCCCATGGGGTCCACCGGAAGGGGTGGGACTTCGGCACTCTATTACTTTAAGAACTGAAGGTCAGTCAGTCTGGAAAATTGCAAAAACTTTGATTGTATCCCCAAGTGCAGTCGCAAAAACCATCAAGCGCTATGACGAAACTGGCTGACATGAGGACCGCCCCAGGAAAGGAAGACCAAGAGTCACCTCTGCTGCTGAGGATAAGTTCATCCGAGTCACCAGCCTCAGAAATCGCAAGTTAACAGCACCTCAGATTAGAGCCCAGATGAGTGCCACACAGAGTTCTAGTAGCAGACACTTCTCTACATCAAGTGTTCAGAGGAGACTGCGCGAATCAGGCCTGTATGGTCAAATTGCAGCTAAAAAACCTCTACTAAGGAAAAGCAACAAGCAGAAGTGATTTGTTTGGACCAAGAAACACAAGGAATGGATATTAGACCAGTGGAAGTCTGTGCTTTGGTCTGACGAGTCCAAGTCTGAGATCTTTGGTTCCACCCGCCGTGTCTTTGTGCGACGCAGAAAAGGTGAACGGATGGTCTCTACATGCATGGTTCCCACCGTGAAGCATGGAGGAGGAGGTGTGATGGTGCTTTTCTGGTGACACTGTTGGGGATTTATTCAAAATTGAAGGCACACTGAACCAGCATGGCTACCACAGCATCCTGCAGCGACATGCCATCCCATTCTGTTTCCATTTAGTTGGACCATCATTTATTTTTCAACAGGACAATGACACCAAACACACCTCCAGGCTGTGTAAGGGCTATTTGACCAAGAAGGAGAGTGATGGAGTGCTACGCCAGATGCCCCTGCCTCCACAGTCACCTGACCTAAACCCAATCGAGATGGTTTGGGATGAGATGGAATGCAGAGTGAAGGCAAGCCAACAACTGCTCAACACCTCTGGGAACTCCTTCAAGACAGTTGGAAAACCATTTCAGGTGACTACCTCATGAAGCTCATTGAGAGAAGGCCAAGGGTGTGCAGTGCTGTCAACAAAGCAAAGAGTGGCTACTTTGAGAAATTTTAAAATATGAAACATATTTAGAGTTATTTCACACGTTTTTGTTTACTACATAATTCCATGTGTTCATTCATAGTTTTGATGCCTTCAGTGAGAATCTACAATGTAAATAGTCATGAAAATAAAGAAAAAACATTCAAGGGAAATTAGTAAATTTAATCCAGAATTAAATTTAATCCAGGATTACAATACACTGCAGTTTATGCCTCCAACAAGAAACCGCCAACAAAAAGCCACTCATAGCCACAAATAATGCTCAGAACTGCAGAAATCTACTGCACTCGGTAATTGACTCGTCAGGGCTTCCCCACAATGAGCAAGCTGCTGGAGGAGAGCGGTGAGTTGTGCTGTCTTTTCAACAGAAATCCGGCAAAGCTAGCAGATGTTTGATGCTTTGTACTGTGTGCTGGGACTGGACATGTACTGTTGCTGAAGTTTGGTGCTGTTCTGACCATTATTTGTGGCTATTATATGAGTGGCTTTTTGATGGCGGTTTCTTGGTGGAGGCATAAACTGCAGTGTATTGTTATCGTGCGGTCTTTTCTGAAGTTGCTACAACTAGCTAAGCTAGCGGTCAGCAAACTTGATCTCTCGAGGGGGAGTCTTACTCAGTGTCACGGTGTGTTAGACCATGGATTAAACTTACACCGGAATATCCCTTTAAATGAGAAGGTGTATCCAAACTTTTGACTGGTAGTGTATATGTTGCTGCTTTGTAAAGGCTACTGTTAGGTAGTTTAATCATATGTTGATATGTGGCTGTCCTGAGAGAAACATGTATAAACTTTAAAACTTTTTAATGGTCCACATGAACCAGACCACTCAACTGGTCTGGATCAAGCAGACCATACGGAAGATTTTTCCATGTTCATAGACATTTAACTAACTTCAATGCTTTCCTAGGGACAACCCCGCAGCTCATGCTCTGATAAGGACAATGACTTATTTAATCACACCAAGGTCATGAACTGAACTTCACACAGAATAAAAGAGAATATCAACTAATAATTAACAGCCTCAATATTGCTTATTAACTTATTGAAGGTCTATCACTCCTTGGTTATGAAATTAACCATGAGTCCCATACAGATTTTCAAAAGATGAAAACATTAAAAACCATCTACTTGGCAGTAACCCGCACAACCCAGTGTGAAATACAGAGCATCACCTTAGAGCACTATTAAACTGCAATCAATGTTTTCCATCTCACCAATAAAACCTTATTAACGTATCTGTAACAGTATGACAGATACGTTAATAAGGTTTTATTGGTGAGATGGAAAACTTTGATTGCAGTTCAATAGTGCTCTAAGGTGATATTATATAAGTATCTCCTGTTGGTGCTTGGTACTGTCACTGTACGGACACTGCTCTTTTGTACCATACAAGGCTTTATCTTGTGCTGTAGTCAAGTGTCTCAGACTGTTTCATTTCGACGAACATAGTTCAAGTCAGGTCGGACACAATCCTTGTGTCCACTGCGATATACAAACAGAATGAATGGATGGATATAAAGGGGACTGTATGGTGCAACAATAAGAATAGGCAAATACTGTAGGTATAAACAGACATGGTCAAAAGTTTAAAGACACTTGTAAAGAACATGTATATCACGGCAGTTTTTCCGTTCCAATGATTTCGACAGCTCTCATTTTTCTGTGATTAAATGAGTGGAATACATAATACTCTGACACAAAAAAACATTAATGAAATTGTACTATTGATATTGTTTATGTGGTCAAAAAACGTTTGACCACGTCTGTATGCATGTCATATCCAGTCCATATTTTGATTTCAATAAAATACAATAAGGTACACAACAATTTGATACAATTCCGAACTGTTACTTAATACCATACAGAAGAGACACGAACAGATCCATCCATCCTGTGGGCTGACAAAAATAATAGTACATTGTTGGCCTAATCGACATCATAGACAAAACATTTCATTTGTCCAGATTAACAGAAACAACACCTTAATGGTTCGATAAAACAGAAGTGGAAGTGTTAACCACAGCTGCAGAAAAGTCTGGTCCGGACCACAAGGACCACACCATGGACCACTGACTAACAGGTCGTGACCATATGGAACACTTTTTAATGTTCATAAAGAGTTAAATTGAATGCTTAGATACATCGATCAGGCATAACATTATGACCACCTGCCTAATATTGTGAAGGTTCCCCTTGTGCAGCCAAAACAGCTCTGACCTGTCAAGACATGGACTTAAGACCTCTGATGGTGTCCTGTGGTGTCTGGCACCAGGGCGTTTTATAGTGGATCCTCTGGGTCCTGTATGTTGGGGGGTGGGGCCTCCATGGATCAGATCTGCTCCAGCACGTCTTACAGATGCTCGATCAGATTGGGATCTGGGGAATTTGGAGGCCCGGTCAACACCTTAGGGCTCTTTATTGTGTTCCTCTAGCTATTCCTGAGCAGTGTTTGCGATGTTACAGGGCACATTGTCCTGCTGGGGGGCCACTGCCATCAGGTAGTGTTGTTGTGATGAGGGGGTGTACTTGGTCCACAACAGTGTTTGGATGGGTGGTTTGTGTCAAGTGGCATTCACATGAATGCCAGCACCGAAGGTTTCCCAGTAGAACATTGCATTGTGATGAAATGATCAATGTTATTCACGTCACCTGTCAGTGGTTTTAATGTTGTGGCTGATAGGTGTACGTAGATAGATAGATAGATAGATAGATAGATAGATAGATAGATAGATAGATAGATAGATAGATAGATAGATAGACAGTTAGATTGATAGCAAACAGCATTGCAAACAAGGTCAGAGTTGGGCGAATGTGGATTGGGACCGCAAAGACCATTCCAGGGACCACTCACTAACTGTTCTGGACCAATAGCTTTAGTGCCTCTAGTGGTAGCAAGCAGTGGTCAGTGTACAGCGGTCGTGGCCAGTGGAGAGACCCTGCTGGATTATAGCCTACCTAAGTGATTTGATCAGAATATTTGCATGGATACAGAGAGGACAAGGAAAATTTCTGATCTACATTTTCATGCAGACTAATTGATAATTGAATGAAAGGATTCCCCTCGATTGAATGTAATCTGTTTTTACTGAGGTGTCAGCAGCAACTTGTTGCTTCGATGCACTATGTGTTACATAACCTGGTTACTCCAGCGGACATAAATGGTGCATGGACACTCTCAAGTTTCGCTTTGACAACATTCCCGCTCATAACATATCCGTCTCACCCTCTCTACGCCGCAAGAGAACGCAACTCTGGAGCACGTTCAGCCACAGACTCATCCAACCAAGTGCCTCAAAGCACTTGGGGGGGGGGCTCTTTCATACCATCAGTGATCAGACTAACTTTTATTCACATTGTTATTTTTTTCTTTCCAATATCTCTTTACTATTGTCTCTATTTTTTGAGACTTACTCTTGTGCTGCTACTTTTTTCCCTCTGTACTGCTGTGTTACCTGTGAATTTCTCCCAAGGGGATCAATAAAGGAAAATCTTATCTTATCTCATCTTATCTTATTCAAACGTCCAAACATGTTTGATGAACCGCCAAAACTATGACCTTGTGGCCTTTCGAGTGGTAAGTTTAAACAGAGAAAAATGTCCTTTTGTCACATGCTCTTTTAAATTCCCAGAAATGCATCCTTTGCTGTCAAATATGTATCCTAAAACTGCAATCAGCATGAGAACTGCCCACACCCACTAACGCCTGTCGTTCCATCTGCTGCGAATCAAAAGGAACAGTAGTGTTGAGTTTTAGAGATGATCTCTTGCTGTACGGGACGAGCAAACATTTCAAGTATTTTGGTTTCGGATTGTATCTGACATCCAATTCTCGCTGCATAAGAGCCATTCAGTAGCTTTCAGAAGTGAGTGCGTTCTCTCCTGCATCAGGCGCCACAGGACCGTGTCGCCTGAGTGGCATCCCTTGCCCTCCCAGGAATTTAACTGAGCTAAATAAAAGTTCAGTTAAAGTTGAGCTAATGCTACCAGAAAACCAGAAATATTTTAGCATGTGCTGTTCGCGAGCGCTTCATATCCGACCGTTGAAGTTATACTCGCCGCCTCAGCTGCACCTACAAACGTAGTAGTAAGCTAGGAAGGCACCTTTTTGAGTTTGTATAAATATAAAACTTCAAAGATGTTATATTATATAATCATTGATATGTTTTTTTTTTTAATTAGCTAATTCTTTCTACTTTTCACTGGCTATATTATGAATAATATTACAATCAGGGTTGAATTCAAGCTTTTCCATTCCCATTTCCATATTTGCGATACTGAAAGTAAGACTGTTTTTCACAGGTGAACCGTGTTAGGTTCCTGGAAATCAGCATCACAAAGATCCCTGGTAAAAAAAAAAGAAAATACAAAATAATTCTATCTATCTGTCTGTCTGTCTGTCTGTCTGTCTGTCTGTCTGACTAACTGCTCTGTTGAACTCTGAAAGGACTTTCTAAAGAGACAAGTATATGAAACAAGCGTTGCAGATGTTCCTACCCGTGACTTGAATTCTAGGTCCAGGTGTTTTCAATGTTACTTTTGTACAGCATAGAGGTCCAATATGCTGTGTAATTCATACTGGGTGGTGGAGAGCACTTCCAAGGAGATGGGTTGTAACATTTCTATCTTTTGAAAGATCTGTGATCTATGGTTAGTTCTAATCTATACCAACCTATGCTGAACCTTCATTGAGCGAATAAGCAAAAATGAAGTTGTTACATGCTCCAGAGTCTGTTAATTATTATTTAATGTACTGTTTTCTATTGTATGAAGTTCTATTCGTGACTGTGTGACTGAATGATAAGTCAGTGGAGTTTGTGCAGTTGCCATGGAGATGGTTTAGCTGCATTACATAATCAAAGTATGTTACTTCAGTCATACAATAGCAAGTGGCTGTATGTGAAGGGAAGATTGTAACTCTCATCTCTGGTTAAAGATGTGACTTTCCTCTGTGATCTTTCTCCAGCCAGCTAGTGTCCCCTGGTTGATGATCTGAATTAGCGGTGTTGCCGGTTTTAGGAGCACCCCGATGAAAGTGGTAGTAGCGTCGACTGGGTAAGGGATACAACCTTTAATGGACAATGGGGAAACCATGGCGAAATGCGTTAATGCCGTTAGATGTTCAGGATCGCTTTGACTCTGCACACAGTCCGGAGTCCATTTCCACGTGCACACTCATTTGTGCAGCTCCATGATAAGGTAATCAGATCATAATAACACACATGCACACACGCAAAGACACACACACACACACACACACACACACTCTTTGGTTGTGTTGTGATAAAAGATACTTTATGTTAAGGTTAAAGGGAAATCATTAATTGGCTGTGAGAAGAATATTGAGTCATGGAGGCTGGCACTGGGTGGGGTGGACCTGGATTTATGATAACAGCACTCAGCTGATAACAGCAGCAGTAAAAATGATCCCCTCTGGACTTCTTGATTGTTCTACATGTATGATGATTTATGAATAACTACGAATGTAGTACAATAAAGTGCCGTACTACTATTCACTATTATTGCAGTGTGCAGACAACGTCCTTCGTTGCTCCTCTGTGTTCCTTATATTATATGGCGACTCACACATGAAGTCTCAACACACCTTAAATTAACATAAGCTTCAACATTGTTTATAATTTCTTGCTAATAAGGGGGAAGTGCTCACATCTGTAATATCGTTGGAAAAGCTGTTAGTACAAATTGTGATTATCTTCTTTGTATTTTACAAGCTGTTTTTATGGCTTTCATGGGATGGAAACACCCGCACCCAGACACAGATGACGTCAAGTTCCGGGTCATAAATGGGGTGATAACCAGGCATCCTTATCTGTTGTAGCTCTGTCTTTCTACTCTCCACCCTCCAATACCCCCAATATACCTCCTTGTATTTAAATAGCGCCTCTTTTCCCGTCCTCTGACATCTAGTGCGTGAAGCTGCGCCTGACCTGTGATAGCTGACAATCATCACGTTTTTACATTTTTTTCCAGGCGTTTCACAAGAAAACGTTGACAGTAAACGTAGGGACTGTCTGAATATCTTGGTTGGAGGAGAACTGACTTTTTTTCTTTTTTCCCTGTTTTTGAACTGTTTTTCTTCAATCCGAAGGCATCATGTGTACCGGAGCGTGCTCAAAGTTTATCGCCATCCCCCTCTATGTCCTGGCCGCTGTGTCGATGATCTGCAACATCGTTCTCTTCTTTCCCGACCTTGACACACAGTATGCCGCGCAAGACAGGGACGGAATGACGCGGATCACTGAGGAAGTCAAATATATGGGAGGCTTCATAGGGGGAGGAATCATGGTGAGTACATTTTGTGAGATTAAATTTAGTGTGATTAACATGAAGGCTTCGAGAGGAGGTTAAAACTGGCCCAAAAACCAATTAGTGTAATGACAATAGTGGGAGTGAATTTGTCCAGGTTTATGTGGTAATCTGCATTGTGTTCCCTTTCTCATCAACATTAGAGTCGCTTCTGTGAACGTCTACTCAGCATTCCATTATCATCCTTTTCTTTTTAAGTCCTTGTTGTTCCGCACGTGTGGCCTTAAAGCCGCCATACATCACTGCCTTCAAACAACAACTGTGCAACACTGATTTCGTAAATTCCTTTTCAGTTTGTCTTTGGATAGTTCCCCAAGTTTACTGAAACCTCTAAATTCAGTCCACGTTCACTTCACTCCACCCTGATCCGTTTGTGTCATGCTTTCTTTGACCTCATTGACTTTGCATTCATTTCAGTTCTGTCTACCGTAAAATGTTTGTTGAGCATGCATGAACTAATTCGATGGCAGGCAACACACCTGTAATATGTTCACTTAAAACTGTTTGGTCGGAAGATACAAAAAAACACTTTTATGTTGTGTTATTCCTGGATTAATAATAGTAGCGTACCCTTTTTTTCCCCACCTACAACTATGTCATCTCCCTCATTTCTTTCAGGTCCTCATTCCTGCTATCCACATTCATCTAACCAGTGCAAAGGGGTGCTGTGCCAACCGCTGTGGGGTAAGTACGTGTAGCATATGGACACCATCTCATTGAAATGTTGCTGTTCTTTTGTTGCCCTGGAAGGCACATTTTGGACCAAACAGTCCTACAGAGAGTACTGGTTTCTCAGAACAACTTTAACTTTAAATGAACCTTGACATGGGGCGGCTGTAGCTCAGCGGGTAGAGCAGTTCGACCAGTGATCCCGGCTCCCCGGGGCGGAGCTGAGCTACTTGACGAAGTATCCTTGAGCAAGATACTGAACCACCACAAGCTGGCGACTCGTCTGGGGTGTACCCTGCCTTCGCCCTTAGATACCTGGGATTGGCTCCAGAAACCTCCCCGCAACCCCTTGAAAAAAGGGATAAAGCGGCTACCGCGACCATCAGCGGTTGACAATGAATGAATGAACCTTGACATTAATAGAGTATCTACAGTATCTTGTGGTTGAAATGCTGTGCGGATGAAAGAGTTCTGCCAAGCAAACTATTCTCTGTGAAGTTTAATATTTTTTTAGGTGTGTTTAGAAAACTAATTGGTGTTCTTAAACATTTCAGAATAGATATTAAGGTTACAAAGTTGCATCGGTTTTCAGCCAGTGCTGGGAAGGTTCGGACTCTGGGGACCCCCGATGGTTTGTGTCAAAAAAGGCTTTTCTTGTGATCAGAGGAATAAGTTCAGATGTTAGCTGTGATTACACAATTCAAGCATCCCTGCAATTTGATTTTCATACCACAGTGAAAAACATGGAAACCAGTTGCTCTGTGTGTCTTCGGAAACGGTGATGATAATTACAAGGTCAAGTTTTTATTGGGTTTCAAAGAGGAAAACGCAAGGGTTGAAGAAAAGTGCTCCAAAACAAAAAACAAGTCACATAATAAGTAAATACACTTAAAAGAAAGAACATTGAAGACTTTTTGAGGTTTGAACTCGGTTAGTGGCATTTCCGAACCAGCTCGTAAGATGGCCTCTTAGTACATAGTTTAGCAGACTCTGCATGGAAAATGTCAGATTATCTCCAAAAAGTTTGTCGGTTACAGTGTCGAGGTCTGTGTGTGTGTTCCCTGCAGATGTTCCTGTCCATTGGTTTTGCAGCAGCTGGTGCGGTGGGGGCCCTGTACAGTCTGACTGCTTCTGGGCTGGGCCTTGCTAATGGGCCAACGTGCCTCTGGAAAGATCCAAATAACATCCTTCCAGAATGGGGGACGCCTTTTACTAGCAGGTACAGGCCGTCTTTATGGACAGATGTCATAAATTTAATCTTTTAACTTGAAAGTCATAAGTGAGCTTACATAAAAATAAGAACATGTTCTGTTATTTAAAAAAATGGCTTCTCATTTTCAACATTTTCAGTAATGGGAGCTACCTGAGTGACAAGAGCCTGTGGGATGTGTGCATACAACCACCAAATGTGGTGGAATTCAACGTGGGGCTGTTCTCCACTCTGCTCGTGGCAGCATGTGTGGAGCTCGTCCTCTGTCTCATCCAGATGGTCAACGGACTGTTTGGATGTATCTGTGGTACCTGCGGCGGCGAAGAGGTGAGACCAGAGCCGACCAAAAGGTCCAGCATGCCGTAGACATAATAGACTATGTAAACTTTTGCCCACAACTGCATGTAAACCCCTCAGGGCATATGGCTGTTCAAATGTGTTAATAGGCGGCATAAAATAAATGAAGACAAAGTTGTTAACTCCACGATCACCACATGATCTGTGTGTGGTTTCACCTCGGGTGGCATACATGCTAGGAGATTTGTCTAGAGCACTAAAATACTGCAGTAAAATGGTAATTCCAGAGGTGATGACACAAATTGCCATTACACATAGCTTTGCATTAACAAATTTCAACCCTAAAGCCACGCTGCTATGGTCCTACTTGGTAGCACCGTTGAAATTACAGTTGTGTGTCTGAACAGCTAAACACAGTGTGTGTGTGTCCGTGCTGGTGACCAGAGGGAGGGCTCTCTGTCATTACCGGTGAGCTAGCAGGCAGTGACATGCACCGAGGGTGCGCGTCTGTCCGTTTGACCTCAGGTCGTGAAGGCCACCTCCGCAGATCAGTCAGTCAGGCTGATGAACATGAAAGAAAACACACCTACCTATTATCCAAAAAGTAAAAATACCATTGAGAGGTTGACCGAGAAGCCCCCTGGTGGCAGAAATTACATTCTGTACATTTTAGTTAGGGTGGTCAACAATACGTTGAAACTAGTTAGTTTGGTACTAAAGCTGGGTCCATGTTTGGCTGTACCATGCAGGCATGAGGGTAATTTTAACCACATGGCATAAAGTCCAAACTTGGAGATATATTGTTGCAGAAAGCAAAGTTTTCAACAAAAAAGCAAAAAATCTAAATGAAGTGTCTTTTGATACGCAATAGCAGCGAGGCTAAAGGCTGAAAATAGCTCAAACGTATTACAAACCGACTGCAAAATAGTGCATACACTAGGACAACATAGAAACTTACAACAGAATACAACCTTCATCTACAGCTAGTACAAAATGCCAACAGTGACATCAGGTGGTGAAACCATCAACTACAACATCAGGTAATAGAATGGTTCTGTACTTGTAGTGTAAAACAAACACATAATGACACCCTACCCTTGAACACTGTTACAAATAAGTCATTGTTATCTAAACAGTTATCTAACCCTTTATTGCCAGCTTTAAAACTTTGACTTTGACTTTATCAGCTTTGCTATAATGCCACGTTGTGTTGATATTAGTTATGCCACATCTGACTAGGCAAAGAAAAAAAGAATCCTAATCATAAATTGCTCCTCTTCAACCCCCAAACTGTCCCGAATTTTAACTGATGTGCCACGCCAGCTGATATTTTTGAGGACTCTACACCTACAAAGGTGTAGAGATGTTAAATTCAAGTCTTAATTTATGTCTTGGTTGAAACTATGTTGGTTGGTGCACATAAACTCCATCCTAAATTGAGAGATTAAATTATAAAACTTGTCCGTTTGATCTTAAACAAAGCTGGCGAGACCCGGTGCTGGTGTCTTGCTCGGTGATACAGAGGCCAGGTACCTTCAGTCTGTGTGCGCTTGAACTTTGGTCCAGGCATGTGAAAAAAACCTCTTTCTTCTCTCTGTCTTCTCTCATCAGTAAACTGAACTACAACCGACCATGACAATCTCGGAGAAGAATCGACAAGGATCATCAACACCATCAAGTCTTTTCGCAAAGTCATCATCATTACCTTTATCATCCTCATTATCATATTCTGCTACACCAGGTCAAGAGTCCTCATGAATACAGATTACCCATTCCTCAGGTGTCCTCTGGTTATCCCTTTTACCCCCCCAATCACCACTATTATTATTATAAATTCCTCATGAGGAATGACTGGAATTATCCATTAATAATGCTTACTTGAATATTATATTATTCTCTGGTAACACTGATCATATATTGTACATGGCAGAACTGTTTCCATGTGTACGTTTAAAATATTCTGTAATAAAGCTCTGAACACAAGGTGCAATGACAAGTTGTCGTTTCTGAAGACGGAGCAAATCATATCGAAGAGACGCTGACGTCCACGTCGCAAAGTTGTCCCCGAAAGCTCAAAGTATGACGATCTGAAGTCATTCCACTTATGAGTTTAATGATTATGATGGACAAGACACAAGACAATGTGGAAGTAAACGGGTACAGCTTTGAAGAAGCTGCAGTCAGTGGCCACAGCCAAGATTCTAGGGGCCACTTTTGGATTTTTTGCTGATTGATATTTTTGACATTTAAAAAATAAAATATAAATATATGTTGCACTGTTACAAATTAAACAAGGCTCACTCGTTAAACCTATAAAATACATCTTTTTTTTTGTATTCTGTCCTTGTACGGTGACTGGGTAAAGTGTTCTAAATAATGTCTGTCAGAGAACAGAACGTGGATAGTCCTCCGCGGAATGTGGCGGAGGCAGAGGTGAGGGAGGTCAGGTGAACTGGAGGTCAGGTGGGCTGGATATCTGGAGGCGCTGCCGACCTGCGGAGAGGAGGAGGAGGAGAGGAGGACGAAGAGGACGAAGAGGAGGAGGGGAGTCGACCCTTTTTTTCTCCTCGGGCTGGCAGCACAGGAAGGAATTGATGAAATCCCCGCGGGGGAGGTTTAAATGCGCTGTGTTCTGCTCCAGGCTGAGCACAGGGAACAGGGAGTAGTGGGTGTACCGTGCGTGACCGACCGTACCAGGTACGGTGTCCGAGCCGTAAAGTAGATCCCACAGATTGGAGCCGCCGCCTGTTGCTGCTGGAAACTCGCGCTGGTCCGACGGGAGGAGCGAGGAAAAAAAGAACAGGAGGGAGTTTGTCAGTTTTAAGAAAACAACGAGAAGACAGTCTATGTCGTCGACATCTTGAAACGGAGGGTGAGTGAGTGCTATTAATACTCGAACGTTAAAAACCGAAGTGTTGAAGCGGGTTTTGTTCGGCAGCTGAAGCACCGAACGGTCCAGGGTTACAAGTTTTTTTTAATTTTTAAAGTGATTCCAGCAGTTAAGTCCTATCAGGACGTATTCGCCTGTTTTTTCTCCCAGAAGTTTAAGACCTAATTATTAAAAATAACATGCTGTCATCCACTGAAAAAGCCCAAATTCGTGGTTTTGTTTTGAAAGCTGTGGCCGGAAGTCGCACATTTAATGTCGCGATTTGCAAGGCAAAACGTGTTCCGGTCACACCGAGCGGCTGCAACCGGTAAGATCGACATCTCAGGTAATTTGGGTACAGCTTGAGATGTGCTTTTACAACAATTCAAATGACTGCCTCTCTTTGAAAAACGGATGAATGCATTTATTACGGTCATTTCCATGTAGGTTAAACCCAGTTGTATTGTCGTATTGGGTTGTGTGCACGGGGCACTTGTCGGCTTACCGTGCAGGCACTTGATCCAACACTTAGCAGTAATCTTGTTTGGCTGATCCTGCAGCGGTAACCCAACCCAACTGGGCCAGGATAAACAAAGTAGGCCTACGCCAATAGCCAACTGTACACTAAGGATAAAGGCGCATGGAAACTGAGTAAGGTCGGGATTTGTCACAGAGAAGACAGCCCCATCAGAGTCGTTTTTACAGATCGCCGCTGCTGTCAGGCTGACGAACATGAAAGAAAACACATCTACCGATTATCCAAAAAGGAAAAAACATGGAAACATAGAAACTTACAACAGAATACCACCTTCATCTACAGCTAGTACAAAATAGTGACATCGGGTGGTGAAACCATCAACTACAACATCAGGTAATAGAATGGTTCTGTACTTGTAGTGTAAAACAAACACATAATGACAGCCTACCCTTGAAAACTGTTACAAATAAGTCAGTGTTATCTAATCCGTTATGTAACCCTTTATATATATGCTTGCCAGCATTCAAACTTTGACTTTGACTTTATCTGCTTTGCTATAACCCTATGTTGTGTTGACATTAGTTGTGCCACATCTGACGAGGCAAAGAAAAAATAATCCTAATCATAAATTGCTCCTCTTCACCCCCCAAACTGTCCCGAATTTTAACTGATGTGATGATGTACACTAAGGATAAGGGCGCATGGAAACTGAGTAGGGTCAGGATTTGTCACAGAAAAGACACCCCCATCTGAGTAGTTTTCACATTTCACCATATATTTTCTCAATATTTTCAAAAAGCCAAATATTGTCAGAAACATACGGTTAGTTTTCAACTGATAATTGCTTTGGAGAAAATGATAATTATGATCTGACAACATCAGCTTATAAAAAAAAACATATATGATAAGAAAGAGTAGAGAAGGCAAGTTCTGAAGAACTTGCGGTAGGAGTGTAAAGAGATGCTACAGTGGGAATGTGTCAGATTCTCTGAATGGGACTGAAAGGTTGAATACATCTCATTATGTATCAAAGATGGGGAAGATTAATATTTAAATCTATTGCGTTGATTTTAACATGATGTGTGTTACATTTGATATGGAGAGGAAGGGAAGGAAGACAAAGGTGGAGGAGGTGAAGAGAACATGGAGGAAGAGGAGGAAGAGATGGGGGAGAAGGAGTTAGTTTGTACAAGAAGGACAGGCAGAGAGACAGTTTAAACCTGAATACAGATCAAGGTTTGAACTTTATTAATAGTTAAACTCAACAGAAAGTTCTTAACATCAGTCTACCAGTCAGAAAGATTGGAGGGTCAGTGTAAGAATTTGGGAAAGAGCTGAAAAAAGTCCACTTAAAGAAGGCTGGTGCTTTTACTACTGCTACTGGTGATACATCCTGAGTGACGGGAGAAGTAGCTGAACACATCCATGAAGATTTTGTTTTTTGTAGAGTCAAAAAGTGAGAAAACACAGTGAATAAAAAACTGGTACCGTCTGCTGTCTCCCAGAAATTGAGGCTCAAAATTAAAATTGGGGATTGTGAGGGATTTGGCTGGAGTGCTTGTTGCTTGAGAGCCCAAAAGTTTGAAGCGTGAAAGTGAGAAATTATAGAGCCATAACGTCCTAAATGAGATGAAAACTTTAATGTTTCTGCGGAGTGGATATGTCGAAAAATGTGGAAGGAGTTAATCAGCAAAAAAGTGACGAAAGAATAAGAATTTCCGTGCATAGTAGAAGCATTTGCAACCAATGATATCAGTGGAAAAAAATATCTATTTATAATCTAAGACATAAAATAGTGCAGCTGATGGTGTTGGAGCCCTGGTAGTTAGACTCCACTTTGTCCTGACACTGTCAATGATTCCAATCATGACACCTCAGAATCCCTGAGATGACCCGGAGTAAACTTCTTGGCTTGATTGAATAAACTTTCTTATGTACCTACTCTTAAGCCCTTTTCACACAGCTTGCCCGACTAAAAGCTCGCCTTTGTACCACCTTTGTTTGTTCGCACTGACCAAGGCAGCGTCTTCTTAAAGCCACTCCATTGTGTCATTTCACACAGCATGCCAGCGCTGGCGGAACCCAAATAAGTGTGACGGGCGGCACACATCATGACGTTGACATCCATGTGTTTCCTTTTTTTTTTTTTTTTCCCCTCACATAAGTCGCCAAAGACACGACCAGTTACCACATTACTGTTGTTTGGGCCTGTAACGTTGCCTTGTGGATCATTTCTCTTTTGTATGATGAGTGAAGGATCTGTTTAGCTGTCGGACTGTGAACGCCATCAGATCGACACGCTCCTGATCCGCGCCTCCGGCTTTTCCATTCACACAGATGCCATCTCGCCTCTGCTGCATCTCTGATACTACCTCTGGAGTTGGACCATAGGTTGGATGGGCTCAGCAAGCTCACATATGACCAATGATCTCTTGCACTTAAATAAGACCCGGTGTGCCCATCTAGACATTTGAACCACTTTGGCCTTTGGCCCACAGCTCTCTGTTGATGGTTGGCTTATCTGTGGAAGGCTCGACTCCTCGCTCCTCTTCTGCTTCCTCACAAAACGACAGATAGCAAATGGGTCATTCCACAGCAGCTCAGCCAGATTTCATAACTTTTTCCAGTTCGTGATAAGGTCGGAACGTCCAAGACAACCGAATGATAAGTTGCAACATTTATTCAAGTAAACAGTTGTTGCAGAATAGAACATGGAACAAAATCGATTAAAATGAAACATTCTATCGTCATTTTGTTGCAACCTAATGTTGATTCTGTGTAGTATTGATATTCTTTTAGGAGGGGTGCCCTTGGTGACTCAGTTGGTAGAGTTCCATGTCTTCACCAAAGCTGCCCAAGGTTCAAATCTGACCTGTGGCCTGTGGTTTTTTGGTCCTTCTTAAAAAATGTGATTATAGCTAAATATAGCTTTCAAGGCTGAAAATCCCTCTCTTTAAGAAACTCTAGATTGACCTAAGAAGGATTATTTAATTTCCCTAAAACTTTTTATGTTCAAGTGTTAATATTAATTGCACACATTTATAAAAAATTGGATGTTATTATTAATATATGATGTTATTATTTCAATAATTGTTTCAAGCACATTTTTCATACTTTCCCATGGCTGAAATATTAAATTCAGTTGTTATTTTGACTTGTCTTTTTGGAATACCGTACCACGCCGAAACTGCATGAGATCAGGCTGCTGTTGATGTGATTCTCTCGATCGTGCCGGCGTTATTCGTGCTACAGTTTTCTTTGGTCGGATTCCTCAGTATAGATGGCTTACTGTGTCTCATGCTTCAAAAGCTGGACATGACAGAGTTACGGACGCGACATCTGGAGAGAGTTTGAAACGCGGCACGGGGATGTATGTTTGACGTCCGCCCCGGCAGGAATGTGAGGTCCGATCGGCCGGCTCTCTTGGCGATGACAGGAGCAAGTTTTCTCAGCTAGGTGAGACAATTGGAGGTTGCCGTCAGAGTGACAGTGGAATGTGGCAGCGGCGAGCTGGTAAACATTCCCCCTCCTCGCTTTAGCATGTCGGTTTTTCTGATATAAGACAGCCAATGCATCAACCCAACCTTTAACATGTGCTGCACAAAGCTGAAATGCAGCCACTGCAAAAGTTTTGATAAAGAGAGGTTACGCGAGGCTATTCGTACTTTCTTCTCGAACAATAGCCTTCTTGTGTCCTGCTGTAGATGTGTTCACAGTGTCAGAGAGCAAGTTGTGCAAGTATAGCATGCAAGAGATGGCACTCACCAGACCACGAGACCATGGAAACGTAGGAGTTATAAGCAGGCATGGTCAGGAATATCAAAAAGTACTGTCAGTCGGAATGAAGCCTTGTTTTTTGAGTAAGAACGTCACGTTGTACCCTCAAGGCAGCTCTGGCAAAAAGCTGTTGATCAAAACAGTCTGTTGTAACATATTCAAGGTAGAATATCTTTCTAGATTGGAATTTGTAGTGTTCAAACAGTAGTCATTATTGCCTTGCTATTGACTTTTGGAAAAATACTGTACTACTAAACTATTAATAAGCTCATCTGCCCATGTGGTTTTGACACAGTGCTATTTTCTGGACTGGACCATATGGATCTGGTTAAGGAGAAAAGGAGGAGCCTTGTCGGGAGCAGCTGGTTCTCTTTAACAAAGACACCAGTTAACCGATTAGAGGCTTTAGCTCTAAATTTAGTACGAGAGCTGACTCCCGCTGAACGCACGGACTCTGCATCAATACTCATCAGGCTTCTTTGTCTTAAGCTGTCGGGCAAAATTAACTTTGCATTGATCGATTGCAGTGGAGGCTTCGTCAATAGTGCCAAGATCATTGCCCGCAGCTGTCGTTATAAGTTTTGCATGTACACACGTTCACTCGCTGTAATACAAGAGATAGGAGCTCGCTTTTCCTGCCTCCTATTTCAAACAGCAGGAACCGAACCGGCATGGATCCAGTCAGGGATGACTGATTTGAAGCACAGAAAAAGTGAAAAGGCATGAACAAGCTGAGAGCCACGTGGAAAATGCTGTGCGTCTCGGCATGTTCGGTAGAGTAAATATTGCTGCCCAGCTTGATGAAGGTTACAGGACAGGGATCCGAAGACGACAAGGAGGTTGACATAAACAGACACATCTTGTCTAAAATGATAGATTGTGTAAAGTTCTGTGGTGCGTTGTCAGCTAGCCCTGTGTGGCCGTGATGAAAGTGAACGCTCAGAAGATCTGGGCGTTTTTTTCAGAGGACTGCTGGATTTTGTGTGATCACTAGATGCAGCAGCACAAGAGCATCTGCAGAATGCTGCTGTGTTGAAAGGAACAGCTCAAGACAGCTCAGGATGAACTCCTTGACTGCAGCTCTCAGTTTCAGGGAGAGCACATCAGTGAAGAGAATCAGGAGTGCTGACTTTGTTTTCAGTCGTTTTAGTCATTTTTCAAGCTAAAATCTGAAGCATTTGCTGTTTCCAGCTTCTCGAATGTCGTCTTTCGCTGCTGTTCTTCTTCTCATTCATGATAGTAAATGAAGAGTCTTTAGGTTTTGGACTGATGGTTTGACAAGCAGGGCTCTGTGTTTGCAAAACTTCTTGAGTTTCTGATGAGGGTCATTTAAATGTGCTAATTATACTTTTTTTTTTTGCAGAAAAACAATATCAGCAGAGTATTTTAATTTGAATTTATTTAAAAAGGCTGGTGTGCTGCACGAGTAGGGTGCTTTGGTGCATCCTACTGGTAATACATTGTAATATCAAAGAAGAGACCCATAACTTGGCTGTCATGACGGAATAAAATTAAATCACAGATCAAAAGTTCAAAATGTAGTTGCCCTCTATAGTTACAGGCTTGTATTGTATTGCAGAATACCTCATACACTAGCTGCAAGAACGACAACTGGCACTCAGGTTGTGTGCACCTCTGCGATCAGTCTTACCAGAGGAGTAAGTTCTTGTACATTACAATACATTTTGGCGCCTCCGTTTCTTGTTCCTGCAGACGAGAGTGAAGATGAGGCAAAAGGCATCAGCGCCACAAATGTGGCTGAGAGTTCAAGATCCGTGTCAGGAATTAGCTGAGGTGAAGCGGGGCTTAAAAGCTTGTGACTAGTTGTCACTCAAACTGCCACGGCCCTAATTATGAGACACTTCAAGCCTTAATATAATTTAAACAAATGAGTTATGATATCATATGTTATCATAAACCCTGAAAACACATGCAGCAGAAAAACGCTGCATATTTAGTCGCCGAAACGGAAGGGCTCCAAATTTCACCAGTTTCCACCGCCTGAACAAGCTGCCAATCGCCCTTTAATTTGGGTAATCATCTTCCTCATAGCAGAAGGGGGAGTTTCAACATGACAAGCCATAGAAAGATGAAGTCATGCCCCTTCCAGTGGACCTCAAGGGACCTTATATTTCCAAAAAATTGTCAGTGGAGAATGACAAATGGATTTCTTGCTCAACACACACCACCAACTCCGATATTTCATTAGTTTTATAACAAACTACGACTTTCTTGACTTGGAAAATGAATTGTTTTGATTGACAAACATCATCTGTGAACACAATTCAGTCGGGATCAAAAATAATGTTTGTCTCCCTCCATACGCTACCGTACATATTTCTTTTCAGAATAAGGTCCCATGGGGTTCAGCAGATTGGATGTGACTTTGGCTTTTTCCTTTTTCTAGGCTAATTTTCACTTGTATTACTATTACTTACTTAACTTGTAATATTTTTTCGTGAAAGTAGGGGAGATGTTGATTTGCGTTGAGCTGGTCTTTTTCAGCTCTTTGGTGATTTACCTCTGGCTCTAATCAGTGGCGGTTCTGGGGGGGGGGACCAGTAGGGGCCAGTGCCCCCATAACTCTGAGTCCGGCCCCCCCGAACGAAGAGTCTGCATCAATAATAAAATGACAGATTTCTTGCGATGATTTTGTACTGAAGGGAAAGGTGGAAATAAATTGTCTCAGCAGTTTACTACCCAATTAAAAATGTTGAAATTGTAAACACTATTTTAAGTCTCATTTATCCCTTGCCTGAATGAGGCATTTGCCTTTTTTTTTTTTTTTTTTCTGGGTTGTATGTGCCCCTCTAACAAAAAAGCTAGAACTGCCACTGGCTCTAATGTCTCTGTAGCATTTTGATCGATAATTCCTTTATACAATATTATTATTGTACAATATTATGTATATACAATGTATATGAGTATATGTCTTACCTTTTAATGATATTGTTATTTTTTTTTTACTATTACTATTGTTATTTCCCTGTTTGAGGGACGGATAAAGGAATTCTGATTCTGATTCTGAATCTATCCAAGTTCTAACTATCAGATCAGCACTGTTCTCTGGTCAGAACTGTTCTCTGGTCAGGACTGTGTGAATTTAATCCGAGACGAACACTTATTGGCTAATTGGGTTTGATTGACGGATGGTTGTATGTCTCTGAATGGCCAAATAAAAATAACTAAGATCGACTGCTCGCGTGCCCATTCAAAGTCTCCGATCTGCAGAGACACGTTGAGCACGTACCTACACCCTTAACTGGTTTCAGGTCGGACTTGTTCGTCAGACTTTGTGGCTTCAGTCTTTCTTTAAAAAAATCCTGTCTGCTGCCTTGGAGGGTAGCCCTTCACCTCGAAACGCCATTAAAAAAAAAAAAAAAAGCTTTTAATTTGCAAGCGCCCGGAAACCACCGTCCCGCCCCTCCCCTCCCTCTCCGCGCTCCCAGACCGTATCTCGTCCGCAGAATAAGAATTCGAGCCGTCTGTGCACGGCAGAGGAACCTCGCTGAGACTAGGCCGGGGATTAAAGAAGTCTACCGACCCCGCGAACACTAGATTCGGGTTTCGCGTCGGCGAGTCGGGGCTTGCTTGGCGGGTCCATGGCCTGACCCGGTGCCGGCGACGGATCAGCTGCAGCTGAATTCAGCCTTCGAGATGCTCCGAGCTCTCTGCAGCTGCACAACAACACTGTCACCGATACCGGCCCGGGGACACAGCTATGCTTTTCAGGCGGAGAGCGAGGTAACGTGAGCTGAGTTTTACAGAATGGAAATTTCAAGAGGAAAAAGACGGCAGTCCGTGAAGGAGAGAGGGTTTTTTTTTTGTGTGTGTCTGTGTTTTTTTTTTTTTTCATCGACGGGGAATGCAGTGATTGTGGTGAATAAAGGGGGGGTGGCGCTGGGCCGTGATCTTGCAGAGAACGAGTAGAAGGTGTGGGAGGGCTGGAGGAGGCGCAGAAGCCCTTTTAGCTTGAAATGTACTCATGTTCATCTGAGAGATCCAGTGTCTTTTACAAATGTGTGTGTGTGTGGGGACACATGAAAGCTGTGTTGGAAAGTAAAATGCCTCTTTGTGTTATGGCGGAGACTGTGGGGTGGTGGCCACTGCTGACTCCTCTGTGTATCACCACCCTTATTGCTCATGCATCCATCTACTTCTGAAGCAGTTACATAACGATTTTTTTTTTTTTTTACCTCAGCTTTCCATGTATTTATAACACGTTAATAATTGTCTGGTGTTTATAAGAGGAGGGGGGGTCGCTCATCACTGTCAGTGATTGCCATCAGGCCACAGGGGAAACACACTCAGAAGGGGCCTGCTTGTTCGCCGTACTGTTTTTTTGTTCTGTGATGCAAAAAAACAGATCTTTCGCTTTTTTTTCTCACCGACAGCACCCTTCACAAGGCTTGTCCTGTTATTACACAATATCACATTGCACTGTATCGTCAGATCTAATAGGGCAACAATCAGAAGTGGAGTAATGTGTTGATTTGCTACTACGGATAATCAGAATATTGTGAAAAAGGCTCATCACAGGTTCCAAGGAGCCTTTTTCTGATCAAAAGTCCAAAAGCAGAAGAGAAGTAGCAAATCTGACCAGAGAATGGTTTTATTTTTCAACGCAAATATTACGTACTTAGCATGAAATATGAATACGAGTGTTTTTGATCACAATTTGACGGACTCCAAAGATGTCCCTGAGTTGCTTGTTTTCCCTGACTTCCCTGACGTATTCACATCCGCAACCAGACAAAACTGAAATCGGGGAGCACTGACATTTGAGAAGCTCGGAAGGAGAACCAGCAGGCCATGATACTTGATTATTTATGAGTTCCAGCTAGAGTTTCTTGTGAAAAGGTTTCAGAGTGAAGTACCTAGCCACGAACACTTTGAAAATGATTTGACATTTCGGAGAGAGAGAACTTGTGGCCTGTGGTTTAGGCTCACTTCATTTTATTATTTTAACAAAACAAACGTGGTTTGTCTAGTTTGCTCAGTACTGTTCCGTCACTGTCTGGACGTTGTAATTGCGACCTTCATGAGGACGAAAAAAGTAGGCCAACTTGGGAGTGATGCATCACTTTTATGCTTCATTTTGTACATGGGCCTCACATTTATTCCGTGTTCTCCTTTTTTATGATGTACAAGACTACAGAGCACAACTATCAGCAGAAACATTGATCAGAAAATGTTATTCTAAACCATCAGTATAGGTATACAATGTTTAAGGAATGGAGCGGGCCCTGTTGGCTTGTCCATGTTGTCAGGCTGCTTTGCTTCCTGTAATCTCCCTGTTCATGATGATGCCTCCACAATGTAAGTTGTATGACTCATCCGAAATTCTCCCTCTCTCTCTCTCTTCCCTTCCCCTACTTCCCCCCTCTACTCTCTCCCGCGCTTCTCCATCTCTTCTGCTTTTGTTCGACGTGATCTCATGACCTCTTCCCCCTCAAACCATTGCCTCTCCTGACCCACTCAACCACCCCTTTTGTGCCTCCATCCCTCATGCCCCCCCCCCCTTCTCTCCCTCTATCCTCATCTTGCCTCCTCCACCCCTCATCCCAGGATGTTGCGGTGGTTGGTGTGTGGTCGGGTGGGTCCAATTTGGATGTGGAAAGCACTGCTGCTCTTTGTGGCCATTGCGTTTGCGGGCCAGCTGCTGGGGGTCATCTTCAACAAGAGGTATCTGGCACAATCTCTTTAATCTTGATTTAAGCAAGTTTTAAGCTCCAACCTTTGAATTGCAATTGTTAACCTTCCAGTTTGGTTGCACTCGCATTTTTAAAGGGTAACACAAATTTCCAGCCAGATTTGTATCATTGAATTGTGGGTAGTATGTGCAACTCAACAGTGGTAAATGGTAAACACGTTTTTGCCTCATCTGGCTGATTTTAGCTGGCTACAGATTGTACTTTTTTTTGCATGTCCTCACCTCCAGAGTAGGTGGAAGTATGGAAGTGGATGGAGAGAGAGAACTGCAACTCTCTCTCTCTCTCTCTCTCTCTCTCTCTCTCTCTCTCTCTCTCTCTCTGAAACCTTCACCAAACTCAGATCACACTGTAAAAAGAGACACTTCTGCATTGCTTTTCTTGCTTCAGAATTATGATTAAGTGTATTTTTAAGCTGTTATACTAGAGTTTGTGAACAGAACTGTTTAGTTAAAACGCAGGCTGAAATAACTCAGATCAAACTATCAAACTAGGCAGTGCTCATAAAATGTTAACCAAGATTTGTTTATTGCTTTGCCTATTTGTTGCCTAAAATGTTCTCAGGAACCTGGACCTGACATACCTTTACCTTTTTAGTTACAATTTCCTTGTCCGTCAGCACTAAGGATGTGTATAGTTATGATTTTATTGATACTTCTACTCTTATTGATACTCATTATTAGTTCTTTTTAAGAAAAGTTATTTTTTTAAGTAATTGCTTTTAAAAAAAAAGAATTCCAGAACGGGATGTAATTAAATGTTTGAAATAGAGCTGCACCTAACAATACTTTTTTTTGATTTATCTAACTATTATTTTTGTATTACTCGATTAATATCACAACGAATTTACCCAAAACAACATTTCCAAACTTGTCATTCATATTTCAGTATTCAATCATTTTCAGTAATAAACAAACAAATATGGCAAAAGTATGCACTGCAGGCTTCTGAGGCAGTTGTCATTTTTTTAAATCTAAACAGCCACCAACTCCTGTAGAACCATGTGGGTTTTAGCTCCTAGATACTCTATGTTCGGCATTCTGTGGTGTTGGGCAAGCAGTGTACAATGATTTTTTTTTTCCTGTTGAGTTTTTTATTCTAAAAACAGTTACCAAACTCCAAACAGTGTAAAATTTGATCTAAAATTAAAATGCTCACTTCCCTTTACTTGTCCTCCAGCAGTGTCCAGCCAGCTGCTCGCTCCATCTTCTCGTCCCCTGATGCTCAGGGACCCTCTCTGGGCTCCTGTCAGCCCCACAACCACATAATGTTCCTCAAGACCCACAAGACGGCCAGCAGTACAGTGCTCAACATGCTGTACCGCTTCGGAGAGGAGCGCGACCTCCGCTTCGCCCTGCCGATTGGTTACCAGCTGGGCTACCCACTTCCCTTCAATGCTCACAGGGTCAAAGGTTACCGGGGTCCCAGAGCTGTGGAGTTCCACATCATGGGAAATCACATGAGGTTTAACAAGCTTGAGGTAAGTTCTGGTAAGGAGCTACTCTTAAGGAGTAGGTGAGGAGAGTGGGAAGTGGATGACATGGGTGGATAATGCTGATGGGATATTTTGTAGTGACATTTTACCATACAATATGGAAGCAGATATTTGTGTAGCAGGGGTGTTTTCATTTGCAACTTGGTATTTACCAGTTACCAGGTTGCAAATTAAAATACCTGCATTTCTATAATGCTTTTCCAGTCTACACCGCGTTCCAAATTATTATGCAAATTGGATTTAAACATTTAATTTTGTGTTTTTCAACTAAACTCATGGATGGTGTTGTGTCTCAGTGCGCTTTAGATCACTGAAATCAATCTCAGACACCTGTGACAAGTAGTTTGCCAGATGAGCCCAATTAAAGGAAAACTGCTTAAGAAGGACGTTCCACATTATTAAGCAGGCCACGGGTTTCAAATTTATGGGAAAGAGAAAGGATCTCTCTGTTGCCAAAAAGCGTGAAATAGTGCAATGCCTTGGACAAGGTATGAAAACGTTAAACATTTCACGAAAACTTAAGCATGGTCATCGTACTGCGAAGAGATTTGACCTCCTAATGCTGCAAATTCAACAAATGACCATTTTCAGTTCTTTACAACCTATAAAATGTTTTGAAACTCTGTTGTGCATAATAATTTGGAACAGTGCATTTTAAGTTTTTTATTTTTGAAAAAAAATACTGTTATCACTGGGAGGTTTGTTCAATAAAATTCGGTTGATGACTGGAAAAGTTATACTGACTGTCATTTGCATCGACTATTTAGGAAAATCATAAAGAAATATAATTTGCATTATACTTTGCAACGCGGTGTACTGAACACTGAACCATTAGACACAGCTTTCAGGGTTGCGTGTGTGTGTGTGTGTTCTGACATATGCCACGTTTGGAAACAAACACCAGAATCAAGACCACATTAGCATGAAAATAGGTCTACCTGCGGACCTGGGCTACAGAGTATTTGCATGCAAATGTGGCCTTGACTCAGGTATCTGTTACCAAAAGTGGCTCAAGTCAGAACACAAATACACACTCAGCATGCCTTTACTCTCTCCCTGCCGGCGCCTTCCTCTCATTCCCAAATCTGCTAGTTACTGAAGCAAATAAAAGCCAATATGTACATCCTCTCGCTGGCTTAATGTGCTTACATGGTCACTTGACATGGTACACAAAAGGGTAACTTTATTCCTTCCTCTGTGCTGCTGAGGACGGTGGAGGTAGAGAGGGTGGGGTGTGTTGGGGATGGGGGGTCTGTGTGTTGAAGACAAATTCGACCTGTTGGACAAGGCGGCACATTGTAGCCTTTACCTTGCTGCAAATGTGCCACCTTTTCTATCTAAAAGCGGCTAGTATTTCACTATCATATCTGATGTTTTTGGATTACCTCTGCATTAAGGCATTCCCTAAAAACTCATTATTTCGCCCAGATTGCAGGACGTAAACTAAGGGTGCTCTGATTGATCGGGCACTGATTGTTCCCGGTTATTGCCCGACTTCCGTTGTAAAAAGTTTGACCCCTGATCAAGGCCCGATCAGAAGAGCCGATCAGATCAACACACGAGACAGTTTCTCCATGTGCCGCTAAAATGCCACAGCCACACACACCACAGCAGCTCACTAGCCTTCCTAGCGTCCTCCTCCTTTATGCAAAGTTGAAAGATTTAGAAAGATAAGTATTTAGTGATAGTGAAGTTATGTGGACATAGATATTTGTGGCCCTGGTAGTCTCCTGGACAAGAGCAGCAATGAGGAACGTCTCCAGAGGCTTAGTGACTTAGACAGGAGAAGCAGAAGACCAAGGGAGAGGCTGAAAGAGGCCAGTGTGTTTACACCATAGATTAATCTATGGTTTTCTCACAAAATTACAGTTTATAGACCACAAAAAATAGACATTACCAGAGCTACTGTGTGTGTTAACAGTTTGAGTCATGTATAGAAAATCGAACCAACAAAGCCAACCAATCAGGTGGAGTGGCGCGGGTCTTGTGAAAACCTCCTTAATAACACGTCAAGTTCATTGACGTATCAAGAAACCTGGAAACAGTGTTGGAGGTGGCACCCCATTCAGTCCTATGAAAGTGCTCAGTGGCGCTTGAAGCCTTCTTCGGTGTTGTGTGGCCCATAGAACGTGTGCACAAAAGACTCGCCTCCGACTGAGCTGGCTAACTTTCAGTTTAGCACTCTACTCAGTCGAATAGGGATAAAATCATTATCTCTTAGGCTTTCCAATTCAATTGGACCGAATGGATCAAATTATGATGGTGAAACGAGTTGTGGGGGTTGTGCTGATGTGTGATTTTTCACTGTTTTACAGATGCTTCTGTAACGATGTAAGCATAATGTCTATTTGTCTTTTTCAATAAAGTCTTTTTGGGCCACAGTGCATCACATGACAACCGTAATTACACGGTTTGGCACTACTAAAACTGGCTTTAAAGCCTGGCGCTCTTCCTGGGAGCTTGGTCAAGATCTGTTGTTGTTGCTGAGTTTCGCTGTCATGCCATCACTTCTGCTATTGTTCACTTCTGTTGTGATGTTGTGGCTTTTTGCATTTATGTAGTGACTTCTGCATTTTTTGTTGTTTCTTTTGCATTCGTGTTGTTTCTTTTGTATTCGTGCTGTGGCTTTTGCATTTGGTTCAACCCTTCTGGGCCACCATAGCCTCTTCTCTTTCTGCTTCCTTCTCCTTCAGATACATTTTAGGAATTGAGACAACCTTCAAGATATAGCTTTGAGATTGATTTCTGGGTCACAAACAGGAGTAGTAAGGAAAGAGGGGACCAGGAGGCACAAAGCAGAGAAATGAAAAGAACCCCCTATCTTTGACACTGCCACTGACCTCCCTGCCATTGCTGAGTTCTTGTTTGCATTTGAAAAAGGGGGATATCAGCAGCAACGTGCTGAAACTTCTTAAAGGGGTTGACTGGTTACTGGTGATCAAGTACAAAATCACTTATTAGGTTTTTGTTGCTAAATCAAACTAAACTAAAAGTAAAATATATGGTTGTTGTATTTTAAATGCATCAAATTTAAAGCACATTTTCATACTTACATGTTTTCCTCTTTTGTTTCTTAGGTGGAGAAGGTTATGCCTGCAGACACATTCTACTTCTCTATTATCAGGGACCCAGTCGCTCTTGCCGAGTCCTCCTTTGCTTACTACAAAGAAGTAGCTCCTGCCTTTCGGAAAACCAAAGGATTGGGTGACTTTGCTGACAACCCTCAGAAATACTACGACCCTCGCCTCCGCAACAACCACTACGCCCGGAACCTGCTGTGGTTTGACTTTGGCCTGGACCACAATGCTAATTTCTCTATTACTCTGGCTCAGCGTGGCCAGACAATGATCCGCCAAGCCTTCAAGCTGATTCTGGTGTCGGAATACTTTGACCAGTCCATGATCCTGCTGAGGCATGCCCTCTGTTGGCCCCTGGATGCCGTTGTCTCATTCAGCCTCAATGCTCGGCAGCAGAAGCCCAGCGGCATTGGGGGGTTAAGTGGGAGCTGGGTAGGCAAAGCAGCAGCAGCCGCTGGTGTCGGTGGTAGAGGAGTACGTTCACAAGCCAAGGCGCTACCCAACCTATCACTAACAGAGGAACAGCGTGAGAAGCTGCGACAGTGGAATGCCTTGGACTGGTACTTATACAAAGCCTTCAACCAGACCTTCTGGGAGGAAATCAACAGGTTCGGTCACGCCCAGATGGAGCAGGAGGTAGCTCTTCTCAGGACGCGGCGGGAAGATTTGGCCCGGGTTTGTCTTAGGGATGGTGGGAAGCCTGTGGAGGCGCACCGGATCAGAGACAAAAACATCCGGCCTTTCCAGAGTGGATTAATCAAGATTCTTGGGTACGAGCTCCAGCCGGGACTTGACAACGCCACCAGGACAGCCTGTCTACGAATGATCAGGCCAGAGATCCAGTACAAAGATGTGCTGGATGCTAAACAGTTCCCACGGGCTCCGGCGATCCAAGCTCAGCCAGGGCAACAAGGCCCGATGGTTGCAGCTGCTGGCTCTTTTTTAAGACAAGACTTGTCTCGGACAGGAGAGAGGCTAATAGGGGGAGAGGCTGGGGGAAGAACAATGGAGGCAGACTGGGATGGAAGCCGTTTAATTAGGAGCAACCGGACTTGGATACGAGGCCAAGAAAAAGGAAGGTTGAGATAATCTGTGGTAAGTCCTGTCCAGTATGGTACCTTCGGTCCTCAAATAAATGGACTAATGAAACTGAAAACTGAGCTGAGTGTGGTTTACACATGAGAAAACAAATAGTTCCTCCTGATCATTTGCTTGTTTTCTTAAAAAAATGTTTTTGTTTGAAGCAATTTAACTCTTGTGGACTTGACCCTTGACCTCTGAGCACCTGGGATGCTTTTATTACCGCAGTAACAAGTTGTGGAGAGTTGTATCTTTTGTCTCAACAGAAAGGACCACTTTGTTTTTATAAGGAGAAGCACTCTGCTGCTGTTTATAATACTGTCAAATGTGACGGCAGACACAAAGTTTTATTCCCTGTTCATGATAATAATACTTTTGAGAATTGGGACACACAGTCGTCTGGATGCACACGCTTTGAACTTGTCAATGTGAAGGTAAATATAACCCCAGTTTTTACTTCTTATGCATTACCCCTACATTGAGTCACTGAGTGAAGTTGTTTTTCTAAAAGATACCTGGAAAAACATTTACATTAATATTCTACAGTGCTTATAAAAAGTATACACCCCCTTGGATGTTTTCTCCTTGAATCATGGTCAATATAATTAGACCTCTTTAATGTCAAAGTGAAAACTGATTTCTACAAAGTAATGTCAACTAATTGAAAATATATAATGTAAAATAAGCGATATCATAAGAATTCACCCCCTTCCAAGTCAGTATTTAGTAGATGCACCTTTGGCTGCAATCACAGCACTGAGTCTGTGTTGATAGGTCTTTTTCAGGCCTGCCCATGTGGACACTGCAGTTTTACTCCATTCTTCTTTGCAAAACTGCCCAAGCTCTGTGAGGTGGCACAAGGATTGGGCATGAACAGCCCTTTTTTATGGTAAAGCCACAAATTCTCTATTGGATTGAGGTCTGGGCTTTGACTCAGCCTCTCCCGAACATTCACCCTTGTTGTCTTTAAACCATTTCTGTGTAATTTTTTGCTGTATGCTTCGGGTCATTGTCTTAGTGGAAAATAAATCTCCTCCAGTTACAAGCCTTCCAAGGCCTGCTGCTGAGAATGGGATGTTCAGGGACTTGGAAATGTTTTTTGGTTCCATGCCCTGACTTTTCAATAACCTTTTCATGGATTTGCTTGGAGTGTTCTTTTGTCCTCACTGGAACTTCCAGACACAGGTGTCTTTATGCTACAGTCACTTGAGACACATTCACTGCACTCAGGTGATCTCCATTCTCTACAAGCACCAATTGGCTGGACCTCTCTTGACGTAGGTCAGTCAGTTCAATGGGGGTGAATATTAATAATGAATGATGCAGTCACTTACTTTGCATTATATATTTTCAATTAATTGACACTACTTCACATTGACATTGAAGTTTTTTTAGTCAATTCTTGTCAAAAAACCCAAATTACATTGACCACGATTGAATTTATAAAATAAATGAAAGGGGGTGATTACAAAATGGGAAAGTTGTTGTATACTTCCATCTGAATTAGGAAGTAAAGTTGCAACTTGGAAAATGGTTTAAAAAATTAGACTTTGTGATGACACTCTGAATGTCAAAGCAATGTCTTGGTTTTACAAAAATTGCTGGATAATTTAGAAGAGTGTATGCTTAGATCTCTGACTCTAATGCAATATTGATACATGAGAGGCACAAACTGGGGTGAGAGTATGTTAACAGCTCTATTGTTTTATGGTTTAAAGTCTGTATAGGCTGGTACTTAAATACAAAAATAATTTAAACCTCCTTCTTCTCTCTAGGAGACCATTCAGCTTCAGAGTCAGTGTTGAACTCCGCTGAGAACCACTAACTCGAACAGCATCTTGAAAAGTCTTTTAATAATGCAAGAGGGAAAAAACATCTGAGGCCTGTGTTTCTGTTCAGGGTTGCTTTATTGTAACCGACCCGCACGAAAGCTGGTTAATGTCAGCATTTGGGCACATTCCTTCCTTCCACTATTTGCTAGTAGATGGAATGTATCCATCTGTCTGTCACATGCACTCCCAGTCCCATGGAAATCCATCCGTTTGTCATGATGTGACATGATAGTTTTGCACCATACTTTGAACAATGTGTCAGCAGGTATTTTTTATTAATTAAAAAAAGGTCACAACAGACAAACATAAAGACCCAATGGCAATACAGTTAAACACTAACACACACAAACACACTTAGACTGAAATTATATTGGTGTCGGTCAGGAACTCACCCAGCCACTATTTCAAAAAACAACACAATATTAAACTACAGATTAAAAGTCAGTCAGATTAATGCATATCCCTAAATTATGTTAAAAACAAAAATGCAACTCATAGCTCAGAAAATTAGCACATATCACCTGTCATTCCTAAATTTGACTTCTTTGGGCACAAAAGAGCTTCAAAACATACGGGTATCTGGAACTGGTCACATCTTTTGATATGCTCATGTGACGTTAAATAACTGAATTACTGAGAAAAAAGTCCAAAGTTGCCCATAAGTCCTTCCAGACTGTGGTTCGACCTGACTTGACTTGTGCAGAGGACGGAAACCTGTGAATAATTTATTTTATGTATCAGTGTAAGGTGATCTGTGATAGCTTTCGGTGAAAAATGAGACCACGGCTGAAATGTTGGGTACACCAGACTGGTGAATGCTGTTAGTCCTCAAGTTCCTCCGAATGAACACCGATTTTGACAAAAACCCCATCTCTACCTCTTTGTCAGGGACATGATGGCGGACAGGTTCTCGCTCAGTAGTCTTATGTACACCTGTAGTCCATGGATGCGGAATTGTTAAATTTGCATTTGTGTTGCTGACTTTTTTTTCTGGACGGCTTCATTGTCGTCGTCGCCATCATCAGAAACACATCAGTGAGCCACACCGTTGCGCTGACCGACATGTTCTTTCAATTGATGAATATGGGTTCTGTAGTTCATTCTGAAACAACTCTGCAACTGCACTTTGGATCTGTACGCGCACATTGCTAAAGGTTTGGTGCAGTTCCATGTTCAAACTGTTGAGGGGAAAAAGATGTTTTCATAGGACAACAGATACACATTGAGGAGGCGTTGCTTGCCCTAATGAACGGCACCAGGAGCAGCAAATCGGAGGCTTCTTATTAACATATGACATTTTTTGAGGAGCAGTGCCCCGATGCACTCAGGTGGTTGCATGGTACAAGTCTAGAGAACTGGAACATCAGAATGCAACTCCTAAGGAGATTTAAGGAAGCTCCAGAGGGTCAATGGTTCCTAAAGCAAAGGGAATGAGGACTTATTGCAAAGGTGTATATTCTGTATATAAGGTGACATTCTGCCTTGTCAGACTGTTTTGGTGTTTTTAGTGTTCTGGAAGACCTTTTGGAATACAAAACGGCTCAATTAGTAAAGTATCAGAACGAGGAGATAAGGGGTGGTTACCAGGGGCAACCAGAGTTCGCATCCCGCGTGGAAGAAGAGTTTAATTTTTTATAGCTCTTTACCATTAATCTGTGTGAATTTATGGATTTTCCAGTAGTTCAAAGAAAATTTCCAATGTTCAGTCGCAGCTCGGTTAGGTCTAGGCAGTAGGTTTTTAGAAAAGATTAAGGGAAAAAGTCAGCATAACCAGGCGAAATAACGAGTTTTAGGGAGTTCCTGTGAGTAAAGCTGGATGCCATGTGGGGTGGGAGGAACGCAGAGCACACCTGAGACCCACGTAAGCGCCTCCGTAGATCATACGGATTGGGTAGATGAACAACTTCAGCGTAGACATCGGTCCG
Organism: Lagodon rhomboides; assembly: GCA_039737535.1. Classification (NCBI taxonomy): domain Eukaryota; kingdom Metazoa; phylum Chordata; class Actinopteri; order Spariformes; family Sparidae; genus Lagodon; species Lagodon rhomboides. Next base: position 12,953,867 of record CM077806.1, read on the forward strand.
CTTTGGTTTTCACGTACTGCCATCAGCAAACAGCAAGACAACACAGTATTTCCTGTTACAGTGGAAAAACGGCAACATAAAGAACCGTGGTAATTTATTTATTTATTTTACAGCCATGCAATTGTTGATTTGATTTGGTGACATGGCGTGAGCTAACGTAGGGCAGGTGGCAGGCTCGTATTGTCCAGTGTCAGAAAATAGCCACAACAAATCACAGGGTTTTTTAAAAATAAGGTCTTCATGGAGTCTGACATTTTTCATCACTAGGGCTGAGCAGTATATTGATATTCTATAGTTATTGTGATATATGATTATATATGGTCTTAGATTTTGGATATGGTCATAGGTGATACGTCATAAGTGTTGTCTTTTCTTTGTTTTAAAGGCTGCATTACAGTAAAGTGAAGTCATTTCCTGTACTAACAAGACTGTTCTACTTGGTCTAGTCGGGCTACCTGCCTTTACGGATTTAGTCAATATATCCAAATAACTGGTGATAATTCAAAAATCCCATTTTGTTTAAGCAACAATGGTCACCTCTAGATTTTCCTCGCATAACCAACGTTGAGGTATTTCGTCGAAAATATTGTACGATTTGATTCTGTAGCCCTGAATCAGTAATCCTATCATTTATTAAGTGCTTTTTTTTTGTTGATTTCAAAATATAAAGATATATATTGCAATGAAAGTATTGCCATTGGAGGCGCTTGGTCCAACTGCAAAGTGTTTCAGTTCGGCTCGTACTGAGAAATGTGCCCAGGCTGCTCTGTGTCTTCAGGTTATGGAATGAAGGTCTGGAAACAGGCCAAAGTGTGTCGGGGCTCTGATTGTGCGTCTCTCCGGCATTAGACAGAGCGATGCAGACAAAGAGTTCTTACACAGAACAGCAGAGTGTTCTTCATCCTGTGCAAATTGAATGGAGTTGTGTTACAGCGGGCCGCCTTATGGGGGGATTGGGTTTACTCTATTGTGTTTTAATGGCTACCTCCTCTGTTTCCTCCGGTGAAAATGAGATCGCTGATCAGGTACAGTCCCCTGTAGCTCGGACAGGGAGTGAAAGGGAAGAACTAACTAAGACATAAAACGAAAAGGGAATGCGCCTGTGTCTTTCTTTTTAAAATTGTGTTTTCCTCTCTCGGGGTAAACACTGGCTCATATTTATTTCAGTATGTCTTGATTCGTATAATGTTGCACCTGCCAGAGTTACTTTTTCCGGACTGGTAGAGGGTTGCCTACCATCTTGCAAGTTTGTGGGTGAAACATTCTTCCTTTAACGTTTTTCACGAGCTGTTCCTTGAAGGAAATTTCAGGATTTACATGTCATGGTCAACTATAGCTGATAAACCCGGGTTTTGTTAGGTAATATACGGATATTAATATTTAAGAGTTTGTTATTTGTCAAAATTGGCTGACTTCTCATACTTGTCACTTCTCTCTGGCGGACAAAGTGTGTGGAGACATTGTCTGTAATTTACCTCAAGCAAATCTTTGGAATTTCTGTACTGTTTATTTCCCTGTCAGCCAAAATAAACATGAATGCATCTGTAATAAAATGTCAATGAATTGGCCGGGATGTAATGCAGAACATGTGAACCAAATGGCTAATTTCCATGAAATGTTTGTGTCTAGTTCTGACCTTCCTCACAGACCACCACCTTTTGTTCAGCACGTAACATTTAACTGTGTACATTGCGGTGTCATTTCCTGGGCAGTCATTAAGAACTTTAATGGGGGACAGTTTATAAGCTTTCTCTTGCACCACCCTCAAAAAAACGTCCAAAATGTCACTTTTGGATGCAAGATATCTCATCTTATGCTGACTTTACTTCGCATTCTTACATGATTTAGAATGACCTTTCCTTTAATGCCCCCGTCAGGACAAACTTTATACGTTTTAGCTCCATTGCTACTGCTCTACGAACAGCAAAGTCCAGCAGCAACGCTCCAACACCTTCATTTATTGTTGTGATACGACCGGGCCACACATGCTTCTGTTACGGTGAAGGCCTGCTGTTCTGGCCTCGTACTGTTCAGTGAACCGTAGGAGGAACACTAATGCGCAGAACAGTCACAGAAACACAGCAGGGCTCGTCTCATGCCTTAGGATGCAGTCACATTGTGGAACCAGGGCTTAAAGATAATGTCCTTCTGTATTTATTATATTCTAATTGCAATTTGTATATACTGCCTTAATCGGGGTCTGTTCCCTTTGTGTGACGATGCGAGGAAGCGTGCGTCTATCACAGTAGGGGACTTACCGTTGATGTTGATGAGAAAACCTCGAAACTGCAAACACTAATCCATTTGTCCAGTTAGCGTTGAAACAGTCTGATGACAAAATGCCACTGGGTAATTATGGCTGGGCCATGATTTAGTATTATAGTGCATTTATTTCACTGGCATTGTAGCGTGGTTACACGGCCATGTAATGGTGTTGTTTCACAAAATGTAATCGTCCACGTAATGGAATTTAAGCAGAAAACAAAAATGTGATTATTTCGAGTTAATTTGTAAAGATTTTTTCATCATAAACATTTCATGTCCCTCCTAACCTACATACCAGTATTCACGCATCAGGAGTTATACTCGTACTGAATGCAAATATGGCACCTGTTTATTCTGATGAGAATTGCTTGCCTGGCACATGCATCAGAAAAGTTTCCTAATGTCCAGATTTGTAAGTTACTGATCAGCTCATAGGCTTACCACTGTGCTGATGTTACAGACATTTCAATTGCATTTTGGGGCTCACGGAAAGTTTTACACATGTGAAACCTGCATCAATCAAAAAATCATTCTAGAATTAATTTTCAAACGGGTGTCCTGTTCACAGTTTTAAAGGTCGCCGTTGTGCTCCGAGTGTCTCCAATAAGTTTTTCATTGGTGAGTTCTACTGTGTACACACATCCGTGTTAGATTCCTTCTTACACTCCCAGTTACACAAACACACTCTTTGCTGATAGGTAACAAAAAGTAAAAATGATGCATCTGTCTTCCTACATACTATGAAGCTTTCTTTTTATTCTACCAGGATAAATCTGGTTAAAATGTGTTACTGATATGGTATGGGTTTTTTTTTTTTTAACTTGTACTAGTTTTAAAGTTTTCATACGTGGACATGTATGTAGCCTATGTGTGTAAGACTGTGTAAGAATAAAAGTTACATCTTGGGTCAAACATCTTTAAATCTTAGTTTTCAGGGGTCAAAATTGTCAAAAGCTCTGGTACACAGTGTGATTACTCTTTTTTTTTTTGTTTTTTTCATGCACACTTGATTCAAATAACTTTCATTTCTGTTACACTATTCCCAACACCTGGAGTTATTACTGACAGGAGGTACTTTATGTTTTCTGATATTCTCTCAAGCTGTTACAGATCTGACTTAACTGGAAGTGCAAGTTTATTCAGAAAGCAACAGTGTATTTTTGGCTTTGGCTCTTACTTGAAACTGCGTATTTCTGTTCAAATGTGTAGTAGACCACGCTCTTTGTGTGCATCCATTGAGTTGATTTTGTTTTGGGTTTTTTTTTGTTTTTTCTTGTACTGAATAAAAGCAACGGTTCTTTAACTTCACTAACTCGTCTCTTTAATTGCACATGTCGTTTACCAACCTTCCCCTTATAGCAGCTCGATAATAAAATGGTTGACGGCATCATCAACTTGAAGTCAAATCAATCAGCTGAAGGTTGACGCAGGTCATCCGGTAATTGGAAGTTTCAAGGGTTGATGCCCCGGATCCACCGGCTGCACGGCAAGGTGACCCTGGGCGAGATACTGAACTCCAAATGGTTCCTGATGGCTGTTCATTGTGTGCGTGTGTGTTAAGGGCTTTAAAGGGATATTCCTGTGTAAGTTTAATCCATGGTCTAACACAACGTGACACCGAGTAAGACTCCCCCTCGAGAGATCAAGTTTGCAGATTGCTAGCTTAGCTAGTTTTAGCAACCTCAGAAAAGACTGCACGAAAACAATACACTGCAGCTTATGTCTCCAACTAGAAACCGCCATCAAAAAGCCAATCATAGCCACAAATAATCTTCAGAACAGCACCAAACTTCAGCAACAGTACATGTACAGTCCCAGCACACAATACGAAGCCTCAAACATCTGTTAGCAATTTCTATTGAAAAGACAGCACAACTCACCGCTCTCCTCCAGCAGCTTGCTCATTGTGGGGAAGCACGGATGAGTCGATTACAGAGCGCAGTAGATTTCCGCAGCTCAAGGATGAAAATGTATGATTATTACTCCATGGAATGCTCAGTTCTTATTATCGAGAGCTGACAGGGAAAAGAACGGAAGTAATAGAGTAATAATCATACATTTTTTCCCTTTAATGTCATTTCGATCGAAAGGTTGGCACCCCCACCCCCTTTTAGTAGGGATAGGTATTGTTAATATTTTTTCTGATTGGTTGGAGGATGTCAGTTAACTTTTCATAGACAGACCCTCTGGAACTCCTCGTGTGGTTCCAGTGGAACTGCCTGTTTACCATTCGAAATTATTGCGCTGCAGCTAAAATGAGTATCAATCAATCAATCAGTCAGTTGATCTTTATTTGTATGGTGCCAATTCACAACAAAAATAATCTCATGGCACTTTCCAAAATTAGCAGGTCTAAACTATACCCCTTTCTCTCCAGTGGCAAGAAAAAAACTGCCTTTTAACAGGCAGAAGCTTCGGAGCAGAATCGGACCCTATGGTGGGCGGCCATCTGCCTCGACTGGTCGGGTTGAGGGGGGTTTTTTGTTCCTTCAAGATCAAGATCTGACCGCAGCTACTCCTGTTGCTCCTTCCTCCATCTCCAAGAAAAGTTCAGCAAAGAGAAAGGACTGCCTTGCTTCGCTGTTAATGCCAATCTTGTTCAGCTAACTTAGCACCGTGGCTAAAAAAGCCAGACACCACCAAAATGGAGACAGGGTCCTCTCTCTTCCGCCTCCCAAGTCCTGTTTGTACTATACTGTACCTAAGAGTTGCTAGATTATTGGTCTGGTCGATTATCAGATCTTCTGCGTGTTGTATTCGATTGCTGATAGAATAAATGGATTTAAAATATCCTCCTCAGCTGTACACCTCTCGCTCGTTCCACATTTCATTAAAAAACTTCATTCATTTATGGAAACATTTTTCACTCCATGGTCTGTTTTACGCACGTGAGGCTGATCATTCCAGAGTGTCGGGTTTGATATCTTACATCATTTCATTTATTCCCTGACATATTTAGCTTGAAAATCGTTTCCAGTGCCCCAGTACACCAAAATCACAGCTGCACTATAAGAAACCATATAAGTAAGTTTCTCTGTTTACAGAGGTGTACGCAATTACACACAGGACACATCAGTTTGACTTTATTGATTATTTAAATCTCTCGACAATTATTAGTTCTGTGTTATTATTTAAAGATGTACAGATAATGGCATTTTTCGGCACAGCTGCTAAGGCGCACTGACGGCTGATCCAGCTGTGATCAGCTGCAGCCGTCGGAGGAAACGACGCCTCGTTTCTCCCAAAACATATTTCCTCGTCTCCTCCGAGAAGACGCAAAGGAAAAAATGCAAGTGAGGGAAACGTGGATGCAATTTAGGTGAAATGGGACAGCACCCAAAGACAGACAGACAATTTAAAAGAATAAAGCAATCAGAGAAAAAAGAAAAATATAAATAAAAACTTACACTTGCTATTGAAACTAGTAGGCCACTTAATATCTCATGTTTTAATAAAGGGCCAATATATCATAATTTTTGGTGAAAACCTTGAAAAATGAACTAAAAATGATCAACAGAATGTCAAGAAATAGCAGAAATTCCACCTCAAGTGTCTTTCCAGGTCCTCGCATTTCAAAAACTGTTCTGTCATTAAGAGCCTTGGTGTCACTTTCGACAGTAAGTTCAAATTTGACAGTCAAATTGGCTATGTGGTCCAAAGTGCCTTTTTCCAGCTGCGACTTCTCGCCAGGGTAAAACCATACCTCTCTCCTAGTGACCTGGAGAAGGTTATTCATGCTTTCATTTCCTCAAGACTAGATTATTGCAACTCGTTGTACGTAGGTTTAGACCAGCGCTCATTGCGACGCCTACAACTTGTGCAAAATCCTGCTGCATATATTACTTGATGTAATTGTCTTTTTTAATTTTATCTTTGATTTTATTGGTATTATTTATGTATCTTTTGGATTTTTTGTTGTTATTCATTTATGTAAATCACTTTGGTCAACCTTGGTTGTGTATAAGGTGCTCTACGAATAAACGTGACCTCGACTTTGGTGTTTGCTAGCACGGCATCGTTAGCATCTGACGACGGCAGTGATTCTAATTCAAGAGCGGCTCGAGGATTGAGGGCCTGCTTACCCCGTGTCAGATCTGCCTCGACCAGTCTTCCTAATATTTGCAATTTAATAGTACAGGTGACTGAATACGATAGTATGCAGTTATAGAGCCTAGAGCAAGGAAATCTTCCAATAACTTGCAAAATAATATGATATGAAGTCACATTTCGGAGGAGCCACCACGAAACATGTCCTACAGCTCCAGGTGTTGATATGTTGGATTTTAATGGGTTTCTCCAATACAACTGTCATCACAGTCTGGCCCCAAAGTAACATTCAGTAATGACCCTTCCTTCTTTTTTATGTTCCTTGTGCATAACCAGGAAGTTTTTTTTTTTTTTTTGGTGTTTATATTTTTTGGTATCTTTCCATCTGGCATCTAGTTCTCCTATACAAATCTAGCACTCCTGCCCCGATTTGCATGAATTTGAGTATGAATTCAACAGGTTGTCAATTCTTACATTGTGCCTTTAACGCTTCTTTACTGAAAGTAGTAACTACTCCATCTCAGAGGGAAAATATTGTGCTTTATACCCTTCTACATTTGACAACTGTAGTTATTTTGCACATTCAGATTTTACATAGCCTACTAAATATGATCAGCTAACAGAGTATGCTGTTGTACATTTATCTACGCTAGTTATTTTTATAAGTATGTTCCGTTATTTCTGTTATTTAAACAGTTTATTTGTATCAATTATTAATTAAGTCGTGGGGGGTCATTGTCGGCTTCTTCTCGACGCCAATCTATGCTGCGTTTGGCCTTTTGGTGATTGATTAGTGTGGTCTCGTGAGGTTTCGGTCTCGGTCATCGTTTAACCGTCCTGCTGTTTGTTTAGCCTCCTGTGAACGGAAACTACAGGAAGGATGGACACCCACCGCTTGAATGTGACTTAAATCATGCTGTTCTGGGTTAAAAACATATCTGAATGTTTTAGTTAGCATGTCCCTTTGACACACTGATATGAGCTCCGTTTACCGACCGCTGCATGTCGTCGTACTCGGTTTGCTTTCAAACTTAGCGCGGGTTTGATGTCGGTGTATGTTAGTTCATGTTTACTGTCGCTGTTTTCTGTTGAGATGGAATCACAATGCCAGTTTTTCATGTATTTTCCCGCCGCTCCAATGTCGAGTCTGTCGGACCCCTCGCAATACGCCAGCCTTCCGCGGCGAAAGCACGTCTACCACGGGGAGACCGTCCAGTTCCTGCTGGTCCTGCGGTCCCGGGACGCGGCGGGGGGGAGGCGTGACGGCTCCGGTGATGGTCTGCCTTGGAGGGACGTGGTGGGCTCTCTGTCGGCTCTGGCGAGCGTGTGCGCCGCGGAGAGCCGTCCGCAGGGGCCCGGTGAGGACCAGTCGGACCTCCACAGCAGCCTCAGCGAAGACGACGAGGAAGAGGAGCCCGGAGAAGGGGAGTCCGGACCCGGCAGAGAAAGAGCAGACAGCGGCCGGAGGTTCAGACCTTGCAGCCCGCTTCGCACTCAGAGCAAGTCGGCCAGTGATGGGCAGCAGAGTGCAAGGGAACCAGTGAGGGTAAGAAGACAGGAAAAGTAGTTAATATAGTAGTAATGATAATATTAAACATGCATAAGCATCTTCCCCACATTTCCCTTTGCTCTTCACTGTATTTAAGCCTAGAATGAAGTCTCTATTAAAGGCAAGAAGAAGAATGAATGTACAAGAGGACATCTTTAAACTCACTGTCATCACCTGGTGATAATAGGAAGTAACCTTTAACATGTTTCCTGTGTAGACAAAAAAAAAGCAAACCACTGCCTTGTACTTCCTTTCTGCACAGGCCACACGCTTCTCTCTTCTGTTTTCATTTCATTCTCTCTGAGAGGATCACCTGCAGCCTTAACGCTGCCTGCTGCAGTGAGTGCTGTGCTTCACATGTGTCCAGATCAAGGACTTTAAACCAGCTCCAGCCTCTCACTGGTCCGCAGACAGCGGAAGGGATAACCACACGCTGCAGACATTTAGCAGGCGCTTTTGTCCAAAGCGACTTGCAGTGATTCATACTGTACGTACGTTCGAACACTGATGGCGGTGGCTGCCGTGCAAGGTGCCCGACCAGCACATCAGGAGCAGTTTGCAGTTCAGTATCTTGCTCAAGGACATTTCTGCATGCAGACCAGGGGGAGTCAAACCAGCGACCTTCCGATAACACTGAGAGCTCTGCCCTGAGCCACAGCCTCCCCACAAGACATCCTGCAGATGACACTGACAAGGCTGCTGCAGCTTTACACTTCCTGTGCTTAAAGTTACACTGCATATATTCAACTTTAAAATGCGGTCACAGTGCATCAATAGTGCATCAATATTTTTGGAAATACTGAATCATTCTGGTCATATGACCAACAAAATGACTAATGCTCTCACTCAGGCCAGATGTGAGGTTGATCTGGGGAGCCTCCAAGTAAACCATTGTTTTAGAGCCCACTGTTTCATAGGAGGACCGCACTGAGGAGGCCAGCGTAAGGGAGAGGACAAGAATATGCTGAGATAGTAGAAGATGAGAATGCCAAAGCAACAGGGTGGCGAGTGAGGTGCGAGCCCACAAAGGGAGGATGCAAATGATTCACAAGCCGGTCCCGCTGCAGGGCCTACAACATGCTGGCACATCACGGGGCGCGAGTAGAATCGATTCAGATATTGATTCCTCCTCAGTATTTGTTATGTAATAAAAAGTAGGCCTACGCAGGTTCACAGCTTCATGTCTGAGCCTGAACACAATCTCTAACGGGCGAGTTGAACTGGCTGTGGCCTGAGAGCTAGCTGTCGCAGCAGTCTGCCATCTAAAATGGATCAAATGTCAAAAGGATATCTGTACAGCTTTTCTTTTCATTCATATTTTCGCAGCTCTTCGTAAAAATCTGCCGAGCCTGCCGGTTGTTGTTCCGCCATTATGATTTTACAGACATTACGACCATCGCTGTTATCATCTTCCTTTGTGACGTGAAGCCGTGCTTTGCACCGTTTCTTTTTCCGCGCCGCGACTCCTTTTTACATGGTTGACACGATTGTTACGCAATGTGCAGCAGTCAGACAAAGACACGTTGGCGGTGGTTAAAGGAACTGATAAGCTGGAAGGCGTTCTGAGGTGGCTGTGGATTTAGAGAGGAGAGCCATGGGTGTGGTAGGCCTACCTTGACACAAGCCTGAGCTTGATCAACGTCAGTGAGGGTGTCTGATTATTGAAACATACAGCATAAAGAATTAGATAAGACTGGATTAGACTGAAGAGTAATTTTGATTCCAAATCAGAAAATCGATTAAACTGAGCTCTCAATTTCGATTATAGAAATTGAAAAAGCAGAATTGGCGATTCTTCAAGTATCTTTTACCTTTTTTCCCTTCAGCCAACATACTGTACGTGCATATGTGCACAGCCAATCTGATCCCTTTTCTGATCTAAATTGCTTTCTTTCCTGTGTTCAGATGGTAACAGGAAAAAAAGAAAATTTTGCCGGGATAATCGTTCTGGGTTCTTTATTATGTTTCAACTTTGAAACAGTTTTTCTGGGATAGTTTTGCCAGGTAATGTTGCCAGGTGAAAACAAAAAGTTTTGATATGCGCAATCATTATTATTTTTTGCCAGGCTCGTTCCAGTGTTTGTTTTTCTTATATTCATTTTAGCCACAAGAGGCTGAAGGGCACCACTACACAGTATTGTCATTGGTAGAGATGAACCGATTGACTGTCCAGGGCCTGGAATCAGACGATTTTCAGCATGACTGGCTATCAGTGTCAGCTCCATCCCATTCTGTGCCGGTCGCATTTACACACAGCGCTCTCCAAGGAGACCGCCAGCCTGAACTGAAAGAGATAAACTAAATACTGTCTGGTGTTTACCCCAAATATGTGCACTTTCTGCACACTCGACTCTCCTCCCCTCCTCCCTGTGTGTTTCACCGAGAAAGTTGAGTCCGGGCAGACGAGGAACGGAGCAGAAAAAAGGGGTCGACGACAGGTTGTGTTGTGATTTGTTGACAAGGGTTATAAATTGCACATTTACTTTGAGGATAAGGCTCTGTTGTCTAAACCGGAGCAGCAAACTTTTTTCCCCCCACACATGCAGGGCATTACAGACAGACTCCTTCCATTTTGACCTTTCACAATAAGAGTCCCACATCTACCAGTATACACTGCTTAAATGCTTATACACTAAGAGGGAGTTAAAATTCTGGCAGACTTTTCAGTAGCATCCCATTAGAATAGCTTACAACTTGTCATTTTATATAGTTATTAAGTAGTCAGTGTTTTATTATGAACATACGACCCAAAAATGTGTGAGTTAATTCTAATTCTTAGAAGGAAAGATGGCAGGTTACTTATTTCTCCATGTACCTTAAACACAATATATGTATATTTATATACATACATATTTATATATATATATAGGATATAGGTTCATGTATATATAGGATGTACCACCGATAGCAGTAGTAAAAGCACTAGCCCTCTTTAAGTGGACTTTTTTCAGCTCTCTGCCAATTTCTCAATGACGCAGCCATGTCAGGCCTTACATTGACCCTCCCCCTTTGTCTTCCTTCTCTTCCTGTTTACTTCTCTCCATTCAAATGACACATACATCATGATGTAAAAATCAATGCAATAGATTTAAATGTTAAACTTCCCCATCTTTGATACATTATGAGATTTATTCAACTTTTCAGTCCCATTCAGAGAATTTGACTCATTCCCACCGTAGCATCTCTTCGTACTCCATCAGCTGCTTCTTGACGCAAATTCAAGCCAGAATTGCAACTTGGCTCACAGCTTATAGTATATTTTGAATCCTTCGTTCTCTCCTGGCTATTATGACTCTTCAGATGCGTGTTCAAATATGTTAAAGCCACCGAATTAAGTTCGTCATTAGCGTTTCAACCAACCTTAAACTGTTCACATTTTTTCATATGTTCTTGGCATTATTCAAACAGCCAGCAATGCGCATTTGGCGGCAGCTTTTCAACAGCCGGCATTAACAACTGCAGGTTCTTCAGAGCCTGCCTCCTCTAGTTAAAGATGTATTATTTCACCCACTTACATCCCATCTGCTAATAGTCAAAATGGTATTTTTTATGATGTGGAACGGCTTACCCGTGGGTTATCTGTGGTGTGATCTGTGCATAACTGTCCCTTTCTTCTTCACCAACGTGGCTTACACCTTGTCGCTGTCATTTCTTGTGAACAAAGGACTAAACACAGGAGAGAATAGTCTTTTCTTCATTCGAATACTTGCAAGTGGACGCTTCAACCATCAACATGGAATGCTCTGGCTGAAGGCGTGAAACACCTTGTGGGTTTTCTTATATACATGCACACAAACTAAACTCACAGCCACACCTGTAGTTCATTCATCACAACTCTTGACAGAATTACCTTTTTGTGGCTCCAAGACAAGAATAAGACAAGGGGGCTGGTGATATAAGAAACAGGGAAACAGCTTTGTTCAGGAACAACTCCTTACCCCTGTCCATACTGGAACCAAGGTTATGTGTCCCAAATAGCATTCCAAGGCCTGTCAGGTGATGTTAAGAATGTCAGTCACATGAAAAGCGTCACAGTATTTTCCCAATACACACCTCGAGGAAGGCATCGTTGGACCACAAGTCAAATGCAGGACTTCCCTCTGAAATATTGAACCTACAAAAATGACCCGATTGGCCTCAGTGGTGATTTAAAATAAATTGTTATCAAAGATGAAAAAAAATTTCAACATAGAAAAACGATCCTTCTCTCTTTAAAGAAGCTCCAGTTTCTCTCTGACTGTAGCCCAGCAGCCTTTACTGTTGATAGGCTATTACTCATGGCGTGTATCAATCAAAACAAGGTGTCACCTTCCATTTTTCTCTGTTTTCAGTCATTTTGCAGACTAAGCGATTAATTGGAAAATAATAGGTGACTAACCAGCAAAGCTTGAAGTTGTAATTTGCAGCCCCATTAGGCTTGCTCACTGGTGATCTGAATGCTGATTGATTTCACATTGTGTGATACTCTGTCTGACCCTGTGTCCTTTACTCGTCCCCCTGCAGTCTGCTCTGGTGTTGGATGACCAGGTCATTTTCTGTCTCAGTGTCTCTTTGGACAAGCTACCAGTCAACACGCTCAAAGCCAAGGTCAGACACACCTGCATGCACACAAACGGGGCTGGACATGACTGTGAGATGATATGAATGTATTTTCTTCTGTTATACTGTGGAAGCTATTCCTTTACCATCTCTGATTATATGAGACAGTCGGATGCCAATTGCACATCAGTGAGCCTGTCAGATTTTTCATGGCTTTAGTTGTAGGACGGATGCTTATCTTAATTATTATTAGTCGTCATCAAGAATACCTATTGGTAAAAATCGAGACATAAAAATGATATAAAAAGGCTGACGCTGGATAAAATACTTAGATCTAATAGAAATTGAGAGGGTCACGCCTTTTGGCCCGTATGCCTTTCCCTTCCTGCTGAAAGTCCAAGTCTTTGTGGTAATTCACGACCCCACCCGAGGTCCCCGAATTTCCTCAAAGTCCAAACTTCTTGCCAGCAGAGTGAACAAAAGAACTCTGATGTCCAAATTGTAATCAACAGTCGTTTGATAAAATTGGTGAATTGGTGTCACTCTTGATTCCTTGTTGATTTCTTCTGTGAATGTCTTGAAGTCCTTTCAGCGATGTTTAGGCTGCTCAAATACTCCGTCTTGTGTGTTGATCCAAGGAAGAGGCAAGAGGAAGAACTTTGTTCTCTCCGTGGTTCTTGTTTATATACTCTTTTCAACTGGCCCCCCTTCACATCTCTCAGACTTCATTTATTTTCTCATAAGGACATCTTAGCTCGTCTCGCCGTTCGATGACTAATAGTCCGGCGATATCTTTGCACTGTCGTCGTGATACTTCAACTTTCTTAAACTCAGCTTAGTACAAACACTTTCTCACTGATTCATTTCTTTGGTGTTTGTCTACCTGTCTGTGACGTCAGATTATAGTGACTGTGTGGAAGCAGGAGGAAGAGAGGGTGGAGGTGAGGGAACATGGCTACCTGACTATTCTGCAGCTCAAGAGTCCAACACACACCTTCAGAAAAGACCTCAGCACCTTCAAGGCACAGGGTACGCACACTCTGTTTCTCTCAGCACCAGACACGATTTCTGTGGGCCGAAGAGTTCAAACACCTGTAATCTAACAGATTTTCGGACTATAATCAGTTCAGTGGATCATAAACCTAATGCAATTAAGCTGTCCAACTGTCCAACACCCGCAGTGATGTAAAGTCTCTGGGTTTAAATGTGTTCATGTCTTCTTTCCATTCCCAGTCAGCACCATCCTGAACGTTATCCAACCTCCCGGTGTCCAGTGTCAACAAATGACTGTCTCTGGAAAACACCTGACCGTCCTCAAAGGTTGACCAACAGCTCATACTCACGTAAACACACAGATATCTTTAAAGATACACTTCTTGTTTTGTATGTAGCACCCCCAAAACCCTAGATCTCCCTAAATATAGCTTCCGACTCATGCCTTGAACCGCCCCTGAGTCAGATACGGCCACAGTTTCTGAATCTAATATGGTGCCATTGTCTGATTGATAACTATAATCATTTTTTAAAACACCCATTTTCACTTGTCATAGTAGGAAAAGCACAGGTGTTAACAACATAGGCCCTGAAAGTGTTACACAGAGCCAGCATGCAGAATATCAGGGCTCATCACTTGTAGAGGATGACAAACAACCAAAATGCAAGTTCACTGATGCTGTTTCGACCCATCTCAGCAACTGTAACCAGAATAAGAATGACCGGACAAACGGCTGATGAGTGACGATCCCCCTGCTTTCTCCTCAGTGTTGAACTGTAGCTCTCAGGAGGAGGTGTGTGTCAGAGATATGAAGATCCTTCCGAACTACAACTCGTCCTTCCTCCCAGTGATGCCAGATGGCTCCGTACTCATAGTCGACAACGTGTGGTAAGGTCACGAGCGCTTACTGTATATTTTTCAGATTAACCTCATCCATCTTTGAACTCGGCTCTCATTTTTATTTCAGCTATACAAGTGTAAGGATTTGTGACTACGTCTTGCATGGTTGTGACGCTATCAGCTTGACAAATCTCTGTGTAGACGGGCAGACAGCCAGAGCGACATGTATGAACAACAAGCACAATACTCAGAAGTTTATAGAACTAGTCTAGTGATAATATAAGACACTGCCAAGTACTGTATAAAATACATAAACGTTTGTCAGTTAGGCTTTAGGGGTTGGAAAAAACCTGTTATACCAGACTTTTTTGGGTCACCTCCATGCCTTTATTCTGATGGAGTAAGATGTCGAAACAAACGGGAAATGGGGGAGAGAGCGGTAATGAGTCGAACAGCCGACATTACAGTTAGTTTACACATCATGACGTTGGGGTTTTTTTTCACCGTATTACCCCAGTGTCCACCTGTTAACTTAAACATGTATCAACCGACTGTTTATTATCATATGGACGCTGGAGACAACCGCAATTCTAGCCCTACATTCTTGTCTCTCTTTCTTCCTCTTACTCAAACTTTCTTTTTCCAATTATTGTTATTATTAATCCCGCTACTGATTTTGAAAAGCTTCTCAGTCTACCTTTTCCTTCCCTACTTTCCTTCCCTTCACTTTTTTCCTTCTAGCATACTCTACTGACTCTAGAGACCAGTTGTGTTTAGTGCTAATTAGAAAATGATAGCGTGCTACCATTCTAAACTTAAACTGTGAACATGGCAAACCAGCTACCATTGACGTTGTGAATATGTTAGCATTCTGATGTCGCAATGAGCCTGCAGTATTTGCAAGAACAGCCTTGCAGAGCTGCTGGCACTATTGTAGAACCTTGTCATGTTATGCTGAGCTCAAGCTTGCCCTGACCTTCAAATAAAATGGAAGTGTGGGAACATTATGTCCAACCTTAAAACCATTCACATAAACCATGAAAACTTGTTCTTTACAGTTGTGAAAAGAAGTGAAAAAGAAATTTGTTCCGAGCTCATTCTGCTGACCCCAGCTGTTACAGCATCTCACTACATGTGGTTAAGTCATGAGTTGTGTTGGGTGTGCGTGAGAGTCTGCTGACAAACAGTTCTCTCTCTACACTTCACCACTAAAGCCACCAGTCAGCTGAGGTCACCACAGCCTCATTTTATCGGATAGACAACGAATCATCACGTTTACCCAGCATGCTCAGCGCCCTGGAGGAACAGAACTTCCTGTTCCAGCTGCAGCTGCAGGACAAAGCAGACGAGGAGTCCAGTGAGGTGAGGAGTACGGAAGCCCTTAACAGCCATAGGTTGAGTTATTTCTCTTAGTGCAGATATCTTGAGAGACTTAATTATTGCATTATCTTCAGGTAACAAAGACTGTTTTCTCATGATAACAGATTATTTTATCTCGTAATCTCATGAAAACAAATTTTGCCATCCCGGATTAACAAGATAAATTCACCTTTTATCAAAAACAAAAGGTCTTTCTCTCTTATTACTTGTATCTTAATGTTTATTAGATCAGCAGTGCCGTTCCAGCATGCACACAGTGTAGCAACTAATTTAAACGGAAAATGTTAGCTCAAGGAATACCCATTATTGATCAGCGCATCAGACTAATAAGATTAGACCTATAATATTATCTATTTATATACATACTTAATTAGCCTGTACCATTCAAACACACATTATTGCTGGTAGATTATTTTCCCTTGGACAACAAGAGGTTGCATAATGACAGTGACACATCTGCTTTAAGCTGATCACTGTATGTGAGCTTACTGATTCATTCCGTCCTGTCTCTATACAGAATGGATTATTACATTATTTTCATTTGCTTTCACTATGATTATATTCATCACAGACTTTCATACATGGCATAATGAACACGCAAGCCACTTCCCAAAACAGCCTCATTTATAGTCTGTGTGGCAACAAGCACTACATAATAATACCGATTGTTACATCTATCCCTTACAGTAGCCATCGTGTAAATACCCTCTTATCAGATCAGTAGATAAAATATTCAAAGGGCAAAAGATTAAAAAAAAACAGTTCATATGGTTTGCTTTGAAACTCCCATGGCCACCACACAGAGCAGTGTGTGTGTATGTAATGGTCGTCGTTTTCTCATGATAGAATTCTCTGAAACATTTGTTATTTTGTGACAGTGACGTAGACAAAGTTAGCTTTTTTTTAAAATCTTGAGAGAATTATCCCATTATCACCCATTATACAAAATCTGTTATGTTGTGGAAATAACATAAAGAGAACACAAATACAATTTAACTCGTTATCAAAGGAAAAGATAATATGTTTGACCCTTTATACAGTCAGTTTGACTCGCTGAGGTCAATGAGCGACAAACTGTAAATGAAAATATGCCCAAATAAGCTTTGTAATCTTGCTGCATAGTTAGGACTTAAATTGCACACTCCTCCAGGATCACATGCCGAGTCTCACACATCTGGCTTCAAACATCCACTTTCAGACACTGTCACTGACTGTAGTTTGAAAACATTTAATGTACTAAGCCTATAAGTTGCTGTAGATACCTGAAGATAGTTGACTCAGTGCAAAGACATGTCATCTTTACATTGATTACATTGATTTTTTTGGGGGGACAACCATGGACATTGGATATACATACTATAATTGTTAGTTGGATGAATTCATTTTTGCTTTCAATTTGCACATAGGATTTGTTTGCAATAGAAAACATAGAATATCACCAGACTTATCATTTAAAGACTTTGATTGATAAAATGTACACGTTTCTAGTACATTCTCTGTGCAAATGTATGAAATATATTGATTGTGTATATTTCTGTAGGGTCTGGAAGTGCCATTGGTGGCTGTGTTACAATGGTACACTCCAACCCTGCCCTTCACAAGGTAACGTTTCTCTTCTGTCCAACATTTGGAATGTAGCCTTTAAACAAATCCCCTTAGCTAGAATGTTGTACACTAAAAAAATAAAGGCATTTTCGCTTTGGTATTTCGGCCGCCATCCCAATGTGTCCCAAAATAAACGTTTCTAACAAATAGGACTTTTAGGCATTTAGTCCAGCACTAAGGCATGAAGGGAAGTGTGGGCCTTCATGGGTTTAAGATTTTGGTCATCACAAGTCCTCCTTTACAAAACAGGCGTGACATATCAGTGGTGATTACTTTGGTGCCTCGACAGTTAGAGTACCTACCCTTGATTACGAGTTTGTTCACACCTGTTCACACATTGTGTGATCACCTGTAGATGACATCTGTGTAGGAATTGATAATAGAAGCTGGATTGAAGTGACAGAAATTGAAACAAGTCATAGAATCAAGGTAAGCAAAATCTAATATTTTAGTTGAGTAAGCGTAATCTGGTTAAGGACTTTAATGGTGAAAGGTGGACTATTGTAATGCTAGCATTTGTTTCTTTTTTTATGTGCCAGTGGAGGCTCAAGATATAGAAGTTAGAGGACAGGCTTAATTAACTTTTCAATTGTCACCAATATTATGTGCCCATACTCCTGCTCTCATTGGACATTGCATTTCCTTTTTGTTTGTAGATGGCTTATGATTTATCTGGTGTAGTAACTGGACCTTGGCATGACGCTAAGAGAAGAATTATCTTGCCTCTCTGCCATGTCACCATTGCTGGAGATCGGATGAATTCAGCTGCTGAGGATTGTAATGTCTGTATCTGTAATGTTGCTGAGTCCACTGGTCCTACACTTACTTTTGACCTGTTTCCCAAGACCTATTGGCTAATCCTTGGATTGTCTCCCCTTCTTCTCCATCATTGTTCCAAGACTTTGGAATAAATGTTTGACATTTAAAAAGTGTGTGAATGTTTTATCAATTTAAATCTTGGGTTTTGCTATGGGGACAAGCCAAAGAACACATGCTGACTCACTGTCATGGCGTAATGGGAGACTCGTTAGGGCAAAGCCATCCTTAATAAAATATGTTTTACTTGTGCTTTTCATGCTATTACATGTCTACATTTCTACCCTGAAAAAGGTTTGTTAAAGGAAATCAAAACATGGCTTTTGCTTTCCCTCCAGATACATCTCTAGTTATTACTCATTGCCCAGTATACGCTTGGATCGTCCTCGGCTTGTGATGACAGCTTCCTGTCCCGGTATTGTCAGACCTCTGGAGCACTTCTGGGTAACATACACCCTGCGGAACAACTTGCAGGACTTCCTGGGTGTCGCTCTCGTCTGGAATTCTGACGGTGAGAACAAACCGCAATCATTTAGCCTCACTTTCTGCTCCAACTTTATTATTGTGCAAATAGAATTCCATTCACTACATTTCATCCAGTCGAGTTATTGTTGATTTGCTCAAAGGGACCACAATGCAGCCTCATTCAACTACCACTCTGTAATGGAGTTTTCATTGCATTTTGTGACGTACACTGCATTCCAACTGCTTTGCAAAGATTTGTCCATTTGTAACATAAAACTACAGAAGAGCTTGCTTCTATTTTCAGATTTAAGGTGGTAAGCCTAGTTTAGTAACTGAAATTCAAACTTGCCAGCACAATGGGTGCGTCCAACATGATTCTGTACAGGGACAGATGCCTTAAATCTCTAACCTAATGCTTTTGCATTAAAAGCCCCACTCATTTCCTGAAAGGGTTGATTGACAGTAGCCCAACTGGGACAGAAACAGCAAAGTAGAACTTGTTTAGTGTCAGTGTGAAAATTAAGAAGTCACTAAAACACAACTATTGGAAAAGCTCTATATGCTGTCTTTAACGAACCTTCTTCGGGTCAATAATCTTTCTATACATGTTACTTACCTGCTCTTCTCTGCCAACTGGCTCCTGCCTCTATCTCCCCATCTCTCCATCAGCTCATCGAGGAGCTCAGCAGGACGCTGGGAAGGGGTCAGTGGTGTGCCAGTCTCCCGTCAATCGCCTCGGGCAGTGCAGGAAGGGCTCCTCCATCTCTTTCACCGTGGCCTTCCAGATCCTTACCACTGGACTCTTTGAGGTACTAAATACAGTAATGTGTGTGGGTGTAGGGATGTCCCTGCTTCCAATCTGTCTTGTCTTGTTTTGTTTTGTCTGTCTCTGAATTGCAGCAAACTTCAGACAAAGATGACAGTTTTCATAATGGTAACACAATACTCAGCTGTACGATAAAAATGTTAAAAGTTTTCAATAAGTGTAGTCTCAGCTAGAGTTACCAAAATATCTTTGCTGAACTACAGCAAAGACCTTTAAAAGCTAAAGTCTGTCCCTGACTGAGTGATGGAGTCACATCATTGGTCAGTCAAGTGTTTGAACTTTACCATCTTACTTTGGTTGTTTGTCAAGGTAAAATTAACATGACACGTTGTTGTACTTGTGGTAAGTTTCTTACAATCCCAAATATGCAGGCTGTACCTTGATGTACTGCATGGTTCTACAGATTTCCATGAACCGTACATTAGTTTCACATTATTCGTTGTTGTGATCATTTTGTCATAGTTTATTTTGTTAAGAAAATGAGCACTGCTACATTCAGTATTACTCAGAGTGCTCTCCCATCTTATCGTCCCTTTCTTGCTCCGTAACAACCCCAGCTGAGCCAGCATATGAAACTGAAGCTCCAGTTCACAGCCTCCGTGTCGACTCCCTCCTCCTCCTCCGCCGTCATCAAGCCCTACAACCCTGCTGGAGAGACACAGCCCAAGCCGATCTCAGAGTTTGTACCAGCAGCACCCGTCCAGGTCGCACCGAGTTAGGTAGGGAGGATCAGTGTGTGGCAACATGCTGTTTCCCATCTCTTTTTATGAGGAACTGATTCTCTGTTCTTGATAGATCAGAGTCCACTCACCCTAACCCAAAAAGCTAATGTTACTTTTAGAAAATGCACAGCTCATCGTCCACTCAAATGTTTTGTATGTGATGTATCTGTATCTGTACCTTTGACTCACTGTGTCTGCTGGCTCCAGGTCAGGCAGCGTGATGGAGTGTCGGGCCGTCACCCCTCCTTTAGGATCCCCAATGGGCAGCACCAGCCACCCTCCGCCTGACCGCACCATCATTTCCCTTGAAAAAATAGCCAAGAGAGAGTGTAAGGTCTTCGTGCAAGAAAGCAATCCAAGAAGGACACAGCAGGTAAGAAAATAGCTTTAATACTTTTACATGTATTATGAGCTCTTAATGACGACATGGCCCGTTCCAAATAACATTCCTTTTTATCTAGCTATACAGTTAGAGTGGTCATTTCATAAGAATCAGTTTAAGTTTTACTATTCTCACATGTGGATCCCACAAATGATTGGTTTACACAAGCTTACTGAGGCTGTGGTTGATGGATCCCAAGACAGTAATGGTTGCTTTTGCTTTTTTTTAAAATGACATAGCATTCAAATCTCACTATCAGTTCAGTAGGGACAGATAGGAGGCTAGCTAGGAGATGAGGCTGTTGGTTGATAACAGACCGGGGGGGTCAAACCTCAGTGCGTCTGGGACCAACTATCATGTGCTTGTAACGTGTCGACCATATTGTCAGCCAAGAGAATTCACCAGTGATTTTACTGTTGCTGTTTGCATTCCCCCAGATGCAAACTCAAACAAATGCACTGTAGGAACTGCATGATCATATCAGCAGGAACATGACCAACAACCGGATGGAATTGTCATTTTAATCAAATAGACCTCAGAACTGTTTTACCCAAATTTCCGCCAGCATTATCGGATCCCACGAGAGGAAGAAATGTGTGTACATGTTTATACAAACAGTCCTGGCAGCTACAAAGCCCCTCCCACTTTCTAATTTTGGCCTATCAGACCATGTTTCTCTACTTCCCTTCTCTGCCTTACTCCCAACTGATCAAATCATCAGTTGTTGTTTTTTTTACTTTACTTTTTATTGAAAGGCGAATAGTTTACAAAGAATCCAGGTTAATTACTCATGAATTTATTACATTTTTTTGTTATTTATTAAATTAAGTGACTTAAAGGGATATTCCGGTGTGAGTTTAATCCATGGTCTAACACACCTTGACACTGAGTAAGACTCCCCTTGAGAGGTCAAGTTAGCTGACCGCTAGCTTAGCTAGTTTTAGCAACCTCAGAAAAGACCGCACGAAAACAATACACTGCCGCTTATGTCTCCATTTAGAAACCGCCATCAAAAAGCCACAATTAATGGTCAGAACAGCACCAAACTTCAGCAACAGTACATGTACAGTCCCAGCACACAGTACGAAGCATCAAACATCTGCTAGCTTAGCCGGATTTGTATTAAAAACACAGCTCAACTCTCCGTGCTCCTCCAGCAGCCTGCCTGTCTTTGGAAGCTCCGACGAGTCGATTACCGCGTGCAGTAGATTTCCGCAGCTCAAGGGTGAAAATGTATGATTATTACTCCATTACTTCCCTTATTTTTCCCCTGTGAGCTCTCGATAATAAGAACTGAGCATGCCATGGAGTAATAATCATACATTTTCACCCTTGAGCTGCGGAAATCTACTGCACGGTAATCGACTCGTCGGGGCTTCCAAAGACAGGCAGGCTGCTGGAGGAGCACGGAGAGTTGAGCTGTGTTTTTAATACAAATCCGGCTAAGCTAGCAGATGTTTGATGCTTCGTACTGTGTGCTGGGACTGTACATGTACTGTTGCTGAAGTTTGGTGGTGTTCTGACCATTAATTGTGGCTTTTTGATGGCGGTTTCTAAATGGAGGCGTAAGCTGCAGTGTTTTCGTGCGGTCTTTTCTGAGGTTGCTAAAACTAGCTAAGCTAGCGGTCAGCTAACTTGACCTCTCGAGGGGGAGTCTTACTCGGTGTCAAGATGTGTTAGACCATGGATTAAACTTACACCGGAATATCCCTTTAAGTAGTGAGTTTAGTTCTAAAAGAAAACGTGAAAATTTGTGAAGTGATCTACAGAATTTCTGTTTGTGAATAAAAAGAAATGTTTTGCATATATTATGATGAAGTTGATCACCTACTCAAGAGGGCTATCATCTGAATTATCATACAAACGATATCTTTGAGGTCAAGAGAGTAGAAAAAAATGGTAGGCGCAAGGTCTCTTCAGGATTTGGGGGATATTTCAGTCAAAAACAGAAGGTACAAGACAGATCAACATCAAGACAGTTAACAGGGTATATTTTATGTAGAATTTTACTTCCTTAGCCTTTTGTTTGGAATACAATATCGGTAAGGTAAAAGCCAAGCCCTTCTCCAAGTTTGTGTTCTCAAGCTTAGATCGCCAAAAAGACTCTCTTCTTTGGAACAATAGTAGTATTCCTTTGAAAAATCTGGCGAACATGCTTGTTGTGGCATTTTATATCTGTTCAAGACCATCCAACATCAGGTTGTAACATGTTATTCTCACCATAAATTAAGTGTTTTTTTTCCACAAGTTGGATCAATAACAACGTACACTGGTACAATTCTGGTTAAAACTCTTAACTTAAACTTGTCAAAGCATGTTTTAAGCAAATCTTCACCTGTGTATCTCCCTTCAGATGAACTGGAAAGGGGGTTTTACTGGAGAAACAAACATCGACGTGTGATCCGTCTGACCAGCCGCCAGAGCCTCGTCCCGATGGAGACGTTTAGAAGGAAACAATGTGCTGCAGGCCTGGATGGAGTGATGGACGGAGGACCAGAGAGTAATGGAAACGTGCATTGACAGACTGAAAGCGGAGGGTTGTGGAGTGATGGTGCAGGGCAGAGATAATGACAGGATGGAA
This sequence comes from Lagodon rhomboides, assembly GCA_039737535.1. Taxonomy (NCBI): domain Eukaryota; kingdom Metazoa; phylum Chordata; class Actinopteri; order Spariformes; family Sparidae; genus Lagodon; species Lagodon rhomboides. The sequence continues at coordinate 12,976,878 of CM077806.1, forward strand.
ATACTCTGGTGGAGCCACAACAATTCTTTATTGCACTGTGTTATCACATCCATGCTCCTTCCTTGAATTACCTCCATTCCTTTGAATCAACATCCCTGGTTGAACCCCATCAGAGTTTTTGTTAGGATCCCCCCCCTAACATTATTTGTATTGCCTCCTATGCCTGGTGGATTTTGTAAATAGTTCTAGTTATTAGAGTGCATTCACGCAAATTTTAAGGAGTCGGCATCGACTGTTATTCGTTTTCATGGCAGCTCTCCTTGTTGTGTAAGACATCATTGGGAGAACCCCAGGTTGCCTGCTTGTGTCAGGCCTCGGAGCACCAATAAAGCTGGATGGATCCGGGGGGTTTTGTTTCGTAAAATACATTTGTTTGGCAAATGTAAAGCTTAGCCTCGGTGGTATTAATATTTATAGACTTTTAGGTTAAAATTTCATTGTTTATGCTTTTTGTTAACTGGAAAACAGATACAGGACCAACTTTTCTGGTGGGAAGTGATTTGCAAAGGAAGAAGAAGATAGAATTTGGGTGTGAGTACAGTCTTTACACTGGCTGATTAATTTAAATCTAATTACTGTAATGCTGCTGTGTATTTATTGTTAATGTTGGATTGTTCATTTTTCAGTTCTGTACCATTAGATTTGAAATGGATGCTTTTGGTTTTGTCACATACGTTCCATGCTCTTATAGGTGCAGCGGTGTACGAACACCACTTACAGTGTAGTCCCCTCATTTCAGCGTCCTGCAGCTGAAAGCCCAGCTGCGTGTCATAAATAACAGCTGACAGTTACATGCATGTGTAACGTGAGCCCCATGTGCTAGCAATAGATGGTCCAACTGTTAGTAGAGGTGGTTCTTGGAATTATGTTGCTTGGAGACAATTTTTCTGTTGACGTGCAGCTTTCTAAAATCCACACGTAGACCATTTTCCCCCTAGAATCCCTCTGTTATTATCACAGTGAAAAAGACAACAGAAACATTAACATTTTAAGAAAAAAATATATCCCTGGCAGCCTTCCCAGGTCCTCACTTTGGCCTATCGGTTGTATTTCCCTACTTCTTCTGCCCTCTTATTCCCAGTTGTTAAAGAGGAGTGAACCGTCAGTTAAAGCTGTTAAAAGTGTGGACAGATGAAGCACTACCCAACTGTTTTGCATGCACAGACTGGCAAATGTTCAGAGATACCCCCACTCAGGATAACAAAGGTATCTCAGCTTTATCTCATGCCTCGTGCAAGGCGTGTATTTTTTCCTGCTCGTGTCAGACCGACGCAGCGGTCACGTTCGCGCCCAGCGTCCACGTTGCGTAGATAGCAAATGTGCCTGCTCCCACCTGTGTGCTCCTGGGCGTGTTGGTCTTAAAAGGAGGTGTGGTCGGGTGCACTGATGCGAGGATCGCTATCTTGAGGCCGCAGAAAGCGACGGCGCCATAGACCAACAAAAAGCTGGTCTAAAGTCAAAGGCGCAATCTGTTTTTCTGATATTTAAAGGATGTGTTAGATAGTCGTACACAGGCGTGTTCACACCGTTCATACTGAACACAGTATTGTTCTGCAGCAAGTTGTAGCAGTCCAATTAGTTGAGACTTGCTATCTTTCTTTGTTTTGGGCTGATTTTCCTTCAGGACTGATTGCAGGGAATTCAGATCACCTGTGTGCAGGCTGGTGGAGACTGACTCCTGATTGAGGAGTGGAAGCAGCTTGGGGCATTTCCCTCCCAGCCAATCATGGTGTGATGACACCCTTTTTGTGAAGGCTTAAAAGAGGTGGGGAATGGCACACAGGTGGCTCTCACCCTCGTTCTGTCCCAGTCCCATTGAGAACCTCATTCCCCTTAGCTTGCCAGCCAGAAACTCTGGTCTGCTTAGGCCCTGTTGGGTTTTCTTGGCTGCCCACATCTTTCTAGTGAGGAAACTGGGTTTATTTGGGAACCCATAAATCCAAGCCCCTACACACCTTCAGTTTGACATTTTATTTCCCTGGGGCTTGTAGGAGGCATTTGTTTGCTATACCCGGAAGAGGCATTTGTTTATTTTTTTATCGTCCACGTAGCGGACATTGGGCATTCCCCTCTTGATTTTCATGTTTTTTGTTTATATTTGTATGCAGGTTGGGCTGACCTGTAAGCATTTTACTGCCAGTACAGCTACAAAGTATTGTGGCAAATTCAGTCAGCAGAACTAAAATCTGTAGTTCTAAACTTTTATCTTCTCGAATAAATATTTTCAGGACAGCTGCTTCACACCAAACTCTTTTTCCTGTATGAATCTGGACTGTGTGTGTGTGTGTGTGACCTTTCGATGAGCACAAGAACACATATCATTATTCAGCATGAAATACTAACCGAATCAGGATGATACGTTTTATTACCTGACCCGCCTGATCCACAGTCTGAGATCAGTGCAGTCAGATTGTCTGCCATTTAACTAGCAAAATGGACAACTTAAACGTGCTAGCATGCTGCGCTTTAGAACGTGCACTACAGAACGTCTAAATAGGGCCCCTAGTGTTCTACGGCTCAGGTGGTTTTCAAACCATTGGACTGCTTTAGTAGACAAATGTATGCTAGCCAGCCTCTGGAACAAAACAGGATGGTCAGTTGTGTCAAAAGTCTTTGATAGGTCTAAGAATAATGCAGCATTTTTTTTCAAACTAGGCTGTAAATTATTTCAAATGCCATGTCCTCATGAGAAGTATTTTAATGGGTTACGTATAAGCCATTCCAACACCTTAGTTAAAACTAAAAGTTTGGATATGGGCCTGTAATTGTTGTGATTAGCTGGATCTCCAACCTGCAATTTTCCATAGTCAGGTTAAAAATGTGTGTCTAAGGTTCAGCAATATACTTGGCGGCAATTTGTAAGAAATGGGGGTCTAAACCATCAGGACCGACGGATTTCTTGGTGTTTATCCATTTATTTCTACAGGAGCAACATCAAAATCAAAAGGTGTCGACCATTTTCCTTCGACAAATAAAAATCTTGAGTCATTTCTCGTCTTCTTTCGCGATCAAACAATAAACTGGAAGATTTGAAATGCTGATTTTAGGTATTTTGTCTGTAATCATTTCATATTTCAACTTTAATGAGCGCGGGCGACTGCTCTTTCTGGTGCCTGAAGACATCGACTTCAAGACCTTCTAACATTTTTCAGCGTTATTTAAACTGTGACACATTTCTTTGGGATAAAAACCTGCTTTACATAGTATTAGGAAAATACATTTACTTTTTAGATACCTAAATGTATCCAGTCCAAGCTACTTTTCGATTTTCTTGCAGTTGCCCAAACAAGATTCTGCTCTGATGCTACCTGCAGAGGCAGATCAGAGCGATGTGAAGAATCGGCGCATGACTCCCGCACAAAAAGGGCCATGTGGACGGGGCTAGTGACTTTTAGAAGTGGTGTACAAATTTACTGCTGATTGTGACTTGATGGTTCATCTTCCTGCCCTGGTACGTGTCAATGGCAGGCAAAATAGTGGGTTGAAATAAAAGTAAGACAGGCTTTGGAGGGATGGGGTCAAAATAATTACATTAAAAAGCAGCACATTTGTTAAGCTGCAGTAAATGGCTGGTAAAATATTTTTTTTAGTTTACCAGCCACTGGAAGATAGAACAACTGGTTAAGTTTCAACCCTGACTGAATCTGATTAAGTGTATTCCACAACATCTTCTTATCATTTTAACAAATATCAATGGACAAAAGCCAAATGAGGATGAGGTTTAATTGAATTTAATTGAGGCATCAAGAATAAGAAATTACATTTACAGACAGTGCACAATAGGAAGGCTGAAGAAACTGAGGAGTGTTGTGTGCAATGAGACGGCATTGTGACGTTGATGTGGTTAAGCCGTGCAGGAGCATCTCCCAGTGGAGTCTACACACTGATTGGTGGATGTGGTGATGGGTTGTATCGCTGATGCGGTCCAAGTTTTTCAAGTACTTTGAACATCTTTTTTCTTTCCTAAACATGTCGTGAATATTTAATCAGCAAAACATTAACCAGCAGAAGACGTGAAAAACGGCACGGAAAACGTTATTTACAAAAAAACACATTTTTTTTTTTACAACACGAGACACGCTGATCCGTCTCTGTCTTCCTGTACATATTACTGTCATTTTAAATAACATCTTACTTCTAAATGTGCAAAGAGAATGCAGATTTGTTTCTTCATATGCTAAATAAATAGTTGTAAGAGACTGAATAACTGAATAATATACATTTTGAGTTTTTTTTCTGCTGGTACTACATGAAAAGTGAGGGGATTGTAATTCATCATGTGGTGGATTTCAAGGTAAGAGTGACTAAAAATCTGTTATCTGTAAAAATGAAAGCAGCGTTTTCTACTGTGTATAATGGCGCTCAGCATGTGTTGGTTATTTTTTTTAAATAAAGCAAAATGAAACACACTTCCAAATAGTAATTCTTGTTCTGCATACATTTAATTCTACAGTATATATACACTTGCTAATTAAGTGCAAACATCCAACCAAAAGTACATTATCAAATGCATAAGTTAAGACAGCAAAATACAGGGATAGGAATGTATAGGACTCACAATCACAACACAATAATTAATTCCAGCATTTATTACAGTTTCAATTTTCTTCGGCGGCATGTTGAGTGAGCTTCAAACGGATCGTGCGATGCTCGCCTCATTCAGCAGGCGGTTATTTCATTCGGGCAAACACTAAACAGGGTGAGCTGCTTGTCATCACATAGGAGTCACTCTTTCACCTCTTTGATCGTTCATGTTTGTATATGGTACACCTGGAAGAGAAAGAACGGGGTGGATTAGGAACCAACAGGAAGAAACGTATAACTGATCAGCTGTGATATTGATATAAAATGGGAAACTGATCTACAGTTTGACAATCTTTTGACAAAAGATTTGACAAAAAGCAACCGCCAATACATTGTAATTGAGATCCGCGTCAGTACACAGGCCTTGTACTGCACATGGGCAGCTCTCAACAGAGATGAGAAAGACGCAAGATGCGCCACTCCGTTACTTCCATCATCAGCTCCCAAACAGAAGTGTCTCATTCAGGATGTTTTTGATTAAATCTTGTTTTTAAACAAGTTTAATGTCTTCTGGATGTCGTATATATGTTCAGGTACATAATCTAATGCTTTCTACTTTTCCTCGTTCGTCTGGAGTGTTTGTGATGACAAATGGAATACACACACAAAAAAAAAACTTGTCTCCTGGCAATGTGAAAGGAGTCAATCACCTAAACACACTGATACTGTACAGATGACTAAATTAATCTTTCCCCAATTACACTGGATTTTAATTGTGTGAAATGTGTAAATTAATTGTGTTGAATAATAAAAAAAAAATAAAAAAATCATACAATCAATGGTTTGTTTCAGACTTAATAGGGTTTAATAGGTAAAAATAATCAAATTCTTACTCCAATTCAATCCATGTTCTCACAAATAGATATATAACCCTGTGCTTAAATGAGTCATGACTGGTTAAACTTGACCCCTGAACTATTGTGAACTCTCCGTTTCTCTGTGTAAAAGTACGCAGCACCGAAACAACAAAGCAGTTTACCTTCACCTGTAAAGGTGTTAACTTTCCTTAACTCCCCATACCATTGCCTATAGGAGCATACAGTGTGTTGAAGACCCCTGAGACAGTTTGAGAGAGCAAATTCAACTTATTTCTCCATCAACAATAATGACATTTCTTACCTGTTGACTTCATACTGATTTTTTTCCCCAATTTCATCTCTTTCCTGAGGAAAGAAAGAACTGAGGTGAGAGACTCAAACATGAATATTACATCATTCCTGTCCCTTCTTAGTGCTGATACAGAAAGCTCCTCGAAAACTCCCAAAAAGTTGATGAAGAAGTGGTCAGTTAAGATATCGAGGTCATAAACTCATGTTAATGACGGGCCCAAAGCTGTCCACTTGTGATCGGATCACTCAGGACGGACACTAATACCAAACGTGAAGATCCGCACACAGTCACACTCAAGCATTTCCTACACACAATGACAGCTGAGACTTACTTGTTCTTTTGCTTGCAAGCGCACACAACGGTAATCACGATGATGACGACAACCACTACGACCAGGACGACGATCAGGATGATCCACTTGGTTTCTGAAATAAACAAGAATTAAGTTAAAACAGAACTTTGCCTCTTAAAAGAAGCTCAATATCAGAAAAGATGGATCAAATCTAAAACATGATTACTTGTTGGGATAGTAAGTCCTTGTTTTGAGTAATTAACTGTCATGTAAATGCCCTCTCCACTGTCTTAATATAATTTATATTCTGTATGCAGTACACACATTTAACCACTTGCTTGTGACAGTACTGCAGTATTTAAGTACAACACTAGTTGGTTACACTGTATTTATACTGCTTGCCTTGTCATTTTGAGTTTAATTGCCTTTGTAAATGTTCTATTTTATTTCTATTCTTGTCACACCTCTGTCAAGGAGGCAACGTTTCACCTGTGTCCATGCATTGGTTGGTTGGTTGGTTGGTTGGTTGGTTGGTTGGTTGGTTGGTCAGCAGGATTACACAAAATCCAGACAGATTTCAACCAAATGTGGACGGGTCTCGGCCAACAGTAGACCCCATTAATGGATCCAGATAAAGGGATGGATCCAATATTTTTTTTCACTTTCTTTAACATTGTTTGATGGGTGTTTTTCAATTTTTTTTTTTTTAACATTACTTAGGGAATAATGCATGGAACTTGAGGACAAAAATCAGGCTTTTAGTTGGCTGGTATCTGATGAGTAAGTATAGAGAGGACTGCAGTTTGGTGGAGGTTTGCGCTCTACTGCGTGCCATTCCACATTTTTTCACATAATTCTATTTTTTTTAAAAACTTTTCTCCATGTATCTGTACTTATTTCTGTCCTTGTGACGCTGCAACACTTGATTTTCTACTCTGGGGATCACTAACGGCTAATCTTATCTTAGTTTGTAAACTGCATCAGTGGAGGAATCATGCAAGCCTTTTTTCATTCATTCCCGAAGGAGTGAAATGGATGTTTGAACAGGCCGTACCCAGTCCTCCACCTGGTGGTATCTCCGGCTCCGGCTGCTCCACCATCACCTCGCAGTTCGTGCCCTCGAAGCCCTCCACACACCGACAGGTGTACGTGTTGTTGCTGGCCTCGTCGCATGTTCCTCCATTTAGACAGGGGTAAGAGAGGCAGGGGCTCGCTGCAACGATCACATTAGAGGTGTTATAGTGTGAAAACAAAGGTGAAGGAATAAAGAAACACGCAGCTGTGCGGTGCCCTTCTTCAGCGATCGCCTTCCTCACAGTTCAAGACAAGCTTACAAGGACACAGAAAAATAGCTTGCTTTTTGAAGACTGAAGGGTATTTTGGAAATAAGACACAGATTTTGCCATTAAATACGATTATGGAGATCTTCCAATAAAAAAAACACAAACACACCTTTGTAGCAGTCACGTTTTAAGTCGTAGATGGCGCAGACGTAACCGTCCTGGCAGGTCTTGGGCTGGCACACGGCGCCGGTGCTGGTGCACTCACAGGACTGGGAACAGTCCTCGGTCACAAATGTCTCTGTCAGCTGCAGGACGCAGGGAGAGGGATGAGAGGAAGGACGGCAATGGGATTACATCGTCAAACCAACGAGACACGTTCACGGCTGTGACTGTTACACGAGAGCTCTTACGGGGTAGTATCTGTTGAGGAAGGTGCAGCCGCACTGCGTGTACGGCACGCAGACGCCCTCGCTCATGACGAAGCCCGGGGCGCACTGGCATCCTTCCGCACAGTGGGTGGTGTCACACTCGGAGGGTGCCGACAGGTCAGCGCAAGAGGCGGGGCAAGGTGACATGCAGGAGGAATAGGTGCTGTTGGCGTCACAGGAGAGGGCTAGGAGTAAGAGAGCAGAGCGTCCGATTAGAATAAAGTCTGATTGGCACTTTTAGAGTTAGTAAGGTAGTTGTCGTTTCCAAAATCACAAAGCATTGCATGTTGTGGGAACTTATTGGAATGTACAAGGCAATATAGGATCAAGGCTACTTTGACCTCCCCAGTAAATGTAAATGGGGGTAAAACAAGTGCATCACTTCTATGTACCTCATTCGAACATGTCTGCGCTATGAATCGCTCCACTGTCACTTTTTTTTTATTATTAGGGTTTTCAGTTAATGAAACACCAACATATAACACGTCCTCTTTCAGGCTCCGTCCAGTGTTTTTGACTTTTTTTAAACTACTGAAAGAAAGAAAAAAACTCAAATCTAACCTTACAGCCATGACAAAACACAGAACAATCGAGAAAAAGATAAATAAGAGCCAAAAAACACAATACCGACTGAAATCTACATAGAACAAACATCATTTTCCAGCTGCCAATTACACTCTTGTAGGCACCAAACCTTTATATTCAACACTTGATAAAGAAATGGGCCCAATACTTCATGAAATAGATTTTACCTCCCAGCCACTCTATAAGGAACCTGCTCATTAACTCCTTTCTACAATCCCTTTATAGTGGATGGAGTGGGAGATTTCCAGTGGTGTATAGTTATCCTATGCCTCGTTATCAAAGCTATGTAAAAAAAAAAACTTACCACAGCCCAGCTGCTGCCTCCAGGATCCCAGTTTGACCCCCGCCTCCTGACAGGCTACGGCGTAGACTTCATAACTGGCACAGCGCAGCGTTTCACTGCCCTGCTCGGCGCACAGGTCGAACACACAGTCACTGAGACACACACACAAACACAAACACATTTCAGAAAACATTACATTGACAAACAATTATTTCCCGCAGACCCTTATCCTAAACACTACTTCCCTAACTATAACCCCAGCAAAAAAAAAAAGGGGGCAACGTGTTATATTCTGCACGTCAACACTCTCAGACTACTCACTCCTGGAAGGTTTGAGGCGGCAGGGTCGCGTGACAGGCTGCGAACAGGCCATTGGAGTCAGACAGGGCTCCGCATTGAGACGCACTGTTGTAGTCGTTGAGCTGGGACTGAGAGCAGTCTGACGTCTCGAACCCTGAATCCGGATCAGTGTCCACCTCTCGTCTAAAGAAAGAGGACAGAGGATGCAAAGAGACAGAGAGAACAGATCTTTGTTAATGCTGCTGTGTCTACACTAAGGTCAAGGCACTATATCGAGATCTGAGGCAACTGGACAATGAAAGACAACTTTGAACAGAAACTAATCTATGACAGCGCTGCTGCTGCTCTGTTAATCATGTTAACAATACATTGACCTGAGAAGGTTACTGTTCTTCCATTATTGAGATTAATGTGTTTATCAAGGTTTCAAGGACGACATTTTGCCTTAGTAATGAGAATAAATGCTTGTGGGTGTATTTTTTCCAGCACTCGAATGGCAATTGGGCGCCTCTGATTATAGCTAATTTACAGTACACACAACCACCCAACGGGTGGTGGCAGAGAGCAATGAGGACACTGTGTGAAGAACATAGCAGGAGCCTCTCAGCAGCAGCTTGGCAAAATACACTGCGCACTAGGCTCCTGTGAGATAGAAGCTAAATTGTGGTGTTGGTCTTATCAATCACAGTACTCTTATATTATGCAAAAATGTGGGCAATATGCCTTAGAGAAGGTCCTACATAATGTAGTTGTCTAGTTGTATGGTGGCACTATGTTAATCACCTCTGTCACTTGTGTCCGATTGTTGGTTGTTAGGTTTCTCAGCAGGATTCCACGAAAACAACTTAACGTATATCCACCAAACTTGGATGGAGAATGGGTCTGTTGTTTACATCACTGATTACTGACTGCCACGTTCTTTCTGTTTCTTATATTTTTGTGAATAAATATGGTTGTAAATTTGGCTACCTTGTCTGGTCTCCAAGATAAAGACTCAAACCATTGGTTAAGTACTTAGAAATCAATGATCAATTATTTGTTTTAAAGCTTTCAAACATATCCTACAGCCTTCCTCAGTGAATGGAAATTGCTCAAATCATTAGAAGTGGTTATTATCTCCATTTCATAAAAGACGAAGGTCATGGCCTGATGACGGCTTTGGGATATGACCGAAAGGTGCGGAAAAAGGTAGTAAGTAAAACCTAGAGTTTAGAATATGCTACAACTCATAGGTCTTTCCAAGGGCAAGAATGAAACTCCACACTCTAACCCTAATGTTTTTTTAAACAAACTCAGCTCTCGACCAATGTTAAGACTCAGTAGAAACTGTATTTACAGTTACAGCAGTATTGGTTGCGGTTCTACCTGTGGACGTGGACTGTGCGAGGATGGTTGAAGATCTTCGGTCCATCAGCCTGTCGGTCATTGACCCTCCAACTGTCTCCAAATGTCTGCAGGTTCCTGACGACTGTCCCGTCTGGCTTCATGTACTCATTATTGGTGCGGCCGTCATAGTTCCCACACAGCCCTCTGACCGAGTCCTTATAGGTGCTGGGCAGTATGATCTCTGATACAGACAGAAAGACGAAGGAGAGAAATGAATGGATTTTTTAAACAAGCCAAAAACGGGGCTTAGTGAGTGAGGACAGATGGTTCTTCTTTTTACCTCCACGATGGTTGCCATCGAAGCGTACGGTGAGTCCAAAGTCAGTGGCGAGCTGGACCTGCCTTGAGTTCATCGTGATGGTCAGACCATCAACTGGGCTGAGAGGAGGTGCAACACGCTCCCCGTTCACCTAGAGGAGTGACAATACGATTGCGGCGTGTCATTTTTACTATAAAACAGACCCGAATTAAATAGTGTTTTCCATCAGCAAAAAAACAACCACTGACCAGGACAGTCTTCTTCTGCAGGAAGCGAACATCAACACCGTAAACCTCGATGTACATCTGATCAAGGAAGGACACCTTCCTGTTGCCCCCGCGTCTGATGTTCTTTCCCTTCACCACCAGGGGCGTCATGGAGCCCTCCTCAGCGTCGTAACTAGTCAGGATGTAGGTGTACGGACCCTGGTAGTGATGGGTGAAACCATCAAATGTTCGGTAGTGAGGGTCCCCAGAGATGCTGCACTTGTTGAACTCTAAAAAGGGCGAAAAAATAAATGAAATGGGTCAAAATTACCAAAATAAAATAAAATCGACTGTGTACCAGAGTAGCTACTCATACTAGTTCTTTTCTGTGATGTCTTGGACTCTCCGATATTCACTTACATTTTTAAGGTTTTAAAGTCTCTACATTGTACACCGTCTCGCAGATACTACATGTTGTGATACTGCCGATGAAGCTGTTCATGGCGGTGGACTTACTCGTGGGTTTGCAGGACAGTTCTCCATCGTCGTCCAGGGCGCACACTGAGTTGTCGTTACAGCTGTGGCCCTTGCATGTGATAACGCCACCAGCGTTACAGGTACACCGCTCATCACATCTGTCTGTCAGCCATGAGTCTCCCATCTACACAAACACAGACACAATTATCATTATTATTTTGTGAAGCCTCAGTGGGTTCTTCTCACTAAGAAACCTTCACCTGCGCCTTTCATGTTTATGACCTGCATGTAGTTCTGATTTAAGCATTTCAGCAGCAGCATGGACTCTGCTTCACTCACATCATGGTACTCTCCGTCCGGGTCCACGCAGCCGCATTCGTCGAGGCGAACGCAGTTGTTGTCGCTGAGGACGTAGCCGGCGTCGCACTGGCAGCCCTCCACGCAAGTGGTTGAAGGGAGGTGGCAGAAGATGGGGAACAGGTCGGAGCATGTGGCGGGGCAGGGGGGGAGTGCAGTCGGAGTAGTGGCTGTTTGGAGGGCAGGGCAGGGCTGCAGGGGGAGAAGGAATTAAGTATGAGAGACAAAAAACAAAGATCTGGAAGATCTTTTTAAACTGTCATTGTTACTGTAACTCACGGCAGAAGGTGTTGTTCCTCCAGCTGACGGTGACACCGGCGCTCTGACAGGCCTGAGCGTACGCCTCCACGTTGTCGCAGAGCGTCGCCTGCATGCCGTCGTACTCGCACATGTCGTAGACGCAGTTACCCAGGAAAGCCTCCGGGGGCAGCAGCAGGTGGCAGGGCTTGAAGCGGTCGGAGAGGATGACGTCCGCACACTGAGCCTCGAACTGCTTCTCCTCTTCGGCGGTGCAGTCGGGGTGGATGTCCGGACGAGTGTCTGGCTGACAGCTGAAGAGGAGAGCGTTTGGATGAACGGTTCAGTCACACATGTTGCAGCGTTGTTTTAGCTAGCTAGCAGCTAGCCACAAATTCTCTATTGGGTCGAGGTCTTGGCTTTGAACATTCACCTTTTTGAGTAGCTCTCGCTGTCAAAGTTAATGGACAGTGCTACCTGTATTTAACTTTCAGTATGAAGATGCCGACCATATTATCATCACTTGTTGCTGCTGTTAGCATTCACCCGCATTTTAAAAAATGCACCAAAGAATTATTTCCAAATTCTTTTTATGTATAGTAAATATGTAAATATGTTTGTAGCCTAAATTACTATATATACTTTCTGTTTGTGATGCATGAAGGAATTGCAAAATGTCATGTCATTATAAAACCCTATGTTGTAAAGGCTGTAGCCCACTGACCCAGGATCACTGTCTCCCTCAGATTTCCAGCTGTTGCCCAGTTCAATCGCGTCCTTGGCTGGTTTCTTGTTCGGCATCAGGTTGTCATCAGAGGAGATGTAGTTGAAGTTTCCACACATGCCGCACAGCTGGAAAGGAGGGAGGCGGCACATGGTTTTTACAGTGTCATACACGAGGCACTTGAGCACGGTTCCGTCTTGTAGCATCAGAATTAGGTACAAAGTAAGGAATTTGAAAATCTAATTACATTTAGAATAAAAGATATGATGCAAGTATTTGTCTTTGAGTGTCTGACACGACACCGAGACCGTCCTGTTTTCATACCTTGCTGAAGTATTCTCCGGGAACAGTGATCTCCAGGTGATGAACTCCGTCAAACTTCACCTGCAAACCGAAGCTGGTGTCCAGCAGATTGTATGTTCCGCTCGTTATGACTTTGGCTCCGGCGAGTTCAACTGGAGTTCGTACCCGCCTTCCATTCAGCTAAGACGAAACAGACGGAACACAGTCAGTCACTGACCATTTCTCTATGTGCTATTCAATCTGAGAGAAGTAAAAATGTTCCTCACCAGAACTCTACGGCTCTTTTGCAGTTCGACCACGTTGTCATTAGGCAGGAAGACTGTCACAGAGCGGACGTAGGACGCCTCCGGTTGACCGCGCTCCTCGTTTTTAGCCACTATCCTGAAGGGAGTCACCTGCGTGGCGTCACACACCTGGGGGATTCAGAAAAGGAATTTGAAACAATGTGTTTTTATTTTTGTACGTTTCCAACAGCTTGATAATGACACACTGCCGGTCGCACAAACATGACAGATAGTGAATGAAGAAGAAAATGTGTAATACAGTGAAAACTCATCCCATACCTCCACCAGAGTGTAAGTGCAGGTGCCCATGAACGTGTGCATCACACCGTCGAAGGTGTAGTAGTGTGGATCTCCAGCCACATGACAAACTCCTTTACCTGAGGAGGGAGAGGAGGATGTGTTTGATTATTTATTTGACGGATTTATAACAACTCCAATGAGAATAAACCCAAATTATTCTTTGATCCGGATGTATTGTATGATAGGAAACAATTGTATCATGATTATTCTTGATTGTTAACACAGCTTCAGAGATTACCTGTAGAGTGGCAACCCAGCACTCCTTCCACAACCTTACACTCCTGTGCAGGGCTGCACTGCCAGGGCTCGCAGGTGATGTTGTTGTTGCCGGCGCACATGCAGCGGTGCGAGCAGTCCTTCTCGGTGAACCAAGCGTCTCCCACCTACACACACATCACACACAAATAGTGCACACAAAGAAAATGTTCAGTGCGCGTTCAAAGATATTTTTTTTCTATAAACAATTCAAGGAAGTGTGAAAATCGTTCCCTCTGGGCGTTCTGCCCGAGCACGCTTACCGGCCGGTAGTTTCCGTCTCCGTCTGTGCATCCACACTCGCTGACTGGGACGCATTTGTCTCCGCTGAGGACGAGGCCGGGGTTACAGACGCATCCCTCCACGCAGGGCTGGTTGCAAGATCCACCGGGGCCCGCAGGATCCTGACAGCTGGGCTGGGGGCAGGCGGGGCCACACGGGTCGTAATGACTGCCCGAGGAGCACTTCAGAGCTGGGGGGGGGGGGGGGCATTTAGAATAGCAGTAAAGCAGTGGTCACGCTACACGAATAAGAAATAAGTCATTTGAATTTTTCTGTTCTTTAATTGTACTTCACTCAGGTATATTTTTGAGCCATGTTTCATTTAAACTTAATTTATGCCCTCATTACAACTAGTTTGTTCACAAAGCCATGACATTACAAATCACTGTTGGTCAGTTGCTATGATGCTCCTGTAGCAAAATTATTAACAAGAACTTACCTCAAAAGTAACATTATCTGGCTTTAATATGTAAGAATAATAATAATAAATTCCACCACACCATATCATGGCTGCCTGTCATTGAGACACGCCCAGTCAATTATTTAAAGTTCCTCATCAACACACACCTAAAAAGTGCATTCCTCCAGACTGGGAGAAAGCTTAGTAAAATCCAAACGTAAGATCTTCATTTCCTACAGACATGCTAAGCACAAAGACACGAGACTTACGACAAAAGGTGTTGTTTCTCCACGCGATGGGGACGTTTGCAGCAGCACACATGTCAGCGTAGCTTTCTATGGCCTGGCACAGAGCCACAGTCTGACCTCCAGTGGCGCACATGTCGTACACACAGTTTTCAAAGTATGGCTTGGGGTCCACGACAGAGTGGCAGGGCTTGAAGATACCTGAGGTCAAGACACAGGGATGCTGAAGAGAGGAATGCTGGACGGACAAACTCACTTTTCCCCAATGACACAAGGCCAGTGGCTAATCTATTAGCCTGACTTACATCATCTACTACCAAGTAGGGTATAAGGCCAATGAATTGGGATATGCTGGTGGCAGATCTGAAAAGTGTAGTTTGCAACATGATGCAGTGTATGTAACTGAGTGTGTATTTGGTGTGTGTGTGTGTGTGTGTGTGTGTGTGTCATACCATTGAGATCAGTGATCATGCCACAGCTGGTGGGCTTCTTGGCCTCCTCTTCCACGTCTTCATCACAGTCTTCTTGTCCTCCACCGTTGGTACAGCTGGTGAAAAGGTGGAGGATTTATTTGAATGGAATCAAGTCACGACATTTGTCGTGCACTTGTTGTGACTTCATGAATTACAGAGAGGAGATTGGAAGAACAAGAGAGAGAACTGGAGTCTCGAGTGAGTGCTAAATTCAGGGTTTTGCACATGCATACCCTTGGTGTGTGCCGTTGCTTGCTATCTTACGGTTTACGTACAGTAAAATAATCTTGCTATTTGACTCACACTTAAAAACACAAACGCCCCCTTAGGTAATGCAAACCCGAATTAGCACAAGAAACATGAAGGCTCAAATTTGCCTGCTGGCGATGAACACACCATTGAACAGTCACAGTCGGTTAGTATTTTGCTGATGAAAATCTGACCCGACTCAGGGGCAAGTGTTCACGGATGAGCTAATGTTTTATTTTCGTTATATTTAGCCTCCTTTGCCAACTTCCTTTCTTAGTCCTTGACTCCCTCTCCTGCAGTAAGAGTAATAATGAATATTGTTTCATGTAATGAACATCTCTGTTCTGAGCATCTCTGATGCTTTATGACGATGTCCCCTGGTTCTTTCTTGCCATCGAAGTAGTAGATAAAGCCGACATGTACTGTTAAGTGAGGTGTCTATGTTCGATTAACATTAGAGAGTGCGGTGCTGTATTCATTTATTTTGTAATGTGACTCACTCAGGGCGGTCGTCAGGAACCTGCCAGCTGTCTCCCAGTTCGTTGGTGTTAGCAGCTGGTTTATTGTCTGGTTTCAAGTTGTCATCTGCGGGATTTCCATTGAAATTTCCTGCCAGGGCAACAAACATTAGAAATTAAATATATGAGATTTACAACACCAAAATAGCTATTTGCGTGGTCATATAGTGAGGCAGTGGTATCCTGAGCAGAGAATGATGTCACACTTCCTGTCTTTGTGTTGTTATCACAGCTTCTATGTTCTTTGTTTTGGTTGCTGGTCTGGCTACATGCAAATCTGCCAAGCAGTACCAATGTTTCCAGTACAACAATACATACACTATCATTGTGGCTTGTGTTGATAAACCTTACAGTGAATCTGTCAATTGAATAACATCTGAAAATCATAAAATGAATACCGTGCAATGATTTTCAATCATAATAGTGCTGATCATTCAGGAAAGAATTGTGGTTTTAAATATCAACACCTATTTACATATGTTGGCTTCCATATATACAATCGATTATATACAATAACCTGCAATAATTCGATATGGCTCTGGACTGTCCTAGAGCCTGGAAGCATGTTGTTTATCACAGTATCAAGAGCCTGAAATGGGACACAACTAAACGATAATACTGGTTCTTACCACACATGCCACAGAGAAGGTCATTGTAGGTGGTTGGCACAGTGACGTCAGCGTGGTGGTTACCATCGAAACGCACCCTCAGGCCAAAGGAGGTCTCCAGCACAACAAACTTGCCACTCAAGTAGATCTCAATTCCACTGATGGAAGAGATAGGTGGAACAACTACTGCCCCATTGACCTAAAGAAGGAGAGATATTTATTCCAATGACTGGATGATACATCCGTATGTGGAGGCATGTCTATGGTTCATAGACCTTTTTTTGCAACAGGTGTTTTGACTTGTCAAAGCACAAGTGAAACTAGTTACATTAAAGATGACTCAGTCCAGGAATCATTGCAATGTAATGCAGAAATAGATTTTACTAATATCTATAAAATGTGTCAGCACTACATATTGCAAACACCTGTTCCTCTTTGTTTCTCTACAGCTGGCTCTAAGTACAAAGATGCAGCGAAGAGGACAGTGTAGATTTCTTATCTAGTAGTAGAACTAAAGCTTTAGTGCAACGGTTGTTGTGAAAGAACCAACCGTGTCCGTTAAGTACCGTACCTGGACTTTGCGGCCCTTGCCGAGGACTACTTCCACGCCATTCACATTGATCACCACAGCCTTGACATAGGAAACCTTCTTAGAACTTCCTCTGTGTTCATTCTGGGTGTCCACAGTGAAGTATGGCAAGCTGGAGGAGACGTTGCAAGGTTTGGTCAGGGTGTAGGAGCAGGCTCCCATATAATGGTGGGTGCGTTTGTCAAAGGTGGTGTAGTGGGGATCACCAGACACTACGCAGGTGCCAGTTCCTGAGCAAGAGAGACAAGAGTTTAGCTGAATTGTGTAAACTGTTGGTGCAACATGTAAGAACTGGCCACCTGTTGAGTTAAAATACCTAGAGGGCGACATTCATATTCTCCATCGTGTAGCTGGCAGCTTTCAGTTGTTGGTTTACAGCTGCTGTTGTGACACTGGATCAAACCTCCACCTTGACACACACACTTCTGCTCACAACCCTCCAAGTACCAGTCATCACCCACCTGACGATAACACACAAACACACAGGTTAAGCAGGTATTAGCTTGAGATGATGTCATTTCATCATCTACAGTACTGTGTCCTGACTTAAACTTGGCCCAGCGAGCATGAGATAAGTACGTTTCTTTCTTCAGGATAAATGGAATGTGATTAAAGTCACTTGGAAGTTGTTCCCACTCACAGGGTGATAGGATCCACTTGTGTCCACACAGCCACAGTCTTTCAGTGCCACACACTTGTCATTGCTGAGGATGAAGCCTGGGTTGCACTCACAACCCTCCACACACACGTCTTCACAGCCCGGTTGTCCGACCACTCCCAGACACGTCTCTGGACACGAGCTCACACATAGAGAGTAGGAGCTGTTGGGAGGACAGGTCAGGGCTGTGTGGAGAAACAAAGGAGGGAAGGTTTAAGGGTAAGATGAAGGGATTAGTGAAGGGCAATATACAGGAGGGTAGGATAGACACAGGGATAGATAGAAGGATGAGCAATGAGATCAAGACAAGGATGAAAGTTAAGTTACAGTGGTTAAGGTGTTTGCTATATGAGGAGAAAGGGATATTTATAATTCTTTACATTTTCTCAGATTTTTGGACCCTGTAATATAGCACACCATCATTTTTTTGTATTTTTCATGCTGAGATGTTCTCAATGACAGCCAATGCTGTTGATGTTTAGCATGATCTGTTTAGCTTCGCCAAAGTATAGCTTAAGAAGATGGCTCCTGTTAGCAGGATGTCCTGTACCCCAACCAGAAGCAGAGAAGACAATGATCCTCTGAAGACAATGAAAACGACAATTTGTCATCTTTAAATACTAAAGACTTACGGCAGAAGTCTGGAGTCCTCCACTGGTGGACTTTGGCTCCTGCACTCTGGCAAGCATCAGTGTAGGCCTGGAGCTGATCACACAGTACATGCTGCTGGCCATTGAACCGACACATGTCATAGACGCAGCTCTGGAAGAATGGAGTGGGATCCACCACATTGATACACTCCCTGGAACAGAGAAAACACTCATTCAGATTGGTGAGGACAGGGCAGATGGTCCAACCAATACACTGAAAAGATAAGTGAAGGAGTCATATGCAATGATGGTCCTGTGAATTGTCCTGCTGCACTACCCTCACAGTTTAGTCCCACCTTTTTCAGTCCATAACATCAAATTATCATGTAGAAAATCAATTTTGGGCAGTTGTGAATAGATTCTGAATGGTGGCAGATAGTTGTTTTTACCCAACCCTATATTTTTTCTTCTAGGAAGAAACCCAGGTGTTTGTAAGGTGAGACTCATTTAATCACCGTATCATTTAAATAACAATCTGATAGACGCATCAGTTGTCAGTTTTTTACTAAGAATCCAACTGGTCAAGGCAGGTGGCCGCCCACCATTGAGTCCAGTTCTGTTTGAGGTCTCTGCCTGGTATAGGCAGTTTCTTCTTGCCACTGTCACTAAAGGGCTTGCACATGGAGGAAATGTTGGGTCTCTGTCAATAAATTAAATAAAAACTGGTCGAGACCTGCTCCAACTAGAAAATGGAAGATTAAAAGCAGATTGCCGATCCTTAATTGCAGTAGTCCATCAGTTGGAGCATGTCAGTCATTCTAAAAAAAAAAAAAAAAAAAGGGCTGTTTTCTCACCTGAAGGGTCCTGCAGGGTCTTTGATTTTGCCACATTTTTCTGGTTTCACCACCTCAGCCTCAAGATTGGGGTCACAGTCTGGGTCAGGCTTGGTTCCTGGGGTACACCTGATCAATAAAGACACAACAACAGGGTAACGACAGGGTCACACTCCATTTCACAAATCAACACAATTTCAATTTCATTTATCCTCAAGAATTATGTCAAAGTACAATAAGCAGATATCTAATTGCAGACTTAGCATAGCACTAAATTTGTGTCTCAATTCTGAGTGCAGCAAAGAGGGGTTTTGATCACAGAATAATCTCAGACATTTGTTACCTCAGAATTATTTGTTCTTTGCACATTATAAATAATTTCATTAAATTATATAATAAATGGTCTCAGGAAACATATTCCTTGTGTGAAACATGCCCCATTGGGAACCTAGAATTGGAACACAAATGTAAATCCTTACATTGCATAGTTTATATAATATACGTTTTGTTGCTATTCCTAAACTCTACATAACTTAATGCATGTACAGATTATAGACTCCATCCATGAGCCTTATCACATTTGGCTAAATTACGTGCTGGAATTTCCAGGAAAGTTTGAAGGAAATCCGCAAATTGTCAGATTACGGCACAAAGATGAATGCATGTGAACTCACGTGTCATCCTCATCCTCTTCTGTCTGCCAGCTGTTGCAGAAGTCATTGACATTTCCTACCAGAGTACCATCTGGTTTGGTGAAGTCATTGTTGGGAGACCCATCATAGTCACCACAGAGACCACACATCTGGTCATAGTAGGAGCTGAAGGGACAAAGACAAAGAGAATGAAGATAAGACTTAAAAAATATAGGAATTGGCCAATTAATGTAAATCAGGAAACAAACTGACAGAACGGAGTTATCGATGTAAGATGAAAAAAGTATTGTTGGGAAGATCAACAAAGCCATGATAAGGCCAAAAAATACATTAAAAAAAGCAAATCTGAATGACCTTGGAACAATAGTTTGTAAAGATGTCTGATATCTGATTTCCTAAAAAGTTTTCACAATAATATACCTGTTGTATCAACCTACACTGAGACTAAACAATGGCCTTCAGCAGTTAGACACAGCTCATCTCCAGATTGTTGTGTATTGATTGAATTTTAAATTATTGTTTAGAAGTGTGTTTTTAATTTTTCTATACACACACAAACACACACATAGTTGTATTTATTATTTGGTAACAAATTTCCACATAATAAAGAGAATGCACATAAGAATGCACTGTCACATGTAAGCAACTGTTCATTTCAAGTAGGCTGGAGCCATATTTCCACCCTATATACTGACCTGGGAACTGAGATCTGGGCATAATGGTTTCCATCCCAGCGCACCCGGAGACCGAAGGTCGTCTGCAGTGTGATGTACTGACCGGCAAGACTGATGGATATGAGAGGAGAGGGGGAGTGAGGGAGGGCCACCCGCAATCCATTCACCTGGCAGAGGGAAGGACAAAAAAAGAGAACAACAAAGATGGTGTGAGACAGAAGCTACTGGTATGACAAATGATATATAGTGTACTTTGTGCATATAGCACATAAGAAACACTAAATGAAGGCTGAATTCCATGATGGGTGTGCTCCAACCCATGAGTAATGGGTAATTGTACGTAATACAGTAATGTACGAATGTAGTAATGACTGCTGAGTAGTCAAGGGTTGGAATGTCAAAATGTTGAAGGGTGTTGTGGCTGGTTTAATCCCAGTACAAATGTTCTCCAGTTGTTACATAGTTACAGTTCTCGATCAGTTTCCAGTTTGATGCATCAGAGATCAGAAGATCAATGAATAAACGCAGCGCACAAGGATTTACATCTCTTGCTTTCTAACTTTGGGGGATAAGAGTGCATTGACACTGAGAAAACCTGCCTAATCTGGTTGCAGATCAAACAAGTATGGGAAATGCTGAGGAGGACCAATGTGGACAGATTTCAGGGATTATGGCATTAAAAGAGATAAAAGTCAAGAAATGAGGATTAGTTAAAAGAATAGGATGACTAGAACAAGAGACAGGCTTTCAGTTGTAATATCACTAAACTAGAAGATTAAGATTGATAAAAACACACAGCTACTGATAGATAGAGATCAAGTATGCGCGTGTGTGTGTGTGTGTGTTTGTTTTTGTGTGCTTGTGTGGACCAACCGTTGACGTCCCACCTGTCTTGTGAGGACATATTGCCTGGTCCTCACAAAGAAAATGCTAGGATGATTTTTGTGTCTGTGTGTGTGTGTGTGTGTGTGTGTGTGTGTGTGTGTGTGTGTGTTTGTGTGTGGCACATGTACGTTATATGCACATGTTTTGCCTAGTCATCCTCCCGTGACAGTTTGTAAAAGTTATCTACAGGCAAAGAATACATTGTATGTTGATGTCAATGTTGCCCATACTGACCAGTGTCCTCCTGGCTTTCATAAGGGTCACAGTGATTCCATCCACAGTGACGTAGAGTTTTCTCAGGTAGGACACTCCAGGCACTCCTCTCTCCTCATTCTTCGCCTCCACTGAGAACCAAGGACCTGTACAGGGAGCACAAGACCAAACATGACCAAACACGTTAGGTTGTGGCATTAAACCTTTCATGTATGACTTATTAAATCACATAGTCCTATTGTTTTCCTTTTTTCTGTTTTCACTCTTGCACAAGTAGAAAATCACACCAATATCATTATCCTCCAATTTATGGTATTTTGAGTTGTGTCAATGCATCAGTGGTATCAAAAGTGATTTAAGAACATCTGTTCAAAGCTTTTATTCTCAGACAACCAAACAGATAAAACACTTTTTTACCTAGATATTAATAATACCTGCCTAAAATACATCCGTCCACTCCAGTGAATGTTTTGTGACAAGAGTATATATTTTGCCTATTGGAACTACTATTTAGATAAAGTCTTAAAAGTATCTAACATACAACTATATACAGTATACATATAGAATACAACTATTCAAGTTCAAATTATATCAAAATCTTAAATTAAACATGTAAAATAGGTGGATCAAGGTAGGCAAACTGGAGTGGAGTGAAAAATGGACAAGAAAATATCTGTCCACCGTTTAAAAAAACAAAAAAGAAAAAGAAAAAAAAGACACAGACACGTTCCTTTGTTGAAGATGAAGTAGTTCTATTCAGTTGAAATGGAATAAAGGGTGCATATCTAAATGTCTGAACCTGTACCTGTGTTGTTCTTGCAGGTTCTGGCCAGTGTGTAGGTACATGTTCCCATGAAGGTGTAGAACTTATCGTCAAATGTGGTGTAGTGAGGATCTCCAGACACCACACAGTCCTGAGAGCCTGAGAAAGAGAGACAAGCAGCCTGAACAACCCTAGAACATCAGACTACAACAGAACCGAACTCACAGTCCGAGGCTTTGGTAACAATGGCTACTGCTTTCTTAAACCATGAACTCTCAACAAAGCAAGGACTGAATAAGGGTTCAGTTCTCCTCTGCTTTTGGCTTTAGGTGGCATTTCATGAGAGCTACACATTCGGCTGACAGAACTTGAGATTACTTCAGTTCTAAGAATAAGATTAAAGAAATGGTGTCAGGAAGATTCAAAGATATTTAGGGAATATGTGGCACCATTTAAAAGGGAAATAAACAGGTTTTCCTACAGTATAAGATTTATTGCCAAGAGGCATTGTGGCAACAAAGAAATCACACACATTTCATTACTTTTTGAGCTATGTTTTGTTGCTGAGAATAACATTTTCTCTGCAACTGTGCATCAGAGCAACTTCACAACTGGAGGGGGTACTGCTGGAGACTCAAAAAAGTGCAGTTTGAGTGTGAAGTTTTTTCGGCACGCAACACTTTTAAACTTTGAATAAATAAGCTCACAATGAACCGATGAGCTCACATTGCAGGGGCTGTTTGATATAAACACTGTCACATCACAGCAGGGTGAGGGTTAGGGGTTAGGGTTCAGGGTTATTGGAGCTCTGACTGGCTCAGTGGGACAATAGCACTTGCCCTCAAAGTGTAAACATAATCATCCATGTAATCTAGGGGGAAAAGCTATTTGAAGTGCAAAGGGTAGTGTGCAGAGGGCAAAGACTTATTCATTTACTTGATCACTATGTGCCACAAATTATTTGCAGGTCATTTTGAATGTATTAATTAAGATGGTTTTGGATCTACCTCTCAAAACATCTGCTAAACTGTGGCAATGGGATTACATTCTACCACACCCTGACTGTAAGTACCAAATAATTCATATTGACTTCAGTTCGACATAGCTAGAAGTAGAAACATTGTTAACTTACCGGAGGGATAACATCCCAGGTCTCCATCCTGGACTTTACACTCGTGCATTGGAGGGCATTCAGAGGCCACACAGGTAACGAATGGAGCATCACATCTACATTTCAGCTTACAGTCCTCTACATAGAACTCCTCTCCAGGCTGGCACACACATGACACACACATTTGAAGTAAGTTAGCAGGAGGTAGCGTTAATTTAATTAAATCATGACAATGTAAAAAATGTGCTGAGAAATGTACAAAGACAGGACACACACACATACAGACACAGCTGAACTCAAAACGTCTGTCCTCGTAGTGAGGACAACACAAAACGTCTTGACTGTGGTTAAAAACTAAATATGGTCCCCCACAAACAGCCCACCCCCCATAATACCTCATAATACTGGCCATTGGTGTGTTTGCAGCCACACGAACTCTTCTTGACACATTGGCCAGCACTTAGGACGTAGCCGGGGTCACACACACAGGCCTCTGAGCAGGGCCCACTGCAGGAGGGAGGTTTTCCAGAACATGTCTCCTGACAGGCGTCTGCACAGGGCTCATAGTGGCTGTTGGGGGGACAGCTCAGAGCTAGAGGGTGGATGGGAGGCTGAAGTCAGTGATAATATACACAAAGTGGTACACAGTATGCTCAGACCTGGGCCTGTATTTATCCAGTCTCGTAAAGTTTCTCTTAGTAAATCTAGGATGGAGGACACTATTACCTCAGGGTCTCTTATAAAGCTTCCTAAATCGAATTTAAACGGGAAAAGAATGACTGCGAGATAGGACATTGTCGTTTTAAGAGACTAAGAACGACCAAGACAGAAAAAGTAATTGTCGCTGCAGATTGTAAGCACTTGACACAAATTGGCTGAAAGCTGCATCACCAAATGTTTTAGTTCTGCTTTGTGGAACAGCTAAAAGAGACAAGCTGGAGGATCTGTGGGGCCCTCCTGGCTCAAAAACTAAAAGCATCTTTGAGCTGTAGTCCGGTGGATTGGGTTTCCTCTGCTGCCTGCACAGTGCCAAAGTGGAAAAATCATTTGTTTCGTTTTTTTTGTAACAATCTTGTTAGCAGTGAGCTTATTGTCATCAAGAGCTCCCAAGACATGAAATATCTTCATCCTGATGACTCAAAACAATCTGGTACGCTTCTCACTTTTGGCTTTTTACTCCAAATTTATGTCACAAAATGTTTGTTAATTTGACAAAGCTGATTAAAACCGGCCCAGATCAAATAAGAAACCTTAACCCTACATTCCTCCATCCACCTATCATTTCTCTATCTTGTTCACCCAACACTCACGGCAGAAGGTGTCATTCCTCCAGGGTCCAATGTTGACCCCACGGTCCTGGCATTCATTGACGTAGGCTTCGATGGCTTCACAGAGAATAGGCTTGGCTCCATCCAGCTCGCAGAGATCAAACACACAGTCCTTGAAGTAGTTCTGACGACACACACACAGAAAATTTGAGTAAAAGAGAAATGAAAACCTACCAATGTGCATTAGTCATACCTACAATGTGTACAAAAGCTTGAACCATGCACACAATACTAAAAAACCTACATATCTATATATTTTTCAGAATTGGCAGATAAGCAGTTCCAAAAAAACAACTTTGGCCAAAACTCAGTTGTGACTTTCTACAAGGATGGAAGAAAGAAAAAGGAAAGTGTCACTTGCTTTAGTACTTGACTGACTTACATTGGGGTTGACCCTGGGGTGGCACGCAGCAAAGGGACCATTTTTGTCTAGCAGGAGGCCGCAGTATCCAGAGCTCTCATACTGTTGCTGCTCTTCTTCATCACAGTCAGGGATGGTGGTGTTGGGCTTTTTGTTACACCTGTCAACACAGACAGTCATTTAAAGAAGCTGCATGTGTTGGTAAGCTTTTGTCACTAGTAATTACAATGAGGAATAAAAAATAAAAATAAAAGAGAACATCATTAGAGTATTAAAGCTGGGGTTACTCTCTTAAAATCCCAACAGCAATCAAAATGCTCTGACAAATGCAAATGCAAATTTAGTATCTGTGGCTGTTGCAGGCGTCTAGTAAGCTCATCCAGTTTTTTAAGGTCGGCCCGGTTTGAAAAGACGGACGCACTAGACAGCCTGTCTGGCAGACAGAGAGGTTACCTGTACTGTCTACCTAAGTACCTGCTTGCCTGCACACATTCTGAGTACACGCCAGTGCACTCATTGCACAGAATGGGAGTCTTCCACAAGGCTACACTGATGTGTTGCTAAAGCTACAGTATTGAACTAATGGCACAAGAATGACAGAAAAAGTGCAGCCGAAATGTCCCCAATACTAACTACTAGCAAGACAGCGGTGACTACTAACAATACCATTTTGTTGTTTAGTTTCATTACAACAAATGATAAATTAGGTGTCCTCTTACATGTGAGTGAGAAATGAGGTAACTAAATATGGTTAGCGATAACAACAATGTGCTGCGTTAAAAGCACGAGAGTACAGACGCTGAGCCCCATAAAAGGGCTGTGGTGGCAGTCACTCTTTCAGTGGCTAATGTATGTACAAAGCACACAGCCCTTGAGCCAAATACCAGAGCCGTGCCATCAGCAACACACTGCTTTAGAGGCTAATGTTAGCATGAAACAAAGCCCCCGAGCCGAAGAACAGAGCTGCTATGGCAGCATCAGCCTCCTTCAGAAACGTTAGTTAGAACAAAGCGCACAAATATAGCAGTTAGTAACTGTCGCGGCAGGTTTTTTTAAGACCGAGATGCGTTTGTGATGTCTATTGTTGCTAGTGTTTGATGTCTCAAAAAGCTAAAAGAGATTGTGGAACATAGCGAACTAGCAGCTAACACATCTCCCAGCTGGCCAGCAAGAGCTACAGGGCAGTCAGTGTAACAATTGCACAATAAGAGCACATTCATGTTTTTTGGAGGAGTGACAATAGAGGTTGTCTGGAGGGAGGTGGTGGGATTTTATCGGTTTGATACTTTTAAAATTTAGCTTGCTCTTGCTGGTATCTACAATCTTACCAACCCCAGCTTCAATCTAAAACATTTTCAAGCTCAGCTCAGTATTGTGAACTGATTTGTTACTGATATGTCGTGTTTAACTGATATGTTACATGTTGGGCGAACTGAACCTTTACATTAATTGTGATGTATGGAGATACAGAAATCGTGAGCTGTTAGTGAGAATAAAGGCTTAAAGTGTATGTGTGGGTGTCCTAAATATTAATGTATTCTACTCACTCTGGGTCCGTGTTCCAGCTGTGTCCAAACTCATTGGCATTGTTGGTCAATGACCCATCTGGTTTGCGGAAATCGTCTTTAGTGTCTCCATCGTAATCTCCACATAGTCCACACAGCTTGTTTTGATAGCTGCAGATTGCAGAATAAAAATCCATAGGATACACAGGATGTGGAAAGAGAAGCAACAACTCAGTAAGAGCTACATCTTCTAAATGTTGTGAATTTGTTAAAAAAACGTAAAAAAAGGATGGAGTGTGTGGTTGGGGTAAGAACGCATATCAGCATCTTTTCAGGCTTTACTTACTCTTTGATCACTTTGATGTCCATGAAGTGGTTTCCATCATAACGAACAGTTACACCAAAGCTCATGGACACAGTGTAGTGCTTTCCTGACTTGAACACAGAGACATCAGGGGCTGGACTCACTGGAAGGTTAACGGTGGTCCCATTCACCTGTATGGGGAAAGCAGAATAACATAATGACTGACTACAGAGGAAAAAGTTAGTTATTAAAGTATGAAGTATGGAATCTCACACTCACACTTAGATTAGGAACCTAAAAGGTGCATGTTAAACATCTTTGTTAGTTCCTTCCCTCTTGTCTTACCTGCACAGTGCCACCTTTGAGGATGGAGATCTTCACCATATTTACATATACATGTACGGCCTTCAGATAGGAGATGGTGGGCCTGTTGAAGCGATTTTCATTGTCCGCATGGACCTCAAAGTATGGCAAAGTTGTTTCATTGCATGGTCCAGACATCAAATAACTGCAGTTACCCATGAAGTTGTACTTGCGTTTGTCAAAGGTGGTGTAGTGGGGATCACCGGATGCTATGCATGTGGATGTACCTACAGGAATGAGAAATAAGATTCTGTATGTTAGCATTTTAATTTGTGTGGAATATTTTAAGTTAAACAGTTAAATATTAGCCCTAAATAACCCTATCTGGACAGAAAATACAAAAATGGTGCATACCACACCAAAGGGCCTTATAAATGTACTTTATAACAGCAATGGCCAAACGATTCATTTGCGACTGTGTAGTTTGACTACGCTCTCAAAGATCAACACTGTTAATACAATGTAATCTAAAAGGTAAATATATGTAAAATGAACTGCTCATGAGATCATTAAATAGCATCTAAAACACCATGCACCCCCCTATACCCTTCAGATTTTGAGAATGTCAGAAAGCAATTGGACAAGCACACCCACTTTATGCAATGACTGGCCAGGAGTACAGAGATTGGAAAAAGGACAGGATTTGCCCCTCTCTGTCAAACTCTCCACTCATCTCATAACTTAGCGTGTATGACTTAGCTTTGTGTGTATGACTATAAATGTTTACAAGGAATTCTCTGCCAAATGTGTGCACCCTAATTGTACGATCATGCCATCTTGCTAAATTTGAGTTTGGCCATTTGCAACAGTTCTAAACGCTTTTGCCTCCCGATGTGGTTGGAGCAAACTACTGTAGTTTGAACTACATCATTTCGAGTTGCTAGCAGCAGTTCCAGTACCAATTCCTTGACAATTTACAAGACATTATTACCTTTAGGATAGCAGCCGGCAACACCATTAATCTCGCGACACTCTTCAGTAGGGTCGCAGGAGTTATCAACACATTCCAAAGTGTAGTTCCCTTGACAGCGACACAGCTTTGAGCAGCCATCTCCAAATACAATCTCACCAGGCTGTAACAAAATTTAACCAAGGATCAATGCTAGGAGGGCCATGTCATTATTACTATGTATTACAATCTTGTAATATACTGTCTTGCCATTGTTTCTTTGTACTGAGCAGGAATTTATGCAAATGTAAATATCAAACTAAATATCAACTAGGACATCTGACCTCATAATAATTATTCTGGTCATCCAAACAGCCGCATTTCTCCAGCGGCACACAGTGTCGTCCCTTGAAGACAAACCCTGGTTTGCAGAAACAGCCACTGATACACGAGCCAGAACAGTTGGTGGAGGGTTCCATGCAGGTGGGGATACAAGCTGGACCACAGTCTATATACTCTGCATTCGGAGGACAAGGGTCTGTACAGCAGAAAGGAAAAGGAATAACAATAATGGTGATCATTGTTATTGTTGTTATCCATAATGATAGCAATAATATTGATGATGATAATAAAGAAAGAAAGAAAGAAAGAAAGAAAGAAAGAAAGAAAGAAAGAAAGAAAGAACGACCTACCTGTATCCAGTAATATTCTGATCAATATTCTGACATTCCCCATATGAGCACAGTGTAAGCTGATATAATGAAGGCCATTAAACTCACACACAAGACTCATCTAAAACAAGACCCGTGGGTGTGTTTGTGTTTGTGTGTGTGTATGTGTATGTGTGGTTAAAATACCTAGAGGGTGACACTCATATTCTCCATCGTGTAGCTCGCAGCTTTCAGTTGTTGGTTTACAGCTGCTGTTGTGACACTGGATCAAACCTCCATCTTGACACACACACTTCTGCTCACAACCCTCCAAGTACCAGTCATCACCCACCTGACGATTACACACAAACACACATACGCAAACACAAAATGCAAATAATGAATTGTACAGATAGATACAATACAATCAGTGAAATCTAAATGCATCAAGCTTCCATAAAAATGTCATTGTTCAGGTGAGATGAATTCACAGCCCATTAGTCTACTCAGGACATGACTCCCAACTGTTGGAAAGCTCTAACAAATACGACATTTCAAAGGTCAAAACTGACAGTTTTGGACAAAAGCTTCTTTTTTCTAATTATTGGGACCTGGTTTAAGACTAGAGACAGCTGCCCCCTAATAGAGTTTTGTCCTTCTATCTACCAGACCCTTCATCTCCTTAGGCTTCCAGGTTGTGGTGGTGGTATTGCAATCAAATTACATGGGGTACTTTTCACCAATTTGAATTGCTTTCTTTCAAAATTGAGGACAGTGTCCCTGTGTGTTTGATGGTGGTTTACTGCTCGTCGAAATCCCTGTCATGGCCTTTTGAATCAACTCCCCAGTCTGCTTATGTCAGTGGATCTAAAATAATATGGAGTTATAATGGCTGGTGATTTTAAAATACATGTAGATAATCCAACCAACCAACTTTTTAAACAATACTAATTCTTTAAGCTTCGTTCAACATGTATCAGGCTCAACACATGAATATGGTCACACTCTAGATCTTGTTTTTACCCTTGCTGTCATTTAACTCTTTCCCTATGTTAGATTTTATCTTAGACCACAAATGATTAACCTGCTTCAGTCTACCACTCTACCACAGAAAGGCAACATCCACTCATGATTCCTTAATGCCCAATGTGCTGCCAGATATTCTGCTTGTTTCTCCTACAGCTATTCCCCTCCACCACTCTCCGATAATATGTTCGAACTTGTAAACTGGTTCAACAATCTATGTATCTCTGCATTGGACAACATTGCCCCTTGGTCGACCAGATCCTTTTCTTCTCACAACCATCACCCCTGGATCAGAGATGACATTCGTCAACTCAAAGGGGAAATTAGAGGACTGGCATACAGGTGGAAGAAATTCCAACTCTCACCTACCTTCTGTTTGAAAGTAAGGCTTTCCCTGCTCAATCAAAACATCAAAGCGGTGAAAACTGCCACTTTACAATGTGGTGTTCCACAGGGCTCTATCCTGGGTCCCTTACTTTTCTCCATATACATGCTTGATACATACATGATTCACTCAGTATAATTGTTTCTCCCACCACATTTATGCAGATGACTTGCAGTTGTATCTCTCTGTCAATCTTAAGTAGGCAGTCTCAAGTAGGCTGTACAAGTACTGTCATAATATTATTATTATTATTAGTAGTAGTAGTAGTAGTAGTCGTCGTCGTAGTAGTAGTCGTAGTATGTTACATTATTTGTGCCTGATAGTGCTCTTGGTGTGATCATGTTATGTAATATATCCAGAACTCTAAATGAGGTTTCATTTTGTGTCCTGACTTAAACCTCATGGCCCAGCGAGCATGAGATAAGTACGTTTCTTTCTTCAGGATAAATGGAATGTGATTAAAGTCACTTGGAGGTTGTTCCCACTCACAGGGTGATAGGATCCACTTGTGTCCACACAGCCACAGTCTTTCAGTTCCACACACTTGTCATTGCTGAGGATGAAGCCTGGGTTGCACTCACAACCCTCCACACACACGTCTTCACAGCCTGGTTGTCCGACCACTCCCAGACACGTCTCTGGACACGAGCTCACACATAGAGAGTATGAGCTGTTGGGAGGACAGGTCAGGGCTGTGTGGAGAAACAAAGGGGGGACGGTTTAAGGGTAAGATAAAGGGATTAGTGAAGGGGCAATGTACAGGAGAGTAAAATAGACACAGGGATCAATAAATAGGGAAAATAAACATTAGTTGCAGACCTTGTTTGATGCTTAGCAGTTCTGACAATGTAAAAGGTAAAACTGTAGTATTGTCACGCTAAGATGTTCCCAATGAAAGTCAATGCTGTTGAAGTTTAGCATGAACTGTTTAGCTTCGCCAAAGTATAGCCTAAGAAGATGGCTCCTGTTAGAAGGATATCCTGTACCCCAATCAGAAACAGAGAAGATGATCCTCTTTGGAAAAAAGACAGTTTGTCATGTTTTAACACTGAAGACTTACGGCAGAAGTCTGGAGTCCTCCACTGGTGGACTTTGGCTCCAGCACTTAGGCAAGCATCAGTGTAGGCCTGGAGCTGATCACACAGTACATGCTGCTGGCCATTGTACCGACACATGTCATATACGCAGCTCTGGAAGAATGGAGTGGGATCCACCACATTGATACACTCCCTGGAACAGAGAAAACACTCACATCATCAGATTGGTGAGGAGAAGGCAGATGGTCCAACCAACACACTCAAAAGATCAGTAAAGGGGTCTCATGCAATTAAGGTCCCTGGTTGGATTCGGTTTAAAGGTTTCATTCTTTTGCTCCAGTTTGTTGTGTGCTAAACTGGGGTCCTTAATGTACTGAAATGCAATATGATATACAATATTGTTAGCAGTTATTAGGTAGACTTGTTTGTTACTGCTGACCACTGCTCCACTATGTTTACTTCTGTCTCAAAGTCTCATGACAGTATAAAAAAAATCACAAACGTGACCTGGATTTATCGAGTCAGTAAAAAAAAGAAACGCTTGCAACACCTGCCTTGTTTGAAGGGCTAACAAAAAAGGGCTTGCTCATGGAGGAAATGTTGGGTCTCTGTCAATAGATTAAATAAAGACTGGTCGAGACCTACTCCAACTAGAAAATGGAAGATTTAAAGCAGATTGTCGATCCATAATTGTGGACTGCTGAGGGACACCATTTTGTATATCAGGAAGGCTAGAAAATGGACAATCAATTTGGACCATCCATGTTAATGTTCAGTGTGTTTCAAGCTATCATATTTTTATGAACAGATTGCAAACGCCCCCCAATGTAGTACCAATTGATTTCACAGGGCCAAATCTTTGAGTAGCTAATAAAATACCTTCTAATAATTAAAACTAAATGTTTTTTTCAACATTTTTATTATTTATTTATTTATTTATTTAAACTGTTAATGGGGCACTCCACAGACAAAATCCCAGATCATGCCATGGTGTCATCGAAGATTTCTCAGCTCGGGCTTGGAGAGTACAAATTCATAACAGGAAGCGTGTGGTACAAACCACAGGAGTGGACTTTGTCAATTTATCAATTTGGCCATTAAAAAAAATTCTCACCTGAAGGGTCCTGCAGGGTCTTTGATTTTGCCACATTTTTCTGGTTTCACCACCTCAGCCTCAAGATTGGGGTCACAGTCTGGGTCAGGCTTGGTGCCTGGGGTACACCTGATCAATAAAGACACAACAACAGGGTAACGACAGGGTCACACTCCATTTCACAAATCAACACAATTTCAATTTCATTTATCCTCAAGAATTATGTCGAGAAAAATTTAGATACTGAGCAGATATCTAATTGCAATAAATTTGTGTCTCAATTCTGAGTGCAGCAATGAGGTGTTTTGAGCACAGAATAATCTCTGACATTTGTTAATTTAGAATTATTTGTTCTTTGCACATTATAAATCATTTCACTAAATGATGTCAGGAAACATATTCCTTGTGTGAAAAATGTCCCATTGGGAACTCAGAATGGGGACACAAGTGTAAATCCATACATTGCATAGTTTATATAATGTACATGTTGTTGCCATTCCTAAGTAACTGTTGCAATTCTAACTGAATGCATGTACAGATTATAGACTCCATCCATGAGCCTTATCACATATAACTAAATTACATGCGGGAATTTCCAGGAAAGTTTGAAGTAAATCCGCAAATTCTCAGATTACGGCACAAAGATGAATGCATGTGAACTCACGTGTCATCCTCATCCTCTTCTGTCTGCCAGCTGTTGCAGAAGTCATTGACATTTCCTACCAGAGTACCA
Source organism: Lagodon rhomboides (assembly GCA_039737535.1). Taxonomy (NCBI): domain Eukaryota; kingdom Metazoa; phylum Chordata; class Actinopteri; order Spariformes; family Sparidae; genus Lagodon; species Lagodon rhomboides. Next base: position 13,009,949 of record CM077806.1, read on the forward strand.
TCTGGTTTGGTGAAGTCATTGTTGGGAGACCCATCATAGTCACCACAGAGACCACACATCTGGTCATAGTAGGAGCTGAAGGGACAAAGACAAAAACAAAGAAGATGAAGACTTAAAAGAATATAAGGATGGGCCCATGAATGTAATTCAGGAAACAACCTGACAGAACAATGTAAGATGAAAAAAGGATTGTTGGGATGATCATTAAAGCCATGATAAGGCCAAAAAATACATTAAAAAAAGCCAATCTAAATGACCTCAGAATAATAGTTTGTACAGATGTCTGATGAGTGATTTCCTAGGAAGTTTTCACATGAATATACCTGTTGTATCAACCTACCTGTTGTATATTATTTTTATTTTTCTATACACACACAAACACACACATAGTTGTATTTATTATTTGGTAACAAATTTCCACATAAAAAAGAGAATGCACATAAGCATTCACTGACACATGTAAGCAACTGTTTGTTTCTTGTAGGCCGGAGCCATATTTCCAACCTCTATACTGACCTGGGAACTGAGATCTGGGCATAATGGTTTCCATCCCAGCGCACCCGAAGACCGAAGGTCGTCTGCAGCGTGATGTACTGACCAGCAAGACTGATGGATATGAGCGGAGAGGGGGAGTGAGGGAGGGCCACCCGCAATCCATTCACCTGCCAGAGGGAAGGACAAAAAAGAGAACATAAAGATGATGTGAGACAGAAGCTACTGGGTATGACAAATGATATATACTGTACTTTGTGCTTATAGCACATCAGGAACCCTAAGTGAAGGCTGAATTCCCTGATGGGTGTGCTCCAACCCATGAGTAATGGGTACTGTGTAGTCATAATGTACGAATGTCGTAATGACTACTGAGTAGTCAAGGGTTGGAATGTCAACATGTTTAATGGTGTTGTGGCTTGTGTAATCCTAGTAACAAGATGGTTCTCCAGTTGTTAAATAGTTTCAGCTTTTGAACACTTTTCCAGTTTGATGCATCAGAGATCAGAAGATTGATGAATAAACCCAGCGCACAAGGATTTAGATCTCCTGCTTTCTATCTTTTGGGGATGAGAGTGCATTGACACTGAGAAAACCTGCCTAATCTGTGTGCATATCAAACAAGTATGGGAAATGCTGAGGAGGACCAATGTGGACAGATTGCAGGGATTATGGCATTAAAAGAGATAAAAGTCAAGAAATGAGGATTAGTTAAAAGAATAGGATGACTAGAACAAGAGACAGGCTTTCAGTTGTACTATCACTGAACTAGAAGATTAAGATTGATAGAAACATCAGCTACTGATAGATACAGATACGTGTGTGCGTGTGTGTGTGTGTGTTTGTTTTTGTGTGCTTGTGTGGACCAACCCTTGATGTCACACCTTTCTTGTGAGGACATATTGCCTGGTCTTTACAACAGAAAATGCTAGGATGATCTTTGTATCTGTGTCTGTGTGCGTATGCGTGTGTGTGTGTGTGCGTGTGTGTGCACATGTACAGTATATGCACATGTTTTGCCTAGTCATCCTCCTGTGACAGTGACAGCTTGTAAAAGTTATCTACAGGCACAGAATACATTGTATGTTGATATCAGTGTTGCCCAAACTGACCAGTGTCCTCCTGGCTTTCATAAGGGTCACAGTGATTCCATCCACAGTGACGTAGAGTTTTCTCAGGTAAGAGACTCCAGACACTCCCCTCTCCTCATTCTTCCCCTCCACTGAGAACCAAGGACCTGTACAGGGAGCACAAGACCAAACATGACCAAACACGTTAGGTTGTGGCATTTAACCTTTCATGTATGACTTATTAAATCACATAGTCCTATTGTTTTCCTTTTTCTGTTTTCACTCTTACACAAGTAGAAAATCACACCAATATCATTATCCTCCAATATATGGTATTTTGAGTTGATGTCAATGCATCAGTGGTATAAAAAGCGATTTAAGAATAACTGTTCAAAGCTTTTATTCTCAGACAACCAAACAGATAAAACACTTTTTTACCTAGATATTAATAATACCTACCTAAAATACATCTGTCCACTCCAGTGAATGTTTTGTGCCAAGAGGGTATATTCTGCCTATTGGAACTACTATTTAGATAAAGTCTTCTAAGTATCTAACATACAACTATATGCTGTATATAATACAACTATTCAAGTGTCAAATTATATCGAAATCATAAATTAAACATGTAAAATAGATGGATCAAGATTGGCACACTGTAATGGAGTGAAAAATGGACAAGAAAATATCTGTCCACAGTTTAAAAAGACAAAAAAGAAAAGAAAAAAGAAAGAAAGACAGAGATGCGTTCCTTTATCCAAGTTGTTGAAGATGAAGTAGTTCTAGTTCAGGTGAAAGGGAATAAAGGGCGCATATCTTAATGTCTGAACCTGTACCTGTGTTGTTCTTGCAGGTTCTGGCCAGTGTGTAGGTACATGTTCCCATGAAGGTGTAGAACTTATCGTCAAATGTGGTGTAGTGAGGATCTCCAGACACCACACAGTCCTGAGAGCCTGAGAAAGAGAGACAAGCAGCCTGAACAACCCTAGAACATCAGACTACAACAGAACCGAACTCACAGTCCGAGGCTTTGGTAACAATGGCTACTGCTTTCTTAAACCATGAACTCTCAACAAAGCAAGGACTGAATAAGGGTTCAGTTCTCCTCTGCTTTTGGCTTTAGGTGGCATTTCATGAGAGCTACACATTCGGCTGACAGAACTTGAGATTACTTCAGTTCTAAGAATAAGATTAAAGAAATGGTGTCAGGAAGATTCAAAGATATTTAGGGAATATGTGGCACCATTTAAAAGGGAAATAAACAGGTTTTCCTACAGTATAAGATTTATTGCCAAGAGGCATTGTGGCAACAAAGAAATCACACACATTTCATTACTTTTTGAGCTATGTTTTGTTGCTGAGAATAACATTTTCTCTGCAACTGTGCATCAGAGCAACTTCACAACTGGAGGGGGTACTGCTGGAGACTCAAAAAAGTGCAGTTTGAGTGTGAAGTTTTTTGGCACGCAACACTTTTAAACTTTGAATAAATAAGCTCACAATGAACCGATGAACTCACATTGCAGGGGCTGTTTGATATAAACACTGTCACATCACAGCAGGGTGAGGGTTAGGGGTTAGGGTTCAGGGTTATTGGAGCTACTGACTGGCTGAGTGGGACAATAGGCACTTGCCCTCAAAGTGTAAACATAATCATCCATGTAATCTAGAGGGAAAAGCTATTTGAGTGCAAAGGGTAGTGTGCAGAGGGCAAAGACTTATTCATTTACTTGATCACTATGTGCCACAAATGTATTTGCAGGTCATTTTGAATGTATTAATTAAGATGGTTTTGGATCTACCTCTCAAAACATCTGCTAAAATGTGGCAATGGGATTACATTCTACCACACCCTGACTGTAAGTACCAAATAATTCATATTGAGTTCAGTTCGACATAGCTAGAAGTAGAAACATTGTTAACTTACTGGAGGGATAACATCCCAGGTCTCCATCCTGGACTTTACACTCGTGCATTGGAGGGCATTCAGAGGCCACACAGGTAACGAATGGAGCATCACATCTACATTTCAGCTTACAGTCCTCTACATAGAACTCCTCTCCAGGCTGGCACACACATGACACACACATTTGAAGTAAGTTAGCAGGAGGTAGCGTTAATTTAATTAAATCATGACAATGTAAAAAATGTGCTGAGAAATGTACAAAGACAGGACACACACACATACAAACACAGACACAGCTGAACTCAAAACGTCTGTCCTCGTAGGGAGGACTACACAAAATGTCTTCACTGTTGTTAAAAACTAAATATGGTCCCCCACAAACAGCGCACCCCCCATAATACCTCATAATACTGGCCATTGGTGTGTCTGCAGCCACACGAACTCTTCTTGACACATTGGCCAGCACTTAGGACGTAGCCGGGGTCACACACACAGGCCTCTGAGCAGGGCCCACTGCAGGAGGGAGGTTTTCCAGAACATGTCTCCTGACAGGCGTCTGCACAGGGCTCATAGTGGCTGTTGGGGGGACAGCTCAGAGCTAGAGGGTGGATGGGAGGCTGAAGTCAGTGATAATATACACAAAGTGGTACACAGTATGCTAAGACCTGGGCCTGTATTTATCCAGTGTCGTAAAGTTTCTCTTAAATCTAGGATGGAGGACACTATTACCTCAGGGTCTCTTATAAAGCTTCCTAAATCGAATTTAAACGGGAAAAGAATGACTGCGAGATAGGACATTGTCATTTTAAGAGACTAAGAACCGACCAAGACAGAAAAAGTAATTGTTGCTGTAGATTGTAAGCACTTGACACAAATTGGCTGAAAGCTGCATCACCAAATGTTTTAGTTCTGCTTTGTGGAACAGCTAAAAGAGACAAGCTGGAGGATCTGTGGTGCCCTCCTGGCTCAAAAACTAAAAGCATCTTTGAGCTGTAGTCAGGTGGATTGGGTTTCCTCTGCTGCCTGCACAGTGCCAAAGTGGAAAAATCATTTGTTTAGTTTTTTTTGTAACAATCTTGTTAGCAGTGAGCTTATTGTCATCAAGAGCTCCCAAGACATGTCCTCATGAAATATCTTCATCCTGATGACTCAAAACAATCTGGTACGCTTCTCACTTTTGGCTTTTTACTCCAAATTTATGTCACAAAATGTTTGTTAATTTGACAAAGCTGATTAAAACCGGCCGATATCAAATAAGAAACCTTAACCCTACATTCCTCCATCCACCTATCATTTCTCTATCTTGTTCACCCAACACTCACGGCAGAAGGTGTCATTCCTCCAGGGTCCAATGTTGACCCCACGGTCCTGGCATTCATTGACGTAGGCTTCGATGGCTTCACAGAGAGATAGGCTTGGCTCCATCCAGCTCGCAGAGATCAAACACACAGTCCTTGAAGTAGTTCTGACGACACACACACAGAAAATTTGAGTAAAAGAGAAATGAAAACCTACCAATGTGCATTAGTCATACCTACAATGTGTACAAAAGCTTGAACCATGCACACAATACTAAAAAACCTACATATCTATATATTTTTCAGAATTGGCAGATAAGCAGTTCCAAAAAAACAACTTTGGCCAAAACTCAGTTGTGACTTTCTACAAGGATGGAAGAAAGAAAAAGGAAAGTGTCACTTGCTTTAGTACTTGACTGACTTACATTGGGGTTGACCCTGGGGTGGCACGCAGCAAAGGGACCATTTTTGTCCAGCAGGAGGCCGCAGTATCCAGAGCTCTCATACTGTTGCTGCTCTTCTTCATCACAGTCAGGGATGGTGGTGTTGGGCTTTTTGTTACACCTGTCAACACAGACAGTCATTTAAAGAAGCTGCATGTGATAGTAAGCTTTTGTCACTAGTAATTACAATGAGGAATAAAAAATAAAAATAAAAGAGAACATCATTAGAGTATTAAAGCTGGGGTTAGTCTCTTAAAATCCCAACAGCAATCAATAAATCAAGTGCTCTGACAAATGCAAATGCAAATTTAGTATCTGTGGCCGTTGCAGGCTTCTAGTAAGCTCATCCAGTTTTTTAAGGTCGGCCCGGTTTGAAAAGACGGACGCACTAGACAGCCTGTCTGGCAGACAGAGAGGTTACCTGTACTGTCTACCTAAGTACCTGCTTGCCTGCACACATTCTGAGTACACGCCAGTGCACTCATTGCACAGAATGGGAGTCTTCCACAAGGCTACACTGATGTGTTGCTAAAGCTACAGTATTGAACTAATGGCACAAGAATGACAGAAAAAGTGCAGCCGAAATGTCCCCAATACTAACATACTAGCAAGACAGCGGTGACTACTAACAATACCATTTTGTTGTTTAGTTTCATTACAACAAATGATAAATTAGGTGTCTTCTTGCATGTGAGTGAGAAATGAGGTAACTAAATATGGTTAGCGATAACAACAATGTGCTGCGTTAAAAGCACGAGAGTACAGACGCTGAGCCCCATAAAAGGGCTGTGGTGGCAGTCACTCTTTCAGTGGCTAATGTATGTACAAAGCACACAGCCCTTGAGCCAAAGACCAGAGCCGTGCCATCAGCAACACACTGCTTTAGAGGCTAATGTTAGCATGAAACAAAGCCCCCGAGCCGAAGAACAGAGCTGCTATGGCAGCATCAGCCTCCTTCAGAAACGTTAGTTAGAACAAAGCGCACAGATATAGCAGTTAGTAACTGTCGCGGCAGGTTTTTTTAAGACCGAGATGCGTTTGTGACGTCTATTGTTGCTAGTGTTTGATGTCTCAAAAAGCTAAAAGAGATTGTGGAACATAGCGAACTAGCAGCTAACACATCTCCCAGCTGGCCAGCAAGAGCGACAGGGCAGTCAGTGTAACAATTGCACAATAAGAGCACATTCATGTTTTTTGGAGGAGTGACAATAGAGGTTGTCTGGAGGGAGGTGGTGGGATTTTATCGGTTTGATACTTTTAAAATTTAGCTTGCTCTTGCTGGTATCTACAATCTTACCAACCCCAGCTTCAATCTAAAACATTTTCAAGCTCAGCTCAGTATTGTGAACTGATTTGTTACTGATATGTCGTGTTTAACTGATATGTTACATGTTGGGCGAACTGAACCTTTACATTAATTGTGATGTATGGAGATACAGAAATCGTGAGCTGTTAGTGAGAATAAAGGCTTAAAGTGTATGTGTGGGTGTCCTAAATATTAATGTTTGCTACTCACTCTGGGTCCGTGTTCCAGCTGTGTCCAAACTCATTGGCATTGTTGGTCAATGACCCATCTGGTTTGCGGAAATCGTCTTTAGTGTCTCCATCATAATCTCCACATAGTCCACACAGCTTGTTTTGATAGCTGCAGATTACAGAATAAAAATCCGTAGGATAGACAGGATGTGGAAAGAGAAGCAACAACTCAGTAAGAGCTACATCTTCTAAATTTTGTGAATTTGTTAAAAAACGTCCATTAAAAAAAGGATGGAGTGTGTGGTTGGGGTAAGAAGGCATATCAGCATCTTTTCAGTCTTTACTTACTCTTTGATCACTTTGATGTCCATGAAGTGGTTTCCGTCATAGCGAACAGTTACACCAAAGCTCATGGACACAGTGTAGTGCTTTCCTGACTTGAACACAGAGACATCAGGGGCTGGACTCACTGGAAGGTTAACGGTGGTCCCATTCACCTGTATGGAGAAAGCAGAATAACATAATGACTGACTACAGAGGAAAAAGTTAGTTATTAAAAGTCTATGAAGTATGGAATCTCACACTCACACTTACAATGCATTAGGAACCTAAAAGGTGCATGTTAAACATCTTTGTTAGTTCCTTCCCTCTTGTCTTACCTGCACAGTGCCACCTTTGAGGATGGAGATCTTCACCATATTTACATATACATGTACGGCCTTCACATAGGAGATGGTGGGCCTGTTGAAGCGATTTTCATTGTCCGCATGGACCTCAAAGTATGGCAAAGTTGTTTCATTGCATGGTCCAGACATCAAATAACTGCAGTTACCCATGAAGTTGTACTTGCGTTTGTCAAAGGTGGTGTAGTGGGGATCACCGGATGCTATGCATGTGGATGTACCTACAGGAATGAGAAATAAGATTCTGTATGTTAGCATTTTAATTTGTGTGGAATATTTTAAGTTAAACAGTTAAATATTAGCCCTAAATAACCCTATCTGGACAGAAAATACAAAAATGGTGCACACCACACCAAAGGGCCTTATAAATGTACTTTATAACAGCAATGGCCAAACGATTCATTTGCGACTGTGTCGTTTGACTACGCTCTCAAAGATCAACACTGTTAATACAATGTAATCTAAAAGGTAAATATATGTAAAATGAACTGCTCATGAGATCATTAAATAGCATCTAAAACACCATGCACCCCCCCCATACCCTTCAGATGTTGAGAATGTCAGAAAGCAATTGGACAAGCACACCCACTTTATGCAATGACTGGCCAGGAGTACAGAGATTGGAAAAAGGACAGGATTTGCCCCTCTCTGTCAAACTCTCCACTCATCTCATAACTTACGTGTATGACTTGGCTTTGTGTGTATGACTATAAATGTTTACAAGGAATTCTGTGCCAAATGTGTGCACCCTAATTGTACGATCATGCCATCTTGCTAAATTTGAGTTTGGCCATTTGCAACAGTTCTAAACGCTTTTGCCTCCCGATGTGGTTGGAGCAAACTACTGTAGTTTGAACTACATCATTTCGAGTTGCTAGCAGCAGTTCCAGTACCAATTCCTTGACAATTTACAAGACATTATTACCTTTAGGATAGCAGCCGGCAACACCATTAATCTCGCGACACTCTTCAGTAGGGTCGCAGGAGTTATCAACACATTCCAAAGTGTAGTTCCCTTGACAGCGACACAGCTTTGAGCAGCCATCTCCAAATACAATCTCACCAGGCTGTAACAAAATTTAACCAAGGATCAATGCTAGGAGGGCCATGTCATTATTACTATGTATTACAATCTTGTAATATACTGTCTTGCCATTGTTTCTTTGTACTGAGCAGGAATTTATGCAAATGTAAATATCAAACTAAATATCAACTAGGACATCTGACCTCATAATAATTATTCTGGTCATCCAAACAGCCGCATTTCTCCAGCGGCACACAGTGTCGTCCCTTGAAGACAAACCCTGGTTTGCAGAAACAGCCACTGATACACGAGCCAGAACAGTTGGTGGAGGGTTCCATGCAGGTGGGGATACAAGCTGGACCACAGTCTATATACTCTGCATTCGGAGGACAAGGGTCTGTACAGCAGAAAGGAAAAGGAATAACAATAATGGTGATCATTGTTATTGTTGTTATCCATAATGATAGCAATAATATTGATGATGATAATAAAGAAAGAAAGAAAGAAAGAAAGAAAGAAAGAAAGAAAGAAAGAAAGAAAGAACGACCTACCTGTATCCAGTAATATTCTGATCAATATTCTGACATTCCCCATATGAGCACAGTGTAAGCTGATATAATGAAGGCCATTAAACTCACACACAAGACTCATCTAAAACAAGACCCGTGGGTGTGTTTGTGTTTGTGTGTGTGTATGTGTATGTGTGGTTAAAATACCTAGAGGGTGACACTCATATTCTCCATCGTGTAGCTCGCAGCTTTCAGTTGTTGGTTTACAGCTGCTGTTGTGACACTGGATCAAACCTCCATCTTGACACACACACTTCTGCTCACAACCCTCCAAGTACCAGTCATCACCCACCTGACGATTACACACAAACACACATACGCAAACACAAAATGCAAATAATGAATTGTACAGATAGATACAATACAATCAGTGAAATCTAAATGCATCAAGCTTCCATAAAAATGTCATTGTTCAGGTGAGATGAATTCACAGCCCATTAGTCTACTCAGGACATGACTCCCAACTGTTGGAAAGCTCTAACAAATACGACATTTCAAAGGTCAAAACTGACAGTTTTGGACAAAAGCTTCTTTTTTCTAATTATTGGGACCTGGTTTAAGACTAGAGACAGCTGCCCCCTAATAGAGTTTTGTCCTTCTATCTACCAGACCCTTCATCTCCTTAGGCTTCCAGGTTGTGGTGGTGGTATTGCAATCAAATTACATGGGGTACTTTTCACCAATTTGAATTGCTTTCTTTCAAAATTGAGGACAGTGTCCCTGTGTGTTTGATGGTGGTTTACTGCTCGTCGAAATCCCTGTCATGGCCTTTTGAATCAACTCCCCAGTCTGCTTATGTCAGTGGATCTAAAATAATATGGAGTTATAATGGCTGGTGATTTTAAAATACATGTAGATAATCCAACCAACCAACTTTTTAAACAATACTAATTCTTTAAGCTTCGTTCAACATGTATCAGGCTCAACACATGAATATGGTCACACTCTAGATCTTGTTTTTACCCTTGCTGTCATTTAACTCTTTCCCTATGTTAGATTTTATCTTAGACCACAAATGATTAACCTGCTTCAGTCTACCACTCTACCACAGAAAGGCAACATCCACTCATGATTCCTTAATGCCCAATGTGCTGCCAGATATTCTGCTTGTTTCTCCTACAGCTATTCCCCTCCACCACTCTCCGATAATATGTTCGAACTTGTAAACTGGTTCAACAATCTATGTATCTCTGCATTGGACAACATTGCCCCTTGGTCGACCAGATCCTTTTCTTCTCACAACCATCACCCCTGGATCAGAGATGACATTCGTCAACTCAAAGGGGAAATTAGAGGACTGGCATACAGGTGGAAGAAATTCCAACTCTCACCTACCTTCTGTTTGAAAGTAAGGCTTTCCCTGCTCAATCAAAACATCAAAGCGGTGAAAACTGCCACTTTACAATGTGGTGTTCCACAGGGCTCTATCCTGGGTCCCTTACTTTTCTCCATATACATGCTTGATACATACATGATTCACTCAGTATAATTGTTTCTCCCACCACATTTATGCAGATGACTTGCAGTTGTATCTCTCTGTCAATCTTAAGTAGGCAGTCTCAAGTAGGCTGTACAAGTACTGTCATAATATTATTATTATTATTATTAGTAGTAGTAGTAGTAGTAGTAGTAGTAGTAGTAGTAGTAGTAGTAGTAGTAGTAGTAGTAGTAGTAGTCGTCGTAGTAGTAGTCGTAGTATGTTACATTATTTGTGCCTGATAGTGCTCTTGGTGTGATCATGTTATGTAATATATCCAGAACTCTAAATGAGGTTTCATTTTGTGTCCTGACTTAAACCTCATGGCCCAGCGAGCATGAGATAAGTACGTTTCTTTCTTCAGGATAAATGGAATGTGATTAAAGTCACTTGGAGGTTGTTCCCACTCACAGGGTGATAGGATCCACTTGTGTCCACACAGCCACAGTCTTTCAGTTCCACACACTTGTCATTGCTGAGGATGAAGCCTGGGTTGCACTCACAACCCTCCACACACACGTCTTCACAGCCTGGTTGTCCGACCACTCCCAGACACGTCTCTGGACACGAGCTCACACATAGAGAGTATGAGCTGTTGGGAGGACAGGTCAGGGCTGTGTGGAGAAACAAAGGGGGGACGGTTTAAGGGTAAGATAAAGGGATTAGTGAAGGGGCAATGTACAGGAGAGTAAAATAGACACAGGGATCAATAAATAGGGAAAATAAACATTAGTTGCAGACCTTGTTTGATGCTTAGCAGTTCTGACAATGTAAAAGGTAAAACTGTAGTATTGTCACGCCAAGATGTTCCCAATGAAAGTCAATGCTGTTGAAGTTTAGCATGAACTGTTTAGCTTCGCCAAAGTATAGCCTAAGAAGATGGCTCCTGTTAGAAGGATATCCTGTACCCCAATCAGAAACAGAGAAGATGATCCTCTTTGGAAAAAAGACAGTTTGTCATGTTTTAACACTGAAGACTTACGGCAGAAGTCTGGAGTCCTCCACTGGTGGACTTTGGCTCCAGCACTTAGGCAAGCATCAGTGTAGGCCTGGAGCTGATCACACAGTACATGCTGCTGGCCATTGTACCGACACATGTCATATACGCAGCTCTGGAAGAATGGAGTGGGATCCACCACATTGATACACTCCCTGGAACAGAGAAAACACTCACATCATCAGATTGGTGAGGAGAAGGCAGATGGTCCAACCAACACACTCAAAAGATCAGTAAAGGGGTCTCATGCAATTAAGGTCCCTGGTTGGATTCGGTTTAAAGGTTTCATTCTTTTGCTCCAGTTTGTTGTGTGCTAAACTGGGGTCCTTAATGTACTGAAATGCAATATGATATACAATATTGTTAGCAGTTATTAGGTAGACTTGTTTGTTACTGCTGACCACTGCTCCACTATGTTTACTTATGTCTCAAAGTCTCATGACAACATAAAAAAAAAATCACAAACGTGACCTGGATTTATCGAGTCAGTAAAAAAAAGAAACGCTTGCAACACCTGCCTTGTTGGAAGGGCTAACAAAAAAGGGCTTGCTCATGGAGGAAATGTTGGGTCTCTGTCAATAGATTAAATAAAGACTGGTCGAGACCTACTCCAACTAGAAAATGGAAGATTTAAAGCAGATTGTCGATCCATAATTGTGGACTGCTGAGGGACACCATTTTGTATATCAGGAAGGCTAGAAAATGGACAATCAATTTGGACCATCCATGTTAATGTTCAGTGTGTTTCAAGCTATCATATTTTTATGAACAGATTGCAAACGCCCCCCAATGTAGTACCAATTGATTTCACAGGGCCAAATCTTTGAGTAGCTAATAAAATACCTTCTAATAATTAAAACTAAATGTTTTTTTCAACATTTTTATTATTTATTTATTTATTTATTTAAACTGTTAATGGGGCACTCCACAGACAAAATCCCAGATCATGCCATGGTGTCATCGAAGATTTCTCAGCTCGGGCTTGGAGAGTACAAATTCATAACAGGAAGCGTGTGGTACAAACCACAGGAGTGGACTTTGTCAATTTATCAATTTGGCCATTAAAAAAAATTCTCACCTGAAGGGTCCTGCAGGGTCTTTGATTTTGCCACATTTTTCTGGTTTCACCACCTCAGCCTCAAGATTGGGGTCACAGTCTGGGTCAGGCTTGGTGCCTGGGGTACACCTGATCAATAAAGACACAACAACAGGGTAACGACAGGGTCACACTCCATTTCACAAATCAACACAATTTCAATTTCATTTATCCTCAAGAATTATGTCGAGAAAAATTTAGATACTGAGCAGATATCTAATTGCAATAAATTTGTGTCTCAATTCTGAGTGCAGCAATGAGGTGTTTTGAGCACAGAATAATCTCTGACATTTGTTAATTTAGAATTATTTGTTCTTTGCACATTATAAATCATTTCACTAAATGATGTCAGGAAACATATTCCTTGTGTGAAAAATGTCCCATTGGGAACTCAGAATGGGGACACAAGTGTAAATCCATACATTGCATAGTTTATATAATGTACATGTTGTTGCCATTCCTAAGTAACTGTTGCAATTCTAACTGAATGCATGTACAGATTATAGACTCCATCCATGAGCCTTATCACATATAACTAAATTACATGCGGGAATTTCCAGGAAAGTTTGAAGTAAATCCGCAAATTCTCAGATTACGGCACAAAGATGAATGCATGTGAACTCACGTGTCATCCTCATCCTCTTCTGTCTGCCAGCTGTTGCAGAAGTCATTGACATTTCCTACCAGAGTACCATCTGGTTTGGTGAAGTCATTGTTGGGAGACCCATCATAGTCACCACAGAGACCACACATCTGGTCATAGTAGGAGCTGAAGGGACAAAGACAAAAACAAAGAAGATGAAGACTTAAAAGAATATAAGGATGGGCCCATGAATGTAATTCAGGAAACAACCTGACAGAACAATGTAAGATGAAAAAAGGATTGTTGGGATGATCATTAAAGCCATGATAAGGCCAAAAAATACATTAAAAAAAGCCAATCTAAATGACCTCAGAATAATAGTTTGTACAGATGTCTGATGAGTGATTTCCTAGGAAGTTTTCACATGAATATACCTGTTGTATCAACCTACCTGTTGTATATTATTTTTATTTTTCTATACACACACAAACACACACATAGTTGTATTTATTATTTGGTAACAAATTTCCACATAAAAAAGAGAATGCACATAAGCATTCACTGACACATGTAAGTAACTGTTTGTTTCTTGTAGGCCGGAGCCATATTTCCAACCTCTATACTGACCTGGGAACTGAGATCTGGGCATAATGGTTTCCATCCCAGCGCACCCGAAGACCGAAGGTCGTCTGCAGCGTGATGTACTGACCAGCAAGACTGATGGATATGAGCGGAGAGGGGGAGTGAGGGAGGGCCACCCGCAATCCATTCACCTGCCAGAGGGAAGGACAAGAAAGAGAACATAAAGATGATGTGAGACAGAAGCTACTGGGTATGACAAATGATATATACTGTACTTTGTGCTTATAGCACATCAGGAACCCTAAGTGAAGGCTGAATTCCCTGATGGGTGTGCTCCAACCCATGAGTACTGTGTAGTCATGTACGAATGTCGTAATGACTACTGAGTAGTCAAGGGTCGGAATGTCAACATGTTTAATGGTGTTGTGGCTTGTGTAATCCTATAACAAGATGGTTTCTAGTTGTTAAATAGTTTCAGCTTTTGAACACTTTTCCAGTTTGATGCATCAGAGATCAGAAGATTGATGAATAAACCCAGCGCACAAGGATTTAGATCTCCTGCTTTCTATCTTTTGGGGATGAGAGTGCATTGACACTGAGAAAACCTGCCTAATCTGTGTGCATATCAAACAAGTATGGGAAATGCTGAGGAGGACCAATGTGGACAGATTGCAGGGATTATGGCATTAAAAGAGATAAAAGTCAAGAAATGAGGATTAGTTAAAAGAATAGGATGACTAGAACAAGAGACAGGCTTTCAGTTGTACTATCACTGAACTAGAAGATTGATAGAAACATCAGCTACTGATAGATACAGATACTGTGTGTGTGTGTGTGTGTGTGTGTTTGTTTTTGTGTGCTTGTGTGGACCAACCCTTGATGTCACACCTTTCTTGTGAGGACATATTGCCTGGTCTTTACAACAAAAATGCTAGGATGATCTTTGTATCTCTCTCTATCTGTGTGTTTGTCTGTGTGGCACATGTACAGTATATGCACATGTTTTGCCTAGTCATCCTCCTGTGACAGTGACAGCTTGTAAAAGTTATCTACAGGCACAGAATACATTGTATGTTGATATCAGTGTTGCCCAAACTGACCAGTGTCCTCCTGGCTTTCATAAGGGTCACAGTGATTCCATCCACAGTGACGTAGAGTTTTCTCAGGTAAGAGACTCCAGACACTCCCCTCTCCTCATTCTTCCCCTCCACTGAGAACCAAGGACCTGTACAGGGAGCACAAGACCAAACATGACCAAACACGTTAGGTTGTGGCATTTAACCTTTCATGTATGACTTATTAAATCACATAGTCCTATTGTTTTCCTTTTTTCTGTTTTCACTCTTACACAAGTAGAAAATCACACCAATATCATTATCCTCCAATATATGGTATTTTGAGTTATGTCAATGCATCAGTGGTATAAAAAGCGATTTAAGAATAACTGTTCAAAGCTTTTATTCTCAGACAACCAAACAGATAAAACACTTTTTTACCTAGATATTAATAATACCTACCTAAAATACATCTGTCCACTCCAGTGAATGTTTTGTGCCAAAGGGTATATTCTGCCTACTGGAACTACTATTTAGATAAAGTCTTCTAAGTATCTAATATTGCTGTTTAATACAACTATTCAAGTGTAAATTATATCGAAATCATAAATTAAACATGTAAAATAGATGGATCAAGATTGGCACACTGTAATGGAGTGAAAAAAGGACAAGAAAATATCTGTCCACAGTTTAAAAAGACAAAAAAGAAAAAGAAAAAAGAAAGAAAGACAGAGATGCGTTCCTTTATCCAAGTTGTTGAAGATGAAGTAGTTCAGTTCAGGTGAAAGGGAATAAAGGGCGCATATCTTAATGTCTGAACCTGTACCTGTGTTGTTCTTGCAGGTTCTGGCCAGTGTGTAGGTACATGTTCCCATGAAGGTGTAGAACTTATCGTCAAATGTGGTGTAGTGAGGATCTCCAGACACCACACAGTCCTGAGAGCCTGAGAAAGAGAGACAAGCAGCCTGAACAACCCTGGAACATCAGACTACAACAGAACCGAACTCACAGTCCGAGGCTTTGGTAACAATGGCTACTACTTTCTTAAACCATAAACCCTCAACAAAGCAAGGACTGAATAAGGGTTTAGTTCTCTTCTGCTTTTGGTTTTAGGTGGCATTTCATGAGAGCTACACATTCGGCTGACAGAACTTGAGATTACTTCAGTTCTAAGAATAAAATTAAAGCAATAGTGTCAGGAAGATTCAAAGATACTTAGGGAATATGTGGCACAATTTACAAGGGAAATAAACAGGATTTCCTACAATTTATTATTGCCAAGAGGCATTGTGACAACAAAGAAATCACACACATTTCATTACTTTTTGAGCTATGTTTTGTTGCTGAGAATAACATTTTCTCTGCAATTGTGCATCAGGGGAACTTCACAACTGGAGGGGGTACTGCTGGAGACTCTGAGCACACTTTGATATAAACACTGTCACATCACAGCAGGGTGAGGGTTAGGGGGTTAGGGTTCAGGGTTATTGGAGTACTGACTGGCTGAGTAGGACAAAGGTACTTGCCCTCAAATGTAAACATAATCATCCATGTAATCGAAAGGGAAAAGCTATTTGAGTGCAAAGGGGAGTGTGCAGAAAAGTGATCACTATGTGCCACAATGTATTTGCAGGTCATTTTGAATGTATTAAAAAAGATGGCTTTGGATCTACATCTCAAAACATCTTTGAGTCCACTTACCACATGACTAGTAGTAGAAACATTGTTAACTTACTGGTGGGATAACATCCCAGGTCTCCATCCTGGACTTTACACTCGTGCATTGGAGGGCATTCAGAGGCCACACAGGTAACGAATGGAGCATCACATCTACATTTCAGCTTACAGTCCTCTACATAGAACTCCTCTCCAGGCTGGCACACACATGACACACAAATTTGAAGTAAGTTAGCAGGAGGTAGCGTTAATTTAAATAAATCATGACAATGTAAAAAATGTGCTGAGAAATGTACAAAGACAGGACACACACACATACAAACACAGACACAACTGAACTCAAAAAGTCTGTCCTCGTAGTGAGGACAACACAAAATGTCTTCACTGTGGTTAAAAACTAAATATGGTCCCCCACAAACAGCGCACCCCCCATAATACCTCATAATACTGGCCATTGGTGTGTCTGCAGCCACACGAACTCTTCTTGACACATTGGCCAGCACTTAAGACGTAGCCGGGGTCACACACACAGGCCTCTGAGCAGGGCCCACTGCAGGAGGGAGGTTGTCCAGAACATGTCTCCTGACAGGCGTCTGCACAGGGCTCATAGTGGCTGTTGGGGGGACAGCTCAGAGCTAGAGGGTGGATGGGAGGCTGAAGTCAGTGATAATATACGCAAAGAGGTATACGGTATACTGAGACCTTGTGTCATAAAGTTTCTCTTAGTAAATCTAGGATGGAGGGCACTATTACCTCAGGGTCTCTTATGAAGCTTCCTAAATCGAATTTAAGCGGGAAAAGAATGACTGCGAGATAGGACATTGTCATTTTAAGAGACTAAGAACCGCCAAGACAGAAAAAGTAATTGTTGTTGTAGATTGTAAACACTTGACATAAATTGGCTGAAAGCTACATCACCAAATGTTTTAGTTCTGCTTTGTGGAACAGCTAAAAGAGACAAGCTGGAGGATCTGTGGTGCCCTCCTGGCTCAAAAACTAAAGGCATCTTTGAGCTGTAGTTGTGCATTGGGTTTCCTCTGCTGCCTGCACAGTGCAAAAATCATTTGTTTATTTTTTTTTGTAACAATCTTGTTAGCAGTGAGCTTATTGTCATCAAGAGCTCCCAAGACATTTGTCCTCATGAAATATCTTCATCCTGATGACTCCAAACAATCTGGTATGCTCCTTACTTTTGGATTTTTACTCCAAATTTATGTCACAAAATGTTTGTTAATTTGACAAAGCTGATTAAAACCGGCCCAGATCAAATAAGAAACCTTAACCCTACATTCCTCCATCCACCTATCATTTCTCTATCTTGTTCACCCAACACTCACGGCAGAAGGTGTCATTCCTCCAGGGTCCAATGTTGACCCCACGGTCCTGGCATTCATTGACGTAGGCTTCGATGGCTTCACAGAGAGAAGGCTTGGCTCCATCCAGCTCGCAGAGATCAAACACACAGTCCTTGAAGTAATTCTGACGACACACACACAGAAAATTTGAGTAAAAAAGAAATGAAAACCTACCAATGTGCATTAGTCATACCTACAATGTGTACAAAAGCTTGAACCATGCACACAATACTGAAAAACCTCGTAGCTCATGTATTTAGAGTTCAGACAGCTATAGTTTCAGGAAACGTGAGATGGTTGAAAAACTGTAAGGCCGATAGTTACTCATGGTGCACCATTGGGGTTTGGTGCGTGTCAATTATTAATAAGCACAGTCTATCAAGACTATTTGTGGCAGGGAATCTACATATCTATATATTTTTCAGAATTGGCAGATAAGCAGTTCCACAAAACCAACTTTGACTAAAACTCAGTTGTGACTTTCTACAAGGATGGAAGAAAGAAAAAGGAAAGTGTCACTTGCTTTAGTACTTGATTGACTTACATTGGGGTTGACCCTGGGGTGGCACGCAGCAAAGGGACCATTTTTGTCTAGCAGGATGCCGCAGTATCCAGAGCTCTCATACTGTTGCTGCTCTTCTTCATCACAGTCAGGGATGGTGGTGTTGGGCTTTTTATTACACCTGTCAACACAGACAGTCATTGAAAGAAGCTGCATGTGATAGTAAGCTTTTGTCACTAGTAATTACAATGAGGAATAAAAAATATAACTTAAAGAGAACATCATTAGAGTATTAAAGCTGGGGTTAGTCTCTTAAAATCCCAACAGCAATCAATAAATCAAGTGCTCTGACAAATGCAAATGCAAATTTAGTATCTGTGGCCGTTGCAGGCTTCTAGTAAGCCCATCCAGTTTTTTAAGGTCGGCCCGGTTTGAAAAGACGGACACACTGGACAGCCTGTCTGGCAGACAGAGAGGTTACCTGTACTGTCTACCTAAGTACCTGCTTGCCTGCACACATTCAGAGTACACGCCAGTGCACTCATTGCACAGAATGGGAGTCTTCCACAAGGCTACACTGATGTGTTGCTAAAGCTACAGTATTGAACTAATGGCACAAGAATGACAGAAAAAGTGCAGCCGAAATGTTCCCAATACTAACATGCTAGCAAGACAGCGGTGACTACTAACAATAGCTGTTTGTTCTTTAGGTTCATTACAACAAATGATAAACTAGGTGTCTTCTTGCATGTGAGTGAGAAATGAGGTAACTAAATATGGTTAGCGATAACAACAATGTGCTGAGTTAAGTGGCTAATGCGGCTAATGTATGTACAAAGCACATAGCCCTTGAGCCAAAGACCAGAACCGTGGCATCAGCAAAACACTGCTTTAGAGGCTAATGTTGGCATGAAACAAAGCCCCCGAGCCGAAGAACAGAGCTGCTATGGCAGCATCAGCCTCTTTCAGAAATGTTAGTTAGAACAAAGCGCACAGATATAGCAGTTAGTAACTGTCGTGGCAGGTTTTTTTAAGACCGAGATACGTTTGTGACGTCTATTGTTGCTAGTGTTTGAGGTCTCAAGAAGCTATGAGAAATTGTAGAACATAGCGAACTAGCAGCTAACACATCTCCCAGCTGGCCAGCAAGAGCTACAGGGCAGTCGGTGTTATAACGGCACAATAAGAGCACATTCATGTTTTTTGGAGGAGTGACAATAGAGGTTGTCTGGAGGGAGGTGGTGGGATTTTATCAGTTGGATACTTTTAAAATTTAGCTCGCTCTTGCTGGTCTCTACAATCTTACCAACCCCAGCTTCAATCTAAAACATTTTCGACCTCAGCTCAGTCTTGTGAACTGATTTTTGTTGCTGATGCTCATATTGGGCGAACTGAACTTTTACATTTATTTGGAATTATGGAGATATAGAAATCGTGAGCCGTTCGTGAGACTAAAGGCTTAAAGTGTATGTGTGGGTGTCCTAAATATTAATGTATTGCTACTCACTCTGGGTCCGTGTTCCAGCTGTGTCCAAACTCATTGGCATTGTTGGTCAATGACCCATCTGGTTTGCGGAAATCGTCTTTAGTATCCCCATCGTAATCTCCACATAGTCCACACAGCTTGTTTTGATAGCTGCAGATTGCAGAATAAAAATACGTAGGTTAGACAAGACGTCGACAGAGCAGCAACAACTCAGTAAGAGCTACATCTCCTAACTTTTGTGAGTTTGCCACTTGTTTTCATACCAGCCATGTAGTGTTTTCACTGATTATCAGAGTTAGTTTTTTGCATCATTCCAAATCGTCCATTAAAAATAGGATGCAGTGTGTGGTTGGGATAAGAAAACATATCAAGAGTCAGCATCTGTTCAGTCTTCACTTACTCTTTGATCACTTTGATGTCCATGAAGTGGTTTCCATCATAACGAACAGTTACACCAAAGCTCATGGACACAGTGTAGTGCTTTCCTGACTTGAACACAGAGACATCAGGGGCTGGACTCACTGGAAGGTTAACGTTGGTCCCATTCACCTGTATGGAGAAAGCAGTACAACATAATGACTGACTACAGAGGAAAAAGTTAGTTATTAAAAACTCTATGGAGTATTGGAATCTCACACTTAGAGTTACAATGGCATTAGGAACCTAAAAGGTGCATGTTAAACATCTTTGTTAGTTCCTTCCCTTGTCTCTTACCTGCACAGTGCCGCCTTTGAGGATGGAGATCTTCACCATATTTACATATACATGTACGGCCTTCAGATAGGAGATGGTGGGCCTGTTGAAGCGGTTTTCATTGTCCGCATGGACCTCAAAGTATGGCAAAGTTGTTTCATTGCATGGTCCAGACATCAAATAACTGCAGTTACCCATGAAGTTGTACTTGCGTTTGTCAAAGGTGGTGTAGTGGGGATCACCGGATGCTATGCATGTGGATGTACCTACAGAAATGAGAAATAAGATTCTCTATGTTAGCATTCTTTTATTTTGTGATGAATATTTTAAATTAAACAGTGAAATATTAGCCCTAAATAACTATCTCGACAGAAAATACAAAATGACGCATACCACCCTCCTGATGTGGTTGAAAGATACATACTGTAGTTAAAACTACATCATTTTGCGTTGCTAGCAGCAGTTCCAGTACCAATTCCTTGACAATTTACAAGACATTATTACCTTTAGGATAGCAGCCGGGAACACCATTAACCTCGCGACACTCTTCAGTAGGGTCGCAGGAGTTATCAACACATTCCAAAGTGTAGTTCCCTTGACAGCGACACAGCTTTGAGCAGCCATCTCCAAATACAATCTCGCCAGGCTGTAACAAAATTTAACCAAGGATCAATGCTAGGAGGGTCATGTCATTATGACTACATATTACAATCTTGTAATTTACTCTCTTGCCATTGTATCTTTGTACTGAGCAGGAATTTATGCAAATGTAAATATCAAAATGAATATCGACTAGGACATCTGACCTCATAATAATTATTCTGGTCATCCAAACAGCCGCATTTCTCCAGCGGCACACAGTGTCGTCCCTTGAAGACAAACCCTGGTTTGCAGAAACAGCCACTGATACACGAGCCAGAACAGTTGGTGGAGGGTTCCATGCAGGTGGGGATACAAGCTGGACCACAGTCTATATACTCTGCATTCGGAGGACATAGGTCTGTACAGCAGAAAGGAAAAGGAATAACAAATATTATTGTTATTGCTGTTAATCGTGATGATCGCAATGATCATAATCATAATCATAATGATGACAATGATGAAAGAAAGAAAGAAAGACCTACCTGTATGAAATAATATTCTGATCAAGCATATAAAGGGACATTCCCCATATGAGCACAGTATAAGATGGGATAAGGCCATTAAACTCATTTTTGACACAAGATTCCTCTAAAACAGGACCCCTGTGTGTGTGTGTGTGTGTGTGTGTGTGTGTGTGTGTGTGTTTAAAATACCTAGAGGGTGACATTCATATTCTCCATCGTGTAGCTCGCAGCTTTCAGTTGTTGGTTTACAACTGCTGTTGTGACACTGGATCAAACCTCCATCTTGACACACACACCTCTGCTCACAACCCTCCAAGTACCAGTCATCACCCACCTGATGATAACACACACAAACACACGTACACAAATACATAATGAATTGTACAGGTAGATACAATACAATCAGTGAAATCGAAATGCATGAAGTGTCCATCAAAATTGAATTGTGCTGGTGAGATAAATTCACAGTCCATTAGTCTATTCAGGACATATAGACTAACTCTAAACTAATGGTAAGCTCTGACAAATATGACATTTCAATGGTCAAAACCAACAGTTTTGGACAAAAGCCTATTTTTTCTACTGATTCAGACCTAGCTTAAGACTGGAGACGGCTGCCCCCGAATAGAGCTTTGTGCTCCTATATATTAGACCCTTGTTCTACTTAGGCTTCCAGGTTGTGGTGGTGGTATTGCAGTTGTACTAAAGACATGACATGTAATCAAATTACATGGAGTACTTTTAATAGCTTTGAATTACTTTCTTTCAAAATTGAGGACAATATGCCTGTGTGTTTGATAGTGGTTTACTGCTTGACCAAATCCAGTAATGCCCTTTTAAATTACCTCCCCAACTTTTTACACATTACTTATTCTTTCAACTTTGATCAACATGTATCAGGCTCAACACATAAACATTTGTACACACCTGTACAAACTTTCTGAACAGGGAATGCCAGGATTGTCCACTATCGCTATCAATGTCCACTATCAGAACAGGACGGTGAGGTGGAGTATAAAGGTACTGGATTTAGGTTAAACAGGTATTAGCTTGAGATGATGTCATTTCAAGTAAGCTGTACAAGTACTGTTATTAGTGTCATTATTATTCTCAGTATTTTTTATGAGTAGTAGTAGTTTTCTTTTTGATACTGCTTGTTGTGATCATGTTATGTAATCGATCCAGAATCCTAAATAAGGTTTAATTTAGTGTCCTGAGTTAAACTTCATGGCCCAGCCAGCATGATATAAGTCATTTCTTTCTTCAGGATAAATGGAATGTGATTAAAGTCACTTGGAGGTTGTTCCCACTCACAGGGTGATAGGATCCACTTGTGTCCACACAGCCACAGTCTTTCAGTTCCACACACTTGTCATTGCTGAGGATGAAGCCTGGGTTGCACTCACAACCCTCCACACACACGTCTTCACAGCCCGGTTGTCCGACCACTCCCAGACACGTCTCTGGACACGAGCTCACACATAGAGAGTAGGAGCTGTTGGGAGGACAGGTCAGGGCTGTGTGGGGAAACAAAGGGGGGAAGGTTTAAGGGTAAAATGAAGGGATTAGGGAAGGGCAATATACAGGAGGGTAGGATAGACACAGGGATAGATAGTGTAAAAGTTAAAATTGTCAGTTGTCGTGCTAAGATGTTCCCAATGACAGTCAACACTGTTGATGTTTAGCATGAGGTGTTTAACTTCGCCAAAGTACGGCTTAAGAAGATGGCTCCTACCCAGACCAGAAGCAGAGAAGATGATGATCCTCTTTGGAAAAAAGACGGTTTATCATGTTTAAATACTAAAGACTTACGGCAGAAGTCTGGAGTCCTCCACTGGTGGACTTTGGCTCCTGCACTCTGGCAAGCATCAGTGTAGGCCTGGAGCTGATCACACAGTACATGCTGCTGGCCATTGTACCGACACATGTCATAGACGCAGCTCTGGAAGAATGGAGTGGGATCCACCACATTGATACACTCCCTGGAACAGAGAAAACACTCATTCAGATTGCTGAGGAGAAGGCAGATGGTCCAACCACCACACTGAAAATATCAGTGAAAGAGTCTCATTCAATGAAGGTCCCTGGTTGGATTCAGTTTAAAGGTTTCATTCTTTTGCTCCAGTTTATTGTGGGCTAAACTGGGGTCTTTAATGTACTGAAATACAATATCAGACACAAGTGAAAATTAAGATAGACAGTCACAACAGTCTTATTTATTGTAGCCTTTTTATTTTAAATCCAGTAGTGAGAGCAGCTTCTCTGCTGCACTGTAAGCTTCTGGGTGGTCCATCATTGATGCTGAGCATCTTGCTCACGGAGGAAATATTGGCCATTAAAAGTCCAGTGAGAGATGCTACTGAGTTGTGTCATGGGAAATGTAGGAGTTGATGTTTTTGGTACTTGACCCATGCGACTAAAAGTGTCTCAGTTTTAGAACACAGATTTATGTATAAACAATATACAATATACAGACAATATACTGCCTAGGGTATTTACAGCCCTATTAAATATTTTAGTTATATTTCAGCAAAGAATTAATTTCTTAATATACCTGTTCAGATTTAGAAACTCTATCTCAGACAGGGGGTTTAACTCAGGACCCTCTAAACAGGATAACACCCTGTATTCCATCAGTTGGAGCATGTCAAAGATTTGAAAAAAATAGCTGTTTACTCACCTGAAGGGTCCTGCAGGGTCTTTGATTTTGCCACATTTTTCTGGTTTCACCACCTCAGCCTCAAGATTGGGGTCACAGTCTGGGTCAGGATTGGTGCCTGGGGTACACCTGATCAATAAAGACACAACAACAGGGGTAACGACACGGTCCAACTCCATTATGTCGAGAAGTATTTAGACAATGACTAGATATCTCATTGCGGACTTGGCAAAGCATTACATTTGTTTTTCAATTCTGAGTGCAGCAATGAAGGGTTTTGATCACAGAATAATCTCTGACATTCGTTAACTTAAAATTATTTGTTCTTTGCACATTATATATAATTTCACTAAATTATACAATAAATGGTCTCAGAAAACATATTCCTTGTGTGAAAAATGTCCCATTGGGAACTCAGAATTGGGACACAAGTGTGAATCCATACATTGCATAGTTTATATAATTTACGTTCTGTTGCCATTCCCATATTCTAACTAACTGAATGCATGTACAGATTATAGACTCCATCCATGAGTCTTATCTCATATAGCTAAATTACGTGCTGGAATTTCCAGGAAAGTTTGAAGGAAATCCGCACAAAGATGAATGCATGTGAACTTACGAGTCATCCTCATCCTCTTCTGTCTGCCAGCTGTTGCAGAAGTCATTGACATTTCCCACCAGAGTACCATCTGGTTTGGTGAAGTCATTGTTGGGAGACCCATCATAGTCACCACAGAGACCACACATCTGGTCATAGTAGGAGCTGAAGGGACAAAGACAAAGAAAATGAAGATAAGACTTAAAAAATATAAGGATGGGCCCATTAATGTAATTCAGGAAACAAACTGACAAAACGGAGTTATCGATGTAAGACGAAAAAAGTATTGTTGGGACGATCAATGAAGCCATGAAAAGGCCAAAAAATACATTTAAAAATGTATTATTTGGTTACAAATTTCCACATAAAAAAGAGAATGCACATAAGAATGCACCATCACATGTAAGCAACTGTTCTTTTCATGTAGGCCGGAGCCATATTTTCAACCTCTATACTGACCTGGGAACTGAGATCTGGGCGTAATGGTTTCCATCCCAGCGCACCCGGAGACCGAAGGTCGTCTGCAGTGTGATGTACTGACCGGCAAGACTGATGGATATGAGCGGAGAGGGGGAGTGAGGGAGGGCCACCCGCAATCCATTCACCTGTAAGAGGGAAGGACAAAAAAAGAGAACATAAGACGATGATGTGAGACAGAAGCTACTGGGTATGACAAATGATATATAGTGTGCTTTGGTCTTATAGCGCATCAGGAACACTAAGTGAAGGCTGAATTCCATGATGGGTGTGCTCCAACCCATGAGTACTGAGTTTTCATGTACGAATGTAGTAATGACTGCTGAGTAGTCAAGGGTCTGAATGTCAACATGTTGAAGGGTGTTGTGGCTGGTGTAATCCAATAAAAAATGGTCCCTAGTTGTTACATAGTTACAGTTCCCAATCAGTTTTCCAGTTTGATGCTTCAGAGATCAGAAGATCAATGAATAAACCCAGGGCACAAGGATTTAGATCTCCTGCTCTCTAACTTTGGGGGATGACAGTGAATTGACACTGAGGGAACCTGCCTAATCTGTGTGCAGATCAAACAAGTATAGGAATTGCAGAGGAGGACCAATGTGGACAGATTTCAGGGATTATGGCATTAAAAGAGATAAATGTCAAGAAATGAGGATTAGTTAAAAGAATAAGATGACCAGAACAAGAGACAGGCTTTCAGTTGTAATATCACTAAACTAGATGATAAAGATTGATAGAAACATCAGCTACTGATAGATACAGATACTGTGTGTGTGTGTGTGTGTGTGTGTGTGTGTTTGTTTTACTGTGTTTGTGTGGACCAACCCTTGACATCCCACCTTTCTTGTGAGGACATATTGCCTGGTCCATACAAAGAAAATGCTAGGATGATTTTTGTTTGTGTGTGTGTGTGTGTGTGTGTGTGTGTGTGTGTGTGTGTGTGTGGCACATGTACAGTATATGCACATGTTTTGCCTAGTCATCCTCCTGTGACAGTGACAACTTGTAAAAGTTATCTGCAGGCACAGAATACATTGTATGTTGATGTCAATGTTGCCCATACTGACCAGTGTCCTCCTGGCTTTCATAAGGGTCACAGTGATTCCATCCACAGTGACGTAGAGTTTTTTCAGGTAGGACACTCCAGACACTCCCCTCTCCTCATTCTTCCCCTCCACTGAGAACCAAGGACCTGTACAGGGAGCACAAAACCAAATGTAACCAAGGATATTGTGTAATTATATCAAAAATGTAATGCCAAGAAATATCTAATAACTGGCTTTCATATGTTGCAATAGCCTGATCAAATTTACATGCAGTCGGTCAGTAATCCACTTTCCAACTTCTGATACAGTCAGTGCATTTACATTGTGCAGTAACATCAGTTATCATGTAACCACATGAGAAGATTGTGTTTGGCAAAGAAATACGATTTTATAGAACTGAATTGTGCAGAAAGTTAGATGAGTAAGACTAGTTATTTCAATCTAGCATGTAACTGTAGTGCCACCATGACCTTCAGGGGATCAGATTTTACCAGATCACTTGAATATATGTGTCATCTAAATGTGTTCACAATGGTGTAAGAGTTGTGTGGCAGGTTGATAATGTTGCAAACATGTTAGGTTGTGACATTAACCCTTTCATGTATAATTTATCAAATCACATTTTTGAGTTATGTTAATGCATCAGTGGTATATAAAGTGATTTAGGATTAACTGTTCAAACCTTTTATTCTTAGACAACCAGGCCAATGAAAACCTTTTTTTACCTAGATACTAATAATGCCTGCCTAAAATAAATTCTAAACTCGTACCTGTGTTGTTCTTGCAGGTTCTGGCCAGTGTGTAGGTACATGTTCCCATGAAGCTGTAGAACTTATCGTCAAATGTGGTGTAGTGAGGATCTCCAGACACCACACAGTCCTGAGAGCCTGAGAAAGAGAGACAAGCAGCCTGAACAACCCTGGAACATCAGACTATCACAGAACTGAACTCACAGTCCGAGGCTTTGGTAAAAATTGCTACTACGTTCTTCCCTTTCAGCCCTTGACTTTATAGAGAGAAAGTTGAGTTAGCCCTCTCTATCAACGCATACTAGCTATACCTATAAAGGCATCAGCTAATTGGTGTTTCAATGTTACTAATGGTACCAATGGTACTAATAGAAAGTGCTATTTCAGAATGGGGATAGTAAACCCTTGGAACACATTTAGGTTTTTTAAAGAGATACCAATCAAAGAAAGCCACAATTGTTGATTGTATTGACTTCGCAGATCTAGTGGCACAGCCTGGAATTGGCATCAGGACTTTGGTACTGTGGTTGTTTCAAAGTATAAACATAATCATCCATGTAATCAAAAAGTAAAGGCTATTTGAAGTGCAAAGCTTAGTGTGCAGAGGGCAAAGCCTCATTTATTTACTGGAAGTGATCAGTATGTGCCACAATTTATTTGCAGGTCATTTTGAATGCATTAATAAAGATGGTTTTGGATCTACATCTCAAAACATCTGCTTAACTGTAGCAATGGGATTATATTCTTCCAAACTCTTCCTGTAAGTAGAAAATAATTCACATTGAGTTCAGTTACCGCATGGCTAGTAGTACAGAGGTTGTAAACTTACTGGTGGGATAACATCCCAGGTCTCCATCCTGGACTTTACACTCGTGCATTGGAGGGCATTCAGAGGCCACACAGGTAACGAATGGAGCATCACATCTACATTTCAGCTTACAGTCCTCTACATAGAACTCCTCTCCAGGCTGGCACACACATGACACACACATTTGAAGTATGTTAGCAGGAGGTAACGATAATTTTAAAAAATCATGATATATAAATTGTGTTGACATAAGTGAAGGCGTAGGGTCACTGGAGAAAATGGGTTTCAACACAACTGAGAGTTTGATATTTGAACAAGTTGAGCACAGCTGCTGGTTTTTTAAGTAGGATTTTCCAGTTTTCCAATTTTACACTTCAAGAGGACACCATGCAAAAATGTGCTGAGGAATGTACAAAGACAGGATACACACACATACAAACACAGACACAACTGAACCCAAAAAGTCTGTTCTCGTATTCAGGACTACAGAAAATGTCTTCACTTTGGTAGAAAACTAAATATGGTCCCCCAGAAACAGCCCACCCCCCATAATACCTCATAATACTGGCCATTGGTGTGATTGCAGCCACAAGAACTCTTCTTGACACATTGGCCAGCACTTAGGACGTAGCCGGGGTCACACACACAGGCCTCTGAGCAGGGCCCACTGCAGGAGGGAGGTTTTCCAGAACATGTCTCCTGACAGGCGTCTGCACAGGGCTCATAGTGGCTGTTGGGGGGACAGCTCAGAGCTAGAGGGTGGATGGGAGGCTGAAGTCAGTGATAATATACACAAAGTGGTATACAGTATGCTAAGACCTGGGCCTGTATTTATCCAGTGTCTTAAAGCCTCCTTTAGTAAATCTAGGATGGAGGACACTATTACCTCAGGGTCTCTTCTGAAGCTTCCTACATTGAATTTAAGCAGGAAAAAAATAACTGAGAGAGCCACCAAGACAGAAAAAGTAATTGTTGTTGTAGATTGTAAACACTTCACACAAATTGGCTGAAAGCTGCATCACCAAATGTTTTAGTTCTGCTTTGTGGAATAGCTAAAAGAGACAAGCTAGAGGATCTGTGGGGCCCTCCTGGCTCATAAACTAAAAGCATCTTTGAGCTGTAGACCGGTGGATTGGGTTTCCTCTGTTGCCTGCACAGTGCCAAAGTGGAAAAATCATTTGTTTTGTTTTTTTGTAACAATCTTGTAAGCAGTGAACTTACGGTCATCAAGATCTTCTAATACATTTGTTCTCATGAAATATCTTCATCCTGATGACTCCAAAAATCTGGTACACTCCTTACTTTTGGCTTTTTACTCCAAATTTGTGTCAAAAAATGTTAATTTGACAATTAATGTGGCTAATTTGACAAAGCTGATTGAAACCGGCCCAGATCAAATAGGAAACTTTAACACTACATTCCTCCATCCACTTATCATTTCTCTATGTCGTTCACCCAACACTCACGGCAGAAGGTGTCATTCCTCCAGGGTCCAATGTTGACCCCACGGTCCTGGCATTCATTGACGTAGGCTTCGATGGCTTCACAGAGAATAGGCTTGGCTCCATCCAGCTCGCAGAGATCAAACACACAGTCCTTGAAGTAGTTCTGACAACACACACACAGTAAAATTGAGTCAAAGGGAAATGAAAACCTACCAATGTGCATTAGTCATACCTACAGTGTGTACAAAAGCTTGAACCATGCACACAATACTGAAAACCTTGAAAGTCATGTATTTAGAGTTCAGACAGCTATAGTTTCAGGAAACGTGAGATGGTTGAAAAACTGTAAGGACTTACTCATGGTGCACCATTGGGGTTTGGTGTGTGTCAATTATTAATAAGCACAGTCTATCAAGACTATTGTGGCAGGGAATCTACATATCTATATATTTTTCAGAAATGGCAGATAAGCAGTTCCACAAAACCAACTTTGACTAAAACTCAGTTGTGACTTTCTACAAGGATGGAAGAAAGAAAAAGGAAAGTGTCACTTGCTTTAGTACTTGACTGACTTACATTGGGGTTGACCCTGGGGTGGCACGCAGCAAAGGGACCATTTTTGTCTAGCAGGAGGCCGCAATATCCAGAGCTCTCATACTGTTGCTGATCTTCTTCATCACAGTCAGGGATGGTGGTGTTGGGCTTTTTGTTACACCTGTCAACACAGACAGTCATTTAAAGAAGCTGCGTTTCTTAGTAAGCTTTTGTCACTAGTAAATACAATGAGGAATAAAAAACAAAAATAGGAGAGAACATCATTAGTGTATTAAAGCTGGGGTTACTCTCTTAAAATCCCAACAGCAATCAATAAATCAAATGCTCTGACAAATGCAAATTTAGTATCTTTGCCTGTTGCACGCTTCCATCCAGTTTTTTTAAAGTCGGCCTGGTATGAAAAGATAGACGCACTGAACAGTCTGTCTGGCAGACAGAGAGGTTACCTGTACTGTCTACCTAAGTACCTGCTTGCCTGCACACATACTGTACACACCCGTGCACTTATTGCACAGAATGGAAGTCTTCCACAAGGCTACATTGATGTATTGCTAAAGCTGTCAGTTGGATACTTTTATTGGGCGAACTAAACCTTTACATTTATTTTGAAGTATAGAGATATAGAAATTGTGATCCGTTCGTGAGACTAAAGGCTTAAAGTGTATGTGTGGGTGTCCTAAATATTAATGTTTGCTACTCACTCTGGGTCCGTGTTCCAGCTGTGTCCAAACTCATTGGCATTGTTGGTCAATGACCCATCTGGTTTGCGGAAATCGTCTTTAGTATCCCCATCGTAATCTCCACATAGTCCACACAGCTTGTTTTGATAGCTGCAGATTGCAGAATAAAAATACCATAGGTTAGACATGGACGTGGAAAGAGCAGCAACAACTCAGTAAGAGCTACATCTCCTAACTTTTGTGAGTTTGCCACTTGTTTTCATACCAGCCATGTAGTGTACTGAGTATAAGAGTTTGTTTTTGGCATCATTTCAAATCGTCCATTAAAAATAGGACGCAGTGTGTGGTTGGGATAAGAAAACATATCAAGAGTCAGCATCTGTTCAGACTTCACTTACTCTTTGATCACTTTGATGTCCATGAAGTGGTTTCCGTCATAACGAACAGTTACACCAAAGCTCATGGACACAGTGTAGTGCTTTCCTGACTTGAACACAGAGACATCAGGGGCTGGACTCACTGGCAGGTTAACGTTGGTCCCATTCACCTGTATGGGGAAATAAATACAACATAATGACTGACTACAGAGGAAAAAGTTACTAAAAACTCTATAGAGTGTGGAATCTCACACTTCGAGTTACAATGGCATTAGGAACCTAAAAGGTGCATGTTAAACATCTTTGTTAGTTCCTTCCCTCTTGTCTTACCTGCACAGTGCCGCCTTTGAGGATGGAGATCTTCACCATATTTACATATACATGTACGGCCTTCAGATAGGAGATGGTGGGCCTGTTGAAGCGGTTTTCATTGTCCGCATGGACCTCAAAGTATGGCAAAGTTGTTTCATTGCATGGTCCAGACATCAAATAACTGCAGTTACCCATGAAGTTGTACTTGCGTTTGTCAAAGGTGGTGTAGTGGGGATCACCGGATGCTATGCATGTGGATGTACCTACAGAAATGAGAAATAAGATTCTCTATGTTAGCATTCTTTTATTTTGTGATGAATATTTTAAAATAAACAGTGAAATATTAGCCCTAAATAACTCTATCTCGACAGAAAATACAAAAATGACGCATACCACCCTCCTGATGTGGTTGAAAGATACATATTGTAGTTGAAACTACATCATTTCGAGTTGCTAGCAGCAGTTCCAGTACTAATTCCTTGACAATTTACAAGACATTATTACCTTTAGGATAGCAGCCGGCAACACCATTAACCTCGCGACACTCTTCAGTAGGGTCGCAGGAGTTATCAACACATTCCAAGGTGTAGTTCCCTTGACAGCGACACAGCTTTGAGCAGCCATCTCCAAATACAATCTCACCAGGCTGTAACAAAATTTAACCAAGGATCAATGCTAGGAGGGTCATGTCATTATGACTACATATTACAATCTTGTAATTTACTCTCTTGCCATTATATCTTTGTACTGAGCAGGAATTTATGCAAATGTAAATATCAAAATGAATATCGACTAGGACATCTGACCTCATAATAATTATTCTGGTCATCCAAACAGCCGCATTTCTCCAGCGGCACACAGTGTCGTCCCTTGAAGACAAACCCTGGTTTGCAGAAACAGCCACTGATACACGAGCCAGAACAGTTGGTGGAGGGTTCCATGCAGGTGGGGATACAAGCTGGACCACAGTCTATATACTCTGCATTCGGAGGACATAGGTCTGTACAGCAGAAAGGAAAAGAAATAACAAATATTATTGTTATTGCTGTTAATCGTGATGATCGCAATGATCATAATCATAATGATGACAATGATGAAAGAAAGAAAGAAAGAAAGAAAGAAAGAAAGAAAGAAAGAAAGAAAGACCTACCTGTATGAAATAATATTCTGATCAAGCATATAAAGGGACATTCCCCATATGAGCACAGTATAAGCTGGGATAAGGCCATTAAACTCATTTTTGACACAAGATTCCTCTAAAACAGGACCCCTGTGTGTGTGTGTGTGTGTGTGTGTGTGTGTGTGTGTGTTTAAAATACCTAGAGGGTGACATTCATATTCTCCATCGTGTAGCTCGCAGCTTTCAGTTGTTGGTTTACAGCTGCTGTTGTGACACTGGATCAAACCTCCATCTTGACACACACACCTCTGCTCACAACCCTCCAAGTACCAGTCATCACCCACCTGATGATAACACACACAAACACACGTACACAAATACATAATGAATTGTACAGGTAGATACAATACAATCAGTGAAATCTAAATGCTTGAAGTGTCCATCAAAATTGAATTGTGCTGGTGAGATAAGTTCACAGTCCATTAATCTATTCAGGACATTTAGACTAACTCTAAACTAATGGTAAGCTCTGACAAGTATGACATTTCAATGGTCAAAACCGACAGTTTTGGACAAAAGCCTATTTTTTCTACTGATTCAGACCTAGCTTAAGACTGGAGACGGCTGTCCCCAAATAGAGCTTTGTGCTCCTATATATTAGACCCTTGTCCTCCTTAGGCTTCCAGGTTGTGGTGATGGTATTGCAGTTGTTCTAAAGACATGACATGTAATCAAATTACATGGGGTACTTTTAATAGCTTTGAATTACTTTCTTTCAAAATTGAGGGCAATATGCATGTGTGTTTGATAGTGGTTTACTACTTGTCCAAATCCAGTAATGCCCTTTTAATTTACCTCCCCAACTTTTTACACATTACTTATTCTTTCAACTTTGATCAACATGTATCAGGCTCAACACATAAACATTTGTACACACCTGTACAAACTTTCTGAACAGGGAATGCCAGGATTGTCCACTATCGCTATCAATGTCCACTATCAGAACAGGACGGTGAGGTGGAGTATAAAGGTACTGGATTTAGGTTAAACAGGTATTAGCTTGAGATGATGTCATTTCAAGTAAGCTGTACAAGTACTGTTATTAGTGTCATTATTATTCTCAGTATTTTTTATGAGTAGTAGTAGTTTTCTTTTTGATACTGCTTGTTGTGATCATGTTATGTAATCGATCCAGAATCCTAAATAAGGTTTAATTTAGTGTCCTGAGTTAAACTTCATGGCCCAGCCAGCATGATATAAGTCATTTCTTTCTTCAGGATAAATGGAATGTGATTAAAGTCACTTGGAGGTTGTTCCCACTCACAGGGTGATAGGATCCACTTGTGTCCACACAGCCACAGTCTTTCAGTTCCACACACTTGTCATTGCTGAGGATGAAGCCTGGGTTGCACTCACAACCCTCCACACACACGTCTTCACAGCCCGGTTGTCCGACCACTCCCAGACACGTCTCTGGACACGAGCTCACACATAGAGAGTAGGAGCTGTTGGGAGGACAGGTCAGGGCTGTGTGGGGAAACAAAGGGGGGAAGGTTTAAGGGTAAAATGAAGGGATTAGGGAAGGGCAATATACAGGAGGGTAGGATAGACACAGGGATAGATAGTGTAAAAGATAAAATTGTCAGATTGTCGTGCTAAGATGTCCCCAATAACAGTCAACACTGTTGATGTTTAGCATGAGCTGTTTAACTTGGCCAAAGTACGGCTTAAGAAAATGGCTCCTACCCAGACCAGAAGCAGAGAAGATGATGATCCTCTTTGGAAAAAAGACAGTTTGTCATCTTTAAATACTAAAGACTTACGGCAGAAGTCTGGAGTCCTCCACTGGTGGACTTTAGCTCCTGCACTCTGGCAAGCATCAGTGTAGGCCTGAAGCTGATCACACAGTACATGCTGCTGGCCATTGTACCGACACATGTCATATACGCAGCTCTGGAAGAATGGAGTGGGATCCACCACATTGATACACTCCCTGGAACAGAGAAAACACTCATTCAGATTGGTGAGGAGAAGGCAGATGGTCCAACCACCACACTGAAAATATCAGTGAAAGAGTCTCATTCAATGAAGGTCCCTGGTTGGATTCAGTTTAAAGGTTTCATTCTTTTGCTCCAGTTTATTTTGGGCTAAACTGGGGTCCTTAATGTACTGAAATACAATATCAGACACAAGTGGAAATTAAGATAGACAGTCACGACAGTCTTATTTATTGTAGCCTTTTTATTTTAAATCCAGTAGTGAGAGCAGCTTCTCTGCTGCACTGTAAGCTTCCGGGTGGTCCATCATTGTACAAGATGCTGAGCATCTTGCTCACGGAGGAAATATTGGCCATTAAAAGTCCAGCGATAGATGTTTATGAGTTGTGTCATGGGAAATGTAGGAGTTGATGTTTTTGGTACTTGACCCATGCGACTAAAAGTGCCTCAGTTTTAGAACACAGATTTATGTATAAACAATATACAATATACAGACAATATACTGCCGAGGGTATTTAAAGCCCTATTAAATATTTTAGTCATATTTCAGCAAAGAATTAATTTCTTAATATACCTGTTCAGATTTAGAAACTCTATCTCAGAGAGGGGGTTTAACTCAGGACCCTCTAAACAGGATAACACCCTGTAGTCTATTAGTTGGAGCATGTCAAAGATTTGAAAAAAATAGCTGTTTACTCACCTGAAGGGTCCTGCAGGGTCTTTGATTTTGCCACATTTTTCTGGTTTCACCACCTCAGCCTCAAGATTGGGGTCACAGTCTGGGTCAGGATTGGTGCCTGGGGTACACCTGATCAATAAAGACACAACAACAGGGGTAACGACACGGTCCAACTCCATTATGTCGAGAAGTATTTAGACAATGACTAGATATCTAATTGCAGACTTGGCATAGCATTACATTTGTTTTTCAATTCTGAGTGCAGCAATGAAGGGTTTTGATCACAGAATAATCTCTGACAATCGTTAACTTAAAATTATTCGTTCTTTGCACATTATATATAATTTCACTAAATTATACATTAAATGGTTTCAGGAAAAATATTCCTTGTGTGAATAATGTCCCATTGGGAACTCAGAATTGGGACACAAGTGTGAATCCATACATTGCAAAGTTTGCATGTACAGATTATAGACTCCATCCATGAGTCTTATCTCATATAGCTAAATTATGTGCTGGAATTTCCAGGAAAGTTTGAAGGAAATCCGCACAAAGATGAATGCATGAGAACTCACGAGTCATCCTCATCCTCTTCTGTCTGCCAGCTGTTGCAGAAGTCATTGACATTTCCTACCAGAGTACCATCTGGTTTGGTGAAGTCATTGTTGGGAGACCCATCATAGTCACCACAGAGACCACACATCTGGTCATAGTAGGAGCTGAAGGGACAAAGACAAAGAAAATGAAGATAAGACTTAAAAAATATAAGGATGGGCCCATTAATGTAATTCAGGAAACAAACTGACAAAACAGAGTTATCGATGTAAGATGAAAAATGTAGTGTTGGGATGATCAATGAAGCCATGAAAAGGCCAAAAAAAATATTTAAAAATGTATTATTTGGTCACAAATTTCCACATAAACAAGAGAATGCACATAAGAATGCACTGTCACATGTAAGCAACTGTTCTTTTCATGTAGGCCAGAGCCATATTTCCAACCTCTATACTGACCTGGGAACTGAGATCTGGGCGTAATGGTTTCCATCCCAGCGCACCCGGAGACCGAAGGTCGTCTGCAGTGTGATGTACTGACCGGCAAGACTGATGGATATGAGCGGAGAGGGGGAGTGAGGGAGGGCCACCCGCAATCCATTCACCTGTAAGAGGGAAGGACAAAAAAAGAGAACATAAAGATGATGTGAGACAGAAGCTACTGGATATGACAAATGATATATAGTGTGCTTTGTGCTTATAGCGCATCAGGAACCCTAAGTGATGGCTGAATTCCATGATGGGTGTGCTCCAACCCATGAGTACTGAGTTTTCATGTACGAATGTAGTAATGACTGCTGAGTAGTCAAGGGTCTGAATGTCAACATGTTGAAGGGTGTTGTGGCTGGTGTAATCCCATAAAAAATGGTCCCTACTTGTTACATAGTTACAGTTCCCAATCAGTTTTCCAGTTTGATGCCTCAGAGATCAGAAGATCAATGAATAAACCCAGGGCACAAGGATTTAGATCTCCTGCTCTCTAACTTTGGGGGATGACAGTGAATTGACACTGAGGGAACCTGCCTAATCTGTGTGCAGATCAAACAAGTATAGGAATTGCCAAGGAGGACCAATGTGGACAGATTTCAGGGATTATGGCATTAAAAGAGATAAATGTCAAGAAATGAGGATTAGTTAAAAGAATAAGATGACTAGAACAAGAGACAGGCTTTCAGTTGTAATATCACTAAACTAGATGATAAAGATTGATAGAAACATCAGCTACTGATAGATACAGATACTGTGTGTGTGTGTGTGTGTGTGTATGTTTTTGTTTTTCTATGCTTGTGTGGACTAACCCTTGATGTCCCACCTTTCTTGTGAGGACATATTGCCTGGTCCATACAAAGAAAATGCTAGGATGATTTTTGTATGTGTGTGTGTGTGTGTGTGTGTGTGTGTGTGTGTGTGTGGCACATGTACAGTATATGCACATGTTTTGCCTAGTCATCCTCCTGTGACAGTGACAGCTTGTAAAAGTTATCTGCAGGCACAGAATACATTATATGTTGATGCCAAAGTTGCCCATACTGACCAGTGTCCTCCTGGCTTTCATAAGGGTCACAGTGATTCCATCCACAGTGACGTAGAGTTTTTTCAGGTAGGACACTCCAGACACTCCTCTCTCCTCATTCTTCGCCTCCACTGAGAACCAAGGACCTGTACAGGGAGCACAAGACCAAACGTGACCAAGGATATTGTGTAATTATATCATAAATATAATGCCAAGAAATATCTAATAACTGGCTTTCATATGTTGCAATAGCCTGATCAAATTTACATGCAGTTGGTCAGTAATCCAGTTTCCAACTTCTGATACAGTCAGTGCATTTACATTCCGCAGTGACATCAGTTATCATGTAACCACATGCGAAGATTGTGTTTGGCAAAGTAATACGGTTTTATAGAACTGAATTGTGGAGAAAGTTAGATGAGTAAGACTAGTTATTTCAATCTAGCATGTCACTGTAGTGCCACCATGACCTTCAGGGGATCAGATTTTACCAGATCACTTGAATATATGTGTCATCTAAATGTGTTCACAATGGTGTAAGAGTTGTGTGGCAGGTTGATAATGTTGCAAACATGTTAGGTTGTGACATTAACCCTTTCATGTATGACTTATTAAATCACATTTTTGAGTTATGTTAATGCATCAGTGGTATATAAAGTGATTTAGGATTAACTGTTCAAACCTTTTATTCTTAGACAACCAGGCCAATGAAAACCTTTTTTTACCTAGATACTAATAATGCCTGCCTAAAATAAATTCTAAACTCGTACCTGTGTTGTTCTTGCAGGTTCTGGCCAGTGTGTAGGTACATGTTCCCATGAAGCTGTAGAACTTATCGTCAAATGTGGTGTAGTGAGGATCTCCAGACACCACACAGTCCTGAGAGCCTGAGAAAGAGAGACAAGCAGCCTGAACAACCCTGGAACATCAGACTATCACAGAACTGAACTCACAGTCCGAGGCTTTGGTAAAAATTGCTACTACGTTCTTCCCTTTCAGCCCTTGACTTTATAGAGAGAAAGTTGAGTTAGCCCTCTCTATCAACGCATACTAGCTATACCTATAAAGGCATCAGCTAATTGGTGTTTCAATGTTACTAATGGTACCAATGGTACTAATAGAAAGTGCTATTTCAGAATGGGGATAGTAAACCCTTGGAACACATTTAGGTTTTTTAAAGAGATACCAATCACAGAAAGCCACAATTGTTGATTGTATTGACTTCGCAGATCTAGTGGCACAGCCTGGAATTGGCATCAGGACTTTGGTACTGTGGTTGTTTCAAAGTATAAACATAATCATCCATGTAATCAAAAAGTAAAGGCTATTTGAAGTGCAAAGCTTAGTGTGCAGAGGGCAAAGCCTCATTTATTTACTGGAAGTGATCACTATGTGCCACAATTTATTTGCAGGTCATTTTGAATGTATTAATAAAGATGGTTTTGGATCTACATCTCAAAATATCTGCTTAACTGTAGCAATGGGATTATATTCTTCCAAACTCTTCCTGCAAGTCGAAAACAATTCACATTGAGTTCAGTTACCGCATGGCCAGTAGTACAAAGGTTGTAAACTTACTGGTGGGATAACATCCCAGGTCTCCATCCTGGACTTTACACTCGTGCATTGGAGGGCATTCAGAGGCCACACAGGTAACGAATGGAGCATCACATCTACATTTCAGCTTGCAGTCCTCTGCATAGAACTCCTCTCCAGGCTGGCACACACATGACACACACATTTGAAGTATGTTAGCAGGAGGTAACGATAATTTTAAAAAATCATGATATATAAATTGTGTTGACATAAGTGAAGGCGTAGGGTCACTGGAGAAAATGGTTTTCAACACAACTGAGAGTTTGATATTTGAACAAGTTGAGCACAGCTGCTGGTTTTTTAAGTAGGATTTTCCAGTTTTCCAATTTTACACTTCAAGAGGACACCATGCAAAAATGTGCTGAGGAATGTACAAAGACAGGATACACACACATACAAACACAGACACAACTGAACCCAAAAAGTCTGTTCTTGTATTCAGGACTACAGAAAATGTCTTCACTTTGGTAGAAAACTAAATATGGTCCCCCAGAAACAGCCCACCCCCCATAATACCTCATAATACTGGCCATTGGTGTGATTGCAGCCACAAGAACTCTTCTTGACACATTGGCCAGCACTTAGGACGTAGCCGGGGTCACACACACAGGCCTCTGAGCAGGGCCCACTGCAGGAGGGAGGTTTTCCAGAACATGTCTCCTGACAGGCGTCTGCACAGGGCTCATAGTGGCTGTTGGGGGGACAGCTCAGAGCTAGAGGGTGGATGGGAGGCTGAAGTCAGTGATAATATACACAAAGTGGTATACAGTATGCTAAGACCTGGGCCTGTATTTATCCAGTGTCTTAAAGTCTCCTTTAGTAAATCTAGGATGGAGGACACTATTACCTCAGGGTCTCTTCTGAATCTTCCTACATTGAATTTAAGCAGGAAAAAAATAACTGAGAGAGCCACCAAGACAGAAAAAGTAATTGTTGTTGAAAATTGTAAACACTTCACACAAATTGGCTGAAAGCTGCATCACCAAATGTTTTAGTTCTGCTTTGTGGAATAGCTAAAAGAGACAAGCTAGAGGATCTGTGGGGCCCTCCTGGCTCATAAACTAAAAGCATCTTTGAGCTGTAGACCGGTGGATTGGGTTTCCTCTGTTGCCTGCACAGTGCCAAAGTGGAAAAATCATTTGTTTTGTTTTTTTGTAACAATCTTGTAAGCAGTGAACTTACGGTCATCAAGATCTTCTAATACATTTGTTCTCATGAAATATCTTCATCCTGATGACTCCAAAAATCTGGTACACTCCTTACTTTTGGCTTTTTACTCCAAATTTGTGTCAAAAAATGTTAATTTGACAATTAATGTGGCTAATTTGACAAAGCTGATTGAAACCGGCCCAGATCAAATAGGAAACTTTAACACTACATTCCTCCATCCACTTATCATTTCTCTATGTCGTTCACCCAACACTCACGGCAGAAGGTGTCATTCCTCCAGGGTCCAATGTTGACCCCACGGTCCTGGCATTCATTGACGTAGGCTTCGATGGCTTCACAGAGAATAGGCTTGGCTCCATCCAGCTCGCAGAGATCAAACACACAGTCCTTGAAGTAGTTCTGACAACACACACACAGTAAAATTGAGTCAAAGGGAAATGAAAACCTACCAATGTGCATTAGTCATACCTACAGTGTGTACAAAAGCTTGAACCATGCACACAATACTGAAAACCTTGAAAGTCATGTATTTAGAGTTCAGACAGCTATAGTTTCAGGAAACGTGAGATGGTTGAAAAACTGTAAGGCCGATAGTTACTCATGGTGCACCATTGGGGTTTGGTGTGTGTCAATTATTAATAAGCACAGTCTATCAAGACTATTGTGGAAGGGAATCTACATATCTATATATTCTTCAGAATTGGCAGATAAGCAGTTCCACAAAACCAACTTTGACTAAAACTCAGTTGTGACTTTCTACAAGGATGGAAGAAAGAAAAAGGAAAGTGTCACTTGCTTTAGTACTTGACTGACTTACATTGGGGTTGACCCTGGGGTGGCACGCAGCAAAGGGACCATTTTTGTCTAGCAGGAGGCCGCAATATCCAGAGCTCTCATACTGTTGCTGATCTTCTTCATCACAGTCAGGGATGGTGGTGTTGGGCTTTTTGTTACACCTGTCAACACAGACAGTCATTTAAAGAAGCTGCGTTTCTTAGTAAGCTTTTGTCACTAGTAAATACAATGAGGAATAAAAAACAAAAATAGGAGAGAACATCATTAGTGTATTAAAGCTGGGGTTAGTCTCTTAAAATCCCAACAGCAATCAATAAATCAAATGCTCTGACAAATGCAAATTTAGTATCTTTGCCTGTTGCACGCTTCCATCCAGTTTTTTTAAAGTCGGCCTGGTATGAAAAGACAGACGCACTGAACAGCCTGTCTGGCAGACAGAGAGGTTACCTGTACTGTCTACCTAAGTACCTGCTTGCCTGCACACATACTGTACACACCCGTGCACTTATTGCACAGAATGGAAGTCTTCCACAAGGCTACATTGATGTATTGCTAAAGCTGTCGGTTGGATACTTTTATTGGGCGAACTAAACCTTTACATTTATTTTGAAGTATAGAGATATAGAAATTGTGAGCCGTTCGTGAGACTAAAGGCTTAAAGTGTATGTGTGGGTGTCCTAAATATTAATGTTTGCTACTCACTCTGGGTCCGTGTTCCAGCTGTGTCCAAACTCATTGGCATTGTTGGTCAATGACCCATCTGGTTTGCGGAAATCGTCTTTAGTATCCCCATCGTAATCTCCACATAGTCCACACAGCTTGTTTTGATAGCTGCAGATTGCAGAAAAAAAAACCATAGGTTAGATATGGACATGG
This sequence comes from Lagodon rhomboides, assembly GCA_039737535.1. Lineage (NCBI taxonomy): Eukaryota > Metazoa > Chordata > Actinopteri > Spariformes > Sparidae > Lagodon > Lagodon rhomboides. The sequence continues at coordinate 13,051,528 of CM077806.1, forward strand.
AAAGAGCAGCAACAACTCAGTAAGAGCTACATCTCCTAACTTTTGTGAGTTTGCCACTTGTTTTCATACCAGCCATGTAGTGTACTGATTATAAGAGTTTGTTTTTGGCATCATTTCAAAACGTCCATTAAAAAAGGATGCAGTGTGTGGTTGGGATAAGAAAACATATCAAGTGTCAGCATCTGTTCAGACTTCACTTACTCTTTGATCACTTTGATGTCCATGAAGTGGTTTCCGTCATAACGAACAGTTACACCAAAGCTCATGGACACAGTGTAGTGCTTTCCTGACTTGAACACAGAGACATCAGGGGCTGGACTCACTGGCAGGTTAACGTTGGTCCCATTCACCTGTATTGGGAAATAAGTACAACATAATGACTGACTACAGAGGAAAAAGTTACTAAAAACTCTATAGAGTGTGGAATCTCACACTTCGAGTTACAATGGCATTAGGAACCTAAAAGGTGCATGTTAAACATCTTTGTTAGTTCCTTCCCTCTTGTCTTACCTGCACAGTGCCGCCTTTGAGGATGGAGATCTTCACCATATTTACATATACATGTACGGCCTTCAGATAGGAGATGGTGGGCCTGTTGAAGCGATTTTCATTGTCCGCATGGACCTCAAAGTATGGCAAAGTTGTTTCATTGCATGGTCCAGACATCAAATAACTGCAGTTACCCATGAAGTTGTACTTGCGTTTGTCAAAGGTGGTGTAGTGGGGATCACCGGATGCTATGCATGTGGATGTACCTACAGGAATGAGAAATAAGATTCTGTATGTTAGCAGTCATTTTGTCACAAATAGTTTAAGCCAAAAGATTAACAAAGCCCTAATTAATTCTATCACCAGAAAATACAAAGATTGTGGCAACAAATGACCAAATTAGTTTATATTACAGATGATGCAACTTTAGCTGAACTTTAGCTAATTTGTGATCACAAATTAGAATTACAAGTAGTTAACTTAACATACTGAATCTAACAGCCACCACTGGCCACAATAAGCTACTTGATATGCCAGGAAGTATAAGCGTAGCAGAAAATGTTTTTCCACAGTGCTGTGAATAATTTGTCTCGCTATCAAGCTTGCAACTTGAGGTAGATCACTCATAAATTCACAATTGTAAACACACAGGTTTGCCTTTATGATTGACTGCATACCACATTATAAGGCCTTTGAACTGTACATTTTCTTTTATCAGAGATGTAGTATATGACATGGCATTGGCCAAGAGTTTCATTTTGGAATGTACAGTGAAACCACACCCTTAAAGATTAATATCAGCGAAAGCCAGATGTTTGATAACTTTTGTATGATAACTGTAATCTGTACGATAAATGTACACCAAAAATGCCCAGATGCAATACACAATATTTTGAATTCATTGATGCTGGTAGTTGGTTTTAGTCAATGCTGTATCATAATCAATTTCTTGTCATTCGACCAGCATACCCACTTTATTCAATCACTGGCCAGGAGTACAGAGATTAGAAAAAGGGCAGGATTTGCCCTTCTCTGTCAATCTCTATCACCATTCGTCTCGTAACTAGTACTCGTAGTTGGCTTTTTGTGTATAACTCTAAATGTTTACAAGGAATGCTTGGCCAAATGTGTGCACCGTGACCCTCATTAAACAATCATACCATCTCACTAAGTTTGAGTTTGGCCATTAGAAGAGGTCTAAACACTTTTGCCTCCCTATGTGGTTGGAGGACACATACTGTAGTTTGAACTACAACATTTCAAGCCACTAGTAGCAGTCCTACCAATTCCTTGACAATTTACAAGACATTATTACCTTTAGGATAGCAGCCGGCAACACCATTAACCTCGCGACACTCTTCAGTAGGGTCGCAGGAGTTATCAACACATTCCAAAGTGTAGTTCCCTTGACAGCGACACAGCTTTGAACAGCCATCTCCAAATACAATCTCACCAGGCTGTAACAAAATTTAACCAAGGATCAATGCTAGGAGGGTCATATCATTGTAACTACATATTACAATCTTGTAATTTACTCTCTTGCCATTGTATCTTTGTACTGAGCAGGATTTTATGCAAATGTAAATATCAAAATAAATATCAACTAGGACATCTGACCTCATAATAATTATTCTGGTCATCCAAACAGCCGCATTTCTCCAGCGGCACACAGTGTCGTCCCTTGAAGACAAACCCTGGTTTGCAGAAACAGCCACTGATACACGAGCCAGAACAGTTGGTGGAGGGTTCCATGCAGGTGGGGATACAAGCTGGACCACAGTCTATATACTCTGCATTAGGAGGACAAGGGTCTGTGCAGCAGAAAGAAAAATAATTATAATAACAATAATAATAATGATAATAATGATAATAATGACTGAATGTAGAAAGAAAGAAAGGATTAGTGAATAAGTTTTATTGGAAACCAAAACCAAACTTTAACGAGCACAGGTCATACTTGGTGGCTTGGATGTGCTTGGTCCAGGAGTTGTTGGTTTAGGCGTGCTTGGTCCTGGAGTTGTTGGTTTAGGTGTACTTGGTCCAGGAGTTGATGGCTTAGGTGTGTTTGGTCCAGGAGTTGTTGGTTTAGGTGTGCTTGGTCCAGGAGTTGTTGGTTTAGGCGTGTTTGGTCCAGGAGTTGTTGGTTTAGGCGTGCTTGGTCCAGGTGTTGTTGGTTTAGGCGTGCTTGGTCCAGGAGTTGTTGGTTTAGGCGTGTTTGGTCCAGGTGTTGTTGGTTTAGGCGTGCTTGGTCCAGGTGTTGTTGGTTTAGGCGTGCTTGGTCCAGGAGTTGTTGGTTTAGGCGTGCTTGGTCCAGGTGTTGTTGGTTTAGGTGTGCTTGGTCCTGGAGTTGTTGGTTTAGGTGTACTTGGTCCAGGAGTTGTTGGTTTAGGCGTGCTTGGTCCAGGAGTTGTTGGTTTAGGCGTGCTTGGTCCAGGAGTTGTTGGTTTAGGTGTGCTTGGTCCAGGAGTTGTTGGTTTAGGCGTGCTTGGTCCAGGAGTTGTTGGTTTAGGCGTGCTTGGTCCAGGAGTTGTTGGTTTAGGTGTGCTTGGTCCAGGAGTTGTTGGTTTAGGCGTGCTTGGTCCAGGAGTTGTTGGTTTCGGTGTAGTTGGTCTTGGAGTTGTTACCGGTGGTAGAGTTGTTGGTTGAGCTATAAATGAAGATAAACAATTGTTGTGAAACATCTGTCATTGACACCGTTTATAGGTATTCCTGATGGTGCAGAGAGTGAAATCCCTCTGGTTATTTCCTTACCTGTGCAGGCCAAGACACACACAGCATCAACAGCAATGTCTGTCTCAGCAGTTTCTCCAAAGGTACCTACAATCACAAACTGAAACACATACAGCATAAATGAGATAAGAAAGTCATTATAGGACCATGCACACACACAAAAAAGTGTCACACAGAGCTCTAGTATTAACCTGAACGGCAGTAGTTCCCAAGTAGCGGATCTCTGCAGGCTTCCAGCCTTGACCCTGGTTCCCCGTGACAGAGAAAAGAGCAGGTCCAAGGCTTCCACCTGGTAAAAAGAAAAGAAACTCAAGCTAAACAAACATTTTTATGCTATTTCCAGTCTGTTGACCATTACAATTAATGCAGTCATATACCTGTGGTGATAGTGTGGACGCTCAGCTCCATGGTGGTGCTGGTACCGTACAGGTAGTAGTGGAAGGTGAGAGTCAGACATCCAGAGACAGGGGTTATTAAAGGACTTCTGATCTGAGACCAGACTCCAGGGACAGCCTCAAAAGAATCCATCAACATGTAGGCGCCAACTACAAATGGAAAGATTTAAAAAAAAATAACAACTGCCAATTAGATAATTAAAACAAATAAAAATATAATAAAGACTTTATCATGTTTATGATCGAATCTCTAGAGCCCTAAAATGTGCACGTATTTAACAGCAAAATCTGCATTATGAGACTGCCCTAATTAGATTTGACTTTTGCCTGCCTCACCTCTCCTATAAGCACTATAAACTGCCTCCATGGGCGTGCCTGCATGTTGGTCCTTCCTTCTGTTTTCTTGTTACCCAGTATGCACATGAAAATTTGACTCAACACTAACTCCACTGAGTGGCAGACTCTGCAATACACAGTAGTGCCCTTACAGATTTTGAAAACAAGAACAACTTACATCCAGGTTTGGAGAAGTCATCATCAGGTCCAGTGCCTTCGGTGTCTGTCGGCCCAGTCCACTGATCAAAGCCAAACATGTCAGGATTTTCATTTTCAGTTGACCATCCACATAAGTCACCAATAGTGTCAAAATCGCAGCCAGAAACACAAGCTGTGGATAAAACATTTAAACAATGAGTGACATAGCAATATATATTTGACCATGTGTTTTGTATATATGTGCACAAACATGTGCGCAAACTCACAGGGACATGGTCCTTCAGTAATGACAATGTTGTCCAGAGCTGAGTCACAGGAAGGAGTGAAGCCTCTCTGAGCCTCAAATACAATCTATAAACAAAAGAGAGAATACTCATGGCAGTTAACTCACAGATTTTTTTTTTTCTTTAAATCTGAGCTTTGACTGGAGGTCTTTAAATGATTTCACTGTTGTTGTGCCCATTTCCTCTGCAATTGTTTAATGGCTAATTTGGTTTTTCAGTTTAGAGTGTTAAATGCAATGAACTTGTCAACAGACTTAATTGCTTTATTGCCAAAATTAGCGTGTATACACAGGTCTATGAAAAGCCTGTGGAAAAAGGCGAGTTGTCTTTCCAGTGTTTCTTTCCCCTTGTGTCACATTTGTCATCACAAAGACGCCGGAAAAACAGGGAACAGTAGACATTTTATACCCCTCATCAGACTACATCCAGAAGACATTAAAATTGTCAATCAATCAATAATATTGTGAATTGGACTCATCGTTTTCTTCAGGAGTTGAAAACAGAAGTTGCTAAGGAATGAGACATCTTCTCAGCTTCTTTTCTCATCTCTGTTGAGAGTTGCATACAGGTGCATCTCCAAAAAATTGCATATCATGAATCAAAAATCCATTAATTCAAAAAGTGAAACTTTCATAAATTCAATATTCATTACACATTATGTGTAATGAATCTTAATGTAATGAATATTTCAAGTTTTTGTCTCAGAATATCAGAATATTACATAAGACCAATCAAATCAAGGATTTGTAATACAGAAATGTCGACCTTCTGAAAAGTATGTTCATGTATGCAGTCAAACCAAGTATTGAGTGAAAAATGTAATATCCTTTACGAAGGTCGACATTTCTGTATTATAATAATTTTCTGATTGGTTTTATGTAATATTCTAATATTTTGAGAAACTGGATTATTTTTCTCATTTTAAAAAAACGATTTTTCTGTAATCATTTCCCGTAATCATCAACATTAAGACCAAAAATATTTCACTTGAGTAGTGGATATAGAATACTTGATATAAACGTTTCACTTTTCTTATTAAATTACAGGAAAAAAATAATTTTCAATGATGATTCACCTGTGTGCCCTGTATTGATCAAGATTTACTTTTTATCAATGAATTATTTTAAATCCTTTTTTTCTCCCTTTATGATCAAATTGGAAGACTGGATCATATTTGCCATAACACTGCTAACAGCTACATCTATAGTGACGTGCTAACACTCACAGTGGTGCTGGGTGTTGATACGGTGACAGAACCTTTCAGCCAGGATCGACTCTGGGCACCATTCCTCTTCCAGACCTCCTCCTCACCTTCAGGCCTCTTGCTCAGAACCCTCAACACGTTCTCATTGTCAATGCCATACATGTAGTAACGAAACTGGACACAGATCTGAGAGGACGGTGACGAGAGGGCAGGGCTCAACAGACGAGCTTTCTGTCCATTAGCCACATTGTCACACTCATGGTAGATATAGTAGCCCTCTGCAGACAAATGGAAAACATAAGCAAGACATGCATTTATCTAATCATGAGTGAGATTTCAGTGATTCCATCGCAGGACTCTAAATTAACCTTAGTCATATCCTAGTTACCAATAAAGTGATTAAGGAAAAGAAATGGAATAATTCAAGAAACCACAAGGACTGACTTCCATCAGGGTAGTCTCCGTCAGGGCCAGTGCCATCTGTTGGGGTTGGACCTTTGTGTCTTGTCCAGTCACTATTGTCTGTGCTGTCTTGACTGAAACTGCAGAATGGTTCACTGTCCTGGTTGAAGTCACAGGAGGTCAGCACTACTGCTGGAGAAACACAAATGCAACACAGATAAATGTATATAGGGGGTTAATCAGACAATAGCAATGTAATATTATTTTTCATCAAAAAATGTGTGATACATAATAAAATGCGGGCAAGATTTTGTGAGGTGTGTGCGAGGAATTGTTCGAGTCACCGACAAAATCTCTGTGGACAATGTGATAAATAATCAGCTCATGTGAGAAGGGCGGGACTAACCTAGTTGGCTGGTGAAATACACATATTATGGACGGTTGCGATTTGGTTAGGTTTAAGCACAAAAACTACTTGGAGTTTGAGGAAAACACTATACTTTGAATTGAAATGACGAGATTCAGCCTCATAACAAAGGTGACGTACGCGACGTCATTCACCTCACTACATCACGGCGCTAGGTCACATCATTAATGCATGTTATCTTACTTATACAACAATGCCTAGAATAGGTTTGGTTCCAGAAGTGGAGGGGACACAATGAAAATGGGGTGTGTTATTAGTGCACTATATCCACAAGTGGCCCAATTTTATCAGGGGCATGTTATCATATTATCTTTATCCTTTCTGTGTCAGCATGGGATTGCTCTCTGGCTGGTATTCTGGCTTCCCCCCTACAGTGCAAAGAAATGCAGCAACTCTATGTGTCAGCCCTGTGATGAATCGGTGTATCCGCCTTGTGTCTAATGTCAGCCAGGATCAATTCAAGCCAGCTGTGACCCCCAAAAGGTTAAACAGTTATATATAATGGACAGACTATCTCCACTGAAAATTACATTTGGTCTCACTGAAAAGTAATGTAATGCTTTACTAACTTAATGTTGTTGATTGATTGGAGCGCCTTTTTAAGAGAACATTCAAATCAGCAACACTATTTTTTGATTTACAATAAATAAGTTTTACATAACATGGAAACATAAGGGAGGAGTTGGAGTTGGCAGATCTTAAGTGTGCATAGTAGTGTACATTCTTGTGAATCAAACTCAAACTGTAGAAGTGGGAGAGACAAATATCGGAATTTGTCAAGAGAGATACACGTGACCCAAGTCTTTGTCCTCAATAACATCTAAAGCTAGAAAGGCTGGCATGTACTTGTTACCTCTAGTAACATACCATAAACAAGCTTATCTACGTACGATACTGTATCTCAGGTGACGGCTGTGTGTTAGGTCAAGTGAAAGCAACACCTAGAATTCCCCATAACAGGGGACTGTTGACATGGCGATTGTAATGCGAATTTATGTCTTTCTGCACTTTGATGTGTGTATCTTTATGTTGTGTTCACCACTGGTTATCGATAGTAAAGATAAGGAGCTGTAAAGAGGTAAAGTCCACATCCGTCCCAAGGTCACTGTGATGGAGACTATCACATGCTGTGCTACTGTCTGAGTGAAAATGCCATCTTATTTATACTTTGTTTACTGTTTAATATATACTGCTCAACCTGCCATTGCCAAGTGCCATTAAATCTCTCTAAATGTATGAATGTGTGCTAAAGATACACAGAATTTATTGGATGATTAAAGCCAACCTACCATCTTCTCTGTGTGATTTCTGCAAGCTGTAAAAGAGAGAAAGACATCGGATGAGCCATGATCATTTATACTACAGTTTACATTGTTATGCAGTTGCAGGTAAAGAAAAGTGCAGCCGTTAAGGTGTTATCCTATGTTATGAGTCAGTCAACAAGTGCACGGGTCTATATCATTAAATTTCCAACATGCAAGTTGTGATTAGCAACATGGGAAAGTTCCCTCTATGATTATTTTAAAAAGGTCCGAAGTATCAGAACAAACAGTGGAACTGTGACCCATGGATGGCAAGAGCCCTGTGGCACTCACAGACTCATCTGCAATTTGTGAAACGGCACAGTCCCACTATTGCAGTGAGTGCATATCACTTTTGCGAAGCGTATCCCACTTAACTACTTAACAGCATGAAGTACCCTGTAACCTGTCTGTAAAACAGGACTACATTAATGACAGTAAGTAAAAGAACAAACAACCATCAATTAAAGGTGGTGATTAATAGATTTCACACTGAGTAATGATGAAATTCCTATAGTGAATTCAAATATTACAAACAAAGTAGTGAAAAATATAATAGGATTATTAGATTTTAGATTCTGGCATTTGATAAAAAGATTATTTAGTAGAAGTAGTAGTCCCCATGAACTCTTTCAGCATGTATCTTGAAACGAATCCATCTGAGTTGATGAATGAAGTTCTACATCTAGTTAGCACTTCACTACTAGACATGATCAATCTGTCCCTATTAAAGGGGGATGTACCATTGTCCTTTGAAGTAGCTGTAATTAAACCTCTTCCTCAAAAAGCCCACACTTGATCAAGAGGTTTTAGCCAACTGTAGACCAATATCTAACCATCCCCTTTGTCTCTAAGAACCTTGAGAAAACAGTTGCCAGTCATCTACATAACAATATGAGCTTGTATGAGAATTACAAATCAGGTTTCAGAATGCAGCATAGCACCGAAACAACATTGGTTGAAGTTGCCTCGTAATTGCATCTGACGGAGGATTTCTCTCTGTAATAGCCTTGTTATATCTTAGTGTTGCATTTGGCACCATTGACCGTGGAACATTTAATTGGCATTAAAGAAACTGTACTGAGCTGGGTTCAGTCACATTTATCAGAGTGATCTCAGTTAACAATGAATCCTCAATCAAACCAAAGTTAGTCATGGAGTTCCACAAGGTTCTGTGCTCGGATTATAATTCACTATTTCTACTTCATTAGACAACACTTTATTAATTTTCACTGTTATGTAGATGATACACAAGTATACTTATGCGTTAAGTCAAATGACACTAATACATTTGCTAAACTTCCAGAATGCTTCCGCCTATACTGACAAGAAGGAATATTAGAGATTGTATTACTCCAATTTCAGCCTCTCTGCACTGACTTCCTGCAAAATCCCGATTAGAATTTATATTATTTTATGATATTATATAATAATGTTTTATAATTTATATAATCCCGATTTGGCCCGGGTCCACTGCAGCCAGGACAAAGCCTCTGTACATGGGACGTCCGCTCCACCAACTGAGCCAAACGGCACTGGCACTATCATATCTTAAAGAGCTCATAGAATCTCTTTACCCGACGAGAACACTGCGTTCCCAGGATATACACTTACTTTTGGTTCCTAGAGTCTTTAAAAATCTATCAAGCTCCTCTCCTGTGGAACCACCTTCCAGTTTTGGATCGGGAGGTAGACACCCTCTTCATTTAAGAGTGCACTTAAAACCTTTAATTTTGATCAAGCTTATAGTGAGGGCCCTTATGCCATAGGCCTAGACTGCCAGAGGACCCCCGTGATGCACTGAGTTCCCCTCTCTTCCTCTCTATTATGAGTATTCATGTCCCATTTATGCATGTTACTAACTTATTCCCTGTAGTCCTCTAAGCTTTCTTTTTGTGCAAGTTCTCATGGATTGTGGTTGGCCCTGCTGCTGTGGTCCTGGTAGACTCCTATCACCATCGTTATTTATTATTATTATGATGATGATGATTATTATTAAGGATCATATTTAGACTATAGTCGTTTTACAGCTGTTAGTGTCATTAATATTCATATTTCAGTGATTAGTGTCGTAGCTTCTGTACATCTCCATGTCCCACCAACCCCTTTCTGCCTCCCTCCCTCTGTCTCTCCCTCTGCAATACCAGGAGGGAAAAGAGATGAGAGAGTTATGTACTGGACGCCTCTAGTCCCAGCAGCAGGATCAGCACCTGGGACAGCACAAGCACTCACAGTTTTGACCTTTGTCTTATCCCTCAGACTGAACTATTGTGGCAACATGATTATTTAAAAATGCTGTAGTTAAAGATGCAAGAAAGTAATGACAGATTTAGGTCCATGTAGGTAAACAAAAAAAAATATTATAACAATTACTATCTTGCTGTTGTATGCCTCTGTGCACCAGTTAAGTTGCAGTTCCTGAGCTACGATGTTGGATCTAATCTAATCAGTTGATCCCTCAGTAAATATAAACGGTTGGGCAAAAATTTAACAAATCCCCGCAATACATTTCTCAGATATCATGTTTACGAGAATAGGGTGCAAGTAGTTCACAGTGACCTTAACCTTTTACCACCAAAATCTAATCAGAACATCACTGAGTCTTAAGATTTAAAGAAATCCCTCAAGGGGTTCTTGAAAGAATGTGATGGTCAGAGGCAGGGCGCCTGTAAACAACACCAAAATGCAGAAGAAACTCTCAACACGGTTCATTATTACATGAATTTCTTGGAACAATCATTTACCCACCAGTGTGGCCGAAGGCCTTCTGAGATTTACTTCTAAAATAAGGACCCTGGTGCATTATCTACATGGCCTGACAAGCATTGTCCTTGCTCCCTGTGTTCCCTATGCTGTGGGTGGGGGCCTAAGCCTATGCGCCAGGGCTGTGCCCAATTTAGCCTCAGTCAAACTGAATCCTTAACGAGTTGCTTTTCTTGGTGGCCTTAATGGCAGTGAAATTCAAAAGTATCTTATCGCTGTAGGAACAATATATAGGTGAAGTAACATTTTTAAGGATACAATTTATTATATTTAAATCAGCTTAAAATAAATACAGAGGACATTCAAACATTATCAACAATTGTTGAGCCTTTTAGTAATTGACTGCTCTAATAATACTTCCAGAAAGTTACCATGTTTCATATAAATGTCTGTCATTGTTGTTTTTGTTTTTTAAGTGTTGGTATGGAATAATAAAAAAGACTGTGATTTGATCATATTTGGGCTTTCTTATTCGTTGATAGGTTATAAAGCTATATAGTTGAAATTGTTATCAATGATGCCATTTTAAAAAAAAAAAAAAAAAGTTTTTAAATGAGGTGAAAATAACAAAAGAGAGAGATTTGTCCTTATTTTTGTAATGACTGTTTTGGAGAATGACTCACCGGTGATGTTCATGTCCCCCTGCTCTGCAACCACACATCCATAATAGTAGAATAAGAAACTTTGATGTATCCATGTTTGAAGTGGAAGAAGGCAGATTGACAGAGCAAGGGACCTTATATACATGGCTATGATGGTTGGGGTGGGGTAGGGGGGTGGGTGGGTTGCTATGTGGTGACAAGGGTGGATGTGTTGGGTGGGTGGTGTGTATGCCCAATTGCTGCACTCCTAAAGTTGTGTAAATGAGTAACTGTAGGCGATAGGCACAGGGTGTGTTCTCTTTAGTTGTGAGTTTCTAGGTGTTTATCTGAGTGTGTGCTTTTTGACCTCTCTGCGGTTCATTTGTTGGGCGGGGATGCCCATCAAACACTATATTACAAATAACAAGTTGTACTGTCAGACGTTATAGAGATTATTGTGTGATAAACAGAATACTTTGACCACATGGGCACGCCCTTTCTTTTTTCCTTTTACAAAACTCTTTTTATTGACTTACTTCAAAGTCCATACAACCAATATTGACATATTCATAAGGCTTCATTTCCTGAACTGAAGTACTCTCTGTAGGTTACAGTTGTGGCAGAGAGTAAAACAACTCAGTTTAAAAAAATAATACATGATCATAAAGTTAATAAAAATACAGGTGCAAAACAGGCAATTAAAAAATGGTAATAACAAATGGAACTCAACTAAACTGTTGGGGCGTGCATCCGTTACAAAGTCTAATTAAAAATATATATCCTTTCCATTTTAAAGATGTCACAGACAATGTCAATCTAAACATCAACTGTGGGTATACCTGGTTTAAAACACATTCACGTTGAAGCCTTCCTGCCTTTATTATCTGAAATAAATATCTAGCGTGGGAGGAAACATTCTCTAACAGCAGGGCGGAGTGTTGAACTGAGCGCCCACCTGGAAAACTTTTTGCAAAACCTCATGAACCTCCTGCCAGAAAGCAATCAACAATGGGCAGGGCCAGAATACATAATGATTCACCTCAGAGAGGCCACACTATCTGATAGTCATTGATATAATGACATTTTTGAAATGGAGTAATAAAGAACCTAATGAAGATTTTCCAACCAAACTCTCTCCATAAAGTTGAGCTTGAAGTCTTCCATTGTAGCTCACATAAATTCGATTCCCATTCCTCATTGGTTATTTTGCTTTTTTGGTAGTAGTTCAAGACATATGCCTCTATAAAACCTTTTCAATACACTATTCTCCAAGTACTTTTGTATATTTGTCTTCATTAATTGTTCCATATAATGCTGAACTTTTTCCTATTATCCAATGCATGCCACAACTTCAGATCTTGAAGACTCCTCAAGGACCCTCGAGAGCCCCCAACCCTTAAACCTTGCATCTAATCTATTTGTGTATGTACTGTTTTCAAAATTCCAATCGCTGCATGAAACTTGTTGGGAAGGTCAACAGGCAAACACATTTTCCCTCCACACTACTTTGCAGGGGTACCCTCGCTGAATCCTGGGTTGGCATCGTCTGAACCCTCGGTTACTGCCATACATCGGGGATTTAAACTTCATCATTCTTTGTAAACAAACCCTCAATATGAATCTACTTTAATTTGTAGGTGCATCAACGAACTGTGTTTATCAAAAATAGTCTTTTGTGATTCTGATTCTGACAGTAGTTGTCATGGCCAAGAAAGCTGGTTGTGTTGCCTTGTGTCAATGTTGTCTTGTAGTTTCCTGTTTTTATTTTGAAATTTTACTCTCCTCTCATTTCAGGTAACTTGCCCCTTCCCCTTGTTTTTTTATCCCGCCAGTCTGATTGTCTTCCCCGCCCTGATTGTTTCCACCTGTTCCCCATTACCTTGTGTATATATGGTCTGCGTCTGGTGCCAGTTCGTCTTGTCTCATGTACCAGAGAACCAGCTCCGTGCCTATCGTCTTGTCAAGAATTGTCAGTTTTTGTACTTTCCTTTGATACTTTGTCAAGCGTTTTTTTCTCCTTGTGAGTGATTTTTAGTTGCACTTTAATAATAAAGGATTTGTTTTTTTCCACTTTGTCTCCGAAGTTGTGCGTTTGGGTTCAAGTCCTAGTTCAGCTGTGACAGTAGTGGGCATTTGATGTTGGTTTTTGTAGCCTACATGTTACTGTGTATGTTACTGTCACATTGTTTCCCAGTAGGTCATCTCTACCCTGGTATTACAGAACATTGGCAGAGTTTAACGTAACATTTTTTACCCGCTAGCCCACTTGGCCAGTAGATCAGCGTTTTTTTCTGTCCCCTTGTATATTTTTACTTGCCCGGCAGCCCAAAAAATAATTTTTCTTTGTAAAACTGCAGCATATTTGCAAGTAAGATATTCGGTTTGAGCGATGCCTGTTTGAAGGTTCCACTACACAACACTCATTAGCCTCGATGAACACTTCATCTTCACTTCACCTGGTTCGCTGTCGCCATCACTGTGTGTGCGTCTGTCCGTTTTATCGGCGGTGAAAGTCCGATACAGAGAGCACACGAGAGGACAGAAATAGCGCAACGAGAAACGTGTCCCAGCACAGTTTCACTCATTCACCTGTAGGCGCTGTGATAAAATTCTCAGGCCGTGTGGCAACTTAATAGCCAATCAACTTGCCGTGCCCGTAAGCTTGTACTGGCCCTGGGCCATGAGTTATGTCATACCTTATTGGTACACGTTAGCCAACATCAGTCAATCTTTAACCTTTACAACACCGATAAAATACATCAATTTCAGGGTATGTCCACACGTACCAAAACGATCTTTTTTCCCCACGTCTTCCTTGGCATCGCTTCAAGAATATTTGCGTCCAAATGGATCCATTGTAAACGACTCAACGCGCTTTAGTCCTTATTCCAGGCCTATAGGTGGCGCTTGAAATTCACCAAAAACGGAGAGGAAGAAACGGAGCATGCGCATAAAGCTTACGCGCTGTATACAAACAGACAGTAGAAGGAGAAACCGAGCACAAGAAGAAGAAGACAAAAATGGCTAGTCGGTTGTCCATAATCCTTTTTTGCTCAGCGTAGCGGCAGAGGAGCATAATGTTTTGCCCTAGTACCCAGATAGACTCAATATCGTCTGCAGCACAAACACAAGCATGTAGTCCGCCATTGCTGTTGTTGCTGTTATGAGACGTCGCGGGGTTAAGAGGTCGAAGACTAGAGGTCGAAGGGTGGGGCGACGGCTTCATCGATACGCAAAGGATGCGGATTCGCTGTCAAGGGCTGCGTTTTCGAATTTTTTCACCCTGAGACCAGTTTTCAAAAAAGCACAGGCGCTGCGTTTACAGGATCCATGTGGACGATCGGCCAAAGCGATGCAAAACATGTGCGTTTATGCAAAAAAGCATTTCCGTGTGGACGGCCCCTTAAACTCACACAATGTTCCTTATCTTCTAACTTTAAATGAATAGATGGATGGACAGACAGAGAGACAGACAGACAGACAGACAGACAGACGGACGGACAGACCTGATCTTTGATATGTTTTGGTGTGGCATGAAATCAGAGATCTGACAGGGGGCAATGGATAGAAGCCATAGTTGTAAAGTCATTATCCCTGTATCTACAAGAGCCACGCCTGGACACGCCCAACTTAGTAGCCGCTTTATCTCAACTATTAAATCGCAGTCACACATTTCAGGAATAGGTGAGAGGTGGAGGAGGAAGACAGCAGATTTTAAAGTACAGACAAAACGGGAGGGATGAGGAAGAGCTCATATACAGTAGGACTTACGGTCATATTGCACCAGAGTATCATCAAGCCCATCCTACTGTACTGTTCCACTTGCTTCTTTACACCACGCTAACACACACATATAGGGCTTGTTCCAAAAAAGATATTCTGAGGGTACTGGTTTCTGAGGAGGTGTTCTCCTTTGTACCCTGCAAGTCAGTTAAAAAAAATGATCCTGTTTGGGTAGGAGGTTGTATAGTGTGCTTCAAGCAATTGTCAGATCATCTCCTTCACCCACATCTTTCTCACATCAGAGTTGGGGAAGACTGTGTCCAGCAATGTTTGAGGAGAGACTGTTGGACAGAATGTCTTCATTGTAAAAATCCATCACGCTGAGACTACAATAACACACGAAAGACAGAATCCTTGGAGAGAGATGGTGTTGGTGCAGCTAGGAGGTGAATATGAAAGACGACTTCTCACCCCACCTTCCAGTGTTAACAATTAGAAGAGCTAGAAACACTTAGACATGATCAGATGACATATCGTTAAATCTTTGTTTACTTGCTGTTTGTTTTCTATTTAACATAATATTCTTTAACCATGAGCACCGAATGGACGATGCTTGCCCTAATGCTTTGTATGAACAATGAGCTTATGATGATGCATGACACGATTCGTAAGAGAAAATATGGTGAATATCATCGCCTTGTCCAGGAGTTACTGTTGGATGGAGCCCGGTTCCCAGTCTATTTAAGGCTAACTAAGGGATAGTTTGAATTACTTGCTTCAGAATGTTGCTGAGACCATCTATAGAGCACAGACAACATTCAGGGAGACCATCAGCCCTGCAGGGCGTTTGTGCATCGGCCTACTGTGACCACCTGTTCAGCTATGGGCTACACCACCTACTGGATAATTTTAGTTTGACCTTAGAATTTATAAAGTGCATGTTGCTGTTTATCGTTACGTCTCAGGTAACACTTTGCTTGAGGAAATGCTAATTTTGGAACAATATTAATAAGTACATGCTTTAGTAACCACTTTTATTGAGTATGACTGGGATACATTTTTATAAGTAGTGAAAATATTTCGTGAAAATATTGTGGAATGCAAAATATAATAATATATTATTCAAACTACTGAGAAGTAAATCAATTATCTTTCTCTGGTAGTAAGAATTCAGCAACCAATTAGATAAAAATAAAAGCTAGCGTTCAGCTAGTGCTATTGCACTGTGGGGATGGCTATGGAGCTACCATCTGACAACATGCCTGTACTCGTGAAGGAAGACTGGCGGAGGTTTGCTCAGAATTTCCAGTACCCTCTGGCCCTTTTTCTGAACTGCCCTGAGTTCGATTGATGGGAATTACACCATCACCTGCGCCACTTTGGAGCAGTTCACTTTTCTTAAATTATAAGGGAGCCTCATCAATTGTTCCCCTCGCATTGGTGGATGCCTACTACCATTTCCGAATGGTTAATGTGGGAACATATGGGAGGAACAGAGATGGTGGAATGCTGCATACCTGGGCCCTGTTCCCCTACACTGGGCAAACACAGGGAGATAAGAGGGTCTTCAACTTTAGGCTTTCCCATGCCAGCGTGGCAGAGTGGTTGAATGCTTCTTTGTCATCATGGTTGCTCAGGGGAGGCTGTATCCCAGGGTGCTCGGTGTCACTCGGGAGTTGGCAGAGAAGATTGTAAAAGCCACATGCCTGCTCCACAACTTTATGAGGTGGGTAGACGGTCGCTCTGTGCCAGCGCCAGCAGAGCCACTCCTTGGTGTCAAGGACGCCAGACAGGTCGGAAGCAGCAATGCCACCTGAGAGGCCATAGCTGTCATGGGAATATATTCTCGCTACTTCTCATCGACAGGACAGGTGCCACGTCAGAACTGCAACACCTGAGAACCTCCCTCCTGCCTGTCCTCCTTCAATTACAGACTCTCTGTACTCCTGAAAAGACAGAGAAAAGAAGCGAAGTAGACAGAAGCGTAACACTGTTTCTTTAGACCAATTGTAACATCTAACTTTGTCTGTTTACCGAAACATACCTTGAGTGTTACTAATGACAACACAAACTGTACTAGTAGCATAATGTGACTGTTTTCTAGGTAGTGTGGCGCTGCTAAAGTCAAGAAGATCATAAGATAGAATTCTTATTTTGACTGGCGGTATTTCTGCGTGAAGGTGGTGAAGGTGAAGGCCACTTTCTTTACTGTGTAGCCTCTTTTTCTGTCACTTTCCCTTTCTCTCCCTCACGCCCTCTCATTTCCCCTCTGGCTTTTATTACTCTTTCAGGAAAGTCACATCGTCATATTGATTGGTAATTATCAAAGTCAAACTCCATGCAAACAGAACAGGCAGGCAGCAAGAACGCAGCCGCCACGCAACCCTTTTCTGTTCAGATCTTTTCTGAAGGTTCGACTTTCTTTAAGTCACATGGGTGTGGCGAATGGCAAGAAGTCATTCATTCATTATGTTTGAACAGGCATTAGTGCAAAAATGCTTTTGACTGACGCATGGATTATGTAGATTACAGTAAAGGAACATATCTTGCTATGGCAACTGTAGCACATGCAGCGGCTGGTAGCACCTTTTTGAAGCTTGACCTTGAGTGACTCGGGCTGGTCAAGCAACAGGAAATCAGAGACCTGTCATTGACCCCAACGCAATAAACAGTCTTGTTTTTATTTGTTAGAGCAGCATTTAAAAAAATAATAATAATAAAAAAAAAACAGAAAACAATAAACTTTAACCTCTGCTGTTCTATGGGCGGTGTCTGGACTCAAGTCATAAAAAGATATCACCAACATGAGTCAATCATGTGCGTGCATGTGGGGAAGTCCTGGTTTCATAAAGATATGGAGGAAACTCCAGTCATTGTGCAAGTGTGGTGATGCGGAAAGAAGGGAGAAGGAAGGGGGTTGCTAATTGCAAAATGGACAGAAGGTTAGCTAAAACGACAGCGCTTACAGCCGCTTTAAGCTACTGCATCATGCTTACATGCGTACAGGGGACTTATAAAATGTTTCTGATGCTGGAGGATCGCTGCAGGTGTAATTAATATTTTCCTCGTTAAAGAATTATTATTTTACCCACCAGCATCCTATCTGCTCTTAATCAGAATGGTAGTTTTTAAGACGAGGCCACCTGGTCCACTGATTATCCGGCTGATATAACCATATATAATATACTTAAACAATAAATTAAGGGAAGGCTAAGCCTCCTTAAGGCTATGGTATTCCACCCACTAACACTTCTCACTGTGGCTCCACTACATCTAATCTTTTCATTTCTGATGTTAAGATATTTTGATTTGTAACCTTATAACCAACGCACAATAGGACGCATGTATTTCAATGGCCAACGAGTTATTTTCGTTTGCAATAGAAATATTCTAACATTGGTGACAATCCATTTTACAAGTGTGTGCACAGTTACCGGCCCTAAGTGTTTCTATACATAAATCACTGTATATACTGTATGGTCTGTGTTTGTATAGACTAAACTAATTTTGCTGTGCAACCCTGTGTTGTATAATGACAAATGAATCACCTTGAATTCTGACTCTTGTGGGAAAACTGTTTGATTACATCTAAAAAAAATCTCATACAAAAAAAAATAATACTGTTACCTCAGCTGTTCTATGGGTGGTGTCTGTGTTTGAGACAGGTGTGTGAGGTGCAGTGTTGGGGGTAACGCGTTATTACAAAGTAACGCGTTACTGTCATCAGATTACATTTGTCTGTAACGCAGTGATAACGTCATAATGATCTCGTTACTTGCGCTTCTTTACGGGAGGACCGAAGACACAAATCAAACGTCCCTTTCTATGCGTGCTTACGCAACGGTCATTTGACCCTATGGTTTGACCTCACGTCACGTCACGTCACGTCACGTGACATGTACTCTGGACGTGACTCGAGCAGGAGCAGAAGACGAGCGAAAGACGAAGAGGACGACGAAGGAGAGTAGAGGCGACAGAATGGAAATATCACCATTTGAGAGATGGAAATTCGGCCACTGCTTAAAACTTGTAGAAAGAAAAGAAAATTGACTGTGAAACGTAAGCTGTGCCCGGGGCAGAAACAGCTATCCACCGCCGCCAACACAACCTCTAACCTGACCAAGCACCTGCAGCGGTAACATGCTAGCATGAAGCTAGTGGCTGCTAAAGATCGGACCGAGAGTGATGCTGAAGAGAAGATGCTGCCGAGTTCGACACCAACAAAACAGGCAAGGCTTGACTTTGAGCAGAAATTAGCAACAAAAGCGGAGATAGATAGGCTTGTAGCCGCATAGATTGTGGAGGAAATGTTGCCTGTTTCCATGGTGGAATCGCCGCCTTTTCTGTGAAATGTTTCTTGAATTAAAGAGCATCAAAGAGATCGTGTGCATGTCCTCTTTTTAGAATAAAGATTCATGCTGATTAAGGCATCGTGTTTAATTTTAAAGTGTTAATTGGCAATTAAGGTATGGCGCATCTCAGGCGATGTCATGAAGTAATCCAAAAGTAATACTACTAGTAGTATAACTAGTAGTGTAACTAATTACTTTAAGCAGCGAGTAACAAAGTAAAGTAAGGCATTACTTACTTAAAAGTAACTAGTTGTGTGTAATGGATTACTTTTTTCAGTAACTACCCCAACACTGGTGAGGTGCCTGTTGATTAGCAGTGGACCAAACCATTGTGAGGCATATGATGGGGTGAAACCAATCTTTAGAAACTTAAAAACACATCATTCCGCATTTTTAATTTGTTCAAGTGTTGCCATTGCATATATTATATATTTTGAAATTGTATGTTTGCACTGATAAAGGTTATCGAGGCAGAAAAATGTAATTTTTCCTAGAAAGCAGGGGTTCGAACTCCCTCCTGATTTCCCGTGAAGAGCCTCCTCTCAGGCACAAAATGGTGGAAGAAATTGGTAGAGAACCTGCGTATATGAATCAGGCTGCGATGGCCGAGTGGTTAAGGCGTTGGACTTGAAATCCAATGGGATCTTCCCGCGCAGGTTCGAACCCTGCTCGCAGCGTTTTTTCATCTTTTTGTTGTTTGGTTGTTTTCATTTCTTAAGGCAGGTAAGTTAGTGAAGAGAATTTCCAAGCAACCCTTGAAAGAAACTGGGACCCTTATTTTTAAATTCATGACTTGAATTTAATATAGTTAAATAAATATCAGGTTTTGCATTTTCCTCAATTCGATTGCACGTCCGCTGTCACGTGTCATTGTTAAATACACACCTCTTTACGCTTTCAATAGTTTGAAAACTGTAAACTTCCTGCATTGCTTCTCAGCAAGCACAAAAAGGCACCGCTGGGATTCGAACCCAGGATCTCCTGTTTACTAGACAGGCGCTTTAACCAACTAAGCCACGGCGCCATGTTCCCCATGCCTGGATATAACAGTTTATGTACATAGACGTGAAAAAAAGAAAAAGGGTGATCTTGCTGTAGGCTACAGTTCGTTCGATAGGTAACATAGTTTGTAAAAAATCATTTCGAACTTGGCCTCGCAAATCAATCCAAACAAACTTTTTGAAACTATTGGTTCCATTTGTAGAAGTTCTTAACTTTAAAGTACCACACACTGGTGCTAAGAAGCAGCACTGAAATACCTCTGTAGCGTGATGAATGAAGTAACCTACAATGCCTTCATCTGCAGGATAGTTCCAATTTCATTAGATATAAAATGAAGCAATCAGTCGGACTTTCCACCCTAAGAAACTGTAATTTTGAGCAAAATGTTAATATCAGCCCAGCAGTGGCTCCAACTATGGTACTCATACTCCCTCTATTGGTATGCAGAGGAACCCCCGAAATGTTTTTGGAAATTGAAATAAGTTCAATTAAAGACATACAGCTAATAATATAAAAATACAGCAGGGTTTGGGTTTTAGAATACTTTAACAGCAAAGTAACGTTCTGATTTGGAACTATTTGGAGCAGTGTTTCAACACAGATTTTGAAAACTTTGAAAATCTCAAATTGTAAGTAAATGACTATTATTATCATTTTTGTGGCATTATTATTATTGGTGCGTGCATGAAGTATAATTCATTTTAGACTTAATGTAGTGACATTTTTCAGCCACTAGAGAGGGCAATGCCTCTCCCTCCTCCACATATGGTAGTGGTCTTTGAGCGTCGACGTCGCCGCCATATTGGAGGAGGCAGCTCCGCCTCGAGAACTAGTGCAAGCCAATATAGTGAACTTTATAAAGCTCCTTCTACAAAGTGCTATAAGTTAATGCCTCTCATTTATCCATTCACACACGTGTGGATATATTTGGGGGAACAGATAGGAACCAAAAACAACGTCTGTAACGTTCTTTGATGATTAGAAACGTTAACTCCTTACATGTTCAGTATCCAGGTCGCACCATTTTTATAATGTTTTTGAGTGTTTACAGCTGTCAATGTATGTACCGCTGTTATTGTGATGATGCATGACAGTTAAATATTGAATCTGTCTATAATAACTAGATCCTGACATGTAAATGTGACGTCTGTCTACCATGCTGTCAACTTGTTGCATTTAATTTAACTTTAAATATGGAGAAGTGACTTTATAATATATGAATCAGAATCAGAAATACTTTATTGAAGCCCGACAGGAAATTGCAGCGTTACAGATGCTCCCATTCAAAGTCAAGAATATGCAGAAAAATAGAAGTAGTAGTAGTAATCATAATAATAATAATAATAATAATAATAATAATAATAATAATAATAATAATAATGATTAATAATAATAAACTATATATGGTGCATATTTATAATAGTAGCCTACTGCAACTTTACTTTTTTTTGCCATTAAATGTTAATGTGTACGATATCATATTTGATAATGTTCTGTCATTGAGTATATCTATTCACTGCTGAAAGAAAAGAAAGCAGGTTTACTGCCAGTTGC
Organism: Lagodon rhomboides; assembly: GCA_039737535.1. NCBI lineage: Eukaryota > Metazoa > Chordata > Actinopteri > Spariformes > Sparidae > Lagodon > Lagodon rhomboides. The sequence goes on from CM077806.1 coordinate 13,073,230, forward strand.
AGCTTCTTTTCTTGATTTGCAGACTTTGTTAATTTTTTCTTTCCATGATTGTTATTATTAGTATTTAGATTATCAAAAATCACTGTATTTATAAAAACGACATTGGTGCTTTTTATTCCCACACATGTCGCATTTACATGTCAGGATCTGGTTATTATAGACAGATTCAATCTTTAACTGTCATGTATCATCATGGTAACAGCGTTACATGCATTGGTAGCAGCTGTAAACACTCATAAAAACATTATAAAATCCATCCTGTGGTTTGGTGCTGACCTGTATACTGAACATATAAGGAGGAGTTAACATTTATGGTCATCAGAGAACGTTACAGAAGTTGTTTGGCTTCCTATCTGTTTCTCATATATATCTGTACGTGTGTGAATGTGTAAATGAGAGGCATTAACTTATAGCACTTTGTCGAAGGAGCTTTATAAAGTTCACTCCATTGAACTTGTATTAGTTCACGGGGCGGAGCTGCCACATCCAATATGCGGCATCGATGCGGCGTCTACATATCGCAGCAGCGGGCCAACCCGCTCAATGAGGCGTCTATGTGTCTATGGTAGTGGAGGTGTGAGGGCCTAGTGCTTTCTGAGGTGGTACAGGGTGCAGAACACTTTTTCGGGACACACCTCTTTGGAATTCATTTCGACCTACAGCATAGTAGCAGTGTAACAGTAAAACATTATTTTTTTTATCCAAATCTGTCTTCGCAGTCATGAAGCCAAAACATGAATCCATGCTTAACCTTTGCTTATAGTTGTTGGTGACTGTGGTGATTGTGTAGTCATTGTTATATAAGTGGAGTGAGTTAAAAGCCTTGAGATGAACAGCACTCCCCCTAAAAAAATTCCCTTGTTTGGGTGTTTCGCTTCAGCCTTCAAAGCAAATCCGGGCCTTTTTATTTGTCATGTCTTTTGTTGCTTCTTTTCTTCCCAGACTGTCTGATCTCCATGTTGGAGCGCAGCAGCGGCCGCAGCTCCAGATGACTGTTCCTCATTACGGCGTTACATAAATGGACACGATTAGACAACAGACTCAGGAATTGTCTCAGGAACAGCCCAAGCTGTCAGACAGGGCTATAGCTGCCATTGAGGCTATAGGAGTGATGGCGTCTTTATTTTTTCTGGGAATTCAGTTTGCATTTTATAATTGAACGTTCCTAACCTAACTAAGCCTAACTTTAATTTGAATTTTACCTGAACTTGATCTCGGTGTCTTTGTGTGTCTCTTAAATATGAGAATGACAAGAGCAAAGATCACACACTCCTCCCTTGAGTGATTCACCACTCATAGCACTATGACAAACATGCCCCTTTCATCCTCAGTCAACTCTCGTCTGCTGTATTTCCCATCTTCCCCTGCGCGCTGATGGCGCTTCAACCCGTCACCGCTTTCAGTACAAGTCAAGGCTCGACCCTGAGCACATTCTTCCATTTGCTCAAATCACGGTTTGGCCCAGTCAGCACAACACACTTCCCGTAAGTGTGAAAACGTAGAAAAAGAGCTCTATGACGGCAACAGAGAGCAAACAGAGCTCTTTTAATGAATGGAGCAAATACTCTGTTTACATATTCTGCTGGTTGTAGGGTATGTGTTAACCCTGCTCAGCCCATTCCATCGTTACTCAAGCTTGCCTTCCCTGGCATGACATGGAAAACCTGTGTATAGTGAATGTCAGAGAGTTCCATTCATCTACAGAATCTAAGCAATTTTCCCTATGCAGTGCTATCCCCGAGGAAACACCACTGGCTTTCCCACCATCGCCTGCTCCCTTCCCAGTACATATGAGCAACACACGGCAGAAAAGGAAAAATGAGTCAGATGTGAAAAAAATATGTAAGGTTCTAGAAACCAGTCCCAGATGTGCTGCAGTTACAGTCCATCGCCTCTTACAGGCAACAGAAGTAAGAAGCAGCAGGGAGAGGCAGGGAAGCCCCGAGGCCACCAGAGCTTCTTTTTTTTTTTTTTTTTAAATGAGTCACCACATTTAGTAAGAAAACATGCATCATCATAATGCTTATACGAATTATATAACCGAGCACTGTTCACATTGTAAGCTGTCTGTATATCTGTAGTGTTTGTCGGCTGCTGACACAAAATGGTGACTAAGATCGGGGAGAGACAGGCGTTTCAGACCATTCTCAATCCCAGGGAGTCGAACACAGAGAATCTCCCAAGTCATCAGCGTCAGGCGGTGCTGCAGTCTAAATAATAGGTCAGCTCTGCTTGTGCTTTTAGCTTCCGGTTAACAGTACTTCTCCATGAATATCACCACAAGAACCGGTTCAAAACAAAAATCTTGACCACCGTCCATTAGAGAGGGAATATACTAGCCTCACTGCCCAGAAAGCTGTTCTTTTCATTTTGATGTTGTAACAGGTCATTGCAAAGGTTGCAAAAAAGTTTCCCAGAAGTTTCTTGGGAGAGTGCAAAAGCATCTATCTTTTCCACCCATCTATTTTCTTCCTCGACCATTTTCCCTAAGGAGCTCAGCAGTATTCATGTAATGGAAAAGACAAAACTCAGGTCCAAATGAGGATTCAAAATACAACTGGATATAATGCTCCAAGACTTTAAGGCATACTGTATTGTTTTCAGCCAATATACTCCAGTAGATCCACTTCAAACGTCCACAAATTCTTGGATAAACCCTAATAACCCAATAAAATGCCCCTTAAATGTCTTTATTGACTTTGAGTCTTTGCTCTGGTTTTGTCCCAATGCGTTGAAGGACACCAGACTTCAGACTGCCCTCTTGTATCTATTTGTTTTGTCTTCTTGCTCAGACACGAATTTGTGTTTTTTTTTCCCCCAAGACACTCTTATCAAGGTTGTTGGAGACACATTCACAAACAATGACTCATGGGCCCATGCAGGTGGTGAAAATGGTCAAAACAAACCGTGAGTCACTCTTCTTTTCCAAGTAGGATGGAAGGGAAAAGGTCGAGATAAGTCGGAACTTATTATGCACATCAAAGCAGCGACAATTAAGACCCAACATTTCTCCCATGAACAAGCACTCGGCCACAGTGGCGTGAAAAACTGTATATATGTATATATTGTTTTTTGTATTTTTTAAAGATCGTTGACAGACTTCGACCGCTTGACAGGCCTCATTACCATGTGTTTTGGACACTGCACGAGGGGGATCAATGTCAGTCCCTGTGTCCACTTTGTGGCACCAGGGAAATGCAAGTAATTACACATTAGATTTCAGCATGTCAAGGATAGATTGCACAATGAAAATTGCATGTAAATGAAATAATGATTGTCAGACAAAGGCTTACCTCCTGTTGCCCAGTAGGTGGCACAATGACTAATCTTCTACAAGGTCAGCTAACTTGACCTCTCGAGGGGGAGTCTTACTCGGTGTCAAGGTGTGTTAGACCATGGATTAAACTCACACTGGAATATCCCTTTCAGGCCTTAATGATTTCACAGGTCGATTTGGTCAACCTGCTAGCAGGATTACACATTTTGGTGCCGAATCGACCATGTATAGTGAAGTTACATCAACTTCCTCTTTTAAGGTGAACCATTGACCTTCCCCGTGCCCTCACGGCCAGGCCCTTCAACGAAAACTCACATCTTCCACAAATAGTATCACTGAGGTCTCAAGTGTGTTTGGGTGCAGATTGGATTATGCACAGTGGGGTTACAACAGCTTCCTGTTTAATGGTGAATCATCGACCTTCACCGTGCTGGCCGGTCGGGTTAAATTTGGGGCAGATTCCAACACGTACAGCGTAGTTACAGCAACTTCCCTTTTCTCGGGGAACAATTATTGGGATATTCACTGCACTGCCATGACCAGGCCCTTCAAAGAAAGATCAAGCTTTGATAACTTTTGATCGCAAAGGTGTAAGATTGTCATGACAAAATTTCAATTCATATTCAGCTTTCATAGAAATGAATGGGGCGCCGCCTTCAACGCTGTGTCCAGATTTTTCATATAACATCCTTGATTCGACAATGTACAGTGGAGTGCTGCCAGTATGGGCCACTATGCAGGAAAGGGGGGGGGGTCTTACTCGGTGTCAAGGTGTGTTAGACCATGGATTAAACTCACACTGGAATATCCCTTTAAGGCCTTAATGATTTCACAGGTCGATTTGGTCAACCTGCTAGCAGGATTACACATTTTGGTGCCGAATCGACCATGTATAGTGGAGTTACATCAACTTCTTGTTTTAAGGTGAACCATTGACCTTCCCCGTGCCCTCACGGCCAGGCCCTTCAACGAAAACTCACATCTTCCACAAAATAGTATCACTGAGGTCTCAAGTGTGTTTGGGTGCAGATTGGATTATGCAAAGTGGGGTTACAACAGCTTCCTGTTTAATGGTGAATCATCGACCTTCACCGTGCTGGCCGGTCGGGTTAAATTTGGGGCAGATTCCAACACGTACAGCGTAGTTACAGCAACTTCCTTTTTCTCGGGGAACAATTATTGGGATATTCACTGCACTGCCATGACCAGGCCCTTCAAAGAAAGATCAAGCTTTGATAACTTTTGATCGCAAAGGTGTAAGATTGTCCTGACAAAATTTCAACTCATTCAGCTTTCATAGAAATGAATGGGGCGCCGCCGTCAATGCTGTGTCCAGATTTTTCATATAACATCCTCGATTCGACTATGTACAGTGGAGTGCTGCCAGTAAGGGCCACTATGCAGGAAAAGAATATCGGTATGAAATTGTGTTCAGTCCCAGACTCTTACCCAACATGTGCAATTTGGGACAGATTTGACTGTGCACAGTGAATTTGCAGCAACTTCCTGCAACTGACGGTGGTTTCCTGGCTAAACATAGATATTTCCCTGCCCCACAACGGCCATGGCCTTGGGTGAAAACTCAAACTTCTAATAACTTTTAATCACAAACTTGTTAAGATTCCCCTATCAAATATAGAAATTGATGAGGTTAAAGTTGTAGTTTGGTAAGTGTTAAGTGCAAATTGCCAAAAATGAGCACTGAATTTGTTGGGTTTTTGTCATGGCTACAAGAGACTATTTTGTAGTTCTAAAACTTCCATGGCTGCGTGGGCCCTAATGATGATGATGATGATGATGATGGTAATGATAATAGGAGTCAAGCAGGAATGGAGCAGCAGGGCCAACCACGACCCATGGGAACCTGTGTGATGAGAAAGCAAAGAGACTCCGAGGAAAAAAACAAATTAGTAACACGCAGTAGTGAGACATGAATGTGTACAGATGTAGAGGAAGAAAGAGAAGCTCAGTGCATCATGGGGAGTCTCCAGGCGGTCTAAGCCTATGCCAGCATAGTTGAGGGCCCGTGCCGGCGCTAACGATAAGATGTATCAGAAGCGTGTAATTTGTGAAAGATCTGGAAGACACTATAAATTGACTGTCCTGGTGATGAGGCACCAGATAAGAAAGTGCTAAATTGGACCTTGTGGGGATTTTTCTGGCTTCTTTGTTGTCAAGCTACAGAATAATTGAGAAGCTGAGAAACTACCAAACCCCAAGAACTATAACTAACTACCTAACCCAAAAAATTCAACTTCCTTCAACGTATTTATGTTTGCATAACATCATCTAAAGAACCCTGCAGACACAGTCCAGAGTTCAGGAACGGTTCCTGAAAATGTTTGAAATAGATCAAGTTTACAGAAATTAGGTCAGTTAAACTTTCAAAAGCATAGTGTGCTTTTAAATGGGCTTAGTACTAGTGGGGCAGGCAAGATGCAGGGCAAGTCTAGTCTGGTACCAAGAGGCCAAGTATCCAGTGTGTTTTATCTGTGAAATAGTTGCAGCGCTTATCTGGATTTACGCTTGTTTCCGAGTTGGAAAACAGTGAAGTTTTCCAGGGACTTTGTGTGTTGTCTCTTTTTTGGTGGGTCAGCAGAAACTAGTCAAGTTATGTAACTGTGCATGTCTAGGTGTTTCGCCCATGCAAGTGTATCCATGAACGCAGATCGTCTGTCTGTACATTTGGTCTGGTTTCCATCGCCCCACCCACTTAGTCACTATAACCACATGCAGGTAAACACAAGCCAAGCAGTGGAGCTTTCCACTCATTCGCTTTGTACTCCTCCTTTACGGTTTATCATCACAGAGACGCTGTGCACATGGCCATAGCCAGGATTTTAGAAAAAACAGGAATTTGTTGAGGTATATGGTGTAAATGTTTGCACTTAATTTTAGATTTAACATCACTTAAGAAATAATGAGTGCCAACACATAAAGGAAAATGAACATTGGATTCAATTCAGCGTTGGATAAGTGGCAAATATGGACTTTTTCAATTCAGTTCACTGTCAAACAAATTGAGTACACGAGCGCAACTGCAGTGGCTGTTCTTTTTGTAGCCAGGCAGAGGGGGATCAGCCTAATTAGTTTTAAATGTCGTAGTTGTGCAGTGAATAAAGCCAATACCATTATATCAGCAACTATACCAATCAAATGCCCTTTAAAATAAGGAGATACTGTTAATGCAATTCTTATTTGCTATAAAATATAAAGAAGAGGTATTTCTCGTTAGTGATCAATGAAGTCACTGTAACATTTCGGTAAAAATCACAGCTCTCTATCTGTGCCTGTCTGCAGAGATTCTTAGGCTTTTCCTTGTTGCTGCCCAGCAGCTTGTCTGGGTGCCAAGCACATCTGCAAGCGGTTCTCAGTCGTTGGCCCGAACGACTAAAGCTCCTGTTCCTCAGTTGGCATTCTGGCCAACATCCCCCAGTGGTTCTCCGTCGGCACTCCGGCTGATATCCCCCAGAGCGTTTCCGCCTTCGCTTCCAGCCTCCTGCCCGGCCTCCAGAGGGCTTCCGCTGGCCTCCATCTTTTCAAGCATAAAGATGGGTCTGGTTGTTATGCTTTAGACACCACTGAAGATTGGGATCGAATGAGTGAGCAGCAGCAATGTCTCTGACACAACTGAAGGAGAATATGGTAGATGTGCTTGTATTGGGCAAAAGAAAAATTTGCAGTTTGGATCTGACTCAGATTGCAGTCACGACAACATGGAACGGTGGCACTGAAATACACTAGAACAGACTCCTTTAACTGAAAAGGCATGTGTTTAACATGTTGGTGCAGCTCCTGCTGCTGCTGCTGCTGCCAATGATAGGACAGTTGAATGTGTCAATCACATTGGGGATAGTGCAGGGTTTGCTGCCATTCAGATTGGCTCCACATCAATAGATCAGAGAATAGAACAGCACCGCCATGAAGGGTAGGTGGCTATAAACCAGCTATTCAGTGGTGGATGTGATGTAGATAGGGGACTAGAACACGTACAGGGAGGCGGAATCTAGTGGTGGGTCCAATTCATCTCATAAATCTGATCTGACTCACTGATAAAGGTGGGAGGGGCAGATAAAAGTCAGGGATATACCTGCTTTTAATGCCTCTAAACTGCGCAAGAGTCGTGATTTTAGAGACATAAGTCTCAATAATCCGGAACTGGTGCTCTATGAGGGTCAGAGGAGGTACACAACCCAGTAGTGCTTTAAATATGGTATTGAGAGGTCCCTCCCTGGCCAACGACATACAGACTGTTTTAAATGCTGACAACCAACACAATGTAGATTTGTTTATGTAAGAGATGTCGCAAGTTTTGCAGAGTAATGACACATCCACGACTGATGACGCATTTTTAGTTATCGTTACGGTAGTACAGAATAGAACCGTCAGAGCTCGCCTTAGTACTTTTCCTCGAGTACCTAAAGATGAGATTTTATCAAAGACCCCGTACAACCCTGACGATAGTGGAAGCAATCATTTGCGTTTCTGTCTCTGTCTTGCACAGTTTAAAAAAAAACTGGAGTATGCAAAAAAACTGCACATGAAAATATAGAGTGAAACACCCAGTTGTGTTAATAAGTGGGCAGGTTTTATTACCTACTGATCTTGTAGAGAGAATGCTGGTTTTGAATGTCTTGAGTCCCGCTTGTAAAGGGAAACCCATATCAGTGGGGTAACAGACTTTGACACAACCCCAGAGCACTCTGGCCCATCCTTTCACTCTTGTTTTATCTCGGTTTCTAGCAGTCTCTTCACCTTCCACCGGAGAGCACATGTTTGTCGAAGTGTGTTTGGATGCTGTAAGTTTAGTTGGGGTTTGATTTGTTATGTTTTTGAGAAAAGAAGATTTGCTTTTGATTCAATTTCAGCCACTTTCAGTGGAAAATCTTGCCACATCAAGGGCTGTTGAGGTTTACTCAGCAGCATGAATAACGCCACATCGGGCTCAGGTCATGGTGTTTGTCATGGTAATAGTCTGTGGCTAATCAGGAATGTGTGTGTCATTTTGATGAATTTTTTCACTGTAAGATGACACATTTGCCAGTTGCAGCAGCAGAAGCAGCCTTTCCCCTAAGGTCTGATTTGTCATCAACAGCCCCCACTTTTACTTCCTGTCCTCCCTTAGGACCACTTTCCATGATGACTGTGTTCCTTTGGTGATACGTGTAGATAAGGCAAGTTTGGTGGTAGCTGAACCACAGTTACAAACTTCTGTTGTGTTGATATCAGTCTTATTCTTACCTAGTCTGGAAGGTATGACAAGTGAGTAGATGCTTCCAGATGCAGATGTAACAAATATACAAAGTTATTAATAAGAAATTCAAATTAAAAGCGAACAGACTTTCTTTAGGCCTTAAGGGTCATATATAACTTTTTTATGTCGACAAATAATTTTTAAATAAATAATAGGCAACATGTACAGAGCTTGTTAAAAGGTGCAGAATAAAAGTATCTCTTTACCTTATAAACAATAATATGATTGTTTTGTTTATGTCTATGTCTGTGTAAATTCTGATGGTAGGTTCCAGCTTCTACCAAGTTTCTTAGCCAATAGTAAAATGCCAGTGATATGACATGGTATCTGTGTTTCGCCAGCGAGCAACATTCTTTGGCAGTTGGGGGGGGAAAACATAAGAATTGCTGAGCTCTACAGTGTTCACCTAGCATACTGCACTGCCTCAATGTTAGCCAGTTCTCCTGCAGCCCAAAAAGCATTTTCCCTCATAGACCACCGTTAATAAAAGAGACATCCCTAAAATCGTTGACAGGACACCAAGAACAGCAAACGAGATGAATTGTGACTCTTTCTATTATGAATTTTTGATCCATGGAAGTTCTGAGTTGGTCAAGCTTAGAACAGTAAAGGCCAGAAAAACTTTTCAGGTGTATGCAAGAAGGGAGCGATTCCCATTGGTTTGAATGTGGTGAAATCTATAGTTGCAATGTCAATACAGTAGAAGAGAAGGGGATGGAATGCCACAATTAGTGACTGAATATTATTGTTAACACCTTAAAATCTAAAATTTTTTTTTTCATCCTGATCCTGTGAGCTACTAAGCAATTATGTTAAAGTAAATAGGCAATTAAAGTATATAAAAGAAGAAAAAGCAGCAAAATAAATCTGTCAGAACATGCACTAGTGATATGATGATGGCCTGGAGCTTCCTTCACATTTACAATAAATGCCACATTGCTACAGTTCTATGAAATCATTTTTAAAAATATCTTTCCAAACGTACCATTGTTCAAAAAAATGCTCAAGACAAATAAGTCTTTATCTGTGTTTCTGTTGGAGAGTCAGGAAGTATGACTATCTCTGACCCCTTGATTCACTTCCTCTTTTATTCCCATAAACCATCTGCTGTTGTCAGATGTGACACGACAAAACCTGCCGGGGATGCCTTGGGGGTCTGACCAAATGTCCAGTAATCAAGTCTAACAACAGGGTTGAAAATGACCTTTTTTGTCCACCTGCCACAGTGGCTGCTGGATTACTAAATCTACTCATTTTTACAACAGCGTCAACAATAGTCAAGCAATAGGCTTTTTTATTTAATAAGGTAAGGTAATAAGGTATTTTCCTGTCTCTCTCATACAGACACACACACACACACACTTTCAGATTGCATACACCATTTTGAAATTACCAAACTTTTTTTTTTCAGCATTTATCTATTCATTGAGAGTTCACTGAGAGCAATGCTCTCTTTTTCAGGATTGCAAAACAATGAACAAAATTGAATTAATTAAATCTTTCCCTGCCAGAGTTTATATTGTATTATATTGTATATTGTAAATATATATAATGTAAATATATATATATATATGTAAATATACGCTGTATTTTCAGATACACACTTTGAATTTAGATTTCTGACGTTAATAATGAGTTTGAACTATGTGTTTGGCCACACACGTACATGAGTTAAAAAATAAATAAAACAAAATAAAAGATGTACATTTTCAGCATAAGGTGGTGCTCCAACTTTCTTAAAGGTTGGCAGGTCTGCAAAAATCCTCATTACAATAATGATATACATGTAGGTTTCTTGACAGCATTATCATTACAGTTTGTCAATGCACAAAAACCACTTGGTTAGGAAAAGATCATATTTGGGTTTGATAAGCAATAATTACTACTAATTACTGGTCTATGTCAAAACAACCTACATCAGAGTTCATTGAAACAGGATTGTGTTTGTCTAGTTTCTCAATCAGCATTTGAGTTCAATGAGGAGCTTCCATACAACCTAAATGACACAAACTCAATGGGCAAACAAATATTTTGGACAGACTTTAATATTAAAGATGTTCTTTTAGACCACTGTTGAAGGTGTTCTTTAAGCATCTTAGGCTGTTGAGCTACAGTATTAAGCTACATTGAGTGGGTGCCACGATGTCAGTGGCCTTACCATTTCATCAAATGCAAATATTCTTCACACATTACCCCTTAATTAACCCCCACGAAGAGAATTTCTACATTTGACCCAACTACTCATACCACAAATACCACAGCGTTGTGTTGGTTTAATTCCCAAACAATTACTCACTAGACCTTGTCTCTATATCGATTTAACTTATTTTACTTAGCATTTGTCTTAGCAAATTCTCATATTACTACACAATTAATAGCCTGAAAATGAAGGTTATACCACATATCTGTACATGGCAACAATTCTTGACAATATTAAGTTGACCTTTTTGCTTATTTCTTTGCTTCTTTATTTCTTTCTTTCTTTTCTATTTTTTTTATATATATATCTATAGATTACAAAAAATAAAGCTGGACTGAGAAACCATGTCAACCACTCAGCTCACTGGGTTTAGTCTGGGGAGTGGGTTTAGTCTGGGGAGTGGGTGGCTGTAAATAGCATAAAATGCTTAGGTTTACAGGAAGCCTCATTTATAACATTAGTGTCTGTCCCACCTTAGACAAATACAGTCAGACATCAAGACAAACACCACTTGTGTTCCCCTGCCATTTCATCATATGTTCCCTGAAATTAGAAAAGACTGTTTGTCATGTGGTCTGAAATAGCAACCTGTAGTTTCCATGTTTTTAACTAACATCTAATAGTTAGCAAATAGATGTTTCAGTGTTTTTTAATGGCTGGTTGTTGGTGTGTGTGTGTGTGTGTGTGATGTTGTTTGTTGTCTCGGCAACAGTTTATTCCCATGTTCCTGAAGCCCCCGCAGAGAACCGGGTGGGCGGTGCGAGCTAGATTTCCATTGACAGTCTCATGTGGAATGTACCAAATCCTCAGGGGTTGTGGGGGACGCACCAAAATGCAGCAGAGAGGTTTGTCTTGATGCAACTGTTTATTTAAAGGCAACATTGTGGAAAAAAAAAAAACCAGCAGGATGACGCCGTGAAAGAAAAGCCTCCGCAAATAGCTCATGAGGTCACCGGCCCGGCAGTCACGGCTGTTGTTCTGCGGTTTTGTTTGTTCACGCACTCACATCTCCAAGTAATTAGTGGTAAACGCAGCTTCTTAAGCTTGATGAGAAAATTGTTGTAATATGGCATTTAACAATGCAGTTAAAGTGCAGCTAGACTCGAACACAGCCACCAAGACACAGAGCTAAAACCATTAGAGTTCAAGGAACGAGGCAAGTACAGACAGTGTAAACGGGCCTGTAAATATGCCCCCGGAGACACATTTGTCTTGACATGAAGGGAGATAAAAGGCGGAGGACAATGAGATCAGGGCAGTCTAGTTCCTGTATCTTGTCATCTCTGTTTATAGCCAAACCCTCTTTTTTTCCTTTACTGCAGCTTTTGACACGGCGGCTTATGTCATTTAAATTGACCATCTCAAAAAGCCGGGTTGGCATTAATTATATATTCTTTTCACCGCCACACAGACCTCACACAGATCCCTTGAGACAACACGTTCTCCCTCCCAACTTGTCAAATACGTCTTTCACGTTTCAACTAACTTTCATGACATAACTTTAAAACCAATCTTTCCTGATTCCCGGTCACAAAATGGACATTTATCCTGGTCTCTGAAGGGAAAGTCAACTGTATGATCCATCCAACTACCCCAACCACCCACCAACTCAGACTGTTGGACTGTTTTATGAAGGCTGTAAGAAGCAGAACTCATACAGTAGTGGCAATAGACAAGGTCAGACGCTCCACGTGACAGTGATGCAGCTCAAGGGGCACGAGCTATGAATACTAAAAATTCATATATATATTCAGAACAATCAACTGAGGAAAAGAAGAGCAAAAATAAGCAACCAATTGTGAATCTTAGAGATCGAGATAAGAACAATTGGTGGACACAAACAAAAACATGAGGAAATGTCTCCGTATGTCGCTGCCTGCATTACCCCTCTGAGTGTCTTGTTTTTGCTTTGTCTGTCAAAGTACTCTGTAAACCCTGTTTTATCTATCGTTCCAGGCAGACTTGGAAAAAAAGTGTGTTAATTTCCCCTCTCTGTCCCCACCACATGCTTGGTGAGTAGTGGGACAAGGAATGCATGCATCGGAGGCATGACCAAATTTGGCGTTCTGATGTGCCAGTGAGAGTCATTAGAATGACTGTATGAAAGCTATTGTTAACGCTTGAATCATTTTGTTCATGTTAAGATAACCTGCTGTGCCGAGTGGTAAAAATAACCATGAAATATAATTCAAATAAAAACAGATGGTCCTCCTGGGAGCATCGTGGGTGTGTAAACTTAGATTTTTAGCTTGAGGGTGGCGCTAGCAGAGAGTACATATGGAGCTGATTGGATCTCCTGGGAAACAGGCCAAGAGATTAAGTAGTTTATTGTGTAAAAAAGGGAAATCTTGGCCTGATAGTGACACGGAACTCTGGAATCATTCACTGAAGATTGTGGCTGACTCAAAGTACTCGGTATTTTGGCAAATTTGTGGCATCTGGAATGAATGTCCACAGCAAATATTTTTGGCAGATGCCAATACTACAGCAGCCCAAACGGTTCAGCCTCAAAATATACATATGAAAACCCAAATAATATGATATGTACATACAATAAATACAGAAAGATCACTCTATGACATGATGCTTGTTGCTTCATGTGGTGTCGCCGTACCCCAGTTGTACCAGTGCCCACTGTGGACTGGTGTTCTCACGAGCTGAGCACAGCTGATTTATATATTTCTACCAAAACAAATGACTTTAGACAAAACAGCCTTGCCTCAAGATCTACGATTGGTAGCTACTGTTCACGTGATCTTCACCAGTGGATGCTTAGTTGGCACTGCTCACAAAATATGATTTAAAGCTCTGGGGAAAAAGGGACCTTGAGGTGGGTTTGCTTTTAAGAGTGACCTTAAAAAAATATCACTATATAGTTTATCTACAGTAGGACACATGTTCTGTGACACATTGTGTATATACTGTTATTTTATGATGGAGAATAATGTGTAAGTAGAGCAGCACACAGTTTTTCTAAGGATAATAGATATTCCTTAAATATAACAATTTAAGACACATCCTAAGTATGTACATATAATCTTTATTATCTTTATGCAAGTTTTTATTGTTTTATCTTTGTATCTTTGTGTTGGTAAATGAGAGAGTTTACTTTTAAGTGCACCAAATGTGCAAAATCTGTATTTCTTAAAATATTATATGATGGTCTTCTTTTAGCTGCTAATGATTTGGAAACAGTAAATCCCTTATTCTACCACAGGTTTGTTGTCCTAATGTGGTTAATGAGTGGCAGGAGTTTTGCACATTTTCACTTCAAGTATAAGCTATGTTCTTTTTTATTTCTCTGTCACTACTCATACATTGTTGTATTGTATCAGACCTGTAGTTAAAAAAAAAACAAACTCTTTCCTTGGCTCGAAAGAAAACACTGTAGTACATTTTTAACCAATTACCACGAGTTTGGCTCATGTCAAGATCACAAAATACTTATGCCAAAACTTTCCTTCCACATGCCAGCGCGATGAGTGTGTGTGTGTCTGTCTGTGTGATTGAATGAGAAGGGAACAGCACAAACGGTTAACTGACTTTCCATGTGCTCTGTCATGCTTTTGGGCAAACAGACGACGAAGAGAGTGAGTGAGTGTGGATGTGTGTTCGAGAAAAAGGAAGCCCGTCCAGACAGTGTCAGATGACATCATCGTCTCAAATGACTTCTGTATGTGTGTGTGTGAGAGTGTGTGTGTCTGGGTTGGGGGGGCGGGGCTTTAGACCATGCAGCTCCAAGCTATAAAAAGAAGGAAAATCATTTAGTCCTTCAGACTCAAGCAGCAGCAGCCGAGGCAGTAGCAGCAAAGAAGACTGAGGCTGAAAACGAGACCTACTTTACACCTTGACCTGACACATTTCTGCCAAAAGGTAAGAGCATCAGTTGGACTATAAAAACTTTAGAAATTAGAATTGGAAATATAATTGTGTAAAGGGAGCAATAACATCATCACGTAAAACCACATGGAGTGGAATCACTGCCAGTTTTTAATTTAGAGCAACAAAGTCAGGACAGAAAATGTCATGAATGTGATTAATCTGTTATAGTAATGTGATTTGTCAGAAAGATAACACAAAGTTTACCAGGGTTAACTAAACATGCACATAAGAGTTGTAAAACATTTGCACATAAGGTTTTTGAACATCGGCTGTTGCCAGGATTTAAGATACATTCTGGTTATATTTCCCTGGATTGCTCAAAAAGCTCAGATTCCCCTGAAAGTTACTCAAGACATGACCTCAGTGCAGTTCACGTCCAGAACACTGATGTGTAATAGTTTCCTGTGTCACCGAATCCTTGAACGTTTTCGATCGTTTACTTTTTACCAGTTTACCTTTTTAGAGTTACTCACAAGACCTTGATAAGAGACAGATTGCACAACATCAAGAACATATTTTGCAACCTTTTTTTTCCTGATAGGGTCCATCCAACATATTTCGCTCTGCTCTGGGATGAGGTTTTCACATTTATGTGTTATATTTCAAGTGTACCTGTTGCACACTGAATCGGAATTTAAACCAGCCACCATGAGACTTTTACACCCTTTCACCCCTGTTTTCTCTCTTTCCCCAGATGCTTTGCGTGTACGTCTTCCTGTTCCTCTCCCTGAACGGCGTGGGACTGTGCTCCCTGCAGGATAAACTGAATGACTTCGGCCTGAAGGTCTTCACGCAGCTGGCCCAGAGCTCCGTGGACAAGAACGTGGCCTTGTCCCCGTACGGCGTGTCCACCGTCCTGGCCATGGCTCAGCTCGGTGCCGCCGGAAGCACCCGCAAGGCCTTGACAACCGCTATGGGCTTTTCTCTGCAAGGTGAGTGGCACACGGATCAAAAGAAGATGAGATTGGGGATTCTGTTAGCTGATATGACTAATACAGACCCAACAATAATTGTATACAGGGAAAAAATAGAGAACATATTTGTGGATTCGCTAGACTGGAGCATGGGAGGAAAGAATATTGATGTATTGTCCTCTCACCTCTACTGCAGAGCGAGGGATGTCTCGGCAGCAGCGTCTCCTGCACCGGGACATGTCCAGCGAGGAGGGGGTGGAGACGGCCAGCGGGGTCATGGTCGAGAGGAAGATGAGCCTGGAGAAGGGTTTCCGCCGGGCCCTGGCCAAGGCCTTCCAGACCCACCCTCACCAGGTGGACTTCACCAATCCGGACCAGGCAGTCGGCATCATCAACTCGTGGGTCTCGGACCACACTGCAGGTACCCACACCGACCCTCTTGTCATCCTCTGCGATTCTCCGAAGAGCTTCTCTTCCACCACCATCAACTTTTGCGCTGCTTCTGTCTCTCTAATCCGTTGTGACCTCTGTTGTATCTTCTTCAATAGCTGCCATCCCCGAGTTCTTGGTACCTGGATCTCTGAGTGATGAGACCCGCCTGGTCCTTCTCAACGCTCTCCACTTTCAGGCCCTCTGGAAGGTTCCCTTTGACCCCAAAATGACACAGGAGAGGATGTTCCACTGTGCCAATGGAAGCTCCGTGCCCGTGCACATGATGAGACTCACCAACCGCTTCCACTACGGTAGCTTCAACACACCGACCCGATGCATACATTTTGATATATACCAGGTAATCTGTGTGTTACTGACAGAAATACACGCGTCTCCTTAATCCTCAGGCGAGTTTGTGACGGCTGAGGGTATCGACTATGATGTCATCGAGGTCCCATACGAGGGCGACTCTCTGAGCATGCTCCTCGTGTCGCCCATCGAGCCTGAAGTTCCACTGAGCACGCTCAGCGCAGATGTAAGCAGCCAGAGAATTCAGCAGTGGAGAGCCGAGTTGAGGAACGTCAAGAGACAGCTGGCCATGCCCAGGTGAGAAAGAGAGGCTCGGACAGTATCAATTAATTGATGTCAGTATCAGTTAGTTGTCCGATATGTGCCATTATTACTTTTTCTTCTTCTTTAGAGAGATTATAATGCAGAAAAAAGGGTGCTTGGGGTAATTTATCATTATGAAATGATGAAATAACCCTAACCCAGCGAAAGTAGTGTTTTAGTGCACTGATGTAATTTCAAACAGTACATTTTATTGTTAAACTGTAAAAAGATCCTGCTTGTGAAATAGCTTCGTCGCAAGAGTTCGAGAACCACATTTGAGGGATCATTGCAAAAACATTTTGCTTTTACTTCCTACGACTGGTAACAGCATTGGCCCAAAAATCCGGCTCTAAATTTCTCATAGACCGAGTGTAGTTTTGAGGTTGTTTGTGTCGTATTGATTTAAACATGGCTACTTGCCTTCAGCCACTAGGATGGAAATTGAGGATTTTCTTGTATGTTTTTGCAGGTTTACTCTGAACTCCGAGGTGAATCTGAAAGCCACTCTGCTTAACATGGGTCTGGGAGACATGTTCAACCTGGCTACTGCTGACTTCACACGCATCACCAGTAAGTTAACCTTATGGGGGTAAAAGTTCAAAGTACAAATGCAAAGGATGGGGACAATCAACTTAAATCTGAACGGATTAGTTTTCATATGTAATTCAAATTACATTCAGTTTCTTCCACAATAACTTCAATAATCTAAAACTACACTAAGTTTAGTGCACTGAGATGACCTGTGTAACTAATCTGTGCATGTTTCCGCCCTCCAGCTGATGAGAGGCTGTGCGTGTCGAAGGTTCTGCAGAGGGTGAAGATTGAGGTGAATGAGCGAGGAACCAAGGGAGCAGCAGCAACAGGTAGGCTCAGTGCTGAGTCACACACACAAAAAGCCACCAGTCATGGCTGTCAGTAGAAAGTTTAGAGGACATTCTCTTATTAATGGATCATCCCATTTCCTTATTTTTATTTTTTTGGTCTTGAGTATCATTTCTGTTAGAAATAATGACATTGCACTTACCAAATTGTAGATGGATAAAGGGACTTCAAGCTACAATTCATCATACAAGCTTGTGCTGTAAAGCCATTATAACTGAATCTGTGTCATGTACTGACATTTAAAGATCATTGTTTATTCAGTTTATTAGTGATTTTACCAGCCAGGTTGCAAAATGAAATTTAGTTTAAGTGCATTTATGCTACATAGGACAACCAATACGAAACAAAATGAAACAATTGTTCGGAGGAGTGGAGGCAGTGATAATTACTACATTGGTGACCCTCTGTTGTAAAGAAAATATAGACTTTTATTATTTTAGATAATGCTTGTATGGCACATAATTTAGTTTGTGTTCAAATCAAATTACAGCTAAGCCCACGGCTAAATTTTGCGCTGACGCTGACCTGCTTTTCAATTTCTCCCCTCTTTTAGCTGCTGTGATGTTTTCTCGCATGGCAGTGGAGGAGATCACCCTGGACCGACCCTTCCTCTTCCTCATCCAGCACAAACGCACAGGTAACACTCTTGTTACATTTCATTTGAAACCCTATTTTTCAATGACATTCAACGGAGCGCTCCTGGTAGAGTGGTTTGGCGTGTCTAATGTTTTCTTTTTTGTGTGTGTTCAGGTACCGTTCTGTTCATGGGTCAGTTCAACCAGCCCGAACAACATTAAGCCACGCTGAAGACGTGCCTTCATTCCACTGTGTCTGACTACTGCTGCTCATATGGCACATGATGACCATTCACCAGACATACAAAGTGCATATGACTTCTTCTGATTCTACAGACTTGAGTCACTAAAAAAGTTTATTTATATGTTTGATACGAACAAGACAGATGTACACAGTATAGACGTTGGAATCATGACTGACTGAGATATCGTATGATAGTATTTTGCATGGTTATGTTTATGCTGTTGATTTATTTTCTCTGAATATTCGTGGTTGACAAGACAGAAAGAAATATGAAGGAAAGTAATTAAGTTGTGTACTGTTGTCTGACACAACGAGCACCAATGCACTTCACAAAGAGAGATGTTTCTACAGACATGTATGTTTGCGTATGTTTGAAAAAATGTATTTTGTATCTATTTTTACAAGGGTAATGTTTATTTTTGTTATTGTCATACATTTGTATTTTGCAGTATATATATATTTATTAAAATACTATGTTTTTAAGCTGCTGTCTCTGTTGTTGAGATCTGTGGTATACACTGACCTCTTGTGTCCAAACATCCAAAAGTCATGCCTTCCCTAATTTAAAATAATATGATGTATTGAAGGTCTGGCAATCATATACACACACACACCCTGAATGAAGGCGTGATTAAATATCATGTTATAAACTTGCAGTACTATCTATATATTTTCACCAGATTATTTATTGGCAATGAAAGTGTCATTTTCCCCATGAAATAATAGGATTCTAAACAAGCAAAGACAAATTGACACTATCAAGAGCTGAAGTCCAACTAAACACAAAAATGTGTTTTCTCTTTAAATTCAGTTTTTCCACAGAGTGCTAACAGGCCTGTAAAGTAACTCTTTTACAAGTGTTGGTAATTTTAACAATATAATAATATAATATTATTGTAATATATAATAATACAATAACTTAAATTATGATATTCAAATTATATTCTTGTTCATGTTCAAGTTTGGTAACATGACTTTTTTTACATCAAGACAAGACAAAAACCCCTGTGACTAATCATTGACGTCACGACCCTGTGGAACTTCAACATCTTTGCGCATCCTCCCTCCAAAACCCAACTTCGGCCGGCCCCTACAGGCACTGTAAACATGAGCCAATGTCATACCTAGTTTGAAGGTTGAGTGAGGTGAGCACATTCGCATCGCACTCTCTTCTTTCACCAGCTCATGCACAGGAATAGGCGCAGGCCTGGGCATGATTTCTATGCACATCGTACCTGACAGGCAAAACTCAGGGCGATAATTGGGCATACTGCGCATGCTCACCAGAGGCGGAACTGCTCACTGTAGCAGAGGATTGGCTCAGTTCAGGTTCAGTGGTACAGTATCTGAGACAGACATGGACTGTCAACGTTAGCTCCGGCGTTTTCGTTTTCGTTGGACTGGACCGCTTAGACGGAGAGTTCGTTTGTCACGTCGCAGTAGCTTTTGATATCGGACGATATGGTAAGTTACTGGCCTCTCTGTCGCTTCAGAAGAGGCAGGAGCGAGGTGCTAAGCTAATGCTAGCAAGGTGTATGATTTCAGGAAGTGTCCACCTGCGCTACCTTCACCTGGCTTCTGTCAGCATAGCTTGCAAGCTAACAGGCCAAATAACTGCATAAGGCGTGAAAAAATGCTGTGTATGAGTCACACTGTAGGTATTTCAAACGGGCTGTACCAAGTGAGCTGTATCTAAATGACATTTAGTGATGTAAAAAATTGAACATGTCAGAGACAAAATTTAAGATTTAAAAAAATGCTTCCTCGTCGCAGGAAATGAGTTTAGCCGCAGGTTGTTTTCTGTTCAAACAATAGAGGTGACAGTCATCGAGGTGACAGTTAGCAAGATGACTGTTATTCAGCTGTCCTTTTCTAAACTTCCCCATCCTACAGCTTTGATATGAAGTAAGGACTCAGTTATAAATAATCTTATTTTATCTTTCACTCTGTTTTAATTTATTGGTACACTACACAAAAGCATGTGTCCATATAGTATATGTAAATTAACAATAATGCTCTTTATTTTAACCAACTGTAATGACATCTGTGGCTGGCAAATAATCTGAGATGTGGCTAATTAACATTATCATTTTCTAAGTTGGTAAAACTACACCTCTTGGCTGTTAACTATGAGAAACTGTCATCATTCTGTCGATCATGGGAACCCCTGCGGACAAGATCGATGTTGGCACCACCACATCCTGTTATAAAGATCTTGATCTAGCAATCGCGTGCATTTGTACGGAAGTGTTTTGCATTCGCCCCGGCATGTAACAAATAACGCTACCTGTTTCAGGTAGATGCTTCTCGTAAGGAATCAGCCGCCTTAATTACTAATAATCGGTATCAGTATCAGCCCCGAAAAAGCCATATCGGTCGACCCCTAATGTAATGTGTCTCATACATTTTTTTGCTGCCTAGATTTAAAACACAAGGACAAACTGTTGAACAGTTACTTAAGTCAGTCAGTTACAACACACTGAAGATCTTTGCTCTTAACAAATAGACTGAAATAACCCCTCAGTTGAATGTTCCTTCCAAGTATCCTGCTACTGAAAAACAAATAGGAACCACACCTCCCTCATTTTCTCTTTGTCACAGAGAACATAGACGGTGCAGGACTGGTTTCAGGCAGATGTAAGTAAAGATAACTAGTAGCTGTTGTGTTACAATTGTGTGAGTTCGGGTTTATCAAAGCTGTAATCATCCCAGAGTCAATGCAGTATGTGTAGATTTTCCTTTTTTTGAAATTTAATTGCTCCTGTACAGTAAGCTATCATCAGTTTATGTAGGTTTACTGTGTTAATTGTTTCCTGCAGGACATGTTTGTGCATATGTGGAGAGAACATCACAACAAACTGTATGTAGTGACTAGACTTGACAAAAACCTACAAGCCTGCTTCCTTACTCCGTGATTCAGTCATGGAAAACACATGGAAAATGAGAGAAAAAGATAAATATGCTGGAAAATAATGAGTTGTCTATCATTTTCCTAGGGCTGGGCGATAAAACAATAATGATGATTAACGCGGAATAACTTTTCCTCGATAGAAATATAGGACATTGTCGATAACGTACACAGAACTCATTCCATCCATGTTGTGCGGTTGCAGTCATGCACATCAGTACGTCAGGAGAGGGAGCGAGATAAAAGAGTAAATGACACCAGGAAATGTTAAGTAGAGTGACAGCGTTACTGAAGAAGACGACCCAACGGATAATAGCCCAAGGCTCAAAAGACGAGGAAATTGTTGAAAAGACGAGTCAGAGGAATTTGGTAGTGAGGATATATTCTGGCTATGTAAAGTCCAACACAAAACAGAGTATCTCTCTAAGGTTTAAAAAGGGATCTTAAAGCTTGACCGACAGAGTGATTTGATTAATATTGTGATATATATCAATATCGACTGTATATGAAAAAATTATCGTGATGAGATTTGTTTCCATATCGCCCAGCCTTACATTTTCCTATTTCTCTATCAGAGCTCCACAAAACGGACAACATTGTCACCTGAAAGGTTAATTATGTTAAGGATCATATTAACTTTCAAATGGTAACATTAGTTTATGGACAAGAGTAGGGCTGCACCTAACGATTCTTTTTTAATCGATTAATCTATCATCTAACTGTTATTTTTTATTGCAGTAACACGTGCAGGTTGTTAGGTTACAACTTAAGTGGCCCAAACTGCAAATAATGTAAGTTGCATTATTCTTCAAATGTAAATTGTAGTCACTGTTGGTAACTGTGGTAGTTTTTGTAAGGTTTAATATTGTAGATAAATGTTCTTATTAGATCTTATAGAATAGACCTTTTGTTAAATTGATTAGCATGTTTGATTTAGTTGCTAAAGTAGTGGTTGTTGCTAGCTTGTTTTGCCTGCAAAGCCAACTCTGGCTAGGAGCAATGGTTTCAAATGTGTGTTGGACATTGTTGAGGGAGTTTGATATGGATAGGATGCCGTGGATAAAACTATGAATGGCAGCTCAACTGTATGCAAGTAAAACACTGGCTAAATACTGGATGATGGTACTTTTTAGCTAGTTTTGTCTCTTCAAACACAACGTTATGTTTAAATGGACCGTAACATGACAATAAATGTTTAACTTTTGTAGCGGTGTTTAAACTCGTTAAAGATTACTAGCAAAGGGGCGGAAGTACGTTGTTATAAACCGATAAAGGTCAGTTTAGTCTTGGCAAACTCAACTCTTACTTTAAAGTCTAACTTTAGTTTATAACCATCATTGTTTGAAATACATTTTTATCACCATTGTTATTTTTATTTGAATAATTCCCTAAATGTCGATGCAGAGTTACAGTGAACAGACAGGAGAGATATGCTCTGTGTTTCACTCTGAAGCGCAACACTGTGTGGCACTGAATCTGGGAAAAAAAGCCAGATTTAAAATTTAAATTTAAATGATTTAATGATTTGAAAACTGTTGATTTCGCTTCTATTCAATTGAAATTCCATATGTAATGACATTGGGCGTCATTGGTATAACTAGTAAAGTGGACAGATGGACAAAAAGCAGGCAGTACAGTAAAGTACAGTACAGATATTGTCTGTTGTGCAGTATGTCTTATTAAAATAAATGAATTGAAATTAAGAATTTGCTCTCAAATGTTAAGCTGAACACTTGGATCATTTACTGAAAACAAACTTGGCTCAATAACAGTAAAACCACTATGTCACCATCAATAATGATACATTTTCACTTTTATAGAACTAATTCTTTCCAATGATGGGGTCTGAATTTTTTTTTTTCCTTTTAATCGCTTTCGCGCAGATGTTTCATAATAAAAGTCTAGCAGTAAAAGGAGAGATTTATCCCGTTGAGCTGAGGGAGCTTTGATGTGAAACATTTCCTGCAGATGTCACTTTGCATCTTTGATGTAGACAGAGAAACAGAGCAGCATAGTTTTAAGAGTTTGCATACATTAATCCCAAATAGTTTTGCTTTAAATGTCCACCTTAATACACGAACACTGCCATGCCTCTCTTTGATTTCTCTCTGTTTTCTTCGTCAATAGTACATTTTATCAAGTCCACCAAACAACACTGTTTTGTCACTCACTTAGGATATTATTTTTTCCTGCAATTCCGTTGTCCAACAGCAGTTGAACCATGTGTGGAGGAAGCTTGTTGTTAATTATAAAGCGGATCAAAACCAGTGTGCACTGAAAAATATCGCGAAAAAACTGGTGCACTTATGAGTCTGTACAAAACAGTGACATAAGTAGGCCTACATTCAAATAGAAGAGGTTGCATCACAACCAGTGCTTTTATAGGACGGATGTAACACCAGAGAGCGTCTCTTTTTCTGCAGAGCATGTGTGTTTGACAGTAGGTGGCAGGGGAAGAGCAAGGGCTGGTTGTCACCTCGTTAATCATTTGCAGATGGCGTCATTCTCAGAGACAGATAATAAAGATTTTAGTAGCCTATAAAAGGCTTAAATGGGTTGCCAAATATACATGGCCGGCCCGCCCAAGAAGCAGTATGTGTAGGAAACACTGTTTTAATATTCCCAACTGGCGTGCGATGAACGATGAAAGAGATCAGCTGTAGTCATTGTTTTATTTGACCAGTAATTCTCCCTCATGTAGTCTTAGTCATTGGCAGATTCATCAACAAGGAATATTTATTAAATCCCCCTGTCAGTAAAGCTTTCCTGTCTAGTCTTTTCCATGATTTGATTTGTTTCTCTCCCTGTCTGTGTGTAGATGCATTTCATGCTGCTGTTCAGCCGGCAGGGGAAGCTGCGTCTGCAGAAGTGGTACACAGCCACAGCTGAGCGCGACAAAAAGAAGATGGTCAGGGATCTGATGCAGATAGTGCTCGCCCGCAAACCAAAGATGTGCAGCTTCCTTGAATGGAGGGACCTCAAGATTGTCTATAAAAGGTAAAAACACAAAATCATTAAACTGCCATAGTCATTTCTGCTGCTGGGCAACATTAAATAAGGTGCCTCATTATTTAAGTACATTAAATAAGGTGCCTCATTAAAGACATTCTGTCAAGGTGTCCTGGACAGAATGTCTTTAATGAGGCACATTATTTAATGTACTTTCCTGTTTACACCATTTTCTTTTTTTCTTTTTCTCATCATTGGCTGAGTGTAAATATTAGACACCAGCTTAGACCACATACCAAGTTGGCATCCTATATAGTTTAGAAATCCAGGTTCTTGAACTAGTTAATTTGTGTTTGATAGGACACACACATCATCAAAATAGTGGGCGATTCATTTTGTGTGTCAGGTGCTGAATTGTTTCAGCTCTACTCATAACACATACGTGTGTTTTGGTATAGAGCAACTGCAAAAAAGTTAGAATGTCGTGGCATCTGCCGGCAGGTCTGTATTCGGTTTCACTTGGCGAGTCAGGGATTTGCATTTCCATTACAACAGGGCTACCTGCTTGAAGGTGTGTCCTTCGTTTTGTAGATATTTAAAAGCCTTTATTGTGAAGCAGCACAATCAGGAAATGTTGGGTTTCAAAGGCAAAAACTTAACACAACTTCTGAAATCAGCCGAGAGTGAACGTGATGGGAAAAGAAAAATATAGCAGATTTTGAGAAAATGAACAGGGACACTGGAGAGAAACTTAAAATGATATATTATAAGAGTAGCGCGAATCCTTTAAGAATTAGGCAGAGCAAGACTGTCATGGATTGACCACAGGCACACACTTACCCTGTACTCTGGGAAAGGTCCATCCCTGTTGCGTCACTCAATTAGACGCAGCCAAATTTGCCAGTACAAAAACCCCATTGGACTTTGATATTAACACTGCAGCTTTTTAGTTTCAAAACACTTGAACTGTCACTTACATTGTGTAGGCAGTTTGAAGTCATTTTATGTTTTTGTCTGTTTTGAGTCTATATCCAGCATGGGTATCCTATTCCAGGTATTCCACCTCCTGTCAGCTGACACTCTTAACAACCTAAAATCAAAACGGGAAAGGTGGGGGGAAAAGTGGTAGCCATGGTAACCATGGCAACATGTTGAAGACACGAGTACACCTCACTATCTGCGTACTGAGCTCCACTGGATCTTCTATAATTGATTATGCCATTTTCCAGAGAATTGATTGGTCAGAAGACGGATTTTATATTTGTTGATCTCTTATCTGAAACATAACCAGCTGTGGAGCAGGTTAGGTGTTCAACATAAGTTACCATGGCAATGTACCCCAGTAAGCACTCGAACCTTTGTCGAAAACACACAATACCCAGGGTTGACCCCTGAAATGACATTGCTAACCACAAGTCCTTCTTTGTTGTAGAGGCACAGACGACAGAAATGAGTTGTGCTGCCATGCATCAAGAATTTAAGACAAGACTACCCTGACATGTGTATCTTGTGTTTACGATGATGCAGTTGCAGGAGATGCAGGAGATTCTGCAATAGTGCAGCAACAAAGAGGCTCACCTCTACACTGTGTTTGTTTGTTCACACTGAACCAAGCAGCGCCAGCTTACAGCTGCAGGAGGGAACAGTCTCTTGTGAGAGTGAGATGTTTAAAATCTCAGTAATAACATCAGCTAGCTGATTAGCACATGTGACCAAAGTGAGGACATGGGAGGGCTTTGTACCAGTTGGGTATCTCTGTATACACATGATCGAGGATATTTCTTCACCTTGAGGGGAACTGAACATGCTGGTGGAATTTAGGTAAAACAGTTCTGAGGTATGTTACATTAAGATCACCAGTCACAATGGCAATTCCATCTGGTTGCTTTGTCATGTTGCTGCTGATGGCATTCTGAATTTGCATCTGGGGGAATGTTCACAACAACCATAAAGACACTCTTGGCATACTCTGGGCAGATAATATGGGCAACATCTTAGTTTCAGTAATTCGCCATCTGGTGAACACTGTCCATCCACTTTAACAGAGCAGAAAGCATTATTTATGTAGACACAGAGCCCTCCTCCTCTCCTCGTACCAGAGTCCTGTGTCCTGTCGGCTCTGAACAACAACATTAGCTAAAAGAAGGCTTGGTACACCTCCGCCTTATAAGTGAGTTAACAACTAATTTTCCCTCAATAATGTTATTAAGGTGTAACATTGTGAACACAGACTACCATTTCAAGCCCAGTTCAAGGTGTAAGTAAGTTATTTGTAAGGAAAAAGATTTGCCCTCTGCAGCAGCCCCGGGTTTGATTCCACCCCCCCCCCCAACCAATTTTTTTTCCAATCCTTTAGCTGCCCTATCAAATAAAGGCACAAAAAGGTTATTTGATTGGTTATTACAGGTCCTCCGATTCAGGATTCTGATAACAGCTGGTGACTCGTCTAGGCCCATTTTTAATAGGACCTGTTTGATACACCCATTGGACTCAGCCACAGACACTACAAAGGGAAAGTCTAAGGGGCTCAGCATTGATCTGAAAGAGCACATTATTGATTTGAACAAGTCAGGAGAGTCACTTGGAGCCATTTCAAAGCAGTTACACATCCCAAGATTAAACAGCTGTTTATAAGTCTAAAGTGCATGGCACAGTTGTGTCACTGCCACGATCAGTAGGAAAACCTGAACCATCCCCTGCTGCTGAGAGAAAATTGGTCAGGATGGTCAAGAATAAACTAAAAAAAACAAAGTTTATTCAAACAAAAGGCAAGTCAGCAAGTCAAAAGGCAAGTCAGCAATGAAGCTGCTGGTAGACATGCGTCTGTGTCCACAGTCTAGCATGTTTTGCATTGCCATTGGCTGAAAGGTTGCTGTGCAAGAGAGAGAAGCCCGTGGTCCTGACACTGCACCTTAAAGATTGATGGAAATTTGCTGCTGATCACATGGACAAAGAAAAAACCTTCTGGAGGAAATATCTCTGGTTAGATGAATTTAGATGAATCAAAAATGGAGTTGTTAAGCCACAATGAGCAGCAATATGTTTGGACGAGAGAAGGTGAGGCCTTTAACCCCACGAACACCATACCTACTGTCAAGCAGGTACTGGTGCTGGTAGTATTACGCTGTGGGGCTGTTTTGCTGTCAGTGGATCTGATGCTCTGAAGAAAGTAAATGGAATAATGAAGAAGGAAGATTCAAAAATTCTTCAGGAAAACCTAAAATCATCAGCCAGAACATTAGGCCTATGGTACAGTTGGGTGTTCCGCGATTTAGTCATTCCTTCCACTACAAAAGTAGTAAAGGAATGGCTAAATCCGGCTAGAATAGAGGTTTTGTAATGCCTTCCCAAAGTCCAGTCTTGAACCCCATCGAGAACATGTGCTGAAGAAACTAGTCTGTGCCAGGAAGCCAACAAATTAAGTCGAAATTCATAGATTCTGTCAAGAGGAGTGGCAGCCAGAGGACTACCAGAAGCTTGTGGATGGTTACCAAAAGCACCAAATTGAGGTGAAAGTGGCCAAGGAACATTTAACCAAACATTACAATAACTGTATGTATATTTTTGACCCAGCAGATTTTGTCGCATTTTCCGAAGACCTATAATGAATTCATCATTGAAACAAATTTCATGAATGTTTTAGTGATTAATTGATTTCCAAGTAGCAAAATAAAATCTCAATTTGACTTGAGTAAAGCAGCAGATTTGCTGGTTTTAATGTGTCTACTCTTTGCCTTCGTTCACCTCCCACAGACCAATTAAAGTTCATGACTGTTTGTATGTGGCCTGAGCAGCATTAGATTTTAGGTGGGTGAAAAGGGTAAGACCTAGCATTCTGCTGTCATTAAGCTAACCACACACACGCATACGCACTCGCAGATCAGTGTGTGTCGGGCCTCATTACTGCGAGCAGGATGCAGAGGTGGATAAACAAAAAAAAAAAAAGGACAACTTAGCAGTGTGTGGGCAGGCGGGTGGGTGGGTGATGAGTTCAGCACAGAGGGATTTCCTGCGTCGGAGATGGACTGAGGGAACACTGCACTTGTAATAGAAGTAAAAGAGGCTCCACAGTTCATCAGAAACCTCCTTTTAAACCCTTGTTTTTGGATTTATTGTATTTGATATGGCAAATTTGGATTCTGGCTTCAACTGTTCTAGCATCAGTTTACTCAGAGGAGTGTTTTTAAGTAAACATGACGACAGGAATATGAGTTAGTTGATAGAGGTGTATGTTTGGTCACAGTGATTAAAGCTCCTAAACAGTTCAACACAAGAATTTTTAAATGTAAACCAGCCACATCAGATAGTAAAATCCATTAGCTGCTGTTTTCTGATTCTAGTAAATGAAGGAACTGTAGCTTATACTCAGTGGTTGTTACTTCCCATGTCTACATCCATGTTTTTACTTTGTCTTGCATTGTATTCTACCGTGCCACAGAGAATATTTTATAATGCCAGGTGTTATTATGTTAATATGTTGTTCTGTGTCTGTTCATGCAGGTACGCCAGCCTGTATTTCTGTTGTGCAATTGAAGAACAGGACAATGAGCTGATCACACTGGAAGTCATCCACCGTTTTGTAGAGTTGCTGGATAAGTACTTTGGCAGTGTAAGTCATAGATCTCTTAGTCTTTTTATCTTGTCACCCCTTGAGATTGTTACAAGTAGGGCTGAAAAACTAAAAAATGTTGACGCACGATTAATGTACGCAAGTTTTATGAGTATGACTGTCGGCTGCTTCGTAGTTTGTCAAATCAGGAAGCGATGCAGCAGTAACGCTGTGGGTGGCGAGCAGAAACAGACCTCCTTGAGCAGTAATGGATAAAGAAAAGGATCTTTTGAATGGCAAGTTCAGCTTCAAAGCCCTGCCAGATGGTTCTCCCCACAAGAACAAAGTTATTTACATTTACTGTCCATGTGAACTGAGTTACCACCAGAGTAGGTCCAGTCTCAAACACCACTTGCTGGCCAAGCACACAGCTGATGCAGAGAGCCCACCTCCCCCTCACCAAAGGCAGACCACGCTGGATAGTTTGCAACAGAGATGCCTGAACAAACTTTCAACAGCGATAGCTAAATGGGTGGCTGCAGCTTGTAGGCCGATTTAACATTGTTTAGTTAACCTTTACAAGTGTAAAGTTGGACACTACATTGTGTTAGTATTACTAAGGAATGTTTTATTCAGGTCAGTATGCCCATCTGTCGTTGCTTGTTGGGCTTGAGTTTGCCATTTTATGCTTTCAGCATGTTTTTTGAGCATGCTGTACCTTTGAGGTTATTCTGGAGAATATTCTGGACAGTATTTGTCATTGTGCTTGATTGTTTCAATAATATTAAACACACATTTGTATAAAACAAGCATATTTGTCCACTCCCATGTTGATAAGAGTATTAAAAATGTAAAGATACATTTAGAACAGATACAAAAATGTGAGTTAACTATGGACAATCATGTGATTAATCATGGTTAAATATTTTAATCAATTGACAGCCCTAGTTACAAGACAACCGCACTTTTTGTTCTTTTAACCAGCTAGTCAAGCAACTCTTGGCAAGGGCTGAGTTGAGTAACTGACAATAATGCTCAATTCACAATTTTGTAAGACAAATTAGGAGACAGATATAAGTTCAACTCACATTTGCAAGTCTCATGTGAGTTGAACTTATATCTGTCTCCTAATTTGTGTTTATTCTGTTTATTTGAAGGTAGCACAAGTGAATTTTGTTCAGGCACCAACTCATTTTGAACCAGTTCTCCATGCCCCATACAGAGTTCTGCCATCCAGAGCATGTGAAGACTTTCTTTGCTTTAGATAGCAATGAATCTTTTGTTTGTTTGTGCAGGTGTGTGAGCTGGACATCATCTTTAACTTTGAGAAGGCCTACTTCATTCTAGACGAGTTCCTGATGGGAGGAGAGATCCAGGACACGTCTAAGAAGAGCGTCCTCAAGGCCATTGAACAAGCTGACCTACTGCAGGAGGTAACCTGGGCTTCACCCACCACTGTCTGTGGTGTTTCTTCAGTGTCACTGGATTTCAGCTTCAACTTTCTGTCACTGTTTTGGGGTAGAAAGGAGAGTGTCTGCACGCTAATGAGAAAACATCACTCCTTTGCACCTGGTCTGATCTGAAGCTTCTGACATAGTCACACACTTAGCACACAGCAAAAGCATCCAAGAGTTCACCAGAAACTCCAACTGCAGTGAAGGAGCAATTTGTCAGATATGTGTGACCTCGTGGGTTGACCACAACAGACTTTGCCACCCAGAGGAGTGACGTTTTTTCTCATTAATATGCAGAAACATAAATCACGCTATGGCGCTCCCCTTAAATCCCTCTTCTCCACCCCAGAACATGTCATGACATTTAAAACAAAGAACTGTTTTCATTTGCAGTTAAGTTTAATTTGACTGTTCTAGCCCCAAATTTCTATATCTGTCAGTTGGTGGATTATCTCAACATATTACATGATATCTGTTAGAAATTTACGCTATAGGCTTATGGGGGCACACGCTACAACAGGGTGGCATTGTGAAGGAGAAAATCTATGATGAGACTTAATGCAGACTCTTTGCTTACCTTTACAAAGGTACAGTGTTCTTGTAGCCAAACAGGCTTCAGCTCACAGTTCATTTCTATGAGGACATTCTCATTGAAATTCTACTCATTTTATCACGGTCACCCTTTATTTTGAGGCACAGTGTCTACTATTTATAAGCAGAAGTGTAATAGTAGTAGTTCACATCTGCAGTAAATATTACAGGGCAGTGTGATAGACTGGATTATATTTATTTTTCTCTCCACATTTCTAAATGTTTCAGGGATTCATTATGCCATAATGTAAGGTGATATAAATGGTCCAACTGACTGTATTGATTCATGTCTGTACCTCTGAGAGTTGCCAGCCCCATGACATTGGTATATTTGTAATTTTTTTAAACAGCTTTTTTGAAGTGGCTCTTCAATTCTAACGTCTCTGTGTTTTCCTTTACAGGAGGATGAGTCGCCTAGGAGTGTGTTGGAGGAGATGGGCTTGGCGTAGTACACAGCAGCGCTATGAGAGACTATAGATCCTGAGGCGGAGGGCTGGATGAGAGAGAGGGGGCGGGACAGAAGCTGGGATTGAACATGCTTGGACTGACAGAGATGGTGCTGTTTATCTGTGGCTTTGGGGACTGATGTACAGTGTAACACTGGAAAAAGACAGTCAGTTAAGAACGGAAGATCCTTGCATTGACAGGCCCTTTAGCTTTGTGTGTGTGTGTGTGTGAGTGTGTGTGTGAGAGTGTGTGTGTGTGATCTGAGCGTGGGGAAGAGGAAATGGGATGCATTTTAAACGTGTGTGGCTGTGTTCAGATTTTTAAAGGAGTGAGTGCAGCTTTGCTTATCAGAGCGCTAAGAGCCCACACTGAATACAGACAGAGTTGAGGTGGGGTGACAGTTTCACTGGTACTTTGATGCAAAGAGCTGGTTGAACAGGTCATACCTTGTCTTTAAGTTTTTTCAGATACTGACTGTTGACCGAGACTTGAACAGGGATTAGGGTAATTAGAAAAAATAGCTGGGCCTCACTTAAATAAGTCTGTTATTCTATATATTTTGTATTTTCAACGATTCTCGCGATTTTCATGAAAAGGCTGAAGCTAACCATATGTAAGTCTCCTAATACATTGTGACTTCCCTACTGTCTGTGGCTCTCAGCCTTAAGTGCATTGTTTCCTACTGAAGACATAAATATTTTAAAATAGGTCACATATACAGTGGGGTCCAAATGTTGAGTCCACTAGTCAAAGTACTTGTATGTTGCACTTGTTTGAATCTCTGAAGACTGTTCATGATGTCCTCGAGCTGGCATGTTATCCTAGCATGATTTGAGAGTGTTCCACAAAGCTTTTTTTAATGTCACAAAATGTGACCCCATAAATGTTGAATGGGTCTGAGGTCAGGTGACTGTGGAGGAAAGTCCATGACAGTCAGGACTCCTTGGTCCTCTGTGGTCTTCAGATAGTTCTGGCAAATGTTTGCAATGTGGAACCTTGTCGAATCCTGCTGGGATAACATGAGTCATCGGGTTCCATGCCAGCTCAAGCACATCCTGTTATTAAATCAAAAAGGGGACATAAGATAATCTCAAATATTCTGAAATTCGTGGACATTTTTCAAAGATTCAACTTCTCAATCAATTTTTAAGCATGTGTTATCATTCCTAATGAACATTCAAAACAAATGCAAAATAGAAGAATTATGAGTCAGACTTTTTCCCCCTCCCAAAAATAGTTTAATTTTTAAGAACAGCTCATCAATTCACGTAAATGGCTTGACATTTTATTTTTAGCAAACTTACTCAAACAGGAAGAAATGATGCATTTGCTGGGGGCAATTTTCAACAACGGATTAAGTGCTGTAGTGAGTATTTTAGACAGCAGGATTGTGTATTTGGGATTGAGTCAAATAAATTGAAGTGTGTGTGTGTTCATGGTAATGAAGAAACAATCACTGCAACAGTGTGGCTTATTTATGTGTTTTAATCGACAAATATGGAGCTCTATGGCACAGTGGAATACAATATATCTGGCTTTGGATACACAAACAATACTTGTTATGAGGATACATTCATTGTTGGATTGGCTCTGCACATGAGATTTGGTGACAATCTAAAAAAAATAGAGAATATTTCTAGAACATAACTATTATTATGTCTTTATAAAAACCTATATTGATGGCGTTTGCCGCTATTCCTATTGGTTGTGTTCTTTATAACATAACAAGGGCAAAAATGTGCAATGTGAAAAACACAGTCCTCCACTGAAGTGTTGTTATTTTCAATATCTGGACACATGTGAATGCTATTCTCACACATTTCAGGTCATGACAGCAAAAGCTGTGTTCAGTCTGTTATTCTCTTGTATAAAGGGCAATTCAATTTAATCACAACTTATTTTTGTAGTATTGTCCCTCGTTCACACCACTTATAAGAGCATTTTTAAAACTAGGCAATCCAACCAGATCCCCAGTTTACAACCCAAGCGCTACAATAAATGTTGGTAAAGTATATCTCTTCAAAACCACTGTTAATTATTAGAACTTTGTGTTCCTTTACGTTGCATCTTTATATTTCTGTAGGTTCAATTTAATTTATTTGTTCACCTGTCACAATCATGTGCTTATGCTCTGGTGTGGTTAAGGCACCAAAACCAATGGGTTTGGATTAGGAAACATCGTGCCCACTTACAAATGTTGAATTGCTTTGGTCTGGTGTCAGATATATTCAGTGGTTTCATACTTACAAATACAGGAACACAGACTCTAACCACAGTCACTGGTTTGGTCGCCCTGTTGCCTCAAAGTCTACCACCATCACCTCCACCTCCACCTCCTGACATGACAGTCACGTAATAAACATATGACGTGGATG
The DNA here is from genome assembly GCA_039737535.1 of Lagodon rhomboides. Taxonomy (NCBI): domain Eukaryota; kingdom Metazoa; phylum Chordata; class Actinopteri; order Spariformes; family Sparidae; genus Lagodon; species Lagodon rhomboides. The sequence goes on from CM077806.1 coordinate 13,106,775, forward strand.
TGATATGACATGTAGCCTGTGACACGTGCAAATATGAACATACCTGTCGTTTGCAGAAACGTGAACTGCTAACATTTTATCCTGGTGACTGGGCTGTAGTTTAACAATATTAATATGATCTGCCACTTCAGGAGAAAAAAAACACGCATCCACAACTCCTGTCCAGTTGAAACAGAAAGATGAAGTGGAAATTTACAGCAAACAATGTGGGTAATAACTGAAACCTTCACCTTTATTCTCTTTTGCAATAATGATTTGAATGTTGTGGTGTCTCTAATGGCTTGTTTTTGTTGCCTCGTGCATTAAAGCCAATGTCGAGGCATTGAATCCCCAGTTCTCTGAAATAAATATGTAAGTAAATTGTGATCTTCAACGAACAGGATTAAGGGCCATAACTATGATGTAAGACAGAGGCTGTAAGACTTTTTCATATGTTTTCAGGCTCCACTCTCTGCGCGTGCTCGTACTTCCTAATCCTGAGGTGCTGTCGAAAACATCTGTCAGTATATTTTATCACTTGTTTGAATTAGACTCGCTGTTTTAAGAAATCCTATTAAATTTTTCTCATGAAGGCAGAGAGTGATTGGCTCATTTACCTGACAGTGTGATACACTGCATTGTGGATTGTAAACAATGAACCAAAGACATTTGACATTTGCATTACAACACTGAATATTTTGTTTACATATGAGCCATTCATATGCACTGTCAGTGGACCGATGTACCAGACAAGGTGGAAATGTCACGTCTGTATTATGCAATTCAACAAAGTGCAAGTGAGAATCACAACCCACTTCCCTACCCAACCCTCCTCCTGACAGCAGCACGCAAACACTTAGATGGAATGAAAATAAGAGTTTGGTGTCCGAGTGGGAACTTGACATTGTTCTGTTGGTACTACAAACTGGTACTTCATGTTAAAACTGGGCTGAAATTTCAAGTCGATTAGAATAAACTGAATTTTAGACAAGTATATACTATGGTCTCATACATGTTTTTACAATGTTTTTTTCTTATTTTTGAATGTATGGCTTTTATTAATGTTGGTGATCTGTCTGCAATGCCATCTTGGGCAGGACGAGCGCTTCTAGACTATAGGAATTAGGAACTGTACAAGCTAGATAACCTGTCTTTTATTTTCAACACAATGCATGTCTTTAAAAGTAGTACATCTGCTTTAATTTTTTAATGCATACTTCAGGTTTTATCAGGTTAGGGTTGGTTAACTCCATACTTAAAAAAAAAAAAAAAAAAGGCAAACTTATCAATATCAATTTGGTTTCCTTAGTGAAGTGAAGATTTTTTTTCTTTCTCAGCTGGCCTTCAGTTTGACTTGGTTTAGATCAGCTTGTAATCAGACAAATAATTAAATGTGTGAGTCGGCACGCGTAACGAAAGTTTCTGTCAAATGGATGTGTGGTTCTACAAATGCACAAACATCTTACGTCTATGCTAATGCAAAGGTTTTATTCAATTTGAAACCAAATCGTTTATCAATTTTTTTCTCTAAAGTTAAAGATAATCAAGACCCAAACCAATGTGGTCTACTTACTTTGCAAGCATTATTTATTGATTATTTTTTTAAAGATTGTTTTCCCAGATATGTAAATTCTGATCCAAAACTATTAAGTTACTAAACTGAAACAGTTGATCTAATATGAATGAAACTGAAAGGGCAATTCCACCAATTATACACATTAAAGTGAGTTTACAGGTCCTGGGGAGTACTCCTGCACAGGTGGAAAAAGTAGTGTAATGCCTTTTGTGGCTCCAGAAGAAGCTGTATGTAATCTGATAAATTGCCTCAAGTGATGTCATTTAGTGGCTAAGTTGCATTGTGGGTAATGGGGGTGACAGGTTTTGAAAAACCAATCCACTGGTCTAGTATTGCACTTATAAAGCTGTTGCACTCATTATGGACAGCTTAAAAGTTTGTACATCAGGATGGTGTTTGTTGACTTCATCTCAACATTCAACGCAATCTCACCCATGAAGCTGACTGGAGAACTCTGGGCTCGAGTACCACACTCTGCAACTGGAAACTGGACTTCCTCAAAAGCAGACTCCACAGAGCATGGATTGGCAGTCGCACCTATACGGTAGTGCTCAAACCAGGGTCCCCCCAGGACTGTGTGCTCAGCCCCATACTGTTCACACTGTACACCCAGGACTGCACTTCCAGACATCGGGACAACTCTACTGTGAAGTATGCAGACAACACGACCATCATCGGCCGTATTACAGATCGACTGATCAAGGCCAAGGCCAAACCAAGGAGCTGATTGTTGATCTTGAGCCAAAGACACACCCCTGTCTACATCACTGGAGCTGAGGGGAAGCAGGTGAACAGCGTAAGGTTCCCTGGAATAACCATCTCTGAGAACCGCCTACGTTTTTTTTTTTGTTTTTGTTTAGTACAGAAAAGGCTCTACTTCTGAAGAAAAATTAGGAGGCTAAATTCTGGAGCCAGACTTTTACAGAGGACTGATAGAAAGCATCCTGACTGGAAACATCACAAACTGGCATGGAACAGCAAAGCTCTACAGCGGGTGATTGAAATTCCATGTGATGTCTGCACAGAGCCCGAAGTATATTCAAGGACAACACTCACCCCAGCCACAGTCTGTTCACCCTGCTGCCATCTGGCAAATGATACAGAAGTATCTGTGCCATATCACCAGACTACAGAGCAGCTTCATTCCCCAGCCTGAGAGACTCCTCAGTTCATCATCAACACTCCATTTTATAAAATAGATATAGCACAAAGACTCAAACATATAAACATTGCACAGAAAAAAAAAAGGAAATTTGTGTTTGATTATTTCTTTGTTGTAACTGCTTCATGGCAATAAATCTTATACCGTTGGAAAGCCTGTTTATTTCACTTTTAAATGGTGCCAAATTTCTAGAGAACATGCATTTGTGGAATGGGCAGCAGTGCTGAGTATGCGGGTTACGCCCCTGAAAAAATTGCCAAATCTTCTCTGCCATTCAGCTTATTCTGCAACTGACTCTTGTTTTGGTGTTGTTGGCGTAGATTGGATGATTGAAGTCTGAAGAAACAAGACATATTGGCAAATTAACAATTTATTAATTTAACAAACAGGAACCTCAGTAGTGTGTGGAAGAACCATACACAGCCACAACAGCCTGGTCACACACTGTCATGTGATGGCATCCCATTCTTCAATTGTAATTCCCATTCTTGTTGTAAAAACACTTTGCTCAATAATTCCTGTCTATGGGTGGTATATTTGACTTCTGCACATCCAAGACTACTAGTATACTTAATATCAAGCATTTTTACTGCTCCAATGTGGAGAAATTCAACAATAAAATTCGACATTTGTACCGCCAAGTGACATATTTTCTTATGTTTAAGCTACTGTAAAAACACACTGCTCAATAATTCCTGGCTATGGGTGGTATATTTGACTTCTGCACATCTAAGACTACAAGTATACTTAATATCAAGCATTTTTACTGCTCCAATGTGGAGAAATTCAACAATAAAATTCCACATTTGTACCGCCAAGTGGCATATTTTCTTAAGTTTAAGCTACTGTAAAAACACTTTGCGCAATAATTCCTGGCTATGGGTGGTATATTTGACTTATGCACATCTAAGACTACTAGTATACTTGATATCAAGCATCTTTACTGCACCAACGTGGAGAAATTCAACAATAAAATTCCACATTTGTACCGCCAAGTGGCATATTTTCTTAAGTTTAAGCTACTGTAAAAACACACTGCTCAATAATTCCTGGCTATGGGTGGTATATTTGACTTCTGCACATCTAAGACTACAACTATACTTGATATCAAGCATTTTTACTGCACCAACGTGGAGACATTCAACAATGAAATTCCACATTTGCACCTCCAAGTGGCATATTTTCACGTATTTGAGCTACTGTAAAAACACTTTGCTCAATAATTCCTGGCTATGGGTGGTATATTTGACTTCTGCACATCTAAGACTACAACTATACTGGATAGTGAGCATTTTTACTGCACCAACGTGGAGAAATTCAACAATAAAATTCCACATTTGTCCCTCCAAGTGGCATATTTTCACGTATTTGAGCTACTGTAAAAACACTTTGCTCAATAATTCCTGGCTATGGGTGGTATATTTGACTTCTGCACATCTAAGACTACACGTATACTTGATATCAAGCATGTTTACTGCACCAATGTGGAGAAATTCAACAATAAAATTCCACATTTGTCCCTCCAAGTGGCATATTTTCACATATTTGAGCTACTGTAAAAACACTTTGCTCAATAATTCCTGGCTATGGGTGGTATATTTGACTTCTGCACATCTAAGACTACAAGTATACTGGATATTGAGCATGTTTACTGCACCAACGTGGAGAAATTCAACAATAAAATTCCACATTTGTACCTCCAAGTGGCATATTTTCTTATGTTTAAGCTACTGTAAAAACACTTTGCTCAATAATTCCTGGCTATGGGTGGTATATTTGATTTCTGCACATCTAAGACTACAACTATACTGGATACTGAGCATTTTTACTGCACCAACGTGGAGAAATTCAACAATAAAATTCCACATTTGTCCCTCCAAGTGGCATATTTTCACGTATTTGAGCTACTGTAAAACCACTTTGCTCAATAATTCCTGGCTATGGGTGGTATATTTGACTTCTGCACATCTAAGACTACAACTATACTTAATATTGAGCATTTTTACTGCACCAACGTGGAGAAATTCAACAATAAAATTCCACATTTGTACCTCCAAGTGGCATATTTTCTTATGTTTAAGCTACTGTAAAAACACTTTGCTCAATAATTCCTGGCTATGGGTGGTATGTTTGACTTCTGCACATCTAAGACTACAACTATACTTGATATCAAGCATTTTTACTGCACCAACGTGGAGAAATTCAACAATAAAATTCCACAATTGTACCTCCAAGTGGCATATTTTCACATTTTTGAGCTACTGTAAAAACACTTTGCTCAATAATTCCTGGCTATGGGTGGTATGTTTGACTTCTGCACATCTAAGACTACAACTATACTTGATATCAAGCATTTTTACTGCACCAACGTGGAGAAATTCAACAATAAAATTCCACATTTGTACCTCCAAGTGGCATATTTTCTTATGTTTAAGCTACTGTAAAAACATTTTGCTCAATAATTCCTGGCTATGGGTAGTATATTTGACTTCTGCACATCTAAGACTACAACTATACTTGATATCAAGCATTTTTACTGCACCAACGTGGAGAAATTCAACAATGAAATTCCACATTTGCACCTCCAAGTGGCATATTTTCACGTATTTGAGCTACTGTAAAAACACTTTGTTCAATAATTCCTGGCTATGGGTGGTATATTTGACTTCTGCACATCTAAGACTACAACTATACTTGATATCAAGCATTTTTACTGCACCAACGTGGAGAAATTCAACAATAAAATTCCACATTTGTCCCTCCAAGTGGCATATTTTCACTTATTTGAGCTACTGTAAAAACACTTTGCTCAATAATTCCTGGCTATGGGTGGTATATATTTTTTTTTTTTAAACATATGTTTATCGCACATTTTGTCAATTTACAAACGGTGAACAACATAGAACAAGGAGGCACATACAAGAAAACAACAGCAATAATAATAACAACAATAATAATGAAAATGATAATGAAGAGAAAAAAATAAATAAATAAATAAATAAAATAAATAAATAAATAAATAAAAAAAAAAAAAAAAAAAAATGGGTGGTATATTTGACTTCTGCACATCTAAGACTACAAGTATACTTGATATCAAGCATGTTTACTGCACCAATGTGGAGAAATTCAACAATAAAATTCCACATTTGTCCCTCCAAGTGGCATATTTTCACATATTTGAGCTACTGTAAAAACACTTTGCTCAATAATTCCTGGCTATGGGTGGTATATTTGACTTCTGCACATCCAAGACTACTAGTATACTGGATATTGAGCATGTTTACTGCACCAACGTGGAGAAATTCAACAATAAAATTCCACATTTGTACCGCCAAGTGGCATATTTTCTTATGTTTAAGCTACTGTAAAAACACTTTGCGCAATAATTCCTGGCTATGGGTGGTATATTTGACTTCTGCACATCTAAGACTACAACTATACTGGATACTGAGCATTTTTACTGCACCAATGTGGAGAAATTCAACAACAAAATTCCACATTTGTACCTCCAAGTGACATATTTTCACGTATTTGAGCTACTGTAAAAACACTTTGCTCAATAATTCCTGGCTATGGGTGGTATATTTGACTTCTACACATCTAAGACTACAAGTATACTTGATATCAAGCATTTTTACTGCACCATTGTGGAGAAATTCAACAACAAAATTCCACATTTGTACCTCCAAGTGGCATATTTTCACGTATTTGTGCTACTGTAAAAACACTTTGCTCAATAATTCCTGGCTATGGGTGGTATATTTGACTTCTGCACATCCAAGACTACTAGTATACTTAATATCAAGCATTTTTACTGCTCCAATGTGGAGAAATTCAACAATAAAATTCGACATTTGTACCGCCAAGTGGCATATTTTCTTATGTTTAAGCTACTGTAAAAACACACTGCTCAATAATTCCTGGCTATGGGTGGTATATTTGACTTCTGCACATCTAAGACTACAAGTATACTTAATATCAAGCATTTTTACTGCTCCAACGTGGAGAAATTCAACAATAAAATTCCACATTTGTACCTCCAAGTGGCATATTTTCTTATGTTTAAGCTACTGTAAAAACACTTTGCTCAATAATTCCTGGCTATGGGTGGTATATTTGACTTCTGCACATCTAAGACTACAACTATACTGGATATCAAGCATTTTTACTGCACCAATGTGGAGAAATTCAACAATAAAATTCGACATTTGTACCTCCAAGTGGCATATTTTCACGTATTTGAGCTACTGTAAAAACACTTTGCTCAATAATTCCTGGCAATGGGTGGTATATTTGACTTCTGCACATCCAAGACTACAAGTATACTTAATATCAAGCATTTTTACTGCTCCAATTTGGAGAAATTCAACAATAAAAATCCACATTTGTACCGCCAAGTGGCATATTTTCTTATGTTTAAGCTACTGTAAAAACACTTTGCGCAATAATTCCTGGCTATGGGTGGTATATTTGACTTCTGCACATCTAAGACTACAACTATACTGGATATTGAGCATGTTTACTGCACCAACGTGGAGAAATTCAACAATAAAATTCCACATTTGTATCGCTGAACTCTTAGGGCTCTATTCTGCTCGGCACAGAGGCACACAGCGCATTGCAAGTGTCATCGAGTTTCAGATCCACGTAGTTGTCATTTTCATGCCCAGTGCCCATGTTGCATAGACAGCAAATGTCCCTGCGCCCACCTGTGTGCTCCTGGGCATGTTGGTCTTAAAATGAGGTGTGGTCAGGTGTACTGATGGAGGATTGCTATCTTGAGGCGGCAGAAAGCGGCAGTGCCATAGACCAACAAAAAGCTGGTCTAAAGTCAAAAATAAAAGCTGTAGTTATAAACTCTCAAAAGGAAACACAATTAAATGTCTAGCTTCTAAAAATAAATATTGTTATACAGGATCTCAGGATGTATCAGGACAGCTGCTTCACTCCAAACTATTCTATTGTATGAATCCGGACAGTGTGTGACGTTTCGATGTGTTTTCAAGAAGAACACAGAACGTGAATTAACATGAAATACTAGATTATTTATGAATGAATTCTCTCATCACTGTAACTGTTTTTGAGCTGATTTGAATGACCCTTTTACTGTTTTATGAGCTTATATAGAATCAGTCTCTCACTCTCACCACCCAAACATATGGATTGTATGATTTATCAAAGCCTGTAAACAAAGTCAGTGACAGCTCTCACAGAATCGTTACACTTTAGTGCCAAGTATGACACGTTCCTTGTCAAAAGACAGACATGACAGTCATGTTACACAACCTAACACGTATTAGAAGCATTATTGTGTTTAGAGTGCAGAGAAAACATTTTTTGAACTTAAAAAATGGATCTTCATGAAAAGAAAAAAAAATTACTTGCCCCCCAAGGTTCCCCAATGTTGTGGCTTCTGTGTACCACCAAAAAAAAAAAAAAATTGGTGGAATTCTTTTTAGAAGAGTTTCCAGCTCCTCTCCGCTGTAGCGACGATGTCCCCCACTGTAACACTGTTTTGAAATGGACAGAAAATTGGCTGAAACGTAAACTGTGATTGTGTGGAAAAAGTGCTTGCAATGAAAATGCCAAATTTAGGCAGGCAAAGTCCCAAGTCTGGTGACCCATTCAGTCTTTGAATCGCTCCTCTACGTTGAGGCATGGCAAAGCAAGAAGGCCCCAAAGAGTGCAGGGTTTGAACTCGTTTAACCAAGATTTCCAATTATTTCTTATGGCTACATTTTTGGCATGTGTTGTAAATGCTGCAAGACTAGTTCCACAGCAACAGAACATACGAGAGAAGAATAAAAAGAAGTATGGCGAATCACTGTGCATATGTGCTCTGCATACAGGCAGAAATACATGACTGTGGAGCAAACCAAGTAGCTGAAATGGTTACAGCACGTGACAAACTGCAGATGGATTTTGAACAGGGAGCTGTGCTCTGCACAAAACCTGTACACATCACCCTTATAACTCTACATCCTTTTCTTAATTGCCTCTCAGTGATGTGGTGGGGCCGTTCCCTCCGGATATCTACCACTGTGCTACTCGTTAATTCAACCTTTCATCCTGGCCTGCTTGCTTGAACACCTTAATTTCACCGTGATCTGTTTTTTCCGTCCTCCACCGGTTCTCTATCCACACCCTCTTTCAGAAAAAGTACAGCGTCTTGACACTAAAGCTGTATGTAATGAGTGGGTAGACACCCAGCACTCTCACCAACATGCAGCAGTGCAGCAATTACTGAACATTAGGTGACTCACTGCACTTGATTCCTTATTCAGAGTAAAGGTCGTGACCAGCAGGTGGTGCTGCAGCTGCGCTCTGCTGTCCTTTAGCCCCTCTTTGAATATTCCAGTATTCAAAACTATTTATTTTAACTTTGTTGCACTCTGCGTGTAAGCATTCATACATTCATTAGGTGCTTCTAACTAGATTTCTGTTAATCACGTTTAATGAAAGCATTTTTAGTGAACAGTCTGAGTTGTGAAACAAAATGTGGGCAATTACAGTAAAATGTGTGTGACTTGTATGGCCCTTTAGTCGGATGATAACAGATGGTTGTTTATGCTGGGAGATGGAAGGCCGTGTCTCTGTTCAAAGACGGTCTCTGGTAGCAGATGCGAACGTCCTCCTTGATCCGTCTCTGGCCAGTCTACGCACTGATGGTGTCGTTTTCTACAGCCGCGTGCAGAAATCATCAGAGTTTGCTTCAGAGAGAGAAGTCAGAGCAGAAAAGTTGTCTGTTTCACACCAGGTGTCGCACAGCCCCTGCAACACAGTCACCCACGCTGCACCCACTGCATTTAAACTGTATAGCATTGTTCTGTGACGCATTAAAGATTTGTAACAGGTTGCTCACTTCTGTTAGAATAATCAGTTATATCTGTAATACATGTCTTTCATGTTACTGTAATTGGGTGGATGCATACTTAGCCATAGTGGCCCAACATGAATGGAGTCAGTGAATTTGCTCTAGGATTATTTATAACGTATGGCTTTCTTTTCTATCTTTGTTTCTTCTTCAAAAACACAATTTGTTTAATTTACATCAATCAGTCATCAGTCAGCTTGTAAATTCACCTTCGCCAAGGAGGTAATGTTTTCACCCATGTGGGTTTTTCTTTGTTTCTCAGATGGTTTGTCAGCAGGGTTACACAGAAACTACCAACCGGATTTCCACAAAACTTGGATGGAGGATGGGTCTCGGCCCAGAATAAGCCCCATTTAACTCTTGGGTTCTGATCCGGATAAAGTGTCATGGTTCTGTCTTTTGTGTCTTATGTTTTGATTTCCTTGCCCTCTTGTGTCTTGTCTGTGTTATTTCTCCTCTGTGCCTCCCCCTCGTTAGTTCACCTGCCCTTGTCCCTCCTCTCTCTCCTCACCTGCTCCTCGTTCCCTAATCAGTGTGTGTGTATTTAATGCCCCGTTTACACGATGGGGAAACGCAGATATTTCCATGCGGTTTGGCCTCTCATTTACACGAAAACCTCGTTTTTATCACAGAAAACGATTATTTCTAAAAACTCCGGGCAAAGTGGAGAATTTGGAAAACTCCGGTTATGTGTTGTCGTGTCAACTGGGAGAAACGGGGTTTTAGGTTCTCACGTTCATTTGGCTATGCGCTAGAAAATGCTTAACGTTATGTGAGCGTTGTTTTGAAAGGAACAGGAAGTCGCTCGTGTTATTCGTTGTTGTTGATTCTGTGGATTCTGATTGGCTTGCATGGCTTTATCCTTCTCCCTACACTGCCGCCCATAGGTTTGGCATAGTTATAATGGTGCTCGACGGCGTATTTATGCGGGTTGATGTAAATGAAAACTTTTTTGAAAACGAAGGGGGGGGAAATATTCGTTTCTCTAAATACCCTGCTACGTATAAAGCCTTGGTTCCCCTTCACTCCTTGTCGGATTGTTGTTTGTGTTTTGTGTTGTATTGCCAAGTCTCGCCTCGTTCTTGTTTGTTTCTTGAAGAAGATTAAATATCGTTACGAATCCCTGCAACCGTAGTCTGATGTCCGTGCATCTGGGTCCTCCTACCTCAGCCAGTACCTCCCATCGTGACATAAAGATATGGATCCAGGATCTTTTTCTGTCTTTGTTCAACTTTGCAAGATAGGGCAATTTCAACATTTTTTGTTTGTTTGTCATTTTAATATAGGCGATATATAATTTCAATAGGTTTTATTTGATATTGGATTAAGCTTGATTGAATCGATGGGGACTGTTGGGACTTGGTTGGGCGTATGTGCTCAACTCGGTGCCATTCTAGTTATTATTGTGAACGTGTTGCCGGTCATATTAACATGTGATGTGCTGTGGTTCTCATATTTACTTTTTCAGGACCATTATGCCAATCCACAGCAGCATCCCATAATCTCTGTAAACCTGCTCGTCTGCTGGCATGTCAGCTGTGTCAGTTCTTGACAGAAATGAGTCCACGATGAAGCCCACTTTCTTCACATTCTGATACATGCACCTATACTGCTCATGGGCCCCAGAAAAGGCTGGGTGCGGCCCTGAGAAGATGGGCACGTCGAATTGTGAATTCATTCACCAGCTTCTGTTCATTCAGCAGCTCCAGCACTGCAGCTAATTGGTCTGATCGGAGGGGAGGGAGGGAGGGAAGGAGGGGGGATCCGAGGGCGGGGGGTTGCAGAGAAATCTTATGAATGAATCCCAGTCTGGTGACGTCAATGGGGACCGCTTGACGCATAAATCACGTGGGCCGGGAGGGGCGGAGGTATAAGACAGCCTCAGCCGCCCAAAAACAGACGAGCCAAGGAGCGGAATCCCGGGAGAGGGTAGACCGCAACTCAGTTACAAATAACAAACGGCAACATCGTCCGTGACGACACTGAACATCTGACAGACACAAGTTACACGCAAACAGCGGACCCCAGCTCAGCAGCAGCAGCAGCAGCAGCAGCAGCAGCTCCGTGCGTGTCAGCAGGACTTCTATCGCTCCGAGTGTGACGTGACGGTGAGGGGAGACTGGAATCCCCCCCGCTGCTCCCACCGAGCCGCAAGTAAGTGTCAACTTATCTCACATTAGACTCACTTTACCTTTCCCCTCTGGAAAAAAAAAGAACATCTGTTGAGACTTTCCTCCAAATCTGCAGACTTTAAATGCAAATCAAAGCTGTTTTTTTTCTTCTTGAAAAAGCCAATAAAATTGAATTAAATTAAATACAAGAGAGAAAGAAAATTTGATTTGTGGCGTTTTGGGTTGAGGCAGGTTTTACTGTTGGATCAGGAAAAACTTCCCTTAAAAATCTCCTTTAGGCATGTGAACAATGACATATAACATGTTTAATGATCATTTCGAGACGCATGAGCGTTTTTTTTTTCTTTTTCTTCCAACGAGGCTGCGTTATGTTGTGGTGAACTGCGGACCCCGCTCAAGCTTGATGTTTTTCTCTTTATTCATGGTGTAAACAAAGGTGGCCTTTATTGTCCTCCTCTTCTTCTTCCTCCTCCTCCTCCCCATCATCATCATCATCCTCAACATCAGCATCAGCATCAGCATCATCGCAATTATCGTCATTTCCAGTCACCATCGCAATGATTCGCTTTGCCAGATTGTTGGGAAAAAAATGAAGTAGGAATTAAGCCTTAATGTGCATTAAGGTGCGGTCCCGTCCCCAGTAAAGAATGTTCTGACACCACAGGGACAATGACAGTCCCTTTGTCGTGTCTAAACTGTCTTGCACAACACTGGCGTTCATGCTGTTGGAGGGTTTGGAGGTTGTTTTTTTATGTGTAGGCTGCGGAGAGGTTACTCATGTTGACAGAAGTCTGGAGGTGGCTTAATATGCTGAAAGATGATTTTTTTTTTTTTTTCAATATTAATCCGCTTTTGCTTGGTAGAAACCGCAGATTTTACCTGTTCGGGCCAGAGGAACCAACCTCCCCTTGCTTGGAAGGGAATAAGACAGATTAGAAGCTGGCTGTTGTTTTGTTTATCTTTTTTTCTTCTTCTTTTTTTTTTCTTTTTTACATGGAGAGTCAGATCAGTCGTATTGGGATCTTCGCTTATCTTAATCATCCGCTGCGTGTTTGCGCACATCACGCATCACACATCCCCCCCTGCAATCCAGCGCCTCTGCCTCCCACTGCAGAATAATGCCCGACTCAACCATTTGGTCTGTTTTGTTTTTTTGTTTTTTTTCATCTGGCTCTTTTACATTTCAACACGTTTTTTTTTTCCTTAACAAATGAACTTGTTTCAGAGATGGTCATGGGGAGAAAAAAAATGTGCGCGTCTTGAAACACATCTGCAAATGATCTCTAAAATTCATAAAGACCACATGAGTGTGTTTATCAAACGTGAGATATGGCAGATTCGTTTGGGTGGAATGAGGTTATGGCGTTTAAGTGGGCAGAATTGACTGCAGATCTTTGTTTGCAGTGGTGCCATATAGAACGGAGGTGGTTCATCATAAGAAGAGCATGTTATTATGGCGATCTCCAGTGTATCAAACTGGAGGAGTAGACAGATGCCTTCTTTAAAAGAAGGAATGCACTATTCTATATGTTATTTTATATCTGTATGTTGTGGCATTTTTAGACCAACCAGTAAATGTCAGAGTACTTGTTGCGCCTCAGAACGCGTTGTTGAATATTTCAGCACCAAGGACAGCAGCGGGTTGCCTCCCCCGCCCGGGCCAGCTGCATCACAGGCTTTTTTTCTTTTTGGCTCAGCTCATAAAGACTAACACGCCCGTTGCTATGTTATGGTGCCGCTGACTCCTGCTCCCGGAGAGAGCCCAGCCATTTCATTTCATCTCTACCACACACTCTACCTGCAGCTGATTAGATAAAGCAAGGTTTTCATTTGATCAAGATCTGGTGGTGCCTTCCAGCTGTTTTTCCTTTGGCTGAACAGGCATGATCAAGCTTGATTGGGTGTGGGTACACAGGCACATGTGAAGTTCATGTTGTGCATTGTGTTTGGCTTTTTTGGTCAGAACTGAGGTATTTTATTTTCACAGTGGACCCAGTCTTCTGTACATGTGAAATTTTTACATTTAAGGCATTCAGCAGATGCTTTTGTCCAAAGCGACTTCCAGTAATTCATACATACATTCATAAACGGATGGCGGTAGCTGCCATGCAAGGTGCTGACCAGCACATCAAGAACAGTTTGGGATTCAATATCTTGCCCAAGGACACTTTGACATGCAGACCAGGGGAATTGAACCAGTGATCTTCCAATAACAAGACATTGGCTCTACCTCTGAGCCAAAGCTACCAATTACATATCCCATCGAGGATTGTCCTGTTGTCACCTGTGAAAATACATTCAAGAGTGGTTGAAAATGAAAGTTTAAGACAACAATGAGCTATTTGTTCACATTTAGACTGTATTTCACCAGAATTGACTGGTTTTTTAACTGAGAAATTTGAATGAGGTTTCTTAGTCAGGCTCCAAAGTGATGATAGGCTCTCATTTGCACATTAAAGAGAAACGCGTCTTCATAGCAAATCTTAAAAATTGTAGAGAAACACACAATATTCTGTTCTCCCTGTGGTCTTGCCTCTCTTTAGTCTCTTTTGTGTTAATCATGTCGTTGTAGTTTATAGCTTTCAGATGGCATTTTTACCCCCCAACTTTTTACAATATCCATTACCTGCCCCAAGCCAGACCTACACACTTTCACTCTGACTAATTATAACAGTTCACTGCAAATTCAAATTCAGTCGTTATATAATCACCTCCGTTCTGATTGGAAGTCAGGGGAAGTCCACAAAACATTTCTGGAGCGCTGCGCCATTCTGCTAAACAACTGAAGTAGCTGGGGACAAACAACAGAAAACAAACGTTAAATGGCTCCATGCAGCTCATCTGGCATAATTCCATCCAATCCAATCCCAAATTGACTTCAATCTTAAGTGGGTGCATGAGCTCGGGATCTAACTCTTCTTTTCTTGGACAAGCTCTATGCTACTTCGGTTTTTTATCTGTTTTGCTATGAAGCTTCAAAAATGTTTTGTGGACAACACAAAACTTCCCACTGATTGGTGGACTGACTGGTTACTAGATGGTTACTAGATGCTGACTTAAATTTCATTTTCGGTTGAACTGGCTCTTTAACTGAATTTGAGCATCTACTTTCCAGTGTCCTTAATTTCATATCGGGTTCAATCGTGCAACTCTCTCATTCGCCGCCCTGACCTCCTATTTCCTGCAGAATAGTCCAAAAAGGACACATTTCTTTGATACTGAGCTGTTATTTTGTGCTACCGAAAGTCTCATATTTTTTTATGTTTGACCATGTTTTTCTGTTTCTTCCAGGTATTTCTGATCTCTTTCGCTGCTCACAGCAGGACCTGTTCTGAGTGGCCATGATTGGGTACCATGATACCTCAAGTGCCCTTACCCTCCTGGTCCTCCTGACTGGGGCTTCCTTCCTCCATCTAACCACCCCCAACATTATCAATACTCCTGGAGATGTAAATTACCCACACAGAGATGCTCTCCCTGGGCTCTCAGTGTCAGGGGAAGAGCAAAGACAGGATGAGGGGCGACAATCGTTACAAAAAGAAGAGGCGGAGGATGAAGAAGAGCTCTTTAAAGATGTGGATCCCAAAAGACTAGCAGCAGTTCTGCTGGAGGCACTGAATCGCTCACAAGTAGAGAGAAGAGTGGAGGGAGAGGAGCATGATGGCATGGAAGAAGATTTGAAGGCTGAGACAGGAGAGGTAGAAGGGGCATACAGAGAAGTGAGGACGATGGAGGGAGCAGACCGAGACAGAGACGCACGACACGAGTTAGAACTGCTGATGGCTGCGCAGGGGAGGAAGCGGGAGAGAGAGGAGGAAGAAGAGCGCAGGAACGCTCAGGAGGAAGAGGAGAAGATTACAGAGAAGGTGACCAGTCACACCACGAGCCAGACAATCCAGGTCCACACGGAGCAGCAGCCTGCTGGTCCAGATGGAAGAGGGGAGAATGGGCAAGTCACTGCACCCCAACAGGGACCGAGCAGCCCTGAACAAGGCAGCAACGAGGAGGAGGAGCAGCTCAGCCCTGAGGAGCTAAAGAGCCTCGAGACCATGATGAAGGAGTTTCCTCGTTTGAACACTGCCACCAAGAGGGAGAGAGATTCTGAGCAAAACCAGAGAGAGAGCAGAGGTTACAGCAGCTACAATGACGTCATACCGGCCAACAAAGGTAGTGACCTGGCAATGTCTAAGAAGAAACTGAAATGGCAAGAGGAGACGCAGAAAGCTCTGAGCTTCCCAACATTCAGAGGGAATTTTATGGATGACTTTGAAGACAGTAATTATGCTCCCAGTAATGCAGTGCAGTCCCAGCCTCCAGAAGAGCAGGAGGTGATGGAAGATGATGAGCCGGAGGAAGATGAGGAGGTGTTGAGTCCTGAGGAGGAGGAGGCGAGGGCAAAAGCGGAGCAGGAGGAGATGAGGAGGCAGGCAGCCGAGGCACAGAGAGCCAAGATGGAGGAGGAGAAATTGGCTGACATCGCCTCCGACATGCTGTTGCGCTACATGGTCAAACAGAATAACGGGAACAAGAAGTACGGCTCATCGCTTTCCAATGCCGCAGAGGACAAGAGGTCAGATGAGGAACAGGAAGTCACCGAGGAGGACGATATCGATCCCCAGACCATTGACAAGCTGATCGAGATCTCGAGCAAGCTCCACCTCCCTGCCAACGACGTGGTAGATATCATCAGCGATGTGGAGAAGAAGAAGAAGAAAGACGTGCCACCTGAGATGACGTCTCGCTGGCGACAACCTCTAACCCCATTGTCTTCTTCGTACTCATCTGCAAATGGTTTCCTTCCGTCGCAGATTTCGACTGATCAAAATGGCCTCTCCGTCGCTAAGCAACCCCCTCCATCTGTCAATGTCCTCAAATCGTGGTTCCAGGAGAAATCCCCAACAAAATCGCAGAATCCCTGGAGCAAACTTGCAAAGCCTCTGCCAGCCAATCAGAATCTTTGGTCCAGACCTCAGAAACCTCTGTCGATGAAACAGGAACTTTTGCTCAAACCACCCAAGTCTGTCTGGACTGGCTACAATTTTTACCCCTACGCATACCCATCTTACTACCAGAGGAGGCCCTACCCGGACTATCGCCCCATCTATTATCCTCTTTACTCCAGGCCCAAAGCTCGTCATTACATCCCCAAACCTGCTCACAACTTCAACAACTTCCTGGGAAATTATGTGGATGACGGTGAGCCTTTCCCTTCCAAAAGCCACTACCGCAGCTGGGTGCAACCTCGGCTGAGAAAGCCTCCTGCCAGTCTCCGGCAGAAGCCTTACTACACTAGTAATCCCCTCCCTCTGCACCCCTGGACATATCATCAAGTACCCCTCCCCAAACCACTTTCTCCTCCCCGAATGCCTCTGATCCCTGCTCAACAGAGGCAGGTTTATTACTCAGCGCCGGTACCTCCAGTGACGAGGAACGAAGATTATTATGCGGATGGAAAGCAGCCAGGCAGCAGTAACCGTGACGATCTGGAGAAATACATACAGCAGATACTCAGGAAGAGGCCGCAAATATTGGACTGAAAGGTTGGAGAGAGGAGAGTGAGAGTAGAGAAAAAGGAAAATAAGAGAGATGAGCAGAACAGAGTGTATTTTTTATGATTTTGTTTTTTTGGTTTTTGGTTTTTATTTTGCATTATTGTGTCACAAGATTCTTTCTCCTGTTTGATTGGTTCCGATTTGGACAAAGACATTGCAGTGGACCTTTTTCTCATAGGTAGTCTGGATCGAATGGAACTGTGGAGGAAAGATACACATCTGCACTCCTCTGTGGAGGTCTGTTGGAAAGCGGGAAGCTAAGATTTGTATCATGCTAGAACTTTTTATCCAAAATCTCGACACGACAGCTTTCTCCATTTGGACATTTTACAATGCCAACAAAGGAGGATGCCCGAATGTGTTGCGTATTCAAAAAAAAAAACTTTTTTAGATTCAGAGAGTGAGAGTTGGGTAAACCATAGGCAGTGATGGATGCCGGAAAGTGTTTGATGGCCGATGGACTTTCACTATCAAAGGCAAGAAGAACATTTGTTTAATTATTCCTTTTTTACATGGGGACATTGTTGCGTTGAAACAGGAAAGGGACAAATAAAAAACTCACACAAAGTTGGAGTCTCACTATTATCTAAAATATCACTGGAGCTTTAAAATTCCCCTTCAAGATCAAGATCATACCTAATTTGGGAATAGCCTCATGCCAAAGCCATTCTCTATACTTATCTAATCTTTTAGATATTGTGGAATAAATGCAGCCCACCTTTTCATATATATACTCACACATACCCAGCTTTACATTGAAATATAATGCACCAAAAGGCATATCTCATAACAGAGCTGTTGAAACCACACTAACGCCACTATAATGGATGACTCACCCTTTTGCATAACTTCAATTACCTTGTTGCTATGGTGCCAAACCCTGGTCAAACTCTATATTGCATTCTTTTAGAGTTGATGCCTTCAGAGGCTGATGCACTGGTGGAGGCACACTGTTATTTTGCTGAACACATGGAGTTTAAAGGACAAGGCTGGTGTTAGTCAATATTTTACTTACAGTATTGTCAACTTAGTCCAATGAAAAGACCAAACCAAATGGGTCAGGGTTGTCTCTCATTACCATCTGACTTCCCTACCCTGTCTGTAGCACTCAGCTACAAGCCTGCTTGCTTACAGTTTGCATGTAATAATCTGAAAAACGTATGGATTAATTAACAAGATCCTTTCATCCAGCAGAACTTGCTTGGAAAATAGTGTTTGTCCAACTTTCTACCACACCACAAGACTGCCTAGAGGTTTTTTTTTTGGCAGAAACCTTCTCATATAACCAACCAACTGTTTGTCGCAGACTTTTTTCAATGGAGGGTTCATAATTCTCATTGTATTGAGTATTTGGGGCAGCAGGACAGTGTATGTGGGACCGAGTCAATGTTCATGATAATAAAGGAGCATGTCATCCAGGGTAACAGTGTGCTGCGTTAATGTGTTGTCATGGGTTTTGGACAGCATTGGAGCTCTATTGCACAGAGGAAGAATATACAGTTTGAGTACATGCACAATATTTGTGAGTATAATACATTCATTTTTGGTTTTGCTTCACACATGGGGTATGGATATTTGTGGTACTGAAGATCACCAACACTATATTTATAATACAGAAAATCGCAGATCATATCCCTTAGAAAATACCTTCCATGGTTTTGTTATTGCACTCCAAAGTGACCTCAATCCCAAAGCTCAACAAAGATGTTAATGATGTTAGTGTTCAACATGTGTTTTATTTATTTCGTTATTAATGCGGAGTCTACTTGGAAAGCTTTTCCACAACCAGCAGAAATTGGCTGCCATGCATGTCACTGTGCCATCTCTACAGCTCCATTATTTTTTCCTTTTGTACCATTTAATATTGTCAGTAAGATCAAGGCTGTTATCTCTTCTTTAATGGAACAAATGGGTTAATGAAAATGATTCTCCGGAACAGAGTCCAGTTGAAATGGAAACAGTAAGCTTGATTCACATTTTTAGGGTTAGGGTTAGGGTTACAATGATAAAGGCATTTTCACTGATTGGATTGGATGCCAGTGCTATAAAAGATTATTGAAAAAGAAGTTTTATAACTGATAAAAAGATTGAAGTGCTGAGATTCCCTTTCCTTTAAATGGCTACTGATAATCAGTTATCAATAAACACTTCCTTTCTCCCCATTTCCTCTTTTTCAAATATGTCAATGCGAAAAGTAGCAGATGTTGCTCTTAGGTCTGTCTGTATTATTGACCTTTGTTGGCCATCTGTTGCTAAGGGATGAACAAATCTCAGCATCTTTGTTGCCAAGCCGGACAATCTTATAATAAAATAAATAAATGTCAACATGAGGACAAAAACGACAGTAAACTGAATGGATACTTTTTGTAAATTATTTAATTATCTATTTTTTTTTTTCTGAGACTAAAAGGGATGATGCACATTAAAAAAAAAGAATGGGAGAAAAAGAATGAGATATGATTCGACAGACCAGAGGTGAGGGTACACTGTCTGCACGTTTATGTATACTTGCATCAGAAATTGCTTCTTTGAAGACATACAAGCATCTATTTAAAAAGTATAAAAAAAAATTAAAGATGACCGAAACAATGACGTTGGTGTACCTTAAAAATCATTGTTTGAGTCATGTATGCGGCGATTGTTGTCTATGGTCTTTCTAGATGTACCTTGTTGTAACCATCGTTAATAAACATGCGTTTGCTGGATGTAAATATGCGCATGTCAATGACTACTTTTGCTACACATAATGAAACAAATAAAGTCAAATATTTTATTACAAAAATGCTTCATTGTGGACAGAGAGACTTTTTATGTGAGTGTGAGAGAGGACAGCAAAGATCTTGGGTAGCTTTCTTTCTAGCAACTTTTAAGGTTAAGAAAAGTCAGGAAGTCTTGAAAGAACAAAAAAAAGAATAATTCTGACAAAGAGAGGGATTTTCCATTAAAATTAATACAGGTAATGGATAATCAAAGATGGTGCAGAGTTTTTCTTTCTCTCACCGATTGGAGTGCATCTCAGCAATATTGCGCTTGTCAACCAGAGAGACAAATGACAACAAAATTAGTAATTAAAATGATAGTGTCATATTGCTTGCACTATCATTGGAACACTGAGCACTCATATGTTTATCAAGGACTGTAACATGTTCAGGTAGTTGGCATAGATTAATTAAATTGAACTAAATTGAAAGACAGAAAGATGGACGCTGGCCATCATCAAGACGCATAGAATTAGTTGTGGTTGAGCGCTCTGTTGACTTTAGCGCTGTGTAAATAAATGCAACAATATATTTATCAGTCAGGTCACTGTGTTGGCACAGCGGAGGAGCCCATACTAAAGGCTCTGGTCAACAAAGACAGGGTTGTCAAACAAATTGCAACCGTATCTGCCAATCATATTTGTAGTAAATCAAACATGCGGAACAACAGCCAAAACATGAAGAGATCAAGATGGAAAGTCATTGAGAAATCAGGTGAGACAAGTATATGAAATGAAAAAGAATGTTTCTTACAGCTTTAAGCATACAATACACACCATTAATCTCTAATATCAACCCAGACACTAATAAGGTCTCACCTGTGACTGTACTGGTGGCGGTTAGCATGTGTCTGTTGTCTACGTCTATATCTGTGTCTACTGTTGCGTCCTTTTAGTGGGCCGACGGTGGTTGTTTCATGGCGTTGTGGCGAAGAAACCAGCAGAGTCAACATGGGCATAGAAAGCTGTCTGCTTCTATTAGGACAGTTCTCTTTCTGCAGGAATGAAAAGCTGGATTGTGCAGTGTCTCCTCTTGATTCGGAACATGTTTGGTAAACATGAAGCACTCTGTGGCTCGTTCAGCGAGGTTGAAGACTGTAGCCTTCAACTGTTAAAAGATGCTGCCACTCAGGATAACATCATCAGTCTTGAGGAATATACATCTTCATTGAATTCATACACCAATCAGCCACAACATTCAAACCACTGACATGTGACGTAAATAACATCGATCATCTCATCACAATGCGATGTTCTGCTGGGAAACCTTCGGTGCTGGCATTCATGTGAATGCCACTTGACATGCACCACCCATCCAAACACTGTTGTGGACCAAGTACACCCCCCTATCACAGCAACACTACCTGATGGCAGTGGCCCCCCAGCAGGACAATGTGCCCTGACACAGCGCAAACACTGCTCAGGAACAGCTCAAGGAACACAATAAAGGGACCAAGGTGTTGGCCGGGCCTCCAAATTCCCCAGATCCCAATCTGATTGAGCATCTGTAAGACGTGCTGAGCAGGTCTGATCCAAGGAGGCCCCACCCCCCAACATACAGGACCCAGAGGATCCACTATAAAACACCCTGGTGCCAGACACCACAGGACACCATCAGAGGTCTTAAGTCCATGTCTTGACAGGTCAGAGCTGTTTTGGCTGCACAAGGGGAACCTTCACAATATTAGGCAGGTGGTCATAATGTTATGCCCAATTGGTGTATATCAGCCAATGTGTTGATGATATTGTATTCATAAAGAAAAGAAAATCATTCCCCAACCCCAAGGCCTGGATGAATGGAGAGGCAAGGGCTTGGTCAGGAGACAAGGTATCATACAACACCACCAGAGCAAAACTAAAAGTTGGTACTAAGGAAGCAAAGAGGAGACATCAGGGACCCCAACACCAGCAGCACTAAAGACGATTCAAATGTCCAAATAAGGATGCCACACCCACTTCCCTCCACTCAGTCTTCACACACCTTGAGAATAAGAACAGTTTAATCAGAATGCCGGTTTTGATTTTGGGTCAGTATTCAATACAATCTCACCCTGAAAACTTCATACTCTGGGCTTGAGTACACCATTCTGCAATTGGACTTCCTCATAAACAGACCCCAGACAGTTCAGATGAAATCTGGTGGAGCAGTGATGTGGAGGTGTCACTCCGTGGTCTGTGGTTGTGACATGTTAGGAACCTGCACTGATCAGTTTGCTTGTTACGCTAACAGCATGTGGGTCCTACTAGTGATTGTTTGTCCTCATCAACGGATTAAAAATAACAGTAAACAGCTAGGATGTGAGGCAGATCATTACTGTGTTCTTTAAACTGGGGCACAAAACCAGAGTGATCACAAGTGAAACACTGTGCTACACAGAGAAATGTCCATTGTGTTCCCTCTATAGCAGGTACCCATGCTAAATAACATGCCCTGCTACTGACCCGTTCTGATCTCTTTATGCTCTGCTGTCATGCCTCTGCCTCAGTCGGTTAAGCATGCCGGTCCAACAGCGATGTGTTTTAGACTGATGTACAAAGCCAAACTAAGTGAATACACATGACACTCTATGTTGCAATCCACTGTGGTTTCATTCAGTCATTCATGCTACGAGTCTGATCATCAGCTGTGGCCAGCACCGCCACAGCCAAAATGGACTACCCTCATTAAAATGAATAGGAAAACCTGTGTTTGCACCACAGCGCCTGATTTAACACTGGAGCCCCCCACGGCTGTTTGCCAAGCCCCCTCCTGTTCACACTGTACACCTATGACAGCTCTCCCATACATCAAGAGACCTACACAGACAACACCACCATCATCCTGCTTCCAGTTTCACTTCCTGGTTATGTGGCCGATTGAATATGCGCAGTAGAGGTTCCCCTGATGCCCCCGCCCTCCATTTCTGCTCGGCCCATAGACTTTAAACTGTGAAGACGTCCCATTTTATTGTTGATGAAGGTTCTCAGTCATCCAGGTCATGGTAACTCTAAGTGCTGTATCATAGGCAACTGGACTTGTTTCAGTTTGATGAAGATGTTTCACCTCTCATCCAAAAGGCTTCCATAGTTCCAACTAACTGGAGGGAAGTTTGCAGGCTTTTAAACTCTGTGTGGGACTGTCCTAACAGAGTCGTTGAGGACAAGTGTGAGCTCTGAGTTTCAGAGTCGTTAGGGCCACCTGTTGGTCGTTGACCCAATCGCCTTCATGTGGGTTCCTAGGGCTAGGTGAGCCCAGGTGTGAATGGTTGTTCATTTGTCTGGGAAGAGAACTCAGTACTGCATTGTAGGTGGGTGATATGTATTGTCTTAGGCCACCTCCTCTATTCAAAGACGGCCGTTCCACTTTGACACAGATGGATTATTTTACTCCTCTTTCAAACCATCTGTCTTCTTTGGCCAAGATGTTTACATCGACCTGAAGAGTTGGACCTCCAGTTGTGTACCATTCATTTATGGAGAGGTTGTTTTGTTTCCCCAGTGTACAAATCTGTGCAGTCCTGGCTACTTTGAACAGCATTAACTACTACTACATGCATAAAAAGCCTGCAACTCCCCTCCAGTTAGTTAGAACTGAAGAAGCCTCTTGGATGAGAGGTGAAGCGTCTTCAAGAAACTGAAACAAGTCCAGTTGCCTACCATACAGCACTTAGAAGTCCCATTTTATTAAATCTCTTTTCTCGGTTTTACAGTTGTTAAACTTTCATGGGCTAAAAATTTGTGATAGAAAGAGTCAGAATTGACCTTGTATGCAGTTGGGGGTGACGTGTCAACGGTTTTACAAACGTCTATTTTATAATGGTGGTCTATACAAGGGATAGGAGCCATTTAGCTGAGTTACACACCAGATGGCAGCAGAGAGAGAGAGTGGCTCATCGTGGTGGCTTGGACAAGAGGAGCTGGACATCAAGTAAGAGGAAAACAACACACACTGTCTTTGTCTGAGATAAATGTTATGTAACTTTTCTGTCCCTGCCTCCTTTTACAACCATTAGGATCAGACCCAACATAGATTCAGACAGGTATGATTGATTTAAAGCATATCTCATAAAATTTGACACTGTTGTCGATCTTGGTCCAATATCAAAATTACAGAATTAGAATAAATGTTGCCAAATAACCTGTCTTCATACCACGGATATGTTGAAACTCTGTTTTTCTTTAGTTTGCAACTTGATGTTTCTTTTGGTTTCAATTTTTGAATTTTTAAACTTTAACTCGAGACAATGTAGTGCCTATGGGCCGATAATGTTTCTACAAAAATACTTTGTCAACAAACACCTATGCTTTGGGTTAAAAATGTTGGTCACCACAAGCAATGCTTGAAAAGTCCTGAGGTCTTCCAATTCCAATTTCTGTTCAATACTGTACTTCCGGTGGTTTTAGTGTTTCAATGGTACAAATGTCGAAATGCTGGCCTTGTTGCCTCTGACTCCACCACCATCCCCTCCGTCTCCCGATATGAAAGTCAAGTTTATTAAACATGTAGGTTGATGTAAAAGAGATATGACATATTTTGTTGAACGTCAATATGGTGCTTGGCATATGATTTGAGTGATGATGGTATAAGTGTTTTGCAGAAACAATAACTGCTAACATTTTTTTTCTGGTGACTGGGCAGGCAATTCTTACCTCAGTGAAGGTCTCCTTATGTATAAATCATCATAGCTTAATCAAAAGGGTTAAGAACGATAATCCCATGTGATCCCTCTCTAGTCCTCTTAAGAGAGTAATTAAAGGCGAACACAAGAGAGGAATGTCATGCTTTGATACATGGTGCTGCTCAGGGTGGCAGTGTTTAGCAGGCTGATTAGAGGTTAGAGCAGCAAAGATGCTGATTGTGGGCTGCAGGGATGTGCTCACATCCAAACAGAGCAGTAACCACATATGCATGTCTTTGTCAAGGTTTAAGAAACACTGGAGCTTATGGAGGTGTGTCAGAGTTAACAGCAGACAAAGCTCCAGCACTCTCAGAGAACAAATCTATGGTTTTTACCGTGGGAGGTTTGTTCACTGTTGATTCCTGCCACTTCCGTGCACCCACCGTATATTATTAAGCTTTGGAGAAGTGCGGGCTGC
This sequence comes from Lagodon rhomboides, assembly GCA_039737535.1. Taxonomy (NCBI): domain Eukaryota; kingdom Metazoa; phylum Chordata; class Actinopteri; order Spariformes; family Sparidae; genus Lagodon; species Lagodon rhomboides. The sequence goes on from CM077806.1 coordinate 13,131,884, forward strand.
TATTTTTTCACCGCGCGTTAGAGTTAACCTTCTGATATCTACAGACAAGGATTTCCACAGGATGTAGAACAATGTTCAGTAATTCAACCGCAGTACAGACAACACAAACGGATCGGTAGACTGACTGGATGGTGTGTGTGACAGGGATGCACAAAGATAAAAGACAGACAGGATGAAATGGGACATGCATTCATAAATAAGACAATCAAAGGCTGATTCATGAGGTAAAAATTTTGTTTAAGGCTGAACTGAAATAGCTAAAAGACAGGGTGAGAGAAAGGTAACAGAGGGCTGGCAGAGGCGGGTGGGGGGGAGGGAGGGAGGAGAGAGTGAGGGATGAGATAAAGGAGGAGTGGAGTGGTTGATGGTTGCAGCTTTGCCCATGGAGAGGTGCAGTGATTCATGGTGTCACGTGGTGAAGACTGGATGACTCATCCACCAACATCATCGTGCAGCCACTGCAGAGCAGACGAACACACACACACACACACACACACACACACACACACACACACACACAAATGTGCACACATAGGACATACAGTATGTATGCATGCATACAATAGCTGCTGGCAGCAAATTAAACAAATAGTGACACAGCCAAAACGCATGGCTATCTTTTACCATATCTGACACACACACACGCACTCACACACACACACACACACACACATTCATCACTTGTGCGCAGGCATTGCATAGACTAATATTTATTTCCTGGACCCTTAACCTAACACTAACGTCTACTTGCCTAATCCTAACCTAATGTGACCCGCACAAAAATATGTGGTCACATTTTTGGTTTAATGTAATGTAATGAGTTTAGACCAGTCTCCCCTGTTTTCCAACCCTGCCTTCATTTACAGTTTTTCTTGATTGCTTTGACCTGCTTAAAGAAACTTGGATCCACTCAGTTTCCATCATCACTGTCTCAGCAGAGTGCAAGACACCTCTTGCAAATGTGTTGACCCGACACATTTTCCCCACCCTTTTGCAGAACAGTTAACACGGATGTCATTCAAGCAGTCCAAACTCCATTGTTTTAGCTGTGGTAACCAAACAGAAACCGTCTGTTCCTAAGTATTAGAAACTACCTACATCAGGATGAAATCACTGAAGCACCTGTTTGACACTCCTTCAGACAAATCTTCAATTAGCAATCAGTCTGCAGGCCTTAGAAGGTGCAGCGTCTGTGTTGTTCTTTGCCAACATGGATGGAAGAGGTCTAAGGCAGATGAGAGTGAGAATAAGAGTAAGAGTAAGAGGGAGAGGTAGAGTGAGAGGTAGAGGTAGAGGGGTCCGAGGAAGAGGAGTCAGAGGAAGAGGAGTCCGAGTGCGAGGTGGAGGTATAGTTGGTAGGGCTCAGGTTTCTGATGAAATTCGGGCAACTGTTATTGATCACGTTATCAATCATGGCCTTTCACTTAGAGAGGAATGTCAAGGTTGGATAAGGAATGCAAGAAGATTTTTCCCACGGTGCATTGCAAGAGAGGATATTGAATGTGATGTGGATGAGGCCATGTGGCCCCATCGTCAAGACAGAAGAGACTGAGTATCAATAGTGGCTATTTCTGATACTATAGTATCAGAAATATACTATATTTCTGATACTATAGTATCAGAAATAGTATTATAGTATGGTATTTCAGTTTTCAGCCACAGTTTGAAAAAAAAAAAAAGAATCAATGGAATCAATAAAATTTGCATCAAAGCATTTCTGATTCTGGATCCAATTCTTTGCAAGAAGGCAAATTTGACAACAAATGGCACTGGCATGAAAGCTACGTACAGTAATAGGCTACAATGACAAGAAATGGTGCACTGATTCGCACTGAGTGCTGTATTTTGTATTTTGTTGTCCACTGTGTAATGGTTGATTGGAGGAGCTCATACACTTGTTTGCAAGTTATGTTGTTTGAACGCAAAACTTGCTTTTGTTGCATATTTTAAATGTTTTGGCATGCTTAGAGCCTTTTGCAAACAAAATGTGTCATCTTGACCATGAGTGCCACTGTTTCGGCCTGTGTGTTAATTGTTTTGAAAATGTGGAGTTTGAGTTGACTGCTGCATCAAAGCAATCCAGAAAAACTGTAACGGTACTTTCAACATATCTACCATTGTAGCATGGATCATTAAGATCCACACCAGGTAGTGCCACCCTGACTCAGTTCTTAAGTTCAGCGAACATTTGTAGCAGAGCCCACTCCCTTACTTATGATGGATGATGTTGAAGTTTTTATTGATTCATTCATGTTACCGTATAGTATAAATTCTTTAATTGCGGCCATTTTGTACAGTTGTTGGTAGCGTGGCCGAGCGGTCTAAGGCGCTGGATTAAGGCTCCAGTCTCTTCGGGGGCGTGGGTTCGAATCCCACCGCTGCCAGTATTTTTGTTTATTTTTTTTCACCCTTTGGTTAGATTTTGTGTTGCAAAACTACATAGACAGCGTGCCGCTTTCGCTTGCTCTCTCAACCGACTAGTTTGCTTTAGAACTCACTGAATGATGTCCTCCCCGCTGTTTTGTCTTGCAGGTAGTTTTTATTTCGCTATTGGCAGGAGTGAACTATACCTGAACGTACTGATTCGGGGCGAATAGTTTTCAGTGGTTCTTATCATCCCGGAAGCAGTTAGACCCCTAGACTTCAAATTAAGGTGAAAACTTTGAATGACACTTTTTTTTTATTTTGGCAAAGTCATATTGTGTGTGTGTGTGTGTGTGTGTGTGTGTGTGTGTGTGTGTGCGCGCGCGCGTGTTGACAAAATGCTCTGTACTGGGACCACAGCCGCGAAATTATGGAAGCCTGATTATAGATTCAAAATGTATATTAATTGAATTCAGTACGTGAATATTGCACCTTTTACTCTGTTACATTTATTTGACAACTCTAGTTACCTTGCAGATTACATTATATGCTGCATCAGAGCGAAAGTCGCACACATTCTGATAATCAGGATAATGCTGAATATCAGTTCGGATAATCGGTCATAGTATATACATATAGGTCAATGTGTTTATAATTTACTCTCTTTCCTCTTGTACTTTTGACACTTAAGTACATTTATTTACAGAAAATGACGATTTGATAATAAAGTACATTTAATATCAGATACTTTAAGACTTACGCTCAAGAAGCTACTATTTGTATGGGTGACTTTCACTTTTACCAAAGTTACATGATATCATTACTTCTTATGAGCTTTGGGTACCTTTGGCCATACCTTGTCATTACTCTGTCTGAAAACTTACAGATATGTTAGTTAATCCATCTGCATATATTAGAATAGAATAGAATAGAACTGAATAGAATATGCCTTTATTGTCACTATACATATGTACAATGAAATTGTGAATGGCTTTTTCTTCAGGTCAGCAGAAACAAATAGTTGTATGTAAGAAAAGGAAAGTATACCAAATAAAAATATATGCGTTTAAAAGCCAGGAAATCATAATCAACAATTCGAAAGGGATTTAACAAACACATCACCGCCTGATGCTAAAATTGTTCAGCCCGTTTTTCTCAGGGCAAGTGAAGTTAAAGTTGTTTAGTTTCAGCTTTGTCAAATCGGATCCGTTTGCGAGATGACGCTTTTATTCTGAAAATCTCGACACGGAAGTCGTAGTTTTCTCGCTGATATACCGGAAGCACAGGCGAGTTGCTGTTAAAATAAGTTTATTTCGAGCGAGAAACAGTAACAATAACAGACACAACTCTCTTAGCTGGCCGAAACGAGCTCGTCATATCAGTTTCATGAATCTTTCAAGTCTCGCCTTGTTACGTGAGCCTGGTTCGTATTAGCAACGTGACTTAAAGATGAAGCCGCCTCCTCGGAAAAGAACGAAACCGGACCGCAATTTCAAACCTGACTCGGTATCGCAGGGTTCAGGTAACCAAGTCCCTAAAAAGTGGTGCCGAGCGGAACAGAGGAAGCTCTTGAATGGCCTGATAACGCTCAGCAGGACCGGCGGCGACCGAGAGATAGACTATGCCTTCCTGACAAAATACGTCCCGAGTCGGAGCGTTTCAGAGGTAACCGTTACACCAGGGTCTGACATTGTTGAAGGGATGGTACAAACACACTGTAGCTCCAGCTGGCTAAAGATGTATGACGCAGTTTGTTATTCGTTGTTCACACTAGGGATGGACCGACTATCTGCCTAGCTGGTTACTGTGATAATTAGCATTTTTCTGTTTAGAATAGAATAGAATATGCCTTTATTGTCACGATACACATGTGCAGGGAAATTGTGAATGGCTTTCTCTTCAGGTCAGTAGAAACAAATAGTGCAAAGTAAGTATAGCAAATAAAATATATAGTAAAAAATATACCCATATAGACAGTAAAAAAAAAAAAAGAGATAAAGTGATCTAACTCAATGTCCTGCACACAGAGAACACTGAATAGCCTTAATCTGCAGGGTACCAAAATAAAATCAAATGTGTCAAATAAATGTAGTGGAGTTGGAAGCATAACCATTGAAAATTGTTGTAAATCATCTCCTTGATTGCTCTTAAAAAGTGTATTTCAGTATATCAGTGTTGATAAAACCATCTCAGTTGATCCCTATTCCATACACTCCGACACATATCACTGAAAGAGTTTACTGACCCACAGTCCAAAACATAGACATTTTATCCAGGCCAGTGAGTGCCACCAACCTGTCTGGCAACTATTGATTTTTGTACAAAACTGCATTGAAAACTCTGCTTTGGGTAGCTGTGTGCGTGGAAAGACCTGAGGATTGTCCCTTCCTAACCGTCAGGTCCAGTCCATGGTGGAACTGCTGAAGCACAAAGTAGTCTCACGTGTGAGCTACAGGCTAAAGAGGACGAAATGGGAGGAGGAGAAGGTCCGAAAGCCGATTGAGGTGTGGACACACATGGCTTCTGCTGTGGCTGGAGCACTCGAAGAGCCGATTTCCACTGCTTTCTCTCAGGTACTGCATTACTGATAAGTACCAAGTCTGGGTGGGAGGGATAGTTTTATATTACTGTTGTGTCTGTAGTTCCAGTTTGTGTGTTATTAAAGGAGAGTGATACAACTTTGGATGCCACCACATTTTGTTGCTTAAGTCGAAACATACAAATAGATAGGATGCATCTCTGCTCTTTTTCGCTGCTGTCAACTTCACTTGAGGTGACATCTGAAAAACTTTCTGCGCCCACCTCTCCCGTGTTTCTCAGATGCTGACAGTCTCGTCCACAGAGCCTCGCAGCCTAAGGAACTGTTACCCTCCTCAGGTCCACAGACTGCCCACAGACAAAGACAGTCGCACTGTGCCTTGGAGACCGATGCCTCATTTGGCAGTCCAAGGTAGGCCTCTGTTGCAGTTCTTCCGTTACATCTGCTGGCCTGGCTCTACTCGGTTTGACTCAGCACGGCAGCACAGCGCATCAGGCATTCATAAGAGTGGTGGAAATCCTTAAACACTTTTTTAAAACAATTTTTAATGTGGTGTTTTCTAAGGTTTGAAAAGTGCTTGGATTTTAGATAAAGTGCTTGAAACAGCTTGAAATTGTAACTGCATTACTTTTTTATTTTTTTTATTCAACCTTTATTTAACCAGGCAAACAAATTAAGAACAGGATTCTTTGATAATAAATCCATATTTGATTGAATAGTTGGACTTTTATATTAAGAAATAAAAGAAGTCGGAGAGAGCCTAAGTACTTTCCCTCTGATTGAACTGTAAATGGGGTGTTTAAAGAAAAGACAACATGCTTGGAGGTTTCTGTGGCAGGCATGTTTTCTCAGTACTGTTCCTTGTCTTTTTTTGACATCCTTCCTCCTTAAGGTCAGAGGTCATTGGGTCTGTGTGTGTCTCTGTGCACTTCAACACTGGCAGAAAGAGCCTTTTGATTAAACTATCAAAACGTATATTAAAAAATTTTGGCTCTTTGTATAATCCTGTGTTTGGTCCTACTCAGGTGTGCGTCCAAGCGCAACAACAGCCCAACCTCTTCAGGGAGTCAAGTCTCCAGCACCGGTGGTTAGAGTGCCAATCATGAGAATCCCTCCAGCCCAGCAACAGCTTTCCAACACAGCTAGAACCTCACTTGGTGCCGGCAGCATCTCTGCGACTTCTGTCACTGTGACTCCACGCGCCAGCAAAGTTGGAACCAGTTCTAGCTCTGTAGCAGTGGTGAAGACTCAGATCACCACCTCCACCAAATCCACTCTATCCAGGCCTCGCACGCCCCTCTCCTCCTCTGCCACCATTCCAACAACAGTCCCAAGCACTACACCATCCTCTGTTGCCTCTTCCGGTTCAGCCACCTCTCGTTCCTCCTCCAGCCACTCCACGCCCTCACTGTCCACACCCGCTGCAGCACTTCGTGCCACGTTCGGTCAAACCAGCAAGGTTGCCACTAAAGACACTCCCAGCATGATCGATGCCAAGTCTGTGGTGGACTTTGAGAAGATCTATCGTTACCTGAGTTGCATCCAAAAGCCAGATAAGGACTGTTGTCTCACCCCCATGGGTGAGTAGAAGATTCGTGACATGCTTGTTGTGACTTTTAAAGTTGTGTTGTGACTTATGAGTGAAGAATGAACTGAATAGAGTTTGGTGAACGAAACGCATATTTGGCCATTACTCAAGAATTCATACGATAATTCCGATAAAATTTGACATACAAATGTCTAACAGGTTAAAATGACGAAGTTAGACATTTGATATCCAGAAGGTCAGAGGTTAAATGCACTGAAACATTCCTCAAACAATGTTCTGGCCATTATTCAACGCCACAGCTCAGGAACAGCAGACTTGTTGTGATTGTTACCTTTTTAATGCTTTATTTTTGACAAGGTGGGTGGCATGTTGGTTTTTGGGGATGTATATTGAGCAAGACGATGTAGTTCACTGAGCAGCTTCACACAAAACTAAAGGGTATTTTACTATCTTTACAACTAACTGATGGTCTTTTTAAACTGCAACCGTAATTTGTGTCATTTACAGCACGATTAAAACAACATCAATACATTATTTATCTCTCTCTTTATCCCTTGACCACCTAATCCATTTTTTCCAAAATAAAGTCCCATGTGGCAGACAGTAATCTTTACCTCTCTATACCATGGCTAATGCCAAAGAAAACAATAACAGCATTATGGTTTCATGTGTTTTGCTTTGAGTGGCATAGTCATGAGTCCTAAAACCCAATAATCCGTTTGCATATCCAGTTCCCTTGCCCAGTGTCAGTGGGTTTTTAGAATGGGTTCAAAGTTAAATACCTGAAATAAGGTATGTGGTAACCACAGGCTTAAGATATTTACAAGTTTGATTTTACAACATGAAATACATCACTAAATGTCCCACAATTGAATTATAAAGTGCCTACATGTCTTATAACACAGCACGATTTCAAACAAGTGACTAAATGAGACTATAGAAAACAAATCCATCCATCTGTCTGTCCCCCCTCGGTACAGACAGATCTATAAAAAATCGGTATCGAGCTGCATTGAATCCGCAGCCAAGACTGTGCTTTATTAGGTATCGTTGTCAGCTGAAATTCCAGTTTTGGAAACATTAATAACAAACCCTTTTCAAATTTATCAGACAACGATATATAGACTTTTCCTTACCACTGCATTCAAATCAACCCTTTTTTCTGTTTCTGTTATGTGTCCTTCAGAAAGCGCTATAGTGTTGGACTTGTTGATGTCTCTCCCGGAGGAGCTTCCCCTGCTGGACTGCAACAGACTGCACCAACATGTGACCCAGGTACATCTGTCTGTACACTAGTTAGCTCTTCACTTGAAACTGTAAACTGAGTAACTGAGCATTTTGCATTTGGAACAAGGTTGGTTCATTAGCATTACTGCCTCCATGAGCTGAGAAGTATTGTCAGCCCTATCAATCAATCAATAAGTTGTGCTCTTTTTTGAGTGGAAGTAAAGCAGTTTATTTGTCATACGCTTCCATAATATAAAGTTGAAGGCAAAAAATTATATGGGGACAATCACTGATTGTTTGTTATAATTGTGTTGACTCTGCTTGTATTTGTATTTTCACTACATTAAATGCAAATAATCTCCTGAAGCAAAATGAAAAGAACAAGTTGATACCAAGCTGTACAGTAAGTGTGAACACTGCATTATGTATGTTAACTATTTTGATTTACATACAAAACATGCAGCCTAAGTCGAACCAAAGTGTAGATTTTTTTGCTCAATTACATTTGACGTGCAATGTGTAATATAATTCAAGACAAAAAAAACCCAAAACATTTTACTGTACCAAAATCACAAACAGTTTTCATTCGAAAAATATAAAGTTCTGTACCAGCAGCTGTTATACCAAAATAATGTAATAATGTTTGTGGACTTCAGCATATTCTGAATAACAAACTTCATAAAAAGCGGCCCTTATTCACAAATACATAATAGAGTCCAAGGCCTTTCACTTCAAACAATATCCTGAGCATACAATCCCTCCGACAAAACCAAAACATTTTGCTGTGCCAAACTCCCAAACAGCTTTCATAGAGAAAAGATGAAATGGGTCACAATGAAATTATACTAATGCCTGGCAGCGCAAATGTGCTTAGCTAGTGAGCACTAAGTGTAAAGCTGGTCTACATTAAGATGCAAGTGTGCTCCATTGTGCCGTTACTATATCTCCTGCTGCAGAGGAGACTCTGTGCAGAGACACTGGTGCCAGGGATACACAAGTATCTTTTGGCGAACTTGGAAATCAGAGAGAAACACCCCTTGATTCTTGCTCCACTAACTGAGAGGGTCCTCGGAGAGAGGGAGTGATCCAACGCCACAGTACTTGGTCACATCCTCATCCCTGCCATAGGCTGACATTGGCTGCTGCTGGACTCTAGCATCAGTAAAAGTCTGCCCAAGCAGATTCTCTAGCAGAGAACATGACGATGACCTTCTTTTAGAAGCAGGGCTTTGGTGTTGCTCCTCCTCAATGGTTGGGGTGTCTTCTTCCCTCACTGTGTTGTGCTCTGGGTTTTCCTCCTCTTCTACTCTCACCTCTAAACACAATGAGAAGAACAGGCAAACACAAAAGCCTTACATTTCTAAATCACAATGTCACTATCTTCAATCCAAACCACATTTGAACCAAATTATTAACAAAACAAATGTACTTGTTCTATTCAATATCAAAAACCTTGTATTTTTATGGAGTATTTGTTATTTCCTCAATTGTATCAATTAGGAAATTAAATGTCTTAATCCCAGAGTGACATTTTACATGAAATAAAATGGCAGAATAACCTCTAGCGATGCAGCCTCAGCAATCAGTCTTCCATACGTCTCCACCCTTGCCTACTTGGGAAGGAAAGTCAGGCCCTTGAATCACAGGTCAAGAGCAGAGGCTGTGAAAAGAGCGTTTGTCTCTTGTTCATCAGTGTATCTCTTGCTGAGGTCCCCATTGATGGCCTGCTTTATCTTCCAGACTATTGATGACTCTCCAATTACCGTCCTTAGTGTCCTGGATGAGTTGAGCTCGCAAAGGAGCAATCAAACAGATGGTGGGGCTGCTCTCCTCTGACAAGAGAGCAGTTGGATCTTTCACTGGCTTTAGGGCCTTGATAATATCCTCTGCATTTGAGATGTCTGCTTCACTGAGAGTGCAGAGTCAGACTCTCTTCTCCTCTCTTTTAAAGGAGACTTTAAGGCAGTGCAGGCTGTTGCTCCAGAAACCTGTCAACCATCCCATACACACCGTTCCACCTGGTGCTCAGGTGTGTTTTCAGCTTGTGTCGCGGCAGACCAAGTAGCTTCTGCTTCTCTTCAAGCTGGTGTTTTGCAGTGGTGCTGCGGTGGAAAAACATAGCAGAGCGTTTCACCCTCCCTATTTGCCTTGACACAGTGGGAAACTTGAGGGCATGTAGGAATTGTTCAGCTGCAACAACCATGTTGGATGCGTTATCAGGGACTAAAACTAAATCTTTCTTGGTGATCTGCCATTCCTCTGCTACATTCTTTAACAGCTCAGCCATATTTGCACTTGTGTGGCTCTCATTCACTGCTCTTGTTTGGAGCACGAGATGCTGGCTGCCACTCATCGGTGATGAAATTGGTCATGACGACATAAGATTCTGCGGCGATGGATGTCCACGCATCACATGTTACAGCTATCCTACCCACGTTCTTCAGTGATTCCATGACTTCGGTTTTGGTCTTGATTGTTGGCGTTGCTGTGTCCGTGAAATGTCTTCGAGATGGGACGTTGTATGATTGGACGGCTCCAAAGTGTGCAACAATCTGTTGAACAGTCTTGTGATTCCTCTGATTCGTTTGCTGTTACAGGTCGTAACAGCAAACGAGACCATCGGGGAAAAGACTGCTATTTTAATGCCTGTGCTCGGGTTCGGATCACATCTATCACATATAAAATCACATATAAATACATTCCCTCATCGCGATCCATCCTAGATCCCTCAGTCAACCCCTTCCAAAACAAATGCACGCACCCCCGGCACGCTCTAGCAAAGATCCTAGTGAAGGAACCTATCTGCGTCCACCTGACTCTGTATCATCAAGCGTTGTGGAAACTGGCACAGTTGTGCAAGCTTAATTTCCATTCTCATATTTATCCATCTGTTTGCATATCAGTAGGCTTATTTGTTGCTCCTCCACCACTCAATAGGCCTGAAGAAAAAAAGAAGAGCAATGCAATTTAAATGGCTTTGTTTCATCAGCGAGGTTCTCCAACACAGCAGGAGACATTACATGCAGACTTTTCAGCTGTGATTGTTTGTAGTACCCTCCCGTACCTGTAACCCATCATCACGGTAATGTCTCAATCATTATTACACTTCAGAATGATGATCGATGGGTCATCAAAAGAGCTCCTAGTGAAACAGACCTTAAACAGCGCCTGTCAAGTCACAGTACTGTACGTGTAATACCTGTTTAGGCCAGCAAGTGTGAAGAGGCAGTATGTACCAGTGCAGATCTGGTACATGCAAAACTTGGTAAAAGGTATTTGTGAGGTTTGTTGCTGCATTAACCTGACAGCCCTGCTCTCTATATCCTCAGGTGTACCAAAGTCTCTCATCCCCTGCTAACTCCAAGATTGCAAGAGAAATGTTCAAAGAGATGAAAGACGCACGAGGCGCACGGACAGAGACGCCGAGCGGTCCGGCCAGCAACGGAACAAACGGTCAGCAGGACACTGCTGGGACTGCTGACAACAGTGACGTCACACACAGTGGAGGGAAAAATATCAAGCCTGATGAAGCTGAGGGCCAATCATCAGGGGACACTGACGCATCAAGCCAATCAAAAGACGCAGGTGTGATGCCACCCCCTCTGAATCCTTTTATGATCCCACTGAATCTGTTGAAGCGCAAATAGGTTGGAATCAAAAGTCTGATTACATTCATTGTTTTTTTTTTTAACTTATTTTGTGATCAGATAGTTTTTCTATAAATGTTTTGTCAATTTCTGTAAATTTCTCATTCAGCTGCCATTATTTAACATTTAACACTGATGCATTGAGGAGATTTGCTTATTTTGAATTAAAGCGAAGAGTTTTGTAATGAGTCTACAGCGATTGTTTTCATTATTGACCTGCAGAGTTTTTCTTGATTAATCAGTTCATATAAAATGGGGTCAGAAAGTCAAGAAGCGACTAGAAATGTCTAGAAAACACCTGTCAAGATAATTATTTTTCTTTTGCATTAGTTTTCAAACCTTGTGTTATGTTATGTTCCCCTTTTCCATTAATGACAGCGTGCACTGAGCTGGCACGGACTCCACAAGTTTGTGCAAAACCTGATGGCTCATGTTATCCCAGCATGATTCGACAGTGTTCCACAAAGCTTTTTGTGGTGTCACTGAATGCTTGGCTTTCTCGCTCTTAAAGTGCCCCCATAAATGTTGAATGGGGTTGAGGTCAGTTGACTGTGGAGGGAAGTCCATGACAGTCAGGACTCCTTGGTTCTTCTTTGGTCTTGGGACCGGTGTCTCTACAATACCCCGCAGATTCTCTGTGTTCTTGATTGGCCAGCCAACTCGCCTGACCTGATGCCCATAGAGAATCCATGCCTTCGTCCAGGTTGAAGGCAGGCTCTCTCTCTTCCTTCTCTTTTTGGTCTTTCCTAAAGAGGTACCCTTTGTTTCCACCACAGACTTATGTCAGCTATATTATTTTTACAGATCAATTGGAAAACATTATGTTAACTGTAGGATTTCATTTCACATGAAGTAAGTTATGCATATTTGCATAATGTGACTTTACACCACAAAAATTGTGAAAAACAAACCAAAATACATGTATGTGGATCGTGAAATATTTGTTGATCATGGTTCACATATGAAGATTGTCTTTAGTGGGTTCAAATACTAAACTGAATAGAAACTTCCATACACAGGTTTGATACAGAGGACTCATTCATTATTGTGTAGTGTAAAACTTCTGTGATGGGATCACACCAGCTGCAACACCTAGCCCATGAATACTCAGTGGTCATTACTTCATTATTACATTAGACCACGCCTGTTTTTTTTTAACTCAACAAATCTGTAAAATTTCACACCTGTATCGTGCACAGTTGTGACGCTACCACAGACCGACAGACATATAAACACCTAACAAAAGTACTCAAAATCACTTCTGGTATTTCCTGCTACAAAAGGTTTCTTTAAGAACCATATTTTGCATGTTCACACACACACAGACTTGCAAGGTGAAAACATTACCAGCTGACACTGTCGTGGCGACTAAAAGATATTAAATATAATGTATTTCCAATCAATTGAGGCATATTTTGATTGCATTAGAATCAATCAGAAAAAAATACAGTAACACAGTACACACCAAAAGTCTGAGATAGAACCTTTAATGATGGCCCGAGAACACTGGTGTGAGAGACCACTGGAGAGGGTTTGATAAAGCAGGTCACATGGAGTGTGTACTTTCAGTGTGGTGCCACTGAGGGTCACTGTAGCCTCATTTAAATGGTGCTTCCGATCACTGCTTTGTTAACCACTAAAAAATACACTTTGGTAATAATATGTGTAGATTTAAACTAAAATCTAATGTAGTGTCATCTGCACCAATGGAATTTCTTGAATTAGAATTTCAATCCATCGATGTAATGTGATTGAAATATGAATGTAGTGCATTATACAAAATGATCTAATGAACTATTATTGATAAATATGGGGTGATTAGTCACAGCAAGTACTTAATGCTGTTTTTTTAGTGTGTTGTTATGCAGTTGTGAACCCATATCATATTAGATTTCTTATTAGAAATAAGTCACACTGACTGATGACACCCAGACCCCCAACTCCGGTCTGATCCCATGATTGGTTTCATTTTACTGGATGGTGTCTTCAGTTTTAGTTGTTTTTTTTTTCTGTTTCTCTGGAAACTATTTAAGGTTCAAGGTAAAGGACCATTACATGTTTTTTAGGGCAATGTATTTGTGATTACAAATTATGTATACATTAATGTCATCCATGAAAACATGCTGCAGTGTTATTGAGTTTTGAATTTGTACTTCCTGCTTTCCACAAAGCCATTGGTTTCAATTCACAACAGCATGATATGAAATTAGACTAATTAAACTAATTTGGGGTTCAGTTATCCATCACGGTGAAAGTTCCACATCTGTCAACAATGACACCCGATATGTTCTCCACTTATTCATTGTGTACAAGCTGATGGAAACCAGTGTCTGCCGTGAAGTATATGCATTGATCCTTTAAGTAAAGAGGCCACTTACTGTCAGTTGAAATACAGTAAACTCGGGTAAAAGGAAAATCAAAACGCTGACATCAGTAAAACAAAATGTGGGAAAGTAACAACAGCAAATATCATGTTTCGCTTTTCAGCCCTGTACTGCGCTTTAAACAGATTGTGTCGGAGTGTTTCCATTGTGGATTGTTGCAAAGATGCACTCAGTCAGCCTTGCAGCTGGGCCACAGATGCTGCCTGTCCACATGGCTGAAGAACGATAATAGAGCTTCTAAAACACTTTGAATGGAGGGGTAGAAAAAAAAAAACATTACCTTTCTCTCTGGTGGTTTGAATGGATGCTAAAAATGTCTGCGTGTCTAAAAGGGAGGAATGTGAAGCTGATATATTTAGCACATGCTTTTATTTTAATACCACTGTGTCCTTTGCTGCTCTGTGATGAATTTACAGTAGTTATTTTTTTCATTTAAAAACAAAGTTAACTGATTATTGTTAAAGACATTAAAAAGATCATACACATCAGCCCCAGAGTGAGATTTTGGCTTCAGGCTCCCCTCAGCTTTAAACATGTTTATTATCTGCCAGTCATTTAAATATCTGAGTATCCTTAGTGCTGTTAAATAATGCCATCTCCAACTGTGAAGAAAAATCTCCTGGAAGATTCTAGATCTAAATCTAGACGTATAACTAATAATGCAACACTGATATGCAATTTATGGGACTTCTTCATAACCTCATGTTCCAAAGCCATTTCAAAATTATGTGTGTGGATTAGAGACCACAGACGGGAGCCAGCCATGCCACCAACAGAGGCAGGTGTCGGCCGGGCCACGATGGGAACGAGGGGCTGGAGGGGCGTCAGTTGAATCCAGGGCTTGGAGAGGGGTCAACAGACCCAGGAAGAGGTTCAGGATCAGGTATTGCCCTGGCCAACCTAGAAACAGATAAGATGTCTGGCAAATCAGGAGCAGGAGGTGCACCTGCCAATCCAGGTGAACTGTAACTGATGGGGCGTTGGCCAACCAAGGAACTGAAGGGAATTTGGCTCTGTGTAGTATTAATTTACAGTTGTGGTCAAAGGTTTGCAAAAGTTTGTAAAGAACATCATGGTAGTCTTGAGTTCCAATGATTTCTACAGCTGTCATTTTTCTATGATGGAATGAGTGGAACACAAACTACTTTGTCAGGAAAAACAGTCAAATAGTCCATGATACAATATTTATCATGATATAAAAAAAATTTAAAAAAACAAAGAAAAAGATTACTTGGACAATGTCTTCTAATAATAATTCTGATGTATTATTCGTATATAATTTGCTTTTATTTTTACTTGAGGTGCTTGATAATAGAATAATAGTAGCCAGCACTGACCTAAGCATCTACAAAAAGAAGCCATGAATGAGTGGCAATGAATGATTTACAATTGCAAAACAATACAGCAGCCAGTAGCTAGCTAGCCAGTTAGTTAGAGTTAGTTAACAAATTGATCCAAGCAGAGAGATCGCGATCAACGAAGCCGACTGCTCTGAGGTGAAATATGGGCAGGTCTCATGAAAACTCAGGCGGGACCCATAAACTTGGGAGTCCGTCTTCTTGATCGGTATGATTGTGCCCTCTGCTGTTCAAAGAGAGCAATACAATGACAAGGAGCGATAGCAGAACATATTTATAGTGGTGTGCAGCCCTCCCTTATAATATATGATAAATATTTAATACAGGATGATTCAGTACAATTTGATGCGATACGATGCAATTTAACACAGTCCTTGACATTCACTTCATGTCGTCATTAATTTTCCATTATAAATTAAGATAAGGTAATAAATGATTACCTTGGACCTTGCGGAGTTGTAGCAGGAGAAGCTGTCTGATATCCCTGTCTTTGTCTCATCATGCCATCTCTCCAGGTGAGTGTTACTTTCGTGGTAGTGGCGAATGTAGCTGTTGTTCTACAGACCTCACCGATGACCAGACATGTGTCCAGTTTTCCTTCTTTCTTTTGTAAAATCCAAATGTCTTCCAAACTTTAGACTTAATGTTGCACTCTGAACCAGCATTGTTGGACGTTCGGTCGTTCATTGTGGGATTTTTTAAAATGGATTCAAACTGAACTCAATCCCCTAGAATTCAAGTCAGTATTTAGTAGATGCACCTTTGGCCACAATCACAGCACTGAGTCTGTGTGGATAGGTCTTATTCAGGCTTGCACATCTGGACTCTGCAGTATTACTCCATTCTTCTTTGCCAAACTGCTCAAGCTCTGTGAGGTTGCATGAGGAACAGTCCTTTTCAAGTCCAGCCACAAATTCTCCATTGGATTGAGGTCTGGGTTTTGACTCGACCACTCCAGAACATTCACCTAGTTGTCTTTAAACCATTTCTGTGAAGCTTTTGCTCTATGCTTCGGGTCATTGTCTTGCTGGATAATATATCTTCTCCTAAATCGTATTTCTCTTGCAGACTGCAGTCCTTGAGGATTTCCCTATATTTTGCTGCATTCATTTACCCTCTGCCTTTACAAGCCTTCCGGGGCCTGCTGCTGAGAAGCAGTATGATGCCGTCACCACCATTATTAATCAGATTTCCAAATGCACAGTTTACTACCTTTTAGGAGACTGAATTATCGAACTGGCTATCATTTCCCTTCTTCAATGATTGTGTTCCCGAGGCAATCTAATGTCAATTTGATCTTATTATTTCATATAATTAATAATTATCTCTGATATTCATTAATTATTGTTGATTGCCAAATTGATTGAATTCCCTATTCATTTTGTGTAATGGCCAGACAATGCAGGCTGATGTAACTCTCGTAAAAGTAATGCGATTCTCACTCAGAACAATTTTATTTGTGTTAGAATTGGCGTTAAATAGTTGTATATTCCAATGGTAGTCACTGTGATATTGTTTGGTCAGTAGCCCGTGTCTCTCCTCCAGCCCCTCAGAGAAAATACATTTTCTGGTATCCCTGCCTACTTTAATCCAATCAGAGCAGAAAACTCCAAGAGAGGTCATCCTGTCTGCTTGTGAACATGCAGAGAGTAGGATCCTTCTGTTTACCTCCATGTCCGGTGATTACCACTTCATGTTCATGGGGTGATGTCGAGTGGAGGGAGGGGATTGCTAACTGCAAAATGGACAGGAAATTAGCTAAAGCCAGCCAATGCTTACAACAGCTTTAATCACTAAAGCAGCATGGTCAAAGTTCTACACAATTGGATCGATGAAGGACCATCACCACACACCTCACACACATACAATAATGGATAAGTCAGGTGCAAAAGCTGTTTTTTGGGAGGGCTACTGTGAAATATGGCTTGAACATCTAAATGTAATGCCCCTAGTTGGATTCCGACTGTGGACTTTGCATGTCAGCTCTCTTGCTGTTTACCCTCACATGTATTTTTCAAGTAAAAGCCAAAAAGACAGGCAACCAAAAAAGGATGAGCATAAAGATAATTGTGAATCCAAGTAGATATGACAAAAGCTCCAGACACTGTATATACAGTTAGGGTAGAAAATTGTCTTGGATTGCTTCATTAAACCAGCCATTCCGACAAAAACACATTAATCTGAACCCATGCGCAAACATAATCCTGAGATAAGACCACTGAGCAACAGTCACCAAGTCATTCGCACTGTAAAGATTCACAAAGATTCGAGGGCGTTCACATCCTTCCACGTAAATTACAAGCAATGCCACCTTTCACTTTACATTCTTAAATGCAAACAAGCGACTGATGGAACCTCCAGTCATCTGAGATCTGAGTTGTCTCTTCTGTCTGCACTCCAGGAAAAATAAACTTAACCGACGGATCAACAATTCGCGTTTTGAATGCTTGTGCTTAAACAAAAGGCCCTGCGCCTCCTTCCTGTTCGACACAGTGGAAGGGTCGAATAAGGTCCTGTTGGGCTGCCAAATCGTTGACTTTCCAAAAATGTCTTGGGGGCGGTGAGGGGTGTAGGCGCTCTAATAATCTTCCCTGCCATCATGACCAGACGAAATATTTGAACTTCAGATTTGACTGCTGGGTATGTAATTATTACTAGATATAGTAACAATTTGACATGTATACTGTTTTTTTATCTGATACAAACAGTATCTTACCGTAGGCTGTAAATTTAGGGCTTAGTCCTGTACTTCAGCATTGCTGGCATTGCAAAGAATGCTGCAACTCATTTTTAATGGGGGGGGGGGCTTTAATAACTTACGCTATGTACCTACAGACGGAGTCTACGCATATATATTCAACACGCTTAGATAAGCATTTGGCAGCAAAAGGGCATTATGTATGCCAGTGCAAAATGTGTACAGAGCTCTGCGGTGCTTATCGGAGTAGAGAAGATAAAACAGGTCATGTTGGGTGTGCACCGAGTTCTCCTCCCCATCTCCCTGCGAGGTTTACGAGTCCTGGGGACTGGGAAGTTCAACACCAAATGAAGAAAAAAAACACCATGAACATATAAAACAAAACAAGAAAATGGTGCTAGGAATAAATAGTAAATGTATGACCAATCCCGGTAATGAGCACTAAGCCCATACTGTGTGTACAAAGTGAGTGTCTTTGTAGGCAGTAAGTGATGAACAGAAGAGAAAAAAAACTAATTACACAGCAGATATGGAAGGGAAGGAGGGAGAAACAGGAGGAGGGAGGGAGAGATTGATGTGTTATGCCCAGTCAGTGTTGCTGCAGTAGCAATTAGATAATAGGTCTGGATCAGCAGCGCACAGCCGGCTAAACACCATTAGAGATTAGCCTGAGAGAGCTGTTCCGCTGCCTGCTGGATGTACACCTGTTCACGACCGCGCAGGCTTCATGGGTCTCATCTGTCCGCCTGTCTAACTCTGTGGAGTATAGAACTTTAAAAAATACATTTGAAATAAGCCGGACAAACACATTTCATTGGCATACTGGATTAGAAAAAGAGTGGTTCTGAAGTACACCCTCCGGTACACTGTTACATTTAGTCAACGTGCACGGGTATTTTTCGGAAACAGGATTTTAAAACAAATATGATCTCCGTCAAGACAAGTGCTTTAGACTTGTTTCAGAAATAACACCTAAAAGTTCTAAGTAGAACCATATAAGGTTCTTTGACTTGTCCTCATAGGAGAACCCTTTTTGGCTCCAGGTAGGACCTTTTATAAAGGTTCCACCTGGAACCCTTTTGGAGGGTTCTACCTAGAACCCAACATAAAGGGTTCTACCTAGAGCTGTGTGTGTAAGGTTCCACCCAGAACCCCCCATGAGAGGTTCTACAGATAACCCAAACAGGATCTTATACCTATGCTTTCAACAATCCCTGAAGAACTCTTTCTCCAAAAAAGGGTTCTCTGGATCAAAATAGTTCTTACTGGAACCGTTAGTGTTACCAAGAACCCTTTTAAAAACCCTTTATTCAGGAAAGGGTTTTTAAAGGGTTCTCTGGATCAAAATGGTTCTTACTGGAACCAATAGTGTTACCAAGAACCCTTGAAAAACTGTTTCTTCGGGAAAGGGTTTTTCAGAAGCAAATGGTTCCAGGTAGAACCTCAGCCCTTGTAGAAGAATCCTTTTGGAACCCTTATTTCTAAGAGTGTATGACAGAAATTAATTCATTAACATTGGAGCATGGGTCATGTTAATCCAGCTTTGATTTAAGGCTACTCCCGGCTCATGTCTGGTTGCAGGGAAATGAAATGAACTGAACCAGCAACCTTGTAACCCAACGTTCAAGATCAAGGTGTTGCACTTGACGGGGCAGGCCGTGTTCCAAGCCAACAGAGTGCAGGACTACAGCTGGATGAAGAAAGGAGGATTCTGTGCACACCATGTTTAGGTATATATGTCGACCAATATAAATGACTGTATGGTCCACTTTGTGTAGTATGAAGGAGTTTCCAGACTTCAATTTTGGTTATGCGGCCCTGTGTTATATAATGACAACTCACCTTGAACCTTGAACATAACACATTCTCCAAATTCCCATTTGAAAATGGTGGCAGCATCACCTTTAACAAATTGAATGTGATTCTTCAACAGCCTGGCACCGGTCGCTAATTTGCCATTTGTTGTGATTACTGAAAACACGTCCTGGTTAATATGAGATCTTATGTTGCAGACCTTGTGCTCTCCCAGCAGCACTTCATTATAGATCATTCTGACCTACAGTCGCCTTCAAGCAGCCTCCCATGTGGTCCTGAGAGTTCTCCTCTTAGCTGTCCCCGTGATGCCCAGCTGCATGAATACTGTACAAAGCGAATAGTGGGGAGCATGCTCTTCATCCCTGCCTCCAACACTGCTCCTCCACCATCTGATATTTGACACCTTGACTCTCTTATGGGGCTCCTCGATCTGATATTCCCCGGACTCAATAAGGTCAAACAAGAATACAGTCAGTGCACCCTGCTGCTCATTAATATTGGCCCCGCAGCTCCCAGTGGATCATCTGGCATCTGTTTGTGCCCCGGGCCTTCTTGTAGAGAATGGTAAGGCGTAGCTGCCTGGCTCCCCCCAACATGTCGCTACCACCCCCTCTGGTGCTGCATGCCTTCAGCCAAGATCCGACGGAATTGAATCCCAGCTTTGTAAATGGTTGCGATTTATGTGGCTGGGTTAGAAAATGAATTGCATTTTCCTCTACATAGGAAAAGCTGGTATGGCTAAATGCTAATGTGAAAATGGTTTCGTATCAGCGTGATGTATGGGACACTGGCTTGATTTCCATAATGTTCACAGAACCCTCCTTGGTATTTTGTTGCCAAAGATACGTAACACAGCGGGTGATGGGGTGGTATTAGGGGGAATACACGGTGGGGGCTGACTGCAGTAATGGCCAATAAAAGTGAATGTTCTCATTGCCTTTAAAAACAGTGCACTCTTGACTCTGGAGTGCTGTATAGGAAGGTACTCATACACAAAGCAAGCCTCTAGACAGCCCAGTCACTAAGGCTGCTATGATTTTTAAGCATTTTGATACGATTGCGTGATAGATTGATCATCCAGACTCACACGATTGGACAAAAGGCCAATTTCTACATAACGCTGCTTTAACATTCTTGCCATTAACATTCTTAACAATTTAACATTCCCAACACTCTCATGCGATGTAATTTACAGACTTTTTTGCTCTGGTCTGCTGTAGCTCCTCCATCCACTCATAGACTCGCCACTGTTGTCGAGCCATGATGTTTATCCAGTGGGAATTCATGTTCCTTGTCGGCGGCTGATGTGTGCGGGACTGAGAATGGGGAAGTTCTCATCCAGTATAGATAGGAACGAGACAGTCGAAGAGATATGCAATATGCAAAAAAGCAAGATTTCATTGAAATGACGTAGCCGTGTAGGTTGCTAAAGTCATCTCACAGTGGCTGCTCCTATCAGCCACTAGCACAGTATCCGTGTTGCTACAGAAACACCAGTTTGTGCATTGTAACCTAAGGTTCATGCGTCATATATGTCAGCCTATTTACACAAATTGTGACCTGGGTTAAAGGGAAATCAAAGGAATAACATACCTAGGCCAGATCAAGTTTTTACTTCACAATCAACGGATAAATGTATGATTAGGCCATTAACCAAATGGGTGGAGTGTGCAGCAGTGTTGATGACAGTGAACAGTCTCTGCACTTTTAGGGCAGACCATATTGATTATGTAATATACAACCAGTGGTGCTGCAATGACTCCTTCTTAATTCCCTGAGAGCTGTTTGCCATTATGCTGAGACAGACACTGTAATGGAGAGGGAGAGAGGGATGGAGATAAAGTCGAGGAGGAGGGCAGAATGAGATTAATTCAACGACGGAGAAAGAACTGGCTGCAAGATTCGAGTGTGTGTGTGTGTGTGTGTGTGTGTGTGTTCACAATATCAAATCTTCCCCCTGTTGGCTGTAGTCTTCAGTGAACTCACTGGGTGCGTATGGTGGGTAAAAACGGTTTTGTGCCCTGTTCGATGTATTTTGGTGTATTTCAATCCTTACTGAACAAGCGGCAACTCTGACGCTTAGAACTGAGGCCTATGAGGAAGTACCAAAAGACAGTTGCCAATGCAGTTCCTCGATTGGCCACTTGAGGCTGGCACCAAAAGCGAGCCAATCCCTGTTAAGGCCCCCACACACCGCCCCAGGCTCAAACCAAGGGCCGGCTGCCTTATCCGACCACTCCGTCGCCTCCTGTCTGACCCGTTTGGCAGTAAAGTTGCATTGAAACACACCGCCCCGGCTACACAGTAGCGCGTATGTTCTGCGCCTGTGCGAAATGCAATAAGTCTCCTAAACATCGGGTGGCGCTAGTCTCGTGCCAGTCACCCAAAACATAAAAACAGGAAATGACGGAATGGAGTGCGGACCATAGCTTATCAAAAACAAAGCGCACACAGTGTTGGCTCGGCATTACTTGCGTGATGTCGTATTACGGTGGTCTCTCTTCCACCAGGGCAACCAGCTGCTCCTCGAAGCCCTTGGCCCACACAGCCATGGCTTTCAAAAATACGTTGGTTTATCGCAAAAATAACGAACGGCGAAGTGTTGTTTGTAACTCTGCGCCGTCTCTGTTTATGTGGTTTGTTTACCATCGTCACTGCCGCCGCCCCTCCCACACGCCGCGCTGATTCGCTGGCACGCCGCCAATCAGAATGGTCACTGAACAGCTAGCTAACAACCAATCAGGGTATCCGATGGCGTCCAATCCTCAGACGGCCGACTGTTACGGGCCCATGTTAGAGCCCAAGTTACGATGCCCAACTGTCCAGTAGAAATAAACAACCTGGTTAAAAAAAAAAAGGTTTTGGCCTCTGTACCTAATTAATCACTTCATGATAGCTGAATTTTTATATAATTCACTTGTTTATGTTATAAGGCTTAAAGTTATGCATAATTAGGGGAGTGGCCACTTTGAATGTCAGGTAGCCACGAGTGGCCTGCTTGGCTTCACCTCAGCTAATTGCAGTCACTGTACTTGATCCCACAGCTGTATTTACGGTCTTGGCACCTTTTGGAGAATTTTTGATGTAGACATTGGGACAATTAATGTGGCTTTCCGTGTTTTCCAATTGGACTAAACGACCGAGTAGATGGACTGACACCTGGAAAACACCAGGAGTTGAGGGGTGTACAAAGTTTTTTTTTTTTTTACTTTTGGGATTAAACATTTATTTATCTTCACTCTCACCTGTCATAATGAGCTACAGAGGTGCCAAAACCCCTGTAACTGCCAGTGACTCTCTCAATTGACTTGTAAGAAATGTAAGCTAGCTACTTTAGCCACTTAATGACTGCACAGAGAGGAGATGGGGAAAAGAAAAGATGCCACAGGATAACAGAAACAACATAGTACAGTATCATAGTGCATTATCTCCAACGGAGGAAGGCTTCTTCTTTGTGGAGAAGAAAGAATGTTCCCTCCTGCCTTGTACCGACTATTGGGGACTCAACAACATCACGGTTAAGAACCATTATCCATTGCCACTAATCTCTTCTTCTTTTGAGAACCTGCAGGTAGCGACTGTCTTCTTCAAACTGGACCACCGCATTGCGAATCATCTGGTGCGCATTCACGAGGGCGATGAGCGCAAAACGACAGTTGATACGTGAAAAAAAAAGCTTGGGGCCCTGAACATTTTCAGAATATGGAGTATTTATTTTCTGACTTGATTATTATTTATCAATTAGTCCCAATTGTTTTTTGTTTGTATGTTTGTATGTGGCTAAGGGAAGTACAGACATTTCATTTTACAGTCCTGCGCTGCAAAATGGCGATTAAAGTCATCTTGAAATCTTGGGGAAAATAAAGAGAAATAGTGAGACATGTAAGACAGAGTAAAGCAGTTATGGTCGAGCACTAATCTGCTGGAGTCAGCTGCTGGCGTCGCCGATATTTATGACAGTCTGCGCCTGGCTGATGATGTCATCAGCCTCGGGGCCAAAAGGAATGAAAGAGTGAGGCGGATAATTAATATGTGACCATTTTCACGTTTGATTATGTATGTAGGTGACAGCGAAAGGTGTAGCCCAAGGACAGGTGCCACCTGATTCTGTGCCTCATGAAGACGAGACGATATATTTGATCCCCCACAACTGCATGACGGTATAGAGAGTGTGTGTGTGTGTGTGTGTGTGTGTGTGTGTGTGTGTCACCGGTCAGATTCGAGGCACTTAAGTTGATTAAAATCTTCCTCTGCTGCAGTGCCTCCTCCCCTCCATGCATTCTCACTCCTCTTCTCCTCGTGTCCTTTCCTTTCCTCTCGTCCTTACCGCCGCTGTCCTCAACCCTCTCCTTTTGAGAGAATGCTGCAATACACCAACCTTGTTAACGAAAGGCAATTGGGGGAGATTAGCCAGACTCCATCGAGCTCAAGGGGGAAGGCAATATGAAGACGGTAAACGTCCTCAACGCAGTGGTCGCTGGTCGAGCCCGAGAATATGCAAGCTTTTCTTGATAATGACATCGAAAGGTTGATTCCAGTTTACACTTTTAAGCGTACTTA
Organism: Lagodon rhomboides; assembly: GCA_039737535.1. NCBI lineage: Eukaryota > Metazoa > Chordata > Actinopteri > Spariformes > Sparidae > Lagodon > Lagodon rhomboides. The sequence goes on from CM077806.1 coordinate 13,156,025, forward strand.
TTTAGAATAACAATGGTTCTGATGATTTTGTAATGTAAAAGGTGGTCACTCGTAGCGATGAAGTCTCCAAGAATTAACTGACTCTCCTCACCTTTACAGTAAAATTAATCAGCAAGTCTTTGTGAAATTTTTAGTGAGTCAGTTCAGGATGCCCAGTGATAACTCTACTTGCAGGGCGAGCTGATAAACTGCTGTGCTATGCCATTGATCTGACATTTTTCTGAAACCCTAATGGTCCAAAAGCCCCGTGTTCTGAAGACACACAACAGGAGAATAAGTTGACGCTGTTTACTTAAAGACATTCTGGTACCATTGATTCCCCTTTCTTATTACTGTGTGTAAACCAAAGGCAGACATTTTTTGTGCCAATTTCAGTAGCCGGTTCATCTCATGGCACAGGATGAAAAGGTCAACTGGAGCGGGCAGGATGGGAACCATAATAGGTCAGCAATTTTCTATACATTGATTTCACATGTTAAAATGTTTTAATTGTAGCACTGCATGGATTCGTTCAGCCCTACTTGCTCAGCTCCCACTCTCTCTCACTCGTTCTCAGTTTAGTATTGTAAAACAACAAAAAATGTACATTAACCGATTACAAATTGATTCTTGCTGGTAGAAAAGTATACATACATAATAATCCGCCTCCTGAGAGGTTAAATAGCTGGACCTCCACACCGGCTAGTTGGACTAGTCTCAGCCTAGTCAAGTGAGCAGGAACTGATGAAGCTTCTCGGATGAGAGGTGAAACGTCTTCAAGACAAAAACCAAATCCAGTTGCTTTTGATTCAATTTCCTTGAGATAACTATGACCTGGATGAATGAGAATATTCACAAGCCTATACATACATAAACATTCTTAAATACTGAGCCAGCGCGACTTTGAACGAAAAACTATTATAGTTATTTAGTTATTATTATAGTACAACATGATGATAAATCAAATAAATGGTTATTTATGAACATTCTTTGAACATGTCTTAACTGCCATGTTCAACAATTCAGCTCAGGCAGCTGAATATTTAGCTATGCGTTCATGAATTCTGTCTGAAATGGTGAAAGCATCATTCAAGCGATCTTTCAGGAAATAGCTAAATCGGTAGCCTAATGCTGGATGGAATTCGATCGAGTCTGAGCACATCTGAAGGACAGCTGGATGATGCTTTCACCATATCAGACAGAGTTCATGACCGCATAGCTAAACATTCGGCTGACTAATGGTTACCAACAGCTATCAACCCATGTCTGCGTAATTGAATTAACTCTGTGTGGGCTCCTGCTAGCGTAACATACCTGAGGTAGACGGGGAAACTTGAGAGGAAATACGAGCTAAACTGTGCATTTCTCCGTCTGTATGTGATGTACTTGAATGATTGCTCACGTTTCCGTCCTTACATGCAAAAGACTTGTTGCACTTGTGGCAACGAGCATTGTCTGCATCAATTCTACCACACTTTTGGACATTTGGCTCTCCCCGCCCCCCCCGACACAGATTGCTGTTCAAGATCTGCAATAGTGAAAATCCATCATAGACAAACGCCCGGTTTTTCCAATACTGTTAGCAGGACTGACAACGCCGGCGCTTATTGGTACTACTATCTTTCTAAATTTAGCCCCTGGGCCCGTTCAATACCGGGTTTCGGTACCCATCCCTATGAGGCCGTGGGAATTGTCCTGCACCAGGACGAACCCTTGGCCCACTAAACCGGCGCAAGGTCTGACAATTGCTCTGAGGATTTCATTCGGGTACCCAACAGCAGTCAGGATAACTCTGACTCGTGCCAGTCGAGCTGTACGGTGCTGGGATATGAGCACAGGTCCCAATAGAGGACGTTGGGCCCTCGTGTCACCCTCCTGGAGTCCATTTCTGACAGTTTGGTCACAAAAATACACACCAGTAGCCTGCTGGAGGACATTTTGTAGGGCTCTAGCAGTGCTTCTTCCTGTTCCCTCCTCGCACAAAGGAGCAGATACCGGTCCTGCTGTTGGGTTGATGCCCTTCTACAGCCCTGTCCAGCTCTCCTTGCGTAACGGCCGGTCTCCCGGTATCTCCTTCATGCTCTTTAGACCGTGCTGGGAGACACAGCAAACCTTCTTGCAAGTGGACGTATGGATGTGCCATCCCAGAGGAGCTGGACTATCTGTGCAATCTGATTAGGCTGCGGGTTCCGCCTCATGCTACCAGCAGTGACAAGGACACTAGCAGAACACAAATCTAGAGAGCAATTGTATGCGGCTGCCACATGCAAAACCATTCCCCTTTTGGGGCTTGTCTTGCTTTTCCAAGTCTTTTGGGCCGTTTTAATCTTTAGGTAGTAATTCTGTCTGATGTCTTGGTACATTTGGCAGGTGGTTAAAAAAATGCTGTGTTTCTTCTCTGGGGAGTCAGGTTTTTCGGGGTCACTGGCAGCCTCTTCCCATGGCAAGGCCGTGCTTACTGAGTCCGTACACGGTCAAGGTTTTTCTTTTCTTTTTTATATACATTTTTAAGAAGGAAAAAAAAGGTTGAATTTCATCTCTTTACTTTGAATTTAACCACTTTATTAAGGCACACAGGTAATAATTTGTATGTTAACACAGCAATGAAAAAATATATTTTTCCTAAACACAATTTCCTCTCTATCAGCATTACTTTTCTCACTGTGATGTTAATGGGGTTTCCTTGTGTTTTTCCTACAGTCGGTTTGTGAAACAATCGGCCAGCAGCAGCCTGTCTGCTCCACCTCGCAAGGCCAGAGACACTTCTTGCAGTGAAGAGCAGCTCTGGAGGAATGAGTAACGCCAAGAGGAGCAGCGGAGGACTGGGACAAAGGCCAATGAGGTCATGAGTGTGTTCACCATCGAAACTACAGCTCATAAAGCACCTAGCACCTAGGGATGTGATAGGCTGCTTAAATGAGCCAGAGAGGGAGCACACGTTGGATATGTCTGTTAAATGATTGGCCGTTCAACACGCTCCATTATCAAGAGGTATGGCGGGCGGTTTATGAGATGGTGTGTAGTCTCTGTAACAACCACTCTGGCTGTTACATGCAAAAAAGGGGGAAACCTTAATGTACTCATGTGTCGCGTGTTGCTTTTCAGTTCCTCCCGCTGTGATTTTCCCTCCTTCCAGTGTTTTTCCGTTCCTTTCCCTCACCTGTCGCACCACCTGTACCTCATCCCCTCCTTAGTGTGTGTGTGTGCATATAGTCTTGTTGGTTCCGTTTTCTCCCGAAGGCCGACAAAATCAGGAAAAAGACTCCCACACACTGTCCACTCTGTATTTAGACCTAATGAAGGTCTAAGTACCAAAACGTTGTCGTCAATAAACTTAATCGCAAGGTAAGTGGGAGTCTTTTTCCCGGTTTGATTAAAGCTTGCCTTTAGGTCCTGAACCCTGTCTGCCTCCCGAGCTTTTTTCTGCATTTGGGTCCTACCCTTCTCTCATAATTGTAACGCTTTGTTTATACACTGCCTGGCCAAAAAAAAAGTCACCACCAAAAAGAAAGGTCACCCACTCTAATATTTCGTTGGACCGCCTTTAGCTTTGATTACGGCACGCATTCACTGTGGCATTGTTTCGATAAGCTTCTGCAATGTCACAAGGTTTATTTCCGTCCAGTGTTGCATTAATTTTTCACCACAATCTTGTATTGATGGTGGGAGAGTCGGACCACTGTGCAAAGCCTTCTCCAGCGCATCCCAAAGATTCTCAATGAGGTTAAGGTCTGGACTCTGTGGTGGCCAATCCATGTGTGAAAATGATGTCTCATGCTTCCTGAAACACTCTTTCAAAATTTGAACCCGATTAATCCTGGCATCGTCATCTTGGAATATGCCCGTGCCATCAGGGAAGAAAAAAATCCATTGATGGAATAACCTGGTCATTCAGTACATTCAGGTAATCAGCTGACGTCATTTGTTGGGCACATAATGTTGCTGAACCTAGACCCGACCAACTGAATCAACCCCAGATCATAGCACTGCCCCCACAGGCTTGTACAGTAGGCACTAGGCATGATGGGTGCATCACTTCATCTGCCTCTCTTCTCTTCTTACCCTGATGCACCCATCACTCTGGAACAGGGTAAATCTGGACTCATCAGACCACATGACCTTCTTCCATTGCTCCAGAGTCCAATCTTTATGCTCCCAAGCAAATTGAAGCCTTTTTTTCCGATTAGCCTCACTGATTAGTGGTTTTCTTAAGGCTACACAGCTGTTCAGTCCCAATCCCTTGAGTTCCCTTCGCATTGTGCATCTGGAAATGCTCTTACTTTTACTATTAAACATGGCCCTGAGCTCTATTGTTGTTTTTGTACGATTTGATTTCACCGAACGTTTAAGTAATCGCCGATCACGATCAATCAGAATTTTTTTCCGACCACATTTATTCCTCGAGGATGATGGTTCCCCACTATCCTTCCAGTTTTTAATAATGCGTTGGACAGTTCTTAACCCAATTTTAGTAGTTTCTGCAATCTCCTTAGATGTTTTCTCTGCTTGATGCATGCCAATGATTTGACCCTTCTCAAACAGACTAACATCTTTTCCACAACCACGGGATGTGTCTATCGACATGGTTGTTTAAGAAATGAGAAGTTACTCATTGCATTAGTTGGGGTTAAATAACTTGTTGCCAGCTGAAAGATAATCGCCCATGCAGTAATTATCCAATAGGATGCTCTTACCTATTTGCTTAGTTAAATCCAGGTGGCGACTTTTTTTTGTGCCAGGCAGTGTTTATTACAGTATATTTTGCTCTGCTGTAACATAGTTTAAGAGGCAATAATGAAGACAAATCCACGTTTTACTCCAAAAAGTTTAAATCGTGAACACTGTGCTCTCCTTGACTTTGGGTGTTTATTCCTTCATAAGTTGCGGGCTCTGCCCATGGCTGCCTCCTCCAACAGCTGTAGGCCAGTTAATGCTAACAGGGTTGTTCGTAAATCTGTAAACACAGGAATCCGTCCCTCCGCTCCTGTCAGTACGTTTAACCACACGGTATTTGCATTTAAAGGCATCACAGACAATCCTCGAAAAGTCAAGATCAGTTACTAGAATTAGCTGAGGTGAAAACTGCAGCTGTCTGTCACTCAAAGTGCCTACTCCCTCAACTATCCCTTAATTCTTGGGAGTTGCTTTCGGAGCCAGCCTCAAGTGTCCCTTCATGGAACTGCAGTTTTTGGCTTAATTTTTCTGCCCCGGAGGTTGCTTTGACCTAGTTACTGCTATGTTATTGTATTTTTGTCTTTATTACTGTTGGGTTTGTGGACCAAAACAATCAGAACAATCCATGTTTCTGTACATATTTATAACTGACAAAGATCCACTTGTGTTGTTTTTTCCTTGTGACATTTTTATTCTTCTTTCCTTTCTTTCAATATCTGACCAGTTGAAATACACGTTCATTATGTGTTTATATACACGTATGTGATGTTGCTATTTGCTATTTGTCAATGTCAGCTTTTGAGAACTCCTAAAGAGACATGGAGACCCCCCCGCCCAAACACACACACACACACACACACACACACACACATGCACATACAACATCTCCACTATTCTGAGCGTGACTTTGGTAAAATAAGCCTGTGAAATAGTTTCCCGAACAGTTGTTGTCTCCAGTGCCAAAAAAAGCCAACAGTTGTCCCTTTACAAGCCCGGAGCAGACAGGGACCATGACTTTGTGTGTGTGTGTGTGTGTGTGTGTGTGTGTGTGTGTGTGTGTGTGTGTGTGTGTGTGTGTGTTGGAGAGGAACAGTCAATCCCATTCTTATTTGTTAACCCCTCAAAGATAACCCACCTAACCATGATAGTCTTTCCTTGTGCATCACTGGGTGGTAAATTGATCGTCAAGTGATTGACTGATAAAACTGATTAATAAAATCGACTGACTGACTGAAGGTCTACAGTCCTGAAGCCTAGGTTAGGAAGCAGTCGGGAAACCACCAACAAAGTGGGAAGAGGAGGGAGATATTTTGACGTTTATTTAATAAAACAATAATTACAACTGGTAAAAGGGAAAAAATCTACTAATTTTAAAGATCATCACTGCTTATGGTTAGCATTATTCACCCCTCATTTAAAATGCGACTCTTGGAGAATCTTGTTTTACATCTGTGGGTTCAGATATAATGCAAAGTGAATTTTAGAGGTGGCACAGTCGCATGCAAAGCCAATGTGAGGATGTAATTGGACTCAAATTTGCATGGCACATCTCAAGGGAAAGTCGTTTGATTCATACAAGAGGTGCCCACAAATCAGTAGCCGCATTCTATGATGAAGTCGTGAATGAACTTTTTTATTGGTATTTTACAGAGGGAGGGTTTTGTCACCAGGTACATACAAAGTTTTCGATAGGAGGGTGCTATTTTTAGGAAAGTCAACCACGAGGAGTAAAGGGATCACATGCCAAGACTGCAGCCATCAAGTCAACATTGGGGGCAGGGAATCTGCTGGGGGCTTTGATTGAACTTGCCCACAATAGTGGAGCAATGGCCTCCACTGGGGTTCAGCTATACAACTTGGACCAACCACAAATGGAACTGCAGCACACCATAAAATTAGAACCGGTTGAAGCATGGGCGTGGGGAGCATTTAAACTGTGGATGGGACAATTTCATTTGAGGTTTCAGGGTTCCCTCCTAGAATTTATGTATATTTGAAAGTGTATTAGTCTTATCATGTATTCTGGTGCATTTTAACAGGTGGTTTGATACTTTATCTGGCTATAGTAGCATGAGGAAAATTATTGGTAGGCCTACAGTTTACAATTTCGTCTAGAGGAAGTGCCCCAGATCACATATTTGAATATATTAAAAAGCTACAAGTATGTAAATTGTATTAAATTCCCTTGCATGGAAACTTATCTTTAAAATTAAATGTATTCAATTGATTAAAGGTTAGTAACCGCTGAGTAATGGTGATGTATTTAAAGTTAAATTGTATTTAATTCCCAACAAATTCTATTTTAATTCAAAAGTGAATGTATTGAATCGATCATTATTAGTTTCCAATTTATTTTTAATGCGCCCACCCTTCATAAAACACGGCAACCCATTAACACCAGGCAGCCACTTAACATCCACTTAAGAAATAGCATGTTAGATGACTAATTCTTTTGTCTTTTGTTGTCTGATCAAACAGTAAATTTCTTGTCATTCATCCTCTCTCTGGTTGTGCATGGGACTACCAGGTCAGCCAGGCGTGGTCACAGGAGGACAGCTGAGAACAGCTCAACTACCAGGGCCACGAAAACCTTTTGTCAAACCTTTTGATACGTTATTATTCCCTTATTATGATGGCTGCAACGTCTCTGCAGAGCAGTTGTTGTAACTTTTTTAATGTGATACCATCATCCTAAACATGGGGCGGCCGCGGCCGTCGCTGGTTCGATCCCCCTGGTCTGCATGTCGAAGTGTCCTTGGCAAGATGCTGAACCCCACGCTGCTCCTGATGTGTTGGTCGGCAATGTATGAATTACTGGAAGTTGCTTTGGACAAAAGCATCTGCTAAATGTAAACATTGTGACATATTCACCTGGTTATGGTAACACACACAACAATTTGATATTTAGGTGAATTGATCAATAAAAAGCATTGCACTGCAAAACACTGCACCACTATTGCATGTTGGCAAGTTGTCTTCCCCCCCAGTCTAGACTGACTTTCTTTCCTTTATCATGTGTTGGTCAGTTGGTTTCATGTTGGCTACACAGCCATACAAAAGCCTTCTGCCAGTTAGTGTTTGTTGTCAGTAGGCCACTTGTTATTAAACCAGTAGAATTCATTTTATCAAGCTCAACAATGCCATGTTTGTACATATATTTCCTTCTTTTTCGACCTCCTCACAGTGAATCAGTGAATTACTGTTTCAGCACTGGTTGTCAGACCCCCCTGGCTTGGGGAGAGATTTGGCATCACAGCCATTCCCATACTGTTTGTCAGGAGAAATCAAAACGTGATGTGTTCTCGCGAGAGGCAGCGCCTGCACTATGTTTACAAGCAGTATATATTAGCAGCAGTCTCCCCCTAGCGTTACTGCTTTATGGTCCGGCCGAGCGAATGTTGAGAGAACCCGCGGCTGCTGGGAGGAGGCTTCACCGACATTTCGTCTTTTGGCAGCCGGGACGGAGGCACCTCTCCTTCGGGAAACATTTTCACTTGACCAACTAATCCCCTCGTGTCTCGTGCCGCTGTTTGTTTGCTCTCCGAGCAGAGCGAGGGAAAAGGAAGAAATTAGCCAGCAAGTCGTCGGCTCGGGTTTGCTCCGCAGGGGTATACAGGTAAGACAGAGACGCTGGTGCCGACCCTGGATCAGCAGCTAATGTTAGTCGACAGCCCGTGCTTTTCTTTTTTTTTTCCTGAAATGGCATTATTATACAGGATAAGCTCACAGCACAATGCATTTTCACCAGGCTGTTTTTTATCGGCTCGTTCCGAGGCAAGAGCCGCAAACCCCACGCAGCTCAATCAGTTTTAACACTATTTATCTCTTCCATGATTGATGCGTTGCCCTTTTAATCTCGGCTACATCAGCGGTAGCCATGGTTACTAGCCGTTATTCTCCGGTTCAACAGAACCAGTACCAGGTCAGACTTGCACACTGTACGTGCGGTTCTCCACTGTGGGCAGAGTGCCATGTTCAAATTTACATTGGATATACTGGCAATTTAGGGTTCCTCTGCTCACCAACACATCTGCATACCGTAGCTCATTGAACATGGTGACATGTCAGCGCTGACCTGAGAGCAGTAGTTGGTCGGCATACGTATGAACCCCGAAAAATGACTAGTTTTGGTGAAAAATGAATTGTAGCACAAGCCTGTGCAGTGGATGTCCTGCGAGACTGCACAGTTAGACGTATACGCGCAGGTACAGACAAAGGGACATCTCGTAGTTCTTTTTTTTTTTTTTTTTTTTAATTATGAAGTAGGTGATTAATGGACCTCGGCGGGATGAGTGCTGTTGCTGGGTTATAGCTGCAGGAGACTGTGGGAAATGTGTGTGTCGCGCCTCGATGGCGAGACGCGTGTGTCTGCTGTGTGTGTGTGTGTTGTTGGTGTCTTCTTTCGCTACACGCGTTCACTTGTGTCTGTTTCTATGGCTCCTCTCTCTCTCTCTCTCTCTCTCTCTCTCTCTCTCTCTCACTACTCACACACACACACACACACACACACACACACATATAGAGACTACAGTAGCTGTTATGTGCACACACGTTTTGGAGAAGGAGGCCACAATGAGCCAACAAAAAAATCAGATGGTTAAATGGGTCACATAGTCTAACACACATTACATGATCACATGATATTTGATCTCATGGGCAACATTGTGGCTTGATCACTCTGGCAGAGGCATTTGTGTGTGTGTGTGTGTCTTATGTTACAACAATAATCACGTCCCTGAGACATTAAAAGAGCTATCTGTGTTGGTGGCGGCTCAGATCTCCACCTGTGTTGTGCGTTACATAACAGTCGGTGCTTTCAGGGGAGGCAGCGTGTTGGCTGGAGTCAGCGGGATGGATGAGGACGAGGAGAAGCGAGTTGGTGATATGTTCAGTTTTTTCGAGTGGTTAACAAAGAGATCCTCCTCTCCTCTCCTCTCCTCTCCTCCCTCTCCCCGCTGTAGCCCGAATTGTTTTTCTCCTGTAAGTCATAACTGTAAATGCGTTTCTTGGCAGCCGGTCGGTTGCCCGTTCCTCATCTGCATTTTCAGTGGAGTGTCTGCCAAAGTGAAATTAATACTGCAGGTGTTGCTCATTTATTAAAGGCCAGAGCAAAGAGGATGCCAGGGACTGTTGGGCCCCTGGATGGAGATCAGTCAGGGTCCAGGCCGCATGGACAGCAATATCATGTGCTTGTAATTGCGCAGATTTTGTATTATTAAGGCCTGAGCACCAAACGATGCGAGGATCCTGTTGTATTTCCAAGAACTATTAAGGAAGGCTGGTGCGAAGGCTCTGTGAGGAGGCAAAGGGGTGTAGGCGACACCACCTTATCTCTAGCAGCTAATTTCTTATTTCAGTGTCTACTTAAGTCTCGCCTTATTTCACTGTCTGCTCAGGAGCTACTTTTATCTGCTCAAATCGTTTGTCACTTCAACCGCTCCCTCTCCTCCTCTGATCTCCGTATGGCACGTACACCGCCCAGCCTGCCCCACCCTGTCTCTTTCTCTTCTCTCTCTTTTCGCTCCGTGGATTTTGCTCATCAGCCGCGTTACAGAGCAGTTTATAAAGTTTGGGATTTTTTTTCTCGCTTGTCGGTGAGGAGGCTCGTCGTCAGTGATGCGATTCAAACTAACGTGGCACCACACCGGATACACATACAATCTGTTTTCAAAAACAATGGCATAAATAGGCCTGCATTTATAGACGGGGCATAATATTAGAGCTGAAACACTATGCCATGTGTACGTAAGAGAGAGGGTGAGAGAGAGAGAGAGAGAGAGAATGCGCAGCTCTGAATATAGAAAATCAATATGTAGCTGCCAATTTTGATATTGTAGTGGGCTGCCACAAATAAATAAATATATAGGTAACCATATTGTGACATACTACCAGCTATTTTGCAGTTCCCATTTATTGATAGTCTGTATTTAATTTAAAAAAAATAGATGAAACTAATAACAAATAATAAAACAAACAAATATCTGGATACCTACCCAACAAACAAATTCGATTAGTTGAATATCTAGGTCCATCCCTAATTCTCTATACGTTGTTACATATATTATAATGCACATATTTTTGTTGTATTCTATTTTCTTCTTCTTTTTTTATTTATCTTACTCCCTATTCTGCATTTACATATGTTTTTTATCACTTCTCTATGCTGTGACATTCCTATTCTTAACTGTAATGTGACCAATTTCATCCCCTCGGATCAATAAAGCAGCCTATTTCTGATCAGAATTTCATAGAAAGCTTGTGAAAAGAAAATTATGTATTGAAAAGATCATACACGTTTGTTGCATTTTTTGTTGTTGTCTGGAAATGGTTTTGTTCGCCGTTTCCCGGTCCTCGGTTCTTTATAGTCGCTGAAATCGCACAACTCAGGTAATCAGGTCAAATGAAATCAACACATGTACTGTAGTTTGCACGCACACGCTCAAAAATAGTCTATAAAATGTCTGTTTGAGGAATGGCGACTTCAAGAAATAACCACCAAAAAAAGATGTGCTGCACTTGAGAGGAGTGAGGTTTGTAAGCCTGGCTCGGTCATTGTGGGCTTTATAATCCACAGCCGCTAAAGGCGGACTGGTTTGGAATGATAATGCGGCAGACACTCCGCACGAACACGCAAATGTAGCGAGAACGGGCCGGGGGAGGGTGTAGGGCCCGGTGTGGGACTGGGCCTCTGTGTCTATCTTAAAAGTATTTGAGATGAAATATACTTGAATATTAAAAGTACAAGCAGGAGTGTATAAATGTATAGATATACCGTATACATTGGGCCGACCTATAATCGGCATAGCCAGTTATAGGAGCCGATATTCAGCAAAATGCTATCAGGGCACTCTGCTTCGATTAGTCAGTGTGTTATCAAACCAGTCACAGCAGCGTAGAACAAGAGTTACTGTTAGACGTTTCAGCTGAAAGGGCTTCAGTCGTATCTGACTGTACTCTGAACATGAAATCGTATCCCTTCGCCAGCCTAGAATCTTTAATCTGTCACTTTAATTGTAATTCCCAGCCACTTGCCTCAAACGGATGGGGGGCGGTATTTTACTCCATCTCAATGCCGCATTCTTTTTGTTACACAATAATTGCTAAATACAACTTTTAGAGGTACACAGGTCTGTGTGAGCAGGCGTACTGAACAACCACCGCAACCCACAAAAGCCTTTCCGGCAGGTTGGATTGTTTCATTTCAGTTACTGTCGACACAAACAGCCTATTCGTGTCAATAGTAGACACTAAAATTCCGCTCCCTTTTTAGAGGAAGGGATTTGCCTCGGTGTAAATCCCTCTGTACGTGTAGGATATGATTAATAGAATGATAATGCTAATATTACAGACAGGATTTATTCATTATTTCACTCAGATAATATCTGTACTCCTAATACGTACATCGCAGTGCTGTCCGCACGTAGCTGAAACATGGGCAGCAGAGGAAAACAATCGGTGAGATCTTCAGCCACTTTAGACGTACTTGTCACGGTCACTCGGCCCAGAGCTTGACAAACAGGATCTTCTAGCTCTGCAGGCCCGGGGCATGTCTTCATGGAGGTAGAAGCCGGAGCTGCTCTTGTATGTATATTGTATGTATGTATATATATGTAAATGTATAGCGTTTCCCAAGTATTCCCAACCTCAAATCCTGCCTCAACTAATAACAGTAATGCCAAGCAGTTACAATATGATGAACGGCATTTTTTCAGTCTTTCTACTGCTGGATCCGTACAACTGCAACTTACATTCACCCGTCAGAACTAAAGGGCAGTGATAACTGACGGCAGAACAAGAATACGCAAAACTCGACGGAGCTGCTGAACCTCCGACAGCCAAATTAAGTCTGCTGTTTTATCATCTTCATGCTGTCGTCTTGTTTGTGTGCAAGTTCACATCACAGCTTACTTAGGTCAGATTTGGCAGCTCCACAGAAACAAGAAAACAGTCACGTCACACTAACTGTTACAGTTTGTGTTGTCGTTAGTTACACTCAAGATATTTTTCGGTAAACAGAAAATGTTAGATGTGACTTATTAGCTTAAAGAAACATTTCAAGTTCACCTTTTTACCCTCCAGTGTTAGAAAGCCCCGGTAGTATTTAGTCTTGTTAAGGTTCTTTTTACGTTGCTTCTTTTCTCTGCCACCAGACGTGGTTTCTTTCCAGGAGTTGTGCTCGACATGATGGTAAATGTAATTTTCCTGGAGCTTCTGCATGTTCATGTTCACTGAATAACTAAATGAGGTAGCCAAATCCCCTCCGGCCGACTCGACTTCTCCCTCCTGTCCTTCGGCAGACTGGAGGCTACAGCGACTCATTGTGGCCTCTCGTGGCAGACGTGGTATTACAAGAAGGAACGGCCCCGTCCCCGGCTGCTTGGCATAGGCATCTTGGACATAATGCCAGAACTGTTACTACTTATTCTCTGTTGATAAGGTTTTTTCATTTTTTTTCAACTAAAACTGTGCCCAAAGCTTACAAAATGCACCTTTTTAAAGGAGTGTTGAGATATAAGCAGCTCCGTCAACCTTAGTGCAAATGAAAATCTGAATTTCATCCCCTACGCTGCTGCGATTGGTTGCTTCGCTGTGAGGCAACACAACAACCAGTCACAGCAGAGTACGCCGCTGAGTGCCCCCGCCTTGTCCCTCCGGCCCATTCCAGCGCCGACCAATGTGGACTGTGCGTACGACCTTCGAGATGCGTAGAAGAGAACAAAACCTTAAGTACAATGGCACTCAGTAAAGCTCATGCCTCCATCGAGGGTCAGCATTCCCCTTTAATTCAATCAAGCCTGATCTAATATCAAACTCAATAGCCCTGTATCACTCTAATTGTTGTTGAGCAGTTATGGGTGGTTTAAAATTCAAAGCACACCAGATCTGCAACAGCCAACCACCAGGACAGCAAAACAGTTCAGGTAGTACCATCGTGTTGTGGAAGTGTAATACTGTAGGTTTTTCGTCAATCGATATCCTCGACTAGTTTCTCCCTACCAGACCGTTATTACAGGAAACACATAAATAGGTGGAAGAAAATAACACTGCCTTTCATTTCAAACGGACTTTAAATGAAGAAAGTGAGAAAAGAATTCCTGGATCCGTCCCTTCAAGGGATAGTTGGGTCTTTTGATGCGGGGTTGTATGAGATACCTATCCCTAGTCAAGTCTATTACCTGCAGTATGTGATGGTCGGCCCTCCCGCTGTGTGGAGAAGCGGCACGTATCACCAGCGTCGAAGCAGGACGTATTTTAGCCAACATAAAGAAGGCGCGCCTAAAAAGCAATGTAAAGCAGGACTGTTCAAAATACACTGAAAAAGATACTTATTTTTTTGGGTGGGCCTATTTTGCTTGCTGTAGGTAACGTTAAGCAGCACAATGATCAGCTCCCCTGTCGCTGCTTCTGCACAGACAGAGTGAGAGAGAGAGCAAGTAAGGCCACACCAGAGTGACACACAGTGTATTGGGTACACTTGTTATTGAATAAAACATGATTTACTCCCCATTAGTTTGCTTTCATTTTTTTACCTTCCTATGTTAATTTCATCCACAGTTCCGTTCATTTTTTTTTTTTACCTATACTCATATATTAGATGCATTTTAGCTTGTTACCGTGCATGGTTTTTTTTGCAATTTTATACGTGAAAACAGGACTCTGCATCAGAACTGTTTTGGCCCATTAAGTTTAAAATGAGTTTGTGTTTAACATTGACAATTGACAACAACAGTTTTTTGTAACTAAACTAAACTAACTGTAAAATTTCTTGAATTCACAGTTTGCTCTATTAAATGTCATGCAACAATGAAAACAATGCCCTATCACAAGTTTCCAGAGCCCAGTGTGCTTTGAACAGATGTCTTGTTTTGTCGAGTGAACGGTGCAAAACTCAAATATCTAAAATTTACTATCGCGTATGACAAAGAAGCAGCAAATTCTGACATGTGAGAAAACTGTGTTTCTGCTTGGTAAATGGCATAAATGGTTAATTGATGATCAAAAAGGTGATGATTCATTTTCTGATGCTCAGCTAATAGACTTGTCATCTCTGCTCATTTTTGTATATTGGTTTTTGTGCAATGTTATAGTAAGAAAAGTTGATTTTTGAGTCTCATTCACTCAAAAATCTACTTTTCTTACAAATAGCACCTTTAAGCAGCCTTAATTACAGTCACAGTCGGTAATAACGTGATCACCTCAACCTTTTAACCCTGCTATGTTGTTATTGGAGTTTTGCCTCGTAGCTTATCTTTTCCATGTGATTTGGAAATTGTTTCTATATATAGATATTATTAGGCAACATGCACTTCTAACTACAACGACGACCACAATAGAAATAGATCCTCTGGCCTCCTGGTGTTATTCTCGATCCTCTTTTAATTGCGCGTGTACATTTGTTGATGCGACTGTAATCTCAAAGTTGAGCGTCAAACGAATTAAACCTAAAAAGCGCTCCTTCGGGGGGATCTTTATATGGGACGCATACGCGGCTGATCAAAGCGCCGTGCTCTATGTGCGTATCTTTTCAAAAATCTATACATTAAACCGAGACATTTTCAGTCTGCCATGCGCAGAAAATGACTGATTTTTCCGAAGAATTGAAACTCATATTGACCTCTGAGTCCAATGTTTAATCCTGATGGACGCAACTCGCACCAGCCCCCAGTGAAATCAATCCTCCTGTGAACTTCATACACAAATTCCTCAGTCTAATTTGAGAAGTGACACACTTTCTCCCACCCATACCCAGGCCCCTTCACTGTCTCTCTCTGCCCCTCTCTCTTATTTCGCCACCCACTGGAACTCCTCTACCCCACCTCCTCTCTGTGTGTTTTGTTTTCATCGATTTTAAGTATGGCCGGTACGGAGGTGCGCTTGAAGGAACTGTTTAACATTTCTGGACGTGCCCCTACTCACTTTCTTTCCAATAATCTCATTGCCTGTGTCGGAAATCATTCCCTGTTTACTATACAGTTCTCTACACGGACAGTGCAGTGTGGCGTATATCCGCCTTTACAAACTGTACAACCTTTCGTCTACGGTGCCAGCTCTACAGTGTACATCTATAGTTATGTCTGTGCTTTTTCATCGGTTACTTAGTTAAAATGCTTCACTTTCACAGTTTGCTTTATACTGTGGACAGACGGATTACTGTTAAAGGTGTTAGCTGGCCAAACGCTAACGTACGGAGGTGACCTCCTGCCAAGGTTTATTTACATGATTTGATTAAATTGTACATCATGCTTGGGTTGAGACGGCAAGATTTTGCTGTTATTGAGCACAGTGGATGACATTGTGATCATTACTAAGGAGAATTTCCTCTTCTTCTAATGTAATGCATGGGTCTGAGTCTGCTGATTGGGCAGGACAGGTCATAAAAACTATATTTCTGATCAACAGGGGATGGGGTGTGGGTGGTTGAGATGATTTATCTTTAATGAGGAGCATATTAATTACATAACCTGCAATGGAATCATTGACAGAAGTATAGTTTTACTTCATTGATTATTGAAATCTCCTTAAACCTGAGCTCCATCACTGCTGTTTTCTCTGGAGCAGATTTTAGCTTTGCTGCTTTAACATCCCATGTTTGCTACAGTGACATTACCATGTCCATGGAATGTGTAAATGACTGAGAGCATCCTCTCTAATTATTAAAGCAGACTGGATGTGTGTTATGAACCCGCCTATGTAGGCGCTTCTTACTATCTAAGCACTGAGTCTTCTATATACTGTAGCAGGCAAAACACCTCGACATTGACTTTAGCTCAAGGGCCCATCTTCCAGCAAAGCACCTGATCACACCTCATTTTAAGACCCTCGGTCTTAAACTAGCAACGGCACTTGTGCCGCGCTGTGCGCTGCTTCAGCCGGGAACAAGCTGGACCCTGACGCTGGAGGATCGCATCTCGAGTGTCCGCTTTTGATCGGCTCTCACAACTCTATTTGCAAATTAAGACAAAGCGTAAATCACTGCAACAAATGGATACAATGCTTTTTCACAAAGAAAGAAATACTTTCATGTCCAAATTAACCAGAGGGCCCAGATAATTTATTGTACGCAGCATTTCACAAAGTTTATAAAGAAACAACTTAATGTATTGGATTTAATGCTGTATTTACAGAATGAACATTACATTTGTAGTCATTTCTTCACACTCAACCACTATCAAAGTAGCGTGAATTGTTAAGGGAGTCTGGGAGCAGCAGAGTAGTAGATCCGGGTACTGAAGAGTCACTCCTTCTTCCCATATGTGAACTCTTTAGTTGTGTTGCCAAAATCCACAAACTGGAAAAAGGACATAATCTCAGTTGAATTGATAGATTACAACAATTCTGCAGTTTCAGACTTGAGTCGAGACGGACAACAGAATGCATCACTCCAAGATAAATATTTGATCGTTTTTCAGATTCACCATCTAGTTTAAAATCTGTGTTAATTGTAGGTCTGAACAACAGCAAGTTTTTCTATTTTAACTTTCCCAAACTACAGACTGGCATATCTGTGTTAAGTGCAGGCTGGAAGCAGCTGGAGGTCGGGGTAACAGCTAGTCTGGTTCTGCCAAAGGTTCAAAGATAGACCTACCAACATCTCTTTAGCTTTTATAAGCTACCACAAGGAACTTTCATTTGGTGAGGGTAAAACAGAGTAAACTTTAGTGCCGTACCAGGCTACAGACCAGACTACAGAGCAGCTTCTTTCCTCATGCTTTGAGAGAAATTACCTAACCATCTGAGCCATTTTTACGCCAGATGCGCCGAGACAAACCTAGCTGTGCCGATTTGCTTCTCTGTCACCAGTTGTGGTGAGCAGAGCCGTGCCCGCGTTGGTCCTGCTCCAGAAAGGCCCGCCTCCAAGCGGGCTGCGGTGACGTCTCACGACTGCGGCCAACCCTTAACAATCACCCGTCACCCCCTCAAACAAGTGTGTTGCAAATCGATGCTCAACTCATGTCTGTGCATTAAACCTGAGGGAAAGACATTATTAAAAGGCATTAAGAATAACTGCACTAACTTCATAGAAGTAGCCCATCTTCGTGCTTCTGGTGTCGTTTGCTTATGTCGGCATATAGAAACATTAGTAATGAATGTACACTGTTTCATAATCAGTAACAAGTTCCTCGTAGTATGTTTAATCATCACATGTCTAGTATTCTACACAATAATAAGTAACTGTAGAGGGTGTTATGTGCTGCCACCATTTTTCATTGAGCAACCGTCAAGTGCAGCCTCCTGAAGTCTGTGACAGTGAGGTCACCTCTACAGAGACCAAAAATAGCACCTGTGCTCCCCTGGCAACTGTCGCTGGCCTGATGAAAATACAGTTGTTTGTTAAATCCAAGCATCTAACTGCCCCAAAAACCATGAACTGTTTCTGCAGAGATGAAATTACATGTATAAAAATTGCGAATATGTTGGCAAGCAGTTGCCCATCGGTTGTTTTGTGCTGAGCAGGAAGTCTGCGGTGAGTTTATCAGAGCTTTGTTCACTTGAAAAAGCGAGAACAGCGAGGCCAATTCCTTTATTTTGGCTGTACACTGAAAACATTTGGGTTTGACATCAAAAGATGAATATGAGACAAGAGATCAGCATTTCAGGTATTAATTCCAGGTATCAACATCTAGATCTGTTACACAACTTAGAAGATAGCACTATTTGTAACGGAACACAACATTTTTAGGTGAGCAAAAGTACAGGAACAGGTAGACTAAAAATAGATTAGAGTGAATAATGCTTAATATTTAGTTGCAATCCTTTTCTTGCAATAACTGCGTCAAGCCTGCGACCCACTGACATCACCAAACCTTTGTGGCCTTCTTTTGTGATGCTTTTCCCGGCATTTTACCGCAGCCTTTTTCAGTTGTTGTTTGTTTCGGAGGGTTTCTCCCTTCAGTCTCCTCTTCAGCAGTTGATGACAAAACGTCAATGCTCAATGAGGTTTAAGTCTGGAGATTGACCCGGTCAGTCTAAAACCTTCCACTTCTCTCCCCCGATGGACTCCTTGGTTGTTTTGGCAGTGTGTTTTGGGTTGTTGTCTTGCTGCATGATGACGGGTCTCCCGATCAGTTTGGTTCCATCTCTCTTTAAATTGGAAAAACAAAATGTTTCTGTAGACTTGTGAGTTTATTTTGCTGCCGCCATCATGTGTTACATCATCAACGAGCCCATCCCAGAAGCCCAGGCCATGACATTACCTCCACCTTGTTTCACAGATGAGCTTGTGTGCTTGGGATCATGAGCAGATCCTTTCTGTCTCCACACATTAGCCTTTCCATCACTTTGGTAAAGGTTAATCTTTATCTCATCAGTCCATAAACTTACCCAGAACTTACGAGCCTCGTCTCGGTACTTTTTGGCAAATTCCAATCTGGCCTTCCTATTCTTATTGCGAATGAGTGGTTTGCATCTTCTGGTTTGGCGGTGGATTGTGGTACCTTCGCTCCTGCCCTCTGGAGGTTGTTGGGAATGTCACTGACAGCTGTTTCAGGGTTTTTCTTGAAAGCTCTCACAATGTTTTGTCATCAACTGCTGATGTTTTCCTTCGTCTACCAGTTCAACATCTGTTGCTGAGTACACCAGTGGTTTGTGCAATAGTTCTGATAGTTCTCTCAGCTTCAAAATTGCTTGCTTTTCTCTCATAGACAGCTCTTTGGTCTTCATGTTGGTGACACCTTTCTAACTATAAATGCAGTCTGCAAAGGCACAACCCAAAGCTGAAACTGAGAGCAGACATTCGGTGCTAATTATTGTTTGAATAATCAATGTAATGGGACAATACCTGGGCAGCAAAAAACACCTGTCAGTCACATGTTCCGATAATTTTGCGCACTTGAAAAATGGGTGGGTTCAAACAGAGGGTACTATCTTCTAAGTTTTTAAACCGATCTAGATGTAAATGCCTGGAAATGGAAGCTGAGATACTGATCCCTTGTCTCATATTCATCTTTTTGGTGTCAAACCCAAATGTTTTCAGTGTACAGCAAAAATAAAAGAATTGGCCTCGCTGTTCCAGTAGTTTTGGAGGGGACTGTATGCAAGGCAGTGAAAACTCGGGGTTGCGTAACTTGTAATACATGAGCTGTGATGCAGTGTTTGCGCCCTTTTGTCACCTACTTATTGCACCTGTGGCAAAGCATTGTCGGCATTGTTTGACCAGCCTTTGGAGCGCTTTTTATCAGAGCAAGATCTCTGAAAGTGTGTGTTCAAGCTGAGAGAGCTGCCCTGCCCCTTGCAGCCTAGAGAAAGAGAGTTCTCTCTTCTGAAAGCAACGAAAAATACGGCAAATACAGTGGCACTCAATAAAAACATTGGATAAATGTTTCGACAGCTCAGGAAGAAAATGAAATGCTCCCCGGCAACACAAACTCTGACCAATCCTGTAACTTACTCATTGTAGGGATGGCCCCCACTGTTTTTTCCACCGAAAAAATAAATAAACCTGAATAAAATAGCTGGATATTACCATAAAATATTCACTGAGATTTCAATCTTATAACCTTGTTCTGGAAGGTGTTCCAAGCAAAAGAAACTGCTCACTGTTACATATCGACATATGTAACCTCCCACCCTAAAAACCTCTCACTGTTCCACACAAATTGCATTCTTACTCCAAACAAACCACCCTGAATGTTTCAAAGAAGAGGACTGATCATCCATGAACAGTTTTTTTTTCAAAATCCACTGCTTCCAGAACCCACAGGCATCCCTCATCCTTCCCTCTGCATCTTTATAACCTACTTTCTAGAAGCCACACTCCCCCTGCTGCCTATTACATCCTCACTGTTGTTGCACATTTCACTGCTGTCGATAATCGGGATGTGTATCCCTGCCGTCGAAACATGTTGTCGTCTTGCACTCCTACATTCTCTTCCCCTTCCCGCTCTCTTAAATGAGGTCCTCCCTTTATTTCCAGCTCTGCTCTGTTGTGATAGCATTAGTAAGCACACACACTGGGGGTGGAACATGGCCGGGTCTGCTGCGAGCAGAGCAGTGCTGGCAAGCAACACGACTCTCTGTATGTCTTTCACCTGTCTAGAGAACTGTTAATCTGATCTACTTCATAATTGACAGGTATATTGCCGAGGAACCAAGAAAGGGCATTGTTGAGTGTGAAGCTGTTCGGATGAGAAATGTTAAAGCTGCTGTTTCACTGACTGCGTTACCCGCTCAGCTGTCCCGCTGTCCACACGGCGATACTGATGGGCGGTGGCGGCGCAGAAGGGCGCTCACGTTTTTTTCCACTCCCATTTTCTATCTCTGATCGCCACATAATCCCCACACGTGCTTGTATACAGTACGATACCACTGAAGATGTATATGCGTCAAGACTCAGGTTGTTATCCTATGAACATTCGCCAGTCTGCGCACATTAAACAGTCCCGCGGGGCTGCTGTAGCTTCATCTGCCCGCTGCTGGGAGTAAGTAGGTAGAAGCAGCAGGGAATTGAGGACGTGGGAGGGCTTTGTAGCTGCCAGGAATATATGTATAGACACGGTCCAGGGTGTTTCTCCCTCTGGTGCGGATCTAGACGTGCTGAAAGAATTTAGGTAAAACAGTTCTGAGTTCTGTTTGATTGAAATCACCAGCTACAGCGAGAATTCCATCTGGTTGCTTTGTCGTGTCATCGCTCCTGATCACGCTATACAATTTCTTCATTGCATTTTTTGAGTTTGCTTCACACTGGTAAACTTTCTGGGCAGAAAATTTGACATCTGGTCAACACAGTCCATCCACCCCAACTGCGTTTGAGCAGCGAGCATTATTTATGTGGACCCAGACGATTACAGTAAGAGAAGAGGAGGCAGGCCCTCGGTGAAGATGTGGGCACAGCAATCTCTCAGTTGCACATCATCAACTTTATTTTCCTACCACTAGACATTAGCAAGGGAAGGGCTGGGTGGATGCATTGTATTAGGTGCAAGTCAGGTCAGCTTAGTTCTGATCCCAGCTCTCACGACCGACCAGTTCCTCACCTTTTGAACCAGACACATTTGCAATCTTGTGTTTCATTTTGCTCTGGTCGGTACCCCTCTCTTTCAGACAGATTTCCGTCCTCCCTTGTTCATGTCGGGCCAATTATATTCATTTATCTAATATGAGGCGGGTTTGATACGACACAACCGAGACGCCTGCAAACGGGAGGTCAGACAGCACAGAAAAACGTGTCAATCAAGGGTTTTTCTCAACCAAACTAGAGTTGGGGATTGCTGTACTAGTGGAAAGACGTATTTGGTACATTTTTATTTCGTTTTTGCCGAGTTTGAATGGACTGAGTTTGACGATGACCTGCAGGGTAAAATCACTGTTTTTGTCAATGGAGTCTGGTGGGTTCGAGGAGTGTCATATCACAGCTGTTTAAGTATATTTCTATAGGGATCCTCTCCATAATGTCAACAACTAGGGACGTAATGATAGCAAAGACTCACGCTATGATATCATCACAATGTGCAGTCCGCAGTGCGAGTTTCATCCAGCTCAGGGTTTGAATCCGATCCCTTCACCGCGCACCACGCTGCTGCCACGAACTCACACAAACGCAGCGTCGTACCTCATTTTGTGCTCGCGTATAAATGTGCAACAATGCTCGGAGACAGTTGTCTCCCACCTGTCAGGTTTTGAGACCGCTGTTTATGTTTTGCGATGTATGGTTGCCATAGTGACAGGATTAGTTTGGAGGTGCTGTAAGGGATAGGGGCAGCTGTGTGTGTGTGTGTGTGTGTGTGTGGGTGTGTGTGTGTGATACTATTTCTGAACGCAAACCTTCTCAGTTGTAAAGAGGATCTATTTTGGTGAACAAACAAGGTGATATTATTATCAATGGACTTTGAATATCAGGACTTGCTTTCAAACACGACAAACGGTGCGAGTCGAGGTAAAGAGGAGATTGATTATCTTTCTCCTCGACTGTACTCCCACATGCTAATGAAAAAAATTCAGGCCTGGCCACTTCACATCACATTGTCTTACCTAAACAAATGTCTCACAATATAAACATTGCCGTACATGCACAGGAAACATTATCCAGTGGATATATTCACTCTGACATGTCTGTGTGGTCATGTTGTACTGAGCTTACACAGAGTTTACTGATGTCTATTAGTGATATTCTTCCTGCAGCTTGCGCCGATATAAAGGTTGCATTCCGAATCGCATAGTTTTTCTTTTTACTTTTAGTCGGTTAGTACAGCGGCTGTGGCTCAGGGGTAGAGCCAGCGTCTTGTTTTTGGAAGGTCGCTGGTTCGATTGCCCTGGTCTGCATGTCAAAGTGTCCTTGGGCAAGATACCGAACCCCAAACTGCTCCTGATGTGCTGGTCGCCACCTTGCATGGCAGCCACCGCCATCAGTGTATGAACGTATGAATTACTTTAAGTCGCTTTGGACAAAAGCGTCTGCTAAATGTCCTAAAAATGTAAATGTTTTGCAGCTGCCTTTACAAAGAACACACTGTCGCATGCAGTATGCGTACAGTTGGGACATATTACTTAGTCATGACCGTGCGCCTTGAGCTTTGACCCTCTTGCTCCTGTATCTGTCGCAGCCTTATCGTGAAATCAGCACGAAGTCCAAATAAAAATGTATTTACACTTGAATGCGCTGTCAGCTGTCATTCCGGCATTTTGTCAATTCTCTCTGCTTATCTTCACGCGACACACCGTGTGTGACGTACGCAGCGCGGGGGATTGTGTGTCAGAATAGCCAGAGAAGCATGCGGGGCTTGCACACCGCAAAATGTGACCGGATGTAGTCGGACATCCTGGTATTTATTTTTGGCATGCTGCATTTCGCATACTGCACAGTGGGATGTACTGAATCTTTTTCTGGCACACTAAATGGTATGGTAGTAGTATGGGTATTGGAAGGTCAATCTCAGTTAAGGGTGATACTATGGAAAACCTGCAGATGCTTATTTTCACAGCTCAAAGGTCATTGACCCCATCAATGAAATTTAAGGTGGTTATGAGCCTACGTATACGTTGCATCCATTCCAGACGACAATGAAAAATGCTGTAGGGTTAACTATCTTAACTGAAACTATAATTTTCAGTGTCTTGTAGTTACTGCGTTTCCTCCGGAGAGGAGATGAATATCTGGCACACGTCAAGTTCCACATTAATCCGTCCGACGGTGTGCCATTTACTAGGGTTTTACTCTGATGCCTTTTTATAGTGCCCCTCGTGACCGCGCACCTGTCTCGGCCTTTTGTTGCCGAGCACGAAGGGGCTTTAGACGCAAACACACGCTGAAAGAAAATAGCTTTCCCCCTCCTCACAGTGGAAACTTCATCATCCCAGCCGCTGCGGTAGGATTGTTGCTACATATGGGAGTTTCTGGAGACAAAGTCATTCCAGCAAGTTTCTCATTATATGCCTGTAATGTGACAGATACGGGTTTACCTTTCATTTCAGTTGACAGACTTAGAATGTATTCGTCTTCACAGTGGTGTCTGGATGGCAAAGTAGCATATTTAATAGTCCTGAAAACGTATCTACATTGCAGGTCCTCAAAGTCTTTGGTGATAAAAATGTAAATGAAATTGTACTTTTTTGGGAGCCGAGTCAGAAGGCTTATATAATATCCTCACAAGACTGGCGAAGTTAATGAGATTTTCCTTTACATAAGACACTGCACAAGCAGAAGTTGGTCCATGTGTTCTGGACTCAGAGTGCATGCTGTATTGTTAACAAGCTATCTGTGTTCACACATAAAGAGAAGCGAGTTACACTTCACGTTATTCCTGCGAGTCTAATTGCCAGAACACTGTTGTGTTATTTAAGGACAAGTTTAACTGCTGGGGCTCGAGTTGAACTGCAGATTTATTCACCCCAGATAGCCAGAATACCTTTAATGTACATAAACAGCAAAAAAAAGCAAGCAACAGCCAGCACAGAGGATGTGTGTTCGTGTTCAGTTCTGTCTCTGACCAAAGTTAGCACTCACTAGAACTTTGTTTCTGTCTGTTATCTTGCAGTGTCTTTTCTTTATCCTATCTCTTCTCTGTACATGCTTGAAGTGCATTTTCCCTCCATTCAGCAGTCAAATAAAACAGTAACAGTAGGCTGACCTTATATTATATCGACCTTATACCTTATATATAGTGCCGAAGTCATGCCCCTTCCGGTTCCCCTCATGAGACCTCATTGCTGAAAAAATATGTATGGACAAACAATTTTTTGATCCCATTTGTATTGTGCCATGAATCACACATATGTTGTTTGCCAATTTAAAAGAAAATGTACCAAATCAAGAAAGTCAGAGTCATAAAACTGCAACTTAGTGCGTTAGCGATGTCATCTCGTTGAATGGTCACCAATAGAGCCAATCCTGTTATATTAGCAGCTCAATAAACTGAAAAACTCTCCTTTCACTTAACTGCAGTTGTGAATTTGTCTGACAGTTAATGCCAACAAGGTCGTTCTTTCAATCCAAAACAGTGGCGTTTGTCCCCTTCAGTACAGTCTGTTAGCACAATTAATCATACAGAAAGCCATATTATTTGTCTAATAGTTGTGTTTCCAAAGGTATCAACACCACAAAAACAGCGGAGAGGTCAAGATCAGTGACTGGAATTAGCTGAGGTGAAGCCCAACAGGGAGAGCTGTCGCGCTAAGCAGCCACACCTCTAACTATGCAAAACCTTAATATGATTTAAATCAGCGAGCTGTATAAATTCACCTTTTGTACTGTTGTCATTCACAGGGAAATTGTCATACGAGAACCAAAACTTGGCCCTCTAGCCCAAAAATTGTACATAACTCTTTTTTTCCCCCCACAACTTAATGATTTAACATTCTGAGAATATGCATAGATCGAGCAACATAATGGCATAGTGAGGCAAGGACGGGAACAACAAATCAAACATATACCCTAGGTGTTAAGAAAGTAGCGGTAGCCAACATCGCCATCATTTTATACCGTCGGTCACTGCCCATGGAAGTCTCATTGCTCGCTTAGACTGCTGGTCTGCGTGGTTTGAATGAACCGAAGACCGTTCAACATCACGACTTGTTTGGTTTCTACTCGGGAGATGTGTGTCCACCGCACTCATTAGACTAGCATTAGTGTTAGTCAGTGAGCGGCTAAAACAGAAAGTAAAGGTCAACATATTGGAACCCTTTATAAGCAACGTGTCGATCGCGTCAGTTTCTTTTAGATTTTTATTTTAGGGTCGTACCACACGCTGAATTCAAGGCGGCTCACCTTTCTGTCGCACTCAATAACAGCCACATCATTTGTAAGCATACAAGAACTTTACCTTAGCTTTCACGTGCAGCGTCCTGTGATCACACGTCCACTTATCGGTTATGTCGGACCCTGTTTTTAATAGTGCTGCATCATAGCAAAGCAAATGTTGGTCACATTTTACAGTACAGGAATAAGACATAATAAGGTGTATTTTGGATCCAATTAGACAAATCTAAAAATAAGTTGTTCTTTATTAGACGGTAAACAATCACAATTGCGTTAAGTCTAGACAGTTACTAAATTTGGAGGGGTTCCGTCTGTTTTATTTCGGTGGATCCGTGTCGTGTTACGTGACGCGATGAACGCCTCGGCCTGCGGAGTCGTTC
Source organism: Lagodon rhomboides (assembly GCA_039737535.1). NCBI lineage: Eukaryota > Metazoa > Chordata > Actinopteri > Spariformes > Sparidae > Lagodon > Lagodon rhomboides. The sequence continues at coordinate 13,182,248 of CM077806.1, forward strand.
GCCAAACAGCGTCGACTCCACAATACGAGCAAGAAGCAGCGAGGCACGTTGTGTGATTCTACCGTGGAGCAGCAAGACTCTGTCAGACTGTTTGTTTTCTCGGTGTTGTGATGAATATTTAATTGAGCAAGTCTGTTCGGGAAGGCTACAAACCCGCCCACGCATCTCCATTCACTGCGCCGCCCACTGATAACCTGCACCAGGGTGTGGAGACATCCTCGTATGTCTCACACTGAGTGCCTAAGACACGGAGAATGTAATTTAATTGTATATATGATGATATTGTGTTTATAATTTTACAATATTCTTTCAAATGTGTGATTTTAAGCAGTTTTCTAAATGAATCACAGTTGTAGTTCATTAGATAAACACCCTTACTGATTACTTTATACATAATTTTACATACATTTTCAATATCATTGTGATTACTCAGACCTGTCGGGCCACATCGCATCAGATCAGTCTCAGTGTAGTTACTCTCACACTTCCAACTGTTTCTTGTGTGAGAGAATCATTTGTGAGTAATTTGTTTTTTGTAATACAATGCAGACACGACACGCTATCACCTGAAAATCGTAATGCAACACAAAGGTGCACTGATCATTGCGGCGTCAAGGCATTATTGCATGAAACAAGAGAAAGAGAACTGCTTGGTCTAAAGTGCATGTAGGGCACGTCCAGCTACCTTTTGCCAGTTAAACTGTCTGTTTAAGTTTACAACTACAGCTTTTAATTTTGCTCATTAAATGTCCCACGGACGGTATGTGTTACCATGACATCACTGCGTTTATGGACAGCTTTAAAACGGTTGAAACAGCCTCTCTTATGGTCCGAGTCTTTGCATGTTTTTAAATAGGAACAGGAAAAAATGCTGCAGGCTCGACTTCAGACCGGCTTTTCATCTGTCAAGGAGCTGACTGGTCTGAAGGTAACTCGGGAGATGTTTCAGAGATCCTTTATTAAAGAGAAGCGGGTTCCCTCGTAGAGGAAAAACTGAGCTGAGCTAAACTGATGACATTGCCAGAGATTCTTGTTTAATGTACTTGAGACGGTGGTTTACCCTAGACAGGTTTGGGACGCTAAACTTTGTAACAAACTGAATTTCTATCTCTTGTTTATTGTTAAATCAAGGAAGGCTGGTCATTTTTGGTCTTTATTTTTGGTGAATATTATCTAAACTTGTCTAACCCTAACCTGCGAATAGCACCAGGATAAAGTCATGTAAATACCCCTACCTTTTTAAAGAACATTGTGAAAATGTAGATGACGGTAGGATAGCGGTTGTGATCAAAAATAATTTAATCCAGATTCAAATAGTGGACTTGGATTGAACAACTAAGTCAAATCGAATCGTGCTCTTTTAAGCAAAGAGACACTCCGGCAGTGAAGGGCTGCTTTGGAGGACGAGTTTAACCCAAGAGGAGCAGCAACAGCCGAAGAGTTCAGGAGGGAAACTACAGGTAGCAATCCCCTGTGTTAGCCCCGACGCTAATCAGCGAAGGAGAGGCCGGTCACAGTTGTTGTGGTCTGCGCCATCACACAGGAAAGGCCATGTATAGAATGGGCAGGGCATTGTTTAAACCATTGATAAGGTTTGGAGGTGCAGTTTGATGTCTGATTGATTGATTACATAGTAAGTTTGCTTCCCAGTAACTGATGGAGCACGTTTCAATGTCAAGCACATTTCCACCTGTACGAGAGCGATACACTGTCCGAATCTAACTGGCAGATAGCCGTCAAATTCTTTGACTGATTCGCAAATCTAAGAGGACGAATCCTTTTGGATGAGTCTGAATAAAGAAGGTGTGATTCCGTCTTGAGTCGAGAGATGTGTGTTGTATTGTAAAAAGTAATCTATGATTATGATATGGGCTGTCTTCCTGTCTCAATGAATCTTTGGTCTACCTTGGTGACACTTCCAGACTTCCTACTTCCTGCTGTTCCCTCATCTGATTTCTCCCTCTCCCTTTCGGTCTGTTCTCAATCACCCTCCTTTACTGTAATCGCATTACTCTCTCTCTCTGCAGAGCAGAGGGGAAGCAGAGCAGACCCTGCCCTCCCTGATTGGAAAGGGGGAAAACGACCGCTGCTCCAGCCACCATGCAGACCTCCGTCCTCCTCCTCCTTTCCCCCATCCTCCTCCTGTCCATCCTCATCCCCACCTGCTCGTCCCAGAGCGAGGCGGACCTCATCGTTCAGACGCGCGCCGGCCGAGTCCGCGGCGTCCGCCTGTCGGTGCCCGACCACGGCTACGTCACCGCTTTTCTCGGCATCCCCTTCGCCGAGCCGCCCGTGGGCAAGCGGCGCTTCCGTCGCGCCGAGCCCAAGCACCCGTGGACGGGGGTGCACGACGCCAAGTCCTACCCCAACGCCTGCTACCAGTTCGTGGACACGTCGTTCCCGGGCTTCCAGGGCAGCGAGATGTGGAACCCCAACAGGGACATGAGCGAAGACTGCCTGTACCTCAACGTGTGGGTGCCCTCCTCGCCCCGACCACACAATCTCACTGTCATGGTGTGGATCTACGGCGGAGGTACTTGGTCACGACTTCCGAACGATTCAAAATATAAATAGGTTAGACGTGACTCATTCTTCCAGCGAGGTCAGCAGTGCATAGCAAACCACAGAAACAAAGCCCCTTTTAAGAGCATTAACAGTATCCAGCTAAAACTGACACCAGGTAGTGAGAAACGCACAAAATAAGACTCTAGCCTGTAAATGGTCATCAGTAATTGGCATTAGGTAATGTAGGCAACTTTTTATTAAGCCTCGGCACTTGATGATAGTCATAGCGTGAGGCGTTATATTTTCGGGTCGTCTGTCTTTCTGTCTGTCCCATTTTTGGGAATGTGATATCTCAGGAATGCCTTGAAGGGATTTCTTCAAATTTGGCACACATGTCTACTTGGACCCAAGCACCCAAGGATGAATAGATCAGCCAATGATTAGAATTTTGGTCGAAAGGTCAAGGCCACTGTGATCTCACAAAACACATTTTTTGGTCTTAAATCAAGAATTTATTATATTATATATTATTTTATATTATATACAAAAGGTTTAAGGTCAACTTCACTGTGACATAATGTTCCTCCAACAACTTTCTGGCCATTATTCAATGTAATAGCTCAGGAACAGCAACTTGACTGGTGCACGGAGTAATTCTAGTTTGAAAGCTGTTGGGTTATATGATTTACCATGAAAGGAGGGAGTTTCTGTTCCTAGGCTTACGGTTTAGGTCAGTTTTTAGGCTGATGGTGTCTTTTTGGGGGGGCTTTTATTGGCTTTATATGGCTTTTATTGACAGGACAGTTTGAGATATGCAAGGACAAAGCCTCTGTACATGGGACGCCCGCTCTACCAACTGAGCTAAATGGCGTCCCAGGCTGATGGTGTCTTTAACGAACAGTATGTCCAAGAACTTCATTTTCTTTGCATTAAATTTCATAGAGAACTGAAGGTATTTGTTATGACATTCATGCAACAAAGTCTCTGATCCGGTCCATCTAAAAACACATCATCTAGATACCTCTGTCAATTAGAAATGTGCTGGATGATGGATTGTAATGTCGGTCTTCTCCTGGTGTTTCAGACAGCAAAGCTTCTCTCTGTTGTGGGAGATTGTGATACAACGGGTTAATACTTCACTGTGATATTTAACATGTCCAGGGTTCTACAGTGGTTCTTCTTCTCTGGACGTGTATGATGGCCGTTACCTAGCTCACAGCGAGACGGTCATTGTGGTTTCCATGAACTACCGGATCGGTGCCTTCGGCTTCCTCGCTTTGCACGGTTCCTCCGAGGCTCCGGGCAACGTGGGTCTGCTGGACCAGAGGCTGGCGCTGCAGTGGGTACAAGACAACATCCATTTCTTTGGTGGAAACCCCAAACAGGTTAGCTTCTCTCTCTTTTTTATCCTGTCATTTATACGCAGAAAGTGTGAGCTAATTTTGATCCTGATCTCTCTGTTTGCCCTCCGTTTTCCTTTCAAACAGGTGACTATCTTTGGCGAAAGCGCCGGCGGTGCTTCGGTCGGTTTCCACCTCTTGTCTCCAGACAGCCGGCCTACCTTCACCAGGGCCATCCTTCAGAGTGGAGTCCCCAACTGTCCCTGGGCCTCGGTCAGCCCCGCTGAGGCCCGCAGACGGGCCACATTGCTGGGCAAACTGGTTGGCTGCAACGGCGGCAATGACACCGAGCTGGTTGACTGCCTGCGCGGTAAAACTCCGCAGGAGCTCATCGACCAGGAGTGGCAGGTAATACTGCCGTTCATTCTCCTTTTTAGGCCATAACACAGGCAGTTTCAGAAAGGAATGCGGTTGCTCACTTTCACAAATAATTTGCTGACCTCGTTTTTGGTTTACCCATTATAAGATGCATAGATATTATATTATTTTTAACCATGTAGAGCCTGGGAGATGGTAGTTTTACCCATGTTGCTTTAGTTTGGCTAGTTATCGGCTGTCAAAATAAAATTGTGTTTTGACACTATCCATTAGAAAAAAATAAAAACACATCATTGAGACACTAGGTGACATATTCCTTCATTAACATCAACAATGACTCAAATGAACGTACATAATGTAGAATGATCTACTGATGGAAACAAATTCACTATTTCCTCCCGTTTGAGGAGCAATTGCTGCTTGTCAAAAAAGTAAAAAAATATTGAGAGTATTAATCCTTTAAATTCTGAATTACTTGGATTACTTGGACTCAGATTCAACTTCGAGAATACTTGTTTTTGTCGGTTTTTGACTAATCCAGCAAGATACATACCTGACAAATAAAGCATTTTCATCACTTTTAAAGATCATATGAACATCAACTATTGTCATAAATTAGTCCTGATCATTGATTTACAATATTGCCCACAATATTCTAATATTACAAAATATTAAAGGGATGGAGGCCTTAGTATTAACAGTTCATTGCCTCAGGGAATTAGATTGTCATGTTGCCCACCCCAAACAAGAAACCTGAAGAAATCTAATTTGATAGCTCTTGAATTTATTTCTTTTGATGTCTAAATCACATTTATTACAGTGTAGAAAATTCAATAAGTTCAGTCAGATGCATTGTTTATATGTTGTGATGCAAGTGCAATGGGGTGCTGGCCTACATGCTGGAGACTTTTGGGTGTCAATTTACATTAAACATTTTATCCAACACTTAATTGCCCATTTTCAGTCATGTGACTTTTGTTCTGTTCTGATCAGGTCCTGCCGTGGTCAGCCCTCTTCCGCTTTTCATTCGTACCCGTCGTGGACGGCGAGGTCCTGCCCGACACCCCCGAGGCCATGCTCAGCTCGGGCAACTTTAAAGACACTCAAATTCTGCTCGGGGTCAACCAGGACGAAGGCTCCTACTTCCTGTTGTATGGAGCGCCGGGCTTCAGCAAGGACAACGAGAGCCTCATCTCCAGAGAGGACTTCTTGGAAGGTGAAGCTCAGCCCAGCTCAGCTGAAAAGAAGGGATAGAGACACAAAGAATACTGCAAAATTCTGTTGAAGAAAAGGCTCTGCTCTAATTTGAGGTCAGGTTGAAGTCGAATTTGTGGTGTGCTCTAGACAAAAGTCAATCAAAGTTACGCAAAGCTCATTAAAAAAAGGAGCATAGATTGATCCTGCAGTCACAGTTAATGATCCATGTTCGCTTCATCCTTGTTCAATAATACAGTCAAATTTGTCTTATAAAATGATATTTGTGTGTGTGTGTGTGTGTACCTTGGTAATTGAGTTTGTGAGATTTAAATAGATGTGGCTTGGGTTATATGAAACAGTCACACACCATCATTCTGTGATTACATATCATTCTGTCGTTCGTTACGTTCTGTATGACTTCTAGAGAGAACTGTAAATCGACAGTCAGTTTCAACCAAAACAATCACTGCCACGATTAACATAACAACTTTAAAAACACCTGAAAATGCACCTTAAAACTTTAAACATCACCCTTGCAGGTGTCAAGCTGAGTGTACCGCATGCCAATGACATTGGCCTGGAGGCGGTGGTGCTACAGTACACCGACTGGATGGACGAGAACAACGGGTTGAAGAACCGCGACGCCATGGACGACATCGTGGGCGACCATAACGTCATCTGCCCACTGGCTCACTTCGCCCGCTCCTACGCCCAGCACAACACCCTCAAGGCTAACATGGGTGGAGCCGGCTCCGGCGTGGTAAACAGCGGGGGAAACCCACCAGGTAACATATGTGTATGCTCCATTGCATTGGAGCCCCTTCTTGGCCCCATCAAAATCAAAGTTTGTGAAAAATATGATATGAAAATATTCAATTTTTCTTTCTATTCATAAAGTAATTTACCACGATCTCTGAATATTTGTAATTTTATATTAACTTGCACAACACCACTACAAAATGACTGTATTTGAAAATATATGTACAGAAAAGCATATTAGTTAGCAGTTAGTAGGTAAACAAGACTAGGTCAAATCCCAGTGAATAACATTGTTCTTCTTGTTACAATGCAATGTTCTGCTGGGAAACCTCAGGTTCCTTGCATTCCTATTGACACACACCACCCATCCATACACCATTGTGGACCAAGTACACAAGTATGTTTTTTTTAGTGTATAATAACCCGAAAATGACAGTTTCACTACCTTAGAATGAGCCATTTATATCAAAATAGGGAGCCGGTCTCCGTCCACAGACGTCGCCACGTTGCACCGCCATGTTTCTACAGTAGCCCAGAACCGACAACAGACCGTAACATATATTTACCTTCACTGCTGATGGTATAAGACCTACATAATGTACAATGTTGACTAGCAGTACATTAGTTTCACTGAAAAGAACTGCCGGTACACACTGTACCCTTAAAACAAATCTGTTATTTGGCATTAAGTGATGTGCTTGTTAAGGCTTTCTAGATAGATCAACGTTCAGGGAAGACAATTAGCCTATATTTTAAGGGACGGTAAGGGACTAAGATAATGGACAGGGCATCGCTGGGCCAAAAAGGGTTGTTTCTACAGCAGCCCAGATCTGACGTACCAAGCAGTAGCTCGAGAGAGGACCTTTTCTCACGTTTTTAGCAACCACTGTAAGGAAGGCTGAGGCGAGCGGATATTCAGTTGGTTGCAGTGCGTAAGCTCACCACTAGATGCCACAAAATCCTACGTACTGGCCCCTTAAGGTGAGCTCAGAGAATCCTTACTGCTTCAAAAACTGAATGTGAGAGCACACTTTCTGCATACATCGTTCTCCATCAATTTGACAGTGTGTCAGTGTTGGCAGATACTCGATATCGAGGACTGGGTTGAGAACCGAGGTCCAAAAATAAAATGTACTTAAAAATACTTTTCTCATTACTGTCCTCAATTCCCCCTAGGCTCCTGACAGCAGTGTTGTAGCAAAAAATAACCACATGTCTTTTTCTTCTGCTCCTTCTCGAGGAGGTGTCTACCTGTACCTATTCGACCACAGAGCGTCCAACCTGGCCTGGCCGGAGTGGATGGGTGTGATCCACGGCTACGAGATTGAATTTGTCTTCGGACTGCCATTGGAAAAGAGACTCAACTACACCGCAGAGGAGGAGAAACTGAGCCGACGCATGATGAGATATTGGGCCAACTTTGCACGAACTGGGTGAGGCGTAACAGACTGGAAAGAATGAATCTTCTAAATATGTATTAACTATAATGAGCTGCAAGAGAGTTGTACACACAAGAGAGGACGGACCATCTTGATTAGGTTGCCTGGCTACAGAATAGGGTTAGGTGGTCAGTTACAGATCAGACCAGATGTTAGACAGTCTGCTTACTGCAAAGCAAACTTCCAACGATGCAAACAATTCCCACTGCTCATCTGAGTTGGGAAGGCTTCACCAAGTCATATAGTCCAGAAGATTTAGTTAAATCATCCAGTTACTTCTAGGGAATCCCATGACATTCCCAGGTGTGATGGGAAGGCCTCAGCATTGGTTGGTTGGTTGGTTGGTCCACCACTTTGGTCCAGACTCAAATATCTCAAACTGTATTGGATGTCTATGACATTTGACACGGATGTCTGTGGTGGCCTGATGATGCATTTGAATGACTTTGTTGATCCCCCACACACATTCATGGTCCCTAAAGGGTGAAGCCCACAGACCTTTGTGATTTTCTGACTTCACATCGAGTGCCACCATTAGGTTGACAGTTGGGGATCTTACAGACGTATCTTTGTACATATTTAATATAGAAACTGCAACTATTGTATGAATTACCATGGCATTTAGTGAAGGTATCCATGGTAGCCTGACAACGTATTGTACTTAACTTTGGTGATCCCTTTACTTTTCATAACTAGCAGGTGAAATTTGTCCTGAAAATTATCCTGTGACATCTAAATTCAAATTATGTCCAGAAATCAATCATTCCCTGATAAAGTGTCCAATAATTAGGTACATTTAAAGTTGTCCAATACTTTGATTGATGACATAAAAACCTGCAAAACTAATGACACTCCCATCAGCCTCAGCTGTACTTGGTTTTGTGCTAATTGTCAAACTATAATGATGAATACATATGGCAGCTAAACATCAGCATGTTTAAATTGTCATTGTGGACATGTTAGCATTCCATTTGACCTGTTTCCCATTGTAATATCCCTCCTTTTTATAACTCGCTCTCTTTTACCTGGCCCTCCTTCTCCCTCCTTTCAGAAATCCCAATGTGAACCATGACGGGCCGGTTGAAAACAAGAAGCGCTGGCCTGTGTTCACTATCACTGAGCAGAAACACGCTGGACTCAACACTGAAACACTAAAGATCCACAAAGGTCTGAGGAACCAGATGTGTGCTTTCTGGAACCGCTTCCTGCCACGCCTCCTCAACATCACCGGTAAACGCTGCGTCCTAATACTGCTACTTCTCAACACGTGACATCTGAGAGGTGTCCTACAAAGCAAGATTAATGAGTTAGCGAGGAATAATAAGCCTTAAGCCTTAGTTTTACCTGGGTAGATCACCATGGTAACACTTGTTTGCTCTGGTTTTGTTCAGAGTTTCGGTTTTGAAATTGGTTAAAAAGGTGCCTTTTACTAATTAAACAGTTTGTAAATAGTGTCACTTTATCAATAATAGTCATGAGCCAAAAGTCATATCCTTGTCTGAGGGAGTTCATTATATATGCAACAACTGAAGGTCAGAAATAACAGACTACTTTTACTATGTTGCAAACATTAACGGATACTGAGTATTTGTTTCAAATGTTGATGTTTGAGAGTTTGAAAATCCAATACTGATCAGCTAACATTCATTTCCGATATATGTACACACTGTAACATAAATAATTGCCAGAACACCTGGCTGTCACATGATCAAAGAGATGATGAGCCGCCTTTTGTTGAAAATCCAAATTTTCTGTCTAGTTGTTATACTTGATATATTAGAATTTAGGCTATTAGTCTCATGTTGTGCAATGAAGGTTCAACCTGTCAGCCAGAGAAGTGGAGGATGTTCAGTCTTTATTAAGAGTCCCATCCATTTTAACAATTGTGACACAAACTGTATTCAGAGAATATCACAGCTGTGTGAAATTGAGTCTTATTATTTGAGGTAAGCACACTTATGCCTCACAACTGATTAGACAGTCTGAAGGCAAAAGTTTAAAGCACCTCTCTGGAGTTTTATTTAAAATGTTTGTATTTTTCACTTCACTTCTGAGAATATTTTACCTAAGAAATCAACTGTGTAGGTTGCTCTGTCTAGCTAGCCAGCCAGCTAACTGCCCCTGCAGTAAGTGTGAACCACAAGCAACAGCCTTCACCGTGTCTCTTTACCTTTTATCTCTAGTTTGCCTTAGACATTACTGTAAAATATTAGGCTACACTCTGAGAAATAAGGGTTCTAAAGGGTTCTTCTACAAGGGCTGAGGTTCTACCTGGAACCATTTGCTTCTGAAAAACCCTTTCCCAAAGAAACGTTTTTTCAAGGGTTCTTGGTAACACTAATGGTTCCAGTAAGAACCATTTTGATCCAGAGAACCCTTTAAAACCCCTTTACTGAATAAAGGGATTTTAAAAGGGTTCTTGGTAACACTAACGGTTCCAGTAAGAACTATTTTGATCCAGAGAACCCTTTTTTGGAGAAAGAATTCTTCAGGGATTGTTGAAAGCGTGGGTATGAGATCCTGTGTGGGTTCTTTGTAGAACCTCTCCTGGGGGGTTCTGGGTGGAACCTTACACACACAGTACTAGGTATAACCCTTTATGTTGGGTTCTAGGTAGAACCCTCCAAAAGGGTTCCAGGTGGAACCTTTATAAAAGGTTCTACCTGGAGCCAAAAAGGGTTCTCCTATGAGGACAAGCTGAAGAACCTACTTAGAACTTTTATTTCTAAGAGTGTACATTGAGTGGTGGAAACAATGTTGATTTTTTTTATAAAATGGTCACTGGCACATGGATGTATGGAGGAGGCGGTAATGTGATTTAAGTTATACAAAGACGACATATTGCTTCCTGTGTGTCACTACCTCACTTGACAAAGTTTGAATCATGCTTCATGCTATCACCACGCAGTGTTTGTGAGGAAGTCCAATATCCAGTTGTACAGTGTGATACTCAAGCCCTGAGTGTTTAGTTTTTCAGTTTCCTGGTTGAGATTGTATGGAACCTTGAGCTGAAATGGACAAATAGCATTCTGATGCAAGTGTTTTTTTTTATTGTGAATGTGTGTAAAGACTGAGTGGAGGGAAGTGGATATGGCATCCTATGCGGATCAGTCGGTGTTGGATGCACACTGGTGAGGGTCCAGGCTGGCAGAGTCGTTGTCTTTCATGTGCTGGATAACAAGTTCTTGGAAGCACTGTCTTAGAGAGTGAGATGTTATAAATGTCAATAATAACATCAGATGGCTAAATGTCACATGTTTATAGTCTACAGTCAGGAATGGGAACAGGACCAGCACTCTCATTACATATTTGTAAGATTAATTAGTGAATATCACAGATCACATCTCTCATACCCATTAGGATTATTAGAACAGTGAATTTTAGGTGCAAAGTACACATCTTTCTATTGCTATACGTCACGTAACTGTGGTAGACAGGTGATTCTAAGAGACTGTACATTATTTGTAACTTTGTGTTTATTCTTTGAAGGCTGTTGGAAACTGTCTGTAGGGCCTTTCAGACACAATGTGACAACTGTACCAAGACGCTCTGAACTGCATTATATCCAATGGCTTGTGCCATGCCATGACAGCTCTGCCTGCATTGAGTAAATCAGTGCACCGCTCGGCGCATTTGCTCCGAACCTGCAGCATTAATCCCATTCTGTCTGACAGGACTGTGATTTCGGACTGTAGCTTTTTTTTCAGCACCCCCTGCTGCTGCCGCTCGATCTTGTCCACCTTCGAGGCAAGGCGCAGTTCATCTCAAAGGAGCCTATCACAGAACAATGACCAATATGAGTACTGAGTGGGACATTTTATTTGGTAAATACAGTTTATTGTACAGGCTTATGAATATTCTCATTCATCCAGGTCATAGTTATCTCAAGGAAATTGAATCGAAAGCAACTGGATTTGGTTTTTGTCTTGAAGACCTTTCACCTCTCATCCGAGAGGTGAAAGGTCTTCAAGACAAAAACCAAATCCAGTTGCTTTCGATTCAATTTCCTTGAGATAGTTTATTGTACATTTCCAGAGAAAATTGTGTTTCTTTCATTCATTGTCAAGCCAATGCCAAAGAATATCAACTGACAGCCAAACCTAGACATCATTTCTAGATTTTTGTCCAAACCCAGCCTGGGTTCTAACCGGTCCCTACAGGCTCTGTTTGGGTGGCCATGCTCGAGTCTGGTCGGGTGTGGGCGAAGGCAGCTGACTGATGATCTGTACGGTTGAAGTAAAGGCTGTGGGTCTGTGGGGGTTGCCAACAGCATTCACTGATCTATTGACTTAAGTGCTGCTTTTGATTTAGTTAATGGTGATGTATTGGGAGAGAAACTTTACATTATGGTTTCCAAGAAATTGCACTCAACTGGGCGGAATCTCGTTTTTAATTTATACAAAAGACTTTCAACACACACTGAATCCAGCAACACAGAATTTGCTGATGACTTTTTCCTGAATGCCAAGAAGAGCAAAGATTTGGTTCTTGGATCTAGAAAAAGGGGCGCTTGAACAGATCCAGCAGCCTGCAGTGAACAGGCTTCAATTATTAAACTTTTAGGTATTCATTTAGATAACCAGTTATCATGGAGAGTCACTATAAACAAATCGCTTACTGTGTTTCTGTCTGCATATATTAAAGAAGTATTTTTATGTGTCAGGACTCTTGGAATAATAGTTGAGTTAAAAGAAATCTCTTGCCTAAATAACACTCTACCACTGCCTTTCTATTAAACCACGTGCAGCCATCGTTCAGGCAGGCTGTCCGGTATATTCCTTTTTCAGCCCATGTCTCAGAACAAACTGCGCTCCCCATAACAGTGCTGGCTTTTCACAGAAGCAGTCAGTTCTTCCGCCTTGTTTTTTTTTTCTTTTCGAGTAACCTCACGTTCCTGTGATAATGGATGGAAGACGTGGTTTACATTTCCTGATCACATTTGCTCTCCTCCCACGGCGACAGTATCTCCGTGCCTCCTCTAGCATGTGCGCCTGTATTTCAGTCGCTCATCGCAGGTGTAAGCAACCTCACTGTCTCCAGGAGCAGTTTGGGGTTCAGTATCTTGCCCAAGGACACTTCAACATGCAGAGCAGGGGAATCGAATCAGCGACCTTCCGATAACAAGACGCTGTCCGATTAAAAGCTCGACTGCTAACCACTCCTTTTCCGCTGCGTCTCTGTGTTTCCTTTCTTCCAGACAACATAGACGAGGCAGAGCGCCAGTGGAAGGTGGAGTTCCACCGCTGGTCCTCCTACATGATGCACTGGAAGAGCCAGTTCGACCACTACAGCAAGCAGGAGCGCTGCACCGACCTCTGAGAGCCTCGGCGGAGAAACGAGCGAATGATGGGGAAGGAAGGGGGGAAGCGAGAGAGAGAGAAGAAAGCTCGGGCCATTTTCCTCCATAGCCCCCTCAGTGAAGTCTAACTTCATACGAGTTTTTATTTTATTTTATTTTCTTCTGGTTCATTACACACACAAACACAGGCACTGTTCATCTTTTATTAATATTATTTATACTATTTATTTAAGTGTTGTTCATTTTATTTATGTGTGTCTCCGTGGAAATGTAGGGCTATGGTGGGAACTTGTCCTCCAAGTGGTGTAATATCGGAAATGTCAAAGATGTGTCAATACCTCGGGTGTGTGTGTGTGTGTGTGTGTGCGTGCGTGTGTGTGTGGCTTTAAACCCCCTTGTTTAAGTCCAATCTCAACAGACCCATAACACTGCACCACTACCACTGCTGGTTTACTGTCGTCTCTTTGTCTTTATGTTGATCTCATACACTTTTCTGAGGATTCCATCTACAATATATCAGGTTCTTGGTTGTTTGTTTTTTTTTTTTGGACTCAACGGCACTGTTTATTTCTATCTCACCTTTCTGACAATGTTTTTTTTTTAAGTCTTGTTCTTGTTCAGTACCACTGTTATGCCCACCGTCGGCATCACCCTGTGTCGTTCTGCTTCACTCGGCCTCGTGTATTTCTCACGTGTTGAAGCCATAAGCTGGGTGACGCCGAGGTGTCGTCGACTCCCTCTGTATCGGGGGGAAAAAAACCACTTTATGCTAGTTTGATGTGAATGTAGGTCTGTAAGAAAGATCTTTCCATTTGTACTATCACTGGTGCGTGACATTCAGCCCAACTGATCGGTGCCTAATTTAGATTCCATTTCAAAACTTCCCTTTAAGTCGCCGGGACAGGGAATATCTGCTGACACTGCGAAAACAAACAAAAAAACCTCAAATATAAAACACACGAGATGAAATAGATGTTCAGAATAGAATAAGGCCGACTGTGAAAAATAAGTTCAGACTTTTTCTTATGTAGAATTCTGAGTCAGAGTTTTCAAAAGAAATAGAAAAAGTAGTCAGAACTCCCAATATCGTTGTCCAGTGGCTCTAAAATATAAAAGGGAAGCGATTCAAGGAGTTTAAAAAGATTGTAAAATGTAGCAGAGGACAATACAGATCTCCATCCGGTTCAGGTTTGAGCTCACTGAGCTCATGTCGTATGGACTTCTATCTGGGTCATTTAGAAACTTCTTAAATGAATCCAAATTGAATAATATTAACACTGGTAATGCACAGTGTGAATTGTATACGCTGCATACAGTATTTTCTAAACTCACTATATTGAAATGTGACAAGAAGTAAAGAATTCAGTATCCCACTACCAAAATGTTGTTACAGATATTTATCGTGGAAAGGTCTGTTACAGTAAACGGAATTGTAGAAATCCACGTTTCACAGTCAACTTAATAAATACAATACGGGACTCGTGACCTCAGTCCTTCTAGAAAATCTTGGACCGAAACACTGCACTGAATTTTGTGTGTGTGTGTGTGTGTGTGTGCGTGTGTCATCCTCTCAGTGTTGTGCACAGCTTTGCAGTATTACATTAACATTTCTGTGTGACACGTTTCCCTCTCCGCCTCGTCTCTCCGTCCTGTCGTTCATCTTCCCAGTTCTGTTTCCTCCTCCCGTCCTTCCATCTCCTTCCTCTTTCTTTGACCTCACATCCCTGTTTCTTTTCCTTCATTCTGTTCTTCCAACCAACTGCCCACCCCTCTCTCCCCTCTTCCGCCATCTCTAGCCCCATCTTCCCATCCTCCGTCCCTCCTCCATCGCCTTCCCTTCCCCGCATCTGTTCCCTCCTCTCGGTCGCGCTCCCGCTGACCGGCCCCTCGCCCTGCTTTTCCTCCTCTTCTCTAATCTTCTCCTCCACTCCGACTCTCATCTTCGTCTCTAATCAGCCTCCACCCACCCTCCTGTCTTTCCTGTCCTCCTCCTTTCATCCTTCACTCCCTCCTTCACTGTCTTCCCACCCTTCCGTCCTTTTCTTTATAGCCCCTCTCGTTGCTTTTTCTCCTTCCACCTCATCTAACTTTTCTCCCCTTCATCAGCTCCCTCATCTCTCTCCCCCTTCTCATCCATCTCTCGGCCGCATCGCTCTTCCGCTTCCTCCCCCTTCCTCCCCCTTCCCCCCCCCTCGCGCTCTCCGTCCCTGCCCCCTTCCCCCATCTCTCTCTCCGTCCTCCCGCTTTCTCGTTAGTCTAATGGAGGCAGAGTAATTCACTTAGCGGCAGGATAATGTGACAGAGTGCTGGCTCAGCCTCTGGCCTGCCAGCCGAGGGGACGGGGATGGATTGATGGATGAAAAATGAAGTTGGAAAGGTAGAGAGAGCTGAGGCAGGGAGAGAGTGACGGACGAGGAGGAAGAGGAGGAGGAGGAGAGAGAGGGGAGATGGAGAAGGCAGAAGGAGAGGTGGAGATGTGATGGAAAGATGAAAAGACAGTCGGAGAAATGCATCATTACATAATTCCAGTCCTTCTTAAGACCGAGTTCCAGCCTACACCAGTGGCACTGATCATGTAACAAAACATGAGAATGTTATTTTAAAAAAGTTGGAACACTCAAAACGACACAAATGACCAGTCTGTGATAATATAATATAATAATATCCTGCTCCGATTGGAGTTTCAGGGCTGAACCACGATTTTTATGGGGCTCCACCCAGGATTGGTTTCCCCCCACCCCACCTCAAATCATAGCTGCACTGGGTTACATAACTCGATTGTCAGCGACATTGGAAGACACCCTCGGTGGCTTAAAGGGTAACTCCAGCAATTTAGCGTGTGGATACCTAAAAGTAAACACAGCAAACAACACACATACAAAACAATCGACTAAGGGTTACATCTCTGCACATAAAGACTGTGCTTAAATTTATGGACACAGGCGCAGAACTTAATTATTTCTATTATGTCTGAACTTGTTCAGCTTTTTGAACAATTTACATATTTTTTTTTCTACCATTTGCAAATGATGATACAGTAGAAACGAAGATAATAAGAATAATATGTGTATGTTATGTTTCCTGGGTACAAGATTTGTACAAAAGTTATTTTCATCGATATCTTGATAAAAGTACTTGATAATAATTAGTCAATAATTTCATTGGATGCCATCATCCAATGAAAATATATTTTTAAATTAAGAGTAGAGAATATATGATTTAATCTTCAAGGACTGTGGGCTGTTAGAGGAATTCACATTTTCATTTGCTGAACAGGAATTTTGCCTTCTCACTCCAGCTGAGTGTGTCGCTGTATCGTATCATTTGTCTGCCTGTGTCTGCCATGCTCAGTGTGTGTGTGTGTGTGTGTGTGTGCGTGTCTGTGTGTGTGTGTAATGTAATCACTTTACCTGTTTGTCAACCTCATAGCCATTTTTTTTTTTTTTTTAGTCGAACACTGGGAGGGACCTGAATCAGTGCTCTGATTGGCTAACGGCTGTCCCAGCGGAGCGTCTCTGTCGGCATGTAAAGCTCTTATTTATGGACTGGAGTAGTGTAGTCTAGCTTTAAAAAGAACTAAATATGAATAAAGGATTGTACCTGAATACCAGTGAAGAATGCATGTGTGAGTGAAAGCTCCTCCAGCTCCTCTCATCCAATGGGAGACCCCCACTTAAGCCCCGCCTCCTCCCCGACCCCTCCTATCAAATCCTTATGCATGTCCTGAAGTCGACCCTCTTCCCCCAGTATGTCCTACCAAACTTGGACTGTTATTTTCTGTAAAAATTTGTACTTTTGAACAAAACTATTACTAAAGTGAGTAATATATCTCTAATATTAGGTAGTTTGATGTCAGCAATAACGTAAATACATCAGTAAAGGAATATATTTGATATTTAAATGCAGTGAAAATATAACGTGATAAAACAACAATGATGACGGATAGAGGTTGTGTTTTAAAAAAGCAATATTATTCTAAGTATAAACTAAAAATGAGTGCCATAAATATTATTATTTTTCTCTTGTATTGTTTCTTTTTTTTTGTTTGGCTTTGTTTCAGTCCTCTGCCTCATCGTTGTCTGTTCCAGTCACAAGTACTGTAAGTGTTAAAGGCTTCTGTAGCTTCCCAGTATGTCTCTGTGTATCAATAATGCTGACTTGGTTAAGCTATGGCAACAGAAATAAAGACAACCTGCTGCTTCTGTCCACCTCTGCCTTTTATTGAGTCTCCGCATGCACCGTCAGCCCCAAGACCCGAGGCTAAAGGGCTACCCTTTCAGATACCTTACAGTCCAAGCTCAGATTAAATTATGGTGACACACGATGCATCCAGTTAATCAGTGCATTGCATGCTCGCTGACAGTAGTCAGCAGTCAGTATTTGAAATGATGGGCAGTTAGAATGACTTTTGAACTTCTATTTTTAACTACTGAATGTGATGTTTTCCTGTGGATATAGCTAAAAGGGTCTCCAGTCTGACTACATGAACAGCCATGACCTTCACCAAGGATGTTATGTTTTCACCCATGCTTGTTTGTTTCTTGGTTGGTTGGTGAAGAAAATAATAATTGATTTTTTTGTTACAATACAATTTTTCATCTGGGACACCTTGGGGTCCTGGCATTCATGTTGGATGCCACTCGACACGCATCGCCCACCAGTACACCCCTCATGGCGAAGCTGCTCCCTTAATGGCAGCGACCCCTCCAACCTGACAAGGAGCTCGAGGTGTCGACCTGGCCTCCAAAGTTCCCCGGATCCCACTGAGACTGAGCATCCATACCAATCCAATCCATGGAGATGTCGCTGTGGATATGACTCGTCGAGGCATGAAGACGGGACCTCTGGGAGTATTCTTTGGTGTCTTGCAATATCCTGAACTTTTTGATAGAGTCGGGTCAGAGAGTAAACTGCTCTTGATTATTAAGTTTGAGTAACGGGGAAAACTCATCCCTCAGCAGCGGCTGTGGCACTGAATTTCTTGCAACATCACAAAGTTCTGCTGGCTCCTCAATTCAGGGACCCGTTGAGTCTAGTGCCACCTGCTGGTCGATCTGATCTTAACTCTTCAAAAACAAGCCCCAGATTGATTCTAAGGGGCTTTTTTTTATCTTAGATCTAAAGGACCCCTTTGGAAAGAAGAACTTTTAAAATATATCTAGTCAAAATTATAAGGAATTAGTACAATTAAGTTAGATTGCAATAATCTTATAAGAGATTGCCATAATCATGATGTGAGTAGAAACTCAAATAATGTTCTGCCTTAAAGATGTGGGCTCCACGAATACCACTGACAGGAAGCTTTAAAGTTATTCAACCGTTGATCACAAGTCTATTATGTATGTTTTTTTTTAACTGTATTGACTGAAGATCTGCCATCTAAAGCTGATCAGCTTAAAGGTTCGTTATGTATTTCATCTTCCACAATTTTAAACGGGTGCCAGGATCATTTCAGTGCTGCGTTAACATTTATTATTGTCAAAAAAAATCAATCAATTAAAGACAACGCCAACATTTTAGACAGTATCCTTAATACTCGAGGCCAAACATTATAGTTTTGAGTAAAGTGAATCAGTGAGGCAAGGCAGGAAACACTCCTCTCAAGAAAACAGACACCATCTGGGGTAGAATCTGATTGCCTCTGATTAGGTGTTGCTGTTATAAAAGGTGAGACCACATTGTGTTGTTTGCCGGTCAGAGCCATGATGAAGACCTAGTGGTAGAAATGTGTCGACTGTTTTTTAATGACTGGCCTTTTAATGATACCCACAGTCTCTGATTTGGGATATCCAACCGTTCATAACAGAAGAAACTTTATATCAACTGTAACATTGAAGTGAAAGACAATGTGTTGTTCGTAACACTGGAGCAGGATCTTTTGACTGTGAAATAAATGACAGCTCATTTTCCACAAAACAAACAAAATCTGTCATATTTGATATCAATATACACAATATATATCATTGTGGTAACATGAGACTATATGCTGTCTGAGATTTTGGATATCATTATATTGTGGTATGTCGTGAGTGTTGTGTTCTCCTGGTTTTAAAGGCTGCATTACAGTAAAGTGATGTCATTTTCTGAATTAACAAGACCGCTCTGCTTGTTTTTGCCTTTACCCACTTAGTCATTACAATCAAAACACTGATGATTATTTATGATAAATCTCCATGGTTTAATATTTTGTGAAAATACCAATAGTCACCCCCACAGTATTGCTACAGCATCTATACTGAGGTATTTTGTCAAAAATATCACAATATTTGATTTTGCATCCCCCAAAACTCACCAAACTTGGAAATTACGTCACACCTGGCGAAAAATTTCATAATCTATTGTCGTCCTGAATTTCTACCACTAGGTGGCGCTATAATCAAGGAAAGTGCGTTTTGGCTTTTAACTCCCATGCAGTTTATCGCACATTCCAAATCCACGCCTTCCCTGAATTGTGCTGAATATCGTGATATAGGCCACGCCCATTTTCGCAAAAAAACATTTATTATTATTTTTTCGCAATTTTTTTTTTTTTTTTTTTTCTGCAAATTCGCCAAATGTCGCAAACCTACTTTTTCGAACTCCTCCCAGGCGATTTCACTGATTTGCACCAAACTTTGCGCACAACATCTGTGGAGCCTCCTGACAAAAAAACCTATCAAAAGAATATTGATATTCCAAACAATACTCAAGTTATTAAATAACAACTTCCTGTACATTTTGCTCAAAACACAGTGTTGCATATCTCCACACTGGTATGTCCGAATGACATGAAACTCAGGTGACTACTTCCCCATGAGTCCCTAAGAATCTGTGCAAAATTCTGTGAAACTCGGCCTCAAGGGGGCGCTTTTATCGCAAAAAAATAACCAAAGAAATACTTTGCTGGCATGTTTCACCGATATGTACAAAAATCAATGAGCATGTATAACATGACCAAATGCACAAAAAATCCTATTGGACCAATAACCCAAACCCAACAGGAAGTCAGATATTGTCACTGTAGAGGTCACTTTTAGCGATTAACATGTTGGACACAGGAAATGACATTTAACCCCTTCCTACACCGTCCCAAAGACTGACAGTTAAGACATGCATACACAATAATCGGGCGATGAGGCCAAGTACACGGCACGCCCCGACAGCAGCACGCCCCAACACGCGTGGACGGCGAGGGCCCGTTCATCGCTGCTTGCAGCTTTAATGTTTAATTACATTTATGGCATTTAACAGACACTTTTGTCCAAAGCAACTCACAGTAATTCATACACTGAAGGCGGTGGCTGCCATGCAAGTGCCGAACAGCATATCAGGAGCAGTTTGGGGATCAGTGTCTTGCCCAGGGACACTTCGGAATGCAGACCAGGGGAACTGAACCAGCGATCTTCCAGTCAGAAGACTCTGCCCGTGAGCCACAGCCGCAACAAACATTGTCTCTGTCTCCTGCCCAGTGACTGCAGATGTCAAGTGAACTTTGTTAAGAAGTTGTGCAATGCCTCTGTCGAACAGACAAATAATCATATACTTTTTTGAATGAATTTGTTCCAAACAGAAGTGCTTTGTGGTGGTGCCATGGACTGGCCCAGAAATGCACCAGATTCAAGCACAAGATAGAGGTTTTCGAATCCAGATTAGCATACATAAAAGTTCCTAAACGCACCCCGACATTAATTTATTTGATGGTTTACAGGTCGTAATCTCTACAACTGTTTGATGAAGAGCATCTGTGCATGTGTAGACAGTCTGCAAAATACAGGGGGGTCTTTAATTAAAACCAAGCACTCCCTGAAAACAAAAATTGAGACAGATTCAGATATTTAAGGTGGCAATAGTTTATTGATCTATGCTGTAGAGGTAATTTGCGTGTTGAAATGTTGAAAGACATGCAGCATACATAAGACAGGGTGTATACATCAGCATTGTGACTTCTAGGAGCAGACATAGATCATGCTGTAGGAAATAGTCAGGCCACAGCAGCCATCTGATGTGCGACAGCATGAAAAGCACAGCTGTACATTTTTTTAAATGAGAGATCGGCTGGATTCCATTTCAGTTTTAGGCTCCTGGCACTGTGCACGCTGAGAGACTTGAATAGAAACCAAACCATTTTGAATGTCATTGGTAACATCTGCTTTTCCTATTATGACAAATCAAAAATGTGTGACGTGGAAAAGGACTATCGTGACAGCGTCCTCACTCGACCACTAGAGGGCGGTGTAGTAACTCAATTCAGCTGCTGTGCTGCCAACACCAAAACGCTTCACACTGTAGGAGTGAAAAAGAAAATGTAGTGTAAATCTCCCGCCGCCAAGCTGATAGTTTGAATATGAACTTTGAATTCTGTGTGAAAGTAACCAAAAAATAAATGCAGGGTCCTGTTTAAAGAAAACAGATTACATTTTCTCAGTGTAGGCCGAATGTCACAGTTTAGAGAGAAGGTGAGGGCCGAAAAGCGCAGAAACACAAGGGAGACAGGCGGGATAAGGAACTAAAGATGAGCAACCGAACCAAGTAATAAACAGAAGAACACAGCTAAGGACAAAAACCAGAAAACACACCACGAGAGGAAGGAAGGGGGGGACACTGGAGGACACAGGCTCAGGTGAAACACGGTGAAACACGGGAAAGACATTGGAGAGACACGGGAGACAACGGAACGATGTGACAAAGACAAGAGGGAGCACAAAGTCCACACACACACACACACACACACATACACATACACACACTATTGAGGGGACGAGGTGCAGATGCAGTGATGCGGGGACAGGACAGGTGAGGGAAAGGAACGGAAAAACACTGGAAGGAGGGAAGACAGAGCAGGTGTGGACAGCAGGAAAAACAGGAGGGAAAATGACACTACGGGAGGAAATGAAAAAGCAAGACAGGACACGTGAGGGCAAAATACAAAATAAAACAGGAAACCACGAACACAACACCAGAATCATGACACCGACTACCACACTACCGACATTTGCGGCAAAGTAAAATAACAAAGTAGAATCTGTGAAAGCGACAACACAGGATAAACCGACACACTGAAGTTTTTTAATTCAGCCCGACGCAACTATGGACGCAGACTGTGAGGGAGGGGAGCCAGCAGAACAATGTTACAGAAGAAAATCTTTTTTTTTTTAAATCAAGAACAGGAAAAATACACAAAGAATTCAGGTCAAAACATACACATCAAATGTGACACAAGCAAATGTAGATATGGAACATAAACTTGCACAGGGACATGTTTTTTTCAATAGCCTCCAGGTCATTTGACCCATTGACTCAAAATCAATGCCACCATGTCTTCTGGTAATAGTTGAATGAGACACACCTGTTTTTATTGGATTTTGGTGGATTTTCTCATTTTCATGGATATTTTAAGTCTAACCCTCAGTCATTGAAAAGAAAAGAAAAGGAAAAAAAAAGAAAAGAAAACACGGAAATAGACGAATCTCGGTGATCACAGTAACAGACAATAGGTTTAAGGTTCTGAGCTGTCTGTGTGTCATCACTGCCTGTCCACCGGCCCACCAACCGTTCTCTCTCCTCCACACACCACGTTTGAATCTGGACTGAAAGAGAAGAAACGGCTGAAATAAGACACCTCCACCTCCACCTCCACCCCCTCCACCTCCACTGCGTCAACTCCACACAGCTGAGGCGTGGTGTGACCGGAAACACGCTGAGAGAGCCGCTGTGTCAAATTGAGTCGCACTCTCCGTGGTTTAGTAGACTACAGCATAATTTCCACGTAAGCAATACAAAAAATGACCACTTTATTTTTGTCTTTTTCTTTTTAAATCGAAAATAGGCAACCAGTCCGCGAATAGCCTGTGTAGGCTTTATAACAAATGTATAGGCTTATCAACTATATAACTTATCACATGCTCCAGAATATGTATTAGCCTATATCGTGTCACAGCCCAAAAACATAACTAAATACATAAATAAATAGTCTAATAATAATAGCAATCACCCGAGGTTCGACAAGAGTTAGCTAGCGGTAGTAGCAAAGCGCAGTCACATTATTCTAGTGCTAATATGCTGTTAGCTAGCTTGCAGGGAGGCCTTTTATTTTGAAGACAGAGGCCGGAAGTTTGTCGAGCCGAAGTTTTCACTTGCCAACTTGTTCCTGTGCGAGAAATTCCTCAAGTTTTTCGTCTTTTGTCTGCGTGTTTGGACCCAAAAGTGAGTGAGTGGACGCATGGGCAGGAGAAACAGTCGAAACAGATAAATTTAAAAAAAAAGCAGCAAGGGCAAAGTTTTAAGTAAGAATGTGGACTGGGGCGAGGGAGGCTTGAACGGCTCCTGTGGATGTACTTGTTCGCTTTCTTTGTAGCTGGTTGAGTAAGAATACTGGGAGTGAACCTCCTGATGGGAAAACAGAGGGCGAAGGGGAAGATAACCAGGAGGAGCTGAGGAAGGAGCCGAGCTAAGTATGTGGCAAGTCTCACGACTGTTTCTGTGACGACGACGGCAGAAGAGCGGTGTTAAACTAAGGTGAAAGTGGTGAGTGTCACTCTTTTGTCCACTGAAGACAGTTCGGGGTGAAACTTTGTCGTGTCTGCGGTCAGACAGTCAGGCCACACACTCACAGAGTTTTCAAATAGGGAAAACTCTCTCCCCCTCCCCTCTGTATGTGTGTGTGTGTGTGTGTGTGTGTGTGTGTGTGTGTGTGTTTGTATCATGATATTATCACATGTTCTTAGATTTTCGGATATGATTGAAAGTGATGTTGTGTGATATCTAGGTATTTGGTGAAAATATTGTGATTAAGATATACATATTGTATCTAGATATAGTGTAAAAATATCTATCTTTATATTATTAGTAGTAGTGGTGGTAGTAGTAGTATGTTATATATTGTTTATCTGTACTTTACTTTTACTTTTTATTATTGTTCCATATTTTATCAACCAATCTTAGCTGTTAATGGCTGGATTGTAGTGTTTGAATTAAACATTGTTTGAATACAGTGTTTCGGGTATGTTACATACAGTACATAAACACTACATACAATGCAATACAATATACGTTTGAGTGCTGATAACCCTACCTTTTCTGATATGTGTTTTCTATTTCACAAAATTAGCTATGTTCTCAAATTTTGAACATTGTCTACAACACTAGCAGACACACGAGAACTTTCTTTTGATTGAATGTTGTATAAAACTGTGTGATCAGTAAATACGAGAACATTAATAATGAGACGGCACAATCGGCTCTCTGTACTTGAGATTTTACTGTAAGTATCCTGTGTTATAAACACCACTTGGTAAGTACTTAAAGAGTACTGGGGTTTGTTTAAACCGTCATATCTTTTATTTTTTACTACGTGAAGATCAGCATGCTGTTTGAAAACAATCCCTAGGCCTAGTTTGTGCCTTTTTATGTTTTACGATCGCAGTCGAGACACAGACATTGGTTCTTTTGAGAAATAAATATGTTTTAGAGAGACCAAGAAGGTTGGTTTGACGACTTTTGCTGCTGCCCCGAAGGCATCACCAGACTGTTCAGAGACTTTTGAGCACCTGGATAAGGGCACCATTTTCATTGGTTGCACAAGTGCGCTTGAAATTTAGCAGGTCAGATTGAGAATGTATTAAAATATACAGACACGTAAGATTTAAACCTTTATCCTGCTGCTGCCACCCCTGCAGAGATGGAGGGAGAGAAGGAGAGACAGAGGGAGCAGCGAGAGGAGAAAGAGTGCAACGAGGCAGAAGACAGCACGAGGAGCGACGACGACACCGACAACGAAGAGGAGGAGGACGAAGGTTCCGAGAGCGCGGCGCTCGTGTGGCAGGAACGTTACGGCGAGGACAATCTGGGCCTCCCCATCATGCACTGGGAGGCGCTGAGCCTGCGCATCGCTGAACTTGAGAAGCAGGAAGAGGAGAAGAAAGAGAAGAAGGCAAAGGTGAGTGCGTAGTCTGGGAAAGGGGAGTATGATGTGAAGTCTTGGGTTTGGAACAATCAGTTTCTTCTGTGAGGACTGTATTACTGAGACAGTGTATTACTGCATTTGATCTGTGTAGCTGTGTGAGGAGAGATTGTATCTTTGAAAAGATAGATCCTAGTGGAAGCATGTGTGAGGCAAATAACTTGGGTCCTGAGGTGGAGCCTTGGGGTGCTCCACAGGGGATGGGAGCAGGAGAAGAGGAGTCAACTTTTGACAGAAAACGTTAGTTAAGAGGCCAACCACTTCACACCCTGGATGTTTGAGACAATTTGCAGAACAGAATCGTCAACTGTATCTAACAAAGTAAGTACGTCACAGAGGCAGCGTTGGTCGTTGGAGACTTGAAGAGGCGCTGACTCTGTGCTGTGAGGCGCCCTGAGGTGCTGAGGTAATAATAGGGTGTACAACTACACGCTTAAGGAAATAGTCATTATCTATGCTGCTGTTTAGGATGAGTGAAACTGTAGGACCCACAGTGTCGAACATGTCCTTCAGTAGGATTGTGAGACTAATATCTAGTGGGCACATTGTCGACTATGGGCCCTATTTAGACTGTTTATGGCGCTCGATCTAAAGGCCAGCGTGTTTTCCCAGTTAAACCGCAGATAATCTGGGTGCAAAGAGGTGGTATTTCGACTCTGAATTAGTCATGGGTGTGTTTTGGGCGGAACATAAAGTAAACCAATCCAAGGGTCGTCTCCCATTCCTTGTAAGAGCCAGATGCGCCAGGACAGGCACATATTAAACAGTGGTACTCGTCCTCGTTGAGGGAAAGGGACGTGATCCTCGGCTGCTTGACCCTCCGCCACTGTTTCACAATCATCTCTCCCATCAACAACTCTGTTTGACTACATTTGAAAAAATACAGTGATATTTAACTGAAGAGGAGAAGGAGGAGCACTGCTGCAATGACACATAAGATAGAGCCCTACGTCTTTAATATGAGTGAGAGATACGGGTTCAACCTTATTGAGGACAGCAGGGCAAGGAGGACAGAGGGGCCGTGGGCAGGCGGAGGGACACGTTTGACATTTCCTGTGACCTCTCTGACCTGTCCTGTTAATAAAGCCATAAATGCCTAAAAAAAAATGAAATTATGTCTGTCTTCTCAGTAGAAATCTCAGCTAATCAAAGCTCAAACAACATCCAGAGAATCCGATCAGAATATTGTCCACATGTGCTTGTTCACACATGCAGCACACAACAGGAGAGTGTCCATGTCAGACGTGTTCACACGTGTAGGAAACACTCTGTATGGTTTGGGTGTGGAGCGATGCCTGGGTAGGAAGCTACAGACTTCAACAAAACGATCACTGTTTTTGCGTTGATCCATCAATACTACATGTATGTGGATGTATCAGCAGTATCAATTATAAAGGGTGGAAAGTAATGTACAGGCAAGCAGAGAAGAGTACGAAGCAGCGACGCTCAGTGCAGGAAGATCCCACTGGAGAAAGAAACCTGCAGCGTCTGTGTCCAGCGGCAGTGTGAACAGGCCATATGAAAGTTTTTTGCGGAACTTTTAAAGTTTAAACCTCATTTTCGCGTGTCCCCGTCTGTGTTTGAGTAACTGTCACAGCTGATCAAACCAGCACTAACATGGAAGATTACACGTCTTCGACACACCCTCTTGCTCGCTTTGAATTCACTCTGGACAACTGCAGTGGTGGACAGTATCGAAGTAAATTTACTTGAGTACTGTACTTAAGTACAGTTTTTGAGTATCTGTACTTTACTTGAGTATTATTTTTGGGGGATACTTTTACTTTCACTCCTCTACATTTGAAGGACAAATATTGTACTTTTTACTCCACTACATTTCTATTGATGCTCTCGTTACTCGCTACTTTTGAACTTACGTCAGCTGATGATTTTTTTTTTTATATAATTTTTTTTTCAATATTCTGAGAAAATAAACTGTTTCTGCTGATTCGCGTATGGTTTGTCTTAGTCGTATTGCCGTACCTGTACTACATCGTGCTATACAATCCATACAATGGAGGAAGAAACTGGAGAAACAAACATGGAGAAACTCCCACCGAGCACCCGTGGCCTTATCTCAAACCCATGTTTGAGATTTTTGTCACAAAAACTGATTTGTTTCAGATTAAATGTTTGTTGTGCTTACAGCGAACAAATTGTATCATGGCTTACAAAAACTCATCTTCCAACCTGAAAAAGCACGTTGCAGTATGTAAAGTAGCTACTGACGTTAGCTAGCTTAATGTTTGTTAAATGGCAGATGAACATTTTAAACGTAACTGTATGAGCTTGTAGTATCATAATTTTTATACGGTTTAAAAATATGGCAACTGTTGCAGTGCAGTCGAATGATTAAGTTGACTTTCTGTTCATGTTTTTTATACAATTCATATCAAAGAATCGCATCAGTGTATTGTATAATGACAATAAAGCTACTTTTCTTTCCTGTATTTCCTGAGATATTTTTAAAATACTTTTACTCAAGTAATTTTTTAAGCAAATACTTTAGTACTTTACTTAAGTAATATTTTGACTAAGCTACTTTTACTTGTATTGGAGTAATATTTGACAAGGAGTATCTGTACTTTTACTCAAGTTGTGAAGTTGTGTACTCTGTCCACCTCTGGACAACTGTCTGCTCTATTCACACATGTGGCCCACCTGGACTTAGGTCGAGGGAGCTGGCAGGGTAAAGTCCGGGACAAATAATGTAGACATTTGAGTTCACACGTACATCTTCTGATGTAGCACCTCTGGATACATTGAGAGTGACGGTGCATGGGTGAAAGGGGCTAAATTCAGCCGACTGTTATAGCATAGTTATTTTAAAGAAGTTAGACAAGCACGTAGCAATCACATCAATGAAAAATATATTTTATATGACTGTCCCAGTCTGCTGTGTCTGTATAACCTGTGTAACACAGGCGGCGTGTTTTTCAGAGCGGACTTTCTCTGGACCAGTGCAGAGCTCCAGTGAGCTGGGCAGAGGAGAGAGGGAGGAGAGCAGAGAGCTGGGAGGATGGAGACGACGCCTGCAACAGCCACGTGCTGGCACTCACCTCCCGGTATGCACACCCACACACACACACACACACACACACGAACACAGCTCACTTCCTCAGAGACCGCTTTTACTCATGAGCATGGTGTCATGTGTGATGTCATTTGGATTTGGTGTGTATCCTCTCTTAGCCTAACACAAATACGTGATTATAGGGTTTGGTCATTGAGGGGAAAAACCAAGTCTTGATTTACCAACTCCAGAACTAACCGTCCAAACACACAGAGAATGACTGGTTGCTTTATTTAACACAATGTAGGCAAAAACTGTGTCTGGTGCTCTTGGAAAATGGGAGAAAAGGGTGATTCCGAAGAATCGAGGAAGAAAATAATAAAAAGACTTCACCGAATTTTCATAGCTTAAACTCTCCTCCAGCTCCCGATACCCTGCAAAGTATAAGCAGGATGACAGAAAACAGTATTCTGAAAGGGGAAATCTGCTTGTTATAGTTCTCCCTTAGGGCGCACTCACACTTGGCCCACTTGCTCCGTACTGTGTCGAAGCACGATCGTCCCTCCTCCCCAGCCCCCCGCTGGCCTGCACTCACGTTGCTCCGGCCCCAGCCGGGCCTGAGCACGGTTTCCTCTTGTACACATGTCATCGCGTCGTCGCGCGGTCGCAGCACAAAGGGGAACGACACAGAGAACACGACTTTACTGACTTTTTCGTGGCTTGTTTTGTGTGGTTTTGGTCACAGACGGCCTTCTCACATTCCTGGAATTCTTGATCATGCAAGGCAGCATGATACAAGATGATGATTATATTTCACGTTACGCACTCGTGCATGAACATCCACACCTCTTCCAACCGTGCCACGGCCAAGGAAGTGTACTGTGCTTGAGCCCGGTACGGAGCGCTCACACTAGTCAAGCAAACTGGACTTTGGGGACAAAACGTGCTTTGGCATGGTACAGATGGCTTTGTGTGAGTGAACCCTAAGTAACATTTGAAATTTACTTTACTTTTTACTTCAGTGAAGTATCTGCAGCCTGTTATATCAGCTGTGTTTAAGTTCAAGCACAGCCTACTTTGAGTATAGTGGGTGAGTCACACTCTAACTGCTGATCTGATACCAGGGTTTTGCTATATCATATATTTCACAATAATAGTGGTACAATATAATAAAACGTGACTTGTTGAAGGTTTACGTAATAATGTCGTTCCATTACACACAGCAACAAGCATGGATAAAGGCGAAAGTAACATTGCTACACACTCCAATGTGGAGGAGTCAGCTCCAAAGGGGGAGAGACTTTATCAATAGGAATATACTATCTACATTTATATACAAATGCAGCAGAAATACAGTTAGAAATAACACTGTAACAGTCTGTGTAGATGTTAAGTTAGATATTAGCTCAACTCATTTTTAAGAATGTATTTCTAAAGCAGTTTGTTATTGTACATGAGTCAGGTTGTGAAAGCCTCAAAGCAGCACGTTCAGCATGTTTTCTCAGCTTGTCTCTACATGATATTATATTAATAAAGTTCATTTACTCTTAGTAAAACATGTTCACCGATGAATAGTCAGCCTCAGGAGGGTTAAATCAGCAAGGTGTGGCTGTGCTTCGGCTCCAGTCCTGAAGACCTGCCATAAGTTTTGAAAGCTACCAGATGTCACGGTGCCGTGTTCAAATCTAATAACGCTTCATGCAGCCATCACTACAATTAAGTCACGTCTTGGTCCGAAGCTGCCACTTCACTCCAATCAGAACTTATTTCTTGTCAGAGGCAAAACAGCAGCTGGGACCAAACACGTACAGGACTTTACATGTCA
Organism: Lagodon rhomboides; assembly: GCA_039737535.1. Classification (NCBI taxonomy): domain Eukaryota; kingdom Metazoa; phylum Chordata; class Actinopteri; order Spariformes; family Sparidae; genus Lagodon; species Lagodon rhomboides. The sequence continues at coordinate 13,211,941 of CM077806.1, forward strand.
CATTGTGTACAGGCCTCCAGTAGGGCTGTCGCAGTATTGCATATTACAATATTTTCTTTTTACAATTATAGTTACAGACTCTCTCCACCTCCCTACACTTGTATTTTGAGTGAGTTTTTAAATTTCTATCGATGACTCTGTCATGTTATTAGTTGCTGTTATTTCGTGTGGGCTAACCGGAGCCTCCAGTATACACTTTTCTACCATTTTTTTAATACATTTTTATGATTTATAAAGATCAAAACATCATTGGTTTTATGCTCTGACAACTATCATTTGCATTTTCATATTCCTCTTTAAAGGTGCACTATGTAGTTTTGAAGAATAATTTCAAACTCAGAATTTTAACATTTACAATAAAAAAAAAATGTCAAAACAAACTTTAAAATGTTTTTCCCCCATAAGTGAATAAACAAGCTGCTCTCAGAGTAAAATACAGTTCCCAGAAAACAGTTTGAAGCTGGACAGGTGGCAGGGTCCGCCACACATAAACAAAGTAAAACAGTATAAATTGTGTTGTCCTTTCAGGACAGTTTGTTTATTCAGTTTATTCAGTCACAAAAATGAAGACGGTTTGTTGATTTAATTTGTGTAGGCACAATAAATCAGTCAATGAAGATCTCTCTCTCTCTTCTGATTAAAATATCTTCCCCAAAACTACATAGTGCTCCTTTAAAAATATAGGGGTATTTGACAACAACAGCTTGAGTTTAACCCGGTGGCTTTTTGCAGGTTAAGGTTAGATAAGTTCAAAATGTATTTGCCAAAAATAAAGATTCCAGAGTTTCAACAAAAAAATACCACCCTTCAGTGATTCAACAATAAACAACAAAAATAGAATTTGGTTGGTCACAAAGTGTCTGAAGGTGCAGCTGCAGGGCTCATGGGAAGCTAGCTGTGTTGTTTTGGAGTGCTGGTTCCTTCGTTTGAAGTATGTCCTGTATCTTCTAGCCTGCAGACACAGATGAATCTTCAGCTCTGCTTCATCAACAACAGCGAAAGTGAGGAGGAGGAGGACGAGGAGGAGAAGAAAAAGGGAGAGATGGGCAAGAAGGAAAGCGGCAACACACGAGTAAGTGCCCCGAACACAAGCTGAGTTAACTCTCAAAGGAAGTTAAGAAGAGTATGAGAAATATTTACAGTGCCACCCCTTGTCCTGTTATTATAATGTACAGTATATCTTTTCCATGTTCTTCCACACTGTTGTCCATCACTGCTGATGAAGAGAGGGACTGTTCAGGTGCATAAGAATCCTCAGCCTCCTGCCAAGCCGGAGAAACCAAAATCCAGAGGCTTCAGGAACACTTTGAGGAACCTACGAGACAGACTGAGAACAGACAACAAAACTCTGGTGAGGGTCAGCTGTATAATCCTACTACAGTGACTTTTACCTCCAAAATATAGTTTATCACAGCTCTCCTCTCCTCTCAGACTGCAGCTTGTAGTGATCCTGTCGTCCAGAGAAGACATCTGGAGCTCAGTGATTTACAGAACTTCAGTGTTAAGGACCTGAATGCTCTTTCCACTTCTCTAAGCAAGACCATACAAGGTACTCATTTACACACAGGAATTATTCAACACGCAAAAGTTAATTAAAGTTACATTCTTAACTCGTCTTTTGTGCTGCTTTTCAATTTAAAACTGCATTCTGAACTTCATTTTTCATCTGTCCACGTCAGACCTGAGCACGGAGCTCGTGGGTCGCCTCCAGGTTCGAGACCAGCTGAGGACGGAGCAGGACGCCATGCTGCTGGAGGTGCAGGATCTGACATCACTGTGAACCCGCCCTTCGCTTCCGTCGGAGCTTCACCCGTCGAGTTCGGAGGTGTCACGTCCCACAAACATTTGAAGTGTCACAGTGTTTGAACATTGTTGTGAGTCAGACGGTCCTCCGCAAACATCTCAGCCAGTCCCTCCCACTGTTGGTCTGAACAGCCAATCACTGTGAAGAGTGTCACTCCAGTACTTGGACTGTCAGTTGTATAGTATTTTTTTAATGTTGATGTCTGTGTTGTATATTTATATGGGAAACTGTCTCCCTGTGTCCACCAGCAGCTGTTTTAAACTGGCATACAACAGTACCAGCTTTGTCGAGCAGGCACGGTCCCAGTGTCAGAGCTGATGGTACCCACAGCTGTTCAGATGCTCTGGACACAATGATCAGTGGATGGTGGCCTCAGTGGAATATCTTTTGGGAAATGTGCTCTTTTGCCTTCTTACTCTTCATCAGATCAGAGGATCTGTTCATCTCCACCTTGTCCACAGCAAATAAGAGTGTGGGTCATGCTAAACTCAGCTTAGCACTAATACTGGAAACAAGGATTCCCCCCAATACACTCCACTCTAAAAGCCGCTCCACTGGGTCCAAACCAAAAGTCAAAAGAATTTGGTTGAATACATTTTGCACGTCAAGTCCAAGTCAAAATTGTACATTTATACACCGTTTTGTATTTAATTTTCCTCTTATACATCAGATCAGCAACAGAGTCTCCAAGCTTCAGCAGTGCAGATGATATTTGAGTGGTCTGTAAAGGAAAATGTCAGCCGAAAATGAAAATTCAGTCCGTATCTACTCACGCCCATGCCGATGGAAACTTGGGTAAAGTTTCATAGTCCACAAAAACAGTTTTGGAGCTTCACACCAAAGCAGCATTGCAGCATTCTTCTACACAACTGAAGTAGCTGGGGACTTGTTTTTAAACATAACAACTGAAATAACTCCACGTCTCTGGAGGCTCTGAGATCCCAGATTTATTTGAAAAGATCAAATTTTTATTTTTGGTCTTTTTTTAACAAAAGAAAAGTATTTCAGCCAATCTTAATGACATGAGGAGATGTTGGTGAATTTAAGGTTAGATCATATTTTTTTTGTTTACAGAGCCGTTCAGCTTTCCTTCTCGTCACTCACGTTTAACCGCCAGGATTTGTTCTTGCGGGTTCCCTCAGCCAGCGCTGATGGCTCACATCTTGCACGAGAACAAGAAATGTGGAATGTGGATAATTCAATTTACGAAGACAGAACAGCTCCAAAATAACTAATACAGAAAGCATAGAAACAAAAATATAGAACTACTTTATTTAAATACTAATATGTCTTACTCGGCTCAAATTTTGTGTGTAAATATCCGTGGTGAACTGTAGATGTCTTGATGGTTGAGCAGAAACAATACAATTTTTTTTTACGGAGCTAGACTAGAATTTTGCCACCGGTTCTAGTTTATACTAACTATGGCTGTGCAATATATACATACGATATATATATCGTTATCGTGATACGAGACTGAAAAGTGTCTGAGAATTTGAATATCGTTATATAGTGATATGACATAAGTGTTGCATTACGGTACGGTGATGCAATTTTCTGAACTTACCAGACTGTTATACTTGTTCTAATACCTGTCTTTACCCGCTTAGATATTATATCCACCTTACTGATGATATTTTATCTTTTTGTGTCAGTGTTTTGTCAAAGTACCAACAATCATGCTTACAATATTGTTGCGATATATAGAGGTATTTGGCTAAAAATAATGTGATTTGATGCTTAGTCCAAGCATTGATGGGGATGCTTTTGAGGACATTTCAAAATATCGAGATGTATATCAAGTATCGCGATGCAGCCTAAAAAAATATCATGATACTATTTTAAGGCCGTACTGCACAGTCCTAACGCCAGGGCAAAAGAGATTGATCAGACCATTAAAAATCAGTAGACCGCTTTAGACACTAACACGGATCACATTTGAGGGTTTGGCAAGCTAACATGCACATTTGAGAGTGTTCACGGAAAGGATTCGTCCAGTGTTGACGAAAGTCAGCTTCATTTCAGCCTCTCTACCTGAAAGGACCCTGTGGACTTTTTCACCACTGGTATGCTATAGAGCAATTTTTGTCGTGACTTTTCTCAGAATTCTGACTTCAATCCCGTTAAAACTAATTTTACAGGAGCGCTATCTGTTCCTGCTGATGGTTTTTCACAGGTCTCCACTGTTTGGCAGTTAGTGGCAGTAACATGCCAAGAATCCTCCCAGTGAACCAACAAAGGCAAAGAAGAGAACGCTGCTACCTAGTCAACCTAATCATGGCTGTAAACAATTCTATCAATTGAGCAACCTGTCTTTGTTTTCTACTTTGTTTCAGTTGTAGTTAAAGTCTGTGATCTCCCCAGAAAACAGTCTATGCATGTGTCTATGTGGGTGATTTCAATATCTCAACCCAAAGTGTTTTGTTTTTTTGGTTATGTAAGGGGAGATTCAAACAGAAACCAGAACGAACACAAAAGCAATACAGAAAGGGAAATTAAACAATAGAACAAGGTGATGTTAGTTGTCTGTGGTGTTTCTATTGTGTGTTTGTATGTGTGTCTGTGGGTTGGGGTAGCATGCCGTGTATACAGCGGAGCAGGGTTGGGATTCAGAGAGTGAATGAAACTCGGAAATCAGCACGGACATCCAGTTAGCTCGTCTCAAAAGTCTCAGAGTTTTATTTGAATTGGTTTTCTAAGACATAAAATACATCATTAGATGTTCCTCAATTTAATTGTAAGGCTCTTAGGTGTTTTAAAAACAGCAGCGGCTAACAAGTGTCTAAATGAGACTCCAGAAGTTGACGGGGACATTAAATCAGTCCGTCTTTACGGGTTGACTTAAGTTGCAAGCTATTATAATGCTATCATAAAACGTATAAATATGTAAACCTGTATAGTAATTGCGTAGTGAGAAGCGTAGCGGTGGTGACGTCTAAGTCATGCGACAGCAGTGTAGTCTGTTTATAGCCTGACATTAGCTTTTTACTGATAGCGATTTATTTCCGCTTTGAAAATCACAAAAGTGGTGTTCATCTGTGTGAGTTTCATGCATTTGGGTTTGTCACAGAGATTTTTTTCAGTGACACTCCAAAATCCAATTCAATAATCCCATAGGTTTCTGTCAAGGGGAACCAGGGCGATGCTAACAAGCGTGAAGCCTGACATGACCGTACGCTTCATTCGACACGCGTCATACGACATTCATACGGTTCCTGTGTGACCTCCTGTCGCTTCCTGCTGGCAGTTTGAATGATATTCGTAATGATAATATATCAGAATAATATTTACTGAAGGGTCAACTCGTCAAACACTGACGCTTTGGGATTGTAGCTCCTCAGTATTTGACGAGATGGGAATGAGACTCAGAAAAAATAACTTTACTCACAAATGGGACTTTAAAAGACCCCTTAGTAGTTTTCTAGAGCTAGAATTGACTTTCTTATTATCATTGCTATTATCATTATTACTTAGTGTATAATTGAGGCTCACTGTTAATGTAAAGGGACTGAATCTAGCAAAGGAAGGGATTCGAAAGTACACAAATGTACATGTGTTGGTGGGATCTGTTCATGTGTCTGTGTTCTCAGAGTGACCAGCCTCCATTGCAAAACATCCAGCTCGGCTCAGCAGGTGAAAAGAGAAAGCCTCTCTCTCTCTATCTCTCTCTCTCTCTCTCTGTCTCACACACACACACACACACACACACAAAGGTGAAGCAGGGAAGAAGAATTGGATGACACACAATGACGGACAGAGGGAGGGACTGAATTACCATAGAAACTGGTCAGACTGTTCAGAGAAGCAATAGAGAAAAGGTGAAAGCTGAAGTGGTCCAACTATCAAGGTCAGCGGTCACCCAAACGTCTGCCACGCTGGTCACTTTTCACAGCCGATGTTTGCTGGGCTTTTTTTTAAATAAGCTCTATTTCCAGGCTGCTGACTTAAATCTGGACATCAGTGAAAGTCTTTTGGATGGTCTTTTTTTTGTGTGCTTTCTTGTGATTATTCTGATGGGGCAAAAGAACAGAAGCCATATGGAGTAAAAGTCCTTGCTGGCACAGGTAAGCTCTTTGTCTAACCTCAGATTGCGGTGATGCAGGTATTTATGAGCGCGATGCAGCTCTCTCTACACAAACACCCAACTCCTAATGCATCTCTCAAGACTCGACGGTGGTTATTTCAGTAGTCCAAAATGTTTGCCAAGGTCGTAAAACTTTTTATTTTTAAACAGTACGTTGCATTCAAAACTCGCCCTGGAAGATTTCCTAATGAGACTGCATATGAATTCAGAGGCAGCTGATACATCAGGTGGGTGACTGTGTATCCTTGGTTATATCAGACACTAGCTGCTCCTGGAGAACAACCGTTTTGTCTTTATTTAGCCTCAATCCGGTCCAGAAAAGATTTTTGCCTTTTTCTAATAATAGGATATTTAACAAAACGGTAATTGTGACATTGAATTTGTCAGAACTGGGTGTCTGAATGCCCTTCAAAAGCCTTCAATTCAGTTTCACAAATCCCAGGCCCTAAAAGTCATGAAAATGTCTTGAATTCGAATTAAAGATTGTATTTTAACAAGGTTCTATCGAATGTGTTGCTGATTTGACCTTTTGATCACAACCAATGCATTTATTTTTGCAGCAGATAGGTTGTTGTTCAAGAACAAGTATGATCTGTATGTTAAAAAAATCATACGTGTTTGCAAGTTTTAGCTCCATAACCACAAATCATGTGTGTACACACCGACGTTTTATGATGTAAAGCCGATGTGATTTGTTGTAATTGTGTTTATACTGTTCCAGGCTGCTGTTTGTCTCTGTTTGGTATCAAAACATATTAGTGAGTTGCATAATCCATCACAGTAAACATCACGTCCGCCTTCATTGTCGTCAATCGTTGTGTGCTCAGACACTTAAAAAGACTTGGTTACGGTTTGCGTTGTTCAATAGCATGTTTACTTAAACATCATGTATACATGAATTCCAGTTTCCCAGATAGATTTCTCCTGAAGAAAGCTAAAGTATGTAGCCTGCAGCAAAGCAGAAAGGTGAAAGGAAAGATTAATAAATATAGCAAAGGATCGGTAATTTATGTTAAAAAATTATTTTAATCAAAATCAGCCCAAAATTTAAGGTTGGTTGCCACAGCTAAACATCAGATATATTCATGCCATAATCTAAACACTATGCTCTGCGACGCTGTTTGCTGGTAGTTAAATGGACTTACACTAGCAAAACATCAACTGGCTTCCATTCATTTCTCTACATATATATACAAATCTATCAACAGACTCTGGAAATGTGCAGAATCCATCACGATCAACATCAAGTCATTGCACACATGATAGACTATTCACACTCCGACGTCATGTTCAGGACGGGCAGCGCAAATGTCATACTCCCATGTTCCAGGTTACAAGTCGAAATAAAAACCATTTAAATTTTTCCCAATTAGGTGGAAATATTATATATTTCTATTCTATATGTCAAGGTGAAACAGCATATTTGATAACCCATCAACTACCATTAGACAGTGGGTAGGCCCAAGGAACTCAATATATTTTGATAAGGTTACACCATAAGAGAGGAAATAATTAGGAAATATCAGTGTGTATCTAGGACACATTTATTTAACCCAAGCCTCAAAGTGAAATGCACTTGATGTATTATCAAGCTTGCAACATAGCGTAGTGTAGGGTAGCGTAGTGGAATGTAACAAAACAGCTATCTTTTCGTGCCACCCAAAACAACTCACAGCTTGAACACACTTTTGTGTGAGATGTAATCTTTATGAACATTACAGAAAGGGGTTCCGGTGTCCATAATGTCATTAATATTACTAACTTAACCAGAAATCACCTCTATAGTCGGATGAAGACAGAGACAGCAAGAAAGTCATCATCGCAAGCTTGATCACTTGCAGACTTTAATAGATGTGTCCAAGATGGCTATTGATATTTTCCAAATTAAGTTATGCCTTTTACTTAAAATGTCATATAACGGCAGTGCCATATGTGACTGAGACATATTCTTGATTAGAAGCGGGTGGCTATATTAGCTGCTTTATCATAACAATGGTTTGTATATCTGCAGCATTGATTTTGAAATTCAACAAGAGTGTGTACCAAAGATCCCGAGCATTCAGACCAATGGCAAAAAAGTTTTCCAGCTGTCCGGCTTCACTTCCTTGGTTATGTGGCCCACTGAATAGACGCAGTAGAGTTTCTCCCACTAGAATTTCCTGTTCCTGCTCAGCCCATAGACTTCACATTGGGACGCCATCAGAGTTTTGGTTCAAGGAAAGTTTCAAGAATGTAAAACACAGAATATTAACAAAGAGACATCTCTTTTATAATCGTGGTCTATGGGGAAAATGCTGCACTTAAATCTTCGGATACATGGGCAAAATTGGAAGCAAGGCTGGGCAGAGCCACCGTATCCAGGTCTATTATACGTTCCTTATCCGCAGTCCCGAGGCTTCAGCCGATGCAGACTCGATGGTAACCACAGCTCAAGCTACTTTTTTAGAGCCTGCTAGTTGATCTTCGCCAACTTAAAATGTGTATTACGCATTAAATGCAGTCACAATTTTTTGGTTAAGGAGCTGAACTTTCAAATAACACCGGTCATTAAGAGGTTAACAGTACCTGATGCTAATGACTGTCTTAATGGTTTACTTCATTATTAGGAAGTTATCTCATTAACCATTAACAGGGAAATCAGTTACACACACCAGGAAGCCACTCCAAAAATGTTCTTGCTTTTAGTTCGGACACAGAATCATTAAACCTCAGCACACAGATGAGAATAAGACTGGTGTAAGAACATATTTAGGTCAGGATGTTGGCCTTTCATATCTTATTTGTGTTGTGCTGTTAATATGTCATGCTGCTGGTTGACACATTACCCTTATTTACTTGAACTCTGTAGGAAAGTGGTGGTAAAACCTGCGGCCGGGTCTCTTACACAAACACACATAGTGTCACTGGCCTGTGTGCTAATCCTTATATGCAGGGGTACAGCTGATGGTGAGGCTTTTACCTGAGAGCTGAGGTGTTGATTTTAATGATGCCATATGGGTGACATACAAATTCACTCTATTTTTAGATTTGTGAAGACAGCAGTGACGAGTTATTGTGAATATAGTCAGTGGAGTGGGGGCAGGACCGCTGTACAGCACCGAGGGGTGCATGAAGACACCCAGGGGAAGTGTGGTTACTTATTGCTGAGTTAATGGGGTGAGAAGAACTGAATCAGCAGCATACCCTTGTACACAGGAAGGCAAACAAGCACTAAGAATCAGCAGCATACAACAGGAGGTCAAACAGATTGTGCAAAGGCCCTAGTCAACAGTGAAAGAGGAGGGGGAGGTGGGGTTATTGGAAGCACTGCCTCTTTCCACGAGAAAATAATTGCAGTCCGTAGTATTTACCATGTTCGCTATCTTAGTTTAGCATGTTTTATTCTAATGCATTCTAACATTAGCTAAGTAGCTTGGAAGTACAGCTAAGGCTTTTTAAATTGAAATTTTGAGTGAAAAGTGAAGGGGCCACCAATGCCATCAGGATTCATCCTATTCAGTGTTCCCAGTGATTTGAGAGGGTGGTGAATATGACATATGGCCTGGTTGTCTCTGCAGCTGAGTTGAATGAAGGCCCCAATCGGTACTCTGACATTTGCAGAATCTGAATTTGGAAAATTTGGGGACGTTTTGGAAAGCCGAGTACAGAGAGCGCATTTAAGGGCCTGTGAGATCAGAGCACCTCAAGCAAAACACACATAGATATTAAAGTCTCAGCACCCATTCAGGTAACTGAAGACCAAGTGATTTTGAGCAGTAGTACTTACAAATCCCCAGTTTTTTACTTAAACTTTATTTAGTGGATGATCAAGCATTGCTATTAAAGCACCAAAATTCGATTTTTGGGACAGATGCCGAAATCGATGTTAGGGTGTAAAAAATTCTGATATAGATATATCAGCCAACATACACATATTTTTATAACTGATCCTTGCAATGTGATAATTAAACACTTACGACAGTCTAACAGAGGCAGGACATTTGACATTTTAACGGTAAACTTTATATCCCAAATGACACCTGAGATACAAATTACAGCACACTCAAAAATATTATCAAATATCAGCAGATAGAACTTTTACGTTCCTTGGAGGAATTATTGTCTTTAACTCAATATGTTTTGCAGTTCATCATAGGAGGAATTTGATTTGGTATGTTGAACCTAACTTTGATAGGTGATCAATAAAATCTTAAAAGCAACTCTAAAAGAAACAATGTATGGACGTACTTAAACTAATACATATTTTGTTACAAAAAAAGAATGATAAGATTTGAACCAGCTGTATGCAGATTCATCAAAACCAACTGAAAGCAACCACTTATATGATTATTTTGTGCAACGAGTCGCTAAAATACTATTGATTAGCACTGATTAGCTGAGATATAGTCTATCAGAAATAGTATCATCCTAAATGACAACAGATGGATGACTCATTTCTTTGTCTCTCTATCTCTTTATCCCTAGGTGAACATCTGGCATCATCTGAAGATCTACTGTACAGAATCATACAACATGACCATTAAACGGTACCAGAACAAGGATGACTGAGAGGAAGCCTGACAGAATCTCAAACGTACAAGCCACAGCCTTTTTCATCCTCTTCCTCACCTGAAAATCAATTAATCTCACAATGTCATCAAGCAGTGGTGTTCCTCCCAACATCAGTGTCTCGGTACTCCAAGACTCCCTAGGCTCCTTGTTACCTTCTCCTTCCACGACCCCTCCATCTCCGTCTTGCAGCATAGATGAGTCCTACAAGTACATCTTCCTTCCCCTCTGTTACTCTTTTACGTTCATCTTCAGCATTTCACTTAACTCAATCATCCTCTACCGCTCATTCCGCCAGACCAAGCGCTGGAATGCTTCACTGATCTACATGGTCAACCTGGCGTCGACAGACTTCATGTATGGCCTGTCGCTGCCATTCCTTGTGGCTAGTTACATCATGCGTGACCGCTGGGTCTTTGGGGACTTCATGTGCCGCCTGGTCCGTTTCCTCTTCTACTTTAACCTCTACTGTTCCATCTTCTTCCTTACTTGCATCTCTGTCCACAGATACCTCGGTATCTGCCACCCAATGAAAGTCATCACACTGGAGACCAAGAAGGCTGTCAAGTGCACTTGCGTCGTGGTTTGGATTGTGGTGTTTGCCTTGACCTGCCCTATCTTCCGGTTTGCCCAGACTGGTCACGTGACAAGATTGGCAGGGCTTGGCTGCAATGCAAGCACTACTGACAACCGAAGCCATGAGGTATCATTGATAAATTGTAATGCAAGCTATGGTAACTCGGAAGGAGTCGTTGAGAAGTACCAGAACTGCTGGGACGATGCCATAGATAAGGAGTTTTCTGATTACGTACCCTATGGTATCATACTCCATTTGCTGGGCTTTTTTGTGCCTTTTTCCATCATAGCTTGGTGTTACTCTCACGTTGTGCTGACTATATTTAGGACTCTACATTCTCAGCCTTCATCACGGAGAGTTCAGAGAGACAAAGGACATGAAGGAATAGAGAAAAGAGAGAGAAGTAGCCCTGCAATAGCTGGACGAAAAAGAAGAGGAAGCAACGGAATGTTGAAGGCACTAGGAAGACAAGAAGGGACTTCCATTTTCCTCGGCGCCCACTCCCCTTATGCCAATCGCAGGCGTAAATCTATCAAGACCATCATCACCATCACCCTTTTGTTTGCTCTGTGTTTCTTCCCTTTTCATGTCACTAGAACCATCTTCCTTCTGCTGAAAGTCAGCAAAGGAGTTCCCTGTCACACTATGACCATGGTGTCCATGTGCTATAAGATCACGAGACCTTTAGCATCATTCAACGCGTGGCTCAATGCCCTCCTTTACTTCCTGACGAAAGACAAGGGGGGAGCTAACTGCTGCCAAGCTGCAAACACCGCCACCCAACAACATGGTGGACTTCTACTGCCACTGAGGATGATGGGAAAAGAGGGGGATGCAGCAGATGGAGGGATCGAAGACGAAATTGACAATAAGGAGAATAAAGTGTTTCAAAATTGTCCGTCGTACATGGACAGAGCAAAAGTCAGATATATAGTTGAATGAATGTTTTCATAAGGAATGAAATAATGAGTTTTAGATGCACTGTAGGTTGTCCTAAACTAATATGAGCACTATAGGGAAAGCAATGATTAAAGAAGACCCAAGCAAGAATCATAATATGCTTTTTATTCTAAGTTTATGTACCTACTGCTGTTCTGCTACAAGCCATACCTTGACAGTTACCTAGTGGATACATGCAATCCCAATCTGATATCGCCGTGTTGGTGTTGTTCCTAGAAATTCACACTTTATGTTGTGAAAGGGTCTATTTAAACCAAACCTTGTTTTACCTACACCAGACCAAGTATTTCAGTTCCCTAAACCTGACCAAGCAGCAACACAAAACTGAAAAGAAACCCAAAATAATAGGTTAAATTAGTGTAAAAATCGAATAGTATAATAATATGTTTCAAGCAGTATCTAAACCCCATTCCCCTGACTGAGAGTGCTGTGCTTGACCCACTCAGCCAAGACTGCTTGCCACAGCTTATAACAGTCCTGGAGCAATCATTAATTACGATCAAAACCAACATGCCCTGCTAAGCAACTGCGTTGTTGGTCAGTTGCAATGATGATCCTGGGACAAAATGAACCATTATGTTTCTAGGAGCAACATCACCACAGCGGTATCAAATACAATGTACATGCATATTCAAATGTGACAAACCATTAAGGAGATAATCTGTTTTATTTCAGGAGGTGTGTGTTTATAATGTGTTATAGATTAAACGTGCTACACTGGGATCAGTGATTCCCTTTTAAGGCCAGGGTATGCTTGGAATTAAATTGTTTGTACGATGTTTCAAACCAACCGGGTCTCAAGGCAGAAGGGTTTCTATGAAAAGCCTGTGGTCATAGAAGGCATTCCTTCATTGCACACAACAAGTGACAGAAATAATTGTGTGGAGGATGAATAAGTTGATGAACAGAGTTTGAAACGGACATTTAAACCCTCCATACTATCACACCACACATTGTTGCGGAGAGAAAAGTGTTGGGGCAGGGGGTTTCAGTCGCTGTTAGACAATCTGACAATCAGCGCTACATCACAAGTTGCTTTACTTTCGTGACTCAACCCAGCTTAAGGCTTCTAAGGCTAAGTTCAGACTGCAGGGAAACCGGACCTTGTTACTCAAATCAGATGTTCAAGACAGACTGCCTGCACGATTATTTGCAAATGATCGGATCGGAATTTTGTGTGTAACTACGTACACGTGCTTTCCAACTACGGAAGCATGAGAAATTGAAATCCACCATCTTGTCCTCCAAACAATCATGCTGCCGGGTCGAGGAGCAGATGGTTTACTTCAGCGTGATTATTCTTAGACTGATGTGTTGTCTTCCGTACCGCTCAAATAGTAGAAACATGGATTCTGCTCTGTTGCACTTCAGATTCTCTGGATTTGACATCGCTGTTGTGCGTTGTGCTGTGAGTGACACAAAAGATGCTTTTGGAATCCGATTTACAGAAATCGGAATTCACGTGGCTTTTTCCTTCCTAATATGGATCTGGATACAATTGGGATATTCTGAAAGATGGATTTGGGCTGTCCGTCTGAACAAGGCTTTCATTAGTGCGGTCACATTTTTCACCCATCTGCTGAGGAAATGTGACTCTGGGTACTCTACTGTTGTTGTGGTGCTACATTCCATAGGTCAGTGTTTTGTAAATATTCCGTTGACAGTGTGCTGGTGCAGTTACTTTCACCATGAACATAAATGCCCTCCCATCTATTTGGAGAAAACTCTGAGATGGCAAAATAAAATGCAATAAAATATATAATGTACTATACATAGCAATCTTCTCTTCCACTAATCTGATACTGGCACCATATGTGGAAAATAAAAGCAACTCACTCAACTGATGGTTCACAGTTACACATGCCATTTTAGTTCAGCCAAACACAAACTTTCTTTAACCTGATAGTATGACTTGATGACGATCGTACGGACATGTGAACCACACACGCGTCAAAGGAAGTGCATTGCAGATCATGGGACAGCGGCTGAAGCCCCTTTACCTCCCACCTCTCCGTCATCAGACTTGGTTGGGTTGCGTCAGGTGATTCTTGGTACTACCCAAAATCGACAAACCAATATTTATGGCTACTTTATACAGTGATTGACCAGGTGTGTGGTTACTTTTTGCGTGAACAAATGAGTGCAACACTATGAAAGCCTGCAAATAGAGACAGAAGAGAGTAGACCATTACCCGGTTTACAAATGTGCCCCTTTCGGAACAACTTTTGCCTTTCAAACAGGTTCAGACTAGATAATAGTATTATGATAATAAATAATATCTAGGGATGCACGATATTGGATTTTTTTGCCGATATTCGATATGCCCATATTTTTACAACTCATTTGGCCAAGAACTGATACCGATATTTGGGGGATTTTCCTGTTTTCCAAACATGCCGTCAAAAGCAGTTGCGATCGCAGCTGCAGTGTGAGATCCTGGGCACTCTAGTGAATGAAGGACAGCCGTTTTAAGTTTTAAGTTTTTGTCTATCCGTTGTGCCATGAGGCTCAGCATGCTAACAGGTCTAACACTTGACACCAAGATGTCTGTTGTAAAATTCACCCAAATGACACTGGCAATGAGCTTCTCAACGTTGTTGTACAAGACTGCTTGCAACTCAGGTAAGGCCACATCAGAAAAATACCTCAACATAAGTCAACATAGTCCAAAAATTGACAGAATCCGATGTTTTCAACAAATGAAAATGGCTGGTTGTCCAGATAAATACACTCCATCAGTTTCTGTGTGGTGCGTTTTGCCCTCGGATGGTCGCGGTTGCGTTTCTTGGCTTTATCCAAGTACTGGAAAAGATACTGTTTTTTGTTAACTGTTGTTACCTGCCACAAACCTGTCACAATGGTCGGGATGACGGTTCTTGAGATGCATAATTAATTTTGTAGTGTAGAAAGAATTTCGTCTTGGCTCCTCCTCCCATCACCAATGCTGAGCAGTCATTGCAAACAGCAGTTTTTGCTATCTGTTTACCACACCTTCAAAACCTTCCATGGCTTCTCGTCGTGCTGTGCACCCGGGACATGAGGTGAAAGTCGTGCATTTAATCAAGGAAGCAGCAGTCTATTAGAGAGCTAATTTTAAAGCCAATATCAGCCGATACAGATAATGTGCAAATAATATCGTGCATCCCTAGTTTTATCCTGTGTAGTGTATCATAGTCCATGAAAACCAACACCACAGCTAGGACTAACAACCAAACGAAGAAAAAGAGGCTACAGAGTTTTTCAACTGTCCAGCCAAATGTGCTGTAGTTAGAACACTGGTTTATGTGCTTACTAATTATGTGTTCTTTAAGTCATTTTCATGGCTTAAAAATCCCCCCAAAATGTAGATACTGCACTTTTGTA
This sequence comes from Lagodon rhomboides, assembly GCA_039737535.1. Taxonomy (NCBI): domain Eukaryota; kingdom Metazoa; phylum Chordata; class Actinopteri; order Spariformes; family Sparidae; genus Lagodon; species Lagodon rhomboides. Next base: position 13,227,278 of record CM077806.1, read on the forward strand.
TTACTTTTAACTGATATCTTGTGAATGCAAAGGCAAGGTCCAGTATCCATAACCTTATGTCTAATTCCTGAGAAAATCTAAATCTGATTAGATTTTTTTTAATAAGAATGTATCTTTTCTTGATTGTCTTATGGTTTGCATGATATAAGAAAGAAAACTCAAACAAGTCCTTAAGTATTATCATGTGTAGTTTTACCTTTTATGGCTTGATGTATTTATTTTAATCGTATCTATGTAAACCTGTTTTCAGAATTATCCAGTCTTCTCTCATATAATCAAATTCCTGAATAAATTTGAACCAAATTTAGGTCAAAATGATCCATTATATGAATTATGATTTTGCTGCATAGTGTGCAATGTACCACCTGATTTTGGTTGTACTATCTGTTCCCTGTAACCCCTAAAATATAGGAGAGAGAGAGGGAGGCAGAAGGAGGAGTGGGCTGTCTGTAAACTAATGTCAGTGTACTCCCATGTCCTGTATAGCTAGCTAGCGCTAGCACAGTGATGTTAGAATTAGTATGACATCTACAGTGATCAGGTCAGCTGATAATACACGGATGGAGTGAATAAGAGTTCCCAGTGGAGAACATGAAGATTTCCTTCTTTGGATTTGTCCTGAAATTGGCAAGGATAAAGGATTTACAAACACTGAAGCTTCATTCATTAACAGTTTGGATGGCTGTCACCAACCGCAGTAAGTGCAGCCAAAGCTCAGAAAAACCAAGGCAGAGGAAACTCTTACTATGGACTGCCTTGGTTTGAGGTTACTGCTGTAGTTACTGTAATCTTTACACCCTTCTTTTCTCTTGTATAGAGCAAAACTGAAGGCAGACAATTTGTCTCAAGACAAAAGACACATTTAAAAGATACATTTCATTCCAAATAAACTCAGATTTAAACTAAAACTGCTGTTAGCTTTGTAGGGCAGTATAGAACCTTCACATGGCCATGGCATTTTGAGAACTTTTTGAGAAAAAAGTCAGAAGTGGCCCTATCTGTAGGTCTGCTGTACTTTGGGAGAAGCCAATGGCAAATTTCCACTGAGATGGATAAGCAATCAATCAATCAATCAATCAATCAATCAATCAATCAATCAATCAATCAATCAATCAATCAATCAATCAATCAATCAATCAATTTGTTTTGCTTTGTTCATTCTTGTTCACAGAAGTCATTCCCAGCACCTCTTTCCCGATGACATTATGTTAAGTAACATTGTTAAAGACAGCCAGCTATGATTGGTTGGGAACCACCTAAAGTCTAGTGAGTCTCTTGGTCAAGTCACAGCAGGAATTTATGACCCTATGATTACATACTCAGACACAGACACAGGTGTGTTTGAAGCAAACCCTGCAGGGTCTATCCCAGCTAACATAGGGCAAGCGGATGGACCATAAGCTAATTAAGACCATATTGTCAAATATAAATGCTTTGGTCCAACGACGTGTCAGTTTTTGACAGCCAGGGAATGGGACTCATCACATCCCACCTTTCTTCGGATTCACTTACTGCACCTTTAACTGTTGAATCTACATTGGTTTCATTGTTTTATCATGTTATCACACACATTGTTACTACTTTCCTTATTACTGTATTACTCTATTGTTTCTCTCATTTTGTCTTGATGATCTTTTAATGCAGCTTACAGTGTAAGTTATTATGCTGATATTGTTTTGTTTTGTAAATATGAGACATTTTGGTGTGACAGTGCACTTAAATAAAACTTGATTGAAACTGCAATGTTGGACAAATGAAAACTTGACCTGTTGGTGACACCTGAGGAAAGGTCAAAGTCATGAGGATTCAACCTTTTGAATGGGTCTGAGAATGTCTGTATGGTGTGAAGAAACAGTAAACAAGACATTGTGATCTTAGGAACTGTCTTTCTTCTCAGTGTGGATCCTGGATCAGACAGTTTTAGGGTCGCTGTAAGTGTCAGGTGAGTCTGTAGAAAATCTCTACTTACCAACTCATGAACACTGTGAAGCAAGCTGAACAGTAAACCCCAGGTGTCCAAACTACTCTATTTGGATGTCGTCTTTACTGCATACTCTATTTCTAGGACCATCAGTTTGCCAAGTGCCATAAAACAACAAAAGAGAAGCTGCTATGTAGCTCTGTAACTGGGTTTTAAACTTGTGCACAAGATCAAATAGAGGGAACGCAAGTGAAACACAACTGACTTGTAGCAGGGTTCTTCCTGTAGCATTTAGCCATATTACCAGTGCCTCAGTGACTGACCTGTACTACTTTGCCTCTGATCTGCACCCTCTGTGGTCCACCGCAGCCCTAACGCATCACCCTCATTAAAATGAATTGGAGGACCTGTGGTTTCGCCGCAACGCTTGATTCTGTCTGAATGGGGCCTAACTCTCTTGCCTATCCATTTGCAATGAAAACAAATTAAATGGAAAAAAAACAAATGAAGCAGATTTGTATACAGTTTACATCACCAAACCACTCAACCACCCTTGATACCTCAAACCATAATTTGGATCATACTATACAATTGGGACAGTTTTACAACCCGGAGGTAGAAATTGTCTACGACTAAAGAACAAAAAAATTAAAAACTGTATAGCTTGTTCTCTGCTTACAATACAATCTACCAGGAAAGCTCACTATGTATCTACATTCTGCTTTATTCTGTCACTGGAAACAATTACATCATTGTTGAATTCTGAGTTAGCTACTGCTTTCTTTTTGTAATCTTGGCACCATCTGGTGGCAGTGTCAAAAAAAAAGTCACTGTAGCCACAGTTGTCTCAGCTAGTATATGAGGGTGAGACCAGAGGTCGTGCTAGACAATTATTTTCCGCCTTTTTGTTGTTTTGACGGATTATAACTCTGAGGGTGATCTGCGGTAATGCTAGTAATTTACACGCATTGTCATATACGAAAATGAAGATCACCTTTAGTAGACACCTGAAAGAACTAAGGACTTGGGGCACATATCTGTGGGTCACAGGGCAGTGCAGTCAGCCACCAGCTGCGGGAATTTCCTTCCACTGCTTCCAGTATCAACTTCAAAACTCTGGCTGAAGTGGCGCTGGCAGTTGCAGTCTCCAGTGTGGCTGCAGAATGCAAGTTAGGAAGAAAATAAAAATGGCCATATGAAGTTGTCTGTCCAAGACAATGATGCAAAACCAAAAACTATCACCTCTGCAGCACTATTTCTTGATGCATTTGATTGCACTCAAGTAAGTGCTAGTTTATGTCCGTGTAGACCAGGAGGAAGGATTGAGTCAAGGGTAGGCTACAGGTCAATTGAGTTTGATTCAATTTCCTGTAAATGGTTAGTTCATTAGGGCCCGAGCACAAACTACGCAATAGCCCCCTTTAAAATACAAAGAATATGTATTCTTCTTTTTCAAATTATCGCATTTCCGATAGCTTAAACATGCTCAAAAACTCAATAAACTTTGCAAAGAATTCAAACTTGGTGTAAATTTATGGATTTCATGGGTTTTGGCCATGGGCCAGGCAAAATGGCTCACTGGCACCCCCTAAAATGCAGCTCCTGGGACTACCTTCACCGACATGTTTGAAATTTGGCACACATATCTACACCTACAAAAAAAAGTATCCTGTGGTTATGACCAAAACACAACAGAAAGTAGTGCTTTTTTTTTTTTTTTTTTTCTTCAGTGGACTCATCATACAGCTTCAACCCAATCGGCATCAAATTTTGGCAGGGCAATCTTGACAACTTTGCAATTAACAATTATAAAAATCTTGAGTTTTTGTTGAAGGGCATGGCAGTAGTGGGGCGGCAAATCTTTAAGTTGCTGTAAATCCACCGCTAAATTTTACACGTTTGGTAAGATTCCAAGGCTAAATACATTTACATGTCAATATTCTGTTACAGACATAGCACCCCCCTACTGGCAGGAGGAAAGTACATTTTTGAAAAGCGACGTAGCCCTCCTGGCCAAATCGTAACATTTAAAACTTACCCTACCTTGATGATGCTGTGTGGTGAGCATTGTGAGTTTTTTGTTGAAGTTTGTGGTCGTGGCTGTGGCAGCACGGCAAAGGCTGATGTGGCACCATTAAACAGGAAATTGCTATAACTCCACTGTACATTGTCAAATCTGCACAAAACCTTTCATGCTTGGCAAGACTCCCAGCCTGAAGACATTTACATGTCATGATTCTGTCTCAGTCATAGCGTCACCTAGTGGCAACAGGAAATTACATTTTTCTATAATTCTTTCAACAGCCCCTGCCACTAGTTTGATGCACATGAAATTCTTCCTATGTCCACGACTGTGGCGGACTGCATGTGATGACTGCACTGACCTTTCCAGAAAGTTGAGTACACAGCTAAAAACTAGCTTACAACACATGGTGTGTTAAAAGTATGACATTCAGCAGCAACATTCACTGTCTGCTACCACAAATGAGCTCTTATGTCTCTATTATGATTTCTGGCCTACCTGCTTGTGAAAATGAAATGCTTCTGTCGAATCTGATGAACAGCAACATTTTCCAAATGATGCTGCTAACTTTAGCCTCTAACTTCACAGTATCAGAAAGTGATCTCTCTCTTCTACAGATGGTCTTACTGGTGCCTAAGCTGAATGATTACTGAAAAAAATAAAGCTATTAAGCCCACCTGTTTATTCCAAATGTTCACTGGTAAAGTTGGAATGCCCTCCAGTGGACAGAGCAAATAACAACCACATGGTGGCATCTCCAATGCTTAAACCTGTGTCTACAGTGTAGGCCTATCGTAGATATTAATAGTAAATAATAATAGCTTTAGGATTCAGAGGCCTACTGAAAGCACTGTACAGCCAACTGGATTTAATTTGTCTTATTTCTTAGATTCAATGATGCAAAAGTAGATGATTTATTTCTCATAAAACAAAACTGACAATTGTGAGCAGTAAAATTTCATTCTGGGATTACCAGGCACTACCATTGTACACTATATATGTAAGGTATGGTTGTTTTTTGTATGTGGTCATATTTAATTAATTAAATTAGACAGTTTTGCAATATATGTCAGCCAAAACATGCTTCCTTCACATCTTTGTATTAACAGTGAACACTGACCAACGTCCTTCTTTATTTTTATTTTCGCAACTTGTAGCTACATGAAAAATAAGACGTTTAATCAGAATCAGAAATATTTTATTTATCCCAGAGGAGAAATTGCTTGCATTACAGCTGCTCCCATTGTCCAGAAATATGCAGGAAAATGATAATAATAATAATAATAATAATAATAATAATAATAATAATAATAATAATAATAATAAACCATTATCAGCAAGAGCAATAAAAACAGAAAAAATACAAGAAATGTACATTCTACTAGAATATATAATATATACAGTGTAATAAATAATGCTACAGTTGAAAATATATGAGTTATTGCACTTTAGTCACTTTATCAGGTTCAAATAACACAACATAAAGGATGTTAGTAAAACAAATCTTACTTATAAAAGCTCATGACATTTGGAATTTCTAAAATCTTGGCTGACCTGCAATTTTTCAGTTACATAGCCAAGGAGAGGTTAATCTGATGATATGATGTCTATAACTTCTCTAAAATGACTTCTTGTCAGTCTGACCCATGCCCACGCGCACCCCGGCGTGTACAAAGTTTCACTTGACAGTCACAAAGTTTGCCCTGACACGCGCACGCGCACGCGGCCCCTGCAGGGGGAGACACTGCCCTCCTCTTCTGTCAGACCGGTTAGAAATTCAAAACACAACCGCCTTGCACAATTTCCCGTCCTGCACCGCGGCCCACAAAAGCCTCTGACGGTTATTTTCATTTAACATAAAAAATAAATAAAAATCACAGGCGCGATATTATTCAAAAGCAACGACGGGGATCGATTGTGCTGGTCGACGGGCACATTTTGATACCGGTGAAATATTGCTACGTGCCCGTTTGATTTTCTATTTATTTTTTGTGTGTGTGACGGCTGTGTGGGGAGCTGAGGAGCAGAGCGATTGGCGCCACTTTCAAATTCTCCACTGACACAGAATGAGAGTCCGGCTTCAAATACATTTTACACACCACTTAATTTCTCCTTTTCATATTTACTGTAAAACGAGGAGTAACTTAACACAATTTTCCTCTGGACATTTTTTTTCTTCGGAAGGTAAGCAGTTCAGTCATTACATATTTTACTTTTTTATTTTTATTATTATAGTGAGATACTTATTTATGTTTTAATTCATATTTTTCGTTAAGTACAATAGCTTTTGACATGTTACAATGTTAGGGGGAAAGCGAACAGCTTCTGTGTGAATTTGGTGTCACTGTAAAGTAAAGCCGTTGTGTAACCTCCTGCTCAGTAGGCTGTAATGAACTGCTGTTAGAAACAAAGGTTGTTTCGCATTACAAACAAAGCTTTACATGGCTCCTTTGTCGGACAGCTGCTGCTTTAGCCTTTTCTACATTGAGGCAGAAAGGCTTTTTTTTTTTTTTTTTTTTTTTAAATTCTAAGCCGTTCCTCCGTGTAAGCTAACATTAACACTGGATGAATTGTTTTATATTTCTGTACAAAAGAGTTTTAAGCGATAACTTAGTAAGTTTAGGTGGCGGACACTCCCCCAGTCACAGCCCCCTCCCCAAAGACCCCAGCCGGCGGTCCGCTCCGACTCAGTACGCCTCGAAATTACTCTTAAAGTTTAGTGAAATGAAGCAGCTACTTCTTCTTGAACGTAATTTTGAGGGACAACTGGCTTAATCCAGTTTAGACTGTGTACAAAAAAACAGAAACAAAAAAAAAAATGCTCAGGCAAACTCGTCGGTTCGCTAGAAAAACCCTTAGTCAGCAGTTTGCCGAAGGCTCACCCGGTCTGTCATCCTGCCATTACATGCAGAGACTGTCGACAGTTGGGGCACATTTCAACAACTCGTCAGATACAATCTTACAAAGGCACTTCTCTTAACATCACATCAGTTAAAGACTTTTAACCTGCTGATAATTCCGTTAACAACCCACTTACCGCCTTTATTAGACATTAAACACCACATCAAAAAAAAAAAAAAAAAAAGTGTGAAGAGTTGATTACAGGTCAAATTTGGCACAACGCTTCTGATGTTCAACTAATAAAACAGGTCCTTTCACAGAATAGTTAAGTAGCTCCACACTAGAATATTAAATAGGCTAGCTGGTGTAATTTTCCATGAAATTTAAAAATAGCTACAGAATAGTTAAAACTTAATAAACTATCATTTAGTAGCATCTAATCCAATAACATAATGTGTAGGAATGACTAGCCTAAAGATACAGTGCAGGCAGTTCTAATGCAGAAAGCCAGAACCTTTTCATACAGATCAAATAGGGAAAAATAGTGGTCTGTGGAGTAATGTGTTCCTTTTTTTTTTGAAGAGATACGACTAAGTGAATATTAAGAAGTCCATATTATTCCTCCATCTCCCTCCCACTGCTCAGCAGTAATTTAGTTAAGACTGGTGTACATGATCCAGTGTGAAGTCTCACTATATCAAAAGCAGAAAAAATACCACCATCTCAGCCCAACATTTGAATTAGCTCACCGAGTGTAGATAATCACATGTCTCCTGTGTCCTGTTTATCTTGAAAAACTATGAGTCGAAGAGTTTGTATTTATTGATTGAACCCTTTTTTAATGTTCTACTGAGATTCAGAGTAAAGGTCATGTAGTCAGCTATGTCTTATTATAAGGTATGGTATCTCTGAGGAAAATCACATAATCTGAGATAAATAGAGCTGAATATTGCTAATATTCTTGCTTACATAAAAGTAATGTGGAATGTTTTTTCAAGGGCTGCACCTAGTCATTATCTTTTATTATTGCTTCATATTATTTCATAGATTTCACCAATAATAAGTCAAAAAGTATTCCAAATGCCCATCAAATGTTACAGCAGCCAAAAGTGGTGTCTTCTTATAGCTCTCTTGGTCTGAGCAACAATCCAAAATCCACAAACACAAACAAGAAATTTACTATGAGGTTAATAAAAAAAACAAAAATGAAACAAATATTCATGACATTTGAAAATCTAAAAAGCATTACTTTATATTATCACAATTGTCGGTCTATTTCCTGTCAAGTGACTGATTATTTAGGTCATAAAGATAGGATCTGATTAAATTACCAAGGACTGAGAGGATTCACCATATTCTCTCATTTCTCTCAATGTCTGCACTGAAAGAGTGTTGAGAGTAAAATTCAACATTCAAATAGTTCAGACGTATGAAATAGCCTTTTTACATTACATTATAATGATATAATATTCATCATCTTAAATGTGCCATCAATTTACCACATGGTAGGATGTAAACTGAATATATCTTTCATAGCCTTTAGAGTAGAAATGTACCTTCCTTCCTTTAAAGGATGAAACCTTCTAAGCAATTTCTGAGCTTAAACTACAGATATTTTTCACTGAATTGACAATTATTTTTTGATCAATCATTAGGTCTATCAAATGTCAAAAAGAAATAGCTCCCCTCCCCAAGGTGACATGTCCAATCAACAGTCAAAAACCTAAAGAGAAAAGCAGCAAATCCTCACATTTCAACTTGATGATTTTTTTGCTTAATAAATTACTTAACAATTAATTTACATACTGTTAATCAATTTTAATCTTCAAGGAAAGGAGCAGCTTAAACTTAAATGCAAAACTAGGGCTGGGTATTGATATTGACATTCTTTGATACTAGTGCCAATGCCTGATTTTTGCTACAGATATGCAAACTCTTACCTTCCTGAATGGCTCATTTGTTAAGGAAAACAACAGTTTTCTACCAAAACCTTATTTCTTGTAGACAACATCAGTCTTTAATATTGTCTTAATGCAAAAAGACATACAAGAACTACCCTAAATATAACTTAAGAATAAATGTAACAAAGTTACAAAGACTCGAATCAGGGAATGATGAAATAAACAAGTGAGTCTCACCAGGCACAGTATTTAGTTCAAACGTTTAGGCTGACAGTTTGTCATTAGAACATATATAAATTGTAAAGTTTGAATAAACATATTAAGAAACCATGCATACTTCTAGCCAGTTTCACTAACATCCCCAATATTATTATCAGCATGGAACAGGGATAGTGTGGAGCCTGGTGGTCATCATTACAAATGATAAGTGAGGTAATTTCTAGTGTTGTTCTAGTGTTACACTGAGTAATTCTGTGGATTAAGTTATTCGTATATCTGGTTGAGGATTTTTTTCAAGTCAGAATTTAACCAGCACTAAGAGCAGAGTCTTTTTTTTATTATGTTCACAGTTTTTTTTTTTTTTTTTAGTGTTTGTGCGTGTGTGTGTACGTACGCATGCACGCCTAACAGAAAGGGAGTGGGCAGGGCCTCGGTGTCCTCTTGGTAAAGCAGTGTAGTTTGAGAGCAGCACTTTCAGCCGACTGAGAGCCGGCCTCCTGCTCACCGATTCCTATCTAATGACCGAATTACATGACAAAATGCTGGAGAGTCAGGCAAACGCTAAGCCCAGCCGTTAGTGCAATTAACAGCATATTTTGGCATTAATGCGGGTCTACCTGTGTGTCTGTTGAGCCCTTTCCTTCCGTGTTTGGCTGTGTAAAAGTTGGCCTGTTGCACTCACTTTCCCCACGTCTCTGCTTTGGTTTATGGTTTTTATTTTCCTGTGAAAGTAGACTTCATAAACCGTGTGTATGAAAGTGTAGCGAGCTTCCTCTCTGAGCCACACTTTCTTCATTTTATCTCCCTCCCTCTCCCTTCTCTCAGTCTCCTCAGTCTTTTTCTTCCAGTCTGACAGCCGAGCAGCTTGGCAGGCTTACAGCTCAGCGCTCAGCACAGCGCAGCAGCCCCCTCACCTCCCACAAATTAATTTTTTACTCCTGACCAGTAGCTCCGTCAGACCCCTTCTTTCACACCTATCTCAAACACACCCACAGGGGTGACCTGATTTTTTTTCTGATTTTTCGGCGCCCCCCAAAATGGTGATTTGTATTGTAGAAAGTGATGGCCAGGGAAAAAGGCTGCAGCCCTGTAGGTTTTTATGCCTACTGAACCTCCTCACTGTCTCAGTGTGCGTAGCTGGGGCTCCAGCGAGGCAGCAGGCAGCACTGAGGAGGACTGGGACACACACACTCACATAGCTAGGAGGTGAAGATGTGAAGGGCCAGGATGGAAGGATGGAAGGATGGAGGTGGTTGTGGTGGTGGTGGTGGGGGGGCACTCAGTTTTTGGGGGGACATTTTTTGGAACTGGGACCAGAACCCCCCGACACTCCCCCTCTTACTAGAAACAGAAGCAGGAGCAACCAGAAAAACCCTAACAGGCCTTTTTTCTGCTCTCTCTCTCTCTGTCACTATAGTAGACTGAGTATATTCCCATTGGTGTGTGTGTATGTAGTGACGTTTTTAGGCCTGCCGTTTTTCCTGTTTTCATTTCAGTACCTTTGTCATTCTGTAGCTTAAATGCAGCGTGTATGTGTCTGTTTGTTGTTTTTTTTTATTTTTTAGTATTCGTTTTGTATTATTTTTTGTGATGACTAGTTCTGACTGTAGACTAGTTTGTGTTCGGTTCGTGACACTGGCCTTATGGTAAGAGCATCCACACAAAGTGAGGGGAGAGAAAGTGAGGGAGACTTTCTTCAGATAACTACCAGTGTTGTTAGACAGCAGTCAGTCCTTCCATCATTTGGGTTATGATCTTAGCAGCAGAAGGTAAGTGAATCTTTCTTTCTCTCTGAAGCATTTAAAATGGCTTCTGTTGCTGTGAATGGGAGAGCAGCAGGCCACAGACAGGAGCTTTTGCTCTGCGTTGCTCCTCTCTTTCTTCCTTTCCCTCCACCACAATTGTAGTTGTGCCCTTTTTTTCCCTTCTGTCCCTCACCCCCTCCTCTGTCTACCTCTCTGTTTCATGTTTTTTCTATTTTTTTTCTCTCTCTCTTTGAATGAGGCTGGGACTTTGGATCTAAATCTAATGCTTGTCTTTTGCTGCTGCCCCTGCTGACATGACCTCTAGTTTCAAATCCAATCACCTTCCATCTTTCTGATTGACAGTGTGGCCGTCTGGCTGAGCAGTCCTGGAGGCTCAGCATAAGTTACTAAGTTACTGCTTTTTCCACCTCATCACGTTTCATATTTGTCTTAAATATTGACCTCTGAAAAAAAACAGATTAAGAATTTGAACAAAGTGCATTTGATTTTCCAATGTTTAATTTGGGGCATAGTATTTGATGTATTTAAGCAATTTTATCACTTACACCCAACTTTACTGAAAGTGAAAGTCTAACACAGGCGGGTGTGGTGCTTACAGGCCATGATTCCCTCCTCTCTCCTCTCCTCAAACTTTATTTCAGCCTTACAGATAGAAAGGGAAGGCACAACTTTTGCTTAGCAGTCGCATCATACTATATATTTTATATTGTCATTTAATTCAATTGACAGAATATAAGTGAAAAACAATTTTGATAATTGATAAGTCTTTTTATAGGCAAAAATGGCACAAAAGAAATCTCAGATTCATGCTTTTTCACAGTTTTATATTATAGTTAACTGAATATGCTAAGCTAAATACATACGGGTTTTGTCACTTTTGGCTATGGGAACCCAGAATTCGGGTTTTTCATTATTTTCTGACATTTTACAGACAAATTAATTATTAAAATTAGAGCTACAGCAATTAATCGATTAGTTGTCAACTATTAAACCAATCGGCAACTATTTTGATAACTGATTAATTGGTTTCAGTAATTTTCAAGGAAAAAAGTCCAAATTTTCTGATCACAGCTGCTAAAATTTCTGGTTTCTTTACTCTTCTGACAGGAAACTGAATATTTTTTGTTGTGGACAAAACAAGACATTTGAGGACGTCATCTTGGGCTTTAGAAAACGAGATCGGACATTTATAGACCAACAATTAATCAAGAAGATAACTGACAGATTAATTGACGAAGAAAATAATCATTTGTTGCAGCCCCAGATCAGAAATCGTAGGAAAAAAAGAAAGAAAGAATTGGCAGATTGTGTTAGCCACAGCACAAGTCAAAGTTTGCACAATCCTATTTGTAGTGCAGTTTAATGCTAAAATAATGATTTCATTGGGCTAAATGGATTGTAGGTTAACAGAAAATAACAATCTTGAACAATTTTGATAGTCAGTTATTTGTTGAAGTCATTTACAAGCAAAAATATCAAACACATCTTTGACGATTGGTTGAAACATACATTTGAAGACATACACTTGGACAGAAAATTGGGATCAGCATTTTTTGTAATTTCCAACACTTTGTAGAATTATTTAAAAAAAAATAGCATTTATCAATAATTGTGGGTTGTAATTATTGCTTTGGAGTAGCCATGTGTAGTTTGTAATAGCAATGTCTGAGACATAAATTTGTAAACCACATAAATATACAAATAAAACAAACATTGTTTACACCGAGGTGTCTATCCCTTAAGAGGTCAGATGATCAGACTGCATTTTTGCAGTTTGATACAATAGAGGATTGTTATCTATATGGCCCACCATTAACTGGTAATTATAGTATACAAAGACAATGGTTTTATTCCTCCTGTTGACACACCTACTGTATGTACCAGAGCTCAATTGAGTCCACTGTAGTGACAGTGTAAAAATGCTCACCCTACTGCTCATCTAACTGACACATAATGTAGTAATTGAGTGCTCTTGTATTGTTCCTATTAGAACCTTCTTTATGTAGTATGGCTGCAGCCACAGTGTAACAGCTTTATTCTGCTCACATGGCTCAGCAGCTCTGTGTTGGTTATGTTGCATTAATATGGCTTCATTGGAAACAAATACAGAATCCGATAACTTTACAACTAAAAACACTACTTGTGAATCTGATTCATTTATACAGTAGGTGTCCTTATGTTTTGTTAATTCTGATTAAAACTGGTGTCAGTTTGTCCAGTGCAAGGTTTTGCTGCTTTCTCTCTGTTTGAATACACCTGTTAAGTAGATATCATTGATCAAAACCAAATAAGTGATTAAAAAACCTGAATCCTACATTTTATAGAGAAACAATCAGTTCATACAGCAGTGTTTAGTGGCTGTATAAAACAATGGTAAGTTGCTATAGCTGTCCATGGTGGCATTGTGTTCAGAAGTTTGGATAGTTCTGCATCACAAGCCAAAGTAGGTTAGGATAACTCCTTCAGTTTAACTTGTTGGATCCTTCTCCAGCAGTACATATTTTCTTATCCTCTCACCTGACACATATGTTAGGCTATATTCCGATCAAATCAGCTGGTGTAGGAATAACCCAGGTCTTCCCATTCATTTGAATGAGGGTAGTTCATTTTGGCTGTGGCAAAAAAGTTAAACAGGCTCAACCTTTGGAGAAAGAGCAGAGAGAGCGACGTCACATTGCGGTGGCCAGTCACGTTAGCTGGTGATCAGACTAGCTACCTGAAAGGCTAAAACAACAGTGGATAGTAATGTCAGATACATGTACCAGTTTGGCATTGGGCACCAGATACAAACTTTTATTTATGATAAAAAAAATTCTAAATAAATCGGTGGATGCTGATGATCACTGCAGGACTAGCATGCTTAACCTAATCTGGCAGAGGCATGACTGGAGATCAGTGACCAAGTAGAAGGGGTCAGTAGGGTGGCATGCTATTTAGCATGGAAAAATGCTGCAGAAGGAACACAACAAGCATTCCTCTGTGTAGTGCTATGTTTCCCTTCTGATCTGTCGGTTTAGTCTTGTGCCCCAGTTTAAAACACACAGTTATGATATGCCTCACACCCTGGTTGTTAACCATTGTTTTTAATCTTTCGGTGTGGACAAAAACGATCACTAGTAGGACCAGCATGCTAGTAGCATAACAACATAGCAATTTCATCTTTCAGCAAACTGATCGGGGGGGGTTGCCAACGCGTCAAACAAATGGACCATGGAGTGACACTCACGCCTGATTTAGTCTGAATGTACCCTTAGACTGAGCTCTATCTCTTCAGTCTAAGGAATAGATGCAATAATAAAGTCAACAACAACTCTCACTGGTCTCATACCCCTCTCATTTACTCATCTTCTCCTTTTCCAGAGTTTAATGTGTGACCCTCGGCGGGCCTGCAGGTAAGATGCTGTTCAGCTCATCACACCTTCCTTCTAGTTCTTTTTGTCTTCTAGCTACAAACTCCATCTGCGCCACTTTTTTTTTATTTTAGCCTGTGTCACATGGCTATTTTTGGGTTCTTCAAATTGCTGTATATGTTGATGTTCTTTACCGTGCTGATATGTGCTAAATTATATCAGCATAAATTAGCAATTCCTTCTCATAGGGGTCTCATATGGACAGTAGACACTGGATCGGGGTTGGCAAAAATTGGCCCACCATAAGGTTTGATTCAGCCAGCCAAATGCTTCTAGTTACTTTTAAAAAATATCACATATCATAAAAATATACAATTTAAGTCAGTGTTTTCTGATTATTCTTTTTTATCTGAGCATGCTGGGTAGAGAGACACTGTGTGCAAAAGTCAGCCATTTCAGGAGATTTGGAATCCTAGTATTATGAAAGCCCTGTGAGGCATTTGGAAAAAAAATGTAAGGAACCTAAAAAGATTTCCTGGCAAAAAAATTTTTTTCACCTGATCTTAAATCATAAACACAGGAGAGAAGACAATTTAGATCACACTTGCTTCTCAGGGCCTCCATACAGTGCCACTGTGCCTCTTACCAATACAAGACAATACAATATAATAGGTGTTTGCTCTTGGCCCATGGTCCACCATTAAGTTTCAGTTTTGGCCCTCCAAGGGCCTCTGCACTAGAGTTTTAGAAATAAAAAAATAATAATTTTGCTACATCTGATATGTGAGATAAAAAAAATATGTAAGAATATTTGCTTTACACTGTTTTACACACTACACCACACAGAAAATTATTGTAACAGGGTGATTTGTGTTGTTAACTAGTCAATCTCATCATTGGTAGATATAAAACTTGTGTGTAAAAAGATCCAGAAGAGATGTTAGGGTGTATTTTTGCAGAGTGGAGACATACCTTCATGTATAGACACATGTGTTAAAAATGATTTTGTCAGTCTTGCACTTGTTTTTTAACCCCAACACTAACCCTGCTATTTCTCGAGTTCCACTGTGTTAGGCCTCTGCTTTATCACAGGAAGAATGTAGTCATATTCCATACTGAGAAATGTGTAATTTGTTTTCTGTGCTTCTTCATTTGATTTGTATTCCATGTAAATTAGAGAGTTTTTAGAAAATACAAATAACATGGAATCTGTAATATGTGAAATGGACCTGAAAAATACATAAGCAGATTGAACTGCACCCACATGTTTTTTCCTCACTAAGCACTTAATATCCAGTGAAGAAAAAAGACAAAGAGGGAAAGAAAGTGAGAATGTGCTTTACACATATAACATGGTTCTGAAATCAAAGTATTTTTAAAGTGTTCCGATATAATTCTTTAAACAGAGAGGCAGCATATCTCATGTACTCTTCTCTTTTGGTTCTTCCTCTTTTTTCTTCCTCTTCTTCCATTTTGACCTCTTCAACCATTTTGTTTGTGTTAGTTTTCCTTTACAAATAATACAGAACATTCAAAAATGTAATGTGTGTCCATCTCAAGAATAACGCAATTAATTCTGTAATTTACAACAGATTGTTACACTTTTGGCTGAAATGAACTACTAAAAGAGAACCCCACCTGAAGCAATATGCAAGCATAATAGTTAGGATTGTATTATACATTTACATTAAGATATTAAGGAGTGTTTTCTGTAAATTAACACAATTAATAAGAAAGAAAAAAAAAGCATAACCTATGACTTCCCTGTTTTCTCCTAGAGTGTGTGCAGTGTGAGCCAGTAAGTCTGATGGACTCATGGTCTCAGTATGTCCAGGGTACGCTCTAGCAGCACATCATGTTTTGCAGATATGTGCTGATTCACTCCAAATCATTTTGTGCTGCCACCGTGAGCCCTGGGATTCAACTCCCAGACAAACTTGACATATCTTACGCTGCAGTAACTCTTGTTTCTACTTCTTGTCTTCTTAAAGGTCAGAGCTGATTTATGTGTTCTGCCTATGTGTGGATGTGTGTGCATATGTGTGTTTTCTGCCCTGTGTAAGCAGCTCCATCTGCATCACTATGTGATTATTGTGTTGAATATTGTCCAAATTCTTTTTGACAAGTTTGGTTAATTTTCTTCTAAAGCCTTTGTAGAAAACATCTTTCTGACCATTGTAAGACTCAGGAGCAGCATCAAGCTGTGTAAAATCAATGTTGAGGGCATCAAAATTAAATGACTTTCCACCCATCTAATGGTTGTAGCTGCTCCCCAGTGGACTTCCTAAGCAAGTTTTGTCTTTGTCTTTTTTCTGCTTTAGCTTGTCTTACTTTTTGTACACTGATATGGTAGTAATAATAATGGTCCAAAATTATGTTTAATTGCATACTTTTTTTTTGGAAAATGTAGCATTTTCTTCAGATCTTATTGTGTTGATATTATGTCAAAGTACCAGTAGACATCTCTACAATATTGTTACAATAATTATATCGAGCTACACTGTATTTGGTCATAAATATTTGATTTTGTCATCAAGTCCTAGTCCTAATTTATAAAGTGCTTTAGAGGAGATTTCAAAATGTTAATTTATACATATTGTGTGTCACAATATAGCCTAAAATATCACAATATTATTTTAAGGCTATATTTCTCAGCCCATGAATACTCTTGGTACCAACTCTGAATGTTTTGTGTGTGTTTTTTAGTGTTATATGTTGTGTATGTGTTGAGCTCTGTCAACCAGTGACAAACTGGTCAACATGTGATCCTATGTGCCACACAGTTCCTGCCATGGTGACTAACACTGCCCTAAAAAGGCATTTAGTCTGAGCCTTTTCTGCAACTTCTGCTCAGGTCACTCATCGCCTCCCAGTTAGAAATTAGTATAAAGTACATTTGAAAATTAGTAAATTTGTATTGGAAGCGAAATGTATATGATTTATCTTGATTTTGTTAATTTGGACAAAATGAGGTTAAATGAAAGACACTGACTGAATGATTTGTTAGAGTGGGCATTTTTGAAAACTCATTAAAAAGGTTCAGCATGAAACCAAAGAACTTAAAGACAGGATTTAAAGTGGTGTAATGAGTGACTGGAGTAAAATGCTGTTCAGCTGACTAACTGTACTTACTGTTCTCATACTGTGTATTATATTGCTACCGTCATAAGGGCTACAGCAGGGAGACAGTTTTACTTTTCATTAACAGTCATTTAAAAAATGTCCACAAACGTTTTGGTAACAAAATGAAACAAGGTCAGAGTTTATTGAAATAATAATTTGTTGAACATGAACTGCATCTTACTGTTCACGTTTCTTGTGAGCTACAACCAAGCCCACCAGGGGTCGTATGGTAGAAAACAAAAGGCCTTGAAATCTGTGTGAATGGATTAGCAAACCGTAAACATGGATTGATAAACTAAGAGCACGGTTCAGGGGAGAGCTTGAAGTAAAAATGATGGTAAATGTATCAGGCATTCAGAGTACAAGCAGTCACTTCACTGCATGCAGCATACAGAAGAGGACCGTTTTTGTAGTATCCCGTTTGCTGAAGCCAATAATTAATCCATCCATATCAGATGAAACTGGTAATTTGTGTTCTTGAACTGCCTACATTTTGATGAATAATTTTCGCACAAACACGAATATCAAACCATGTTGTTAGCATTTTATCATGTCAAAGCACAGCTGCCTAAACTCGGGCCCATAAGGTTTGATTTGGCCTGCCAGATGTTTGTAGTATAAAAAGAAATAACCTGCATTTTTTAAAAATTGTTATCACTGTTACTATTATTATTAAATAGTAAAAATGCTCTTTGACACTTTGGGCAGGAAGTCAGGCAATTAAAACTAGGAACTTCCGATCCTAGTACCATTTTTGGATCTTAACAATACAAGTGTTTGCTTATTTCCCATGGCTCATAATTACATTTTTCAGTTTTGGCCCTCCAAAGGTTAAAAGTATGGTCACCCTGTGTTAAAAAAATGTCAATCATTAAACAGCTTTGTTATCTTTGACATACACCATTAAAATCTGGCTAAAACCACAAATAAACGTAATATTATATAATTGTGTAGTTTGTTACAAAATGATACAAGAGCAGGTTGTTGATCCAAGAGCACATGCAATAAGACTGTGTGAACGATCAACGAATCAGACAGTGAAGGAAATATAAAAAACGATTGAGCTGCGACACCTGTCAACATGATCATGTTCTGACCAATAACTCATCCGTAGTCACAACTACATTATTCCATGAGACCACACCCATCTTCTGCCTTCATTTTGATGTCAACCACACACCCGTGACGTTTAGTGACTGCATCTTTTTAACACTATCCCATATAAACACCTGGCAAGGTGACCAAAACGGGTTCTTTGGTAGTCCCTCCAAATAGGTGCTCCAGGACCACATGTTATCATTGTGACGCACACAAACTCAAAAGGTGAAAATGTTACCAGCCAACGCTGTTGCAGCTGGTAATCACAGTGGGGACACATTATGAGGACATGTTTACTGTTACCAAATAACAAAAGATGTCCATGGTAACTGTGGCTGATGATAAGAGATTTTTTTTCCCTGCATCATTGCTTTCGTGTGTCTGGCTGCTAGTGACTGACCCCAAATGTCTGAGTGATGATGAGCGTTAGCAGAGCATGCTTAACAATCTGTGTATCAAAGCTGCCGTGTAAGATGTTGACCGACACTGTCACCATGAGTGAGCTTCTGTAAATGGCCAGAGGAAATCTGTTCCCTTCAGTCTCTACTGAGACGGCAGAAGTGCACCCAATTTAAAGTTTTAACATCCAATCATGCATCGCAAATATTTCAGCAGAAATAGCACATCCTGGCTAATATAAATAAGAACATGATGATTAAATAATCAAAACCTCTGCAACCCTGAACATTAAAGTCAAAGTGCACTTCATGAGCCGATGGATTCATTTATTTTGTATTTCCAATCGTTTGATTTAGATTATAAGAGCCATGGTTGTCACTTCTGCCCGTTCACACACACGCAGCAGTTTGCTGAAATGTATACCAGCATCTCTGTATTACACATTTATGTATAAAATTTAATGTCACACACACATTTAAAAAAACCCCAGCTTGAATTAAAACTTCCTGTCCATTAGCAGTCAGTTAGTTAGCAGTTCCCTCTCTCCTCTCTCTGTCACCACATGACCACGCAGCAGTAACCGTCAAACATAGCAGCAAATACAAGTTCTGCTCTTTGGTTAAAGTGGGCAGGGAAACCAGAACATTTCTTTTCTCTCACTGCACGAACCGAGGGAGGAGAGACATGGGTTACTGAGCAAACACTCTAAAACAGTGATCACTGTTAGAATATAGAGCTATTTAACACTTGTTTTGATAAAGATAAATCACTTACAGCAGCTTTAAGTATTTGTTTAATATTTATTTTTGGTATTTCAATTACTTAAGTCTTTCCTTCACTGTATGCATGAATGTTTTTGGACCTGACTTGTCAAAGGTCTTCTTTAAAAAATAACAGTGAGAATAACCATGATCTTAACCTTGACTTACCATTACCTAAAGTAACTTTGCCTTGTTGCTATTTCATTTTTTGACTAAAAGAAATTCTCAGTACAAACTGAGTATTCGCTAACCAACTTGTGTTCACACATCCACCACAGAGCTTAGGTACATGCTACAAAGATATACAGCTGTAGTGAATGAACAGTCTGGTGCTTTTAAAGTGTTGATCAACAACACAGTGGAAGTACACGTTTCAGGATATTGTTTAATTTTTCTACGTGTGTGTGTGTGTGTGTGTCGAGGCAGTGTGTCAGGCTGTAGCAGCACATCATTACTGGTAGTTCACTCTGCATTGCCAGTATGATATGTGCTGCTCCTGTCAGACACACACAATCTCCAACATCAGCTTCTCCCAACAAAGAAGGAAATTATTCTAATCTGTGAAAATATGTATGTCCGGTGTCATTTAATAAATATTACCCATTACTTCAACATATTGGAATTTGAAAGCAGACAGGAATATGATATATATTATGTTTGTTGATTAATAAAGCCCACCATTTGAAAAACAATGTCTACTCCTTTCATGTTTTGCACACTTCTTTATACTAAACTAATTAAGGTGAATGAAAGAGAGCCAAACCACTTTCACTGAGGATTTCTACCAAGGATTTTTTTAAATATAATTTTGGAAAAGGAAACATCTCCAACGGTTCCCTTGGAGTTAAAAATGCTTACACAGAGAAAACAGACTATTCAGATTCAATTAAGACTGAAAATATTAATTATTATTATTATCAATTATGGTTGTGTGAAATTGTGTTAAATTTGGTGTGGATGCAAACATGAAAGAGACTTGATAATCAGTACCGTCAAATCAGTTTTATAAAACAGCACGCAATCTCATACAGTCATTTAATCCTAAAGGGCCTCTATTAAACTACAGTGGTCTACTTCTGTACACCTTTAAAGGAAAATACCACTTTTTGCATGTTTTGTATGATTTCAAACTGTGTTGTATTTCGAATGTGATTGTCATAGCCACTGGTTTCATATCATTTCAGCACAACATACATGCTTGGGATGGATAGTTTATCAGGGTGAGTATGATGTGTGTGTGCATGTATGTAAAAAAGTTACATTCTACTCAAATCTTTTTTGAAATCACATTTAAGTATTAGCAACAATATCAAATACCTTTTACTACATGGTTGTGAATACCTTAGTAAATATTGACTTATTGATACAGATCATTTTGTGATTTTGCATTATCATCCAGTTTCCAATGAAAGGCAGACAAGTGAAGTATAACTACACTATATAGTCTAAATAAAAGGGGGCAATCATTAAATACAAAGCTATTTAAAAATAGCTCTGCATTAATCTCAAATATACCATACATACTGTGAAATGCTACAGTAGCTAAAAAAAGAACAGTTTGTATATACATTATTGACAGAAGAGAACCAAACTTCCACAGTTACCTTTTATATGCATGTCTGATTATAAATATGGGTTATTGCTAGTACTTCCACATGGAAATATAGCTGAAGGCCAGGCCAGGAAGATGTTCCAGCACACATTTCCCTCTGTAGCTGCACATTCATCTCACTTACATCTTTCCGTTGGCGTGAAAAGAGGAACAAATAAGGAACAACATATTAACCAGTGAGTCTTAGAGGTGCTGGTAGTTTTATAGATCAACTGTCTGTATTTGAAGGAGTCATGAGATTGAAAGAAAGTGAACATGAGAAAACATGATGTCATCGCTGTGACAACTTTGGTTCTAATATAAACTGAGGCTTGTGTTAACATACACCAATTCACTTGTTTGCAAAATGTAGCAGTACTGTGCTGAACCTGAAATAAATATTATTGTTGATAAAAATACCCGCCGTCATTTTGCAATACTGGTATATCAGTGGGAAGCGAACCTTTTAAGATCAAAAGTATTTGATCTTGTTGATGCAGCTGAAATTCTCTGCTACATTGTGTTTTTTTTTTTACTCTAAAGAAACTAAGTATGAATCTAAGGAATTTTCAGGATGTTCCTACGAAATGAAAAGTCAACGAGTTGAAAATAAAAAGTAAAAAAGAATCTCAGGAAAAAAAAACCCTTCAAATGATCCTTTAAAGTTTCTAATAGTGGTCCTGCATGACACAAAACAATGTTCAGTACAACTATAGTTCCTCTAATGTGTGGCGTCAGTCTGGCTCAAAGTCCAGATCATAACAAACATCATTTTCATAGTTTTGTCCATCATAGCAACGAGGTCGGCAGAAAGTGAACGGTCAGCGGGAGAGCAGAGGAGGAAGGTCACTGGGGTTCATGATTAGGCTTGAGTCCAGGTTCAGGTTATCTATGGGGACACAAAAAACAGCATGTCTGGAGTTATTCTTTTTTTTTCTTAAATATTGACAACAAATTCCATGAAAATACCAAAATTAACAATGTGTCAGTCTGTCTATCAATACTTTCTGACTACCCCGTCTGTGGCTCTCTGCTCCGAGCCTGTCAAACTGAATGTAAATGTCAAACTGTCTGTGAAGGTTTCTCAGTCATCCAGGTAATGATATCAAACTTCTTAAGTTCTTGAAGACCTTTCACCTCCTATCCAGAGGGCTTCTTCAGTGCTAACAGACTGGTGAGGAGTCCATCGCAATAAATCATCTGTGGGGTTAGCTCAGATCTCAGAGTTGTTGAAACATCCCTCGTGCGAGGTCGACTGTTGCTGTATGTGCGGGCATGTCGCGTCTAGTTGTTGTGGTGGTCGCGCATCGTTGGCACTATTGAGCCCTTGTCAGCAGCTTTTTGGCCGTTTGAGCATGTAGAATTGGTGGTGGGGGCTGTCGGTAAGAGAAATCACTCTGATTGGCTGTTCTGCCAGGTGAATCAGTGCACTAGAAAGGAAACGGGGAAAGGAAGGGAAAGCCCTTTGAGCCTTTTGCTGTTGTATCCACGATTTCACCCATTTAGTGCAGTTTCTCCTAATTTTGCCGCTCTGCCTCTTCGTCACAGCCATTTACAACTTTTTGTCAGACATGTTCTTGATTAGACAGAGTGGTGTCATAAAATCAACAGTTTATCAGCAGTCCTGGGTCATCCGGTCTCCCTTTTTGAAAGAATAATACAGACTAGCACCACCTGGTGGCATGGAGTCATACCTTCTCATGCAGATGCAGAACATACGAGCTAGATGGCTGTCGGCTGTAATCTTCACAGTGTGTTCAGAGTTCAGCTTCTTTGCGGAGACGTGAAGCAATGAAACAGTCAGCCTTCGTCAACACTATTTCTTAAATGTCAGTTTGATGTGTCTGGGCCCTGAGGGTGGACAAGTTTTTTGGCCTCAGTGTGGGCAAATTACACAGGCGAGAAGAAGGGCAATGCAGTGAAAGATTCCCCGTGTCAATGACTCAA
The DNA here is from genome assembly GCA_039737535.1 of Lagodon rhomboides. Lineage (NCBI taxonomy): Eukaryota > Metazoa > Chordata > Actinopteri > Spariformes > Sparidae > Lagodon > Lagodon rhomboides. The sequence goes on from CM077806.1 coordinate 13,250,218, forward strand.
ATGATGACCTGAGTGTTAACAACCCACTTTAGATCTCAACAACTCTGAAGGTGTTAACAACCCCACAGAGGATAAACTGCCAGGGACCGGTCTGTTAGCACTGAAGAAGCCTTTCAGATGAGGTGGAACCTATTCAAGAGAAATCAAGCAGGTCGAATTGTCAATCATTTGACCCAGTAGCATGGGACAGGGCTGTGTGTTATTTGAGGGACACTAGATTCAACATCAGTGTTTCAGTACGGATACAAACATTTATTTTCCGGAAAGGTTTTTCTCGCAAAACTATTTCTTTTTTCCGTTCAACAAAGTTGTCAGATGCCTAATGTTCTCTAAACAGAAGCAGCTGGAGGCAGCCGCGCAGACTTTGCATCAGAAACTGATTGCAGAGTTATAGTTCATGAACTTTACCTTGGTCAAAGTTGTTTAGTTTTTTGGAGTTGGATCCTTCACCCAGCCCCTCGATGTCCACAAGATCACTGTTGACATCTGAGTCGTTCAGAGCACTGAGGGTCACATCTACACACACACACACAAAAAAAAAACTTAGTCCTGTTTGTGGAAATCGGAAAGAAAAGCTTGTTATACCAGTTAAAATAAGCTAAAATGATTATATATTTTTTTATCATTTAAAAAGGAATTTTAATAAATCTTTCGATTTTTTTAGAATCAGAATCATACTGTAAGGTTCTGTTGAAAGGTTAATATTCTGATGAAGTGCATCTGTTACCAAATGTAGTGTACTTAAGCAGGAATACAAGTTGTGTGCCCGATCCCACCATTTATATTCTTCCAGTTGTTGATTTAAAAAGAGAAAATGAATCATCTTGTCTTGTATTTCTGCTTTATAACAACATGACTGACACAGCTCATAAGCAAAACTGTGCCACACATTGATTGAATTAATGACTGCGAAAGCTCCATAACATCAGTCGTCTCTACAGATAAATGACAGCTAGGATTTGTCTTATACTTGTGTACAAAAGATGTTACACATATTTTCACAGTTTAAAGCAGTATGTATAATCTTACATTTCATAAACCTGAACTAGACTACAAGCTAGCAGTTAAACAAGTTCAGTGATGTGATCACTGTCAATAAATTCAAGATATAAGTAGTATGATGCTTGTGGAACTATATGGTGCCAAGAAAGGATGAACTGCTGATCAAAAGATGTGTGTAATCTACTTTGTTTTGCTTCAATATTTCCTTTTTTTGTCCAGCTCCTGCTGAAGAGGTTTTTGGATGTACAAACCTCTGTAATCAAAATGTAAACACAAGTCATTCATATTAAAAGTGATATTTTGTCTGCAATATAGAGGGATTTTTTTTTTTTAACTATAGGAATGGACATCACTTCATCGTGAGGTTTGGTGAAGATGTAACTGACTCATCAGAATTAGTTTTTGTTGTACAGATTGTGTACGACATGCTTAAGTTTTTCCTGACTCACCTGCGGTCTTCTGTTTCTTCAGCGAGGCCTGGCCGGAGGGGGAGCCCTGTCGCCCTGAGGCCACCACAACCTGAGCCGTGGGCACAGAGATGATGGTTGGGGTGCCCTGCGTGGCCATGGCAACGGCAGTGCCGACTTTCTTGATAACCTTCTTGGAGCCCTCGGAGGGGGCAGGCAGAGCACCGTCTTCATACAGCTTCCTCTTCACTGGTGTCTTCGTCTGACCGCTGGAGGGAAGATGGGAACGACCAGGTTAGCAGCAGCATCCACAAACATTTCTCCAGATGTACAGAATTAATTGTCTTTGTGCTAAACTAACTCACACAGATTCACAACCGATCACTATCTGTGCTGCATACATACACAGACATGATGAAAAACGTTTTTTTTATATGACTCCAGGTAGTATCACTCCTTCAGCTCCAAGAAGTGCCTTTTTTCACCGCCATCTGATTGTAAGTGTAACACATTTGGTTACAAAGAGAGTGGAAACTAGTTGAATTTATGGTTATTCATTTGTTTACTGTAAAACACTCTGCAACAACTGGTTAAATGATATACATGTTGCAAATCATCCTAAGGCTCTCTTGGATGTTCAGCACAAATTTCAACTCAATTCAGTGAAAAACAAGCAACTGGAAGGGTGCCGTTTAGCTCAGTTGGTAGAGCGGGCGTCCCATGTACAGAGACTAAGTCCTCGCTGCAGCGGACCTGGGTTCGACTCCCGGCCTGAGACCCTTTGCTGCATGTCACTCCCCCTCTCTCTCTCACCCACTTTCCTGTCATATCTTCAGCTATCCTATCAATAAAGCCATGAAAGGCCAAAAAAAAACAAGCAACTGATGAGGTTTATGATACACATACAAAGAAATATAACAATGATTACATTTTGCCCTGAGGGCCAGAAAAGTATTTGGAGTACAGTTACATTTTGACATGATTTTTTTGAGAAAATCCATGACGTGAAGTGGGAAAAGTCTCTGGATTGTGCCTGAGCTGGCACGGATCACGGATGGACCCTACTGGAACAGACCCACTGGCGAAGACGCCTGACCGCAGAGGCAGATTTAATCTCAAACAGGCCATAAAATAAAAGTCTGTTTGGAGCATCACCACACCTGCAATTGTGTGTGTGTGTGTAGGACTGGGGGGGGGGGGTTTACCCTGCAGGACTGGACTCTGCCACTGGGTGAAGCTGCATGGTGAGCTCTCCTAGTTTGGTGAAGGCAGCCCCAGCTGCAGAGAAGATCTCACCAACCTGTGAACACACACACACACACCAGCATCTCAGTGCCTGTCAGTGTCCCTGTCACTCACACTGTTGACACATAAACGACTGGAATATGACGTGAGACTGGGAAATGTAGTTCTACGGAATCATTCAACAGGGTGGCAGATACAATCACATGAAAAGTTGCACAGTGCATTAAGCATTGTGAGTGATTCAGTGCATGACCAGGACTAGCAGCGGGAAACACACTGAGCAGTAACGGGACACTACCAACTACATCTCGCTGGTTCGTGTGTAAAATGACTTACTTTAGTGGAAGCTGAGGTCATTGTGCTGCTCTATGTAGTGCCACACACTGTGTAGCACTCAATGTTGCCTTCAGGCGGACGGAACAGCTGCTAAGATGCTAACAGTGTAGCTAGGTAGCATTTGATGCTCCGTCTGATGTAGCGCTAGCTAGCAGAGCAGCAAGAGGTCCGCTCTTCCGTTGCTTTCAGTGTCGACGGCTGGAAGAGTCCGACAATTGAACAGACCGCTGCATGACGCTTTCACAGTTATATCTGGTGAATTACCGCTGGGAACAGTTGGGTCAGATCAGTCACTGGATGCAACGATACGGCTAGTGTTGCCTTCAAAGTCACCTCGTAAATTTTAAGTTTGTATTGTGTATGGTGGCATTTTCCCGCCAATGCTGATTAAAAAAAAACCAAAAAAAAACGATCCTTCAAGTCATTACAATGAGAAACTTTCTCAAAATAATAACTTGTTACCTCAAAATAATATCTCAATATAGTGACGTAGCGTCTTAAAATAATGAGTTAGTATAAAAAATATTGATAAGAAACTCAAAAGAATGACTAACTTATCTCAAAGTAATGACTTAGTTTCTTAAAATAATGAGATACTTTCTCAAAATTATGACTTATCATCTCAAACAAATACTCTCAAAATAATATGGAAGTTTAGCAGACTAAATGGATAACGTAGGATCCGAGGCTTACTTTGATACAACTAATTTTTGAGATATTAAGTTACTTCCTCTCTTCTTTCATGGCCTGTTGTGAAAGCTGGTGTGGAGCAACAGCAATAACAATGTTTTTATAAACCCTTTTAGACAGCACACATGGATACATAAGATCAACTTAAGAAAGAACAACATAAATGTGTAATTTTCCATTTTGCTGTCTGTGTTTGTTTTATCCGCCAGTACCCGAACGCACCGTAGTAGTACGTCATGCTGCGTTCGCGTCTGGCTTTGTATGAAGGAGATGTGATTGCAGAAGGCTAATTAATGTTAGATAGTTTGTTGAAACATCTTAAAGAAGTGTAGCTTTACACCAGCAGTTGTTAGTTTTAATAGTCTGATGGAAGCATTTTATTCATAATATACTTACTTGCGTTTGACCACGTCAAGCCATCAATAAGATGTGGCATATTTAAATTGAAAACCTATTTTGATATTAAAGATCGTGACATAAGTTTTTTCTAAACGAACTCTTTCAACCATAGACGTATGTACATGCTTTCACCGTCCCGGACACTTCCGGTATCCAATCACAGTCACCTGACTGAACAAATTACCATCAGAAAGTAAGTGGCGTGAGTGAGCCCGAGACGCCTTTCTTTTTCCAAAGAAAGCAGACACTTTCGGAATGCGCGTGTTAATTTGTGGACCTAAACTCGCCGCGTGTGGCATGGTGCTGAGCACGTGGGGTGTCATAATGCTGGTGAGCGTGACTCTTTGCTGTCCTTTCTCTTTCTGTTGTCAGTCGTCGCGTCTTCATTTTCGGAAGGCCACAGTGAAGCTACAACACGAGAACACAGTCTTCCTTAACTCAGAAGACAAGACGTCACAGGCTGTTTCCTGTACAGCCTCCAGTCTGAATAACTTTCAAGTTGAGTTATAATAATCTATCTTAAACATTTAAAGCTAAACGTAAATTATTGCAGGTTGGTCGAAGTGGAGCAGGGAAAAATGCTCTTTAAAAATATGGAAACATTAAACATTTTCATTCTATTATGATTGTTGATTGTTTTGAATATATACCTCAGGAAAAGCCACAGAGGAGGAGATCCCTCTCCCCGGATGGACAGACGTGCAATAGATGTGGCATGTACAGAACAGAACAACAAAATCACAGTTTACAAGTTGCATTGACAGAATATCTGATACAAATTACATAACAAATGTGAAGTGTGGATCCAGATGACTGAGCAGGACGAGGCACACGAACTCCTCTCCACTGTGGTGACCTGGAAGAGGGCAGGCCACACTAGATGATTAACAGTAAAACAGAGAGATCAGAGTGAAGAGGCATCAAATTGAACAGAAACACAGATATAAAGAGATGGTGAAACAGAGGAGATCAATGATCCAGTGGAGCCCAGGGTGTGACGATCGAGATCCATCAGTATTTGAGGCAGCAGGAGCCAGGAGAGGTAGATGGAAAGGGAGGAGGAGGAAGATGAGGAGGGGGACGAAGCTATACAGAGTGAGAGAGTGCCACCGCTTGCGGTTTGTGGGAGCAGAAAACAAAAGTTAGAGAAATGCGATGTTAATCAGGATAAACAGATTGATTCTCATCGGCATTACTGTTAGCCTTAACACAATCCATCGACCCTGCCACGTTGACTGTGGGACCCATGTTTTAACGCAACTCTCCCTCATCTTCATCAGGCCGTACTGGGAATTTTCTTCACCACACATTCGGCGGTGCTAATGGAAGACGTGCCTCTGACATATAAAGACATCTACGAAGAGTAAGGCTTTTACCATCGCACTTCTCTCCAGATCTGCCTACACAGCTTTGTTGTTGAGTTCTACTGTATTTCACAGTGGCATCACTAAAGCTCTACTGTATATCACTTCTGTCCCAGTGTTAGGCTAGACCACCCACATCCATACCTGTACATAACAGAGATCTAGATATTTATCTCCTCATCTGACTCTTAAATAACACAAGAAGTATTTCACAAAATCTGGAACTACAGTAATTCTAATATTTGCTTTATTGTCCCTTGGCCATTTTCACCTCAATCAGGTGCTTTGATAGCCATCCACAATCTTCTTGCAGAATTTTTAACCACTCCTCTTGACAGAATCATTTAAATTCAACTCAATTTGTTGGCCTCCTGGCAGCAGCACAGTCCACATGTTCTCAATGGGGTTCAAGTCAGGACTTGGGACTAGAACCCGACCGATAAAGGATTTTTAAGGCCGATACGATACAAATATTTGGTGATTTAAAAATCCGATATTCCAATATACCGCCCGATATATATATAAATCCAGAAACGCGTAACAAAACATAAACAGATTTCCATACCTTTAGTTATTTGTAGTTATTTATGAGTCCTCACTGAAATAATATGATAATGCAGTTTAAAAGTAAACTTGTTTGTTTTATTGTCACAAGAGACCAGAGGAACATCAAAATAGATTATAGGGCCTGTGGCGTTCTAAACACGAGCGCTGCCAACAGGGACGTTGTAGAGTGTCCTCTGGTGGAAAACTATGCAAGGCCAACACTCATAACATGGTTGAAAGGTGTTTCGTCCGTTTTTATTTTATTGTTTAAATATTCATTTATCCGCTATTATAAATGCCGATACCAATAGTTTGATACCGATAATATCAGCCCGCTGAGATATCGATCGGGCTCTACTTGGGAGTGTGGTAGTATGTGTTTCACTCATTCCATCACAGAAAAATGAGAGCTGTAGAAATCACTGGAACTCAAGACCGCCATGATATACAACTTCTGACCACGACTGTATGGCAGCTATAACAGATTTAAGTGAATGTGTTGAACGTTATGTACTTTGTTGCTGACTGTATTGTTTTTATTTTTTTCCCTCAGTACAAACCCTCAGCGGATCTACGACCTGTACAACAGTGTGGGCTACAACTGTTTCATAGCAGCGGCTGTCTACGTCCTGTTTGGTGTCTTTGCTTGTTGCCAGATGAGGCTCAATAAGCAGAAGGTGATTTCATTTATTTGGATTTTTTGAGTTTATTGTTATTGACATTGTTTTTTTTTCTGAAAGGGCCAGATGTACCTGGAGTATAGTGATGTCAATGGTATCGAAATATCGATAGGTGTCGATACTGAATATTTTAAACAGTTTCAATACTCAAACCACCAGAAGAACCACTAACTAAAAAGGGGAGGGGTTTGCAGCATCTGACGAATCAGAAACATGGATAAGTCTTCTGACAGCAGAGCGGAATATGTAAGAAAAGAAGAGCAAGCATTAGATAAATTGACACAAAAGTAATCACAGACTCTGTGAATGTGTAAACTGATTATAGATATTGCTTATAATATCACTGCCCCATCATTGGGGCACAAGTAGATCTGACTAAAACTATGTTTGTGTATTCAATTAAATGAATGTATTACTTAGATGTATTATTACGTTGTCCATCTCTGTTGTAAGACAACGGTTCAAAAAAAAGCACAATAAACAGGCTTGCATCACTTGATGCCAACAGGGGAAAAAAATTAAATGAAGACAGGACAGGACACTCACAGGAGTACGCCTCTTACGATCCACTCACCAAGCTCCATGGGATCATCTATGAATGATGATGGCATTTTCTAGAGAATCTATGAGGAACAATTCCCATACTGGGCAAAGTTGAAGAAACCTAAGGGAGAGCAACAGACAATAGAGGAGGGATTCCTCTCTGACGCGTGTAGTAGTAGTAGTAGTAGTAGTAGTAGTAGTAGTAGTAGTAGTAGTAGTAGTAGTAGTAGTATCTAAGTGAAATGATGTACTGAAATAATACATGCCAATATAGTGATAACCTCAATTTAGCCAAAAATACATTTCATACCTTTCATTAAATTCTTTCAAATTTTCATCACATATCTTATGAGTCTTGATAAAAATGGACGTAAACTGTAATTTAAGTGGTTGGGAGGAGGGGGGATATAACCGTGAGTCGGTAATTCTAGTGTTTGTCTGCACCCCCCCTCCCTCACTGGAGTGATCTGCTGAGACTTTTTTCACGCAATGCTGTTGTTTGTCTAACCCTAACCCTAACATCAGACCGTGCATAAAGATTCACTAGCTTCCCTCACAGACTTAAGTGTTTAGTACCCCACACAGAATTACTGTGTTGGACAGAACAAACAGTTAAGAACAGAGCTTATATGAAAGTGTAATCGTGATTATTTTTAATCCATTCATAATCAGTTTAATGATTAGACAGATTCCGGATGGATCAAGATGTTTGGGACAGTCTTTTTATGTTCTCTCTGCATGGTGTTGTTCCGCAGGAACTGGTGCAGTAGTGCCGCCTGTTGGATTGAGGAGCTCCCAGCAGCACCCTGACGGCACGAGGCGGCGTTTGGACCTTCACCTGTTCTCTGATTACTGATCTGACGTTCTCAGGGTTGCACATTCTCAATGAGAAGCTATAGGGGTGAGACTGAAAGCTGTGTGAGAGCAAGTCATTGTTCTGCACCTTGATAATGATTATCATAGTTGTGTGTAGGATTTTAGGCAGATCTATTGGCAGACATGGATTTTCATAATCACTTTTTTAGTGGTCATGGAAAGCCTATACACTTGCAATAGGGGGGTGAAGGGATGGGTTATTCAGTTGAAGGCAATCTGCCATCTCAAAACTAAATGCAGCTCGGTCCTTCACACCGGACCTTTTAAAGGTTGTTAAGTGTATTGTCTTGACTTCCTCTTTCATACCTCCTGTACTGTACAAGGGAATGTATCTCAGATTATTGCCAGTATCCACCTGTGTTTGGAATAATAATCATTAGATCCAAGTTATTATATTTATTTTACCATGTTTCTGTCCGTAGAAGACCGCAGAGAAATCCTATTCTGAGTCTTGTCTTTCTTCTTATTATTCTAACGTCCACCAGATTGCGCTGACAATGATCAGTTATTTATTCCAGTGTGTCCATCAGAGTCACAAGCAGAGCATCTCACGCACCGCTCAGGTGCTGCTCTTGTGCAGCTCTGAAAACATCATTAGCGCATGACGGATAACATAACAGTATTTAAAAAGTACGTAGACAACTGAGTTAGAACATTGTTTATTGACATAGGCGTGGATTTTTCATTTCACAGTTCACTTACAGTTCAAACCTGCACAAGTACAGCCAATTCACAGTCTACTTTTCAGCTTAACACATCAAAACCTGTCACTGTGATTGTTTGAATTCATTAAGGACAGTTTAAAAACAGATGATCGCTACGGCAGAACCAGAGACATGGCCTTTCTCTCTTTGGCACATTCCTTAGCTGTATCTCATGGTCTTCATCAGTAGACGTCCTTGCTCAGTTCTAACAGGTGGTTGCATATAGCAGATGGTAACCACTGTATCTGGTGTCATAAGTGAATGTCCTCGTTGATCCTACTGTCTGTCCACTGACTATTGACCCCCTTCCCAGTTGAACACAAGCTATCACATTTTCGGACTGAATCAATTCTGTATCAACAGCGTTTTTCTATTATGCTTGCAATTCAGTAAAAGTGCTGTGGTAGACACCTGATACCTGGCTAACAGTAAAACCATTGGATAAACCATAAACATATATTGATTCCTATGCACACCTCTTTACACAACATGTTCAACCATATCGATTGGACACTGGCCATGGGGTCGATGTGGCTGTCGTACAACCAAACTGCTTTTGGAGGACGTTCCATGTACTGCCTGTTCAATAAAGACAAGTCATAACAATAAACATTGTTCACACAAATAAATGTTTCCCTTACTTGAACGTTATATGTATATTTTTTACAATATTGAATAGCATTAGACTTTTATTACATGATCAACAGAAAAAACATTTTAAATGCCAAAGTGAAAACAAATGTGAGCCATGTCCACATACCACACAGAATAAACCCTTCTTGGAGCAGACTGTTAGTCTCACTATATTGTGATGCTGTTTTCTATGCGGCTTGGCAGGAGGAAGAGGTACTGAAGCTCCAGTCCTTCATTCTGCTTCAGGATGTGGTCCTCGATCACTTTCAGCTCTCTCCTGAACTTGTCAATCAGCTCCTCGGCTGTCTCCTCGGTGAAGTGCTCCTCTGTGTATTTTCCCAAAGGTATCTAGGCAAAAGATTACAGAAATGGGTGCTGTTTAGCTCAGTTGGTAGAGAAGGTGTCCCATGTACAGGGGCTGCAGTGGACCTGGGTTCAAGTCCCAGCATGGGATGTTATGTGACCACTGTCAGATTCAGTCAGCAGCCCTGCATAGAAATTCTGGGATAACTGAAATGTTCATTAATAAAACCAACAGAATAAAATATGCATTATAGTTACTTTTTAACATTAATCACATGCTTAACAAGTTGCACCTAACACAAGTGTGATGTAGAAAACTTCAAGTCTCAAACACTGACAGTGGACACTTTTCAAGACAGTGGGAGTCATCTTGTGTGGAACACTTGAACTGGACACTTTCAGGACAGTGGGAGTCATCTTGTGTGGAACACTTGAACCTCACTCATCTTCATCTTCTACTGCTTATCCTGCACTGTGGGTGTTGGTGAGCTGGAGCCTATCCTATCTCAGCTGACTCTTGGTGAGAGGTGAGGTACACCTTGGACTACAAGCTGCAGCTGACACAGATGTGATGTGGAAAACTTCCAGGCACTGACAGTGGACCTTTCACCAGGGGGCATCCTGTGTGGGGTGCATCTCATCTGGCTCTGGGTAGGGGGGGGCTACACCCTGGATACCTGCATGTCTTTGGTGTGTGGGAGGAGGCTGGGGTACCTGGAGATAGCCCATGCATGCAGGCTCCAAGCAGAGGGCCCTGGCTGGGTTTGAACCTGGGGCCCTTGAGGTACACCTTGGACTACAAGCTGCAGCTGACACAGATGTGATGTGGAAAACTTCTAGGCACCAGGGGGCATCCTGTGTGGAGCACATCTCATCTGGCTCTGGGTGGGGTGGGATGGGGTGGGGGGGGGGCTACACCCTGGATGCCTGCATGTCTTTGGTGTGTGGGGGAAAAGGCTGGGGTACCTGGAGAGAGCCCATGCATGCAGGCTCCAAGCAGGGAGCCCTGGCTGGGTTTGAACCTGGGGCCCTCCTGCTGCTGGGCAACAGATCTAACCATTGCACCACCGTGCTGCCCGCACTTACACCCTTTAAATCCTTTTCATAGATTCTGGATTTTTTTAACTGCGGGAGAATAAGACTGTCATTTACAGTTAAATATTAGAAGTTGATGTTGCCAATTAACCAAACCTCCGTGTCTTTGTTATGTGGGAGGAACCTGGAGAGAACTGATGCATCCATGGGGAGAACATGCAAATTCCAAACAGAAGAACCCTGGCTGGATTTGAACCTTAAATTCTCCAACTGTGGGCAACAGTGCTAACCGCTGCACCACCATCCTGCCCACACTTGCACCTTTTAAATCCTTTTTCACAGATTCTGGATTTTTTCACTGAGGAAGAATAAAACTGCCATTTGCAGTTAAGTATTAGATGTTGCCAATTGTCTTTGGTATGTAGGAGGAACCCAGAGAGAACCGATGCATCCATGGGGAGAATATTCAAACTCCACACAGAAGGGCGCTGGCTGGATTTGAACCCAGAACCCCCTTACTGTGAGGTAACAGTGTTAACCATTACACCACCATGCTGCCTACACACATATCTTCCTCTTCATAGACTCTGGATTTTTTCACTGAGGAAGAATAAGGCTGCTATTTACAGTTAAATATTTGAATGTGATGTTGCAGTTGGCCTTAGGAGTGAAGCGTTGGGTTTATAGTGCCCACAATAGCACACACAACGGGATTTGTAAACATTGCATGCAAATACAGTGAATGGGTTAGTGCGCTGACATGCATGTATCGCTCTCGTTTGTGCGGCAGACCGTAGTCAGGATAAAGCTATTCCAACATAAGTAAAGTTATTACAACATAAACCTGAAAGTACTTTCTTAGTCCTGCACCTTAGTTGGTGGAGGTAGCAGATAGGGACTGGAAACCAGTCAAAGAAACAGGCTCGATCATTATTGTCCTGTTTGTGCACCCTCACGAATGCACAACAGGACAATAATGATTAAGATTCGTAAGTCAATTACAACAGTATTACAAAAAAAAACCTCTGGTGCCATGCTCTACTCCCAACACGAAGTTGAATTTTGAATTTACTAGGCAATTTTAATGCATTGTTTGATCATTTGCAGGCATTCTACTTGTACAAACTCCTCCCTGGAACTTTTCCAGGCTACATCACACATTTGGTCAGCAAAGACTAAAGTCTAAGCGTAACATGTCCATTGTGTTGTCTGGGCTTGATACACAGCGGCAATGGATGTGTTGAATGGGGTTCCTCAAAGTCCTGACAACATGCCAAATAGGAAGTGGAGATAACTCAACACTGTTTCATTTGATTCTATTTATGTATGCAAAAGTGTGATAAGGCTGTAAAAGCCTAGTGAAACTCATCCCGGAATTAGAGCCCTATCATACTGTTAAAATAGAAGTGACCAAGGTGCCGTTTAGCTCAGTTGGTAGAGCAGGCGCCCCATGTACAGAGGCTTTGTCCTTGCTGCAGCAGCCCTGGGTTCGAGTCCCGGCCTCAGGCTCATTGCTGTATGTCACTCCCCACTCACTATGTGAGTGTGTATGAGTAGTTATAGCTCCAGATGAACAGGTGGCACTGTGCATGGTAGCATCTGCCACCAGTATGTGTTAATTGGTGAATGCTGACATGTGTTGTAGTGGTTGGTTCTGTAAGACTAGAAAAGTGCTTTATAAATACATTTTCAATTGTTACAAGTTTTTACCGGCCCCAGGCCTTAAAATCAAGGCCGTGTCACAAGGTCGCCAGAGAGTCTGGACAGGACAAGGGTAAGTAGTACAGTTAGAGGTCAATCAGTTGGGCCCTCCTTTGGAAGTTTCTACAAGCCGGGCTTAGTTCTTTTCAACCCACCCTACCCTGCCCCAAACCTCCACCAGTGGTTTGGCAACAAGGAGACTTGCCCCTCCTGTAGTTCAAACAAAGCTTTACCACATCCCGTCAGGACGCAAGACTGCACTGACCCAAAGGTGCTACAGATGGCAGCGCGACTGGATCCAGAGGAAGCTGGCCAAGGCACTGGAAACTTGTGGACAGGAGACAAACACCGCAAACAGCTTGTCCAGTTAGTCAGACTTGGCTGTGGTTCCAAAAAAACACCTGCCCAGGGGCTCCACCCAGGCTCCTCACCCCCTTGTGGGAGTCAACCTTGCTGCACAGCTGCAGTTCGCCAGGAAAATAACATTGACACCTCTCATTTCATACTATATGAACCAGGCAGGGGTGGACTCACCGCATCTGGCTGTGCTCTCCCGAGATGCCACGTGATAGCCATCTGTACGCAGGACTGGCTGATATCAGGAAGGGTGGCCATGATCATCTCCATGGTGACGGCGTCTTTGTCTGTCGGCGGGGGGCGTCTCATGGTGCAGGGGGTGTTGGGGACCCAGGCACACCAGTCAAACTGGTAAAAGATCAACAGAGAGAGAATGCAGTAAAGCCCCTTTGAGTAGGACGTCTAGCTTTGGCGACTGGCAACTGTTCACCAGGGCGCCTCAGAGCTAACAGCATCGTCGACAAAGAACCACAAACATCACAGTGTGTGCGTGTCTGAGTGTCCAGCACCTGTCCGTTGTTAGTCGCAGCATGCTGGGACGTGCTGGAGAAGATGGCCACTGACAGCAGGGTGGAGAGTTCCTCTCTGGTGCTGAGCTTGCTGGGCAGACCTGAACATACAGTACATCCACCATCAGGTATTGGAATGGATTTAACTTTACTGTCATTACACAGAGTAGTAGAGACGCAGTATAGACGAGGTAGGCACCACCCTCAGCACAAGGGATCTCACCATTTACACTGCAAATGATCAAATAAGTGTCGAAAGTAATTTTCTGGCAATAAATGTACTGAATTATATACATATTTACATGTAAATAGATACTGTAGACGGTAGACCACTGATGATCTGACTCAATATTCAGCATAGGGGTGTTGCTGATAACCGGTATTGACAACAACTGTGAGTAACAGCGATCTGTTGGCGAGCTTGTGTGTAGCATGGATCTGGTGTGTGGCTGCCATTCACTCATTTACTACTGCTGTGAAAAATCACATGGAAACGACAAGCATGTATGCTTACATAGACTCTTTCTCCACCTCCCTGAACTCCTATCACACATTTTATTAATTTAGTTAAGATGAATTTGACTGAGAGACCAGAAAATGGAAATAGTCAAGTAGAGTACATAAGTAAATGCACTTAGTTTGCATTCCGTCACTTCTTATTGCTCATAATCTCACAAATCTGATTTTCCTTTGAATCCCAAAAGCCATCCTTTTCTCCAGCGGGACCTTTGACTTTCCCTACATGACATTCACCGCCACTAGATTTTAGATATAGAGCAGATGGATAATTAGGGCACCAGCATCTCAGAGCAAAACGGACGAGCCCATCATTTACTTCATGACTTACTTTCAGATTCTGTTGCTGCATGGCCTGTTATATCTCGCCTCAAGTGTTTTCAGGAACATATTTCGGTGTAGCCTCTAAATAATTTATACAACATATTTGTGTTTGTGTTGTGTTTATGTTAATTTAGTATTAACTAATCACTAACAAAGGTTTATTAATGTTTTGTTCATGATTCGTTCATCATTAACTAATGTCTTATAAAGGACTTACTAATGATCGTTATTGTAAAGTGTTACCAATAATTACAAGTGTAACAAAAGCATGCTTAACAAATAACACTAATACGATGGCATACTGTACACTGAACATTGTATATACATATTTAGATGTCACGTTTTCTAACAGTTATTGAGTATTTGGTAACAGAGCCACAACTAAATATTTGCTAAATTTCTTACGTAACAGAGCCACAAAGTTGTCTGAATTTTTGACTGTCATATAAATGCTTACGGCCTTTGTTAAAAACAAACACACAAACAAAGCAGAAATCTTTGAACCTGGATGTTTAGATGTAAGAAAAAATTATTTCAATGAACAGACCAAAGTTGGGGAGCTCTGTGAAGCCTTCTTCTGATATGTCTCTGAACCAGGCTTGGAGCTCCAGGTCCTCCTGCATGTCACGGTCGGACTGGTAGTACAGGTTCACCGTACCCGAGACAAAACTGAAGGCAGAGGTAGAGTTAGAAAGATGAACCTCAGCGGTATCCTCTTATTACAGAATTCATTCCCTTAAATCAACAACATTAAGCCAACTCATGTGCAGGACTTGAACACCTCAGACTTATGACGGTCACGCTTGAATAGAATAAGACACTGTTGCTGACGGGATAATCACTAATGGGCAGACCGTTGATTGGTTGGCTTTGTTGGTTGCTTCCTCCACGCTTCACTCCGACTGTTAACTCGCACAGTAGCTCTGCTAACAGGCCCGAAGCCAGGATTTTTAGAAGGCGCTCCTTGCATGGCCTGCGTTCTTGAGCACGTTTGGAATGCTCTGGATTGACGCATGAGACAGTATGTTCAACTTCCTGCCAATATCTGAACGACTTCACACAGCCACCGGAGAGGAGCGAACCAGAATTCCACAGATGCTGTCAGCAACCTGAACCAACTCTACGCGTCGTGCCGCATGAAGCAGATGGCGGTCCTACCAGATACTGAACATATTTAAAAGAGGAAGTGGATAAAACTATGCAGCATGACAACGCCATCGGCATGAATGGTTTTGTCCCCTTTCCACGTGTTTAGCCGCATTTCACTCTTAACTGCATCACAGTACTGAAGATAAAGATGCTCTGACTTCACTGTTAAAACCTCTCAGATCCATCAGATTGGTGTTTTTCAGAACAGACCAGACCCAGCAGTAGAGTCAAGTCAGCTGTGCATGATGTGTGTTTCATATACCCGTAAATGGCCTCCCACAGCATCAGGCTGTGTTCCCTGTAGAAATACTTTGGCAGCTGGGAAACTCCTCTGTCGGTGAAGTCATTGTGCGGCTGGAGGGAGCGGTAAGTCAGCACCTTGTACTCCCTCTGAGCCAGAATCAGCAGGCCGTCACCGCCCGTGGACACAACCTACACACAAACATGGCCGTCATGAGCACCATCAATCAATCGCTGGCAAATGATTTAACAGTTTTTCATTTCTTTTATACAGGACATCAAAAGCTAATGATAATCACACAATAATGTGGCCGAATAATAACATTTTGTGCAATCTTTTGATCAACAATCATCAGTCATGTGGATATAGTGACTAAGTATTAGAACGACAGTCATCAATCACGACATCACTCCGCTGTAATGGACCAAGAAAAGACAACACTAATGCCATATCACAGCCAGTTCTCACTCCCAACACTTCAATTACAGCAGCCTGGTCAGTGCCCCGCCCCCTACCCTTCTGATTTTGACGCCATAGTTACATGGCATGGTTAAACATCACTTCTCGTAACGCGCCTGCAGTGCAAGCAGCACAAAGACCAAGTCCGAGTTGGGGAGTGGTCGGCAGGTTGAATGTGTCACACAGCGGACATTCCTTTCTGTCTGTGTCCAGTTTGTGAGTGTCACAAACGTTACGTGACGTGAGTCACAAGACTGAACGTAGTTATTTTAACCCAAAGTATGATCTTTTCCTAAACACTAACCAAGTTTTGGTGCCTAAACCTAACCAAACCATGACCAATGTTATACCAGTCTAAAAGTCATAATATGTCATAATATATGAATTGTTGAAGTCTGACTGAACATTCCATATTACGTGTTATTGCTTACTTAAACACCAAGCCTTTAGAAGGGAAGGTAGAGTGCCACAGTTTGAGGCTTAAGGCCACTGACTAAGCTGCCCTATTTTATGCGTTGGGAGTGAGAAAGTGTTACATTTCATGATACAACTACTGTTTATCTAGAATCTAAGACAACATATCATCTTATATCAAGATAATGATTTAATATCAGTATATTGCCCAGCCATAATGGTCTCTGGCAAAATAAATCAAGCCTACATCAAACAAGTTAAAACATTTGAAATGTACTGTTTCCGAGTGACACACCCGTTTGAAGATGCCGTTAGCAGAGATGAGCTGAGTGCGACCCCTGCAGTTGATCTCCAGAGTGTAGCGCAGATGAGGAGCCAGGAGCTGCAGCAGGAAGACAAAGACAGCTGTTCACGGCGCAAGGGTACAGAATGGTGTTGTGATGGACCGTACAGTAGTTATTCCAACCAGAAGTATCATCTTTTCCTTAACCTAGCCAAGTGTTATTGTGCCTAAACCTAACAACATCAGTAACAGTCCAAATGCCATAATATGTCATAATATGCAAACTGTTTTCAACAAACTTTATTTTGAAAGTCTAACTGAATGTTGTGTATTTATTGCAAAACTGGCCACGCAGTGCTTTCCAGTGCTGCACACCTTTGACCAAAACAGACTTCCCCGTTCAACAACAATGCAAATGCTCAGTGGCTGCACCTGATTGGATGAAGGCCACTCGCACGCTGTGTGCACCTGGGTTTCCCACTTAACCAACATGGCAGCTCGTTTGGGAACTGTCTTTTATATTACAAACACAGCTCAACGGAATGTTTCTGAAGACCTCTTAGGCAAGAAATAAGCCATGCGCATCTTTTTAACTTGTTAGTTTTTGTCAGAGGTGTCATGACCACCTGATTTGCAAAAAGTGGCCAGAATTCGACTTTATGCAAATGAGGAGCGGGCAACACAATGCTGTCTCTTGAAGAGCACCGCGTTGCCACTAGAATGGATTGTATGGCTTCCTACATAGACAATGAAAAGGATGGCGTGAAGACAACAGATCTTGCTGACAATGTGTTGCATGCTTTCATATTGACCATTCACTTTAAACTTACAACAACTCCACTCTCCACAGAACTGAATAAAAATCTTCTAACTGAAAGGCTATAATTCTAAATAATATGACTTGTGTGGACGTTCACCTTATATATAGGGTGCACAGCTGGCAGCTGTCTCAGAGTAGCTACACAAAACACTTCTACGATCAGGTGAGTCCTGAGCAGGTGAGACAGCACTTGGAACACCTGGAACTCAGAGTGACGCACCCACGTCTTCGCCAACAGCCAGGCCAGGGGTGGGTCCTTGGGCAGGAATATGGGTGTGTCCAGGGATGGAGTCTGCCCGAGCTGAGGACGAGTAGGGGAAACGATTACAGTCAGTCCTGTTCCACTACATAAAGGAAACTTGAACTTCAGAACCTCCCAGACCAAATGAAGTTCAGCTATGAGTCACCAAAACAGCTTTACATTCAGTACTCTCCAATCTTTTTAAAAAATAATGCATTCTCTTCAGTATTCTCAATTTTTTTGTCTATATTTAATATTCACGTCATGGTTTTGGTTTTCAGTTCAAATGTTTCCTCTTTAATTTGTAGAATTTTGTTGAATTCATCCTTATGCGTCCTGTGCCGTTCCACTTCCTGTCTTTGTCCTTTTCCCGCCCTTTGTCTGTGTTCACCTGTCTTTCATTCGTTCATCAGCCCTTGTGTATTTAAGTGTGTCCTCCTCCCCTCTCTCTTTTGTAAGTTCCTCTGTTTTCATCCCGCATCAATGACATCGGTGAGGTGAGATGTGAGACAGCACAGATTCCAAAGATACTAAAAGACAACACCCACCCAGCCACAGTCTGTTCACCCTGCTGCCAACTGACAACAGATACAGAAGTATCTGCTTCAATACCACCAGACCACGGAGCAGCTTTTTTCCTTTGGCCATGAGACTCCTCAATTTATCATCAACACTCCATTTTATAAAATAGATGTAGCACAAAGCATGTCATTTCATTTTTTTTTTTAAACCCATGTGTTCTAAAAAATGAAAATACACTTCCCTTGTAACCTTGTAACCCTGTAGTTTCATTCAATACTGTTTTCAGTATCCTCAGGATGCATCAGTGATAGGTTGACTTCTTTCAGTATTTCAGTACAGGTCTATGGGCATGATGGGTGTAAGTATACCTGTATAGCAATGGGGATGAGTCCATCATCTGGGTGTTGGTACAGGAGACAGAGTGGAGCAGCAATGTGCTGAAGTTTTCCCTTTATGGTGTTAGCGGGAATCCCATCCATGATGGCGTAGTCTAACAAGTAGATGTTCCCTGCCTGGACAGAAGAGAAGCAGAAGGTCAATTTGTCGTATTAAGACCTAAACTGTACAGACAGATGTAGAGCAATCATCCACCTTGAGTTCTTTGTCCAGGTCGGTCCTTGGAGCCATGGAGCTCTGCACCATGTTCGGGGTGACAGGAAAGTTCTCCGGCAGCTTCTTGCACCTCTGGATCATCCTCGGGTTAGAGCCGTTCATACACTGGTAGCCGAAGAACCAGTCTTCCTTCCAATGCTCCATACAGTACTCTGATACAAACACACACAGACTGGGTGACTACTTGACTCCGGAGGCTTCTGTTGAGGGTTGCAGATTTGCAGTACTGATCAAGGCAGCAGACAGGTCTCAGTTAGTGACAAGCAACAGTGGTTATCTTTAAAACATATTTTATTTCAGTCTTTCTTTTAACCTCAGTATGTATGATTATTACTCCATTACTTCTGTTCTTTTCCCTGTCAGCTCTCGATAATAAGAACTGAGCATTCCATGGAGTAATAATCATACATTTTCATCCTTGAGCTGCGGAAATCTACTGCACTCTGTAATCGACTCGTCAGGGCTTCCCCACAACGAGCAGGCTGCTGGAGGAGAGCGGTGTGTTGTGCTGTCTTTTCAATAGAAATCCAGCAAAGCTAGCAGATGTTTGAGGCTTTGTATTGTGTGCTGGGACTGTACATGTACTGTTGCTGAAGTTTGATGCTGTTCTGAGCATTATTTGTGGCTATGAGCGGCTTTTTGATGGAGGTTTCTTGGTGGAGACATAAGCTGCAGTGTATTGTTTTCGTGCTGCCTTTTCTGAGGTTGCTAAAACTAGCTAAGCTAGCGGTCTGCAAACTTGATCTCTCGAGGCGGAGTCTTACTCAGTGTCAAGGTGTGTTAGATCATGGATTAAATTTACACCGGAATATCCCTTTAAGCAAAGACGAAGGTGATGAACACCTGTGGCTATGGCAGAGTCACACAGGAATGAATGCCATGTATCATTTTGCATTTCTTTTCATTTTTCCGTTGCTGTCTCGTTAGGTTTCGGAACAAGTTACAGTAGAACCTTTCAAAACCTTTAGAGGGTTTTAAAAGGAACATTTCTTCCATGTGCTTTAGGGTTAGGGTTAGGGTTAGGGTTAGCTATGACATTACAAAACTTGGAGCAATATTAATTATGATGTCCCAGGAACAACACCAACTAAGCGATATCACATACATGTGTATTTTTACCCACCAGCGATGGGACTTCGTAGCTTCCAGAAGATCCGTTTAAAATCGTCCAGGTCATTCCAGGACTTTCCAAACCTGATGGCCAGTTTCTTCAGAGACAATTCCAGCAAGCTAATGAGAAGGAAGGATGCATACGTACTTGATGTTCGTCATAATGTAGTTGGGATACAGGTATGATACAATACATTGTAGGAACTAAACTTTCATGTGGGGGGAAAAAAAGTTCACCCATTCCTTTTAGTATTAAGACTTGTGTTGGTTATCAAGAAGCAATTTTTAATTGACTATTTGTTATTTGTGAATGTGTGTGCACCACCTACGCATAGTGTAAGGAATGTTCGAAGTCGCTCCTCTTCTCATTGTCAAAGCGGACGTCTTGGGGTAAATCTGCTTCTGATTTGGCGTCAATACATCTGGGAATCCCTGGAGCCCACGTTACCCATCTGTAAGACATTAACACACAGTATGATACAAGTTAGGGGTGAAGGGTTCGCAAAAGTCACGAAGTTCGCATATCATTTTTGAGTCACAGGGGTGTAGCTGCTCAAATTAGCAAGTGGAGGGGTGTGACGAAGGGAAAGCAGCAGATAATGCCGAAGTTGCGATAAACATCACAGTCGTATGATGATGAGCGAGCCCAGTTTCTCAGTTACAACCAGTGTGTTGGCTGACAAAGGAGAAGTAGAAAAGCCCTGAGGTGACTACCGGGTGTCCAACTACCAACGCAACAACACCTCACCTCCAGCAGCAGTGAATGACTTCTTTGTCTCAACTCTGACACTGAAAATCCCTGAAAGTAGGGCTCAGAGATGGACTAAATCATGACAAGACTATATCCATGACTTTGGAGAGTGAATGAGTTCAGTTTGTTTGTGTGCGGTCGACACATTTCTGTATGTTGATATCATTTTATTTTGATCACAGCCTGATGCCTTGATTCTCCTAGGCATGAGATTGAGCCTTGTATAAATATAAATCGAGCAGCTCTAGACTAAACCCTTTAATTAATTTATTTACAGAGATCCAATGTTTGCCCCGTGAGCTAAACTTAGCAACAGTGGCAAGAAAAACGGCTTTTAACAGGCAGAAACCTTGAGCAGAACCTGACTCAGTGGTTGAACTGGCAATCTGCCTCGACCAGTTTGGTAAGTTCCTGTGTATTTTCTTGTTAGGAAAGGGATTTTTGCTGATGTGGTGGCATGTAAATGGGCCAATACATTGTATTGTTAACTGGCAATTATGTGACAATGGATGTCAGGTGATGTTGTGGAGCAGCTCGAGAGTAATGGAATGAAAAGTGTGACAAATTACTTTCGACTGGAAGTAATAAAGTAAAATAATGTTGCTTGTTTTAAGTTACCTAAAAAGTAAGTAATGTTTTACACATTACTCCCTTTGAGTAACGACCCAAACACCTGATACACTGCTGCCCAAAGTCATAGTCTAGGGGATTTCTCTTCCTGGAGCGAAGGCTTTTAAATTAGTCACTCTTCCCTGTATGCAGATTTCTTTCAGCGAGGTTACACCTGTGTTTGTGTTCACATAGCCTGCATGGCAGCTACACTGCTGCTGCAGCACGGTTCCTGCCTGCCATATCGTTTACATGGAGTTTGCCTTTGATAATTATCAATAAATATGATGACGTGATTTTCCCTTTATCCCCTTTGAATGAGCGAGAGCAGCACGAGGGGGGAAATAGAGGGGAGTGAGGGAAATAAGCTGCCCCTCACCAGTTGGGTGTGTTCTATACATGTCTGTGACATATTCTACACATACAGTACAGACGTTCAAAACAATAAAACTGAAGTGAAACACTGTTATGATATCGGTATGACTGTCTGCAGGTTGTTTTCAGGTCTATTTTTGACCAGAACTGCGTGCATCGCAGTATAAAATAGGCAACTGAGCAATGTTTAAACCATTGCTTGAACAGAGATGGATGGAGAAGTATGAACAAGTCGGCAACCTGACTTCAACAGTAAAGGGGAGGAAATTGGCATGTCCACCCGGGTGTGTAAATGTCGATTGTACCCATTCAGGTATAAGACAAAAGACAGATGTTATGGGGTGTTGGTGGGTCTTTTTCCAGTGCAAAAGGGGATTAGCACTGATAGAAATCTTGAACGCAACCGCTCAGGTTCGTGAAGCTGCATCTTTGTGTCGTTGTGTGTGTTGGACCTGTAAGTCTTCTGTCTCTCCTGCAGCTCCGCCTTCCTGTGTGCCAGCAGCTGAGGTGAGGAGTCTTCTTTCAGTGTCTTCGCTGCAGATGCAAGTAGAGGAGAGAGACAGGAAAGTGGAATTTTAGTTGAGATTCGGATGCTACTGGCCATGTGCCAGCGCAAAAGAAGAACCCAATGCTGGAGCTTTGCTATCACAAATGCAAACTGTTTTCCATTTATGCAGCTGCTGAGTCGGCTGCCTTGCTGACACAGCCGTACCTTTACAGCTTACCATAAGGAACTAATTCTGAATGGAATCTTTCCTACCTGTTCCCTCTCTTATCTCCACCTTGATGTCTCCGATCAGCCAGCGGTAACAAGGGAAAGTCAGCACTTTGTCTTCACCTGGAAGTTCCACTGTCACATAGCGACAGAACCAGTTATCTTCCACCCAGTACCTCTGTTTCTCCAGTCTGACCAGCAGCAGGGGGCCTAATGGCGAAGGGCTCGTAACCTTGTACTGATCTACCTGACAGAGATGAAGGGATGGAGAAAAATGAAGTGAAAAAATCATTGAAACCCAAGAAACCCTCATATTTAATCTCAAACAAGGCAAAACTGAGCAGCTCGACCTGTCTCCTTCCATTTTCCTCTTCCAGAATTTGTACCTGTGCCCTTCTGAACTCATTCTGTCCTACATAAACCAGAGACTAGCCAACCGTGCTTCTCGAGCTGAGGTGAACTTGACCACCAAATCCGGCAGCAGGGATGGTAAAGCTGAATGCTAATCAAGACATATTCCAACCCCGAGTCCCAACCCTTCAAAAGCCTTTTTTTGTGCTGGATCAAAGACTGTGTCATTATGTAGTTTGAACCCCAGTTTAAACCACCATCACACACACACTTACTGCTCCTCGACAGAAGTCCAGTCCAGGGTTGTCCAGAAGGGTGCGTTCACTTTCTCCTTTCTCGCCCACCAGGGTCACAAAAATGTAGTTGTTGGTGCCTGAATACTCCGACGTCCCAGTGGCTATTGTTACAGTGTAGACGTCCATCTAAGGATAAGAGCACATACACACAGCATGCTTGTAACCAAGGGTTCAGTGGACAACATTTGGGTATTTTAAGGCAACGACAGATGCTCGTGGACTGCAGCTGTCAATAGGTAAAATTTGTTGCATATCAGTTAAGTTGATTAGCACTGAAACCCTCAATTTTTTTATTGGGACAGCAGTTCATATAAGTTTAGAGATAACACCTTTATTAGACTTGCTTTCGTAGGCATCAGTAAATATTTCAAACATTGTTATTCCTCTTGCAGTCCAGGATTTAAATCTATAGTCCATTTTTTTAGCCGAGCTTTGAGGAGTGGATTCTTTGCATCATTTATGAATCCCGCCAAGTTTTTGTGGGGTAGCACTGCATAAATTGGACAAATAAATGTATAGATTATTTTAATCAATTCAGAAAAATGTTTTGAGGCGACTTCTACAGGAAGGGTTTGTGATATATGTGATAGAAAGTGGAAGCCTCTCTATTAGAGATTTATAAATGAATAAAAAACAATGCTCGTCCCATCTCACAGCAAAAAATGGCCAGCCTACCTTTTGGTTATGGTGGGTGTTAAAGGGATCACAAGTTATACATCGTAGGGCGGAAAGAGGTATGCAGCAGTGAGTGATTTCAATGTAGAGGCATCAGTTTTTCCATATTTAACATCCCTATATTCAAGAACAGATACAATGTTGATTATACAATTCTTTTTCTATGGTGAATAGGGAAGCAATTCGTATTACTGTGCAGAAAACCAAATATTGGTCTCAGTTTGGCAATTAGTGTCTTAGTGTAATGCTTGAAGCTAAGGTTATCAGCTAGCCAGATACCACGATATTTATATCATACTCTCTCTGCATGTACCATTTGCAGAATGAGTGTGAAGAGATTCATTCTGAGTAGATTTGGTGAAAAGCATCCATTTGGTTTTGTCTGAACTTAGTACAGATTTCCGGTTGTGCAGTTCTCCAATCAAAATTGGAGACATTTAATGGTTGATTGTACAGAAGTTGTATTATAATATAAAACTGTGTTATCTGCGTAAAGATGAAATTTGCAGGATTCAGATGTGGGAATGATATCATTTATCCAAATTGTAAACAGAATTGGACCTAACAGTGAACCTTGAGGAACACCTTTTCTTATAGTTAAATATCAGCGTAAACGTCATGTATTCTTACATGCTGTTATATATTAGTGGGGGAGTTTTCAAACCATTGATAACTGACAGAATCACAGCCAATACAGGAAAGTTTTCTGAAAAGTAACAAATGGTAAACAGTGTGGAATGCTTTTGAAAAAGCCTGTAAACAGTGCAGCACTATCTAGGGCTCGTGCAACGTCATTTAAAACCAGGGATTTGAATAAATGATACTGTGGTTTGGCCGTAAGCCAGGCTGATAGAGGATGAGTAAGGAAAATAAAGAGAGAAAAGACCTGACCTAATTATCTTACTAGAGATTCTAAAATCTTAGCCAAGCAACACAATTTAGAAACAGGATGACAATCCGTTTTGTTGCCATCTTTATGCAAGGGAAGGACATATGCTGTTTTCCTTTGCAGTGCCACTCCTTCAAGTGAAGACAGTCAAGTTCAAAATATGAAATATGCATTCTGCAGTAAGTGGCACTGGGAGTTTAAAAAGAGCATCCTAATTATCAGCACCAGCTGTTTGTTTTTTTGTATCAGTTGTGAGAAAGGCTTCAGTAACTTCCCTAAAACTAAAAGGTAACAAACAGAACCGTGATGGAGAAATACTTTCCTACTTTCCTTTAGCTCAGCTTATGGTTAGAGATTTGAGACAAACTGAAAAGCAGACATGGAGACAGGACTTATCACTCAGTATTGACCATTCTCAATAAGTTGTCATACCTGAGCTTAACCGACTCCCATCTAGCACAGGGTTTGCCAGTTCAGTATGCATGAGTTCACATGGTTTAGATGTTTTTTGAAACAAGCAAACAAACAACCAAACCACAAAAACCACAAAAAAATGTTTAGTTCAGATGATACGACTCTTTAGTAAGAAACACCTTTCATGAACTTATTGTTTTTACTGTTCAAGCTATTGCGTGAGCCATTACATTGTGCAGCATGTCATAAGAGTCAAACTCTTCTTCCAAAGATTAATAGTTGTAGCTGTCACACATTCCGTGGGGGCACTGACGTGCTGATGTGGATGTTAGTTCCTGTTGGTGTTTTGAATATTATTTCAAGAGTAACCAAATGTGTGAAACCACAGTGATGCAAATGAGATTATGAAACAGCAGATAAGTGTAATGAACAGGATGTGACTAAGAGCTGCATTTCACAGCATAAGACATGACTTGCCTTAATGTCATTTCCACATGTTTACAATACTGCAGCACTTAAAGCAACTTTTGTCACGACCTATCTTACAGGTTGTAGGTATATGGTGGGGTTGAATATTAAACACAAAGTTAAATGTTTTTAATTCAAGCTTAGATGGATAAATTTACTATATGTTGTTATCTTTATATTCAATGAAAGGATACAGTTCACTTTGATATTTGTATAAGAATTGTTAAATGTTAAATTGATTGCATATAGTGCTTTACTAGGCTACAGACTGCTCAGAGTGCTTTACAACATGTCACGTTGATGGTTGACATTGCCATGCATGGTTCATACCTGCTCATCAGGAGCGATAGAGCGCTTCTATCCAGTGGCCCCAGAATATTTCTGTGCTCACTATTTAGAAAAAACACTCACGCACCATTGGAACAGCCATCAGGAGCAATTTGGGGTTCAGTACCTTGCCCAAGGACCTTTGACTTGCAGACTGGAGAAGCAGGGTGATTGATCCACCACGACCGCCCTAAGCCCAACAAACTATATTGATGTGAATTTGTTGGTGAACGTCATCACAGTCCAAAGTGCATGGATAAATCGACCAAATTAATCAACATTTGAGGAACCCTTCAATCAAGATGAGTTTATGGGTTTAGGACTTCTGATATGGGCTTCTGACCTTCAGATTAAAAGGAGTGTTTAGATAGTATCAATATAATGTAATTTCACCTATCCCCAGTAAGTGGAAGTACAAATTATTCAACGGTGTCACAAAATAGGAATACTACAACATGTCTCCCCTCCTGTATGCTGCTGATTATAAAAAAAATGAGCCAAGTAGATTAGCTATATCAATTCCACATTATTCAGGTATATTTTGAGAAAGAAACTGTTTTCATTTGGTAATTTAGAATGGCCTTTCATTGTGACTTCCCCATGGCACACCTGAGTGATGTCTTAGACCTTTTGAGCGATGTCTTGCTCATTCAAAAAAATTGGAGCAAAAACAATAGTGTGTTTATTTTAGTGTCCAAACCTAAATGAAATGGGTTGTGATCATTTGCAAAACCGTATTATTGACGTACACCGATCAGCCACAGCATTAAAACCACTGACAGGTGATGTGAATAACATTGATAATCTTATCACAATGCGATGTTCTGCTGGGAAACCTTGAGCGCTGGCATTCATGTGAATGCCACTTGACACACACCACCCATCCAAACACTGTTGTGGACCAAGTACACCCCCTCATCACAGCAACACTACCCGATGGCAGTGGCCCCCCAGCAGGACGATGTGCCCTGACACACCACAAACACTGCTCAGGATCAGCTCGAGGAACACAATAAAGGGCCCAAGGTGTTGACTGGGCCTCCAAATTCCCCAGATCCCAATCTGATCGAGCGTCTGTAAGACGTGCTGGAGCAGGTCTGATCCATGGAGGCCCCACCCCCCAACATACAGGACCCAGAGGATCCACTATAAAACGCCCTGGTGCCAGACACCACAGGACACCCTCAGAGGTCTGAAGTCCATGTCTTGACAGGTCAGAGCTGTGTTGGCTGCACAAGGGGAACCCTCACAATATGGGGTTGCCGAACGCTCCAAAAAACTGTTTGGAACATTCCACAGATAAAACATGTTTATAGTAGCATGACTGAGTATGACAGAGGCACCCTCGAAAGGCTCAGTGGTTTACAAACAAGGACGGGCTGAGGTTCACCACTTGGTGGGGAGAACTGCTGACCCTGAGTCCTGTACGATGCATCTGCATCTGCATCTGTCACGTTTGTCTACATTTACTGACAAACACGATTTTTCTCTCAGTCGATTAAACACAGTGTACAGTGCGTAAAGGCAGTGACTAAGCCCCGGGAAAATCTTTATTCACTTAATTTTCACAATAATGTAAACTTCCAGGCTGCTTATAACACGAGCACATTGATGTGGGATCTATTAAAAACCCAAAAGTGTCACGCTCGTTTTTGAAAAAGTTGACTTGAGCAGAAAAAAATAAGTAATCGCCACGGCAATGGAGAGAAGAGTGACATTTCGGACTCAATAACTCAAAAAGCTATCTACGTCTACGATCAAGGAGAAGTTGAAGTACTTTACGGAAAGTGCCTTGAAAATCATTCCAAACGAAGAGATGAAGCAGAAACATGCACTTCCAATGGTGGCAACTGAGGCTACTAGACAATCTCAGTAAACGACAAGGCAAGTTAACTGCTGCGGAAAAGAACACTGAGCAGCTCAACGCAAAACCGATCGACATGGATGGACGCGGATGCAGGATTACTATTTGAATTCACGGATTAGGTGATCAAGCTCCATGACCGTACCGACAAGGCCAAAGTTTTGGCCAGAGGCGAAGGATTGATTATTTCCTGACTTCTAGGGCAAAATTGGATCGGAACAGAGAATTGTGCAACTGCCTCGAGCACATTAAAGGACCATTCACCTATATTTATTACAATCTCCCCTCCATACAGAGACCCCCCGCAAAGAGGGGGGAAAGTTTGCAGAAGCTATGATATTTAAGGTTTACACATGGACAAAAATACTCAAGCCCAGTAATCTCTTAACCTGATAGCGTGGAAGGATATACAACATTTTAGTTGCTTTATCAGGTGATAAGATAAACAATCTTCTCCAGGCGACTACCTCGTGAATCTGATTGAGAGAATGCCAGAAGTGTGCAAATCCTATTCTTTTTTCATTTACTACATAATTCCATATGTGTTCCTTCACAGTGTGGATGTCTTCAGTACGGATCTACAATGTAGATGTAAATAATACAAATAAAGAAAAAACCTTCTGAATGAGAAGGTGTGTCCAAACTTTTGACTCGTAGTATAAATCAACTTCAGCACAGTTAAATGCATTTATCTTAACATCACTCACTCTCTCTCTCACACACACACACACAAACTAACAAGTCTGTGTAGTGTATTCAGATGTCTACAAGATGTGTTGTTTTCCACCTTTTGAACAGTGAAACCTGCGTGTTTCTATCCAGCAGTGACGACAAAAGACTGTGCTGAGATCGCACAGATCCACCGAGCAGATTCCAACACTGTGGAATTTCAGAGTCCGGTGTCTCTGCACACTCTGTTCAGTAGTCAGGAAAAACTGCGTCGGTCTAGTAACGCAGTTGATCAACTGCATTGCAACCGTGCTTATCTGCACCTTAACAGTATGATGAGAAGCTTTACACAGCTGACAAGAAAGCAGGTGACTGGAATATTAGGATTTCATAAAACATTGAGAGTAAAGTTCAAGTTTTTTTTAAGAAAAACATGAACTATTGTGAGTTTAACAGCATATCTGAAAGTGTGGAAACACACTTGAATACCGGAACTCATTTAACCTGTTGACGCGGCACGTTAGAGCTTATCCAAAGTCAGCTAAGACACAACAAAAATGCCTCTTACTTTAGTCCAGAAGTGCAGCTCAGGATCAGCTTCCTCTTCTTTTTTTTCCTGAGTATTTCCCCCAGCTGTGTTTGTCTTCTGTCGCTTCCCCTTTACTTTTTCCTCTCCTCCCCTCTCTGTGCCGTGTTTCAAAAGTCCTAACAGGTGAGGTCGACGGCTACCGGGGTCAGAATGGCATTTCAAAAGGCAAAAAAAAAAAACCTTCCTCTTTTTCTCTGCTGGCTGTTTCTTTAACGGTCTCTGTGTCACAACAGAGCTCTACTGACTCTCTCCCTCCCACTCACTCAATCCTCAATCATGCCTTTGTGCAGTGTAACCTGTAGAGAGAGAGAGAGGGGGAGAGAGAGAGGGGGAGAGAGGGAGAATGGGAAATTGGGTCAATATCTGGGCTGAGCAGCAAGCCAGCAAAACAATCAAAGGCCTGATGCCATACCACACTGTGACACCACATACACCAGAGAGATTAAAAACATGATCTTCGTTCAAAGACACGCTCGCTTTAGAGCACCTAAAAATACCTCAACTCACTGTGTGCTGCAGCGGTGCGATGCAAATGACCCCACCTTTGTTGTATGTTTTGTTGAGCTGCGTACTGACACTGTCACGAAAGGTTCCGAGAGGGTTTTCCAAGTAACAGTGCCTTTTCATCTGGTCGCCTGGCACTAGAACTTCTGGGAGAGATTGAGAGAGCGAGGAAGGAAGCCAGGGGAAACCTGAAAAAACATTACTATGCCCGTGAACCGAGCACTCACCGGAGACTCCGGCTCTCACGCTTTGTTAAATTGTTCCAAGCTGCTTCATGTTTGGCCTCATCATGTTAAATGCCGAGCTGAAATCAACAAACAGCGTTCTGATCTTTTCCTCCCACTTTGCGTCAGCAGTTTTGGCTTGTATGGGCTCTAGAACTGCTGGTATTTAGCCTCACTGAAGAGTACAAGTGCATCGAAAGTGAGGCTGGATAGCATCTTGACACTCAGTCACGCCCTGACCGAGTGTCAAGATGCTGTGATAGGAGCTGCATCTGGGAACTGGGAGGAAGTCGACCCCATCTGAGGCAGTGCGAAAGCAAAATCTGCCTTGTCTTTGAGCGAAGATCATGTTTTGAATATCTCTGGTGTGTGCGGTGTCATAGTGCGGTATGGTATCAGGCCTTCGATTGTTTTGCGGCCGTCGCTGGCTTGCTGCTCAGCCCGGATATTGACCCAATGTGCTTATGAAGGAGCGGCGGCATCTTCAAATATGAAATTGTGATCAATATCCCTCTAGGTAACTTAGTAACATTTCACTCAAATCAACATGAATGCCATTTGTGCTGATGAATGGACATGAAGACCATTCATTGAATTTTCGGATCTATTCAATGACCATTCATTGAATAGATCTGAAATCGGACATGAAGACCATTCATTGAATGGTCTTCATGTCCGATTGAAGACCATTGAAGACCACATGAAGACCATTCATTGAATGGTCTTCATGTCCATTCATTGAATGGTCTTCATGTCCGATTTCAGATCTATTTCTCATTTAATCTCAACTTCCTCATTCTGATGTAGACAGCACTTAACCACATCTGTGTTGTAACCCTATAGACTGATTTCCAGATGTACATGTCTGTGAGAAAGATGTACAACCGCAATACAAAAGACAAAAGAAAGGTCGGCCAGTCCTCTTCAACATCATTCTTCTTCTTCTCATATTCCATCCAGCTGCAGTCGTCAGGCCTCCACAGATTTTCAATATGGTTGCACTGGATGTGTTAAAAATAAAAAGTGTTTTTATGTTGGCGGCGGAAAGCACTGTCACGTCATTCAAAGATCCTCGATGGGGTTTCAGGTGGGTTCCGATTACGCATCGACTGTGACAGTCATAGCGCACTGACGTACTACATGAATCACATCATTCTCGACCGAAAACAGCTGCACGCCAGAGCCTCGCTTTATATTCAGCAAAAGCCACATAGCTGTGTTCCAGTTACAGACGACACAGTCGTTCCTAGCAGGTTTCAAGTCTGAAATATGTTCATGTTATTTTTTAAGTGTGCTGCTGATGCATATTAATGCATGAAGGCAATGGAGGATCAGCTCACAGCAGCAGGATAGTTCCAGAGAGCTCTAGGGCAGGCCGATTCAACTACGTTTTAAAAGGGGCAGATTTGGAAGGGAAAAAAAAAATGGCCAAGGGGCTGAACTTTAACATTCCCCCATGTCTGACCTGTAAAGCTCTGACTTTGGTTATTAGTTTTTACAACTGAAAAAGGAAATGTTGCTTACAGAAGAACAGGAAAATAACAATGCACCTTTTTGATTTTAGAAGTAGGCTGTTAGACTGTTGTTAATGCCCTCTGTTTACACAGCCTGGATTAAAACTGTTCAAAAAGATACAACTAATAAATGTCAGGCTACCGACACAACGATCATGGGGCTCTTCTTAGGTTGCAATTAGGCCACATTGTGCCCACAGGCCACCAGCTGAATAGGTCTGCTCAAGGGAAACATGATGCAACAATTGTTGTCTCTTCAGCTTTTATGTCATTGGCATTCCAAAGTCTTAGATTAGATGACATCGGTTGTATATTTGCTGCAAGTACAAAACCAAGTATGTGATTTTTCTTTTAAAATCATACAAATGCAAAGAGTACTATAGCAGTTAGTGTATAGAAAGTACTATATACAGTAAGTGTGTAGTGTTGGGACAGACTTCTGTCAATGTTAAGGGTCAGTACGCCCACAGACACATTTCCTCTCAGGTTTATTTTGTCCAGGTTTTAAGCTGTCTGTCTGAGATTTCTGCCTCCACAACAATTATCTAGAGGCGATGGAATTTTGTTTGTGTGAATCAAACCATTAAAAGTTCCAATTTCAAAATATAAAAAGCAAAAAGTTGTTTTCAAAAGTTCCATTCTGGTCACAATGAATAATCTGCAGACCTCACTGGGCTAACCGAATATAATCTTGGGGGAACCAACCCTTAGGAAAAAAAAAAAAGAAAGAAACCAGGATGATTGAAGCAATTAACCATTAAATCTCAGAAAAAAAAGCCATGATTGATTTCTTTTACTTCCTTTTTTTATAACAAAGCATGTGACAGTTCTGACAAAACAAACAGAGCATAAAAGGTACATATAAATCCAAGAACACCACTTCATAGACTTAACTGTAAGATATTATGAACTGCAAACAAGAACATGAACAAAGGCATCACAACGTTCCAGGTGATTCATCTGATCGAGCCTCGGCTCTGTACAGGGCGGCTGTTCTCGGGGCTATAGAAAATGTACTGCTTGTTTTAGTCAAGTCTCGTTCGTGCCAATTACAAGGTGGGTGATGTGACACAGTGAAAAGTCCGATTTTTCCCTTCTCCCAAATATTCCCCTGCCCCACATATTGTAGCTTGAAGTTAAAAAAAAAAAAGGAAAAATGTCTTGAAGATGTAAAGAATGTTGTTGTATGAGGTAACTAAGCCTTGGAAAAAAAAAAATGGTACAGTATCCTAGCAGTATATATTGTATCCATGGTCAGTTCAGGTTGGCAATTTTTTTATGAGCGGTTTGATCCAGTGGCGCCGTCTTCATCATCGGGTGGACAGGCAACAAAATCAGCCAACATGGAGGCCATGGCGTCCTCATCCATCTGGAGGACAGACGAAGAGACAACGTTTGCACAATGTTACTATAAAAAGGCACCGTGTATGCTGCATCAACTATATACATATTTGAACCATGACATCCCGAAGGAAATCACACTTTTACCTTTTTCTTCTCAGTGCTTTGCCCCGCCTCTTCCTCCCTGTGCGCCTCCTCTCTCTTCCTCTTCACCCCTTTCCCCTCCTCTCCATCGCTCTCTCTGCCTCCTCCTCCTTCAGTCTCCTGCTCTGCTTTTACTTTTTCTCTCGTCTCAGGGTCCGTCTCCTCTTGCTCTTTCGTGTTCGCATCTCTTGAGGATTCAGAATCGGCCGCTGCTGCTGCGTCTCCTTCTTGAACGGCTGCTAGCTGCTCCTCCTGCTGACTCGATGGCTGGTCATCGCTCATGGCGGCTTCCTGTGCGGGTTCAGCTTCTGACTCCTGTTGAATTGAAGAGAGACACGTTTGGTTGGAGAGCTCAGTTTCCTTGTAACAACACTAAGATTATCAGTTTAATTTATCTACTATTAGTGGCACAAGTCATGGAGCCTCTCAGCATTCTCCTAAACAATTGAAGTAGCTGGGGACTTGTTTAAAAAGAAAAAAACAATCAATCAATTTGAGATCTCAGTGCTTGGAATACACCAGATGAGCTCTATGGAGCCATTCTGTGTTAATTTGGAGTTGTGTTATGCTTTCAAACAAGTCCCAATCTACTTCAGTTGTTTAGGAGAATGCTGCATCGCTGTTTTGCTGTGAAGCTCCACAAAAGTTTGTTGGATTACGAAACTTCACTGGACTTTTCATCAGCATGGGGGCGAGTTTATCATGACATTTTTGGGGGAATTTATCCTTTAAATTATTTTCTCGCTCTTGACACGTTGCAAGCACCAACTGTCAGTGATCAGTGAAATAGCGTGAAACCGTCAGCAGCGACACCATTGTTCACATGCTGGTAGAATGCATGATTAATGGGATAAAAATGGTGGCCCATTCTGAGTTCTCAGCTCTACTAGTGGTCAAAAACTTCACAGGGTGCCTTCAATGTTAGGTTTGAACAGGGCTAAATGGAGACCAGAAGCTGGATGGAGACTTTAAACGTCTTCAGAGTTCACAATAACACACAATTCAGACTTATTCTAGACTGCACCATACAGTTTGATGCCAAACTGATGTGGATTTATGGTCTTTCAGAGTAAAATCAGATCATGATCCATCATTTCAAAAGAGTCACGCTGCACTTCCTGAAGCCAAAGTATAACCTGACAGGATGATCTAACTGTCTGCAGCAAATTAAATATGACATTTGAAGGAATCACTAGATGGATGCGTATCCGTGTGTGTTTAATAAAAACTGTGAGGGTTTTGGCATTCTGAACCACAGTCATCTGCGCAGTGGAAGATACGTCCCATCCGTCACGCTGTGCCACACGGTATAAACAAGGCTGAGATAGCACAGACAGCTTACTGACAGATAACAACAGATGAAAGCACTTGTAGGTGCAAGTACTACGTTCTTTGTCCTCTTAGATTTTGTGATGGATATAGGAAGAAGAGGGTCAGAGTTCGAGGCGTGCTGCCATGAGGAAGTAGTACGTCCCAACTGTATGAATATTGCAGGCAACTGTATGTACAGACCTGAAAAACTATGCCATTGAGAAGGCACCTTAACACTCCCCTGGACCCTGAGCTCCCAGTGTGAACCGGTAGCTGCACGGCTAACTGAGCTAATGAGCTAGCGGCCGCCATAGTTAGCAGCAGGCAGCGTTTACTCTGGTGATATGCTGCCCATTGTTTGTTTCGACTATGGAAGTGTGACTTCATGGATACCTTTGATTATTATTATCCACGATACACTGTTTCCCCTCCTTCCCTCATATCAGCTTTTTAAAAACTTTAACTGATTTTAGTTGCTTAGACTTCAATTGAAACCTCACGTCCTTGCAGTTAATTTAACTTTAACTCAGATGAGATGCTACACGGAAGACTAGACTTCCTCCTGTCTCTGCCTGTTGCATGGCAACCAGCTGTAAAGCAGTGAATGGTTGTCATTGAACTTCTGTTTTTGTACGGATTAAACAGGATAAACTGGGTTAATCATTCAGCTTTTATAGGAGCTTACAGGTGGAGTTTGTTACTGTACAGGTACACTGGATGGGTCTGATGTTCCCTTGTTTATGCTAAGCTTACACTTAAACTACACTAATATCACATCAGTTGTTTTGTAGGTATTCTTACGGATATCTTAGAGTTTGTAATTTCCTGAAAACAATTAAAAATGCTGATGACTCATCCAGCACTCGTGTACACTAATTTTTCTTCCAGTTAATGCTTTTTAAATTTGTATGATGCTGCCATGGATGTATATAAAAACAAAGATGCTGTTGAAGCAGGGTGTTCCAGGGGCCGGATCTGATAAATTACTGTACTAAAACACAAACAAATAACTTTATTCACTCATAAAACTGGATCATATTTTATGGAGAAAGTATTTTCCAATGTCCTTCAGCTGCTCCGCCTCAACTCTGGACAGATAGCTATACTTTTGGCTAAAGTAACTGCTAACTACTGCTAAACAGCCTCTCAGGGAACACTGGACTGGGGCAGTGTGCGGCAATGGAACAATGGAAGCCGGTTACAGTGATTTATGTTAAGTTTCCTGACGGACAGATACCACTAGCTCTGTGCCAAAGCAAACGAGAACTGATGACGAATGTAGAGGATTTAAGGCAGTTAGCTTGGGTAGCGGCCCCATTTGCTGACCCGGGGTGTATGGAGCCCAACCCGGGCAAGATAACCGCCTCTGTATTGTTTTCGGCGTTATCAAACTGGCCTCTGTCTCGACATGGGTGTTGTTCTGTCCCGGTCTGGCCGTGTTCACTGGAAGCTGATGCTGAGCGCTAATGGTCAGTCTAATTTGCTACTGTAAACACCAATCAATAACAGTGACAAGCCCTCCTCAGATACCTGTTCTTACAGGAAACACTTAGCTTTGCCAAACCAAATCAAACCTGATAGCTGTTTCATGGGAACTTCTAAGGTGTGGTGGTACCTGTAGATTCTTATTAGTTGTGGATTCCTCTGAAGCAGCCTTTGGCTCAGTGTCCTTGGCTCCTTGCTCCCACAGGTTTGCTTCCTCCTGCAGTTCTCCTCCTCCCTCCCCTCTTCCCGCCTCCACACCCGCCTCCTCCGCCTCGTCTCTCTCCTCCATCGCTCCTCCGGTGACACACAGGATCTGCGGCATGGTGGGGTCGTCCATCCGTTCGCTCTCGTCCTCCTCTCCCTCCCCCTCTCGCGCCTCCTCCAGGACGCCGATGCTCTCCACCTCCTGCACCTTCATCCTGTCCTCCGCAAACAGCGCTCTGTTGGTCTGGATTTCCTCGATCCCTCCCTCCGCCTCGCCCTCCACGCTGAAGCCGGGCAGCTCTCCTTCCTCCACTGCCGCTCGAAGCATCTTCCCCTCCTCCGCCCCTTCCTCTCCGGCCTTGTCCTCTGCTCCCTCCAGCGGAGGTATGTCCCCGTCCTCCTCCTCCTCCTCTTCCTCCAGGTCATCCCCCTCTTCTTCGTCGTAATCCTCGTACTCTTCCCCGTCATAAAACTCCTCATCGCCGAAATCACTCACTTCCTCCTCCTCCTCCTCTTCCATGCCTTCCTCCTCCTCCTCCTCCAGCTCCTCGTCGTCCTCCATGTCTTCCTCCTCCTCCTCCTCATCGTCAGTGCTGTTGATGTTGATGACGCCCGAGTCTTCGTTGCTGGGGGGCGGCGGCGGGTGCTGGTGGAGATGCCGTCCCTGCTGGCTCAGCTGATTCTGCAGCTGGTGTATCTGGAGCGGCAGGCCGATGGGACCGGGCTGACCCGGGGTGGAGGGCTGCAGGAGCATCTGCTGGAGTTGCGGTCTGCTGGGCAACGAGTCCCCCAGACCGCCGGGCGGAGCTGCGAGTGTGCTGGAGTTCAAAGGCGGAACCAGGGAGACCACCGAGGCCCCGGAAGAAGGGAAGGAGTTGATAGGGGTGGTGGAGGTGGTGAGCAGGGGGGAGGAGGTGGCGAGGTCGTTGGGGAGCGAGACCCCGTCTATCGTCGTGGCGGTGGCTGTGGTGGGGACCATGCTGACGGAGTCGCCTCCTGGCAGTGCAGCTGTAGTGCCCCCCTGTGCAGCGGAGGCCATGTTCTGAGAGTTCGCTGCTGCCGTCTCATCCTGCTGGTTCTCCATGTTGAGCATCCCCGGGGGAACGATGACCACGCTGTCGTCTGAGTCGCTGGCGAGAGAGATCTCAACGTCGTCCGCTTCCTCTCGGTCGTATCGGACGAACACGGGTCTCTGCCCCTCTGGGGGGGCCAGCCCGGCAGGGTCCTGCTGGTGGTGCGCATGCGGGGAGAGGATCATGTCTCCCGGGGTGGGGGCTTGGCCCGGCAGTCCCGGAACCAGGGAGAGGTGGTTCTCCAGAGAACCCAACAGGGAAGCGGGGCCCAGGCCGAGGGGGTGGCGGGCTGGAAAGGGAGGACCAGGGGCAGGGCCGCCGAGGAGGGTCGGCAAAGTGAGACCAGGGGTAGGTCCCTGGGAGGAGGGGAGACCTGGAGCGGTGGCGGTGGGTTTCAGGGCGAGTGGTGGCAAGGGCAGGGCGATGGAGGGAGTGCGAGGGTGGAGCAGGGAGTTACAGATGGTCAGAGCCTCAATACAGAAGGTGGAGACCTGGGAGGGGAGAGCACAGAGTTATTAAACACTAGCACAAGTACACGATGCTGGTACTAAGGTGTGTTCTTTGCCTTGTTCGACACCTCTAGTAGTTCACAGAGACTGTTGTCACAAAAATAGAACTGTATTCAAGAATCAGCCACTTTTTAAAGTTTCACCAGAGAAAAATAACAGGTAACTTGAGGCATTAAGATATTAAGGAGAAGTACGATTGCTATGGTTACCAGTTCCTCAAACAAGTCAAGGCACAGATTAAACTCTCACTTTCTCACTCAGAACAGTCACTCGCCTTGAGGTTGCGGTCATTGCGACCGTTGCTGAGGATGGACACAGCACAAGTCAGAGGTGGGGGCCAACAGGGTGATGGGACCAGGACCAGAGCCAGCAAAAACCTGAAAATCAATACCAACAAAACACTGATATGAACACATCTACACCATACAGTCTTTATTGTTCTTACATTTGCAATAATGTATATATCAAACTGAACATCAGACAGACGGGTATAAATTAAATCTTCTTGGGTATTGAGAAGCGACAGTTTATTCATGGTCAAACCTGTAACCTGTGTGGCTCATTGACTGCCACTTGACAACTTCACTGCTAAACTTTCTCCCTGCTCAGATTGCTAACATCTGTCTGACCTGAGAGCTTCTAGCATTGCTCTCCCTATTTCTGTTGCCAAAAACTCCTCTTTTAGCACATATAAACTAAGCTTGGAGGAAGAAGCATGACTCCCTGCTCCAACCACAGTCCCGCTCCATTTAAGAACCAGCTTAAAATTTTTTTAACTTTTTATAAGGCAAAAAACATTTCAGGGTGGCTCAACAACATTCTCAGGGGACGACTCAGAAAAATATGAAATATCATCAAAATACACTTAAGGGAGGCTCTAGGTCAGTTTACTTCAGCAGATAGTTTATGCAAAGGGCTACTAAATGTGGATGTCAACACTTGAGATTACAGCTGGCTGTCAGCCTTTATCATCACAGTCATTAATAAGTTATGGCAAAAGGTATTCAAAACACGCACCCTGAAAGTAATAACCAAAACCACAGCGCTTGTACGTGACTACGATGTGAATGACCGTCGTACCTGTACAGCTCTCGTCGGCTGAGAGCGCTGCTGTACTGCCCACTGACGCCCCCTGCAGACTCACAGGAGGTGTTGCTGCTGGACTGTTGCTGTAGGCGCACACACAGCGGCAACACCACATCGTGTAGGCGCTGTGAGGGAAACGAGAGCAGAAAACGAATGATGTAGCCAAATGGTGACATGATGAAGGCACAATGGGAGAATCATTAATGTCATCATCTTATGTAAGAACACCAGAATTTAACAGGAAAATGACAGAAAAAAATAAATGTGTGTTTAGATAGATCAGCTGCTGTAATATTTAGTATTAGTAGTTAAGCAGTTACAGTCAAGATCTTGATGTTCTGGCTAAAAAAAAAAAAATCTATTTTCCCAAACAGTGTTTCAGCTGCAACAATGAAACCCTGACATTTACCTTGTGTATATCATCCTTCAGCAGTGTACCGCTGGTCAGGATGATTTGTCTCAGGACTGTTAGGAGGAAAAAAATGTGTGAGATTACACCAAAAATACAGAAAACACAGGAGTATTATATAAAGTAATATAATGTAATCACCCCTGAGGGCTGAAAGGCAAGTGTCCTGATTCGCCAGAAGGTCTCCTTTTCTCTGGAGTGACGGCCCCACTGTGTCTGCCATGACTAATGTTTTTGTCCGCCGCGGGCCAGGCTTCCCTCCAGGAACAACATCTGCTGACAGACCCGCCCGGAGCTGTGGGAAACCACACAGGGGGATAAGAGGGATAGAAGGACAGCTTGAGCAACACTTACATGCTGCTGCGTTGACATACGACAAATTCTTTATCACGGATCGAGATACAAACACTCAGGATAAGTTGATTGTGGTGACTTTCCATTATCAGGATAATCATGAATATTTTCACACAAGTCACATAAAAACGCTGTCGACAACGTACAGTCCTATATTGATTTCCAGATTTACTAGATTCATTGCCACAAGGGACAGCCCCGTCTTCCCAGTAATTCCAAAATGAAAAAAAAAAAAAAGATGTGTGTCCTATCTGTGATGCAATCTTGCCAAAAAGTGCTTTCAGTTCTGTCATAATTATCAGGATAATATTGGGAATTGCAATTATTTTGCAGTGTAATCATGACCGGATATTTTCAGATCATCCCATCCTAAGTTAAAACTAGGCAATTAAAAATATGTGGTGATGATATGTACATCCAGACTCACTACATGGTGACTGAACCAACCTTGACAGACTCCGCCCCTGGTGTGATGTCACCTAGCAGGTGGCTAAACAAGAGCTCTGAGTGGCCCGGGCTTCCCTGCAGGATGCTAGCGGAGGTCCCGGCCACCTGCAGCCACAGCTCTAAGGTTCTGTACACTGACACGCGCACCGAGCTGCGGGGTGAAGAAGAGACACAAAAGACAAACGCTTCAGCTGCAGAGTTATGATCTGACATCAGCACATCATCCACAGTGCTGCTGCTAAATAAACCCCTTCTTCCTCCCTACCCTGCTGATTTTAAATCCAAGCTAGGTAACTTTTCTCAATAGAAAAAGCAAAGCTTTAGAGTTCTTTCAGCCCCTTCAAAAAAAACAGTTTGTATCCTTAAAGTCACCCAGAGCAAACAAAGAAATCTACTAAAAAACAGCCTAGTCTTTATTTTTTATCTTATTATAAAACAGCTAACAGGAGAAATGTTACTGCTTCACTTCTTTAACAATGTAGTGGGATCAGGTGGTGACAGTGCTGCAGTTACCTGTAGGCTCGCTGCTGTCCCATACTGGCTTCAGGTAAAGGCGTCCAGGCAGACAGGGTTTGAGAAAACAGCCTCTGTAGCACAGCGGCATACTGAACCATGCCGCTACGTACGCTGTGATGAGCACAGTACAAACAAAGTGTCAGTACCACACAACCATCAACACAGTATTTAAAGCAGGGTTGAACACAGTGGGGCCATAAGGCTCCATTTGGCCCATCAAATGTTTCTATGGAGAAAAAAACTGACATATTATACACATAAAAATAATTCATAATATAAATTGATTTACATTTTCGTGAGGTAAAAATGCTCTTTAAATATGCAAGATCCCCCAAAATTAATTATCTTATCTGAGCATGGCTGGCAGAGTGACAGTTTGCGCAGGAAGTCAACAAATTAAGGGAACTTTCATAAGTAATATTTCCACATCATAATTCTACAATACAATACGGGCTGGCTTTTTGCCCATGGCCCATCATTTAGTTTTATTTTTGGCCCGCGAAGGGAAAAGTTTGGGAACCCTCAAAGTGTTACATGATTTAGTGGTTGGTATCTATAGAATTATTAAACTATGAACTAGTATTCACTGTACAGTATCAGTCTGTGTGTGCACATGTCAGTACTCACGCTGTGATGAGGGATGATAAGACCTCCAGTGTGTTGGTGTGTATGATGGGCAAGACCAGCAACCTCACACTTCCATCTCCTGTTAAATTCTGACACACACACACACAGTTCAGTCTGGAGGTAGTTCCAAGTTTCTTGATTAATTAAAGCATTTACCACTGCAGTGTGTATTAACACATCAGAGGTCATTATTGTGAAATATGCACTGTGTATGTGTGTATGTATGTGTGTGTGTGTGCGTGCTCACTATGCTTTTGGAGCTGACAGCGAGGGCTCGGCACACGAGGTTGAGTACTGGTCTGACGGGCAGACGGACAGCTGAGGCTGGATCCACCCTGATGGACAGAGATAAGAGGCAATTACTGAAATGGTCCTCTGAGCAAAACATGCTATCACTGTTGTATCTGAGATTTGATTTACATCTTTATATGCTGCTAAGAGGGAAAAAGGCAATTAAATGTAATGGGGCGGAAATGTGAGTGGTTGTCAAAATAAGTCTACAGAGCAGTTAAGCTCCAAGGCAGTTTCTTTAGCGCCCCTGCATGGCCAATGAAGGCTTTACAATGAAATGTCATAATTGGCCCAAAATGAAGATTTCCTCCAATGTTAAGATTTAATTATGCATATGTGACATGAACGTTTGACTAAGCAGTTGTCCTATGCCTAGTGAATGTGTACATTTTGTGTACATAAGAATAAGCATAATAATATATTAATTCAACAGGAGAGACATGGAAAATGAAGTGTTCATATTTCAGCATTCCGCCAAAATTAGCTGGAAAATAAAATGGATGGGAAACTGCTGAAGTAGCAGACGCCCTTTTCCAATATATGAATTATGTAGTATGGAATCGGTGGATAGGCTCATGTACTCATTGATACTAAAGTCAGCACTATTTCTTAATTGAAGAGTGGGCTGTTGGCAGTGGGGCACAAGTAATCTGGACATTATTTCTGACAATGTGGTTTTCAGTGCTGTATGCATCACAAATGACATTTGGGTAAACTCACCCATTAAAACGTGGAATTTTCCTTTTTATGTTCTGTAAAAGCTTTGTACCTGAGCGTGTGTTTGAGTGCTTGGCAGACCGCTGTGTATCTGTGCTGGAGCTGCAGCAACAGCAAGGGATCGGATTGGTCAAGATAAGGAAACGCCAGCTCCACCCCTGGACCTTCGTACTGCACCGTTCCATCTGTCGCGGCCAAAAGAGCATCATCAGAGTTCGATACATATGCAAGGTGATCATGCTGAATTCGTTCCAGCCAAACTAACATGTTGAGGTGTAGCAACAAAGACATCAGACAGAATCTTCATCTATTAAAGTCAGCAAACTTTCTGGAAAGTGCTGGGAGAGGTTCCCATTTCATCGACCAACATCATGGTATTTATATGTCAGGTGTATAAATGACACGTAGAAGTAGATCATCCCTGAATGCGACCCAAAATAACAAATTGAAACCCGGCTAAACAGAGGAATTCAACCACCACTGATAGAAAAGTGTACCTGTTTCTGAACCCTGGTATAACTGAGCCAGATGGCCATTGGCTGAGGCCAGTAGGCAGTGAATCTGATTGGTCCAACCCTCAGCTCTGCCGGCACCCACCCCTCTGTCCAACAGGCCCCCCAGGCAGGGCAGGCGACCATAACATTGACAGGCCATCTGAAGAAAGACAGTGACACAGAGTGAGTGAGATATAAAAAAGCTGTAGTTACTGATCAATGCACTACATCTCCAATACCATCTATTATTTTCTAATTAAACCTACCCAGTCCAGTAAGGCAAACCCAATTGGTGTTTCTTGTCTATGTCCGTGTGTTTATTTCAATTATGCTGTTGTTATTCATGCTATTGTTTTGTTAGCTAAGCTTCCCCAGTAGAGCCAACTGACTTTGTTTCAAATAAAGACACTTTTTAGGGCTTTGTGTCCTGAAAATCTTTACAGGAAAGATCTATGTGCATCAAAGGACATGGGTCAGAATAAAAACCCAGGTCGCTGCTGAAGACTCTGCCTGGGTTATCGGCAAATTCTCTACCAGGGCACCCCAACAAAGACCCTTAGAAACCTGGCACACGGATGTATGTTGGATGCTCGCTCAGCAGGTATGCAAGAGCTGATCAGCCTGCTCAATTTGCTGGTGACAGAAGCCAGACCTTTCTCAGCTGAGTAAGAAAGTTGGAGGTCGGCGTCAATGAGAAGGAGCGGTGACTACACTGAGCTGGAGATGATCATCCCTACGCACTTGAGCGAGCTGGCTTTTCTTCTACTTCATCAAAAACTCCTTCCTTACAGCAATGACATCGCTGTCCATATGTTTTTTTTTTAAATCGCTGCATTGGCTCCCCGTACGCTTCAGGATCAATTTTAAGGTTCTCTTACTCGTTTTTAAATGTCTTAAGAGTCTTGGGCCTCCTTATTTATCAGACTTACTTTTACCATATCAACCCTCGCGGACCCTGAGGTCCTCCGGCTCTGGCCTTCTAACCATACCACAAGTTAGATCGAAAACACACGGGGAGGCGGCTTTTAGTTATTATGGCCCCCGATTGTGGAACAGCCTGCCGGAGAGCCTCAGGGCCGCAGAGACTGTTGATGTTTTTAAAAAGAGGCTGAAGACTCACTTTTTTAGTCAGGCTTTTATTTGATTTGATTTTATTGATTTCCTTTATCTATTTATTTATTTATTTAATTTTTGATCAAACTTCTTATCATAATCAGTTTTTATTTTTAACTATTTTTAGCTATATGTTTTAAACTACATATTTTAAGTTTTATGTTTTTATTACATGTCTTAGTTACATGTTTTAACTACATGTCTTAATTATATATTTTAACTACATGTTTTAATTAAGTTTCAACTATATATCTTAGTTTTAGGTTCTTATTACATGTTTTAGTCACATGTTTTAGCTATATGTCTTAGTTATATACTTTAACTTCATGTTTTAGCTAGATTTGATCTACTCTGTTCATTTTATACCCTTTTATCTGGTTTTTACTGTCTTAGTTTTAGTTTTTAGCTCCAGTGTTTCCTCATGGGGGTCTACCATGCCGGGAGCTGCTTTTGGCCTACTGGCGGGGAGCTGTCCTGTGGACTGCTCTGGCCTGGTAGGCTGGAGAGCTCTGCACCTTGGTGTGGAGCCTCTTGTCTGCCCGGGCCGGGGCTGTCTTTGTGGCGGGGCTCCCTGTAGCTGTGGGCCGGGCCCTCTCGACGTGGTAGGCCCCCCAAAGGTGGCTTTTCCTTGCGGTAGGTCTCGGTGCCTTGCCATGTCTCTGTCTAGTGTGTGCAACGGGTCTGAGCTTGTGTGAGTGTGTGTGAGTGTGTGTGTGTGTGTCGGTGGGTGTCGGTGTTTGTGTGTGTGTGTGTGTGTGTGCGTGCGTGTGTGTGTTTCTGTATGTCTATGTGTCTCTTAATTCCTTGTTGTTGTTGTTTTTAGCCTCTGTGAGGCACTTTGTGTTGCTTTTAAGTATGAAAAGTGCCATATAAATAAAATTTGATTTGATTTGATTTGAATGTTTCACTGTGGAGAGCATAATGTGACAATTGGTAGACATCAACCCTAATCTAACTAGTAAGGAATAACTTTGTAGGGGGAAGAGTCCCTTGTTTTTCTTTCAACTACAGTTTTATTTACAACCATTTTGTATGGTAGACTAAGAAAAAGAGACAAGGATAAGTAACCTAAGCAACCTCTCCACAACAGTGAGAATCACAAACCTCTTGTGTTTTCTTGTTTGTACTGTCCATTTTGGAGAGAAAATATGCCCCCAGTTTGTCCTAAAAGAGAAAAACAAAAAAGACTTGTATTTGTATTTGTTTATAGTCTGAGCCAATGGTTTCACAATGACAAACAACTCTTTGACTGCAGTCTCGTCTGTCCATCAGTGTGTCTTACCTTGAGGGATCCACAGGCTCTGGGGTAGTAGGTCATGCAGGCCATCATGCCCTCCATGGCTGCCAGCTCACACTAAGATCACATCAGGAACAAAGAAAATGTATGAGAATGTGCATTGTGCAGTAAAGCAGACTAACAAATTATTGATACAAAATTAAAACTCACACAGTTCTCATTTTCCAGTACTAATCCAAAGGAAGTCAGTCTGATATTACATCAAGGACGATATAAGGGTTCTTGGATG
Source organism: Lagodon rhomboides (assembly GCA_039737535.1). Lineage (NCBI taxonomy): Eukaryota > Metazoa > Chordata > Actinopteri > Spariformes > Sparidae > Lagodon > Lagodon rhomboides. Next base: position 13,295,120 of record CM077806.1, read on the forward strand.
GGAGTTTGTTGCTTGTGAGTGACATGCAGGCTCTGCATGCACAGCAAGCAAACCACCAATCACAATCAATTCTGGAATAATCAATTATTTCCAAATAGAGCTATTCAAGTCATCTGGTAAAAAATCCTGTTTTTATTTATATAAAATTATATATCACAGAAAAACAAAATATCGCAACGTTCCCAATATGATGCAGCCCTAGCTGCTAGCATGGGTTCAAATGGTTAGTATTAGGGTTGTGACAATTGAGCTCCTTCACCTGTCAATCAATCTCTTAATGTATTCATTGTCCAGTCATATAAAAGCCAGAAACACAATTTCACAAGAGTCCATATTTCATGCAATCAAAATAATTTGGAATTTCTTTGTGTATAAAAAGTGTGTCATCAGATTACCATGTGGGGATGCCTTAATACAGTCTTTGTATTCATCTCAATAAAACAGAACTTCATATAGGTGCTTTGGTCAAAATTCAAAGACCCTCATCTCTTTCAAATTAAGCTCTTAATGCGCCGTTTTGTAACACTGGTCGTTTAATCATAATCATGAGGCCCCCCGGCATGATGAATCTTCCTCGTCATTACTGAAGGTCGTGCACTGGCCCCTTACCTCTGTCTTAAGGCCCAGCAGAGATGTTAGAATGCCGAGGATGGAGTTGAGGCCGACCTCCCTGGCCAGCTCTGGTAGCTGGGACGAATACTGCAGCACGTCCTTCAGAATGTTCGCTGCAAGCTGGATGGTCTGAACTGGAGCCTGAGACTACAGAATGAAACCCACACACACCAAGGAGAGAGGATGAGGAGGGGAAATCAGAGAGGAAGGTGCTGGGCTTTGTAGATTTTATCCAAGATACAGACTGAGTGTGTTTGTGTGTGTATTTGTGTATCATACCTGTATGACCTGCTGCAGAGAGCGCAGCCAGGAGAGGCAGTGCTGCTGGAACAGATCACTGGAGCTGTCCTTAACCAGCATGGAGAGCAGGCAGAGCCCCTCAAACCTGTGTGTGCACACAAACAAATTTTGCATTGATGCTACTACTTAAATCTTCACCTAATAATCTTCACCATAATTTGGAGTAACTCTCCTAAAATAGACACACAATTCAATTAAACACATCCAATGCAATATTTAATTTCTGCGGGTAGAGATCTCTCAATCAAAACAAGAGGGAAGGACTGGGCAGAGCCAAGGGCAAATCCAGACCTGGAGGAATAATCAACCGGAGTCACATGAGATTTTGCTCTGATCTGGAGCTGTTTAAAGACAGGAGGAGAGCTCTGAGATTTTTTAACTTTTGGGATTAATAAATGGGTTAATCTCGACTCACTTCACTTTGAGCATGTTGGAAACATTTGGGATATCGTTAATCAACAAAAAGCACGGGAAATGGGGCAAAGTAAGGTGAAAACTAGAGCCTCCAACCTTAATCTACAGCTGACAACAGTGACATCGAGTGATGAAACTGTCAACTACAACATACAGTAATATAGCGATGCTCTGTTAGTGGGCAGAAGTTGTAATAATATAAACAAGCACATAATGAGGCTACACTTGCAAACTGTTATAAGTTAGCAGCTATTGTAAAAGTTATTTAACCCATTATATTTGCATGTGAACACCAAAGCGGTAATGTCTAGCAAGCTGATGTTGCTAGGTACGCGTCCTGCCTCTCTAACACATTCAAACCCGAAAGAGCGCAGTGATATGACATTGTGAACAACAAATCCATAATGAAACAATCAGAAAAGGAAACTCGCCATCAAGACAGAAAAAATCCGCTGGTCACCATTTCTGACAATCTGTGCACTGTACACATGTCACATGGCAAACCCTTTTAACGTTTGGTAGCTAGACTGGATCTGTATTGCACATATCCACAATTATACTCTTCCTATCCACAATTGTCATTTCAACTATCCATAATGTTATTCTTCTAAGGACTAATGATGTCACCTTTGTCATTCATGTGCATGGGTTTTCACATTATAGATATATCTATAATTCAATTGCAGATATGTGCGATGTGAAACACAGATATTTGCGATTGAACTATGCCTAGTAGTAATTTCAGTTTCAGACATCGACTATTGATTTCTACCTAGTTCAAGATCATTTCAATTTTACCACAAATCAAGATATCAACATTGTCCATTTTAGATATCTAAAATGAAGTTTTGACCAGTCAGAATTATGTTTAAGATATCTATAACTAGAATTAGGAATATCGGCTGCTAAAGTATATCTATGGCTCACTTTATATATAATTCCTCAGTGAGATGTTATCTCTGTGTGTATCTCTCTCCGTTTTATCCTGATTCTGTACTATGACAAAATCGTCATCAAAAGATATAATATTGGTTGTGAATATTAGCTAGCATATTGACACTGTATCGAAAAATTCAATGATACCCACACTTATCTATGAATGGAGATGTACCAAACTTTACAGCATGTTCTCCTCTCATGAAAATGACACCATATAAATGGTGGGGAGTCCTCCTGAACGACCTTTGACAAGTGTGTACATCTTTGAAGTTTACATTTCTTAACAAAATAAGTTATTGGCACCAAGATTAGCGCCATATGATCAAGCCCATAGCCAGACTGACAGGTGACGTCCCCTCCAACACACACACACACACACACACACACACACACACACACACTCACAGAAACCAACCAGTATTCTTAGGCATAAATACAAACTGGCCTCAGATTCTCTACCACATATCTTTCTTCATATTTTCAGTGAATACAAAAAAGCTTTACAAATATAACACAGCGACGGTACCATTGCATCATAGGTCTCGTGCCATTTATTTTCTCACCTCGTTTTGCTCGAGCTGAGTTTGGCATTGCTGAAACCCACGAGACCACCGACGGCGCTCGCAGCCTGCGGGGATAAACAAATGCGTTAAACAACGGAGGGGGACTCTGTTACACGACCACGACAGCAACCCAGCCTCAGTCCTACTGCCTCAGCCCCACCGCATCTCCACACATCAGCCCCACACATCAGCTCAGTGAACGACAAAAGCCTGGAGCAGCTGCAGCGCAGCGACAGCAGGCAAACAGGTAAGTGAGCTAGCTTCCAAGCTAACACGCCCCTCCGGGCCGGGCTCTACCTGCGTCGGGAACACGCCATGCTCTCTGTAGCTGGTTAACAGAGCCGGTATGTACTCTGGACGCTGTTCTTTCAGAACTGACACCAAACCCTCCGTTAGGCGCATAGCAGACGGGCCACGCAGCCAAGCCGATGTAGCCATCTTGCCTCTCCGCAAAGCGTACGTCACCGGTGTGCGACCGATGACGTCGATTTCGCGAACGCTTTGTTGTTGAGCAGCTTCTTCAGCTTCAGCCGCGCAGCTTTCACGCTTCAGTCTCAAGGAAGTGGACGAGTCGAGCAGATTTAGGTTTACTCCCGGACCACTCAGTGTGTGAATGTGACCATACAGTGGAACTTGTTCTCTGGTAGGGTAGCCGCTGACTGGAGCTGTTTTACTGCCTTTCTCATGGCTAACGAACGGCTGAGAGCTCTGGAGGAGGTCGAGAAGGAGATAGCGACGATCCTGCAGTGTGCCGGTGAGGACACATTTCATCCAAGAGCATTGCATATAAGATGAGGTTTCATTCCACAACAGTAAAGATTGGTAATCAGGCATGACTGGAATCAGCAGGGTTTGATTCCTTTCATGTAATCGTGACTTTTATATTTAAAACCTGAGCAAGGCAGGACAAACAACTTGGGAAAGCGGACAATTACACTGGGCCCCCCAAAAGTCCAAGGCTCACTGCATGTCAGTTGGGGTTTTCGTTTTTGGGAAATTTGATTTATTACAGATCTGTTTGAAAATTAGTTTTTTTTTAGAGAATCTGAGGCCAGTTTGTATTTATGCCTAAGAGTACTGTTTGGTTTCAGTGTGTGTGTGTGTGTGTGTGTGGAGTCACCTGTCAGTCTGGCTAATGGACTTGATCATATACAATTACATCTCATTATCATTTTTCTTAAAACTGCACATCAGTCTGAGTCTGAACCTGTTGCTGTGTGTCTCCCCTGGCAGGTAACATCGTTCTGGAACTCTCCAAAGACAAACACAACGCCAGCCTCCTGGACAGACAGCTGGTCCAGTTCCAGGGCTCCGTCAATCGAGTGGAGAGCGAACTGAGTGGGCAGATCCGCTACCTCACACAGGTCAAACAACACCGTAGTAGTATTAGTTCTTATATCTGTGTGTTATAACCGAAAGACCACTGCTACAACAACAGAGCTTTAGTGTCTCATGGTAGAAGTATCGTAAGTTTGTATTCCTGCATGTTGGCCAAGCTACAGAAGAATTCAGATTTATTTTTTTATTTTTTTTTCTCAGAATACATATTTCTTTAAGTTTTAAATTCCAATACAAATTCAGAATTCAGAGTTTATTGTCAGAACTGAGAAAAATTAAAATTGTTCATAGTGGCCATAATCCTCCTGTGTACTAAACTGATATGGAACACTTTAATACTGTAGGTTTGTGTAAAAACTGTAACTGAAAACTGTAAAAAGTAGACTGTATGTACTGTTTTTACAATGAAATTGTAGGTTTTCCTTCGTTGGTCATTATTATGATTTTGAAATAAATCGGTCAGCCTTAAAGACGTCTTATCTCACAGTGGGATTCTCGAGTGCCATATTGTCCAACACTACAATGAATATGTAACCAATCGAACTGCGCCAAAGAGCAGCAGAATAAAGCCGTGGTTCTCCTGTCTTCTCCCCAGGTTGCTACTGGTCAGCCTCATGAAGGCTCCACTTATTCAGCGAGGAAGGACTGTCAGATGGCATTGAACAGAGCGGAGTATGCCAAGGTCAAACTGGGAGAACTGGGACGGACGTGTGAAGTGATGCTGGAGCAGCAGCAGCAGCAGCAGCAGCAACAACAGCAGCAGCAACAACAACAACAACAGCAGCAGTCGTGAGAGCAGAGGGGGAAACACTGAGCAGCATTTCCCTGTGATACCTGATGTGACTGTATCTGTCCTCATTCTCCACTTAAACCAACAGCCTTAAAAACCTTTTCATAGATCATCTGTATTCGTATTACGAAGACTGAGGTATCGCAAGAAATGCAAACTTACAAGAAAAATACATCGTTTCATGCAAGAGCTCTGATTTTCTCCGTAGAGCGGATTTTTGTAGTTTGGCACTCCTGTTCATTTTTTTCCTATTCATGTGCATAGCAGGTCAAATGTCGACATTGATACGATACTTAAAAATACAACTGCAGATACATTAGTCAGGGTTCTTTCTGGAACCCAGAAAGGTAGAAAACCAACAGAAGAAAAGCTGTATGGAATATTGTCAGTTCCAAGTGATGGAAGTCAAGAATTGAGAGTGGCAGGGGACAAGCTCTTCAGCAAACACAGTATATATTTGATTTGTACTTCCAAAATGTACTCTCAGTATTCCCTTCAGCTTTAGTTTGGTCATATTCTGAGCACTTGAGAGTGTTGAAATTACTTCCCAACATTTTTTTAGTTGAAAGACATCTCCAAAACCTGCCAGTGTTTGGCTGTTAGCGTCATATCTTTTACATTATTAAAGCTTTTTGCTGATGGAGCATGGTGTAAAATTACCTCCAGACTGACCATAATGTATATCTTGGTAATGGGTTTCAGTAACTCTGCAGCTCATAGAATATGTAACAGGAAATATGCTGGAAATACTAACTCATTAGATGGCAGACAATGTTGTTTTTAAAAGGCAGAAAAAAATCCCGTAAAGAAAACCGTGATTTACTTTGACCAAGAAAGACAAGCACAAATAATTAGAGGGGTTGTTTTAAGTTAGGAGCTTAAAGAAACTTCAAAATCAGACAGAATTGAGATTTTTCTCACCTCATTTATTTAGTCATTCATTACACTGTTTGACCTGATGGAAAAAAACTAAAGCAGAGCAGCAAAATAGAGGTGTGGTGGACCCAGTTGTGGTTTGAAGATGTATGAACGAGACAACTGCTGTAATTAGCAGAACCACCATAGTTGCACCATAGTTTGTATAGAGTTAAACAGATGAGACCTCTTTTTGTAGGTTTCTATTATCAGTATTTTCCTGTAATGATTGTATGAGCTGCTTAGTGACTGAAAAGTACATGTTCCATGATACGGCCATTACTACGTTATATGACAAGCCTAGATAGTAGCTACGTAAGTGAGAGAAGCCCGATGTTGCTTAGAGGAGATGGGGTCCAACGGAAATCTCAATGTCAGATCAAGTGTCGCAAAGTTTGTGGCCCCAAATCTTTGAGAGGAGGCTCTTGTGTCTTCAACATCTACAGTTACATCCACCAAGCTGTCCTCATTAACTTGAAAAACAGTAATATTTGTCCTGCACGCAGTTCAAGTTGACATCACCCTCGATTCTGAAGACTTTTCTTATGTTTTTGACAAAATAAACACGTTTTTATTTAAAACACTTGATTATTGTAATCTTGTAATAGGTTTTCTTGCGATATATATATATAGTATTGATATTATAATGTGGCATATTAGGGAGTTTAATACTTCTCAGGTTTGATTATAGTGATATTGCTGGAGTTAAATGGCTCACATTTACATCTCTGTGAAAAATCTTGACATTTTACTGTTTTAAAATCATTCTTCTACATGCAAAAACTAAAGAGCCTGTTTGGAGAAAGCGACTCATGGCTGTTTTTGTTTCGTCATACTCCTTCAGGCGCTTCTCTATCCAAATTTAAGCCAGCAACGCAGTTTAGCTCCCAGCCTAGGGTATATTTTAAATCCTTTAACCTCACCCCATTTTAATTCCTTTTCAGACTCCTTCGTAATCTACTTCAAAAAGATTAAAGCCAGCAAATCCAGTTCCGCATCAGCTTCAACAAACCTTAAAAATATTCCCCCTCTTTCATATATCATTGCTATTATTCAAATATTTTCAAGCCAGCAATGCAGCTCAGCATCCAGAATCCACTCTGCCTTTTCATTAGATATTGCCTTCTGTAGTTGTAACTGACATGACAAAAGGATATCACTTAAGAAATCCAGTGAATATATGGCTGATATTTGACAATGACATCACAGTGTAGACAGAATAATCCATGTTCCAAAGGCTGTGGTGCAAACAGTGCAGCTCACCTCTTTTTGTATACGTGCTATGGCTCTACACTGTGCTCCAGTTCCATGCTACGGAAGAATTAGAAAAAAAGAGGTTGTAGCCAACATATTGGCTGATATTAGCTCATCACAGATATATCTCTGTTGGTTTATATATACTGGCCAATAAATGTTATGAAATTAAATGTCAGCCATGTTTGAGGTCATGTAGAAACCGTCTCCATTACATTACCTTGTCAAACAAAGAGTACTGACAAGATGATTTTTATGACGACTGTAATGTCCTGCTCACTGTATATCTTGGTTAGAAGTTAGAAGTTAAGGAATCCTTTTAAAAAATGTTTGTGAAAAAAATTATATCATATATATCTGATTATCTTTACTCCTAAATACAGTTACTGCCTTGAAAAATCCAGTGTTGGTCAGGCTATATAGAGGACCAATCAGCATCCTAGAGCATTTTTAGAAAAGGCAAGATTGTATTATTGAATTGGACTTCTGAATACCCATTCGCATTCGCACCACATTTGGACATTTCAAATCTACTCAATCTCCATTTTTCCTCTGCTGTTTGTGCTTCACTGTGCAGACTGACGTTTGTGCAGAGTTCCACACTAGAAGTCAATAGTGTGATGCGGAAACTTGAAGCCTCCAGCGCACACACACAGGTAGACTGTAGGAGACGCCTTAGCTGTGTTTCATTAGTCTTTAACATGCTTGTTCACATCAATCAGCTAATGGGCTCATTTTCTATCGTATGAAATTTAAGGATGAAATTATCAAAGTTATGAGAAAAAAGTCAGAATCCTGACTTCACCACTCCTTCATCATTTATGATTTTCTGAAATTAGCTTATTTTTGTCATTTTCACTGGCTATAACATCCCATTCAGTGGTTTTATTGCATCAGTAGGCATTTGTACTGAGTTGACTTCAAGGTTTTCTATCTGTCTGATACCTATTGAGCCAGTTTTTCACTGGGTTTCTGGAAATTTGCGAGTTACAGCTTGTAATGGCTTGGTTATTAATTTGATTACTGTGACCATTCAGCAACAACTATTTAAATAAATACACGTTGCCAAGTTTCTTTAGGGTCTCTTGGATGTTCAGGACAAATTTCAACCCGAACCAGTGAAAAATAAGTGATTGCTGAGGTTTTAGAATACACAAACAAAAAAATCACAGAAATGCTGAGGACCACACTTTAAAAATGAGGAACTTACAAAGTAGGCTATTTGGAGTACAGCTATAGGATTTTACAAGGTGCCATGAATTTAATAGAAATAGAAGAGTTGGCATGGAATGACCCATAAGTGAAAATCAACGTTTGTGTTTTATTGCTTTTAACTGTTTCACTGATACCTGAAGATAACAACGGATATACTGTCAATATAAAAATATCACTTTTATTCCTCGCTAGAAGTAGAAATCCTGAATCACAGCAGCATGTATAATACTGAATAAAAAAAAATCCACCAAAAACAACTTACAGTCACCTCACTTAGCTAAACTCCAGCTACATTTACGCTAAAGTGGCCTGATCCACTTACCATCGGCTGTTTTCACACTAACATGCCACCGGTTTGACCCTGAGCAAGACAGCGAACAGCAGATTTCTGATTTCTTAGTGTGGACTGCCTCTTTAACGAGAGACGCAATCACTTGAAGCCCGTACAGAATACATGGTACAATTAAAAAGCATGTGGCGAGACTCAGGAGGCCGTCCTCACAAGTCTGGCTTTCTCTTCACCTTCTTCTCCTTCTTCCTGGGCTCTGGGGTTGAGTTGCCTGAAACCTCCGACTCAGACAAGTAAACCCCGCTGGCGAAGGAGGAGGAGCTAACAGAAGGGTTCGCCCTCGTCCTTGTCGTCCTTCGGCCCTGTTAACCGCAGGCGAGCGAAGTCTTCAAACACAAAGTCGTCGACGTGGGAGGGGGTTCTGAGAGAGAGGGGAAGAATTTCATCAGCTACCAGGATTAAAAACAACCTATCACTACAGAAGTGAAGGTAAATAGGTATCGGTAAAGATGTACTACGCAGGATCTGTTTATGTTCAAGGTCCCAAAGATCACAAAAACCAAAATACGATCCATCAAGTCAAATTCCTTGTATGTGTGCACACACTTGGCCAATAAAGACAATTCTGATTCCGATTCTGATGCACACACACACTTACTTCATGTCAAACTCTATGAGGTCTGTAGCCACGGGAACATCAGTCTCCGGAGCGACTGCAAAACAAGACACATGCGATTAAATTACGTTCGCGGCTCACACAGGTGCACCGTTAACTTTTCCGAGGTGTGTGTCCCTACTTGACTGTGGTTGGGCGCTGGGCTGGTCTGCTGGTTTGGGATGCATCAGGATAAAAGGAAGTTCCACTGTTACATCCCTCACACACACACACACACACACACACAAGATATACAATTAACTAGGCTATCTAAATGTCCTTATTACCACCCACTATATTAAAGCTCTAATATCAATGGCGTCCAACTCTTTGTTGTCTTTAAGTACAAAGAGAACGAAGCTGATCGCCATCTTTTTTATAATATACGTGCCTTATCCTGCCCTCCCCCAGATGGTGACTTCTTTGAGATATAATATCTAACATAGAAACAGAGAGTCAAAAAACTGTTGCTGTAAAAAAGCTTGAGTATGTTCCCGTACCCTCCGAGAGACACCACCAGTTTGACTTTGACTCGGTAGGAAACCATGATGCCCATCATCTCCTTGTTGGTTCCTTCTTTTACTCTGAAATACACACAGGTCACATCCAAACAGGTATGAGAGAAGTTCATCAGTGCACATGTATCCAGGAGTTTGTGCGCTTGTGAGCATTTTCTGACAGATGCACGTATATAATGCGTGTACATGGTGCTGGAGGCCAGATTGGTGTCTTCGTGCTTCAGCTTTCCGTCCAGGGCAAGACCTCTCTTTTCCCGGTTGGTGCCCAGAACCGGGGTCAGAGTGTAGACATGGCAGGAGGTGGAGCTGGGAGAAACGTGGTCACTGGGGTTGGGGGTGGAGGTAAAAAAGGTCAGGGAGAGAGGATCAAAACAGGAAAAGAAAATGAGGAAGTTAAAGAGTGATCCATCTGTGCTTTCACATTCCCCCAGAGACATATAAAAAAAACTGCACGACAGAATGATATCCTAGGTCTAAACATGTTTATGGATATATGTCCTGTATATAAATCATCTTTTATATTATCCTACTCTAGAATGATATGTTCTGTGTGTGTGTAGCATGAAAGTGCTACAACTGAGTGAAGCATAAGTGAAAAGGAGGACACAATCACAGAAGAGCAACTTACTCTGCTTCAACCACGGCAACCGGACACTTGTACTGAGCCGTGGAGAACAGACAGATATCAGCATACTGACGAACTGAGAGAAGGAGTGGAGAAGCACATGAGTCTCATTATGTGGGGTGAGAACAGTGGCAGTAAATACAATTTGGCATTGAAAACAAAACCTCAACTGAAAAAGGGAACATTGGCTTTGAAACATATATATTTGAAAAGGTCATACTGGCATTGAAAAAATTGCTGGTGCTTCTCAGTAAACTTAGCATGGGCAGTTTTATCATAGAATTTTGAATTACATTATATATTCAACAAATATTTTATTATATTATATGATGTGTAATATCATGTCACTTTTATATGGTATAGAAAATGTGGGAAATAACTGCTGAAATACAAGTTTTTGTCCTTTTTTGGCTGCTCCAATCACCCATACCGTAACTGCATGAATAGACGTGCATCAAAATATGATGGTTCTTGTGAGTTCACAAAAAAGGGTGTTGGAGGCGAAATCAAGAAAGCTGCATTCTAGGTGTGTGCTCATGTCAGAGTGTTTTATTTTACATTGGAACTATTTTTTTCCTTTTTTTCAAATACAAATGTTTTAATGCCACTGTTTCTTTTCTGGATCAGGTTTTGTTTTGATGGCGTAAAACTTTTTCAATGCCGAATCACTGTCATTCTTCTAACCCCATGCAATTACAGCAGATGCGAGACGCAACACTTGTCTTAAATTGTAGCACTTCACCCATCATTACACCGGCTTTGCTTTTTTGAACTTAGCCAACAACACCGTCCAACCCTTTCAACACAGACGTCTCTGTGGCTCTGTTACTACCTCCACTGCCGGTTTAACGGCAGAACACCATTCCAATCCATTCCCCCCACTACATATTCATACATTTTATATAAAAAGGCACAGTGGAATAACAGTGCAGCATCCCTGCCCTGAACAGGCTGTGTAAAAGTGTAAGGACAGGTGCACTTACCAGATATCTTCACCCTCTTGACAGTCTTGGTGGAGTTGTTGGTGACCTGGACATTGACACTTATGGGCTCGCCATGGTAGTATAGCTAGAGAGAGACAGTGACTTAGCATGTGTATCCCAGTCATCATGTAAATATAGATGGCATACCAAAGTGTGTGAGTGTTACCTCCTTATCCAGTGAGGCCTCCAGGTGTAGAGATCTGTCAGACATCAGGAAACTGCGGCTGGTTTCCACCATTGGCTGTGGACCTTGCTTCTCTGGGGCATACTGAACCTTCCTGATCGCCAGATGCACAGAGTTCCTACATACACGGCAGGTCAGGTTCATATTAATGTACATTTATGGCAGTAACACCATCCGCAAGGCAACAAAACAGTTAGCAGTGACAGGGACTGCAGTACCAAGATAACTGGGCATTCCAAACTGGTATACAAAATATTAGCTGGTTTAAAACAATATGTCTAGTCTAGTTTTTTTTTAGAAAACCACACTGTATATCTCGGAGCATGAGTTGGGTTGAAGTCTGAAGGTGTTTGCATGCGTTGAACCTTTGGTGGATCTTCTCCTCCGCAGTCTTGGCACAGAATGCTTGAAGCTCGTAGTCCACACCACACGCCTTCCCAGTGTCCTCTGGGCCTGGCTGAAGGGTCACTGAACAAGGCAGATTCTGGGGAATCTAACACACCCAAACATAAAAACAAAGTCTAAGTTCCTAACTGTCATATTCACAACAATCACAGGCAAAGCAGTGGTTGGCAATTAAATTGTGAGGTCCTCTAACGGTATTCTTAAAGATATGAAAAACACTTTTTGAGATCTCAAAGTTACAGATGCAGAGAGGGGGGGCGGTTTTGCTTCAGCTCTGATCCGCCTCCAGAGATAGTATCAGAGCTGCAGCAGAGGAAGGAAGCCGTCTGTGTGAATGGAAAAGGCGGTGAATGGTTGTGTCAATCTGATGGTGTTCACAGTCTGACATTCTTGACAGCCTGGACTCCATTCAGAACCAACAGATACACAGAGGATGCCATATCCACTGCCCACCAGTCAGTCTTCACACACCTTGATAATAACAACAGCTACATCAGAATGTTGTTTGTTGAATCCAGTTCAGGCTTTAATACAATCTTGCCCATGAAGCTGATCGGACAACTTGACACTCAGAGCTTGAGTACGACACTCTGCAATGACATACTGGTCTTCCTCACAAACAGACCCCACAGAGGTCAGATTGGCGGTCAAACCTCCTCCGCTTCACATCGCCATGTGCTCAACCCCCCTTCCTGTTCACACTGTACACCCATGACTTCTATCCCGGACATGGAGAGAACTCCATTGTGATGTATGCAGATGACACCACCATCAATAAAAACAACGATTCCCAGTTCTGTGCAAACTCTAACCGGAGCAACACTATGTCTTCCTGAATAAGTCTAATCTAACATCAGTTCTCAGTAGATAAGATTCAATGGTCATGACATAAAGAGCGAGGTCTGCTGGTCTAAGGTCAGGTCTTACAGTGAAGTTGACGGGGTAGGCATGCTGACCCAGCTTCTTCAGCAGCCTCTCCTGCAGATGAGTAAGAGGCTTCTTTTCCTCCTGCAGAGGAGGGAAGACCTGGACGGTGCTGACGTACAGATCCTTCCGGAAGGAAAGGCCCAACACATCCAGGTCCTCCCGACCGTAATAAAATGCACAAGTAAGAGATACGAACACTGCGGATGGAAGAAAACATTGATTAATAGATTGTCAATTGATAATTCAGTCATCAAATATGACGGACTGTTGCTGTACTTCATCTACTCACTGTGTAACCACAAGTTTTTCTTACCTTTTCGATCTTTCAGATACTCTGGGTCTATGAGGAGCACTCCATCTAGAGAACACACACACACACATATACATTTCTGCGATGTGTATAATACTTGCACAGTTCAGAGGCTGCATTCTCTAAACCAAACACATGACTAAGGGTCCAATGTGGTCTTTCTCATTTCAGCCCCAATCAAATGCAGTCAAGAAATGCAGCCTTCTTTTTCCCAAGTTTGGACACAACCTGTGTCTGCATAATTCATTGCACACCACTGTGCTAAAGTGGCATGTCATAACACTCAACAAATACTTTATATAATGTTTGTTTTTATACTTACCGACTGGATCTACGTAGCTTAAGTGATCAACAAAGTCTCGCTTCCCCAGATAAACTGTGAGCTGTTGAAAGAATAGATGGAGAATTGAGTGACTATGCTAATCCACAACAGGAGATGTTTGGAGGGTGGAGGAAGGTATAATGATAAGAGCCCCTCCACACACACACACACACACACACACACACCCTACCTTGCAGTTGGGGCTGGACTTCTTAAAGACTCTGTGAAAGAGGGAGAGAGCATCTCTTGTTAACAGGGAGTGTATGTGGAACTGGGATTCATTTATCTTTGCCATCATATTATTGACCCCGGCTGAAGCAGGCTACTGAAATCTGGCAGTTCACAACCTGTTAGATCTGAAATGCACTTTGAGCTACGCAAATTCAATTTAGTATTATGTTTGAAAATGTTCCCCAATGTTATTCAAGCAATGTAAGCCACACCTGCATTTTAAAAAAAAAAAAGAACGTCTGAGCAATATACTGTTGCATGCAACGACAGGATTACATCTTTGATTTCAGCTTGTTTGGTCTTTCAGTCTTCAGCGGACAGGGCAGTTTTGGCCAATAGTTGATCATTTTGATCACCACCTTTATGCAGTGAGGGGAAATGTGCAGATTTCCAGACCTGACAGATAACTCCAGTAGAAATGGAGATATTAAATGGATATGTGATTTGTTCAGCAAATACACGGGGCACGGTGCTTTCAAAGACATATGGTTCTAGTTTATCTTCGCCAGTTGGTTTCTGCAGACGTTACCTTGAAGTGCCTCCTTAACAACAGAGGAAGTGAAGGCCTAAGAGGTATAGTTTAAGGAGGGCACACAAGCCAATGGCTGACTATCACAAGCGGAGCTACACCATATCAAACTGATACCCAGCAGCATCAAAATGTGTCTCCGATGTCATATTTATTAAGCACTTAGAAACATTTCCCTTTGTCTTGTGGGGTAAGGGACCGTTTATTTTACATTTTAAGATATATAACGAAAGCAAAAAATAGGAGTACACATATACACAAATAGAAACATATTCAGTCAGAGGTTTCAGAAAAAAAATCCATAATGTTTAAAAAGTTTATTACTTTTTTGTTGATTGATAAACTGAGTGTTTTTTAAAAAAAATGCCACATATTAGGTTTTGATTTAGAGAACTTCTCTTTGTGAATAAAACACTTGTATGTATCTAAAATAATGAAACTAATCAGATATTCAAGAGTGCTCTCGTCTGGAGTGTCATTTTTAATGTTTTTGGGCTCCTTGTTTCCCATGGTAACTGTACTGTATCCAATTAGATCTGATTAGACGGGTGGTGTTGTGGACTTTAGAAATACTCTTTGCTCTTGTTTCACAAACATTGAGCATTCATAGCTGAATTAACTAAAATCAATTACAATCTCTATGATTTGGTTATTATGGAGAGCTGCTCACGATCAGGGTACAACTGAGACTAAAAGTTGGTCAAAAGCAAAGCGGCGAGAAAAAAAGACCAGAGCCACTGAAGATAAACAGGAAGAGGCTGTGTATTCCAGGAAATGTGGCCAGCGTTAATTTGTTGCCATTGTGATTAATCTGCTAACCGTCAGAGTCTGTGTGTGTGTGACCATAACAGCGTGAAACCTAATTGTAGTAAAAGACTGTTGGAAATGTTACTGGTCTACAAGCAGAGATGCTGTCAAAACCATTCAGGCCCAGCTTTACCCAGTTTGTGCACACGGCAGCAGTTTTAGGGACGTTAGCATGTCCCTGTGCAGGAATGTGCTGTCTTTTACATTCTGAGGAAAGAAAACAGGGCCAAAGAACAGAACTCACATCCTGATTATCAACAAAAATGTCCTTTTACTTCCTTAACACGGGACATGTGCACCCCTTCCTGTCAATCTCATATCCATTAAGGGCAAAAAAAACATCTAATCTTCAAAAAACTTCTGTGAAACAATTTCACACTATGTAGTTTCACAAAAGTGTAAAGTCTTGCTCCAGTCACAGTTGGAATTCAAGACTTTTGCAAGTAAGTTTAATGTTCAGACAGGAATTTACATACACAGTTCTGATTGGGCAGTTCATTTTCCATGCAATGTATTTCGAAGTATCATTGGTCTTCTCTAAGTCATAGCAGTTCATTTGTATAGCAGTAGGAAGCCCCTGACTGTGAAGATGACAACTTTGACCATGTTTGTGGAGTTGAAACCAGTGTTTGCGTTTACAACTTTTTTCGGCCAACCTTAACCTTAAATCCACTTCTGAACTTGGATTTTCAGATAAAACATAATCCCCGGACTTTATCTCGAATGGCAAGAATGAGAAGCGATGAGTATTCATCTAGTGCAATCCTCAATACGAATCAACTATTACCAAGGTGCTCAAGGTAGCAAAGATTCATGCCAGAGTTCCATGTAATTTAAAGAGAATATTTAAGGTTACTGGGTGATTTGTGTTAATGGTTCAAAAACAAATAAAACAACAGCTTAAACAATAGTCAGGTGCCCACATGACATTGAATTAGGTTGTGCTTGCTGTAGTTATTCCACCTATTCATACTGGTGATTTAAAAGATCCCTCGCACTTTCAATCTAAGTGACGGAGGACTCTTTTGAAAAAAATAATTAGGAGGTAATTGAACCATCTATCTATCACTGTCTATCACGCTAACTTAAACCAATCAGATCAACATTAGAAGACTGCTACCAGTGGAGCCGGTGGTAGATCTAACTCTTGTTGCAAGAAGAGTGAAAACATGTTTTCCAATGAGAAAAGCCTTCACTTCCATTCTGGTTTTTCAATAAAGAAATACTCTCCAATTCTGATATAATTGATGCTATAGTATCCACGCTCACTTCTTTAGGAGCAGCCATTGTTGTTTTTTTTCCAAACAAACAGTCACTTCTCTCGTTGGCTATCACACCCAAACCATTCCCGTAGCAGCCGGTAGTTCCTCAAAGAACGCTGTCCGGACAGACCACCGCGGTTCAACCACAAGGGCAATGCTGGAAGCCTGGCAAATGGATTTGCAAGACCACATGATCACGAGATCCTGCAAATCCATCTGCCTTGCAAGGTAAGTGTGCAGCACAGCTCTGCATAAAGCTCTGTTTCTGCCCGCAACGCAAGACTGTGGAACAAGCTTCTGCAGACGGCACATGAGCTGTGAGCATGCACAGAAGCTTGTATGCATTTATGCTCACCACGTTCTCTTAATACCGACAACTTCTGTGAAGAAGCAAGAAGTCGACAAGTGTTACCTTCAGAAAACGATTGACAGGTTATCTGACAATGAAATCAGCTTTAGTTGCAGCCCTATCTTTTATCTGGACATGAAAACACGTAAAAGTTCAAATTAGTGAAATTAGTGAAAGTGAAATAAAATATGACTCGGGTTGAGATACACCGAAATTTTAGCTAAAAACTTTGCTAAGCTATGACGCTAATTACCATTACCGGCAACATATGTATAACATTCAAGTAGCAATCTCATTCCATTTTTGTCGTTTGCTGACCATTGTTTGGGTGAGTATTTCTCTCTTTGGCGCTTCCTAGCGGCACTTTATAGGAAGACACCTTAAAAAACCTGTATCTTTTAACTGGACATGAAAACATGTACAAGTTCAAATTAAAAGTGTGTGAATTTTAAAAAATGTTTTGCCTCAGGTTCAGACACACTGACATTTAAGCTAACATTTTGCTAAGCTATGATGCTAATTAACATTGCCAGCAACATATATATAACATTCGGTTATCATTCCAATTTTTGTCGTTTGCTGACCGTTTTTTTTGGTGAGTATTTCTCTCTTTGGCGCACCCTACCGGCACTTGATATGAAGACACCTTAAAGAAAACCCGTGTCCTTTATCTGGACATGAAAACATGTACAAGTTCAAATTAAAAGTGTGTGAATTTGAAAAAGAAAATTCAGACACACCGTTATTTTAGCTAAAACCTTGCTAAGCTATGACGCTAATTGTCATTCATTATCATTACCAGCAACATATATATAACATTCACGTATCATTCCATTTTTGTCGTTTGCTTATCGTTGTTTCAGTGAATATTTTTTCTCTTTGGCGCCTCCTAGCGGCACTTTATAGGTATAAGTTCAAATTATAAGTGTGTGAATTTAAAAAATGTTTTGACTCGGGTTCAGATAACGCGACATTTTAGCTAAAAACTTTGTTAAGCTATGACGCTAACTATCATTACCGGCAACGTATACAACATTCAAGTAGCAATCTCATTCCATTTTTTGTCGTTTGCTGACTGTTGCTCTCTCTTTGGCGCACCCTACCAGCACTTTATATGAAGACACCTTAAAAAAAAAACCTGTATCCTTTATCTGGACATGAAGACATGTACAAGTTCAAATTAAAAGTGTGTGAATTTGAAAAATAATTTTCAGACACACCGATATTTTAGCTAAAACTTTGCTAGGCTACGACGCTTATCATCATTCATTATCATCACCAGCAGCGTATATATAACATTCAGGTTAGGTTTGGCGCCACCTAGTGGCACTTTATAGGAAGACACTGTAAAGAAAAACTGTAAATAATCCACTACCATCACTTTGCAGAGTCTGACAGAGCTGAACTTTTCTCTTTTGACTTCAGTACGTAACTCGGAATATCTTCCACGTCGAAGACAACACGGAGGTGAAAAACATCCGAGCTGCTCTTGTGAAACAGGCTTCGTCCGTCTCGCATGAGGAAGTTCCGTTTGTTTTCCAAGAAGTTAACCCTCTTGCAGCAGCAGCAGCAGCACTGTGACGCTGCCCTGCTGATCGCCTGCATCGCGACGCAACACTTTTTTAAAATGTGTCTTTTCATTTTTGTCATTCCCTCTTTAGTTCGACATCGGCTTCTATCAGTTGAAAAAAACGTACACCTCCAGTCAAAATCGGCTGAGGAGAGGCGACAGTCATGTGGAATCAGGTTAAACTGTGTTTAATAGACGCAGATGGTCTATTTTAACTAGTTTACCTGCATGTGGGCTAACAGACTTTTAAATAATCTGGGTTCAAATCGTCTTGGACTGTTATCTTTTTTCTCCTCACGAAGGCTCCGTCTTCTATTTCCCTTTTCTGACAGCACTATATGAAACAACAGACTGGTTATCTCACCTGGTCCCCGCTTTGTCCCCCATGTCTTCAGCCCTGCGGAAACGGCGTTTCTAATGCAAATTGGTGTGTTGTCTGTGCTGGTCCACGATATCACGCAGTATCCACTGGTTGCTCCTGGTCGCTCCGAGCTTTTGGGATCATTCAACCCTTTTCCGCAGTTTGGGCACAAAAACCACGCCTCCGCACTACAGCCTGCTGGACACCACGATCACCCGAACAGCTGGATCACACCCAGAAATCACTTCTGTTCCAGCTGCTGCTTGTACTGGCACCCGGTGTTGAAAAGAAGAACTCAGAGCCTTTACTAAAGTAAAAGCACAGATAACACAATGCAAAACTATTCCATAAAAAGTGCTCAAGCTTCAGGTCAGCAGCAGAAAAAGCCACCACATAAATCCGAGGGGTTGTAAGGTCATGAAAGCAGCCACAAACTTTCATTTGGTGATAATTCTGGCGGCCCCTGTGGACACAGTTTCCTCTGTGAAGCATTTCCTCCCCCTCTGTATCAACATCTTGATCTGGTTAGCACGTGTATTTGTTTTGAAAGGAGAAAAAAAAAAGTTTTCTTTCTTTCTATTTGTGGCTATATACGATTAATAACTGTAATATCATCATGGTGAAACAGTAAACTTTCTTTTAGGGCTGCACCTAACCACCAGACTTCAGACAGCCTACTTTCCTCATGCTGTTATACTCCTCAGTTCATCCTCAGCACTTCTCAATAAAAGAACGTTTTAGTTTTGTGACTTATCCAACCGGATAAGTTGGAATTCGACTCAGTGGCGGGCATTAATAGTAACTATAATAATTACACAGAAATAGCCAATCTTCTGGCTTATGTAGCTCATACAGAGGCATCAGTATTACATTGAGGTTTCAAAACCATTTAAAAACTCCTTGTAATACATTTAATGGATGAGAAAGAGGAAAAATAACAATGTTCTAACACGCTGTTCTTTTTTAACTGTATTATCAATATTCTCTATTGTGTTTTTTTCCCCTCAATAGACACTAATGCTGAAAAAACAAATGTGTAGTGGAGTAAAAAGTATATGTTATTTCCCTCTGAACTGTAGTGAAGTGTTAAAGTCGCAGAAAATGAAAATGCAGTAAAGTAAAGCAACTCAAAACTGTATTGAAGTTGCCTTTGTACTTAAGTAATTGACTGCTTGCACCACATAACAGGGCTTTTTAAGAATAAGAGTTAAAGTGGCCCTGAAGGTCAAAACACAGCAACATTACAGGAAACAAATCAACATTAAAAATAACAAATGAAATTAATGTTGATATTTAGCTTTATTTATTGGCTCTTTGCAAAGCCGACTCTGTAACATATACATGTGGCCTACATGTAGTGAGTATTGTGCACTGGTGTATCTGTGTTGCTGGTGGTGGTGAGCATATTGCCAGCTGTACTTTCCCCTTTAAACACATCAACTCCTTCGGCTCATAGCTGTTTACAGCCAATAAATAAAAATGAGGAACAAAATCTGACTTGTTATTTTGTTTTTGTTTCCTTATTTATTAGATTTTCACTTTCAAGCAGAAGATGAGAAAACAAAAGTCTTACTCATTATATTTCAGTAATGTATTACTACAGTTGCGTTACGTAACACGTTACAAGCCACGTTACCGACCGAAGTGAAGAATTTATTGTTGTTTTTTGAAGAATCCATCCACACCGACATGACCATATTAATATAGGCTCTGTGTGTTTACTATAGATGAGCCTATAAGTTCTTTGTTCAGCCTCTGTGGGACTGAAATATTTTAGTTGTATTTAGTAGGCCTAGGTTGTGTCATTATAGGCTATTATAAGTATTTATTCCAATCTCATAATATATCAGACTGTGATCCTTTGTCTGCCTGCTCATCCCTGTGTCATAGGACATTTGTTTATATAAAAAGTTCTAGGCTATTTAATTGTTCTATAGAGGTTATTTGGGAATTTGCTGAAAGTAACTAAAGAGTAGTGTAATAAGTAATACATTACTCTACACAGATGGTTATTGTGATGTAATATATTACTTTTAAATGAAGGTCACTATTAATATGTAATATATTGCATTTTGAAAGTAACTTGCCCTACATTGTGCATGGACCTGTTATTTGCAGTTGAAAAAGTGTTGTACCCGAATTTTTTAATTTTACATTTAAAAACTGTTGCTCAACAGCATAAATGACCATAGTCTGATGTGTGTGAACTTAAACATGTCAGATAGATAGATAGATAGATAGATAGATAGATAGATAGATAGATAGATAGATAGATAGATAGATAGATAGATAGATAGCAGCAGGTACATTCAAGTACAAATACAATCAAAATATAGGGGCAAATATAGAAACAATAAGAAACAATAAAGTACTAGATATAATATGCAAAAAACAATAAAGTACTATAAACAATAAAATGCTAAAGTAGTTATGAAATAAAATAAAATATTGAGGTAAATAAAATAAAATACACTGCAGATCTCTAACATACACTGACTCGAGGGGATCGTTTGTCTTGCAGGGCCATGATTGACACTTCCTGTTTATTAGCCTATAATCGCTAGCACTATTAAAAACAATGCAGGGCACATTGCTGCTTGTTTTTTTTTCGCTCCCTATTGTTGGCAGGACCGAACGGCTGCACCGCTTCCTTTTCGTGAGTACCGGTTAGTTTTATTCTGAAGGGCGCGACCGGAAGTGGCGCCGTGTGGGAGTGTCACAGACTGCCATAGTGAACGCCTTGAATGCGGCTTTCCAGAGGGACGCAGCTTGAAACGCTAGACGGGCGAAATTTGCGACGGTTCCGTTATTTAAGCGCTCCATTGTCAAGTGTGTACCGGGTCTTATCGTCCGCGCGGGGAACTGGAGCCATGGCTAGCCGCTCTCTGTGGTCGCTCTGCCTGCTGCTGGCGCTGCTGCTGCCGCTGGAAGGTGAGGCTTTGTCCCGCACACCTCCGCAGATCCACATGTTCTTTGCCTTTTGTGCCGCACTTTGATTATGAGGCCGAATAACGGGGTAGGCTACACCGGCCTGGAAGCAGCAGCCGCTCATTTGGACAGAGAGCACAGATCCGTTTATTCCACACCCACCCAGAATATTAATGCTCTCACTCGCAGTTATTACAGATTTACATGTTTGATTTTTGATTTTTTTTGGAGCTTGATTCGGTAATGCTCTCGGTCCATATATTACTGATGCTGATGTTAACCAGCTGTCAGAGGTTCAGTGATCCATTACAACATGAACGATTCTAAAGGGTGTGTTTCAGCTGGTTCGCTTCTATCGAATACTGACATTTATTAGAGATCAGAGTGATGTGGCACCACCCACAGCAGCCTCGGTCTGTCTGGCTTTACAGCCGCATGTGCCATGCCGAAAATGATGTCACCGCTGATGATGAATATAGAAAGTTAGTCCCTTAAAGACGACTAATGAGCTCATTCTAGCTTACTGTAGTGCATGTCTTCATATGCCTCCCTCATATTACCATAATCCAGACACCCAGCTGCAGAGGCACCCTCCTGACATTTTAATGTGTTTTGTGATGGGTGTTTCTTTCTTCCAAAGGTCAGCGAGATAACCGGTCGAATTAAGGCACGGCCTGACGGGAAAAAGCAGCAGAAACTGAAAAGATTTTGTATCCGTCCGGTGGTCGGCTGGTAAATGCAATGCCGCATACAAATGATATTCAAATTATGCGAATAAATTTGGGCTCCCTGTTGGGTTTGGGCACATTATTTAACAGGCTCATGTCAGGTAGTTTGCATAAATATTTCAGTCCTGATATGAGAGTTAATTGGGGGGTAGGTTCAGACGTGGCGTGGGATGACACTGTAGGCAGGACTTCCATCTTACTGCTGCAGGGTTGCACCCGTCTGAATGTTACAGACAGGTTGCACTTGTTAACCCCGTTGGCCTCAATCCTCTTTGGTAAAATAACGCTCCCACGCCAAAAAAAAAAAATGAAAGTGATCGCAACGCTGAGATGTTTGGCAGCGTTAAAGATGCAGTAGGGGCTGACTTGGTTGTCATAAACAAATCACATTACAGTGCTTTCACAGTCCCCCTCACCCCCCTCGCTTTAGACTGCCACAGTTATATTGTACAGCCCCAGTTTGCAACGACGCATGTCACTGCTGCACGCGCCTCACTGTTGCCCACAACCACAGGAAGTGAAGCCTACCCGTCGCGTGGCTCGACAGTATGTTGGTATTCTACCATTATGGTGGCACGAGATTACATTTGTTCTTAGATTTTGGATGGGGCCATACGGTGATATGTCATAAGTTTTGTCTTTCCTGGTTTATTAGTCGCATTACAGTAAAGTTGTGTCTTTAACTGAACTTACTACACTGTTGTACTTGTTTTAGTACCCTGCCTTTACCCACTTCAGTCATTATATCCATACAACTGATGATCATTTATAAAGAATTGTGTTAATATTGTGTCAAAATACCAATAGTCATCTCAACGATATTGTCACAATATTTATATCGAGGTATTTGTTAAAAAAAATATCAAGATATATATTGTGTTTTGGGCGATATAGCGATAATATTATTTTAAGCCCATTTCCCCCAGCCCTACTAGGCTTTAGTAACGCGTTAAGGTTTGCTGGCGCTAATCCATGTGGTGTTTTACATTAGCCGTCCTTGTTGCTGAGGATCAATACTTGCATGTTCGATTCGAGCTTGGAACCTTTGTTACACGCTACCCCCTCTCGCTCCGTCCCAGAGTTTCCCGTCCGACTGTAATAGAAATGCCATGATCCCTAAAAGGAGCAGTTTAAAATCTGGCCCTGGCATGGATAGGAAGCCAAAGCAGAGTTTATCGATCCCCAGAGGAAATGGTGTGACAGCGTGTCCGCTCTAAATGCTGCTTCATGCGGTCAAACTTGATAGTTCTTGCTAAATCTTGTAAATAATATATTGTAGCTCAAATAAAAGAAACTTATTCGTCAGCACATCTCATATTGGTTCTTTAAAACTCTCTTCACCCTAGATGATAAATGAACCTTCCTGGTTTGATAATGAACCTTGTTTGCAGTGGGAGGCATTCAGGCAACAGTTCTGCAGACGTCTCTTTTATCATGACGAACAGGGATTTTTGGGATCCAGCGGAGTTTCTGAGTTGCAGTACCAAAGTTGTCAACACGTGCAGATAGATAGACTCATCAATTCCTTTTATATCCACTGATGTAGTAGAATTTACTTTATTTTAGGATTACAAAGATAAGAAAGTTCCGTAAATTCTGTTGTATGTTAAAATGCATAATTTATATAGATAACAGCTGCATGTTGAAACACACGTACATACACACACACACACACACACACACACACAGTCTGCTTTTTTTGTCTCTTGCTTTTGTTTCCTTTTTAGTAAATGGTCTCTGCTCTGCAGCCCGGACAACGGAGAGGATTAGGGCACTGTGGGCTCAGTTTGGCAGCGGGGCCGGGGTTTTTGTATGCGTGTGACACAGTAACGCCGGCCGGGCCTGGAAAGGCGAACGCTAAAATATAAGAAGCTTAAAATCAAAGGGATGGGTTTCATACAACATGCTTTGAATCCTGTTTTGTTTTCTGCGTCAGTCAGTGTAACGTTTCTGCTTCCTCTGTCCTCTCCACACGGCAGTCCTGTCTCAGGATGCATTTGACCTGAGTGATGCCATCGACGATGACAGTAAACCATGTGAGTAAAACAGGGCTCATTTAAGCGTCAAGGTCCAGGAGATTTAATTTGATTGGGAAGATTAGTCGATTTGTTTGTCATGATACAACACAGCGCTACATAACTGCTACACAGACATAGAAAATACACACAGTTTAGAATAAATACATAAAGACAAGAATAATTACTTTAAATGATGGTGTACTGCAGGATATCCAATATAAGTGTAATATCTAAATAAATCTGATGTATATTTAATCTTTACTTTTACAATAGCGACCCCTTCGCCAAAGCCAGCAGCACCAGCAGCACCAGCAGGAGGTGCAGGAGGTACAGGAGGAGGTAAGAACCAGTCTGCAACAGCTACTGGAACATTAATCTTTCATTCTACATACTGTAGTGAATGTATGATATCACTTACTGAACCAGAATGGTCATTTGATTTGACGATTTTGGGAGGCTTCAACAAAATGTATTTTTTCAAATAACCGCAAAGACACCTTTATCGTTCAGTGTCCGCCAAAATAAGAAATGAAGCAGTATCAGATGGCTTCACGCATCTTTAATTTTGTATTTTCCCACCTGAACTACGACAGGTTTTTAGACAACCCTAATCTGCACACGTGTCATCACTCAAGTCGGTGGATCCATACATGAATCTGGCAAAGTAGACAAGTCGCCATTACTGCCTTTGGAGTCTCCACACAATCTCGGCGCGTTTGAATGCAAGCAGTCCTAAGAAGTGAACGATTTTCTACTTTTACCCTCACTTTCTATGTAGCATTACTTTTAACAACAGTGTCCAGGAAATCGTGAAAAAACCTGTGCAGTTCTCAGCACTATACACTTGGAAGTGGAATATTACAATAAGAAAAACTATAATTGATACTATTATTAATTAATTAATTAATTAATTAGTTGTTATAGTTACTGTGACCCTCTATGAGTGACCTGTGGTTTGCATTTTCATAATAATAAATATATCTTGAAAAAGTGACACAAATTCATATAAAAAATTATTTACCAATGTATTTGGTCTGTAATGACTGAACAAAGAACTTGATTGATTATGGACTGTTCTTGTAACAAAAGTCTAATTTGTAAAATGTGAATAACATAACGATCACTATCCATATAAGGTACCTCCATCAGCAACTTGGGATAACTTGCTTAGATGGCAGAACAGTTACCAGATTCATCTGTAAATGTATTTGATTATATTCAGATACAGTACTGTCAATATCCTCTGCAGACCTTGACCTGGGGGACTTCTTCGACAGCACCACCACCACTACCACCAAAAGCCCCACCAAGGTCGTGCCTAAAGTCCCCGCAGGCACAAAGGCCCCACCCAAGCCCAAACCCAAGCCAGGTGAGAGAGCGCACCTCCGTGTTTATAGTCGGATTTCCTCCTAAAGCGTGAAACTCCGCTGCAGAGAGCACCTGGTCTTTATCAGAAGCAAGCTCATACGACAACCCCCCCTTTATATCTGTCTTGCCCTCCTTTGTATTTTACAAGCCTGTTTTCTGATCCTCCTTTGTTTTAATTTGCTGCTTATCCAAATTCAACACTGTGCATGTGTTTATGGCTAGTCTTAATACAGTCAGTATAATGAACATTTCCACAGCACTCATTCCATCGGAACAATAACAGAGTCTGGTGATACTCACCATTCTGCTGATCAAACCGTTTTTTCGGATGGCAGTGTCACCACTTTGGTCCACACTGAGTTGATCAGCTTATTGAAAGACATATCACATATTTCTATAGAATTTGGTTCAGATATTCATGTCTTCCTCAGGATGAACTGAAATAACGTAGGTGATCCTCCAACTTCTAGTCTCAGTCGCAGCGGAATGTTGTAACAGACAGATTTGATATCTGTAGAGATGAACAAGTTGATTTTAGTCTCAAAAGAAGCAGTTAGAGTGTAGCAGCTACTGTTGACGTCACACTTTCAATCACACTTTATGAGACATAATGGTATGTTATTATGTACACAGATATCCATACAGTCCAATTTATTGAATACCTTAAGACAAAAGTTCACAGTATCTCTATCAGTCTTTAGATTGGTTGGGTAGACAGATGAGTTTGCTTTGTGTTTGATTGTGTTTGTTCAGTTGACACCCTTGTACTTTACAGTAACGTTTTTTTTTAAAACTGCTGTTTTTGCATTTATGTTGATAACATTGATCACTGACCTTCTGACCTCCACAGCTGGCGACGGCTTTGACCTGGCTGATGCCTTGGACCCCAACAATGACATTGGTGGCAAGGATAAGAACAAGGGGCAGGGAGGTGGGTGGGATTATCTCCCAAAGGATTAGTGTTAGCAATGTAAAATCATCTTAGTGCCGTTGCCTCACAGCAAGAGGGTGCTGTGTTTGAACCTGCTGGCCGGCTGGGGTGTTTCTGTGTGGAGTTTGCATGTTCTCCCTGTGTCTGTGTGGGTTCTCTCTGGGTTCCTCCCACAGTCCAAAGATATGCCAGATATCCCAAGGATATCTGTTGGGATCAGCACCTGCAAATGATAAGCGTTTATAGATATGAATGGATAAAATCATTTTGAAGACACAATCAGGCAGCAGTTATACACCTTCTTAAACTCTTGTTATATCAGTAGTTCAATGGTCTGGTCATAATGTAGCCTTAGCCTATCAACTACAACTAATGAGGGGTGTATGTTAAAATACATCCACAAGTTTTCCATCATTGGTGCTGAAACCAAAATGCTTGCACACACTGAACTTCCCACAGTGTTTGGTGATTTTCTGCTCATCACAGCTCGCTGGTTTCCTTTTTTTATTTTTCAAAAAAAGGAACATTAACTTGTTGTTGTTTTCATGCATGTCATGTATCAGGCATACAGTCACAATGTGCAGTGAACAACTCTGAATGAAGGACAGTAGCTGTAATATTCTCTTCATCTGTTCTAATATTCCTATAAAACTTTCAAAGAAGTTTGGAATTTTTTAATGAGCGCGTACAGCTCATTAAAAGAGAATTTGAACCATGTTCAAACTATGTTTGAATGAGTGGTCGGTTGTTTAGTGCTACTGAAGAACCCTTCCTTCAAGAGAAGGAGCTCATTGTTTTCATCTGTTACTCATCATCCCCTCCCACTTCGTGATACAGACACTGTCTTCTGAACAAAGAACAAAGTGTAGTTTCAGAGTCCATTCCCATATGTTCCCTGATGTACAATCATATAATAAGCTGTAAGACTGCCAGTGATTAACCTTTAATGTTATTTGAGTTAGTTAATAAAAAGTAATGTATACTGAGTGTTGGAGCTAGACTGATGTATCCACCAATATCAGTTTATTATAGATATATTGGTTTTACTGTATATATCTGCGAACACCAAAGTACATGAATCCCAAAGTTAGTTTTACTTGCACTGTAAAATGTTTTTCTTAGCTAATATTACCTTTTAAAAATAACATAAAACAAGAAAACGTATTAATTATTGGATTTTTTTAAAAGGGCAAAATATCAATATCCGCATCCGCCTCATAAGTCCAGTATCTGCCAGGCTATAGTATAAATTCTGCATCATAGGCAAACAGTAATACTTCAAGAAATGATTTGTAAGATATGGCCAGAAATTTAGTTTAAAACATAAATAAATAAATAATAATAATAAGCCTTTTTAACCGTGAGTGTAAAGAAACAACAGTGTTGAAGAAGTTATGTCAGAGATGTGATACCGCAGTTAGCATTCTGACTAGCTAGCTCCGTCTTTTGTCATGTAATGCTACTTTGTACCACAAGAGTCTGATAGCTGCGTAGTTTTAGCGGGTTGTCCTTGTGTCAGCTAATTTTATCGTTTCACAAGCTCCCTAGCATAATAAACTCACAAAATAAAATCACAAAATGTCAAAAATGAAATGCTCTTACCCTACCAAACAGAAAATGTCTGAATTCAAGTTTCTCTTTTTTTTTCAATTTCGGGTTGAGCTTAATTGCCTTGTTAGCTCTTCATGAAACACATTTCATTGGCATAAACAATACAATATACAAAGTTGTGTTTACCGCACGTTTCACACAACAAACGCGATATAAAGTGAAAAGTAATGAAGAGGTAAACGGCAGTTGTTCACTATGTTCGCGCCTGGCTCCACGGCTAACTTAGCTAATTAGCTAAGGTAAGCTAGCTGCAGGCAAGAATATTTAGCAAAGAGCAGCAGTTGTCTGTTACTCTGCTTCTCCCTGTATTTTTTGTAGCTACCTTTGAATTCTGGCCATATTCTACAAATGACACCATCAGGAAACTTGATTTAGAACTATATTCATTTTACAGGTATACATTTGATGCACTGTGCGAAGCATTTAGTGAAGTCTTGTGGAATTATGGATATGGATTTGGGCAACCAGGACTGAAAGCAACATTGATTGAGCATCAGTAGACACGAGGAATGAGAGCAGCATCTGCAACTCATACGCCAAATCACTTAAACAACCGCACAAATGACAAAAAAGCATTGTACTAATTTATTATTTAGAGTTTCTTGTACCTTTAAGCAGTTACACTTTATCATTTAGTCACTACATTCTTCATCAACAGTGTGGTGATTATCTGTTTCTCCTCTTTCAGGTGGATTTTCTGACAGTGATCTGGCAGATGTTGGTAAAGATGATACCTACAAACCTGACAAAGGCAAAGGTAACGTCTGGACCTTTTTATAAAAAAAAACTCTCGTTGTTATATAAGAGGCCAACACTGCATTTTAACAGTTCAAACAGATGTGAGAACGTGGGCTGGTATTCTGTGTTTCCACAGGTGGACCAAGCGGTGACAAAGACCAGATCAACCAGTATGACGACAACAGTGGTGGGTTTTCCCCTGTCCCCAGAGTGTTCATTAATGCATGTCTGTCTGTTTGGCTCAATTAGTTTACTGTTTGTGTGTGTGTGTGTGTGTGTTTCCAGGGACAACAACAGAGGTGGGCACCATTGCGGGGATCGCTAGTGCGGTTGCCATGGCGCTGGTGGGTGCAATCAGCAGCTACATCTCCTACCAGAAGAAGAAGCTGTGCTTCGGTATACAACGTAAGGCTTTTTACATTACAGTCGCTCCATCAGGACATTTTCAAATGAGAATACCAAAACTACTCCCGTAGTGGAGACCCAACAAGAGCTGAAAAGAGTTTTTGGGACTCAGATTCAGCAGGTAGACACAAACACAACTCAAACTCTATGCTAATGGTGCTCTGTGTCTGCTGTATGTTTAAATATCTAACTGTTTGCTAACACGATCAATGTAAAAACTTCATAAGGTAATAATGTGTCACTGTTCATTCAATGTACTGTAGCTCTACATTTGACTGCAGTGTTAAAGAATGTCCTAGTAGGTAAGGACATTGCAGTTATGTTTAAATCAGTTGCTATGAAACATCTGTTGCATCATCCAATAAAAAGCAACCACATAACCAGGAAGTCACTTATAGCATCACCTGCTGTAACACTAGAAAGGCATTAGTAGAGCGCATACCTTTGCCAAAGCCCAACAATCCCCTTTAAATCAAGCCTAATCCAGTAACATACACAAATCTAAACTTAAAAACTCCTATAACTGCTCAACCATAATTCGAGCTCACCAGATCTTATTTTTCATCCAGATCTGTGCGTCATTCCCTGAGAAGTTAACAAAACTGCAGAGAAATGATCACACTGTTAAAGGAATTGAGAAAAAGATTCTGGATCCGTCCCTTTATCTGCATTAGTAACAAAAGTCAATGGGGTGGATTCTGGGCTGAATTCTCCCATCCCATCCAAGTTTTGTGGAGATCTGTTCAGTACCTTTTGTGTAATCCTGCTGACAAACCAACCAGCCAACAAATGCACACAGGTGAAACATAACCTCATTGGCAAAGGTAACAACTTCCAACTAAATTTAAGGGGCAAAGACATATTAAACTTATCCTTACTACCTGTACTGTAATCCTTACTAAATGTAGGCATGACGTGCAAACATGGAGACATACGTATCTTGTTACTAGTGTTCTTGTAGTTCAAAGTGAAAGGGAAATGTCCAGACTACACAACCTACAGTGTAATGTGGCAGCAGCAAACGGGGGCCAGTTAACACATCCATTTAAAACCACAACACAGCACTCAGACATTGATTTTACTCCCAACAACAGAATGACCATCCGCTGTCAGTTATTAGTGCATTTGCAGCGGTTATGTCTTCTTTTGATAATGGAAACTATACAGCAAACAAAAAAGCCCTTAACATTCCCAATAAGAGTTTGTACAGTAAATACACTTAATGTCATTGGGCAACAGTTCACCTGAGTAACTACTAACTGCTGCAAATGGTAAATGCCGTTAGCTGGGTAGCTCAGTTAGCCAAATTGGTATTTACATGAAAGGACAGGCTAGGGCTAGCTGGTTAGCATTCTAACTTCTATACATATCTCTTCAACACAACACGTAGATGTCTTATTTCTTCACATTCTGTTGATAATTAAATTTTTTGTGTTTTGTTTTATTTTAACCAAAATACTTACATATTTAAGGGCCTCATTATGCTGTTGTTCTGGAGCTGGTCAATGATGGTCAATGATGGACCTTTTCAGAGTGAAGAGAAACATTTTTTAAATTACATTGTGCAAAAATAACCCAAGCACCGACCGAACAATGTGCCAACAATCCTTTGGCTACATGACTAAATATGATCAGTTGGGTGAGCAAACGGAACGCCACACTCAATCTAAAGCTCATGGATACTCTTGACTCTGAAACAGATTTCTTCATGAACGCACACGTAAATAAAGCAAATACCTACGTTTACGCAAGAGCGATCTTTTGAGCCTCTAAAACTATAATTCTCGGAAGTAATGCTAGCTTGTGATGCTACCAGTGACTTCCTGTTTATGTAGCTGATTCCCTCTTGATTAAACGGCACTGTAGATGTTTTCTAACAACACATTTGGAAATGACTTCGATCTGTACTAGCTAAGACGTTTCTTATGCTCTAATGTTGCAACCTGATTCAGCAGATCACTAGTTTGAAACTACTTTTCTAAGAATAAAGATTAATATTCAAGTTTAGTGGTGAATTTATATGTAGCTGATGCAACCTCATCCTAGACACTCTCTCTTCAGTTGTAGTACTAACAAATCACCATTGTTTTAATCAATATGCTGGATAAAATATTTAAATTTTCAGTAAAAGTAGTAGCAGTAAGAAAACAGTAGTAGTAGTACGGTATTTGTAATTGTTGATGCCATCTAAACGTGTTGTTGTGTTGTGACAGAGAGCCTGAATACTGACATGGTGAAGGCTGAGAACCCCGAGGCTGTGGTGGCTACAGAACCACAAGGTAAGCACATCTCACATCTACTATCAGTGTTGAGCAAGTTACTTCCAAAATGTCATGTATTATATATTACGAGTAACTTTCATTTAATAGTAATAAGTTACTCAAGTGACTGACAATTTTAATGCAATTGTGCACCGCCAAAATATGTCCACTTAAAGTTGTTGTTTTTACCACCAACAGACTCAGATTGTTATTCTAAGTGCCTGTCAGTGAGTGAGATCCTTTTTGATTAACCGCCTGTTGCCCTCCCCAAAGCCACCAGATTCATTAGCAGAAACAATTGTATCATCCTAACACACACTTCATTCTACAGAAGAGTATTAGCGTTGACATTTGACAGAAAAAAAAACAAAAAAACTCAGCATCACTTCATCTTTCCACTGTTCCAGCAGTCACCAATTGTGGTTTGGTTGAATAAAAGTGTTTTTTATGCCGATAAATGACTGTTTCTGCGAGCGGAGTCTGGTGGCCTTGGTGAGTGTCTGTTTCTGGTTCAACAAAAAGATCTATCTCTGTAGGGTCCTTTCCATAATATTATCAGACACTTAGAGAAATAATCTGAGCCTGCCAGTGGCAAAAACATGCCCTCGTAGTGGACGCACAGTACTTTGGTGCTGCAGGGATTACCTTGCAGCCCCCTTCACAGCTGCTGGCTGCAGCACTCAGTACCGGACCAACTTCAGAAACTGCGATCCCCATTAGTCACTTCAACACAAAAACATGGGAGACTAGGGTCCAGGTTGAAAAATACAGAAGTTACCCTTTAACTAGTCAGAGGGCATAGACTAAAACATGCCTACATGCCTATACTCATAGAGTTATCGTATATAACTGACTGTCACACCTATTCATTTTGAAAGAGCAATGGCCAATGGGAGAACTCCAAGACTCAAGTGATTAACGGTGTAAGTTCATCAATCACTCAGTCAGTCAGGGACAGATACTACTGATACTGTGGCTCAGGAGGTGGAGTGGGTTGTCCACTAATCGGCCTACAGATCCCTGGCTGCACATCGCAGTGACCACGGGCTCCCAGTGACTGATCCATCGGTGTGCGAGGGGTTGTGCGAATGGTTGTAGCAGTGTTGTTTTTAAAAGTACCCAAAACTCATACTTGATTGAAAGTAAAGATATTGGGTTGACTAGTACACTGGTAAAAAAGGGAAAGCAATCCATAGAAAGAGTAATTGAGTAAAAGTCTTAAGGTATCTGATATTAAATGAACTTTAATCAAGTATCTCATAGAGACGTCTAATTGAGATGCCTCCGACGTTGAATAGACGTTAGTATTTAGTTGAAAATGAAAATCGGGTTAATGTCTGAACTTAATGTTGGTCCAACGTTGGATATCAGTTATGTAGGCTATCTTAAGTCAAATCAACGTTGTTGATAGATGTTGTCCAGACATTAGAATTTTGTCATCAAAAAGGTCATTATTCAACGTCAAAGTTGTGTGAGTACAAGACGTCTGACACACGTTGGGTTTTGGTTGCCAGACACCACAACATAAAAACAACAAAATATTAACGTCATTTGACGTCAATATTCCTATGTCAAAAGATGTTGAAAGTAGATGTCAATGGACGTTGGGTTTTGGTCACCTGACGTCATGACTTGAATCCAACCAAAGACCAACGTCTATTGACGTCCGGTGCCAGCTGGGAAAGGTAAATTAAACATATATTTACATGTATGTACAATAAACAATACTATGATCAGATCCAATATTCATAATTTTCCTCATTTTTAGAATCTTCTTATTTTGATAAATTAAATTAAACATTTATTTAATTTTAAAATGCACTACTTTGGCTCTGATGCACCATGAAACTAGAGATTGAACCTTATGGCCACCACTTTGTCGCTCCACTGGCTTCAGAACATCTTGTCAGAGGACTAATATTGAAAATAAACACTTACATGCAGATGTCTTTGTCTTGTAGCTTCTGTTGGCTGATGGAGAAGATCTGTGTATAATCCACCGTCTGTTTTCTTTGTTCTGTTCTGCCTCTACAGTCCAACAGACTCTCCTGGAGCCACCCAATGCCGAACCTCCCACTGAAGAGAATGCCGTGTAACACACACATACACACACATATGCACACACATTTGGGCACTCGCACACACACAGACACACACACACACACCACACGGCCATGCTACAGGATAGACTGTTCTATTGTGTAGCATGTCCTCGTTGATCCCGCAGCTCTGCGCTGCAGGGGGGGTTTGGGATTTGTAGTCCTTTTTACGCTGAATGTGAACACAGATTTCTTTCATTCTCCGCTGTACACACGGTCGACAGCGTACCGAAACCTTGCCAAATGGATGTGTATATTGTAATTTATCGTTTTACTCTTCGAACACCACTATCAAACGTTGGTTCACAGTTATCCAGCCTTCAGCATGTAGCCTGCTAACACTCTGTGGTGAGCTGGGGTCTTAGCCGTAGCACCTCCGGACACACAGCGACGTTGGAATACTGGAAACGCATACGAAAAGCAAGTTAACTGTAATATATGTTGCAAAAAAAAATCACTCCTGGGCGTCTATGGGTGTGTGTCAAACTGCTTTTGAGTTCACAGGAAGTCGGTCAGCTTGATTTCAGATGGATGAGTTCACTGATTGATTGATGAGGCAGCGACTTGTAGCAAAATGGCAGAGATCCTCGTTGCTCCACACGGAGAATTTGGGGGATTTCTTTCTGGAGCAGAACTTCAAGTGAAGAAGTGAGTGCTTTGAGGCATTCCCCTGTGTTTTTTACCCCTTTTTTTATGACGTGAATCGAAGTCTCACTCCGTCTCAGCAGTTCTGTTTCCCCCTTTTGGCACATAACTGATTATTTTGCCCGGAAATCATGGATGTTACCATTGTTAGTGCGAAACGATGGAAATCAAATGTGAACTGGAGCGCCACTGAACAAAATCCACGACTTGGAGGTCCGTCATTGCTCTCCACAGATGTGCAGAGAGTGACATCTAACTATATCCCACAAATGTCTGTTTAAAGCCTTGTAGCAACTGATTATGTACTCACTTGAGAAATATGGTGATAGAAGCATAAATGATCAGAAATGAATAATGATAATCATTCATGATCACTGTAGCCACTAACTGCTACATCAGAAGGAAGGTAACATATGAAAAGCATGTGCTCATAGAACTGAAGCTATCTTAATAATGTTGACGAACAATATGAATTTCTCTTATTCCTATAAAATGTGACATTTTAGTTTAATTTATTACCTTTACTGTTTATTATTTGATCATGATGAGGTCACAGCCAGTGATCGATATAATGATTTTAATGTCTTTAATAATGTATTTGTTACATTCATAATCAGGGGGGTCACGAAGTTTCCCAACAGGTTTGATTAGATTCTGACCCACCTTTTTTGCATGTATTGCCCCTTCAGTAGGCGAGTTACATATTCATAGAACTAGAGTTACTACAGGTAACTGCTATATCATCATGTGACAGTTACAGTTCACGATTAACTGCTCCACGCTGCTCCGCCCTCCTCATGTTGTCTATCCTAATGTACAAAGTTGCCTTATTCAGATTTGGATCTTTTTACAGCGGGGAACAATAAGGCGTCTAAACATTATTGTCTACTTACAACCTGTGACTTTTTATAGTGTAAATAGCCTAATATTGAGAAGGAGAAAAAAGAAAAAAAAAGGAATAGATTTGTTTTTTTTGTTCAACTAGCCTTTTAATGAGGATGCCTAATGAAGGACGCTTGGTTTTCCACAGTGGTGATGTATGAAACAAGTGTAATGAGAAGCGGTGTCAAATAAAGCTTCGATCAAACTTTGGCCCTGCACTGCTCGGCCACCACATTTGGTGTAGTGTAAAACTGCTGCCAGTCTAATCAGTTCCACAGCAGTCAAGAGCGCGTCTCTCTCTTTTAATTTGAAAGGGTTCCTCTTCGGCGGCGAGCTGTTTGAAAAAGAGGAAACCTCAGCACTTGTGGAAAAAAAAAAAAAAGCAAGCTGTGGCGAGGCGAACATGTGCGAACCGTGACTTTTCAGTTGAAGATGCTATCGCTTCAGATGAGCGAATATTTGTTTGTGCTATGTTTTACTGTGTGTTAGCATTGAGGTGCCAGTGTGTAGGAGAACCGTGGTTTTATCTGTAGTCTTTGGTGGCCATCTTGAATTTACAACATTGTAGGGCTATATAATATATCAATATATCAATACTTGCCTTTACCCACACATAATATAATATAATATTTAGAATAAGTACAAATAGTCACCTTAAAATATTGTTGTCATGTTGATACCGATGATTTTATCGTCCAGTCCGAGCATTTATGAAAGGCCTTTGAGGAGATTTTGAAATTTTGCCTAAAAACGTCATGATTTTATTAGAATTAGCGTGTGTTTTGACGTAATGATATTTTTATACTTATGCCAAACAGATTTTAGATGCCGTAGAGCAGACAGCTACTGGCCCAAACAACAATTTAAAGGTATTGTGTCGGCACAAAATGGAGACACAATCTTAAAAACATTGCTCTGTGATCTCTGCCAAGTAACCTTTAATATGATAACTCCTAACAACAGGTATTAAACTGTACCACCAGCCCATTCGACTTTTTAGAAGCACCAGATTTTAAAAAAGAGCCAAGGTGCTGGACATTAACATTCCCTGTGTCTGTCCTGTCAAGACAAAAACATTTTTATTCTTTGAAAACAACGGATACAAAAGTGCAGGGGAAAAAATGCACCTTTTTAATCGAGCAGGTAGACTGCCAGTTTGACTCTGCTTAAACAAAAACCTTTTAATGAAATTAGTGTTTTTGTGCTTGGCGACATAACTAATAAACGGTCCTGTTGGCGACCTAGCAAAAGTATCAAAGGGCCCGGTTGAGACTGTTAAAGGGCCGCATTTGGCTCTTCGGGCCGCCAGATGTATAGGTCTGCTGCACCAGATAAGATAATGTAATATAATCAAGTGCTAATATGTTATTTAATGTAAAAACTTGCCCTCAGTAATTAAATATTCATTAGTAAAAATCCACGAAAATACCCTGTTAGATGAACAGTGTAGGCAGAATGTGTGTTCTACACTCCCTTTGGTAATTTTCAAAATGGCCAGCAACAGAAGAAGATAAGAGTTGAAAGGTTAGGTCAATATACAAGTTGAAAAAGGGGTTGTCCGAATCAGTCGGCACCACCGCGAAGACGTTTAATAAAAAAACAAAATCACCTAGCACTCTGCTTTAGCCGTGTAGAAGATGTTAGCAGCAGTAGTCGACTTTAGGATTTTTGAATAGTGTCATGATGAGTGCTTTTGGAAAGCTGTGATGTTGTACATATTACTGTGAGCAGTTCTGTGTTTGTACTCTCGGCAGTGTGTAAGAGCATAATGATGCTTCATATATACGATATGCTATACTCTATAGTGTGTGTGTGTGTGTGTGCGTGCGCGTGTATGCGTTTACACTCTTCACCTGCTCTTTTTACACTTTGTACCCGACTTGACTTTTTCCTAAAAAAAAAAAAAACGTAGCTGAACTTTTTTGTAGATAGTGAATCGCTTCCTGGTGAGTGAGCTCGTTTAGTGTCGCCGACGGACAGTTGTTTTTTTCTAACGACTCCTGGAGTCTCGTGTGTTTCTGAATGAGAGGGCTTTTTTTATTCGGGAGACTCGGGCCCGCGTCTTAAAATCATTCACCGTTTTCTCTCGTCTGATATCGAGTCATTTTATAGCGCTGCTCAGAGCGAGGCGGACCGAACCGAACCCCGTGTCGTGGCCTTAAGCGAAC
This sequence comes from Lagodon rhomboides, assembly GCA_039737535.1. Lineage (NCBI taxonomy): Eukaryota > Metazoa > Chordata > Actinopteri > Spariformes > Sparidae > Lagodon > Lagodon rhomboides. The sequence goes on from CM077806.1 coordinate 13,332,569, forward strand.
TCGCGGTGACTAACATCGTGTGTGATGGGAGGTAGTGATGAGAAATGGTAATCGGACAGGAGAAGATAATTGCGTGATTGCGGTTGGTTGTGTGAGGGTTCAAATATACTGCGCATACAGCAATGTGTTTACCTCGAGTGACACACTTTGGCCGACGTGAGGTATATTTAGTTGGTTCGCTTTTACAGCCGCCTCCGCACCTTCAGGCTGATTATTTCCGAGCTTTTGGAAAAAGCGTTTGCAAGTTCCCCGTTCTCGTGCAGGTCTTTTGATTGTCCGAAAAACGTGTGATGCGAGCTTTGCGCTTTTCTTGTTTGCGATTGGCTTGTTGCACTGTGGTTCCCCTCGGCCAATTAGTTACCGCTCAACCACCTTTTGAAAGCACACTGCCGACCCACAACAATTGTTTAAGATGAGGCGAGAAGATGAAGGAATAAGCACTGACTGGTAACCACCTACCATCACACACCGTCACTGACCCGAGCAGTGTCCGATAGACTGGTCTGTATCTACACAGAGGGGAATGTGTGACGGGTTTTGGATCGCGGCTCTTGCCCCCGAATGAGCTTGAACTCTCTCGTTGCATCCTATCATTTTTCAGATACTAAAGGGAGTATGTGTTGTATGAGCTGTTAATAGTGTCGGTGGCCTATTGAACCAGTGTGTTACATATCGGACGCGATGGCGGCACAGTCCCGACGTGAATGCACCACCCCGGTCTCCTCCGCGTTGCCTTGGTAAAGCAGCCGCTTCTACCCACAATCCCCCCGTTAGTCGGTCTTTTTTAGTACACCGCCGCGATCAGAGGCTGGTCGCACAAAGACGGACTCTTGACGATGGCAAATGAACGACAGGTAGACACCGTTCTTCCTGCACGATTCCTCCAACCTCTGGACAGAGATGGCATGGAAGTGAGACGTCTCGCGCGTTAGCTACTTCCATCCTCTGCTCCAGAGAAAAAAATCGTTTAAATCAAAATGTAGTGTTTACTAGAAGTGGATTGCCTCTTTTGGAGTTTTGTAAAGCAACACACGGACAGGCCTAACTCAGTCCACAGTCTGACAGATCTTTGTGCAACCACACCTCGAGAGATCAGCCGCATGTAACTGAGGAAAGAGACTGATGAGCTCAGCTCCAGTTTTTCAGTTCTTTTTGGGCACTTTCGAAGCTGCTTTTTGAACTCGAGTGCTCCGGGACTGGCGAGCGGTCGGAAGTATCGACCCTGTTTAACCGATCGGCTCGCATCGTAAGAGTCGCGCACGGATAACCTCTCTCGCCCTGTCCGCTGTAATTCAAATGGTGCTTCTCTCTTTGCCTTACACCCCGCACTGTCCCCCACAGGGACGCGCCACACTATTCATCCGACACACCCGCCGTAGCTGCACCTGAGTAAGAGCGACACACACACACAGCTTTCAGACTCTTTGGTTGGTCACCTCAGACGGAATGGTCACAGCACACAAGAGGACAGAAAGGGTGTGGGTGTCTCATCGAGCTCAGGCCGCCGACAGCTGAACTTCACACAAGTCGAACACAACCCAACAAACCTTTCTGTTTATTGAATGTATCGAACATTGAGCAAAAACCTTTGGTATGTAGCAAAAAAATGCAAATTCACCAAAGATGTAGCATCGATCGAGATTGACTTTGCCTTTATGTATTGGGACTGAATTATCTGTTTTGTAAGAAAAAAAAAAGGTTTTGGAATAACGACGAGGGGAAAAGGGATCGAATCAGGCCTTAAATCTGAATGTCTTCGCCGTCTCATGTGTGACGTTTTGAATTGGTTTTATAGATAGATGAAGACCCTGGCGGATTGGAGTGAAGAGTCAAGTGTGTGAGAACGTTTTTATATACGTCTATGAAAAGTACTAATGCACCTGAAAAGTGTGACAGTGAAACTGTACAACGCTTACTTTAGGCACACAATGTCTGAATGACTCAGATATTATTGGCACTGTGGATGTTGATACTGCTTTAAGATTCAGTGTGGACAGTTATCGTACAATACACTGCGGTTTGGAGTCGGTCACAAGACATTATACGATCAATGTCAATTGATGACTGCACAATCTGGTGTCACCGTGTTAGTGTTGCTCCAGGACCAGCAAAAGTTCAATGTTGTGAAAGGATCTATTTAAACCCAAACCTAGTTTTTCTAAACCCGATCAAGTACTTTTGTTCCCTTAACCTAACCAACTCTTTTGTTGTATAATATGTTCCAAACAGAACATGAACCCCAGGCTACTGAGTCAAAGTCCTGCACGATGACTGTGGTTGAACTGATGGTCCCGGAGCAACACTGATCACGATCTTTGAACAACACCCATACGGTGTTCCCAAACAGACCCAGCTGGCAGCGTCTCCCCTGGTCTCCGAACTCCGTATGCCATCTGCACTGTATTATACGACGACTGTGCTGACTTCCTCTAGGTCCTCTCTCTGCACTGCACTCTAGTGCCTGTCACTGTGTCATGCAAAGCCAGCCAAAAATCCTCCAACCTCACTTTTTTTTTTGACTCAGAACCGGATCGTGGTGAAAGACTCACGTCTCGCGCCCTTGTTCAAGAAACCTAATGAGATCCCAGCGAAGATATTCCCCTTTTTGATATTCGAGGGCTGGCTTTGCAAGGCGACCTGTCACATACAACACATACACACCTGTCCAGTATACTGTTCTCATACATATACACACTTTGATGCATGCTTTTTTCTCTACTGTATACAGAATTACTTGTAGCTTAATGAGTGTTGAACTCTCGTGTCTTTCTGACAACCGAATGTTGGACAGTCTTTCATCGCTTAAAGTGTAATAGTGAGCTCTTCCTATTTCCATTCTTATCCCACCCATGATAACTCTCTAGCAATATGTTATAGGGAATTGTTACTAATATGAACCAATAAAAGAAAACCGTTTTAAAAGACAAGAAAGAAAACTGGAAGTTTGAGTTCTTTCTTTTTTTTATTTTTTGAAATGGAATGTCAGAAGTGATTATGGCTCATTAGGGGTTTTTTCACATAATGAGACGAGATGCATAACTTACATTTAAAAAAAAAGACGGGATTTACACGATCACACGGCACAGGTAGGTAGATGGTGTAAACTGAGTTGCGTAAGGATAAAAAATAATGTTACTCCACTGTAAAAACACTCTGATGTGGCTGACATATGTTCACAAGTTTAACCAATTCATCACACAGCTAATTTTGGTTGAACATAGAATGTATTTATCCTTGTGGAAGAGGATTAAGGCCATTGGTTAAAAAAAAAAAGAAGGAAAAAAGACCCTAAAATGTCAGTTTAACTGAGTTCTGCCTTCTTTTTAATGGATACTCTCAGGTGTCTGAGGTTGAACTCTTTTTTTTCTTAGAAAGCTCAGAATTTATTAGCTTTAATTAAAAAAATAAATAAATAAAGAGTCAGAATTGTAACAGACAAATTCTGGCACAAAATAAAAGGTAAAAAAAAATGGTTTTAATACTGACTTAAAACTTGGGAAAAAAGTAGACTTCTTGCTCAGAATTCTGATTTTTTTTCCCCGTCAAAACTCAGAATTCTGAGATTAAAGTCATAATCTCAGTGGCCCTAATCCTCTAGTGAATGACTAAATGAAGGTAACAGGAGGAGAGTCAAAACAATGATCACGTGGTCGCACATTATGGCTGAGTGCCGACCGTGTGATTGTGTTCACAATCGGCGCTCCTCTTACAGACCTCGTTCTCGCTGCAGTGCTTGCTTAAAGCCAGAGACCGTCTTACTAGCGCAGTGAAACCTGCCAAAATAAAGCACATTCCACTACGATGATGAGATGACGCTGTATACTGTAGATTTTTATGGCAAATTTAAAGAAAGCTGAGGTCAGTCGGAGTGTCTCTTCACCGAAGATGTCTCCTGGTGACTTAAATATCTTCATGACCTGTCAATATTTTTCATGCACTCCTGTAAAATGGCTCTAAAATCACGTCCATCACCACCATGATGGAATAATAAAAAAAAGCATGTTGTTTGAACATTGTTCTAAAGTGACCTTTCAGTCAGTGAATCAGTAGTCAGACACTCGTTAGTTAACAGTTTTGGACCGCAGCTACAGACACAGACTTTGGTTAAAACACTGAATGGACAACACAATGAAAGAGACTATTTTTTTTATACAAATAAAGGAAAAATGTGCAGAGTAAGGCAGTGTTCGGGGAAGGATTGGCATGCGTGCATTCTTTTCGTTATTCCGAATGTAACAACGTTAAGGTTTCTGAAAGTTAATTGGCCTGGAGAGAACTATGGCACAGGCCTCCACGCGCCAGTCAAGGTGGCACCATGAGGTCACAGTGACTTGACCTTTAACCTCCAAAAACTAATCAGTTGATCTTTGACTCCATGTAAACATTTGTACCTAATCGAGGAAACAGGGACGTGAAGATGGGCCCTCTGGGTGGACGACCTGGAAACACGAAGCCTCCGGCCGCAGCTGTCGCCGGCACGGACGGGCCTGAAAGAAACTCTGAGGAAGCGTCGCGGCAGCGAACACTGCGGGTAACTTCTGAAACACGTCACACAGCCCTGAGACAAGGAGGAGCGATTCTTCATACGACAATAAAAACATGGCAGATGAACACTGGTGGCAACTTTATGGAACTGAGAGTCGAGTTTAAGTGAGATCACGACCTCAGAGACTGAATCATGAGGTGCACACACTCCAGGCTGTGGAAACAATACAGATAATAGCAGGGAGGTTCAGTTTGATTGTTTTGGGCTGGTTTTTCAAACCTTCTATGGACACTTTCTTAAACTTTACAAAGTCCTCAGTAGTGGGATAAAACATGCATTAAACTGTGCGTGTGTGAGTGTGTGTGTCGGGCCTCGTTTAAACGACATCAGGCGTTGCAGCGATGACGGCAGCCCTTTCATTTTCTCGAGCGTGGGTAGGGCGCTCAGGCTGCAGACTGCGAGTGCGGGCGGAGAAAAAACTTCAGCAGCCCCCACGGAGAACAGTTAAAACACCTTTTGGAACACACCAACGTCACGCTTTGGCGGCCAATCACGTGCCTGCAATCAGACCGGCCGGTTAACGGTATTGTTATTCGAATGTATTAAAGGGCACACAAATGTAGACAACTGGTGTAAAACGCACAATGAAAGTTTTTCGTGGTGGCTGTCACACAGGCCGTAAAAGGACACATGCACAAACATTCAGAGGCCGAATTACTCAGAGTTTCTGTCACGTTGCTCGACGCCTCAGACGACGTCGTGCTGCCAGAAGACGGCACCGGCAGAGGAGGAGAAAAACTCTGGATGAGAGCCGGGAGTTGGGTACCAAAACGATGATTCTCCTCCAGCTGTGTCCTCCTACGCCCCCCGAACGCAACCCTCCGTAAAAATCGCAGCGGCGCCCGATTCGATCCGAGCGCGGCCTCAGACGGCGGAGTGCAGCGGGGTCCCAGTGGCGTGCGCGGGGGAGGCGGAGTGTTCGGAGGAGGACGACAGGGAGTGGGAGGAGGCCTCCCTCTGCAGCTCCTCCACCCTCCTCTGCAGCTCGGCCCGGAGGATCAGCAGCTCCTTCAGGGTCTGGTGCACCGGCACCTGAAACACAATCACACGCCGCCGGCGTCAGTAACCGAAGCCTTCCTTCGCATGCCTCGCTCAAAAATAGATCCGGGGACGTGTGACTTCCTTCGCCTCGGAGGAAGACTCTAATGACAAACCGACATCCTGGTCTGAACGGGCCCTACGTAAACTACACATAGTAAACTGTGTGTTGGCTTTCTATCACAGTATCAGGGCCACTCTTTGAGATTGAAGACGAGGGGGAAAAGTGCAATGTTCTTCAAACGAAGCAATTTCAAAGGGAGGGGAAAAGTAAATGAGGTCAGGCTGTAAATGCTGTGGTTTGTGGCGTGGTTTTATGTTTTTACGCCGCAGGAATGAGTCCTTAAATCCAGACAATCAGTTCTCACAGCTGCCCTCGTCTCGAAGTCGATGGGTTTTCTCGAATAGGTTTTTTGGTTAAATGCCTGAAATAAGGTCTGCGGTTAACAGAGACTGAAGAAATGTTCCTGTCTTGTTCTACACCATAAAGTACGCCAGTTAACACCCCACATGTGAACTCTATAAAGTGTTGACGTGTCTTCAAAAAGCGTCTAAATGAGACTACAGAGGTTGTCGGGGACATTAAACGCATCGCACCGAGCACAGAGACTCGTCTACTCGCTACTCCGTCTTTACAGGCCCACTTTAGTTACAAACTATTTTAACTCTGACTTTACAATTTTCTACATCCATAATTGATTAAAAAAAAAAAAGTGTATAGAATAATGCAGCAGGAAGCTTAGTGATGATGTCATCTGACCGCGATCTCGTCTGTTTACTTTTAGCGATTTCATTACGCTTCAATTATCACAAAAGTGGTGTTCATATGTGGGATGAACAAATAATTTAAGTATCATAAACTTTGTCACAGAGCTTTATTTTTCTGCAATAATCCTAAATCCTAATCCCATCGGCTTCTTGCAGAGGAAACCGGGCTGAACTCCTGTGTTAGCCTCCAAAAACACGTCATCCCTGCAGCGCTCTACGCAAATAAACATTTCAAACAGGTTTGTTGTAATTGAAGGACACAAAAATGGACACATTTCTGGAGAAGAGATGAAGGCCTGATGTGTGTGTGTCATTCGTCTGCTGGTAAGACTAACAGGCTGGACACACTGACTTCATGAGCAGCGCGTGGGCGTTCAGTAACGTCTTGCTTTTCATTTCAGCGTCCGTGTTAACGGGTCAGAGCACCAGAGGTCAAGCGAGGCTGCGGCAGCTCTTCGTCTGCAGATTCGGAGCCTCGCCGACGCATGGTTCTCAGCAAAAGTGCAGACAGTCATATTGACATCACGGCAGCGTTTCACTACAGTTTTAACGTCTGCATGTGTAGAATGTGTCACAGACGTGAAGAGAATACACACAACAGGTGAAGGGTGGATTCGTCTTTCTTGCCCTCTTTCCCTTCCCACCTTCTCGCTCCTTCAGCATCGTATTTACTGCTAATAAAGAGGGAGGGTACCTGTGGCCTCATACGTGGGTTCCAGCGGGCGTAGTAGCTGCTCCACAGCTCCAGGTGTCTGGAGGAGACCAGCGGATAGAGAACATGGTGCTCGTAGTCTACGTAGAAGGGGTTGGTGAAGTCCTCAGGCTGGCTGGTGGGAGAAAACATCGAACTGTTCAGAGAATCACTCCAGTCAATTATTATTTAATTGAATTATTATTATTACAGTATCTTACCTGTTGATGTAGGACCACAGGGACATGGTCTTGGTCTGCACCTCCTACACAGGACAGGACACAAGAGTTTAATCTGACCTTTCCTCTTACCACACTCATCACCCCTTATGAAGGTAGGAATGGTACGAACCTTGGCCGTCCTCTCCTGCTCACTGTTGTAGAGGAATGTACCAAACAGGCAGCTGTAGAGGTGGTCCAGCACCGTGATGAGGAACAGCTCGTTGAACTCGAAGGCCGCCGGGAACTGCGGAGAGGAGCAGAGGCGATAATGAGATGGGAACCGGCTCATCTGGATTGGCTGGGTCATTAGTTCAGGTCTCAAAGCCCTCCGTTAGTTCAAGCTGGATCAAACCTGAGAACGGACACTCACCTGTCGAGTCATCTGCCAGACGCAGTCGACGAACTGGACGAAGAGGGGCGAGCGCTCGGAGTTGGCGTGGTTCTCGTCGCCGTGGCCCACGCGCTGCAACGCACAAGACGAGACTGTCAGCGGACGCAAACATCTGGCTGTGTTTTTTTTTGTCCCGTGTGTAACAATCATTCAACGCTAAGGCGACTCGATACCATCGGAGAAACTCCTGTGTTCCTTACCGCGGCAAACTTGTGACCGAAACTGATCCACTCCTTCTCCACCAGAACCTGCGAGCAAACACACACACACACACACACACACAGTTCATTATTCTGTTGTACTGATGAAAGCTACAGTATATAGGTGATGCCGTGACGCAGTGTGTTACCTGGAACCCTCTGAGAGTGCGGTAGTGGCTGTCCAGCATCAGCATGGCCAGCGAGGTGAGCTGGGCGGTTCGGTCCCAGCCGTCGCTGCAGTGGACCACCACCGACGTCTTCCCCGACTCCAGCTTGTCAGCGATCTTCGCTGCTCCCGCCAACAGCAGCTGCACACAGGATTGTACACGTGTTACTGTATCGCCGGTAACAATATATTCCTGATGCACATTCTGCAGTTTCCCGGGTAAACAGTTTAAATTCTGAGGCGATCGAACGACCCCTGGAGCTTTCTACGTCGCGTTTATTCCTCGTCGTGTGTTCTCGTGCACGTGACTCACCCGTATGTACTCCAGCCAGTGCGTCTGGTCGATGGCCGAGTGCCAGTGGGCCTCGTCGATGGTGGGATAGACCACGTCCTTCATCTTCCTCAGAGACTCCCTCATCACGTGGATGTTGGGGATCTCCAGGAAGTTCAGCTCGACGTTCGGGTAGAAGCTCTCGCTCTCGTACCCTCCGTCCTTCGCCTGGAGGCGTCGGGAGTGGTCGGAGGAATCGAGAAGAGAAAGAATCAGATGAATCGTGAAGGTGAAGACGGAGGGAGAGAGAACAGGTGCATTTTTTTCGCCGCGTCGTACCTTGTTGGTGACGGCCACGCTGCTCTGCCGGGCGTCGAAGATGGTGAGCTTGTGCGACTGCGCGTTGGCGTCCATGATGATCTGGAGGAAGCGCTCGTCCTCTTTGCAGCGGCGGTCCGAGGGTCCGACTAACGGCTGGCTGCAGCGCACGATGGTGGCCTGGGACTCCGGGTGAATCCAGGACAGGACCTGCGGGAAAGAGCAGGACACGCTCCTTCATTACCACCACACACACACACACACTGTTCGTTCAGTTTGACTAGTTTGTTTAGGCATCAATTATCATTTTCAACTGCTGTCTCCAAGGCTGAGACGAAACTGTGAAGCTCGGCGTCAAACCGTCCGTCAGCGCCACGCCTCCCTCCTCAGACTGACCGGTATGCGGTGCTTGGCCCTGAACACGGCCACTCGTTTGACGTCCTCGTCGGTTATGTTGGTGGGGATGACCAGGATGGAGGGGTAGGTGTCGCACAGCTCGTAGGTGCTGTTCATCTTACTGATGGTCCAGCTCTCATTGGGGAGGCCCTGACAAAACACATGCAAGGGACCATTAGAAGACTGTGGAAGAATACAGTGATATATAACAGTTGCATAGAAACCCTGCGCTGTCATCGTGCATGTGGCCCGGCAATAGGGTTGTCAAAAGTATCGATACTCAAAAAAGTATCGATACTAAAACGTTGTATCCGGATACGATACTCATTTTCAAAAGTATCGATACCCCCCCGACGCCGAGCTGCCGACGCTGCGTCCTTCTCTCTCTGCCTTCACACACACACACAGCAGCAGGCCCCTCCCCCTCACTGTGACGTGCACAATAACAACAGAGCATGACGGCCAGTGCTGCTGCAGGAGGTCCAAACCAACCAGGTTTGGTTGAAAATGAAAGAGGGAAAAGTGTTGTTTGGAGGTATTTTGCCTTCGAGCCTGACGTGCACGGAAAGCCGAAGGACGCAGATCGGCCTGTGTGCAAACACTGCTACAAGGCGGCGGCGACCAAGTCAAGCAGCAGGCTACTTCAAACTTGGCGAAACATCTTAAGGACCGACAGCCTGGCCTTTACAGTGAATTTCGACAGGTTAGTGTCTTTCGTTTCAAACTTACCTATTACTGATGTTATCGTGGCCGGCGGCCCGCATTAATGTTGGCCGTGTTATGATTAGCCATTAGCCGCAGCTAGCAATTAAAGGCTGACGTCACGTTAATGATTATAAACAACGTAAATAAATAAATCAGGCACGTAGTATGCCCATATCACGTAGTATGCCCATATTACGTTAATTGACACAGTGTCAGTATACATAAGCATAGAGTTAATAAGTTTACATAAATGTTGGTGACTGAAAAGTGTTATTTTCTCTCTTGAAGACCCAGAATGAAGCAGAGAAAAGTCGACCTGCAACCAAACAGCAACACACACAGCCGACTCTACCATCGGTTTATTTTCTGCACTACCTCAGACCTGAAACTTGTTATCATAGTTGCAGTTTCTTTTTGCACAACTGTTTTTTATTATAAATATCTAACCTGTGGTTCTGTTAATTTTTACATGTTGCATTTTACTTGTTAATAAAAATATTTCTGTTAAATTTGGGGCTCTTTGTTTTTATCCTTGTGGTATCGAAAATGGTATCGAGTATCGAATATTTTCCTGAGTATCGGTATTCGAGTTGAAAATTTTAGTATCGTGACAACCCTACCCGGCAAATTTTTCACTTGTTTTAGTAACATACTGGAAAATCTCAGATACGAGCAAGGGCCTTTATTTACCTCCACTGCAGAAAGAACCGTTGATTGTATTTGATTTACGGTGTCGTGATACATTTACACAACTTGAACTCTGCTGCTTTGAGTTTCTCTTCCCTTACAAAAAGACTGTTTTCATTCACTGATTATTTCCGGTTTACTGTTAAAGAAGCATTTCACAGAACTGTGCTGTCTAGGCGGTAGAAAGAGAGAGAAAAGGGGCGGTGGTATTCAGAATTCACAATATGCCGGCCACCCGGTCTCACATTGTCGCCATATTACAGCTGAACGGCAAACTAAAAATAGGTTTTTCTGAATAAATTGGAAGTAAGAAAAAGGCGATGCAGCTACAGGATCTTGATTCATATTTGATCAGCGCTGCAGTTGTACAGTTGATCTAAACTTCTTTACGACATGAGTCTGTCGCAGGGATACAAAAAAAGTGAGCTTATGTCACACAAAACCAACAAGCAACATTTTTGTCGCTTGAACGCATCGCTCCCGAGCCAACTGCCAGCATAGAAAGAAATGTTCTGGTTACATGGGCCCTTAAGTTTCATTGACAGTAACTTACCTGACTGTTGGTTTACTGATGGATTAATGAGATGTGCACATATAAAATCAGCAGTTCAGTCTGTAACACACCCTCCTGCAGACCGCAGAGTGTTTAAAGTCGGCGTGCGGTTACCTGACGTCTGTACTCGGCCGCCGGGTCGTACACCTTCCAGCCGTCCACAGGAAACTGCTCCTTGTACAGGAAGGCAAACAGGGGCTGCCGCAGGATGTCACAGAACAATTCAGTCACCATCAAAACTTGTAGGGATTTTTGTATGGCTCAGGCACTTCCAAACACTTAACAAGCTGTAGTAAAATCTATGGAATATTGTCATCGTAACACTTCTATAGACTTCATACTGACAAAACGTACGGAGAGCTCGCAGAAACAACATAAAGCTCGCAAACAGGTCATATCTTGTGACTGACCAGGCTGTGGGAGAGGGGGAAGGCGTGTTTGGCCAGCACCTCCACCACATCCAGGTGGCTCTTCTCCGTCTTATAAGCAAACCTGGGACTCCTCATGTCCTGGCAAGGTGGAGGAGAAAGGAAAAAAGATCAGTGTTACAGACGTGGCAGACTCGTCACAGTCATTTCTGAAATGATTTTGGTGATTTAGATTCAACACCTTTGTCGATCTGGAATGTGAGATCTATCAGATTATCTCTTGTTCGGCGTGTGTGTGTGTGTGTGTGTGTGTTACCTTGCAGACCAGCTCCAGCCCTTTGGTGTTCTCGCCCTGGTTGGACACGCTGATGGTCTCCAGCCGGCTGATGACTCCCAGGTTCACGTCGAGAATGAACGGAGACTCCTGGGTGCACACACAGGCTAACGTTAGCGCGCGGCGGCTAAGACGACACACCGAGAGAAAACAACGGAGCTCTGACGGGTGAATTCGTTCAGTACCCTTTCCACGCTGGTGAAGTACAGCTTGTAGTCCGTGATGGTCAGGGTTCCATTCACCAGGCCGCTGAATGGACAGATGTACATCACATCCTCGACTGCAAGCACACACACAAATATCGAATTTAAGAAATGACTGATATCGTCGACTACATCGTACACATGGACAGATGAAGTCAACTTGCCTGTGGTCTGGATGGTCTCTCCTGGTAGCAGGGGAACCTGGTTCTGGGCCATTCTGACCTGCGCCCCGTATCTCAGAGCTGGAAGGTTCTGTACGGAACACAGACCAGTCAGAGGGGTCCACCACAACACCCAGCTGACACCTTAACAGAGCATCACTGAACATTCAACGACGACAAGACGTACGCAGCAGCCACCGCTGCGATGGGAATGAATGGCTGTCAAATTGGACGTTTCCCCAAAGCCTCCACAGGTTTTTGTTCAGAGTTTTTTCTTTCTGGAGTAGCATTTAGATGGCAGCTGCCAACACTAGCACTAGGCCTGCACGATATGAGCAAGATGTGCGATGACACCCTTCAATATTGCGATGACGATATGACTTGCGATAAATAAGAAAATATTTAAGTTTGCATACAGTTCCTGTGTCTTTCAGATTTTTCTGCATTAATAGATTCCCTGCTTTGAGGTACTCTTAAACACTTAATAGCTGATGACAATTAAATAAATAAATGGAAAAAACAAATATTTTTGAGCCTGCTTTTATTGAACAAAACCCTTCTAACATTAATTTACATTACTGTTGCTGCAGTGATGGTCGCGTTACTTGACTGCAGCTCGACGTTTGCGCTCGAGACTGACTGGCCTTAAATTGCTCGTGCAGCTCTTTATGGCGGTGCAGCAGGTGGTGACGGAGGTTGGTGGTGTTACCTCTGGACGTTGCTACAACTGTTCTGCAGGTCCTGCACAGTACCTGAGTCTGTAAATTGTCTTCTGGCTTGAGTCCAAAGTATCTCCAAACCGCGGAGCTGCCATTTCTTTTTGCCACAAGCGTTTCGTCGGCATTTTCACCGCTCTGCTCTCCTGCCTCCGACATCCTGTTTACTCTGGCTACTAATTTTCACGCAGGAACGTGAGCAGAGCTGGGCGTCATCTGATTGGCTAAACGGTGTGCATGCATGGCCCATGTGTCCAGGGCCGCATCTGATTGGCCAAATGTCAGTACGCTGAGTGTGAAAGCATGGCGGATGTAAACAAAACTTATCGCACTTCAGACCAGCTTTTGCGATGGGTTTATCGCGCACGTTCACATCGCGATGACGATGAAATTACGATTAATCGTGCAGGCCTAACTAGCACTGCTTTAAAGTAGCAGGCACTAGTCAAAGACACACAAAAAAATAATAACCATGGCCTTTCAGGTCTGATCAGGCCCCTAGGATGAGCACTAGGCTTTGAAACCAAACTGTGTTGTTACAATGTCACATGATGCACTGGGGCCCAAAAAGACTTTTTCCCATAAACTTCCCATTTAACATCATTAAATGATTTATTCCCATTCAAGTTATCCAGAGATTTAAAAAAGAAAAGGTTAGCCATCTCGACCAGCAGAATTCTCTCGAGGCGGAATGTCTGGCTACACCCAAAATGATGACCTCGTTGGCTTCGGGTGCCGCTGAGCAGCTTTCGCAGGGATTAAAAGGGCTCCACCTCCGACACTGTATCCAGATCTCTCTTATTAGATCCGTGGGTACGTTCACACACATTGACTCACACTGGAGATGTGACAGAACTTGAAGACATACCAGTCGGCCTTGCGAAACGGCAGCACTCCACTCGACTATTTCGATCATAGGTCAGTGGAATACACTGACAGTGTTACGCTAAACTGTGCCAACACAATGTTGCTTTAAGCTCTTTGTTAAGTCACTAGTTAAGTTTACAGAAGGAAAACACTAAATAGAAAATCAGCAAAAAGACATAAATGAGATAAGAAATCTGACACGCCGGCTCATAGAACAATAAATGAGGGAGATATCGAGAGAGTCATGAGAGACAGATGAAAAAAGAATGGACACTGATGGAACAGACTTAGATGTCCCTGGTTCCAAAAAGACTGGATCCTACATTTCCCATAATGCAAATCAACAAAATCTTTCATCAGACCCTCCCTGCCTGGTGAGCACGTGTTTCGAAACTCCAAACTTGTACATTTCATGCGTTACTCGCTGTTATTCCTCGGGACAACAGCACTGAAGGAAGCCGAGGCAGAAGGGGGAGGAGGATGGAGGATGAGGCATGCGGAAGAGGACAGAAGAGCGAACAGGAAGTGAACGGGTTGAAAGGACAGACAGAGAGAGACTTGCCGAAGCACTGGAGGGATGCTCAGAATCACTCTCTCCGTGGTAACAATGCCTTTCATCCTGAGAGTCTTGCTGCAGAGGAGAGCGCCAGCGTGGAGAGAGCGAGAGAGAGAAAAGCAAGGGAGAGAAAGAGACAATAGGCTGTACGTAAATACACATTATTCTACATGTACGATACAGTTAATATCGTCACTCCCCACTCGCTCGGTGTGTCCTTCTAGGGAGTGACAAGCTGCCTCCACCCAAAACATTCTGCATTCACATGACAATGTGTTTCATGTGAGCCGGATGGCTGAAGTCCAGGAGTATGACTCGCTTTATCAAGCCCTTTTCACTTCAGATGACCATGAAGTCCTCGTGATCAATGCAATCACTCCTGTCGCAGCGATGAATGGATTAATCAGTTCTGCTCAATGAGCAGTGTGTCATTCCGGTCGTAGCAGACCCCCCGACGTGCAAATCGGTCGTCCGACCTGGGTATAGGGGCGAAAGTCTAATCGAACCATCTAGTGGCTGGCTCCCTCCGAAGTTTCCCTCAGGATAGCTGGCGCTCAGAGTCTCGCTGGTAAAGCGAATGATTAGAGGTCTCAACCTATTCTCAAACTTTAAATGAGTAAGAAGAACGCGAGCCGCCTAGTGGGCCACTTTTGGTAAGCAGAACTGGCGCTGTGGGACGAACCCAACGCCGGGTTAAGGCGCCCGATGCCGACGCTCATCAGACCCCCTCATTGAGCACCTAACTGCCTGGGGCAACAACGGTTTATTTATTTATTTGTTTGATCCGTCAAGTATTTAATTGATTAAATCTGCAGAAAGCAGACAGTCTCATCTGATATTTCAGCCGTAAACTGTTTCTCAACTGACTTTCCAGGAATACACAGTAAATATATACACAATCACAATACATACCAATTAAAGCTAGACTGACACATATATGAGCAGGGCAACATTAGCTCATCCCAGATATCAGTAAAGGCATATCTTTTGGCCAAGTAGTAACAAGAAATAACAGTACAGAAATGCTAAATATATATGAGAACTTATTCAGGAACACTGTCGACAAATATGGATAAATTTTGTCCACCGGCTGAATGAATGGAACATATAGTGCAAATAAAAAATCATGTCATAATGACAATGAAACTGTGTTCAAAATGCTATGTCCAACACTCTATGTGTATAATAAGATCATTATCTGCACTGATAACACAGTGAGGACCCAAGCAATACTTGAGTTATTGGGCCAATACTGATACTGACAAATCCAACTACGGTGTGGCTACGGAATCTGAGCGCCGCTCTGGTTTATTTTCTGCAGCCTTACGAGCCTCATCGAGTCAAAGAACCAGAGAGAAAAAGGCCCCCGCAGAAAGGTACAGGCAAAGAGAAAGAGAAAGAAGGAAGCATGCACGAAGACTAACTCTGTTCTGCCTGCAGTGGGTCTGATGGAGGAAGTCTCCGCCCTCAGACATCACTGACATCACTTTCATACGCCCTCACCACACTTTCACATCCCGTTTGGTTTAGAGGAAGCAGCCTGTGCTCATTCTTATAATGTTCAAGCCGAGTCAAGACTAAGACAATGTAACAACATTTACTTTCACCTATTCGTTTCATATATTTTGCATGCTTTACGGCTTAATATGGACCTTAATATGATCTTTGAATCAGTGCAGTAAAGCTCACTGATTCGTCAGAAGCTATTTCATTTTGCTGGATTAACCAATAGACAGACATTTGTGCTTATTTGTGTGTCTTGAATGTCCAACAGTTCTCAGATGACAACTCTTACCCTGGGAATCAGCCTCTTGGACACCTGGAGGTTAAACACACAGAGTGAACAGGACATCCACACACACACACACACACACAAACACACGTGAAATGGAAACAACTATATTCACTGTCTGATATCAAACTGAAGCTTACTTTGTACAGATTTCTTATTCTTGGAAAAAATCTATCTGTCACGTATGTATACTGACAATGTAAAATACAGCAGATGGTTGCAAACACACAACAGGCCAAAGCAACTGCGACAACAAAAAAATATGCACTGCAACTTCAAGCGTAATTCTGATACAAACATCCGAGCAGACGGGGCCGAAACCTGCGCCGACACAAGTAGAGAGCTGCAGAACGGCGAAGCAGACACGCTCGGCGCAAAGCGAGCGTCGTTGCTGGCTTCAGACCGACGCAGCTGTCGCTTTCAAGCCCAGCGTCCACGTCGTGGAAATAGCAAATGTACCTGCACCCACCTGTGCGCTCCTGGGCGTGTTGGTCTTAGAATGAGGTGTGGTCAGGTGCACTGATTGCTATCTCGAGGCGGCGGAAAGCGACAGCGCCACAGATAAACAAAAAGCTGGTCTGAAGTCAAAGATGCAGTCTGTTTCCTGATATTTAAAAGAAGCGTTAGATGCTCCTACACAGGCGTGTTCACACCGTTCATACACTCTGATCTGATGATTTGAGAGGCTGCTTTCACTTATTCTAAACATTTCCATGAACGCAGTTGATTTATGTTCCGCCCAAAACATCACCTCTTTGCACCCAGATAATCCGCCGCACTATGCGGCACTAGTGGTACTCATCACAATGTTCATTCAGTCATTCATTCATTCATTCATTAGCTGCTGCACGTGTCATTCCACAGACAGGTTAACAGAGAATAACTCTTCCACTGTCAAAGCTGTGCAGGTGGTACAAAAATGTGCATATGTGAGAGACACATGCACATTTTTGTACACACATGCTTCATACAGCAAATTCAAAATTGTGTACTGTAATGAATGTGGGTCATGGATGAACACACATAACGTTACCCCTATCTCAATTAAATCTTGGATGCAGACATGTTTTTTCCTCTCCAACCAAGCATGTGCTTTGTCCGAGGACGGTCCTGGCTGTAGGAAGCGAGCTGCCGACAAACAGAAGCAGAGGAGAAACTCTCCGGCGGCTCAACAGTGGCTCCTCGAAACAATGACACACAACACGCGCACACAAAGCTTCACCCGCACGCTGACGGACACGGACACACACGTCGCCATTTCTGACGGCCTTACCAGGAAATCTGGTCTCCTCCCAGCCTATCAGTTACAAAACACAAACCGATGAGAAACTACTGTCAGCGTGAGTGTGTGTGTGTGTGAAAGTGTGTGATTGTGTGTGTCTGTTAGCTACCTTGTTGTCCCTGTTACCAATGTCAGGTGGGACCGATCCGGAGATCTGGCTGGAGATGGTGGCGGCTATCAGTTGTTTACACCACTCTACGTGTGAACCTGTCGGACTGAGCAGAAAGAGGCCGTTAAAACACTGATATGCATTAACAACGAAAACAAGTTACTTTTTCCCAATTCCATTAACTTGTTTTTTTCTTCTTCTTAAGAAATGTAAAAATGAACACTTCCTGTATTGCTGTGATTTGGGTTAAAAGCCTTTGGGTCCATGTTCTGTGAGGAGTGTCATTCCTGGTTCTCTCTCTGCTGCCCTCTCTGTAGTCTATGACTTGTTGCTAAAGTAGACTGCGAACAGAGACGTACTGATTGACCAGCAGCTTCCCAATGAACACATCTGGACCGAGTACAGAGGTGATTTACGGAGTTTCCTGGTCGACAGAGACCGGTAGCTTTGTTGCTAAAGTAAGACCTAACTGCTGCTAAATGTGTACTTTTCAGGCCTTAAAGATATAATATGTAACATTTCTGTAAAAGCAAAAGCGACGAGACCATAATCGTATACGTTGTTATATGTTGTTGGGTTGTGTGCTTACATCATCCAGTTTAAACCAAGAAAAAAATATTTATATTATTATAACACGGATACGTAAAAGATTAGTTAAGATTATATGATAAAGATTTTAGATTATAATGCAGACAAAGATGTTAGGGATAATTTATACTCCAAGAAATCCAAGTAAGTTTACTGTTTAGTTGCACTGATGTCATTTTAGACAATAAAGTTTATTGTTAAAGCTGTAAAATGTCCTGCATCCGTTACACACTGCATCTTTGTCACGAGTGTTTAATAACCACATTGATGCCAATACATCAATATAGGGATCTTTTACTTCATAATATCGGTGTCAGCATTGGCCCCAAAAATCCAGCATCACCTGGGCTTTAGTCTGTAAAGTGTTGTTATTAACGAGATAACATTATGGGAAAAAAAAACTATCAATTTGTACGTAAAATACAGATAATCTGATTGAAGATTACCGTAAATGAACATTGTGACTGGCTCTATACAGAAGCGATGTTCTTAAAATGAGAAAAGAAACCTTGATAGTTTCCTATATAAGTTTTATACCTTATACAGTATAGTGGCTGCTATCTTGTCTTGTTATCGGAAGATCGCTGGTTCGATTCCCCTGGTCTGCATGTCAAAGTGTCCTTGGGCAAGATACTGAACCCTAATCTTGCATGACAGCCACCGCCATCAGTGTATGAATGTATGGACGAATTACTGTAAGTCGCTTCGGACAAAGGCGTCTGCTAAATGCCCTAAATAATGTAAATGTAATACGGGGGGCCTTGACTAACCCCAGGACCCTACATGGTTTATGTGAGGCCCTGGTGACAGCTGTGAGATGGCTTGCCTTGCCAGATGTTGGTGTGACGTGAGCTCCTGTGTTCGGGTTTGATGGCTCTGTCTGAGCCACTTTTCATTATTGTTAAGTCTCCATCCCACATTAAGACTCAGTTCAGTGAGATCTCTCAGCCCCAGTTTAATGGCACACTAAGCTAGGTCTGTTTTTACTAAGCTACGCTAACGCTAGCTGTTAGCTTCACCTCACTGCTGGACCGTATTGGCGATTGTTACATCCATGGTATTGGTACTGGTTCGTGAAACAAGACAGGCTGTCTTTTCTCTGTGTTTTTACACAGCATGGTGATTTAAATAAGCCTGGAGCCTGTCTGCTGTTAGCTCTCGTATCGCAGCTACTGTACCGTACCGTCAGACCAAACTCCAGTCAAAAAGCTGACAGAATAGCTTGTACCCTCAGCTTATCGGAAATACTCTTGAACAATTTGAAAAAGTTGACATTTTCGTGGAACACGCCCCGCTGAACGTCTCGGATCTCGGCCGAATTAAGGACGATCCTCTCGATTCAGGAAATATCCCGTGTAGTATTTAATACGAGATGGCATATTGTGGAATTTTAGGACAACCGTTAAAGGACGATATTTCACACTGCAGTTTGGTGTTTTCTTGGAAATAACGCGCCCCCACTCACCTGTCCAGGGGTTCTCCGGCTGCTGGTCCGCTGGTCGGTGAACCCCAGGGCTTTCTGTTCGGGCCTGCTCCATCCGCAGCCCCGGCAGCTCCGGCCTGTTTCTCCATCTGCCAGAGACTTGTTTACTTTGTGGGTCAGTGGGGGCGGGAGGAGGACTTCCTGTGATACGAGAACGCGGACAAAATTAAACCTCTGGTCAGCTCCTCCGCGAGCGCGCCTGTTGGTTCCTCTGGGCTCTCCGGTGCCGTCTGTAGAAAAAATATGTGCACGAGCTGTGAAGCGGACTCTATGGTTTCCTCTCATCTGTTGTTGGCGCTTCCTCCTGACAGCCTCGGTCTGTCACTTGCATCTCGCTCTGTGGCTCCGCCCACTAACAACACAGCAGAGATGCGAGGATGAGAGCAGGGAGGCTGCTGCTGCCACACTGCTGCCAGACAAGTCCTTCATCTTAGTGCATGGTTGTTACACAAACAAATGAAATAGCCTCTGTCTGCATATGAAACATTTTACATCATACAGGCTGTATATATATGTATAGTCTGAGACTTCTATTTAAGATTCAGATTTCTTTCAAATTGTAATACGCTACACTTTTTTCATTACAATTGGTCACATCAGGTAAACATCTTGAGCGAAAAGTCGAATCTTTGAGAATATCTTAGTATTCATTGATGCATCAATGACAGCATGCACTTGGTAGAGCCTCTGGTAAATCGCCTCTGTTAACATTGGAATCAGGTTGCGTTCTCTAGTTTCCCCACTCAGAAATAAGAATAAGAAATAAGTCATGTTTGAGATTTGACATACTTACAGCGAGGCCAAGTCCTATTCTCTCTTTAAACTCCAAGACTTCGTTTTGACCATTTGCTGTGGTTACACTGACTAGCAGATATTTTTGTTGAAACAAAGCTTCAGCAACATCTGGCCAATTCTTTGAATTCAATTATTTATGGAAGGTTAAGAATTAAGGGTTGGGTTATGCTCAAAAAGTCCATAATGCTGCAATGATCGACCTCGTCAGAAATCAGACTACCTAGCAGTTCTGAAAGTCGACCTTGGAAGGGTTTCTTAAAATTGTAATACACTATTCTTTTTTCATTACAATTGGTAATATCAGGTAATCATTTTGAGTGAAAAGTCGAATCTTTGAGAATATCTTAGTATTCATTGATGCATCAATGACAGCATGCACTTGGTAGAGCCTCTGGTAAATCGCCTCTGTTAACACGGGAATCCGGTTGCGTTCTCTAGTTTGCCCACTCAGACCCACCCAGAAATAAGAAAAAGAAATAAATCACGTTTGAGATTTGACATACTTGCAGCTAGGCCAAGTCCTATTCTCACTTTAAACTCCAAGACTTCGTTTTGACCGTTTGCTGTGGTTACACTGACTAGCAGATATTTTTGTTGAAACAAAGCTTCAGCAACATCTGGCCAATCCTTGGAATTCAATTATTTATGGAAGGTTTAGAAGAATTAAGGGTTGGGTTATGCTCAAAAAGTCCATAATGCTGCAATGATCGACCTCGTCAAAGATCAGACTATATAGCAGTTCTGAAAGTTGACCTTGGAAGGGTTTCTTAAAAATGTAATACACTATTCTTTTTTCATTACAATTGGTAATATCAGGTAATCATTTTGAGCGAAAAGTCGAATCTTTGAGAATATCTTGGTATTAATTGATGCGTTAATGACAGTGTGCACTGAGCTGGCACAGACTCCACAAGTTTGTGCAAAACCTGATGGCTCATGTTATCCCAGCATGATTCGACAGTGTTCCACAAAGCTTCTTGTGGTGTCACTGAATGCTTGGTTTTCTCACTCTTCAAGTGCCCCCATAAATGTTGAATAGGGTTGAGGTCAGGGGACTGTGGAGGAAAGTCCACGGCAGTCAGGACTCCTTGGTTCTTCCTTGGTCTTCAAGTAGTTCTGTCAAAGCTTTGAGGTGTGTTTGGGCTCAGTATCCTGCTGCAGTGTCAATCTTTCTCCACAAAGATAAAATCAGAGGCTGGAGCATGTCTCTGAACAATGGACTGAAACTTCCTCTTGGTCAGGGTGGAGTCAATTCTGTGCAGGTGCCCAATTCCAGAGGAAGCAAACTTCCCACCACCATGTTTCACTGTGGATCTGAAACACTGTGTTATCATTCTCTCTCCTGCCCGTCTCCTCACAGACACCAGCACCATAAATCTCTAACTTGGATTCATCAGTAAATGTCTTTTTCACTCATCCACTGTGAAATTCTGGTAGTTCTTAGTCCACCTGAAGCAACAAGTCAATCCTCAAATTGCTTTCAAGGGAACCAAATTAGCTGGATGAGAATACACTAATATTTAAGCCTGATAGCAAGTTTTGGCCTAAATTATTGTGACGTATAGTTTAACTACATTAGTATGAGCCTAACTATGACGTGGAAATGTTCTTATGCAAAATCTAGTCTAGACAAGAAGGGATGGTCCTACAGGTTATGGTGGAGTAACTGCAGATTGGGACTCATAATGCATCTAAGCTTGTGGAAAACTTTGCATGAGCTTTATGAACTGTGACAGGAATCATCAATTAAAGGGTGCAAGGAATTAGCAGACTTGAAGTCATTATTTTTGGACTCCTGAGCCGTGTGTTCGACTTCACTATTTAGTCTGCTGAACAAAATGAGTCACCTGGCTTCAATCTCCTCTACCATCACTGTGATCATCTTCCAAACGGCCTGCTTTTCTTTCAGTCCATGGCTATTTCTGACTAAAGCTTCATTTATGCTGTAATTATGTAAGGGGAAAGACAGGTACTGTAAATTTAAGTTGATGAACAGTTTTATAGTAACAAATGGTATTCTCAGAATCTGTTTAAGTTCTAAACATCGTTTGTGATGTAAATAAAGAAAGTTTTGTTCATGCTTGCATGCATCCAAAGTTTTGGCTGATGCAATAAGAAAGGACAACCTTAAAAATCAGGATGAACACAAAAATAACACATGAAAGTCAGTCAGAAATCCTTAAATTAATTTAATCAGTAATATTTACATAACAGGAGCCATCCAACAAACTGTGGAGAGGATATAACATGATTAAAAGAAATATATTTGAAATGTATTCTGTTTTCACCTTCCCTTGTTGATGCCCAAAAAAATTCCTTAAACACATTTTATGTGTATTTATCAAAAAGCAGGCTATATGACACAAAACCCCTCAAACTACAAATCCCCTACATAAATGAAAAAGTCAAACTAAAATGAACATCGACAGAGTATTTCTCAGATTCATCACCACAGAGCCAACATCTAAAAAGCTAAAGATCCATCAGAGAACTGAGAGGAAGATGTGAACAGAATCCAGAGGACTTCTGTCTTTTCATCCCGGGTTAGCGCATACAAACCCAAAAAAATGCCCTCAAAAATAAAACAACACAAATTTAACCAATGGAGCAGAAATCCACAATTTATACCAACAACTTCTGAACCAACATTACTCTCCTTTTTATAAAACTGTAAGATTTTACACTACATAAAATAATTGTATTTTACAACGATAGAACTTTAGGCAGTAAAATAGGTTTTGATTGAGGTAATTACATCATGGTGCTTGTACAAAGTAAAAAATAAAAAAAAATAGATTTTTATCTGTTTTTTTCCCTAAAAACACAACCACCCAACTGATGCACACTTTCTTTTTTCTTGCTGTCACATCTGTCTCTGTTGTTTTACCCACCAACCTCCTCAAATGAGATCAACCCTTTCATCAAACACTTGTCAAGAGTATCCACTTGGTAGAGCCTCTGGTAAATCACCTCTGTTAACATAGGAATCAGGTTGCGTTCTCTAGTTTGCCCACTCAGACCCACCCAGAAATAAGAATAAGAAATAAGTCATGTTTGAGATTTGACATACTTGCAGGTAGTCCTATTCTCTCTTTAAACTCCAAGACATTTTGACAGTTTGCTGTGGTTACACTGACTAGCAGATATTTTTGCTGAAACGAGGCTTCAGCAACATCTGGCCAATCCTTGGAATTCAATTATTTATGGAAGGTTTAGAAGAATTAAGGGTTGGGTTATGCTCAAAAAGTCCATAATGCTGCAATGATCGACCTCATCAGAAATCAGAGTATATAGCGGTTCTGAAGGTCGACCCTGGAAGGCAGAGTGACAAGCCGGCTGTCACAAAGAACCAGGAGATTTAATTTTTTTTAGTGCTATGTGTCCACAGGGGCATCTTTTTTTAAGCAAGGGCTTGCGCCGCTTCCCAGCTTTGCATGTTTTACCAACATAAGCTTCACCCTCCAACAACCACGCAAACACTTGTGGGCTATCTGCTCCAGGATTTCACTTGGAAACCTATATAACCAATAATAATAATAATAATCCATTATAACCCTAGCTCCTTTCTCACCTTTTTAACAGTGGAGGATTACAACCACTTTTATTTTAATTCTGACATTCCCTCCCCCCTCAGTGACCCTAATCCTCTTCCGTACCTCTCAGCTGGCCAATGACAGTGTGAAGTGGAGGGGAATGTCAGATTGAAGGTTGGACATATCTTGGACTGATTACACCTCGCTGATGAAACTGATCTAATCTGGGTTTGGATCTCAACAAAAGGGCCAATAAGGTCTAATGTAGAAAATGTGTTGGTTTTCTGGCTCCTATGTGATCTATCACATAGATCACACAGTGTAGGATTTGCACGGGATAAACAAACTTCCTTTGACACAGAGAAAGGTAACTTGGTGAACTGCCCTGTCTTTTGTGCTCTGTAGTTGCTTCAGGAATGCCTGCCCATTTCCTCCCACTTCAAACTGGCACAAACCCTTTAAACAGCAGTCTGGCATCCTCTCAAATCAGAGGGGACAAGTCTTTCTCCCTTTGGAATTTGAACTACAGAGCAGTCAATCTCAAACATGACCTTGGACAGCTAGAGTAAGTCTCTCTAAAGAGGTGAAGGTGATTCTCACGAGAATCAAGGCACAAATTCGGACATGACCTGACACACTTTGCAAAATGACTTATTGCACCTCACAGTTCACATATTGAAGCCGTCACACTGTACATACAATGCATGATCTCAATGAATCGTTGCTATCAACTTGCAGAAAACCCAATGGGTTGACCACACTGTGAGGGAAACTTTGCTTGAGATGGAGTTGGCTTTTCCGAGCCTTCCAGACTCAAATTTGTCTTCTACCAGGAAGGCTGCTTAATTGGGAATTCCGGGATGCTGTAGAGCAGCAAAATGAGAGGAGATATTTTGGAAATCAATGGTTCCAGATGTAAAGTCCTATTATGTGTCCCATGGACATCCTATAAAGAGTTTTGGTAAGAAACATCCAATCACAAGCTTATTCTCTGTTGCCTGCACTGATAATGGAAGCTTAAAATGAGGGATTTTGCCTTTCAGATGTGCAGTTTAAAGTTCACCAAAGCGGGACAGTGTCCAATCTGAGTTCAACCCAGGTCAGCAGAAGGGCTGGCTGACACACCTTAACCCAATCAACAGACTGATGATGCATCTTGTGTAGGTATATGGGGGTATATGTTGCAGAACAGTGATATTAGGTCAGCACAATAAACTTGAGAACAATTTTCCTGTATCAATAAATTCACTAAGGTAGGGTAACTGCTCTCTCAACATCATCTCCCATAGGAAAGGCTGCATGGGTTTTGCAGCACAATATTCTTTTGTGAAGGAAGGTAGGTCAGGTAGGTACAGCTATACATTGGTGAAAATCCATCTGGAACCGGCAGTTCCGCACAGGGTGCAACTTTAAATGTTTTGCCTAGAATTGCACATTTCCTATATTGAAAATGCTTCTGTAATTGTAGAAAAAATCCAATGCTTGGAAGATTTTTGGTTTCTATCAATCCACTGGCAATTGGAATGCTCCAGTTGGAAAGGCTAAATAACAAAATATTCATTCGTGAAGGTTTTTTTTATAAAATGTTACAAATATAGAGCCAGGTGGGCATGATCCATAGTGGTGATCCAAGTGTATCTACCCAGAATTAGTTTGAGCAAAAGAATCTGAGCAGTTTCCATTGGAGCAAGAGCACAGCACTGTTGCAGTGTTAAAGCAGGCCTGGAGCATTTTCTAATAGTTATACTGTTTTTCACTGATGGACCACACAGCTGGCACTGCCTCGCACAGCATTTGACATGTTGACAATTTCTCTCTGACACATTATGATGTGCTGCCTGATGTGGTGCTAATATCACACTCAAAGCTGAATTTACTCCAGCTGTCGAGAGCCACTTATTCATTAAGTGGGCAAGGTTGGGGAAAAAAAGTGCCAGAGACGGAGAACTACCAGACATTACTCATTAAGCCCCGTTTCCACTGCATGGTACGACTCCACTCAACTCACTTTTGGTAGCAGGTACTTTTCTCGATTTTGTTTCCCACTCAATGTAGGCAGGACAATATACAGTGTATCAGCCTGATAAATGATAGGCCAGATATTGGGAAATTTATATCATCGGCTATTTATCGGTATCCGTGAAATTATAGGTGATAATAGAGCCAATAATAGCATATGCACACATGTTCTACGAGGTTACAAGAGTTATGGAAAAATAATATTAAATCATCCATCTTTGCTCACTAGATCTTAGGCTAGAGGCTATATACAGGCTAGAAAATGTATTTTAAAAATACAAAAATGTGAAATTATAGGCCATCTCATTGGTATTGGCCAGGAGAAACAGGTAATCAACGGTTATAGATATCACCTGGGGGAAAAATATCCATATTTCCATATACAACAAGGAGACCAGATTTGTTTCAGAAGAAGCTCAAGGCAGCAAGACAAAACAGTGAGGAATAAAAAAGCACAGTTTGCTTGGAACCTTTACCGAGGTGATGTACCACGTACTTATGCACAACTTTTGGCGATGAAAAACCGAGCTGGAACAGTCTCGAGTGAGTTGAGCTGAGCTGTACCGTACAGTGGAAATGAAGAGTTACACTGACCGAACAAACGTGGTGGCAAAGAACCTCAACTTTAGAGCGATTGTGATAAACAGTCCTGTCAAGATCTTGATAGACTGAGTGATACAGTACATACATCTGTGAGAGATATTTTAGCAGCATGCTGGCCATTATTTTCTCTGTTCGAGTTTGTGTCGACTGTTTTCAAACTAACCAAAAACGGGAGCCTTTTGAGTTAGCAGCGAGATCCTCACATCAGGCTATTCCTCAAAAAAATTCCTCAAAGCGCTTCTTTCCACACACACACACACGCACACAAACGCAACCACACACACACACAAGCACACACGCAGTTGTCTTTGCGATGTCCTGAGTTTGACTTTTTGCGAACGTGCTCTGTAGACCTCAGCTCCATGACAGCACTGAAAAACCTTAAGAGACAACTAATGAATGAAGCATGTGCCTTTTGGACAGGTTGGCTTTCGTGTGTTCTTGGGGGGAATTTTATGAAGTCTATCAAACAAAAAGGAAAATGATATATCTGAACAGTAAAACACTCATGGTAAGTCAGAATTATGAAATATGAAGTCAGAATTATGAGGTAGGTCACTAAATGTATCCTTTTAAAAGCCAGAATTCAGAGATACTAGGTCATATTAGTGATATGATACACCAAAATCTTGTAGTTACTAGGCAAATCACAGAACTAATAGTCATAAACTGAACCTGGTAGAGTCTAATTTTTCCATTCCAATGGCATTTCATCTGATTTTGGCAGAAAATATTTTTCGTTGCTCAACTATGTGAAAATGACTGTCAAAAAACTTTTGTTGTTGATATCATCCCTGCTATATGACGGCATGTTTGTAGAAAAAAAAAGAGGATTAGGGCCACTGGAAACAAATCTTTTTTTCTGACTTTCCTTTTTACAGTGGCCCTAGTCCACTTCCTCATTTTTGCACCAATTTCTGTGGCACAAATCACAAATCTTTAATGTGGTGTCCGACAGCGTGGAAATATGAGCCGTAGGAACACCAAACAAAGTCCACCTGATTATCTAATCCAATTAGATAAGTGGCAAATGTAAATAGAAAATCCAAAAAAATACATGACTAAACTGATGGAAATAAAACATTTTGAAGTGTGGGGATAAAACAGTTGCACACAAAGCCAACATCTGTACAAAAGGCACATGGGACTTTCCAGTGATGGTGGATGGAATATCTAGAAGCAGTCTGATTTAAGACAGATCTAAGTGACAGTGTATTGAAGTGGGAGTGAGAATGAAGTTGTTTTATTTCTGCTCGCTGTCCTTAAATCCACGTGCTGGTTACAAACATCTTGGCATGGTATGGCTATCATGGACCTGGGGGTGATATCTCCATCTGGGGGCTGTCTTTAGTGAGAGCGTAAAAGTCAAAGAAGTGATTCAGGATCAGAGGCCAGCACCACTTCATTTCCCTACACTATCTTGAGCACCTGAAATATTACAAACTGTATCAAAGCTGCGTTCATAAAACTATATTACGGATTCATTCTGACCGAACTCTGCTTCTTGGCTAGAACTGCGTTTGCTCTCAGTGCTGGAAAATACTGCTTAGGTGAGCAAAAGCGGGTAGCAGTGGCCAAAAAAAAATACGTGACGGGGACAGCTCTAGCTTTCGTCCTCAGCTAAACGAGCAACAAATCCCACATCAATCCATCCAAATCTGACACACTTGATATATACACTTGGCTGGAGATGTACAGTGAAATCCACTGTAGAAGCTCCCAGCCTCTAACCCTGCTGCATGAGCCCTGCAGCAGTTCTAAATCAATTCTCCAAAAAAGGACAGAGCAACACTCAGTAGCACTGCAGCAAGTAGGAAGAAGTGTGAATAAAATGAGAATTGTAGAATATCTTGAGTACACACAGGACAGCACTGTCGTGTAGAAGGACACAGGCCGAACCTGGGCTGTCAGAGATGGACCGAACATAATTTTACACCCAAATCAGCGTGTATACGCAGGTTTTGAAACATGGGTAAACCTGCTCAAAATGGGATTGACTCCTTATCCATTACCAGGAGACAAGTTTGCCTTTCTGTTGTTTTTTTTTCTCATGTGTCAAATTTGATGTGATGAATTGCCAGAAGGGACATGTTACATGACATACGTCCATGAGTCCAACAAGAATTCTTCTACCTGTGTCTAATAGCACTTATCCACTTTCCCACAGGAACCCACCAATCTGGAACCTGGAGCTTTCTTTAACTTCGACTTATAAGTACTTGTAAAGGTTTGGTATTGGTTTTCACTGCCTTTATATACACCAGAATGTTTTGATTACACATTATTGAAAAAATGATCCTGTATAGAGACACTAGAACTAATGTCATCTAAATGTGCTGCTTGGCAAGTATGTGTGATGAGTGCAGTTGAGTTGGGCTAGGCTAACAGTTCCCTGTGCATACAGTCTTAGTTTAAGCGAGACTACAGCTAGCACTGGCTCAGCTACGTCCCTGACGTGTCTTTGTACTGGAAGCACGAGATCAACCGGTGTTCCTTAACTGGACAACAACACTTCATTTGACAAAATGACTGTAACTTCAGGCTGATGTACAACTTCATGTGGAACCTTCAACTGCATACTGGGAGTAAACAGACCTAGAGTTGAGATTATTTTGTCATATTTACACTTAAACAACAGTTTAGTCATTGGTACTGAGTTCATCATTGATTCTATTCTAGCATGTGTATGGTTCTGTAGTTATCTGATTAATTAATAACCACCAACGGCAGGTTATCCCTGTGGGTTTTTCTGTTAAATCGGAGTAAAACAAACAGACGAGACGAATAATCCTGTCTGTGCTCTGCTGCCTGTACACTTCTACACATCCACTGCTCGTCCTGTGTGTTCAAGCCCTTGGACTGAAAGCCACTGAATGTCTAAGGCTTCATTGAATAATGAGTGTCTGTGTAAAAAAGTCTTGTGACAAGGCTGTACTGTGACATATTGCATAAATCACCATCATCACCACTACGTTGTTAGAATTAACCATCAAAATTAAATCGTATTAGCATTCTCTGTTATCCACAGTTAGGACTGGACAACACTAATTAAATTCCCTGCGTGTGAGAGACCGACAGAAAACAGAGTGAAGACGACATAAGTGCAAGTCAACAGGTATATATCTGAGTGTGCGCGTGTGTGTCACCGGCCCTCAGAGGGGGGTTTGTAGGTGTGTGTATTGCTGCGAGGGCGTGGAAGAGGTGGAGGAGGAGGTGTTGGGGGAGGGGCTGTTCGCCATGTGGGAGGAAGGGGAGGAGTCGGACCGCTGGAGCTCCTCCAGCTTCTTCAAGTACTCGTCTCTCAGGGCCAGCAGCTCCTTGTAGCGCTGCTCCACCGGACTCTGCTGCTGCAAGACACACAAACACATATATATAGTCGCCCTGCTGTAACGGAAATGCAAATCCATTACGAGTCAAACCAAGTCAAGACAAGACAGCACATGTAATCCAGCCCAGGCCACAGTCCTACCTGCTGTCGAATGCGTGGGTTCCAGCGGATGTAGTATGTTACCCACAGCTCTAGGTGGCGCATGCTGGCGACGGGGTAGAGGACCCTGCCGGACTCCGGAGTGTAGAAGGGATTTAAATAAATGTCCATCTTACTATTGACCAGAGACCACAGGGACACCGTTTTCGATCGCACCTCCTGCACAACAGAAAGAGCGTCATCGTGAGGCATTTAAAGCGCGAATGAACTGCAAAGTCAAAGCATGCCCGCAGACTCAGAGCAGGCAGTGTCTTACATTCTGGTCTCGTGCACTCTCACAGTTGTAGAGGAAAGTCCCGAAGCGACAGCTGTAGAGATGATCCATGATTGTCAGCAGGAGGCGCTCATTAAACTCAAAAGCTGTCGGAAACTGAGGAGAGGTGAGGAGAGGAGAGGAGAGGAGAGGAGAGGAGAGGAGAGGAGAGGAGAGGAGAGGAGAGGAGAGGAGAGGAGAGGAGAGGAGAGGAGAGGAGAGGAGAGGAGAGGAGAGGAGAGGAGAGGAGACATCTGTTACAAATCAAAGATGGCCTCAGATCACCTCAGTTTAGGGAACATTCTTTGGTGGACTGGTCTTTAAAATACACCTGCTGTGTGTACTGTGCACTGCAGTCCTGCCCCTGAAACCACAATTGTGAGCCTCGAGGACATATCTGAATAAATCATGTCTAAAGCTGAAGCACACAATTCTGCTATCTGATGATGAAAGCTGCCTACTTTCATTGCTGCGATCATGCCGGTTTCTGGAGCACTTAGCTGCCACTTTGGGATTTTATCAGAAGAAGAAACTAAATGCTTTGCTCAGCAATAAAACAATGTTTTTGTTGATAAGTTATTCTACTTCAAAGCCAGTAGATGTCTTTTAAATATGCATAAAAAAGCCATGAAAATGAATATGAGGGATTTTTCCAGTATCTGTTGCCTACTGTTGCTTTACTTTGTATGAAAAGCTTCCCCTTCAGCTCATTAAATCCTTTAAGCCATCTGAAGGCAGCAGGACATATATGTTGATAAATCTGCAACCTCTGACTGGAGATGTGCTGCGTCTGAACGCAGTTCCATTCCACAAGGCTATCCACCTCCAGCATACCTTCATAAAATTACATAAAAATGACTGCAACAGAATAACCATAGATATCTCTACACACATCAGATTGGTCCATTATAACTCCTTATTCGACTTCACTGCCTCATTTATCATTGTTTTCTAGATGAAATAACATTTCATGGTTTGTTTTTGAAAGGAAATTTGGTACAAATGTTGTTACCTAACATCAGTCAGGATGATTAGACCATCTCAGAAAACAATATTGTGATACTTTTAGGCAAGATCTTGACACACAATATATATATCTCAATATTTTAAAAGCTTCTTTAAAACACTTGATAAATGCTGGAACTGATGAACTGAACTGGTGACAAAATCAAATATCACAATATTTTCAACCAAATACCTAAATATTGATTGTGACACTATTGTAGGGATGACTACTGGTACTTTCACAATATATGAGCACAATGAGATTTATAAATCAGTTTCATCAGTAATGTAGTTATAACGATGATATAATGTAATGTAATATAATATAATGATATCCAAGACCATATATAGTCTCATACCACAATATATGATATCAATATCTATCTAGCATTAGAATATTGACACCATGACATACAGTAGAACTATGACAGACATACTGACACAC
The DNA here is from genome assembly GCA_039737535.1 of Lagodon rhomboides. NCBI lineage: Eukaryota > Metazoa > Chordata > Actinopteri > Spariformes > Sparidae > Lagodon > Lagodon rhomboides. The sequence continues at coordinate 13,364,119 of CM077806.1, forward strand.
TGATGCGATCATATACTGCAGATATGATTAACAGATACAACCAGTGCTGTTTATATCTCCTTCACCCAGCCCTTTTGCACTTCAAGCTTCTACACACGCATGAACCAAAATAGCAGCTGAAGACGCCCGCACAGTCCGAGCGCCTGAGACCTACTGCTTTGCATCATTTGAAGGCCTACACAATTAAAATAGGGCCACAGCGTCTTCTCAGAGTGCTTATTTGTGACAGCTTTTGATTAAATTAAACCCAAACTGCTAGCTAGGTCCCACAATACATCATGAAATTCTTATAGCTGATGTAAAAGCCTTTGAGGTTACCTTCTTGTATGATTGAGCTTGATGATTCAGATGTGTCACACCTACCTGTTTAGTCATCTGCCATACACAGTCGATGAACTGAACAAAGATTGGTGATCTGTCCTGATCCGCATGGTTCTTGTCACCTTGACCTATCCTCTACACACACAAACACAAATCAAATTATTATCAGGAAGGCAAACTATTTTTATTCGTCAACTGAGCAGTTTCTTTGATAGATATCTGACAGTAATAAATATGAATTCATATCAAAACACACAGCTAATGTAAGGAGTTGGAAAAATGTTACTTACTGAGGCAAACTTGTGGCCAAAGCTGATCCATTCCTTCTCAATCAGCACCTAAAAGAACACAGAGGATTCATTATGTCAGGATAATGGCGATGATGGAATGTACATTTACTCAAGTTCTGTCCTTAAAGGTGTTGATAACATTCAGCCACTAAATGTGGCATCCCATCTCCCCCTTCCATTACATTCACGTCACAGCAGTTGTTGTTTGAATCATCTGCCCCCTTAAGTTTGTTGCACTACTGCATATTTCATTGTTGAGTGGCGTTAGACTGAAACGGAGTATTGTTCAGGAATGATTAAATTAATAAACATAATTATTATTAAATTTGCGTAACTATACATTAGCTTGATATTGACGTTACTTTTCTTTTACACGCCATGACTTTTCAGCCCTTAAAACTGTTTCAGCTGACTCCAAGGAGTATTAGCTGAACCAATGTGCACCCTGATCTTGCTCCTCCTTTTGTTGCATTGCATCGTTTTTTCATAAACTGGCAACTACCAAGACTCGCTGATGAACACAGCTACCACGTGATGCCAACGGTGTTATACTATTAGAAACAGGAACCAACCATCAGGATTCTTACGCAGACAGAAACGAAACAATCATTTTTTGCCTGATTAAAAAATATATATATATCATTATTAATCTACAATCGGAGTAATGTTTTTCTTTTCTTTTTAGGATTTGTCTACATAAAAATACTTTCAATATGACCATTCAATACAATTTTAAAGTACTTATACTTTACTTGAGAATTGCAATGTTTTTGCTGCTTTATACTTGCTAGTTACTAGCAAGTATAAATTTTAATTTAAAAAAGCACACAACGATACCAGCATTCAGAAAAATGCTAACTAGCGAATTGAATGTCTATACACACCTGATTATATATGTAAAATTTACTTTTGATACGCAAGTACATTTAATATCAGATACTTTAAGTCTTACTTTTTTCCCACTCATTGCAAGAAGAGGCTTTTTCTAAATTATAGCTTAAAAAAGTGACATTCTATTACTTTAGGAGTAAGGTAAAGACACTGCATAAGTGAAATGAAAGCTTTTCATACTACTACGAACCATTTTCTTTGGTACAGATGAGCAGCTTCGCGTTATAATCTCATTAGTGCGTTTACTGACCTGGAACCCTCTGAGAGTGCGGTAGTGACTGTCCAGCATCAGCATGGCCAGAGAGGTGAGCTGAGCGGTTCTGTCCCAGCCGTCGCTGCAGTGGACCAACACTGAATTCCCACTGGACACCTTGTCTGCCACTTGGATGGCTCCGGATAACACCAGCTGCACACACAAGGACACAAGGACTTTAGAAAACGAGTGACGACCCTTAAAAGGCTCAATACATCCAAACAAAAATGAAAGCCTCTGCCCCTGATTCAAAAATGATATTCATGTCTGCATGGACAATGAAATTCTTTTTCTCACTTTAACATGTTCGAGCCAGTGTGTAGACTCTAGACTGGACAGCCAATGCGATTCCTCCACATTAGGGTAGACGATATCTTTGAGTTTCTTCAGAGATTCCCTCATGACATGGATGTTCTGAATGTCCAGGAAGACGAGCTCTGCGTTCTGGTACTCGTCACCCTCATAGCCTCCTCCTGTGGCCTGGGGATAGAAAACACATGAAGATAAAAAATTAGCCAAATGTCATTCCATGTCAGTGAATCCAGAATTCAGTACTTTTCCCAGTTCATGTAGTTTAGACATTACAGAGAGGAGAGGGGAAAAGTAGCGAGAGAACAGGAGAATTGGGCGAGAATTCAAACACAGACACGCAAACCCTTTGGTGTGTGCTGTTGCTCACTAACGTTAGCTTTTGGCTAATGTACAGTGAAGGAATTTGACTGTTTGAGCTGTATAACAGGCTGACAAGATTTAAGAGTAATGCGTTTGTAGTTACGTTTTGAGTTACTTAAGAAAAAAAGAACTACGAAAATTTTAGAGTGGCTGTATATTCCTCCATGTCAAACAATGGAATAAGAACACTGCTGCAACCTGTACAGAAACAATTTAGCTAGACTGTCAATATTCAATGGTATCAATACTCATGACCATGGGGGAAATGTTGGGTCTCTGTAAATAAATTAATTATAGAGTATGGTCTAGACTTGCTCCGATTGGAAAGTGTCACGAGATTGTGAATTGGTGCTATGCCAATAAAGATTCATTGAAGACTGACTGACTGAATACTAAACCTCTGTAGGGTGTAGTGAAGCATCTTAATTCGTCCACCTGCTGTTTTGTTCCCCTGCCAACCAGCTTTTAAAAAAGTGTTTTTTAGTTGCTTGGAAATGGATGTGCTGAAATCTGTCAATGACTCACTTGTACCAGGCATTTCTCCAACATCACTGAAACCGGCCGTTGTTAAACCCTTCTCAAGAAAGACAACCTTCAGTATTAAACAATTACAGGCCCATCTCTAATCTCCCCTTATTAGAAAAAACATGTGAAAGCTGTATTGATTCAATTCAACATTTTAAATGTAAATGGCATTTTGGACAGATTTCAATTTGGCTGGAGTCCACATCATAGAACTGAGACTTCACTGATAAAGGTGTTAAATGATAATCACCTGAGTAGTAAAACATTAGTTTTGGTGCTGTTCGATCCAAGTGCAGCCTTTGACTGTGGACCATGTTATACTTCTCCAGTGAGGGTTCGATTCTTGGGCCGCTAATATTTCACCTGTACATGCTCCCTCTAGGTCAAATCATACAGGAGAATAACACTTCTAATCATAGCTATGCAGATGACACTCAGATTTACTTTAGCTCTTTCACTGAGTGACGATGGTCCCTTACACTATCAATGTTTCTGGCAGGTACGACACCAAGGAGGAAAGAATGAAAGTCTATGCTCAGCTCGATTCCTGAGCCATAAAAACCCAAGTTAGAATCTTGGTATTTTAATAGAGCATCAGCAGTTGCGAACCTTAAGTTACCCAACACTAAGGCAGTAACTAAATCTGAATTTTATCATCTCAAACAAATAAGATGTCTTATGTCCAGACAGGATTTAGATAAAGTCAATCATGCCTTCATTCCCAGCAGGGTGGACTAACGTAACGGTCTCTTGTCTTCCTCACAAAGGACCGCCCCTAGCTTCAACTTCATTGTTACCATAGTAACAGCGGCACATGCAGATGCAGTGGCACATAGCTCCCCAAAATGTTGCTTCTTCTTTTAATGCTACTTTTTATCTTTATTATTGGAACACGCATTTCATTTTACTTTCAACACTAAATGATAATGGATTAACTTTAAATACAATGGAGGGATTAAATAAACAATAAAAATTATAATTATTTGTAAACTCGCAAACTTTTAAAAGAAAAGCCATCATGCCACATCTATAGCATATCAGAACTACCAGTTACAATGTCTTGTGCACTTCAAGTGACTGGAAGCTTTCTCAGAAGTTAACATTCAACAGTCAGATCACTTTCCCCATCACTTACTTTTCCATTTTCCTCTCATTACTGTTGATTCCCATTTCAGAAAGCCAATGAATGAAAAGTGTTGCAGATGAGATAGTAACCTGATGTATGCATCAACCCTTTAACCCCCTGAGAGCACTTCCTTCCCCCTCTGACCTTGTTGGCGACAGCATTGACGCTGGGCCGAGCATCATAGATGGTGAGCTTGATGGTGTCATTTGCCTCCCTGATCATGTCCAGGTAGCGCTCATCGTCCTTGTTTCTCTTACCAGACATACCAACCAGAGGCTGACTGCAGCGGACAATCACTGCCTGGTTCTCCCTATGGATCCATGATAGAACCTAAGATACAAAGACAGTTGGAAACCTTTACAGACACCAGTCTGTACTATAGGAAATGGAATCGCTGTAGGGTAGCTTCTAATTCCAACAAAAACACGAAACAAAAGGAAGGCAGCTTACCAGTCTAACTCACTAAACACACACATATGTAATGATTACATAAAGATAGTAACTACAGTTCTACGTGGTTCAGTAAGGGCAAAATATTAGGACATGTCACACAACTCGATTTCAAACACTGCACAATTACAACAACTGTTTCTAAGGCAGGCGAACCAAACTGCATCAAACAGACCCTTTCTCAGTTTTACTCTCCATTGGCAATTTTTATATACATTCATTTGAATATTTTAATACTTCTGTGATGTCTGCCATTGAATACACCCCACTTAAAGAATAATTCTGGTGTTAATTTATGTTTTTGATTAATAATAATTAGTATAAAATAATATAAAAAATATCAAATACATTATAAATATATATGAAACAAAAAAATATAAGTGATACAGCTTAATCTAATATAATTCACAAGAAACAAGAAAGAAGGCCTATGCATAAAACTACATTTTGAATTGATCCTACTAACAAGTTGACCTTGAGTCTCTTTTTTTGCTAAAAAATGCTTTACTTGAGAATAATACAGTTCAGTTTTGGATAGATCGGTTCTGCACATACCGGTATACGTCCTCTGGACCTGAAAGCAGCCACTCTCCTGAGGTCCTCCTCTTTACTTTTAAAGGGAACGGCCAGCACAGTGGGGTAGGTGTCGCACAGCTCGTAGTTCTTATTGATGAACGTAATTCGCCACTTGTTATTGGGTAAGCCCTACAAAAGACAACGATCATCATCGGTTACTTACAGAAACATGGAAATGCTCTTTTTGCATTTTTCAAATTCTACTTTGAACTCATATTCAGTTGTACTAAACAATTTCAAACACTCTCACCTGTTTACACTTCACTGGGAAGGTTCGCACCATCTCCCACCTACTTTATTCTTTAGTTCTATTCAACATGTCTACATACAAAATGATCTTCATTTATTGTTTACTTGAATAGGGACAAGTTTGTAGCATATGCAAAGCTAATTTGCGATGCCTCTCCCAGGATGAGTTTTTCAAATAATGTACAAAAACAGTACCCAACAGGAACTCAGTAAAAAATATGCACAAGAAACTACAGACAGAAAAATATCAGACACAAACTGCTAAAACTGTCAGCACATTTAAATCAGGGCTTAAAACACTGTTTACTGTGGCATCCAATGAGTTCGACACACAACCTCTTTATCATCTGTAATTATTGACTTGCTGCCAGAAATGCCAGAAATTATTTACCTCTGGTATTATTTACAGTAGTAGCAGTGAGAGTATTGACTAGTACTGTATTGGTATCAAAAAGAAAAAGCAGCAATGTCATGGTAAAGTCCTACCGCTGAACTCTACTATTCATCCTTACCTGCCGTCTGAACTCCTCGATGGGTTTGTACACGCTCCAACCGTTCTCCTCGTACTTCTCCTGGGTCACATATGCAAACAGTGGCTGGGTGGAGAGGGAGAGAAGTATTTTCATTTACAGACTTCACTTCTACTGCAGAGGCTCTTTCTCCTGAACTGCTCAGATAAAGACTGCTGGGAGAGAACAGCAACGGAACTAACCACAAGTCACCTATGGAGTTTTATATTACATCAGGCTTGACTGAATCAAAGGGGACTGTTGGGCCTTGGCGGAGGTATGCACTCTACTGAGTGACATTCTAGTTTGAATTAGTTGTTATTATTAGATATTTTATTATATCTGAAAACATAAGACATTTGACATCCTCAAATGTCTTACGTTTGTGTTTGACCAAAAGTCAAAAACCCAAAGATATTCCATCTAACACAAGCAGCAATTCATTATATTATACAAACTGGAAGTTGAGAAATGACAATTATCTTATTAGTAAAATTATTGTTGTTAATATTGTTGATGTGTGTTCTGTTGACTGACTTATTTATTAAATAGCTACTTGTTCAAGCACAAATAAACATGTAAACATTCAGCAGGTTCAGGTGAATCTACTGAAAGCTTTAACAGGCTTTTTACACATACAAAATATGAAGCTTCTGGTTGCTGTTATTAGAGCGTGCAATAACATTTTAAGCTTTGCGACTGCTTTCTGAAATGCTCCTTTGGGAGTCGAAGTTGGACTCTGTCGTTACGTTTTTTTTACCACAGGCGTGTGGCTTTGAATTTAAATCAAATAACCAGACATTTAATTAAACAGCTATTCATCTTTTATAATGATTATTAAGCCAGGGTCCTCCAAACCCCTTTAGTAGAGGGAACACCTGAAATAACTCTACGACTCTAGAATTCTATGCGCAACACATATGAGACATTGTTTCCACGGGCCATTAGCAGACGAATGAAAGAAGCCCCGGTAAGGCTTGCTCTGACACAAATTTGAGCTTGCACAAGTATTAGCCAGGCAGATACAGCTGTAGTGTGGGTGGGTAGCTGTGTGTCACAGCATATGAGGGGGCTACAGCTCTGCATTTCAGCATTTGCATGAATACCGGGCACTGAAACAAAATCGAGGATGACTGTAAGCAGAACGATGTCCTTTCCTTTGCCAGTGCTGGTGGATTTAAATTGTTTTTCAGCTACAAATACACTCAGGGTTCAAGGCGTGACTAATATTCATAATAAAAGGCATTGTAGCATTTTGTGATGTCATTAATAAAGTGATTTCTGTATGTACATATAGTCCGCTGCCTGAGAAAATGGGGCTACATCTGTATCATATTTTCACTGTCAGTCAGGGATGGCAGGAGAAGTTAGAGGCTGTCTTACCTGACAATGTGAGACGGGGAAGGCATGTCTGAAAAGGAGATCGAAGATATCTCTTCTGCTGTGACCCTCCTGCTTCAAGGCAAACCTCAGGTTCCTCATGTCCTGAAGGACGGAGAAGATCAACAACTTTTAGTGTCAAGCCCCAGCTGATGCTCACTGACAGTTAATTCACTTGAGGACATTAATCAGACACCACACAGCTCCCTCTGGAGACACTATGGCTTTATACATTTTTTCACATATGCAGGAGAACTCTACCTGTAAACACACTAGCTGTGGAGAAAAACACAGTGGAGTTCACCTGTAATGTGTTGACTTTAAAACACTAACATATTCGACAGACTCCACTGGACACTTTGCACTCAATGACTGTCTGACTCACGTTGGACAGTTTAAAAAAGGATCGAAATTGATGCAGCAGAAGAAGTCATCTTCATTATATCCCACACCATCTACTCCTTGCCAATCCAATGGTGCCTAAAATGCTACCCACAATGCAACTTAACCACAACAGTTTCGTAGGAGGTCATAGGTATGCAATGCAATGCTATGCTTTTCTATTTATAATTTATAATGCAATGAAAACTCAGTGAGCTTAGAGCATTCCACACACACACACACACCTTGCAGGTGATATCCAGGCCATAGGAGTTTTCTCCTCTGCTTGACGCCCCGCCCATCTTCTCCACCCGAGCAATTGCACCCAGAGGAACGTCCAGCATTACTGCCACATCCTACAGGGAGCAGAGCCAGCATGTTGTTACATTTTACTTACACACACAACAACGATATCATTCAATAAAGCATTCTCTACTCTTTGAGTATTCATAAAAAAAATGTCTTTGCACTGCATTTCTTACTTATAAATCTTTGGATGTTACAATTCTTATTTCATTACTATGCAGTAGGCTTATGCTGAAGGGCGATCAGAACAACTATCAACGATTGAAGAGATTATCTTCAAAGAACTAAACTAACAAAGAAAAGAAAATCTAAAATCTGACTGCTACTGCACATATGCACAAGATGTTTCTGTAAAATTGTCAGACTGGGGCATGAATCTGTAATAGCATACCAATATAGTGCGCCATGTTTTAACAGCACAAAAGGTTCACTGAAAGATGTGGTACGCCAATGTTGCTAGATTTATCATTTAACCTCATTCCTGGTAGACTAGAGTAGTTGATGGCTTCCTCGGCCTTACACACAGACACTTGAGCTACCGGCTGGCCCCGCATGAGTGTAATGACTTACAGCGTCTGAGCTCTTAAAGTAGAGTCTGTAGTTGGTGATCAACACTTTGCCTTTCACAGCTCCACTGAACGGACAGATGTAGATGATGTCTTTATCTGAAAACAGATGGATAAAAAAAAACATTGTTTATTGATTTGAGTTGCTAACTTGTCTCGTGGCTGTCCCTGCACAGACCTTACAGGCTCAGAATTGGTTCCCCTTTTTCATGCAAGTGCTCTGGTACAGACATAATTTTTTTACTGATAAGCAGGGAGTACTGTAAGGGAAGAAATTACCAGAAATGCAGAGAATAGGAAGCAGAAAAGGAGAAGAGAGCCGTGCAACAAAGGTAGGCTATAAATACCACCTACTCTGAGTGTTTAATAAGAGACAAATAAGGGCAGGCGCACTCAACAGTAACTGAAATGTAAATCACCTCTCAGAATCAGAGAATATTGGCTGACTTTACCATTTCATTAATAAACCTAACCAATGACAACATATCTGTCAACAGAACTGGCTCAAACTGTACACATTTTGCTGCCAAATGTCTTAAATGTAGCAGTGTTTAATGATGTCTCACATGATAATTCTGGTACAACAAGACTGGAAGCAGGAAATAAACAGCTAGCCTGACACCTTTAAGCTCGTAGATTAGCATGTGGTTGATTGTTTTTGCAATCTGTGCATGGACAGAAATGTAAAAATCATAATTTGCGGTTTTACAGGGAATTAGGTGCTGGAATCATTTCCACTTATTATTGGCAAAAAAATGTGCTGGCAAGATAAGACTCTGGGAGGTGCTGAGCAGATGGATCAACTTGTGCTTGTCAAGACATAGTTACACTACCTATTCCCTGTTGGCTGTGTTTTTTAGCTGGCTTTTTCAAGTACAAATAGCCCCGTTGTAATCCCTGCAGCGCTGGGCTGATGTGCCGAGTGAAACCGAGTCAAGTCAAGCCAGCATATTTGTATGAAAAAGCCCACATGATCCTCTACACCGAGCCACAAGTGTTTGCTCTCAGGCTTGTTCGGATCCGGATCCTGATATACAGGAAACACCTTTCTCAAAGCTACACAAGAACCTTACAGAGATGTGCCTCGATAAAACCAGTGATCACAGGACTACGAATGGAGGAGCTAGCACACCTGTTTCAACAGTGAAGACATTATTAAAATGTGATGGACTGGGCTCCGTAAACTCACCGATAATTCTTTCTTCCCCCGGCAGCAGAGTCACATCAGCTAACAACTCCATCTTCAGAGACTCTCTTGAGGTCTAAAGATACACACACAAAATACACAAAGGCTTAAAAACAAAATAACAACACAGATATTAATTGAAAGGACTGGTGAGGCTGTGTAAGATAGGGACAATTTTATGTATTATTTAGTGCTGTTTATTTTCAGTAGTAGAAGTTGCTTGTTACCAAACGGGAGGAAACAAAGGGGAAAGGGGGAAGAACAAGCAGGTCTGGCCTGTAATCCGTTGAACCGTGGTGAACACAGTGAGATGAGACACCATAGACGTGATACTTTTCCTTTCGAAGAGGCTAAACTGTGACCAGGAGGACTCAAGGAGCTTAGCAGCTAAATTTGACACTGCTGCTCTTCATCCTTATTTGGAATTTTTCTCACTCCAGTTCAGAACACTGCTATTGGTATCTGGATAAGACTGTTTTTGTTCTGCATCGTTCAATTCAGTGAAACACTGGGCTTTCAAAATAATATTTATAAATTCAATTTTAATACCAAACAGCAGACAGTTTATATTGTACGTCTGGAATGAGAGTTTGCAGTCTTACTTAATATAAATGACTTGAGAAAACCACCTTGTTACAAACACCTCAACTATTCCCATCCAGCTGCTTCATTAAAATTGGGGAAACCCTCCGACTACTCTACATGATGCTGATTTAAAATAATGAAACTGCTGTTTAGCAAGACTACGAATATAGGCTATATACATATGCATTGAGCACAACATCCAGGTGAACATGTAAATTTTACTTTACTTTTCAGGTGTGATGCTACAATTTGTGTTGAAGCTAAGGCCGTTGGTTTGTTTATATCTTCCCGTCCGTCTCTGGCAAGCAGGGCTTGAACACTGTCAGTCAGTGATGAGTTTTAAATAGAGACTGAAGTTAAAGATATAAAAAAAAGCACCCGCTGTTTGTGGTTTCCGTGTAGTCCGAGCCGAGTCAGCTGCCTCATTGGTACATTGCACACGTGCACTATTTTCAGCCACTATTTTTTCTCGTCCTGACCCTCTAACCATTCAATATAATAGGTGTGGCTGGTGCAGAGACAATGATTTGATTTCTCAATGGCTTCCACCGTGTATGAACTTCCAGTGCAACCTGCATCGCATATAAGATTTAAATATTTCAACATCAACAGACACGAATAAATCCACTTACACTGGAGATGTGCGTGTCCAAGGCGTTGGAGTTGTAGACTGAGACTGGTGAGGCCATTGCTCAGGGAGTGGGCTTCCACAGGCTGAGAAAGAGAGAAAACAGACTGTTAGCTGTGTCACGCAACGTCTCCGAGCAGCGGGGTCCAACTCTCCAGCTCCGCTCTTATTTTTTCTGCCAGTCTGATGCCAGACTATAAGTACATCTTCATCAGAAGAAATTATTACACATGCCAGAATGTTCATTTTGCCGTTTCCATAATATTCCTAATGCGATATTCTTCAAAATGTGCATAAAAATGGTTTATGGGAACAAGGCTCATATCACCAATTGACTCAGGGTGAAAACTCTTAAGCACTACTCCCCCCACTTAATGCATTAGTGTGTATCATCAATAATTAACTAAACAGATCTCTTCTAATATTGAATTACCACATTCAACAGCACACGCAATTGTTAGGTAAGAGTAAGGTGAGTAATTAGGTGTTTAGGGCACTAGGGACAGTAACAGCACAGGTCCACATTACACTGGAGTTCAGTTGTCACTGACCTATAATATAATGAAACTGGAGACCATCTTCTGATGGATTCACACGAGCCATGACACTTGTCAACATGTTGATGTTTGAACCCGTGAGTATTCAGTAGTCGTTGCCAGCTGTGGGAGCACGGCTGGGGCTTAGTTTTCACCCTGTGAGTCTGTGTGTGTGTGTGTGTCATCGTGTGCCATCGATAGGTGGTCCAGAAGACACCTATTGTAGCAAGAACTACCACGGACACAGTTTTGACAGGTGTTTACACGTCTGTCTGTCTGATTGTGTCGAGGTGACAGCATCACAACCGTGCAAGATACAGTCGCAAAACTTGACATATTTTGTGCTATTTGGTCAGTAGATCAGTTCAGGGACTGGGGAGGAATAGTACAGGCCTTCAGGCTGGAATCCTGCATTTCCCACAATGCAAGTCAGTGGTATCTTTTCAGCCCTGCCTGGTAAACACACACATCTTTGACACCCGCCCTTTTCACACATTTTCTCGGCAGCGGAGGTTCGCCAATTCTCCGCCTTTGTTTGTTCACATAGACCAAGCAGCTCTGACGTAAAGCCACACCAGTCTGTCAATTCATACAGGAAGCCGGCGCTGCGGATCTAAAAGTGGCGTGACGGTACACACCATGATGGTGACGCCTGTTTGTTTTTTTTCAGCTCGTTTCCCCAGGTGTCTGATTGAGATCCTGACCCACCATGCATCCTGGAAAGTGACAAAGTTAAGTTTTTCCCTCTAAATGACATAATTCAAAATCGCCATCAGTAAACTGGATGCTGTCTGACTCTGTCAGTCGCCGATGCTGTTCTCTGGGGGAAAGTTCGTTGAAGTCTTGGTCGGGAGGGCTGACCGTCGCAGGGATTTTTTTTCAAGACGGTAACTACAACAACGCAATAGTGGAAGGAGACAAACACATGGTGAGTTAAAGTTTTTTGCCGGGGACGCTGTTTTCAGGCAGAGATGTGACGAAGAGTCGGTAGGACAGACAGGATGACAGACACTTCTCTAGTATAATTGCCGTACTTTTTTCCTCATATAAATTGCCAAAGACAATACCAGTTACTACGTTACTGTTGTTTGGTCATATAATGTTGTTTGGTCATATAACGTTGCTTTGTGTGACATTTCTTTGTTGAGTGAAGGATCCGTTTAGCTGTCAGACTGTGAACACCAACAGATCGACACACCACCACTCCACGCCGCCGGCTTATCCATTCACACAGGTATGGTTCGTCTCTGCTGCTCCTCTGATACTACGTACGGAGGCGCATCAGAGCCACAGCGAAATTTCACCCCTCACCGCATCTGAAACTTTCACACAGAGGAGGATGCAGAGAATTGGACTCAAAGGGCAATGTGAATGGGGCTACCAAGTTCGCAACGCAGGGGTTTTCAGGGATTCATGAATTTATCAGCCAGTGGCCGGAATCGGCCGGTTTCAGCATGGTCATCCATTGAAATTCACACATTCAATTCAAGCTCAAAAGTGAGCTTACTTCTGGTCTGCTCGGAGACAGCGCTTAAAGCCACACTTGTCACAGCGAAACTGTCTGAAAATAGGTGTGCACTTGTGGGTGAGCCAGAATGTGGGCGAGCCAGAATGTGGACGGGAGTTATATGGAGAGAGAGAAAGTGTGAACGAAGTGAAACTGAAACTTTCTTTTGAAATCATGTCACGTAATTAAGACTTTACTAAACTTTTGCAGTCAATCGAAATAGAAATTACAACAGAAAACCAAAAACTAGAGACTGTTTGGTGGTTAGGAAGAGCATGACGTTTTTGACTGATAGACTTATGGCGGACATTGGGTTTTGATGCACAGTAGGAATTATCAGGAGAGACTTAAGGCATCAACCAAATTCCCCCAGATCCCAATCAGATCGAGCATCTGTGGGAGGTGCCAGATCCATGGAGGGTCTCTGGGGGTGTCCTGTGGTGTCTAGTATCAGGGTGTTGGCAGCGGCACTCCTTTGGGTGCAAGGTGGGGTCTCCCTAACATGGCATTATGAACATTACTTTTAGTTTATTTTATCATATATTTCATGTTTCTCTCTGGGAATGAGTGCAGGATTAATGCTGACTGTCACCCATCTTTCTCCAGAGATGGCATGTTTGCTAAATATCTTAGCATTTATGTTTTTGAGTCTTTGAGCGGCTCCTCTCAAGCTAAACCCAGACAGCGAGCCGCGTTTTAGTGAACAGGTGAGTGTATCCAATTTCTGAATTGACAGCTGCTCTGCAGTGGAGAGCACAGCGAGCTGCATAATGAGAGTAAGGGGATGGATTTAGTCGGGAAGGCGATTGGTACTTCAGTAAACAGCCTCTTTTCAAATTACCTCACAAAGGACAGGAACAATACCTGCAGCCATGGTAACTACACGTCACAGACGGTGACAGATGTAGCCTCAGAGCAGTGCCCTCTAAAATATTGATTTATCAATACACATCGATTCGGAATATCTGAAACTATTTCAATACACATTTTCTGCAGTATCGATACAATTCTTTTTAAATGTCAACGTTTATGCTTCTAAAAAGTGGGATATTTAATACTTACTAGAGTCACTGTGTTCCCATTGTCATGTTATAGCCTTGTTATATTTATTTTTTAAACTTTCTATGCGCTCAATTTTTCCGCGTGGTATCGAACATCGTATTGAGTATCAATATTTTTGTATCGGAATTAGAAATTCCAGTATCGTGACAACGCTACTTCAGAGTGACCTAAAAATAATAAATACATCCCAAAAATTACAATGAAATATTATTTCGCAAAAATAAGTCTTTCGTTTTAGTGGACAGAAACTACACATTTAAACCGTCAGGAGCCAAAAATAAACACTGTTCCGTAGTGCCACAATAGTTATAATAGATCAGTACTGATACACATGTGGGGAAACTACAGTGGTCAATACTATTGGCCGTGCTGATGTATTGATCTGGCTCCAGCACAGGGAAGCTGGTGCAGTAAACCAAGCCAGCAGGACAGTCTGCACAGGCTCACAGTATGAGTGCTAGGTTCAGCAGAAACACCCTCACAGGCTGACTCTTTATTTGTATTCACAGCCACATTTGCTCCTACAATTGCAATGAAACAAGCCATACTAGTGGACTACTGGAGATGCTGCTGACGTAGGGTGACCTGTAACTACACGTCAGTATGATGATAATACACAAACACTACACACATTACAACAAAGCAAAAACCTTCTCACTCCGATAACACGGACTACATGTTCAAATACTTGATTTTATCAGGAGGCACAAAGACATAAAACTGACCATCACGGGTATATTAAAGTTGAATAGAATTGCTTCTAGTGAAAGCAGCCGGGAGGTACGGTTTGACTCAGGGTGGCACGGTTAGCTAGCACAGACAAACAAAAACCTGACAGCTAAGGAGCAGTTCGCGGTGTAGATTCCTCAGCTCCGGTGTATGAATAACGATACACAGCCGAGGGGTTGCTTTCGAGAACGGAGTCGGCGTCAGACTCCGGGTAATGTTCGTGGCAAAAGTTGAGCGTAGAGAGCGGTACCAAGAGGTGTCGAGAAGCACAAAGCACCCCTAAAAAAAAAAACCCGAAACTGAACTTTTCCAACTTGGCCATTCCAATAGGCTCCAGCTGTGGAGTTGCACCAGGAAATAGCGGAGGCCTAGACGGTACGACAGCTTGTTCCACCCGAAATTCAGGCTATTCCTGACCCACAGTGCGCAGAAACCTGAGGCAAATACCTCCGAAGGACACCTGATATGGACTCAGGCAGCCCAGTTGTGGCCAAATGTCTTAACTTACCCGCAAAACGCGATTCTCCCGTGGCTGAATGTCGATCTGTTTCCCTCAAGCCACAGCAGGAACTTACTCTACGTCACGTGCCGGGCTGTCATGGCGCGGATTGGCTGGTTGTCAAATTGGAGCTCGCGAGGAGTGTAGGGAAAGGGAGTTTTCACGTGAGCTGACGTATGCCTCTTTAAGGATCACTTTTTGTTTTGAGTGACATTTTTGTCTGTTTCTTTCTGTGCATACGGATCATGTTTTGCAGGAGAAAGCATTGTTCTATGTAAATTTTTTATATACAATATTTTTTATAGTATATTTTAGCGATCCCTTCTTTTATTTACAGCAGTATGTTGACATGCACTGTATATGGATGGATTACTTATAGCCTACTTACTCATTTACAACATTGAGTGAAAACAAAGATAATGGAAATAAAATATTAACTCAGGGTCAATTTACAAGCTTTCTCTCTAGCGTTCAACCACCTGTCACTGTTTGCATGTTGGGTTTGTGTTATCCATTCACAAATTCTCTATTTTAATACAACGAATAGATGATAGACTACAACATCTTTATTGTATAATTATATACTGATATAAAAAATAGTCTCTGCAATCCTTAACTCAGAGATTTTCTTTCTCAACCCAAAAGAAAATGTTTTGTTATAATGTCTGTCAACTGATCGCTTTCATCTTTCCACCAATAAAGCCACTAATTGAAACTTAATTAAAGTCTTTGTAAAGGCTTGATATAAAATGGCATGGCACCCATATATATTCCTCTATGTACTGTATTGCACTGTATACAGATGGATAACAATAAAGTCTCTAATACATTCTGCTTAATACATCCATGTATTATTCTATTCTATTCCATTAAGTTTCTGGTCAGCTATATTGTTGTAGGTTTCATTTTACATTAAGAACATCATAATGCACTCTCCGGAAAAAAACACTTGCATGCTGGACTTTCACCCTGACCTGGATGAACCTATGAAACTGTCAGCAACCCTGACACGACAGCTTCAGTCAGAGCTGGGCACTCCTCCAAGATTTCAACTTGCTTCTATGACTCATTCTGCTGCTGCTGCTGCTGCTCCCGGATCTACAGACCAACATAAGACAGGTCCACTCAAAAGACTCACGTCCAGATCCATGAAGCCCCCTCATTACCTTCAGAGGAATTCAGTTTTGCCTCAAGCCTGTTGGCAACAATATATTCCAGCTGTTCATTCAATTAGCAGCAGTTTAGTAGACTATGACTACTGAACTCTATGAACCAGCCAAATAGATTCAGTTCGTACTCAGAACAAATATTGTGAATTGTTTGCTCACATGCATGATAATTTTTTTTAAGGCTAAAGTGCCCCACTCAAATTACATTACAGTAAATGGAGCTTCAGCAGATATTTATTTTTTTCAGTCTACAAAATTTAGTGAAACCTTAAATCAGTGGTTGACAGTGGATGTTGTGTGGGCTTATTGAAAAGAGAAAGAAAAATGTATTGTATCAACGTTTGTAGTGTATACTGTCAGTAGTATAAATTGATAAAGTGATGCCTTCACACTCCAGCTGCAGTTCTCACTTGGAACAGTAGAGGACATTAGAGCACAGATGGCTTTTGAATTGTGGTGCAGTCTTAACACAGTTATGTAACTCCATGTTGCTAAGTGAACCATGCAGCCATGAACAGCCAATTCTACACCAAAGTATAACGGGATACCTCAAACACATGTGCATACCATGTCATAAACTCTTTATTAAGTACTAAGTATTTACAGTAATACTTTACTGGCCAGTCTCTCTTTTTGGCCAGCAGCTTCGCTCTTTGAAAAAATATTCCCCTCTCTGTGAGGATGTTCAAACAACTCTGCTTTAAATCTGAGCAGGTTAACAGAAGCACGTTCCCTGAGGCTACTACACTCCTGAATTGTAAACGTCTGGCACTCTCAGGTACATGTCAACCTGTGCATATCACGTCATAAACTCTTTATTAAGTATTAAGTATTTACAGTAATACTTTACTGGCCAGTCTCTCTTTTTGGCCAGCAGCTTCGCTCTTTGAAAAAATATTCCCCTCATCTGTGAGGAAGTTCAAACAACTCTGCTTTAAACCTGAGCAGGTTAAAAGAAGCACATTCATGTGAGTAAAAGTAAAGTTATCTGAACTGAAGTAATCCATATATTTTAGACATTTTGACCATAATATGACCCATTAAAATCTCAAATAGCCTAATGCAAAACAAAGATGATTGTATTAATAAGAATTGTTAGCTCCATTAAGGGTCACCTTTTTATTTAGGTTTGAAGAAAACCCTAAATTAAGTTACATCTCAAGTATACAAGTATTTATAGAAAGCTAACCACCTAGCTGTGTATCCTGTGTAGCTGTGAGTGACATGCAATTGCCATTTCTTTTGTGTCAACAAATTATTGTCAACATGAGTTTATTCACATTGTCATTCCTGAGGTTTGGAAGACATGCAATTCAGCTGCAATTCTAAAAAGCAATAAAATTATTATTAGGCTTTTTATTGTTGAAGATAAAGACTTTAAACATTGAACATTGAACAGTGCGAACTATATTAGCTAGACAATAAACTAGACCAATTTCCCGACTTCCTGAAACCAAGTCATGACTTCCTAACTGGTAGGCTAAGACTAATATGATATTTTTTCCAAGGTTGCACATTAACACAGCTTGCATAACAAAAAGAAAATCATGGGAGGGCAAGTGCGAACTAGAAATACAGGCTACACATCTAAAAATGTGACAAAACCAAGAAATGACTACTGTGACTGCTACTGTGAATGTTAGTAGGAACAGCAATGTTTACAACAGCAAAGTCCCAATAAACCCAATGTCTGGAAGACATTTAAGATTTGTGGCAAGATAAACAGCCTACACACACAGCTGTCATATTAGATTATTATTAACTCTCATTAACGAGCAGTTAGCTTAACAAGCACAAGTGGGCGCTTTTCTGAAATGACTCATATTTAAGCACGCTGAATAAGTGGAAGGCGACTTGTTAGCCTCCACAAGGAAGTAATGTTAATGGATTTATAACTGCCAAAAAGGG
The DNA here is from genome assembly GCA_039737535.1 of Lagodon rhomboides. Classification (NCBI taxonomy): domain Eukaryota; kingdom Metazoa; phylum Chordata; class Actinopteri; order Spariformes; family Sparidae; genus Lagodon; species Lagodon rhomboides. The sequence continues at coordinate 13,382,423 of CM077806.1, forward strand.
CAGGGGCTCAAGCATGTGTGCACGTGCCTGCACAGCTGTAAAATGGTATTCCTTCTCTCCACTTAGCTGATTTGGTTACATTTTCAGAAGACCTATAATAAATTATTATTATTTTTTTAATGTTTTTCAAACACAGAAAAATGAGAGTTGTAGAAATCATTGGAACTCCAGAAAGCCATGATATACATATATATTTTGGGGTGTCATGAGTTTGTGTTCTCCAAATCCCCGATTTGATTTGATTTTCGATTTTAAGGTCACGATTCGATTCGGTTCTCGTTCTTTTTGTTGTTTTTTTCTTTTAGCACAGATGGCTACGCCCGTTTTAGACTAGTCTACTCTGGTCTAGTCTAGGATCATTGCTTTTATGCCATGATAACTCATTTAATTTTTTTAAATTCTTATTTCAAAAGATGGTCTACATGGTGTCACGGGTGATACGATCTCCATTAATCGCTTGCAGTGTACCACCCTAAGGCCTTATTGTCAAATTTAAGTAATTTATCAACAATATAAATGCAACAGTAACTTGTTTCACCAGTCAATTGGAAACTATCAAAAGGAGAGAAGTCATAGAGGGGACCTGCCATCTAGTGACTCTCTGTTGTAACTGCATGTGGACTCCACTACTAGTTCCCTCTGCACTTCTTCTTCTGTCCGCCATATTTGTCGTGTCGACAACATGAACGCTGTCGACAGAACTCCCTGGGGAGCGCATATTATTTCCACACCGGTGATTTCAGAGAAGCATGAGGGGGTTTGCTGAAATAATGAATTCACAATAGGTCTTATGAATGTATAATCTGTATTTAAGTGAAATACAAAATAATAGATATTCCAACATGAATGGACGTCATTTTTTCAAAGGATTTTCAAGGTCAAAGATTCCACTCATATTGTCAAGCTCATATCATCATTTGCGATGAAAAGTAGTTCAATTCAAAACAAATGCAAAATAGAAGTTTTTTCTAGTGGTCTCAGACAAACATGAATTGGAAAGAGCTGGAACGTGGCCCACTGGTCCAGACATTCGTATACTATATGACTGCTGCAAGGAATGTTCAGTGTTCATGCCTAAAAAAAGTACAATGTTCAGCGAGCCGCGGTGTCGGTGAGATGTGGAACAGTATGAGGCCTGGTACTGTTTAGAACTGACCCAGGGGGGTAAATTACTTTTATAATCAATGTGACTTTAGTCCAGTCAGCAGACAGACGTGACACAGATGGGAACATATCCATGTCAATACATCACCTCACAAAAGGGTCCACTGGTTGATGTTGAGTTCTGTAATCAAAAGGTCTGTGGGATTGAACAGGAAGATAATGTGAACTGCTAATGAGCTAAAAACGTTGTATTTATTTTTAACTCAGGCAGAAACGGAAGACCTGAAGGGCAAGTGAGAATGTTTTTTTTTTTTCTGATGATCCTTTTTCTAAGTTTGATCTACACTGCCCAGCCAAAAAAGTCAGAAGTGATCCAAATTTGTCCTGCTGAGAGTCTGAGAGCTACAGTTTACAGTCCTACAGATTACTTTTAGAGAATGAAATTTCCACCAGACTTCACTTAACAATACACCACTTTTAAATTCTCTTGCTGATTGACAAACCTACAATATTTCATCCTAATTTATTTGATGATTACATTTTGTATTATTTCACGAAACCTGCAAGGTAGCCTGACCAGTGAGCTGAAGCTGTCAAATAAATCTAGTTGAGTAAAAAGTAAAATATCTGCCTCGGAATTGTAGTGGAGTAGAAGTATCAAGCAGCAGTAAATAGCCTACAAATATTCAAGTACCTTTAAACTATTCTTAAATACTGTATTTGAGTAAATTAACTAAGCTATTTTCGACCGCTGATATCTAAATCTTACACTCCTGCGGATACCTTTAGAAAGGGACATGAACCAGACTCCATTCAACAATATGCCAATTTTAAAATTCTCTTGCTGATTGAAGAACCTGCAGACCTCCTACTGAACCATGATTGACCCCTAATTAATAAATGGAAACAGTGTGTTATATCAGCACTGTAGGCACTTTCACCTTTTCTCGAAAAAGAAATATCCTTCTGCAGTCCTTTACAGCTCCCTGCTGATGATTGCCTGCGTAGGCCAGGACAAGATGAAATCCAGTTTTAAAATAAAGTAAATAATAGTACTGGTATTTTCAGCATGTTTTTCAACAGTTTAAGCAGATTTTTCATCAAACAAACCAAAGAAGCAGCGTTTGGTTCCCTCTGTCAAACAAGGTCATGACAAACTCAGTCCCATTGCATTAATTTACCCTAATTGAAAAATATTGCCAACATTAGCAATAAATCCTAAATCTGTAAAAAAAATGGTGATGGGGTGCCAGAGCTCAAGCCTATGTTAACCCATGACAATCTTAAAATGAAAGAAACTGTGATGACGTGCCCTATAGGATGCCCCTGACCTGAGAAGACACCCCTAGGCCTATAAACGTCATCATACATTTTAAAAACATTCAATTCTTAACCAGATTGGCAGTTTCACTACAGACCTAAATGCACACTGGTATCCCTCTAGCACCATCAGGTGGGCTCCAGAGAGAATGACATGTGAAGGAGTCTAACAAGCTAGAGTGTAAATGATTGTAGGCTATATCATACAGATAATTTGTTATTTACCATATCTAATATAGGTCTGTTGTATTGAAGTTCATTTGAGGCTTTCTGTCCGAACCGACCTTATTGATACGCCCACCCAGCATGCCCCAAACACCACCCAATATAAGGGCCTCGCGAAAGGCCCTAATATTGGCGACACCAAAGTTTTGGTTGTTACCTTGGAAAACAGTATTTCATGAAATTTACCACATGTAAACTTGTGTTATTTCAGCACCACTTACACACATGACCATTGCTGCTGTTCTCTAATGCAGCCATCAAGTTGAAATACTCAAGACCAGTGGTACTCAGACTTGACCAACTCAGCTTATCATCAAATTCAAGGCAGCCTGTACTTGTCAGTGATTTCTTTTTTTTATTCTGCTCCATTTCCCTCCTGCTCTTCCTCCTTGGCTTTTCTCACAGCCTACATTTACAGGCATATAACTCATTTTAGTGTAACATAATAAATGCATTACCAAGGCCTAGCTAGCCCTCTTAAAACCTGCTCTCTCTTAATGCACACAATATGGCCACCTTTCCTGCCCCTGCTGCTCGGCCCAGCCTCATCATCAGATGCCTGTCTCGGGAGCCCTCAACCGTGGTGAAGGTCAGTCAGTTCGGCACATTTAGCTGCATCGTTTTTCGGCACCCGAAAAATGTCTTTTTCAGACTTTTTTCTTTTCTCAAGTCTCCTATGTGGCCTGGAATAGGGAGACTTCCCGAACCTCCCGATGGCCAGCCCGCCCCTAGCCAGGACTCACGTTCATGCATGTGGTCATATCTTTAATGCAAACCGCCAACCTCCTCAAAGATCTGCGTGCTGCAGTCACCACCACTCGACCTTAAACATTTGGCCGGGATGGACTAGCACTTACGTCACTACAATGGCCTATTAACTCATCTATTGCCTAGAGGAAGGTAGACTGATCAGCTAGGCTCATTACCCATAATGCGAAGTAATTACAATCTCAGGTCAACTCCACTGCTCACACACTGAGTGAGCTGGAGTTTAATCAGAGAAAAGGAATAATCCCATTAAATCACTTGATCAGTTCTGTTAGCTGAAAATGCATTAAATGCTATTTTGTACAGTCAGTGGAGGAGCTGGCAGCAAACTTCAACCAACAGTTCTGCCAGAGACTTCAGCAAATAACACACAAAATTGCTTTTCAATTGCACAGATTGATGAAGGCAAAATTCAACAAACGATTAACTCTTAAAAATTCAAAGACTAAAGATATATTTGGGCTGGACACCACTCTACTCTATAAATCCTATAACACACATGGTAAATGTATCCATCAACACCTCAAATATTAAAAACAAGGAGTTATGACCCCAATTTGTAAGTCTTGGGAACCTGACTATTCTTGTAACTACAGGCCAATATCAATTCTTCCAGCAATTTCAAAAAGAGCTTTTCCACCCAAGAGGAAACAGAACAGTTGAGGTTACGACCTAAACACTCAACGGAAATGGCTACATTATTTTTTACAGAAATTGTTAAATGGATGGACTTGCATTACTATAGTGCTTTTCCAGTCTACTGACCGCTCAAAGTGCTTTACAACAAAGCGTAAAGACATCATTAGATGATGGTAAAGTTGTAGAGGCACTATTTTTGGATCTAGGCTAACTATTTCCCAACAAGCTCTCAGCTTGTTCAAATCATATCTTGAATCTCGCAAGTGACGTGTCAGAATTAATAGTTCAATAACCTCCCTTCCAAACTGTAATTTGTGCGTGCCACAAGCCTCCATTCTGGGACCACTGCTCTTTTGCCCACACATTAATGAGCTACCAGACAGCTGTAAAGTTGTTTGTTGCCCAATGTACGTTGATGATGCAATCATCTATGTATCGCCGTAGACCCCGCAACAGGCTGCAGAGCCGTAGGCAATTGGTTGGTGTCTCACAGTGGCTACAAAATATCTTCTTAATTCTGAACTGTGCAAAAACAGTTTCCAGGCGCTTTGGTGATTGTTATGATTTTACAATAACTGTTGATAAGAAGGAAATAGAGAAAGTAAATGAGATCAATTTTCTAGGTGTGGTCTTAGATTCCCAATTAAAATGTGACGCACGTATCAGGAAATCAAGACTACTAGGAATTGCTTTCAACTTATAAGATTGCAAGACATGCAACAAGAGCTATTTTTAGCTGCCAGTGGGTGTCTAGGTCTTTGACAGTTAAACAATTATTGATAATGTGGATTTTGATGATCTCGAGAGAAAAATTAGCCTGCAGTCATTAGGAGAGGATGGACGAGAGACTTTGGGAAGGGGAAGATCTCCACAGTGACGGGATCACCTGAGTAGCATTGAAGGAGTGAGTGGAAAACACTGCTCAGTTGGGGCTGAACGGCAGCCTGCCACTGATGTTGTCAGGCCCTGAGCTCTTCCTTGTGTCAAAGCTCCACCTCCTCCCGGATGGTGAGTGTGTTGTGTGTGTTCTCCATCCCAGCATTGTCTGTCTCTCTCCAAGCAAGAATGTTGTCACCTCCCCCTGTCTTGAAGCGGGTGAATAACTCATTCAGTTTGTTGGATGGAGAGGGGCACACCCTCTCGTCTGGACAGGGGTCCAATTTTACATTTGGCCTGGTCTTTATGCCAGCCCATGTAGCCCTAGCATTGCCCTCAACCATGTCCCGTTAAAGGCATAATGGCCTTATAGATCTCCTTGTTTGCCTTCCTCTGTAAGTCCTTTTTGTCTTGCAGATATACAGAAGCAGAGGTCCTTTTGTGTCAGTCAGTACCGCCTTTAACCCTTTAGTCACTGTGCTTGTTGCTTGTTAGGATACACTCTTGGAACAACCGCACCCATACAGATCTCTATATAGCAGAAATCATCGGAAGAATCCACCAAAACATTTCATAATGTGCATTCAATGTCCTCATCCCACAGCTGAATCTGCCTCTTTTGGAAGACTGGTGTTGGCCCACATGAGGGACGTCACAGGCCCCCTGCTGGACGAAAAGCAGTTTGACTACAGGGAAGCAGGTCATCATGGGATTGTGTTTAAGCATGTGGCCCAGTGGCAACAGCACAGTGACTCAGTGGTTAGCACCGTCGCCTTACACCAAAAAAAGGTCAGAATCCCGGGCAGGGCCTTTGTGTGTGAAGTTCCCATCAGGTGGAGGGTATATGTCTGGGTTTCTTGCTCGATTAAGTTACAAAATGATCCATTGTGGCTCAGAAAAATGTCTGTACACCTGAGATAATATTACAGAGGGCTGAACAATGTGTTTCAGTAATAGCTTACTTAGTTTGCTGTTCTTCCAAAAGTCCTGCGCAATGATTGCACAAGGAATCATGGGCAGACTATCTTCAATGTTTTGTAAATGAAGTGGTTATTTTTTTATGAATTTGTCTTTGTTATAATATGTTGGATACATGTTAATGTTTATTTTCATGCATTTCAATGATTTTCTTTTTTTAAAAACTTAGAAATATTGGTCAGCAAGAATTTGCTGGCCCCCCTGCAGTAACTCTCAGGACCCCATACCAGTTGCAGAACCAAGGCTCTAGACAATTACTCTTGGTGCTCTTTGTGCGCTCTCTTCATGCTCCCTCTCTCTCAGTTGGAAACGACCTAAACAAAGGTTTGCGGTAATGAGGATTTGTCCTCGATTTTTGACAATGAAACTGAAAAATAGAGGAGAATGTGCATGATATTTAGGGTATTAATGAGGAGGACCCCGATTAGGAGGCATCCTCCGGTGACGAGAATGAAACCCTCAGGGTTGTCTCTTAACCACCTGCAGATTTGGTTCTCCCTCAGTAAGAACACGTCACCTTCCTCAGACGGGAAGTTAACGTGATCCCTCTCCCAACATGAACCACATGATAGATTATGCAGTAGTATCTGCCGCCATACCACCACAGTATGAAAGCAGCTTCGTTCCTTCCCTCCTGAGCCTCATCCTCCAGGACCACAACTTATATTTTGTTGTACAACCCAGTGTTGGAGAATGGCAGTTAAAAGACCCTCGAACCTTGGAAGATTTGGAGTGATGTTTTCGGACATTATTCCTCACCTTCATCACCATCACACCAAATGAAGGTATAGTGTGTGGAAGCATGTTGTTCGTCAGCTTCTAACATTTTCAGTTTCAGTTTCTTCCGTGTTTTATTTAAAGACATGTCTGCACTGTTCCACCCAAAACTTTAATGAGGCCTGACCCACAAAGCAGAAACAGGACCTCTGATTGGCCTGCTGTCGCTTCCTTTTGTGAGCAGGAACAGGTGGCAGGCAGGCGGGGTCAGAGGTCAACAGCTGGTCAGTTATTTTCTAGCAGAACAGGATAAGAAAATATGATTACCTATCGGCAAATTGGATTTTGACTCTTTTTTCATTATAACAAATCGCTTACTTTAAATTCAATTTAAATAATTAAACTATAATAAAGAAAAAATCAAAATGTATTAACTAGTCATGATCAAACACTCCAGTGACTTTTTTTAAGTTTATGCTTTCGACACATCCCTATAATCAGTTCACTATTAAAAGTCAGTCTGAACTGTTAACCTACGACATTACACATACACAATTATATACACTTTTCAGTGCAGCAACTTCAAAGTTGATGCTCTTCACTAGGGTTGATGACACAGTCAACCAGAAAAAAAATATAATATCAGTTAAACAGTTTGAGTGAAAGGTTGAATCTTTGAAAAAATCTCCATGAAGTTCACAATATTTTAGTATTTGATGTGAACACCTTTTCCATTAAAGACAGCACGCACTGAGCTGGCACGGACTCCACCCGTTTGTGCAAAACCTTTGTCCCAGCAGGATTCGACAGTGTTCCACCAAGCTTCTTGCGGTGTCACTGAATGCTTGGCTTTCTCGCTCTTCAAGTGCCCCCATAAATGTTGAATGGGGTTGAGGTCAGGTGACTGTGGAGGAAACTCCATGACAGTCAGGACTCCTTGGTTCTTCTTTGGTCTTCAAGTAGTTCTTACAAAGCTTTGAGGTGTGTTCGGGATCATTATCCTGCTGCAGTGTGAATCCTTGTCCACAAAGATCAAACCAGAGGCTTCGGTCCAATAACATTAGGCAAGTCTAGCGGAGCCATATGATTAATTTACTTCATCCACATTTAAGTTAGCCGGGCGCTAATCAGGAAGTTAGCCGGCTCAGTCCGACTTGACTTCCCGGCAATGAAAATACCTGTAATTTCAGTCGAGCTTTTTCGGCTTCAAAACTCCACTGAGCAGCTTTCATAGGAATGAACGGGTCTCCACCTCCAACACTGTGTCCAGAAATAAAACACCCTTAGAACTCATCCCAAATTCCTTCATTATATACTCGCCAACACTGGATGTTGATAACGCGTCACGACTTCACACAGCGGAATTTAGCGTGTTCACTTGGGTTTTACGTTTGGATCAAAGCCGAGGTGATACAAACCCGGGTCTACTATGTAAATGAAGAGTTTACACGTTCCTGTTTGCACACAAAAGCCTGATCTTAGCGGGTTAAAGTGGGATTTTAGACCAGTGGATAGGGGGACTAGTTTCATCAGTAGATGAGGCCTTTGCTTTTCTATCTGTCTCTGTGGTCTCTGATGTACTGATCTTCTGACGGTGTGGTCACGTTGGGTCTGCCTGATCGTGCTTTGAGTACCACGATCCGGTTTCTGTAATTCCAGTGTTGAGAGCTCCACGCACTGAAACCTAAGACGCTACGAAAGCTCCGCTTTGCTCCGAAGAACGAATTTGACTTCTGACTCTTCATTTATACCTCAAACCTCTTGATTATTTCCAGGTTGATGTGACAAAGATTTTCAGTGTGTGGCTCAGACTACCGGACCCCACTTTATACGTAAAAAGCAAAGGATCATGATCCCTGCGGTACTTTGTGAAGAAGCTTGGATCTATGCGATGTGACCTGTGACAGCTACAAAATGCTACCGTCAAATATGGCTTACAAACTATCCGAGAATAACATCCCTTATGCGCCACCTTGGAAGTGACTGTATCCCTCTGAGGAGCCTATAAATAGACCAAGTCAGCAATTTTTAGTCATTTAGTCCAGATAGGGGGCTATTTTTTGTTTTAAGCCGTATTAATCTTATTCGTACGAGGCCATTAATGTGTTATCCTCTAGTTTATTTTAGTAGGTGCGATGGCAAAAAAAACCAACAACATTCTGCCAATCATGCAAGATTAAAAAAAAATAAATAAAAAAAGGCAGAGATGAAGTGTTCTACCCAACTGCTCGTGCTTCTTGGAAGTCTCAGCACGTCCCTTTGATACTGACACACACACGAACACACACACACACACACGCGGGCAGCCGAGGGGGGGAGGGCTGCAGTGATGCTGAGCCGCTCCAGTGAGTCCAGTACGGAGAGGGGCTTGACGTAGAGCACTGGGAGGGGCGGGGCTTGCTGCTTGCGGTCCGTGTGGAGTCTTCCAGCGGGGTTATCGTCAGAGCCGGTCCGTCTGTCCGTCTTTCATTCATCACCGGAACTGTGCAGCTCGTGCATCAGCCCCGTGATACCGTCTCCTCATCCTCGCCTCCTCCTCGACCAGCGACGCCAAGGATACCAGCCCGCACCGGCCCACCATCCCGCGGTAAGACCCCGCAGAGAGAGCCGGCGGATGGAGCGCGGCTGCCGGGTTAGATAATGGATGGCTCCGCGCTGTCAGGTTGTCTGAGGGGAAAATTACCAGCTCTATAACATCCTCTATACGGGGGGCTGTTAGCAAGGGCCCCGCCGGGTTCATTGTGACGTATCGGATTTTATGATATTGCTCGACTTTAATCTCCATTGGGTATTATGCAATGTGCTTTAAAAAAAAAAAAAACAAAAAAAAAAACGTGTTGTTAGGCTTCTCGGTGATGATCAAGGATACTGACCTTGTGGGATTATTTGGGGCTCTTTTTATTTTTTATTTTTTTTTATCATCTCTCCCCTGCTCGGTCACTCATGACGACGCTGCTGCTGAAAGAGCTGAACCATCATCATCATCATCATCATCATCATCATCACAGCCCGTGTTCATCCTCTTCATCATCACAGCCCGTGTTCACCATCATCATCATCATCACAGATCGCGTTCGTCACGTGACAGCCGTCGTTTCCCGTCGTTGCCATTGGAACGCACTGCTAAACGTAAAAAAAAAAAAAAAAAAAAAAAGCCTCATAAACATGGCGTTAAGGTCATTGTGGTCAAAGTTTCCATCCTGTGTGCTGTAGCAGTGCCTTGTGATACAAACGTGATGAAGGATGAGGACATGGAAAAAAACTGATTACACTTTAAATATATATAGGCTATATATTGAAAAAAAAGTCAAAATACATATGATACATGTGCTTAAAATCATTTAACGTGCTACCTTTTGAAAGCGTGTAACGTTCAGGGTTATTTCTTTTGGATAGGTCACAGTGTGTGCGTTGGATGCTGAATCGGGACAAAATAATAGGAACGCCTCAGTGGCAGGTGATGAGGAAAGAGTTTTGCAGCTGTCTGTGGTATTTTCCAAACATTTCAAACATTAGGGCTTCGACTAGCAATGTTTTCTTCCCATCAGGCTGTTGATTAATGAAGGGGCCGAAACGATTAGTCGATCAATCAATCGGTCCATCGACAGATTCTTGATTTGGGAAAATGAAACCGCGAGTTGATTTATCGTTCAAGTTGCATTTCAAGCGTCGACGCCACGGTGGACAAGTACAAAGCTTTTCGAAGGTGATTGCGATGGTTTTTGCGTCACTGCGATGAAATGTCCGGGGTTTCGGACCGTTGATTGGACAGAACCAGCCCTTGGAATAATCTTTCTTGACATTTTATCGACAACATGATCACGATTGACTGATAATCAATATAACAGTTAAATGCAGCCCTAGATTAAAGGTGCATTAAGTCATTTTGGAGAAGAAATTCTTAGTCGGAATTGTTATATTTACAGTATTAATTAGGTAATAATACAAACTTGGAATTATGTATTTTATTTCCATAACAAGCTGTTCTCAGAGGAAAATAAGGTCCCAGAACGCTGTTTGAAGCCAGAAAGGTAGCAGGGTCCGCCGCATAAAAACAAAGTAAAACAGTATAAATTGTGTTGTCCTTTAAGGTCAGTTTGTTTATTCAGTCATGAAAACATAAACGTTTCATTATTTAGTTTGTTTAAGCTTAAAAAATCAGCCGATGAAGATCTTTCTCCTCTGATGAAAAAAAACTACTGAGTGCTCCTTTAATATGTTGATTCTTTTTCAGATGAATGCATTGATCATACATCAAATCTATAAATTGTTGTAAAATACCCATTAACATCTCCCTGAAGCCCAATTTCAACTTACGTTTTTTTGTCCCGACGAAAAACTGCGAGCACAGTGGAACAGTGAGAATCTGTGCTCCATGTAGAGAGGAGAGTCCGGCTCTTTACCAGCGACGAGAGGCAAATAGTGTTTCGATCCCAGCGTGAATTACACGAGTGGTGTCTGTCAATTTAAAAGATCATTTTACAAGCCGGGAAAAGTCAGTTCGTTTTAAAGACGTTAAAATACCATTTAGTTTGGTGTGAAACCTCTCAGTGAACCACATCGTCTGGACATGTGGACAGCTGCAGTTGTGTGAAAGGACAGCTGGTCAGTCAGCTAACATACAGGAGCAGCTCCACAAGGGTTCACTTATGGGTTTTGGTGAGTTTTGAGCAACATGACGTCACTTACGTGACTACTGGGTGCATAGTCTTTCTAATACTTGAATCTTGAAACAACGTTTTGAGTTAAAAAAAAAATGGCCCAATGGAAGTGGAGGAACTTTGCCTCTCTATTCACAGAGCTGTGACATTTAGTTAATTCTGAATATTGATCTTTACAAATCCACAAGTGATAGTCTAGTCTAACAACGGCGTTGTTGATGTGAGTGCTAAAAACAATGTCAAAACTTGAAAACTCGAACTTTAATTTCATTTATTGAGCACGCCATACACAGGTGCTTCGAACTCATCTTTCGAGTGGCTCCAGAGAGAAACTGGAGCAGGACGGAGCTGGAGATAAGGCAACGCACCAAATAGAATAACATTTAAAATCCTTTGTGCTCTGTCCAAAACCCAGAGGAAACAAAAATCTGAACCAGGGAACATTATTTGAATGTTGAATTGAGCTTTGAATGTTGTCCATCCTTTTTTTAGATGAATAATCAACTAGGCGATTTACCGTCTCAGCTCTTGAAAGGGTAAATTTCACCATACGGTGTAATAACCAATCTTCCAAGAGGTTATAATTTGTTTTTGTTGATACATTTTCTTGATCGTTTTCTGTTATACATGTAGAGGTCTCCATTGAGGCCGTAGATTGGGAAACAGCTTATTAGTGATGGCAGGTAATGACGAGGATGCAGGATGCCAGAACATCCCAAATGAGAGACTGGTACCATTTTGCGGGATGGGGTACTACCGTATTCCGCAAAATGTTCTAGCGTATCATATAAGGGCTGTTGTTGCTTGATTTTCCATTGATTGACTTAGTGATGAATTGATCCATTGTTTCCAGCTCCAGACAACAGTGTTGACATTTGGACTAAATGACAGAAGCACCTGCCAATACAGTGCTGTAGGGATGACATACTTTGACAGTATCGCCCCTGTTCCCTCGACAAAAAGCCTTTGGGATTTTTGAAGTGGATTTTGAATCATCGCATGTTTTGCTCAGCAAGATAATCTTCACAGAATAAATTAAATCGCGTGTTAGGCATGATGACGTTTAATGTCCCCGACAACCTCTGTAGACGCTTGTGCGCAACCGTGTTAGCACTTCATAATTCAATTGTAGGACATCTGATGATGTGTTTTATGCTGGAGAACAAAACGTGTTAATCTCTTAAGCCACAGACCTTATTTCGGACACTTAACCGGAAAAACCCATTTAAAAAACCCGCTGACTTTGAGACGAGGGAACGGGGAGTGCAAAGAGGCTAATTGATTTCTGGGTCTTAGGACTCATCACCGCAGCGCCCAATGATGACCACAGCGATGCAGTGATGCAGTTTTCACGCCGGTCAGCCAAAGACCGCAGAGTTTAACTATCCGTTTCATTCTGTCAGCCGCTGACAACGCTTCGAAACTCATTCAAATGCCACAGTAGCCAGAAGAGGTCGGAATGGTCAGACCCTAAATAGATCAGCAAAACGGCTATAGTGGCAGCACAGGCAACTAAATGAGGTGGTGTCATGGGTCCTTACGGGCGCTGACTTCCAGGGATTTATCGTAATGTACTCAGCTTTCTTCTGTAAGTTGGACTAAAGACACATTTAGAAAGTGGTCTATATTTTTTAGGTACTTCTGGTACTTTTAGGTACTTCTGATAGTATACAGGATCATTGATCTTTGTGTAGTATACCTCTACTGATAACACCGAATGCCATCCTTGATAAAACGAAATGATAGAGGGATGAAAAATGGAAATACAACGTTTGTATTCTTAGATCTGAACAACACCAGGGTTGGCAGATGGGCTCAGGGTGTGCTGAGTCAAACACGTACGTATATCTTCTGCACAATGTCGAAGATATATAAAGTATCTCAGCTTGTCAGCGCCAAGTCGCCAAGGTGTGCACGCCCTCCCCTTTAGCGTTACTTAATTTGGACATAAACACAAACACCTTTCGGCTGGTGAACATGAGCATGTAGCCTGCAGCTGTCTGTCTGGGATGTTTCTATATTTAGGATGATTTTTCTATCACACACCAGGAGCCTCGTTTATAAGACTCGGCGGAGAATCCACACTGATGTTTGCTTGCGTACAAATGAGGATTGTTTCTACACTATGGCTTCAATGTACCACCGTTGCCAAAGCTACTGCTTCTTCTGTGAAGATGCACATTCTAATGTCAGGTTTTTTTGTATTGATCCCAACTTTTTTTGGGGAGGGAGTGGTGTATGCCTCCTCCAGGCCCCATTTTGTGTGTGTGTACGCATCGGTCATAAACGAGGTCCCGGGGGCTCAATATTTCAGTCCGATCAATATTTCATCAGCGCCGTCTCACCATCTCATTCCCCACCCCCGGAGCACAGAGGACAGGGCGTTGACTTTGTGCTACTGACACTCGTCGTGGTCACTTGTGGAGAGCACTGCTGCTAATGGAAAACTGCTAGGACAGTACCAGGATGTAGCAGGTGGTAGGTTTCAAGAAAGTCTGTATCGCCTTTCTCTGATGTTCCACGTTAACTCGGCTCACTGAAGAAATAAACGTCATCTATTCTAGACATCCAACCCTAACCCTAACCCTAACCCCTCGCCGAACCCTAACCCTAACCCTTCGCCGAACCCTAACCCAAAGACATCAAATAGCATTAAAGAATGGCGGAACAGAGTGTCAATAGTCGATTTTAATTTCCCAATACTGTGCAAATATCACCAAGCACAACTTTCATGTATGTAAATGATCAAAGTCCGGAAAGCCGGTGACGGCACAATCATTCCAATCATTCTGATCCTGATTAACACTCCATATCCTCATCGTAAATCCTAATCACAAAGCAGGCTCGCTGTAACAACATTTGAATGGATAAATAAATTGTGTCAGGCTGTTACACTTCATCTTTGAATAATACGCCAGGGTGCGGGAATCGACATGACTGTCGAGATGATTTTTGGCAAGTGAAGCAGTCGGTCCGATTGCTGTAAACATATACAGTAGATACTGCGGCACACTCATGCTTAATGCTCCACGACGGATGCACTGGTGCTGCTTGAGGACGACGTGATTGGAAAACTGAATGACATGCGCTTTCTAACTTCACCTCGTCGTGGTTTTTTGGTCTTCCTATCCATTGTTGCCACAATTGGCTGTAAAGAACATTCATCAGGCGCTTTGCACTAGCCATCTACGGTTGAATTCGGATGTGTAGAGGATGAGGCTGACCCACATGTGGACAATTCCAAGCAGGTTTGGGATTTATAAAAAGGAAACTGGGCATTGGTGTAAGCAAGTTTTAATACACCTGAATATTTTTTGGGTGTACGTTCATATCCTCCTCTGTATGTACGCAAACATAAGGATACGTTAGGATTCTCTGCAGGGTTTTATCCATGAGGCCCCGGGGCTTATTGCGTCCCAGGCGAGGACTGATATCATAAGGGAATTACTGTATTCAACAGTTTTCAGCTTGTGAATACTGTTCATTTTATCATCCAGTCCTGGCTGGAGGAGTGTAAGACAAGCGGGCATTTTAACAACCTGAAGGTGCTAGTTGAAGTCAAAAGACCGCTGGACTGATTGGGATTCATCCTCTGGGGACCATGTAGATCCCTGTAGCGTTAATTTAGTCAATGACCATTTTGATTTTGAAGTATTCATTGATGTCCTTTTATTTTCCAAACCAAATTTGAACTACAATGTCAATGGAAATAAAAAATAGTTGGCTCTGTTTGGGCTGAGCGAGATCAACAGCTTCAGTTGTTAGAGACGCCACAGTGAGGGAGTTTTCCCACCCGCTGATAAACCCTTGACAACACTGCTGTCACTGACGACGCCAGGCATTTTACGAGACAAGGCACTCACAGATGATGCTTGCTGTCAGCAGCTTCCGCTAATGCAACCCGGACATTTCCTACTGCTGCGGCTTTATGTTAAACACCTTTAACAGGTGAAACCAAAAGACTTTTATTGTGAAGCAGTCACAGGAAAAGCAACGTGTTTGTCAGCGTTGCCCATCAAAAAAATGCTACTACAAAACAAGACAACAGTGATTTTGGGCATTTGTTGTCAGCAGATCAGTTTGAGAAATTGCAGGGACTCATGGGAAAAGGAGCTTTTAAGTCAGTTGTTAGATGAAGAGCTACAGGCGGCGGATACACACCTCCAACTTCTCAGCAAGGCAAAAAAAAAACACTCTGGCTTCTCATATGATGACTGCCTCATCTTCACCAGCTGCCGTCAGGTGCGGAGACAGAGGAGAGGCGACCTCCGCCCTGTTTAGTCAAACTAGAAAGAAAGACTGTATGGTTCTCAATGAGGATGGAGTGCCTTGTCTGTTCAAGATGACACCATCAATGATTGAATATCAATTATTTGTGTCGATTGATTTGATAATATGTATGTGTCAGTGAAGCTCAAAGTTCTTGGGTGCGTCAGCGATCGTCTTGCCTTGCTGTCTTGACATCAACAGAGCCGAAAGTTGGGATAAATATCTACTCTGCCTCGAACGTGATTGTGATTTTTAAAAGACTCACTCAGCTGACACAGTTAGGTCTTAATTTTAGCGCCTTAACCCAAGACCTCTCACTCACCTTAGCTTTTTTTTAATTCCTTTTAGCCCTCTCCAAGCGGGTAAAAAAGGAAGCAGCTATGGTCTCTGCGTCCTCATGTGATGCTCCAAAATGAAAAACAAGGTCGAAGTAGGGGGCGTCAAGGCAGTTTGACATGCCTCGTAAAGCCATTCATTTAGACACAATTCACTCTAACTTATCAACATTGACCAGCCGATAAACACGACCATCCACCGCCACCGCCACCAATGATTGGCAGTCATTTACACAGGTAGCCAAAGCACTTCTACTAAAAGAGGAAAGAATGCACTCAAAGTGATTATAAGTGTTTCTGCAAAAGTTGTAACGTACAAGAACGTAAGTAGATATACAGGACTCATGTGAAATTAACAGACACAGGCCTCTCCTATTGCTTCTGCTGTCACCCTATCCCCGGTCTCAGTGTGCTCCTAATTGGGTAATGGCCCTGAGGTATGGAGCTGCGAGGGCCTGGGGGGAGATCTGTAACTATGAATGGGGCTGCCACATCCCGTTTGTGGACAGCAGAAACTAACGTGCGCATCAGGAGAGGCTCGGGCCAGTGCATGCACATTGTTGGCCACTCATCACGAGTTATTAGTAACGTATTGTAATCCACCGGATTTGCCGGAGATGCTCCGTCTGACTTGACATTATTTACATGTGAGGTGATTCAGCCGACATGTGCGCGCATTGTAGCCATTCCTCAGCCGTGCTCCGGGCATTCTGGGAAAAATTCTTCTCTCACTCGATTTGCCTAGGCATGTGGAAACGCTCCATTTGGCGGACCATCTGGACCCTAGATAACCGCCGCCCCTTCATCCCGAACAAAAAAAAATGGGACACGCCGCGCTGAACGAGAGCGCACAAAATGGAGGCACGGGACCAAAAAATGCTCGGGAAGCTCTTCTCCATGTGAAGCATACGCTCAGTGATAATCATCTGTACGGGGGAAATGTGTAGATTTACAGTTAAGATTGAGCTAGAATGAAAGGAAAAGTCAAAATTCAGTACTCGAAAGCAGAAGTGTTTTGTGGACGACAGAACTTCACCCTGACTTTGCATTTTTGGGTGAACTTTTCCTTTAACATTACTGGAGCGGTGCCATTCAAATTCAAATCTGTGCATTTCATAGCTGACTACAGTATTGATAGCGTGCACTTTTCCGTATGCGCTAATGTATTCATATTGAACGTGTCTGAATTGCACCAAATTCGAGGCTGCACCCACTCCGGTCCTCGGACACAGCCCTGCCAAGTATGAGGCATGTTGCCTACTAACCAAACCCGATGGCTCTTCTGAACATGCTGCTTTGTTCCCATTTGCGACACCCTGGCCTGCTTTGCCAGTTGGCTTGACCAGAATGAATCCCAGGATTCAGAATTTTCCTTTCGATCCAGTATTTAGTCCTAGTCTTCACTAAATACCTGATCCTTCAGCGGCTAAACGCTCCGCGGCCTTTTACCAGCGAGTCAGCCGTCCGCCGCAGAAAATTACCGCCGACGAGAGTCAAATCAGCACAATCCCCTAAAAAAAAAGGAGGCTGAACAGCTCTTTAGATGCCTCCTTTCACTTTCACGACAGCAATCTGTCTACAGATCAGCGCGGCTTTGAATAGTGATGCGTCGTTCAAAGTCGTGGCCATCCTCCCCATCATCATCATCATCATGATCATACTCTTACTTATGTGCCTTTTTCTTCGCATGGTGAGAGAGACAGAGAGAGAGAGACAGAGAGAGAGACACAGAGA
Organism: Lagodon rhomboides; assembly: GCA_039737535.1. Taxonomy (NCBI): domain Eukaryota; kingdom Metazoa; phylum Chordata; class Actinopteri; order Spariformes; family Sparidae; genus Lagodon; species Lagodon rhomboides. The sequence goes on from CM077806.1 coordinate 13,400,049, forward strand.
GAGAGAGACAGAAAGAGAGACAGAGAGAGACACAGAGAGAGAGAGACAGAGAGAGAGAGAGAGAGAGAGAGAAAGAGAGAGAGAGAGAGAGACAGAGGGAGAGAGACAGAGGGAGAGAGGGAGAGGGAGAGGTTTGAATGTGATCTGATGTCTTCTGACAGTTTGGTATTTGGAATTGAAAGCGTGGAGGCATTATTGTATTAATCATGGAAGGGAGAGAAAAAATAGGAAAGCACAACATGGACATCCTATTTGTTCCACTTTTGTCAACACGTTTCCTCGCACGGTCCGGCCTCTCCAAACAGAGGCGGGATAAGCAGCGGCGGCTCGGGGACGTGGTTCTGTACACGCCGCGCCGGGTTTCATTTGGGCTCGGTCGGACTGACGCGTCCGTGGCTTTGGCTCACGCTGCTCAACCCATCCCTATGTTGTAATGTGTTGTTGTGAAGGGTCTGATCAAACGGATTGTATAGCTTAACATTTTGTACTACTGCAAATCCCTACTGAACTGCAAACTATCTGTTGTTAAACCTATTGATTAGAATAAAACAGGTCTTATTAGTTGACCAGAGAAAGAAGCATGAGTGGGAGTGAAGGGCTGTAGCCGAAGTCACACCGCTTCCAGGTGGACCTCATGGGATCTTATTGGTATCAGTTGGGAGAGGCGAATACGTTTTCGACCCTGTTTAGATCGTGCCATGAATTACGCATACGATATCTGAATCACAAAGATGTCTTTTCAAGCTGGTAAAGTGGTCGTTTGTCGTAAGTAAAATAAAATACCATCTGGTTTTGTGTGAAACTGCTCAGCGAACCACATCGTCTCGCTTAACACAACCCCAACCCAGCAAAAAAAGTGTCCGGCCGTATCGAGAACGGCAGTTTTGGCGACCGTTCAACGAGACGACGTCTCTAACGCGACTGTTGGCTGTGTATTCTTTAGAATGATGTTTTTTCACAGTCTTATATTTCATTTGTGTTATGACAAACTGCAACTTTCTCAAGTTGAAAAGTTATCTTTTAAATTGACAAATGTCACAATTCAGACGAGATCAAAATACCGTTTGTCTCTCTCAGTTCGCTACCATACAAGGTTTTTCTGAAATAACTTCTCATGGACCAAAACGGGACTTCAGCTCTCTATGACGCTGCATAGAAATACAACCAAAGAAAAAAGAACAGGTGCCCTCTTTGTTGTTGACGCCATGAACTGGAGTAAAGGGACAATCTTGCTTGATAACACACTAAAAATCAGGATAGAAAAAGACACGCTGTGTGTCCTTGCTCGCTTCGGGACATTAACCAAATAAAAAAAAAGATAAATCAAAAAGAATCTTGAGAAATTAGTAGTTAGAAATAAGTTGCATGGGCCAGAATAATGGATGATACATTTTTAACCCACCGTCTTTTCACTACCTTGAAAAGGTCGAGGTCATATTATGCTCATGCTTTTAATGGAGAGAATACTTGATTGTAGAAACTCGACGAGCTCAACAAGACAGTCAGAAAGAAATAATTCCTAATGCCTGGGCAATAAAGCAATAGAAAATTGATAGAAAAAAAGTTTGATAGTTTCACTAGAATGCATTAAAGGGGCACTATGTAGTTTTGGAGAAGACATTTAAACTTACAGTCTTAATGAGGTGATGATACAAACTCAGAAATATGTATTTTTTCCATCAGTGAATTAACAATCTGTTCTCATAAGGTCCCCAGAACACTGTTTGAAGCTAGAAAGGTGGCGGGGTCCGCCACATATAAACAAAGTAAAACAGTGTACATTGTGTTGTCCTTTACGTTTGTTTATTCAGTTTATTCGGTCATGAAAACAAAGAGAGTTTGATTATTTACTTTGGTTAGGCAGAAAAAAATGATGATCTTTCTCCTCTGATTAAAATGGCTTCCCCAAAACTACATAATGCACCTTTAATTACCAATCCCAATGATAGCGCATAAGCACGCCCCTCGCTCGTAAACGGCCCGTACACCCTGACAACTGAGCGCGCTGAGAGTGACACGCAGACAGCCAGTCGTTTAACGCTCGGTCGCACCGTCAACATTAGCGATCCTCGTACCCGGGACGACTGAACAGGACGATCGCCGGTGACGACCAAAACGCCAGACAGCGTGCCAGCACAGTCACCATCTGGTTAGTGCTTTATTAAATTTGGGTTAAAATAACTGTTCTTTCTCTAACCTTAGTTACAAATATACAAATCTTTTTTGTTGTGCGCAATTAACAGCTGACAAAATCAGATTCACCATCAGGAACCCGAACGTGCATTAATCCGCATTAAACAGTGCATGTGACTGTTCAGGGTGGGTCAAATGTCACATGGTGTTACACACACTATACATCCGTAAGCGCACTCACGTGCATACGCGCGCACGCACACACACATACACGTGCATTGTGCGTCGCACTGAGGGGACCTTGGAGATTAATGACTGTATAGGTGCTGCAGTGCAGAGGGGAGGCCAGGGGAGGAGGACAAGCGAGAGAGAAGAGAATGAAGGGATAGATTTAGGAGAGACGCAGGAGGAGGGGGATGGTAGGGAGGCTGAGATGAAGGGGAGGAGGTGGAGGAGGGCGTTAAGAGGCGCTGAAGAATGAGGGCTAGGAGGAAGTTAGGGAGATGAGGAGGAGGGTTTCGGACTAAAATAGAAGGAGGCAAGGGAGGGGTGAGAGGTCAAGAGGAGGCTGGGAGGAGGTGGAGGGGCTTCGGAGGAGTCTGGAAGGAGAGGAGGTGGAGGAGCATGCTGTCTGCCTGAGCAGTTTTATTGTTTGCCGATAGGCCTGACTCGTGATGAAGTACTGCAAAGTCAAATAGGGCTTAGTCAGTGTATGTGTGTGTGTGTGTGTGTGTGTGTGTTTGGGTCGCGGGGCTCCGTCCTAATGCGGACAAAGTTCCAGTCACCATAATGTAAATGGTTACATTTAAGGGTGAAGACTTTAAGGTTGGGTTTAGTTGAAGAGAGCAGATCAACAGATGATGATGATAACTGGATTTACGTTTTTTGGGTAACTGCTCCTTTAAGGTTAGGGTTAGGATCGGAGTTAGGCATGTGGTTAGGGTAAGTAACTGTGTGTTCAACTATATCATGTGCCCAAAAATAATGGACACATTGTTTGTCCGTGTGTGTGTGTGTGTGTGCATTCACTCCCCCTCCCTTAAATTTGGACAGAGCAGACCCCCCCCCAAAAAAAAAAAAAAAAGCCAAAGCGCTCATTTCTGCCATCCCCTTAACTCTTCCACTCTTTCATCATATTTATTACACCCACAGCTGTCTGTGGGTGTAATGACACACACATAATCCCCACACACCCATCCCCCATACTCATCCTCTCCTCCCCGTGACCCTCATTCATTTTACAGCAGCAGCAGCAGCAGCGGCAGCGGCGGCGGCGGCGCTACGGGCCACCGACGCTCGCCGCGTTTCCATGCGCTTGTCTTGCGGAAGAATCCAATTAGCTGAGACGAAACAAACAAAGGGAACAACAGAATTTGACTCGGAAGGACGCCTAAATAGTTCACAGAGGGCATTTCTACTTCAGTGTCGTGCGCGACGATGACCCAGGACAGAATGACGGCAGTGAAAATGATCAATACTTGCTTCCAGCGGTGTGTTGTTTTACGATACGTGATAAGTGATTCGGTCCAAAATCACTGAAGGCTTCCGAAACTGGAATGATCTGAATTACAATCACAGGACCCAACCGACAATGAACGCATCCTACTGGCACTGTCTATCAAAATCATGACATCTATCTATCTATCTATCTATCTATCTATCTATCTATCTATCTATCTATCTATCTATCTATCTATCCATCCATCCATCCATCCATCCATCCATCCATCCAAAAAAACCTCACCCTTGCAGATTAGGAGTACATTGTGGTTTGGGTTAAACACCAGTCATGTAACTTCAGACCGGATTAAGAACATAATCTACGTTACGTATGTATAACTGCAGTTATGCTATGTGACATCAAATAACTCACTGTTGACGCAAAGTGATGGATAACTATGCGAGTGAGTAATCAAGCACGGTCGTTAAAATGTTGAGCTGCTTCTCATAAAGAGCTGGCCTGATTTATTGGCCCGGCTTTGCCGAGGATGATTTATGATCCCCGCACTGTTTGTAAAGATTTACAAACCTACGATCCGTGCCTCTTCATCACTTTTTTCACTATCCACTGAAATAGTGAAACAAGTTTGTTTCTATTATAAATGTTTTTTAAACGCTTGATGCTAAATCCCGAAGGTAAACATGCAGTGAAAGCCACTCATCCAGTGCATATGCCAAAAATACGTATTTCCACTTTCTACTTTGTGTTTCTCAGCCCATGACACATCCTTTTTCCTGGCTGAGCTGAGCAAACGACCCTCCTACGTGAATGGGATAAAAATATCTCGATCAGGCTCGCACAGTGTTCGTGTAGCCGCTGAAATTGTGCTGATGCTCAGTTCCAAAATGTAATTGGGCCGAATGGCTCCAGTTACGACAGTGACAGGAGTCATTTCATATCCACCGTTTTTCGGAGGCTTCTTTCACAGTGTCAGCTTGTGGGAACAAGTCATTTCGAGGGTCAGCGCATCACGTGACGACGCAGTTACACGGTTAATGTCAAGGCTTTGAAGCCAGTTTCTGTCACGTGGTGCGCTGAACATCTAGAAGTCTAGAAGGGCAGCACAATTAAATGATTCAACCCCCATTCAAGTTAGCCGGAAGTTAGCTGGCTCGGTCGGATGGAAGTCTCAAGCGCGCTCGCTTCAAATTCACATCCAGGCATGCGTCGCGGAAAGGCTAAATGCAGAAGCGAAGTGACAAAAGCAAATGGAATAGCTAATCGTAAAAGGAAATTGCGCTTCTAAATGCCTGAATAACTCAATTTGTGAATCATTTATTTGTCTTTTAAAACTGCATTTACAAAAAAAAAACATTTTAACTCCATTATTCAGTATTGTATTTTTAAATTATGTACTTAATTGTTTTTGTAAAGCCCTTTTTAATTTTGACTATTTATTGATGGATTAATAAGTCATTTGCAAATTCTATTTATAATTCCTCTTTCTATTCCCCATTAAAATGTCAGATAATGAAATACTTTGTAATTTATCTGTTAATAGATTAATACTTTAAAATGTTAACTTATTTACTTGTTTCCCAGACACTTGTAGTCCTTCATATGTCTGGCATCAAATGCGTGCTTGAAAGACCTTATCTGAGTGCCCCAAATCCTGATAGATGACAGTTGTGTGCACACAAGACGATAACAAAAAAACGTTTTAAAAAAATGACTTGGGATTAGAGGAAGAAGTCCAACGGAAATAATGTCCTATTCAGTCAAAAGTCTTTTTTTCTTGATATGTTTTATTACTGAAAGTAATGCATAAAAGTATTTTCAGAGATTATAATTTTGACATCGAGTTAGAATCTAAACATACTATAATGGACTTTTAACAGGTAACGAATAAGTCTCAGTGTAAAACTGATGCCTCTTTATGACCCACATAAACCATAAGACAATTATGTCTGTCAGACGTATCTGGGTTGGGTAAATCATGAATTGAAAACAAACTTTGTTTCACCTTCATCATATCACAGTTGATTTTACATAGACACAAATAGAAGTGTTAACTTATTGCGATGAGTCCTGCAAACCGCTGTGTTAAAAAAAGAAAAATAATATGTAAAACATGTTGCGCCTTCCTTTTAATCGCAGTTTTAACTGCATTATTAGATTTATTTCAGGTAAATTCATTGTTTTATTATTTGACTGATATAAAAAATAATCTGTAGAGTTATTGAAGATTCAGTCATTAGTCATTAATTGATTAATCAGTAAAAAGATAATCAGGTGCGGCCCTAGAGGTGTCTATTTGAGTTTTGATGTTTCAGTGGACCTACCTGATGATCAGTGTCAAGCGTGAAGTAGTTTGGATGAGTGTTTCTCAAGAAAGCTGCCAGCTGTACCAGAGACCAGTCCATTCTGAACAGGAACACTTTGAATGGGCACTACGATTTCATCTCCGATGGATTCAATGGTGTGATTCGTAAGAAATGACCAGAATTTCCGCTAGCAGTTCAGCATAGTCGGCAGCATAACTGCTAACTGCTGCTCACTACACTGCAATGTTTGGCTCTGGAGACTAGCCGTCGTTAGTAATCGCAGTATTCGTGGAGCTGACTGAAGTCTGCCCGGACCTACAACCTTGGATCGAGAGGGGGAGTCATCGTGGGCAACGGAGAGCTCAGCCCAACCGGGCGCAGCTGCCTCCCAGTGACAACAGCCAGACTGGGGATGAACACAGCCCTCTGAGACTGACGGATGACAGATTGAAGACAGGGATAATGTATGGACGACTAAGACCGTGGGGACCAAGAAGACACACCAGTCGCGGACCCGAGGGGCATCCAGCAGCAGAGGAGTGAGAGACAGTTGGTCTTCAGCATCAGCAACATATATCATTTTCAGCTCTACTTCTGTGCTTTGCAACTCTGAGGAGTGCTGAAAGTGGCACAGCATCTTGTCCTGAGGGGACTGAAGCTTACAAAAAGCAACTGCAGCAACTGGTAAGCCTATACTACCCTGTTCTGAATTATGCATACTGCTACACTGTACAGGTGGCAGTCTAAAAACCATTAAGCGCATTTGCTTCAGTGGTTCAATGGGTGCTTGGAGAAAGTATTGCTTCCAATAACGAGCTGATGCTTCCTCTAACGCTGGTTGACAGACTTTTGCCAAGGTAAGGACATCAGGAAAAAACAAGTTGGTAGATAATTACATTGATATTAAAAGTCATGATTGGTAAATAATTATTTATGGATAGAAAAAACACCACCTCTCCTTGGTCCTCCATTCTTCCCCTGGCTGGTCCCGTATCAGCTAAAGGCGCAGACCTTTTCCTTAAAGAATGGATTGAGGTGAGGTTGTGAAAACAAACATTAAAGAGCGACCCTAGGCTCCAAAAATAAAGACATGTAACACAAACTGTTTTATTTTAAGTATTTTAACTCTTTTACGTGCTAATTAGTTCAACCAGTAATTGTGGAAAGATGTTTGCTTTATAATTATCATCATCTCGGGGTAGAACATGGTTGTGCAGAGAATCCTGGATGTAGCCACCCGTAGGGGTGGCACAGATTGCCATAATCGGGGTAAATTTCCCTAAATTCAGGATGAAAAATCTGTGTAAATCGATAACGTTCAGTTCCAATACTCATTTCCGGATTTGATTTAAATTGCCACCAGAGGGGCGCCTGCATCTTTTCAGTCATTCCGAAGGTTTGCCTTGCCTGTTGTATCCCCTTCGTCTTTCGTAGTATAAAGGTTTGGTTTGCAGAAAGTAATGAGACAAATGTCACCAATATGTCTTTAGATCTTGTTCGCTGGAAGAGCTTGTGTTCCCTCTTCAACAGCTCTTTATTGAATTAAAATGATGTATGATTGTGCAGAAAATATAGAAATAAGCTTGTAGCGCTATCGCGTTGCTGATTGAGGCAACCTACATGGAAGAACTGAGAGTTGTGGGAGAATTCAGGTCATAGCTACGGCCAAATTTTATTGTTCTGCAGCAACGTCACGCGTTGATATCACCGAAAATCAAAAGTCGAGTTGTTACACTTGTGTGCTATCTATAACTCCATCGATTGCAAGGGGAAAACATTTTGAATTGCACCTTGATGACTCAAGGGGGCAGTTTAAAATTGTCCAAACCTCAATATAATATCTGGAGCAGCCGGGGAAATAATTGTTTGCCTTGCTGATACTTGGTTGGTTGTTCTCAAACTGTTGAAATGGATCAACTACAGTTTGTCAATGGCTAAACATTAAAACTTGTCTAAACTCAAACCACCTTCCACTATACATGATAAGCCTTGTCTGCCTAAATGATAATGGCTTACCAACTTGCTTGTCATTGTACAATTCACAAACATTCTGGGACCAGACCACATAAAGCCTTTCTCTTTGATATTTACTGTCCCTGCTGAGACAAACAAACGTTAGCTTGAAGTCTTTCACAACCTGCAAAGGTGACTTTTAAGCCACAGACAGACTTGTGGGATCTGGAATGTCAGCTACCATGGCGACATGAAAGCCTGCTGTAAACATTGTTAGACTAGTCAAAGGAAGATAAAAAAATGTTTCAGACAAGGTCGTCTTCCTATTGGATTCTTGTAAGACGTCCAAAATGAGGAATTGGTTGTTCACATCTGCTGGATAGTCTTAAGATCCAAAGAGACGATGAGCCAGCTCCAAGCTACAACAGTCGGGTGGGGGGGGGTGTAGGGAGGTTGGCAGGGTTAGTGCAGGGTGTAATGGGGTGCCGTTTGATAGATGGTACCATAGTAAAAAGGTAAAATCTTGCACATAGTGACTTTAAATTAAAGCATACCTCTTCGTCTAAGGGAATACTATATATTTTTCTTCGTTTCAGGGTAGGAATAAAGTCAAACAATTATTTATTTTATCTTTATGTGTATGAGTTCCATAAATATATCTCTGATCTCACTTCCCCGAAACAAGGGAACTGTGTGTCATAAGCACAAATGTTATTGATGCTTTGTGGGAAAACTGGTTAACTGGTTAAAATTTCAACATTTTCTTCACATATTGGTGATTTGCAGTAAATTGGCTAAACCTTATCATGGATTCAAAGCTGGAAATACTTTAGAGCATAAACATGCAACAATATTTTTCTCTGTTTTATATTTTTCTCTGTTTTACAACTCCTTTCTGCTAAATGAAATCCATTGTGGTGGTCTATGGTCTGTGGTCTGTGGTCTATTTCAGGGGTCTTCATTTAAAATTCAAAGAGGTCCAGTTACTAAAATTTCCTTACCTGCAAAGGTACAGACTTCATAATGTCTAAATTGGATCCAATAGCATACCCCTATGTTTACAAATTAAAATCAACACCAACACTCATTTTGATTGGCTCATCAGTAAAGGCTCACTGTATTATTAGTCGTGACCTGTGTGAGAAAGGTTAAGATTATTGCATTTTCTCATTCGTTTATCAGAAATTGGTCACAGGTCCAGATAGAACCGCCACTGGGTCCATGCCCGGGCCGTGGTCCGCCACTTTGTAAAGGATGGTCTATACATCAGTATTGACATTAACACATACTGTATACCATATTAAAAGTATTACATTTGTTTCTATGACAGGATAGCTGGGAAGGTTATCATAGTTTTTGAGATATTGAGTTTTGACAGATGTGCAGGCATTACTTGCTTTCTCTATAAATAACTCATTTAATCTCTCAAAAACTTAATCTCCTGTCGAAGCAAAATGTCATGGTATTGGTAAAAAACTCTCTCTTACCATGTCTCTCTGAAAACCATGCAAAACAACGGTGGATAAGAAGATTAAAAGTTTTCATTGCCATATATGCTTGTAGGACGCGGTTCAAATTGGTTAAAAATAGCTTTTAAGTGACATTTGACTTAAAGAGGTAGTATACTGCTAAAATAAAAAAAAATGTTGTGAATTTTTAATTTATAAGGCAAGTTTAACTTAATGAAATTAACTGTTAATCTCGACACTATGACCTATTACACTGCCTGCTGCAGAATGAGAGCCAGTATTGGCAGGCATTCCTCTCTCAATCTGAAAGGTATTGATTTTTGAATGGGACATTATGGCCCTTTTCATTGGGATTTACTGCATATTGTTGAAAAAAAAAAAAGTCTGAAATGTTTGGATGTTAACCTATAGGGGGAAACAAGCCTTTTGGTGGAGGACATGGCATTAGCTTATTCCCAGCCACATAATAATCTGAAATATAGAAATATATTTAAATATCATTTTAGACTATTTGATACCCTAAAATAATCCTCATTCTGAAATAGTTATTATCCCCAAACTGTATAAAAAATCCAAGGACAGTCAGTTAATTGACATTTTGTGAACCAGTCATTTGATGTAGGCACCTTTGTGAGTCACAATGGGGCAGATAATTGAAACCATGGAGTTTATTGCTGTTCAGGATTGATTAATTAGATTAAAGAAGTTTCCTTTTTGTAGAAATCTGTTTAAGGTGTCTCTCCCCTCAAGGAGAGGAGAGAGACTATGCCAAACCCAATAAATCTAAAGGTTGCCATTAGCCATGACCTCTGTCTTTCTAATGTCTGGTGGCCATCCATGTTGCCATGACGGATAGCCAACTTGTGCTCTGCATTGTCAAGGTTAAGATGTCTCTGTATATTATTCCACAAGGACATTTTAAAGTACAGAGCCCCATGTTTTATGATTTACTGACGTAATAGGGTAAGCCACAGGAAATGAGCTTCGAGTGAGAGCTCTCAGGCTATTCATACTTATTAATAATTATTCACCTGGTACAGTTTAGATGATCATTGACTTTGTGTTCGTAAGTCCACTGTATCTTGAAATTAACATTACTGGGCACAGATATTAGAAGTCTTTGTTTTACAGATTTACACTTTATGCTACAAAGGTGCGAATCATTTCCTGTTGAGGAACATAGAAAGTTTCGTCTTCCCACTGGTGTGCCTCTGCTGTAACAGTCCTTTTCGGATCTGGCACTGTGATCATCAGCAGTGGGAAAGCTGTGTGCCTTTTACTTTTCACAAGTAGTTGTGATTTTATCTAATTTAAGTGAATACAATAAAATTAAATGTACGAAAGTTGATAGCCCACTAACTTACTTACTTGTGTGGTATGATGCATAGAAACAGGTAGATTTGCTGAAATTCTGCTTATGCATTTTGATAAAGCGCAACTCATCCTACACAGAACCAACCAGGTGAGTGTAGGCGACAGTGTGGAAGCACATCGCACCGTTGTCTTATTTTCATGGCAACAAGCACAGAGTTATGATTGACAGATTTATCAACTAATCATTTTCTGGTGCCTGTGTGTCAATGGTTTGTTTCATGTATAGGCGGGGCCACGTTGGAAAAATGACATGGATCCTGCAATCGCTCAACAGAGTGGTATGCTTATGTGTTTGCGTCAGCATGGAGCCTACTGGCATGAAGCGCTGGAGCCAAGGATCTACCCGGGAGACATGAATGATTTTGGTGTCCATGTTCTCGTCACTTGACCAACAGGATAATCTGCTGAAGACATGGTGTGTTCCTTTTATTCAGGTGCTCAAGAGACCTGTTCTTTTCAGTATGATGGTCCTATCTATTTTGTGTGCAAGTGTGGGAAGACAAAGGGGAGAGCTGGCAGCATACACCAAAATAAATTGAATTTGTTACATTAAAAAGGTAAAATGGTAAGTTCATGAGGATTGAGTGCCACCAAGTGCGCAGTTGTAGGGGAGCTTTAGTCTGGGTAGTAAATTATAACCAAATAAACTGGTGATAATCTTGAGTGCTGTTATGTGAGCAAAATGCAGAATGCTTACCAAAAATGATTGGCACTTTTTATCACCCTTGTTCCCAATGGCTTATTGGTCAGTCACCAACGCTGCCATGCATGCGCTTCTTTTGGGGCTTTTCCATCGGCACCTTTGGCTGCATCCAACCGTGCCACACTGATTTGCGTTTCTATTACCACCTTTGGCGCCAAGTTGTGGCTGTCTCGCCGCCGAGTGGGCTGCAGGTGACATCGACTTCACTTCCCCTTCTCTCCCTTAAAACAAAATAAATGTGTGTTGCGAGACTCAGCTCATGTCTGTGCAGGAGACCAGAGAGTAGTATATCTTTTTGAGGTGAGGTTTGAGGTACTGCTAGCTTCTAGCATCTCTGTGGTTTAAAGTTTGGTCTCTCTCCTGAGTCCCTGTTTGTACTTCCACCTGCCCTTTTTTATTGTTTCATTATGTTTGTGATCAACTGTTTGAGGAGTTGTGTGAAGTTACTGGCTACTATTGGCTACTCTCCGATAGTAGTGTGGGGAGAAAAGAGTATATGCAGCAGCTTCTTTGACCAATATTTCAAAACCCTAACTTGCTGGCCGGACATGCTCAGTCAAGCAGAGCCAGCACATGCATGGAAAAGCCCCATATGTGTGCACCCTTAGGGATCAAAAGTTTTCGTTTCCATTGTGTTTCTTCACACAAAGCTCCCCCATCTCGCATGGTCATCATTAAATGACCCCAATCTGCAGCGAACATACTGGCATTAGCTTGCAGCGTTGCAATTTCATGGCAGTTCAACGGTCTCTGCAAATGTGCCAAATTCCATTTTGTTTGGAGTAAACTGCCAGCCCAAGAGAGGAAGGAAGCAGGAGCATGAGAGAGTGGACAGAAGAAGAGTGAATCAATGAGTGTGTGTGTGTGAGAGAGAGAGAGAGAGAGAGGGAGAGAGAGAGAGAGAGAGAGAGCGGGAGACAGAAACACAAAAACAAAACAGCATCGCTCTCATTGGCAGGACCGGGCGAGCCAGCCAAGCCTGACACCTCATCTCAAAGCATCAAAGCATGATGGAAAAATACCAGGGTCCACAGTGTGTATGTGTGTGTGCGCGTGTGTGTGTGCTGTGACCAGACAGTGTTTTCACTACAAATGCCCCATGCTCACATGGCCCATTGATAGATTATTGGAACATGTCTAGTGTTTCTGTGTTAGCCTGTACAAACCAGCAGCTCCCCTAAAGGACCTCTAATCCCCTCTCTTAATGGAATCAAAAGACAGTGCTTACAAAAACACAACACAAACACAAACTAACAGGTAAATCATAAAGCATTAGGAGGCTTATGAAAAACAATGAAAACAGAATAATGCTCTTAAGGTTGCGTTATACAAATGTGTCCACATTTTTTTTACAAAGGTTTACATTGTTTAGAAATGACAAATGTACGTCCATTTACAAAGATTAAAGTTTATATAGGGCAGGAGTTTGTTTTTTAGTGTTGTCATATTTATTTTAGTCAAGCGACACGGATGCAGCAACTTCCATAGTGACTTCGACTGTAGTGGAATCTCTTGTTTTTTTTCATAGACACTGTGTTTTTCCAGAAATATCTAGGTGGGCAGTTCCGTGACAGACTGCTCTATTGGTTTAAAGTTTAGCGGTGTGTTAGTCTGCGAGGCCTCATTCAGAGACAATCAGGCATCGGGCAATTAGCTGCAGGGTTGTGTGTGGGAGTGTCATTCCATGGTGCCTTTGTGTGACAGAATGTTGTGACTTTAACCCTTGCCAATCCAGAAGGCGGTGGAAATGGACCTAAAATTACACCGATCAGGCATAACATTATGACCACCTGCCTAATATTGTGTTGGTCCCCCTTTTGCTGCCAAAACAGCCCTGACCCATTGAGGCATGGACTCCACTAGACCCCTGAAGGTGTGCTGTGGTATCTGGCACCGAGATGTTAACAGCAGATCCTTTAAGTCCTGTAAATTGTGAGGTGGGACTTCCATGGACCGGAATTGTTTGTCCAGCACATCCCACCGGAATTGTTTGTCCAGCACATCCCACAGGTGCTTCATTGGACTGAGATCTGGGGAATTTGGAGGCCAAGTCAACACCTCAAATTCATTGTTGTGCTCCCCAAACAATTTCTGAACCATTTTTGCTTTGAGGCACGGCGCATTATCCTGCTGAAAGAGGCCACGGCCATCAGGGAATACTGTTTCCATGAAAGGGTTTACATGGTAAACCTTACATAGGTGGTACGTGTCAAAGGAACATCCATCCATGGATGGCAGGACCCAAGGTTTCCCGGCAGAGCGTTGCCCAAAGCATCACACCGCCTCCACCAGCTTGCCTTCTTCCCATAGTACATCCTGGTGCCATGTGTTCCCCAGGTAAACGACGCACACACACCGGGACATCCACGTGATGTAAAAGAAAACGTGATTTATCAGACCAGGCCACCTTCTTCCATTGCTCCGTGGTCCAGTTCTGATGCTCACGTACCCATTGTTGGCACTTTGAGCGGTGGACAGGGGTCAGCACGGGCACCCTGACTGGTCTGCGGCTATGCAGCTCCATACGCAACAAACTTAACTTCTTCAGCAATTTGAGCAACAGTAGTTTGTCTGTTGGATTGGACCACACGGGTCAGCCTTTGCTCCCCACGTGCATCAATGAGTCTTGGCCGCCCATGACCCCGTCGCTGGTTCACCACTGTTCCTTCCTTGGACCACTTTTGATAGATAATGACCACTGCAGACCAGGAACACCCCACAAGAGCTGCAGTTTTGGAGATGCTCTGACCCAGTCATCTAGCCATCACAATTTGGCCCTTGTCAAACTCGCTCAAATCCTTATGCTTGCCCATTTTTCCTGCTTCTAACACATCAACTTTGAGGAAAACATGTTCACCTGCTGCCTAATATATCCCACCAACTAACATGTGCCATGATGAAGAGATAATCAGTGTTATTCACTTCACCTGTCAGTGGTCATAATGTTATGCCTGATCGGTGTAGTTTGCCAACCACCATTACGTAACAAAAGAGAAGTAACTATGTTGCTCTACTACTGGCATGTGGCTACTTTGAGTCACTGTTTTTTCCACATTGAAACTACTGCAGAAGACCAGATTCAGTGAATGCAAGTGAAACGATAAAGTTGCACATAGAATTGTCCGATGTGTTTTCCCCTGGTGCTAGCATTTAGCCAATGCTGCTACGATGCCCACAACTGCCCTGTTCTACTCTGCCTCTGATCTGCGGGTTTCGTAATTTAGCATACCGGTCTTACGCACCAACAGCCATGTCCTCTGCCAGTGGAACAGTCTAAACCCATTTTTCCCTTGCTATTCAATAACTCCTCTCTGCTGCACGCTGGGATATCAGGTCATCCTTGGAAGGCACCACTGGGGGTGTCCCTATAGGTTGTTTGGATTTGTTTTAGGACACTGACCTTGACCAGCCCTTCTCTTTCCTGGGGAGCTGGGTGGTAGACTTTCTTGCTTTGTTACGTGCTTTCAGGTCTTAATGTTTGCAGCTGTTCCACTTAAGCTTATTTACTATACAGATGGATATGTGATGACTGGTATGTCCGATATGTGGATGGCTTGGATTTAGTTCTTTCAGTTCTTATAGTCCTACTCTTTCTCTCTGTCTTCCTAGCTTCATGGCTCTGTTGTGATATTGTTAAGTATAAAGCTGCCCTGTGTCTTTTGTGACCATCTGTTAGTTCCACCCTTCAGTCAACGTAAATCCTCTGTCTCTTTGCGGCCATCCATACACAACTGGTCAGATGCTATCCATGTAGATGAGGAAGCCAACAGTAGTCCCATTCTTGAACCTGTGTTCATCAGCAAGCAGCGAGAAGTGTTGATATATTTTGTTATTCACTCTCCCTGATGCCTTATAGAAAGATAGATAGTCTTTATTGTCTCCAAGGGTGGAATATTGTGTCCACAGTGTGTGTCTAATCAGAAAGGTATTGTGTTTAGATCTGGCATCACAGAGAGATTCAGCCAAATTTTTTCCATTTCAGCGTTCTGTGTCTGTGTTAGGTTCGGAGTTGCCTGAAAAATGCAATGACGGGTTGAACATGATCATGTTCTGTGGTGAGTGCTATGCATCCAATGGCACTGATACTGAGATTCAGACAAGATCATCTTTTATTGCCATTCTATTGAGCTAGGAATTCAACAGTTTTACAGGCAGTACTCAGACTTTTTTTTTTTTCTGTCTAATGCTGTTTTACAGACAACTGGGAACCCCAAAATGTCCAACCTCCTATTCGAAAAAGAACAATGGAACATTGAAAGTCGGAATACCAACTGACGATATGATTTGATTCGATATGACACAGCACTATACAACTTCATTGTCAGTTTACATTGAAATACATTTTGCATCCTTACCCCTTGATTCCACAAGGCACATCTTTGTTAATTGGTGTGTGCGCCGCTGTTTTGTTCCGTCCTCCACATGTCTCCATATCCCTCCGGGAGCATCACAGAAGCTGAGCGTCATGCCTGCCTGATGTTTCGTCAAAAATAGACTCACGGCGTATTCTCCATGGAGCTCAGCAGTGAGCTGCTCCTGGGACGCTGCTGAACATGCCGTGGGGCACTATATTGTTACACATATGTCACATATTCATTGACTTACAGAGCACATCAAAGAGTCATTGCTATAAAACACATTACATATTGTCCTCGGATTCAGATTTTAGTTAGCAGCTCACCAAACAGAAGAGACCGATGTGTAAAAGATGTCTTCAGCCTGTTGTGTTTAAATGAAGTGACATTAAATTGGCAACTGGAAGGCAGAAGTTGGTGCTCCCCCATTTAGAATATGCGAGACTTGTAAACCCAAGACAAATCCATCTACCCTGACTTCATAAAGAAATAGTTGTCTGACGTCATGTAGCTGTAGCAACGGTATTTGTATTAGGCAAGTGAAGGAATATTTAGATACATTTCTGACAATGGAAGTGAAATGTATAATGGCGTCCGTTACCCCGTGTGTCGTTTTTCCGCCTCTATTTTGTTAATATATGGATTTATATACATATGGATTGCTGCATTACAGTCTTTGGCGAGCGCTATTGAGTGCTTTGTGTGCCTTTTTATTTCCCCTGCTAAGCTCATTCATATATTGATACATACTGCATGTCCATTCAGCCTGGTGGCTGTGATGCCAAACAATTCCATGCTGTGGAGAGGCAGGCTAGAAATCATTAGTTGGATGGTTCGATGGTGCGCTTTTCTTGTCATTATGTTGTGTGACATTTTGGCCTCTGCTCCTGTGGTGTGTGTCATTTTAGTGTGGCTGGCAGCACTAGAAGCCCTCATTTAGCAGTCTCAGAAGCCTCGGTCATGGGCATTCAATTGTATCACTTGAGTAGCCAAGACCTGTCGTTCACTGGGCTTACTAAGGTCTGTGTTGAACCTTCACTATAATTTGCACTCGTTTGATCGTTACTCTTATACTGACAGCTCCTTAGTGTCACTCATAGCGAGGGCTGGGTATCATTTGAAATGTGTGTCAATATAAAACCTGAGTGTTGGGGCAATTATCAGCGTTACTTATTTAGAACTGTGTATTGCATGCATGCTGTGGTTGGCATAGGGGTAAAGTTCCCATCCACTAATGCAAAGATCTGTGGTTCAATTCGAGGTGGCAGTACCCGCTTGGTCTTGAGTTGCAATTAACACTATTAGCAATGTCATAGAACACCATAACTTATGTTGTTCCAAGGACCATTATTTCAACTGACCAATCATGTTGTTTTGATGTCATACAGTAGCTTTGAGGCCGATACTGATATTAGGGAGTAAAAATCTCTAATATGAATATGTCTTCAGATATACAACCATTTTTTGCAATGATATCCTCAAATGTGGTTATCAAACAACCCTCAGGCAAAGGTATGACACAGAAGCAGAATATTTTACTACTTAACATTTTAAATTAGGAACTAAGCATCTTTCTCTGCACCATAATCACTTAAAATAATGTTTCATACCGATGATATCGGCTAAATTACATTTTGGTCGGGCACTTATTGTTTTTATACACTGACTTATTGTTTTTATACACTGAATTTACTTAGTATTTCCCTTTTCTTTTAGTTTTCTCTTGCAGTTTGGTTAGGTTTAGGCAACAGATACACTTATTAGGTTTAGACAACAAATATACTTGTTAGGTTAAGGCAACAAATATACATGGTTAGGTTTAGGCAACAATTACACTTGTTAGTTTTAGGCAACAAAAATGCCTGGTTAGGTTAAGGCAACAATTACACTTTGTTATGTTAAGGCAACAAATGCACTTGGGTTAGGTTTAGGCAACACTATGCTTGGTTAGGTTTCGGCAACAATATACTTGATAAGGTTTAGGCAACAAATGCCTGGTTAGTCTAAGGCAACAACGACACATAGTTAGGTTTAGGAAAAGATGTTTGGATTAAATAAGAAACAAAATTTCACGTGAACCCTGTGATACAAATGATAATTCTCTCGCGTGTTTTTCTTGTCTTGTACCAGAGTCGCAAAGCTACAACATTACAAAAATTAGATTGGTCAGTTTGAGTGGTTGAGTGGTCCTGAAACAACATTCATTTTGACTATCCAAGAAGAACACCAATAGGGAAAGAATATAGACAAAATTTGTTGTGGTAGTAGCTCAAGAGGACTGTCATTCCCAGGCTAATAGTCCAGTTAGCAGTGACAACAAATGCTGTGAACAGGTGATTCAGCATTCCAACTTGGACACCATTACAGAAGTGTTTTTGAATGCATGTTACGTTATTGTAACACAAACAGATGTTAGGAATGAACATTCAACATATCTGAACGCTCTAATGAAAATATTTTATCAATGGGGACAACTTCCAGTACTGGACTGATTATGAAACAATTAACAAAATTTTATTTCAAACCCAGCCCTACGCACTGTAGCCTACATGTAATTTTATGTCATCATATACTTTTCATATTATTGTATCTTACATTGTATCACTTCTCTTTTGTATGGCTTCTTATTGTTATGTTACATGTTTTCTTTTTTCACAAGCTTGTTTCATTTTATTTGATCACACTGTATGCATCGTATGTTAATGCATTGTGTCCCAACTCAATTAAATGCAAAAATCTTCACAAGAGCAAGCATCTTGTTTTTGTTGTGCAGAGCCCTGTCATCTGGCACCAGTATTCTCTGACAGTCGATACTGGTGACTTTGTTCAGTATCGTTCAATATCAGTCCTGTAAGCGCTCACAACACTTGCAACATTGCTACAAGTGCCAGAATTTTTTTAATCCACTTCAACAACCCTCACTCCATCCAAGTACCCAACACATACCCTCCGTGTTTTTAATGTGGAGTGGGTCCCAAGAGTATTAGTGTATGGTATTGTATTGTATCAGGGGGCCAGATGGGTGCCAGTTTTCCACTTCCTGTGACTGTTTGCATTGATGTGTTTTGTCTCATCTTTCTCTCTGTTTCTGCCTCCCATTCCCCTCAACGTGTCTTAACTGTGGTCTGATTTCTTTGTTTGGTTCTTGCTTTTTTTTTTTTTGTCCCTCTGGCCGATTCATCCACCTACCCCTGCGTTTGTGTCCGTGTTCGGTTCCCCTTCAGTCAGGTATTTTGGAACCATAATTGCGTTTCTGCTGATTTTTTAGTGTGGTCGTCAGGAGCTGGAGTTCATGGTGATGTTTTGTGTGTTGTGATTTTCTCTTTCCGACCTAAGGCCTAAGTTATGAAACAGGATTTGTGGTTCGCAAACTTCAGGGTTAGTGGCAGTTCACTTCATACACGGGGTACATCTCCATGGGAACTTATCCTAGCACACCTAGCCTACTCCAGAGCAGGTTTTGTCCTACATAACAGATCAACACATATAAAAGCACTGCATTCTGACTTTGTTGTCAAGTCTGATTGACTGATTGACACCGTGGGGGTTGCAGCTGAAAGACAACAGCTAAAAATGGAGTACATCAGTTTAATTTCAGGCAAATCTAGTTGTGCCCTCCCATAAGCCAGTGATATTAGAAGGCTATACATTTACTCATTCACACAATCTGTTTTTTTTTTTTTGCCAGCAATCTTTGTCTGTATTTGGAAGCTGCAACCATGTTGCTTTTAGTCTGATTTTCAGCATGTTTTACTTCTCTATATTTGTCGATTATTTTGCTCTTTGTTCAGAGCGTGGCTCAGCTGACAGTTCATGTTTATGATGCCGCAAACACCTCCCCTTTTATTATGAACACACTCATGGCTAGATGTCGAAAAACCTGGGTTGAGACTGCTGACGGCCTCACTGTTCACGCTGGCTCTGGGGCTGCTTTAACCTGCTGACATGGGTGCTGAGGTGAAAAAGCAAGATGGTCTGCCATGCACACGAGCTGCTCAAGCAGGACATGTGGCCTGGCTGTTAGCGTGATTCCCATTGTTAGGATTAGTGAAGCCAGAAAACAGAAAGAAGCTATCCAGGGTATGTCCAAGTTGCTTCATTGAACAGGCCTCCGCTGGTTATTCCATTCCTGTACCAATCCCATTTAAATCCTGTTTATTTTTCGGTTCCAAGAGGATTCATGTTGTTTATATAGTGACACATTACCACCCCAAGCTGTCAAATACCGTTTCCTCTCAAACTCTGATCGGCTCCCAAGGGTTAGTGCTACTTCTGCTCTGAATTCTGAGTTCAGCCTTTAATACAGAGCTGGTAGTGTAGCCTGAATGAGAATGTTGTCACTGCCAAAGTTGTGGTGTTGGCCCTTTAATATCCTCTTAGTCTGAATAGTACATTATAGCATGTCATGGCACTGTAATCACCATGCTGCTCCATATTTGCTCAGGATCGGTGGATGCAGAACTGAGTTGTGAGGGCTGTAATAAGGTAGCCATCTCCTTTTGGCATTACGGTCGCTCTGTGTTTCGTTGTGACACACTCTCCTTTAGAATTGATGAACAGAGCCTGCAGCAACTACTTGATGGGAGCATAAATAGGATTATTAGCCATGGTTAAGTAACTCTGTAAGAAGTCCATATAAGCTACAAGGTGACTTGCTTTCCCTAAAATAAAAAAAATCTGGTTATGCTTTACCGCTGTTATTTCTCTGCTTTCACAGAGTGCCTACAGAATGTTCCATTCAAGCCATTTAAACACATATGGCTTGAATGCAACATGCTATACCGTGATGTTGATATACTTGGAATGCATTTTCCTTTGTGCCACTAATCTATTCTTTCCATTATATCACATCATTATATCGACTGTCAGAATGTTCCGACTGTCAACTCCTTAGTAAGGACAGCTCCTGAGCTCTCCTCAGTCTTGGTTGAAAATGGTCAAAGGTTTTTGCTCCAGTGCTCCTTTCAATGAGGAGTAGCTGGGTGGTCATTCTTGACTGGCTGAGAATGACATCTTGCTCTGAGTCATTTGATTCATACAATCCACAATAATCTCTCCTCAACTTTGTATCTCATCAGTTATTTCAAGATGAAGATTGACACCAGCCTGACTATGCCCCAGCTTCCAGAGGCCCTGTCCCAGGCAGGCCTTAATTTCACTGTGGCCACTGAGGAGGACTTCGATGAGATCATGGCTATGAGCCAGGACATCTACGGAGGCCTTGACTACCTGCCCACCAGATACACCAACTGGCTGCAGGAGGCCAACCGCACAGTCATATTGGCCCGCAAACAGGGGAAAGTGGTAAGTCGATGAATAGTGTGAAAATATTGTACAATTTGGAGATAAGAAAAGGCAGAAATCTATAAGGTCTATGAGAAATTCAGGAAATGTATCTTAGTGCTTGTTTGCTGAGTGCTTGATGTGGGTTTTTAGTGAGTCGTCCATGCAAATATGGACATGGTTGTAAAGGGTATGCCTTTTTTTCTGCCAAGTCCTGAAAAGTGTGATTACACACCCTCCAACAATAAATTATTGAATGATGTCATACCTGTGACTAGGGATGTCAATGGTTGACCACTGATTGGTTGATCGCTGAGAATACCTTAGACCAGTTGCACATGTTGGTCTATAGGTTAATTTGCATACAGACATACTAACGGCTTCGCTAGAGCAGTCTGAGGTAAAAAGTCAATCCCGCGAAAAGAAGCTAAGTGTGGGAAAATGTGAGTAAAAATGTGCAATGTAACTTTTCAGTTTACCATAGCGCTACGCTGTGCCACATCAAGAACATGTACCCTGCTGCCACATTTGAGGATTAAGTGTGAAAGAGTGTGAAAGAAAGAGTGAAGTGTGATGCGCTGGTCCGAGGCAATATGGTGACAACGAATGTGGTCGAGGGCAGGGGATTCAAAGAGCTAGTGCAGTGCCTTGAGCCAGAGTATGTCATGCCATCGAGAGCTACTGAGGCTACACAGGGAAACTTTGAGAATAAGAGGGATGGGCTTAAAATCAAGCTAGCCAGGGCAGACGAGCCAATGTAAGACAAGTGGCTGCTGAACAGCTCTCACAAACAAAAGCTGACTTTACAACTACCTGTTACTTTATCAATGCTGACTTTTCAGTCTACTGTGCTCCTTTCTCCAGCGCTGGCACAGTGACAAACGAAGTGTGGAAATAGGTCCAGCTATGCGAGACTAGACCAGACTCTACGTCCGGCACATGTCAGACCACCTCTGCGAGAAACTGACGTGGTGCACTGGTGCTCATTAAGTCAATGGAACGCCGGATTAAAAGGAAAGCTCCTCTTGGGCGCCCCAGTAGCTCAGTTGGTAGAGCATGCGACCCATGTACAGAGACTGTGTCTTCACTGCAGCGGCCCAGCGTTCAAGTCCGACCTGCGGCACCTTGCTCCTCCCTCTCTCTCATCCCATTCCCTTCCATCTTTTAAGCTGTCCTGTCAATAAAGCCGTACAAAGGCCAAAAAAAACCCCAACTTGTATTTCATGGTATTTTGTGTTTGTTTTTTTCTTAACTATCAACCAGTTAGTTAATGGGCGTTGGACTTTTCGAACGCAAAGTTAACTGCAACTGACATTCCTACCTGTGGCTAACATTAGCAGGCCAGCTAATGGAAGCATTTAGATTAGAGAACTTTTGAGTTATTGGGAATTAAACTTCACTTCTTCATTTCGTAGAGGCTAGGCATGTCCCCCCCCAACCTCAAACTGTTTTGTCATGCTAACACCTCCAGGACCAGTCTCTCCACTAAAGGCAGCGAGACCAATCTGATATTAACCTACTGTTTACTCCAATAAGACAGTGAACAAGATGAACCTCAGATGTCAAAGTAAGTGAGTGTTTTACACTTTTGTACATCTCTGCACCAGCGATAGCTGGTTAAGGAGATAACTCTGTGTTATAGATAAAGGAAGGAATTTATCGCACTTCAACTGCTTCACATGGAGCTGAAAGGCTGTCCGGTTCTCTCAGACTACAGCTATCTAGTATCAGGAAAAACTTCCGGAACACAGTCCAAAGTGTACCTGAGCACAAAGATTAAGACAACAAATTTCTATTCAACGACTAACGTTTCGACGCCATATTCATCTTCATCACAGTCCTCTGAGTATGTTTATCAGACTCAGGACTATAAGTGTTTTACACAAATTTGGTTTTGCTAAAGTTTTTTTGGAAAGCTGTTGGAGGCTTGCGGTGGTAAGGTAGCCAAGGTGTCTGTCTCTCCAGCCACGTCTTCCAGCTCCCCTTTGTGTATCCCAAGGTGATCCCAAGGCAGGTGGGATATGTTCTTTCCTCAATGTTTCTTGGGTTCTCCTTCCAATTGGACATACCCAGAACTTCTCCAAAGGAAGGTGTCCAGGAAGCATCCTAATCAGATGCCTAAAATGTCTCAGTGTCTCCTTTTGAAACGAAGGAGCAAAGGATCTGGTGCTGATTTTCATCAACACTGCTTTGTTCTAGGTTGCAAACTTCCCAGTGTGCACTGGGGGAAACCAGCAGAACCACATCATCTACTTGTTGCAGACTGTGTGGTTCTGCTGCCATGAAGCATAGTCTGTGCACACCTTGGATTCAGACCCGAATGAGCAGCAGAAAATGCTCCATGCTTCGATTAACATTTCCTGTTTCCCAAATCTCTAAAACAAGAGAGATAGGAATTTTTCATCATGCTGCTCTGCTCCAGCTACAAGAATGGTGTACAGTCTTAAAAACAACTATGTCAGTGTGATAATTCTTTTTGTCCTTCTTCCTCCATGATGCAGATTGCTCTGGAGTCAGTGTGTGTGATTGACGATGGAGAGACCATGCTGGTGGAAGGGCTCCGTGTTGCCCCTCAGGAAAGGGGCAAGGGTGTGGCAGGAGTTCTGCTGCGCTTTTGCTCTGAGCTGGTCAAATCCAAGTTCCCAGAGGTCAAAGTAACCCGCTTGACCCGTGATGATAGGCTTGGACCCAAGGATTTCCAGAAGTATCGTATCATAACCAAGCAGGTAAAAAGCAGACTTAAGGTCCTCTCTTTGTATTTGTCTGTGCTTATAGCTAATTGTTGTTATTGCTTCATGCAAAATGCAGTAAATCTTACTTTGAGTCAGTGTTTTACTGTTGTAGTTCTTTATAAGCCCACATTGGCTTTCTGCTCTTCAGGGTATTCTGCTGGTGCGCTTTAGAGCTGAGGACCTCAAGCACCGCCTGTCTGAACTTGGTTTGGGCGGAGACATCCAATCCCCTTTGTCCACCTCCTCCACCAACCATCTTCCGGTGCGTCTTGACCAAACAGCTATAAACCAGCTGTATCTGACCACTGACCTGATGCAAGGGGTTCTTCCCAATGCCACCATCATTCAAGACTGGCAGCCATTCAAGCCTTTGCCCAGCAACATGGCCATCCTCATGAAGAAGGACATCGATTGGATGGTGGATGAGCTGTCCAACCCTACTGTGGCCAGCCTCTGCACCTTCCCTTTTAGGGTGCCCATTGGAGACGACTGGTAACTGTCCTTTCTTTATTTAAAGTCAAGCAGAAGTTGCAAGTACAATTACTGTCCATAAGGAAGTGTAGAACACTGTATTGGTGTACACTGTTGTCTACCTTAGCATTATTTGATTATATTATGGGGGGACACCAGAGTTGTCACTTTATGAGGTAGTACACATAGTGGCTTTAAAATGCTCTAAGTATTTTATAGTGCAAGTTCTTCATTTTTAGAATAAGACGACCTTTTCACTCTGTCAACCGGTACACTTCTTTTTAACCAGGTATTACCTGAACATTGACATGTTCGGTAAAGACCTGGACCTGGTTCGGCAGCAGTTCTTGTGCCACCTGCAGCGCCACACCGCCACCCTGAAGGGGCACGTGATGTGCCAGATGTTCCTGGATCCACCACTCTGGAAGCCCATGGCCGAATTCTGCCACACCACTCTGAGTGTGGAGCTGGTGAAGGAGTACACCGAGCAGTGCGTGGTGGAGTCAGACGTCATCTAGTTAAAGAAGGTGGAGGGAAAAGTGTAGAAGATAAAGGAGCCGGAATGAAGACGAGGGTTCAGACAAGAAGGAATGAACACAACTCAATAACCCCATAACAAAAAAAAAACACAACCCTCTGTATTGAGGAGAAAGAAACCAAGCAAACAAAATGTAGTTTCTATTAAGCAAAACAACTTTTAGGAATGCAGTAAGTTAGGTTCAACAATAAACAAATACATACAGGGCATGGACATCAAATCATCAACACATCATGTAATCAGCCGGAGTAGTTCTGTCACAAATAGTACGATTCTAATGACTGGTGTCAGAGATGTGTTGATACAACATTACAGTTATTTTAAGTACCATTTGTAAGGCTATAGTTTTGAGGTCTAATAATATTAACAATATTAATATTTAAGAGAGGAGACTAAATAACATGAAAGCCTTTTAGTTTGGACCATAACGGACCTGTGCAAAACGTTAACCAAACGCAGAGCCCATAGATTAGCTTCCAAAAAGAGAGAAACTATTTAAAAAGGATTTCAACGGACAGTCAACACTGTTTAACTGCAATTTGATGATCAGAATTTTTGTAAGTTGAATTCTGTGTGACATCCACAGTGAGTGAACCATGTGTCCTGCAAATTCCAGTGATCGAAATTGATTTTGGTCCAAATCAACCACACTACAAACTATAGCCTCAAGAGTGACCATTGGGTTCAATCGACACCTGATTAGCTTAGCCTCGAATTTAAGTTTTAACAGAATGATTACAAGTGTTTTTGATTATGTCCACCCTCTGTATGTCATACGACATGGATGGGTGTCATACGAGTGATGAACTTGAGGAAGCTTTTCTCACACCGGTAGCAGTGATGTAACCTAAAACCTAAAAAACAGTCAACATACAAACGTTATTCTTTGAAGAAAAAGATTTAAGTAGCCTTAGAGCTCAAACCTTTCATCTCTGTTCTTTCTGTAAATATGAACCTTCTAAATATGTACACAAGCTGAGTTGGGTTACTAAATCTGCACAACTCTGAAGGCACTTTATTAAAACTACACGGACAGGTTATGTCTACGTTAGAATGAAAAGGAATAGTTCAGGATCAAATGGGGGTACTGTACAGATCCCACCACTGTAATGTTGATGGTCGCATCTATTAACTAGTATTACCTTCAACGACAAATCTCTGCTGAAACAACAAACAAAGCCTGTTAGTGAAATGAACATGCTCAGCCATAAAATGGTTGGGAATTTATCCTTCGTCACGGTCAGACTTATGTCTTTTGCTTTTGTCCTTTATTGTTTTGATTCTTTGACTGTATATGTTACTAATTTAATATTTTTCACGTAAATGCTGCAATACAAATTTACTAGTAATTCTTCATTTCTGAAGTTGTAAGTGAAATCTAGGCTTAGGCTACCTTTGTAGATCGCTAGCATAATGCCAAACAAAAATGCTAATGCTTGAACATGTTTATAAGACTACTGTGCGGTTCACTTCTGGCTTCAGATAATGTAGGGAGAAGGAGTAGAATGAAAAAATAACTGTGATAGAATTCAAAGAAATATACTGTTAAGACGTTTTTAACCATCACTAATATTAGCTGACAAAAACCTTTTAAAAAGTAGTGCTCGCTGTCAGTATATTAAACCAGCGTTCAGAGACGGTTGAGTCACGTTTGAGCAAACTAACCTCTAGCCTTTTGTCTAGACATGAACGGAATACTGATACGATTAGACCATGGCCGAGGATGGTACGGAATTCAGCAAGACTTGTCCCTTGTCCATTAACATCAGGACAAAATCACGTAGCTCCAGTCAGCAGTTTATTTAGTAAGGTGTTGGCCCGACGTGAACTTCCAGAACAGCTTCAGTGGTCCTTTTCGTGGAGGTTCCAAGTGTTTGGAGCTCTGACAGAGGAATGAACAGCGTTCTTCCAAAACAGATTCTCTCATTTGGGAAAGGATTTTTTAAAACTACCATAGCAACAGTAATTTACACGACGTTACCTGTTCACTCAGCTGTGAAAGTAACTCTACAACTGAGGACGATTTAAAACTCTGGCTGAATATACTCGCCATGCTCCCCTAACTTTCATAGTGCCAACAGTAGATTCAGGTTTTTTTTTTTACTTATCCAGTGAAATATCACAACATCTACGACATGGATAGGCCCACAACATAGCCCAAACTTTAGTACACACTTGCATGGTTCCCAGGATTAATTGTAACCACTTTGATGATCCTAAGCTCAACATTTCATTTCGTCTAACACTTCGTTTTATGACCACATAGCCGACATGCAAACTAATGACACTGGCGCCTGCCTCGGCTTAACTTCTTGTTTAATGCTAATTAGCAAATCTTAGCATGCTAACGTGCTAAAACAGATCACAAACAGGATGAACACACCTGCAAAACCCATCAACTGTTAGCATGCTGACATTAGCATTCGTGCATAAGTACAGCCTCACAACGCTGCTAGCATTGCAATAGACGTGTTACTTCAGCCATGTAGAAAATAATGAACTTGGTGGAGGAAATAACACTCTACTTCATGTTCTGTTGTCATTATTTTCTAAAGGTTCAATATGCAAGAATTTTAGTTTCAGAACATTTAGAAAAACATAATGCGATAAAATAACAGTTTTTGTTACGTCAAAGACATCTATGCTGGACAGCTATCTGAGCTAACTAGCTAACAGCAGCTGCAGTTACTGCTGGTGATATGCAGCCCCCTGTTTGTCTGGAATATTAGTTTAACAGGTGGCCTGTTCTTACACATTACACTTTTAAACACCTGCATTATCACCTACATGATGATTTTGATTTGATTTGATTTGCTAAGAGGCATCATAGCGGGCCCAAAATGTTTTAAAGGTCGTCTCTAGTGATTAAGTGCCCCTTTTGCGTTAAAATTACAACATAGGAGCCTCCGTAGTACAACACACACACTCTTTACACTCCCTTAATCTCCCTTTAAATGCCCATATAGAGGGAGTCACAGAAACCATTTTTCTGAGCCAAGACAGGAATATCTTTATAAAAAAAAAAACATCTCAGTTTGTACAGAAGTATTTTACCTCTCTGTTGCCTTGATCAGCTCTTATCATGGCTTTGACCACCTTCTTCTTCTGGTATGCAATTTTTCTAGGTGTGAGGATGACTGGGCCTATTTTCTGAAGAAAGATAAATGATGAGTCAAATCTTAAAAAAAAGTTTTATAAAATGGTAAATAAATGTTGAAACAGACGGATGCTTTTTAAAAACTATTAATGTTTTAGGATGGACCTATTAGCGTGGCCATAATCCTCAACATATTGCAGGGAGCGTAACAAAATAGGAGGACAACTATCTTTTTACCCTATGTTTGTAACCAAAGAGAGTCACCACTGATCTAAACCGATGCCCTACTATTTGCTGCCAGGACTGAAGTGAAGATACGGAAGGTTGGAAGGCCATGGGATTAATTCTTTTTTACAATTTCTATCCAGGTGATCACAGAATATTTTTGTGATCTGTTTAGAAAAATTGTTATCGTGACACAGAATCACCACTTTGTGGTCTTGGCACAAAATAACCCAAACTGTTTTCTCATGATTCTGACTCCGACATGATAATCGTGTATAATCAACCAACATAAGGCAGGATTATTAGGAACATCATTCCTAATTACTCCACTCAGTGTGGGGTTTAACATAAAATAAGCAACTGAGGCCCTACTGACTCCTCGTCCCTCCC
This sequence comes from Lagodon rhomboides, assembly GCA_039737535.1. Lineage (NCBI taxonomy): Eukaryota > Metazoa > Chordata > Actinopteri > Spariformes > Sparidae > Lagodon > Lagodon rhomboides. Next base: position 13,428,537 of record CM077806.1, read on the forward strand.
ACTTAATGTGCATTTTTTATAGTAGAACTGTTACTGGCATGTGGCTTCACCATATCATCAGAAATAATGAAGGTCTGAAACTAGATTTGAGTGGCCACATTTCCAGATGGTGAAATAATAAAATAATTAACAGTTTGTTATTAATATCCCTATAATATTTTGAAAAGTGTGCCCATGGTAGTGAATAACTGACTGGTTTCATTTAACATTAGCAACTTTAATATTCCTTATTCACTCAGCAAATATATAAGCACAACACTTGTTTTTTGAAAAGAATCTAAATAAAAAAGACTTTGTGTCAGTGAGAACTTCTTTTTTTCAAGATAATTAATTCACCTGACAGTGGCAAATCAAGAATTCAGAAGACTTTGAAAGAAAAAGTCGGGATCCTGAAACAAAGCCAGAGCTCAAATCCATTTTCTACAGTGGTTCTAATCCTCTTCCGTACACCTGTGCAATAATCATGCTGTTTAATCGGCATCTTGACGTGCCACGCCTGTTGGATCAGTGGATGGATCATCTTGAAAAATGGAGAGACGCTGACTACCGCAGATTTTAAGGAAATTTGTTCCCAGCATTTTAAAAGTTTTCAGCCTTTTGGGTGTCCTGACAAAGTTTGACGCAGCACCAACCTGCCTGTTGATCCTGGGTTTCAACTTACCCTCACCCCAAGAACCCAAGTTTAGGGTTAGCAGCTAATCCCTCCCAACTCTGAGTTTCACCATTTCTATGCCTCTGTGCTGAAGCGTCATGTTTGCAAATGTTGGTCCTTCCCATTCTTGTGAATGAGATATCTAAAAAAAAAAAAATGCATTGAGAGAGAATTTCTTAGAATTTGACACAAACGTCCATTTGGACTCAAGGATGAGCTGATTAGAATCTGGCAGTTAAAGCTCGCACATTTTTGGCCATTGCTCAACAATTGTAAAGTAATTATAATGAAATGTGACATTTACAAAAGGTCAGAGGTCAAAATTCACTGTGAAATGTTCTGGCTAATATTCAACACAATAGCTCTGGAACAGTAATGGGACTGAGGAATACGACTGCAAGGGTGTTTTTTTTCTTATAAGAATTCAGTTGGGTCGATTTTGTGCTCACGATAAAACCAAGCTTGTTAAGTTAATTTTATTTTATGGTTTAAAAGACAAACAACTAAATAAAAACAACAATCATCTTAACCCATGCGCCACACACCCTTCTGTATTCAGATGAAGATGTTAAAAGCCAGTGAAGAAATGTACATATGCAGCCTCTCGCCACCGCAAATACACACACACACACACACACATACACAATCCAATATACCCTCTGTTAAGTTTAGCGTAACCCCAAATTTTAACCTAAACATAGCAAGTACGGTCATCCTTCAACAGATTACATTAAATATACTCATTAACTTATTTTTTTGTTGTCTTGTCATAATAATATGTAATACATGTAAATACTGTACGTTGTGATGAAAGCCACTGGAGCTTGTGTGATGCCAGAGTGAAGACGTAATGTTAACGCTTGAAAATCGCCAAAAAGCTTATGATGGCCTCCTTCTTAGGGAAACAAATAGTGGCCAGTCATGAATTGATCTCACTCTCTCTCTTCTTTTTTTTTCTTTTTTATGTTAAATAAAACTTTCTATTTTCTACATTCACACAATGTGCCCTGCTGCCACTTCACTTTGAGTCCTGATATTATCAGCTTCACAGTGGTAAGAGAAGTCAGAGATTTACTGTTTGTCACCATCAAAAAGGGGGTTCTAGATACTTGTAAACTTTGTACAAAGCCCACTGAGGCTGTAAGGTGACCTCCGATCCTTGTCCTGGTCAGTTTCAACCAATCCAGGCTGCCAGGCTGCCATTTTAAGTTGGCTTGCTTCTCCTACAAACTTGATTGGACCTTGATGCGAAAAAAACAAAATATATTTGGGATGTCTCATGCCTTATTGACTTAATTTTAATCCCTTCCAATATTGATCTAATTGTGTCCAGTGGTAGTATGATGGCCCATGTGTGCAGACAAGCAACAACTCCTCTGGTGTCATTGGTCTAAATGTTCGGTCTCTAACTCTAAGAATTAGTTTGTTTCACTAGGCTTTATTGGAGCAAGTAAAAGTCCAACAAGACAAGTTCGGTCAAAAAAAGAATCCCATAATGTTGACCCAGTCATCATCACATGTGAATGAAAGCATCTCTTGGTTGCTTTTTTCCGGCTCATCGAGAGCATTCTCACATGCCAAACCATTTGGCGTTGAAATGCGTACGAATCTTACAGAGCCTCCCAAGTTTCATTTCTGTGTTTCTTTGAGTTGTCAAAGATCCAAATTGTTCATTACACATACCTCAGTGTACATTGGACGACATGAGAAATGTCATGTCACAATTATCCTGGCCAAGTCAGTCAAGTCACTCGTGAGGATTTTCATGATTACCTCGATTCACGATTATCCCGATTGGTAGAAATTTAGATCAACTTCTCCCGAGTGCTCTACCACGATAAAAATCTTTCACAAACATTTAAGCATCTACACCAACACCTAAGAACGACTGAGGTTTATAACTACACAAATCAAAAAACAAGTTTCTGAGTTCTGCAGATTGAAATGAATCCAACAAGTGTGGTTTGATGAATTTCAAAGATTACGATATTTGACTTGACAAAAAAAAAACACTTCGTCATAACCCTACCCTAACCCCTAACCCTAACCCTGGATATAAAATGGTAGCTCCTTCAATCCGTTGGCTTATCAGTTTCCTACAGTATTGTTGTGATTGAATTATTTGTACTGATGCACTTCTCCTAAGCGCCCAGATGATTGATTTGAAATGGTATTTTGGAGTTTGGAATGGGACTATATGCAGCGCGGTTAGTGTGACTGTCAAACACAAAGCCCAACTGAGTCCTTAGGAGAACCTTTTTCAACGCCACTTTGACATATTGGATGCTTAGTTACTGATATATGAAGATTTGGGGGAAAAATGCCTATCATAAGAATTTTTTGGGGGGGTGTTGCTAAACACATAGCCCAAGAAAGGTTTTGAATTGATACTTATATCCCTAACCCCCAATTTCATTTTTAAAGTAGTACTTTGTAAAAGGGTTTATTCATTGTAATTAATAGCTTCGTTGACGTGAATAAATCATTTATTCATGCTTCGTAATACAGAATCAAGGACAACCTTTTGATTGGAAGATTGTGAAAAACCCATCAGGTGTGCAGCAGTTCATCATCCAGCATAGTCTATTTTGTGTTTTGTGATACATTAGCTCCAGCTACTCGCCACCTTTTAGAAAGTGAGGACAGGAACTCAAAGTCCACTCAAAGTCAGTGGAGTTTTTCCAAATAGGCTTGGCCTGAAATAAGGTCTGTGGTTAACACAAGCAAGACAGACAAGATATTTTTACAATATCTTTTTTTTTACAACATAAAATGTTGAACACGGAGACTCAGCTACTCAGGTACTTTAGTGGCAAGCTGTTCTAACTCCAACTTTGCATCTTGTAGATTGATCAGTTTATAATTAAGTGCATATACTATTGATTACTAGCAAGCTTAGCGGTGGTGACATTGAAGTCATGTGACTGAGATGTAGTTTCTTAACAGCCTAGCTTTAGCTTCTAACTATTGGCAATTTCATTTCCGCTTCCAAAATCGTAAAACTGGGGTTTTATCTGTGAAGATTATCGTGCTAAACAAAACCGTGAAAGTGAAACTTGTGTTTTCCCCAGAGCTTATTTTCTGCAATAGATCAAAATCCAATTCAAAAACCAGGGCGATGCTAACTTCCGGGTTAGGCTGCAAAAATACGTCATAAACAATATCTACTCAGTTAAGGTGAGGAAGCCTCGTCCAGATAATTTGTATTTTAAAGAAACAAACACTGACAGACAGTGTGTTGACCCTGCCCATTCCACAGCCTCGACGCAACCATAGCTTTGGCTGCCTTTGCATTCACAAACAAGTCATACTTCCCATGGCCTTTAGCTGTCATTGCCACCAGCCTAAGAGGTATTTCAGAACCTGATAATCCAAAAGTCCTTTGTACAAATAGTTAATACTGCTTTATGAAGCATTGATAAATGATACATTAACCATTGACAAAGCCTTTAGTAATGACCTCTAAAATATTGGCACCACCGTCTAATAAAGTACACTCTGCAATGGGTTTATGAAACCGTACAGCTAGCGTGGGCACGCTTCACCGACATGTACAAGTCAGGGATTCTAACGCACAGGATGCATTCGATGAAGAGCAAAATAAGAATGAAAGGGTTAGCCCTAATCCAAGTTAAAAAAAAACTTGCCCAGTAGCATCCTGTAATCCTATTCATCGGGCAAAGTCTTCAACCATGAAGTCTCTCAGAATTTTTCAAGGTTTCCAGAGTGCTCGACACCCACAGAGTTCTTCGATACATAACCATACAATATGTCCAGTAGATACTAGAGTTTGTGCATAAGGTCATTCCGTGTGCTCACCTAGGCTCACCCGATCCATGTCTTGGAGTCTCTTGAAAAAATTTGTGAGAAAACTTCTTTTCATGGGACCTTGCAAAATGCTACAGCTGTACTTTATAAGTTGTGCTTTTTTTTTGAGTTTGCTCGTTTGAGCAAAATGTCATTGTTTTTGTGATTCTTTAAGCCTCAACAACTGCTTATTTTTCACTTGATTTGGGTTTTTTTTATTCCGGGCATCCAGGACATCTTAAGGATCATTTGTAAGTTCTCATCCAAGTAGGTATTACAGAATGTTAACAGCAATCAAATTTAGATCTCCACTAGTTTTCACTTTCTTGAAACCTAATGTTGATTCTGTGAGTATTGATATAGGTGTATCACATTTAGAAGTTGTTTGGTACTGCATCAAAATGAGTTCCACAGCTCCGGAGCTGAAAAATGCACTTTTTATTGTTATTATTGTTGTTATCGTATTGTACCATGCTGACTTCGAGGTGTTCTATCCGTGTGATACCTAATGAGCCTGTTTCTCATTGGGTTCAGGAAGTCTGCAAGTTACAGTTTGTAATGGCCTGGTTTGTTGCATGCTCAGTGATTTAATCTTGCTCCCCCATGTCTGGACAAATAATCAATCTCAGTTCATTTAGCTCAATCTACATTATTTCACAATTTCTGAATGGATTTCTGACATAAAGTGAAAATCAGTAGGGAAATGCGTTTTTGAAAATGAAAGATTATTAGTTTGGATACAAAAAAAGTGATTTATTGTCATTAATATGATTACTGCAAACATTCTGCAACAGCTATTTAAATATACACATGTTGCAAATTATCCTTGGGGTCTCTCGGATGTTCAGGACAAACTTCAGCCATTGGTGAGGCTTTGAGGCTTGAAATTTAGCTCTGAGGGCCAAACTTTAAAAAAAAAATCATAACTTTAAGTATTTGGAGCACAGCTATAGGATTTATATATATATTTCATATGGTTACTATGAGTTTTAACATGTTATTTTTGGGAGAAAATCCATGACGTGGACTGGGAAAAGTTCCGGATTCCGAAAGCTGGCACGACCATGACCCCGTAATGTGTCTTCACTGGTTGTGGATGCATTGGGTGCTAAAAGAAGCGCCGGATTTCGGGACCGCCGAACTTCTTTGTTTCGTCAAGCTCGCAGAATATTCCGAAAGGTTTTCTAGTTTTAAATCATAACACGAGCTTTAGTTGAAAATGTATTGGTGAGTTACACGTCTTATTTCCTTAAACAGTAGCCCCATAGCACACAAAAAAAAAGTCAAAGGTTGTCAGTGGTCGAGCGTGACAGTGAATTGAATTACTGATCTCTTTTTTTTTTTTTTTGGTTACTTATAGCACTTTGTTTGAAAAATGTGACGATCGTATACTTTGTATACAAGCGAATTAAAAATGCGAACACATTGTGCTGCAAACCCTGTTAGCACTATAGGGTGAAGTGTTATATTAATGTATGTTTTATGAATTACTGTACAAGCCATTAAGTTAGTGGGTAAAGCAGCATGCACTTTAGTTGTCTTTGGCAATAATAGATACGCTCCCATCTTCTCCTGTAAAGTAGCATCGACTGCAGTGAAACAAAAAAACACACACAAAAAAAACAAATGCTCTGTCACACATCTTGATGTCCAGAAAACAATCACACAGTGTCATGTGAGAAAAGCCTTTCTCTGTTGGTTTGACAATGTTTCTTCAACGCTGAACCATTTTTACATGACGTGTAGAGTTTGTACATCGGTATACAGCGGAACTGAAAAAATAAGACTATATTTTACTCTCTCAAAGGACTAACAACTATACTTTTAAAAAACAATAAGTGGTTGAAACGGCTGTGTTCTGAAGGAGTCATGCGGGTTTGGGTTAGTTAAGCCAAGAGATAAAAAAAAAAATGAACTAAGAACATTTAGCTACTAGTTTTTAAGTACTCGTGTGCGTAATTCCATTTTGTGAGACCTTATACTTTTACATTTCATAGAGATATTGTCCTTTTTACTTCATACCATTAACCTGACAGCTGTAGTGACTAGTTAACTTTAAAGACTAACGTTGTTACATGCAAAATATAAATAAGATCCACTGCCAGGGTTTAAACTGGCCAGTGTGACGATAGAAATGTGTAGGCTTCAAAGATAATTTTATTTTAATATGCAATCAGTGATGCAAATCTTTATCTCTGTATATTAAATCTTTCTCTGTGCTTGATTTGTAGTGATTGCTTTATCATGGCCTGATTGGAAAAAAAAAAAAAAAATGCCTTGGACCCCCAGAAAGGGGGAACATGAACAAACCTTCCTCATTTGTTGTATTTTAAGTAAAGACAAGTGATGAGTCTGTGTTTTCTTTCACCGTATTTTCCTCTTTTTTTATAGAAATGTTTCAACATTTTTGGAAATGCTCCTATATATGCGCTCTCTCCCTCAGCGAGTCGGCTGAGAAATCGATTCAGGTTCATGTATATGCCTTAAAGTGATAATTCAAACTTTTTCGAGAAATTGCATTTGCTTCTTTCTTTCTGAGAGTGAGACGTTGAGCCGTGGGCAAAACTGCTTCCGGTCTCGACGCTAAGCTAGGCTAACCGCATCCCGACGCCGGCTACGTTGACCCGCTTAACGCGGACGTACGAGACTTTCAACGCTCAAACTGAACATCTCACTCGCGGAAAGAAGGTCAAGAACTCTTATTTTCCAAAATGTTGAAGTACTCTTTTTTTGAATAAAGGGGGTATGGAGTTGGGACATGTTTAGCCTAGAAAACAGGTAGGCTGGCTCTGACCAAAAGTTACAACACATGTGTTTCTCAAAATGTTGAAGTATTCCTTTGAAGGGATTTAACACCAGCAGTATGTGGAAAATGAGATATTGACAGTATATCGCATTATTTCCTAATGCAAGAGTAATGTAACAATGTGAAAAAACATTCATGAGTACTTGTATTTCTGATATTTTACTACATTTGACTTTAAATACTTCTTTACTTTTACTTACAAAAAAAAACCTCTGAATGCAGTATTATTCCATTTGTGGTACTCATAGCTTTACTTTAATAAAGGATCAAAGTCCTTTTTTTTTCCCACTACTGTTTAAGTCGTTCTGTGGCTACCTATCATAGCTTTAGCACAGTTTTTCATTATTATACTTTGATATGGAAGTATTTTGTAGCACAACAGTTGGGTTGTTGTACAGTGAAAGTAGTCATTATTCTCAATAGGGTATCAAGAGAGAACTGTCTGAAATCCTGTCCTACACGGTACAAATCATGAATTTCTCTTGCACACATCAGTTCTTGTCACACTCGTAGCAGTGTGAATATGGAGCTAAACATTTTCACATATCTGACATATTGTTTTGAGTTTAAGGCAGATTTAAGCACTCATGATTATTGACTTGAGAGTGTGCTGACAAATATTTAAAAAGTGAAACATTGATGCTTTGGATTGGTAGGTTGGGCCATCCACCAACCCAGAGTGTCAGTTTTTGATCAGTCCGACGAGTCTTACAAATTCGAGCTGTAAGACAAATATATCTATATATATTTATTTGTGAGTTACTGTCTTGTCCAAGCAGCCGATCGCACTGAGGCGCATTGTGAGTTGCGCTTCGCAAAGCTAAAACCACTGTTTTCCTGTAGTACAGTGTACTGTGCCATCATTTGGACGTGAAGGTTGGCACATTGTGGTACACTGATACTGTTTAGAAGAGGTAAATGCTGCTATTTGCTCTTTTGGCTGACTCATTTTTGGTTTAACTGGACTGAGATATCACAGCATTGATGGTTTACAGGTATGTGCGGGCACTATATTTAGCCACAGCCGTGAGCAATGGTCGTATAAAATTACAGGAACTGTGAAAAAACATTTCACTATACATTTTCCCTTTATTATTATTATCATGATCACGATTGTTATTAATATTATATAGTAATTACAAAAAAAATGTAATCACTAGGATAAATGTTCACAGGAAAATTCAAATTTTGGCCTTTCACTTGTGAAATGTAACTGGCGCTGTAACTCTCACTTTTTTCCAAAAGCACAGATAAGAAACAATATCATAGATTTTAAGAGCAAGATATATATAAAAAGTAAAAAGGTTATTATTTTTATATATATTATATTTTTATTATTTATAGCTGTAATTTATTTTTGAAGAAATTATTTGACATGAATCCGCTTATGATTTAAAAGGGATAAGTATTAATGAGAAAGGGTCATAATATTACCAGAGAATGTCATTTATAGAAAGAAATCAATTCAGTGTTTCTTATAAGTTAAAACACTTTATGAATTGATTGGGTGAATTCAGTTCAAATGCATTGGCTGTGGTAACCACAGGGGGGCGTATCTTTTTCTTTTTTTGTCCGTTGCATCAGGAGCATTGAAATTGTCAGTGAACAGGAACATCTTGCTCTGTGTGCGTTCGCAAGCAGACAGGAATGCTTCTTTATTGGGTTCTCTCGGTGCATTCCATTTGAAGTGAGACGACGGAGATTCCGACTTCCCAGTTTCAGATGACTCGGGAAAGTCGGACCAGCTCACCAACCCCAAATCAAGGTAGCTGCTTTGCGCAGAAGATACTGTTTATTGGCACTTCTGTCTTCTTCTTCTGTCTCATTGAGTCAGACAAACAGTTCTGTCCAGCTTCTGTCTTTGGACGTGTTGCTTTGGTGGTTGTATGTGCAAAATACCAAGTAACCATAGCTAACAGTCTCTAACCTGGCTAGAACTGGTATTGTAATTGGTTCTACTGGAACGCAGTCAACTCAGACACGTCATTCCCAGCTCCGACCTCCAACTTCTGAGGTAAATGGAACGCACCATCTGTCCTGAAATGGGCATCCTAGAAAAATGGCTTTTCTCTTTTTACTGCATGAGCAGGGGGAGGAGAGACGCAGGTTACTGACCACACACTCTGATTACAGCTGGAATATAGAGCCATTTAAATTTAAGTGAAGACAAATTTGGACTGCTACCATCTATTTAAGTCAAAAGGTTCACCATCTTAAAATGCTGTTAGTAATGCCATTTAGAAACGCCAGCTGTAAAACTATATTAAATATACAGCGATATGGAAAGGAGACAAATAATGAGTTCATTGGCTTTCCATCCATCCATGATACTTTAGCATTTAATATTCATAATAAATAGATGGCAGCACAAATTATTAATGATATAGAAATACAGAAAGAAACCCGATTTTCTGACTGGAGAGCTAATCAGCAAGTACATATTCCATTCAGTTGACACATTAATGGATGGTAAATGGAATATACATATATATATGTAATAGCGCTTTTGTAGTCGGATGGAGCAGCCACTTGAATCACTGTCAGGTAGGTATCCACAGGACCCATCGTTTTCACATTTCCATTCATTGTCTATGTAGGATGCCGAGCAATGCACTGTGCGAGCGGCGCTAGGGGCGTCTGGCACGACTCGCTACCTCCGGAGACTCCTGAACAACACTGTCGAGCTAAAATGAAGACAGATTCCGCAACTGCATGGCTTGTTTCTCACCTAAAAAAATGTCTTCAGAAACACATTCACTTTTGTAATATAAGAGAAAAAAGGTATGGGTGCAATTTATCGGGTGCGGCCATTGAGCGTTTGCGTGTCACCGGAGGTATGGCCTGTTTTGGTCAGGCGTGCACAGCTGGGAGGTAGGGGTGGGCCATAACACAAACATTGGTTTCGATCCGATACCAAGTAATACAAGACAATATCACCGATATCGATACCGTTTTTTAGGCAAATGACAAGAATGTGTGCTCTTGGAGAATCCCCTAGATGAAGTATCAAAGTATTTAGGTATAGCCTATGATTGACAGTGTTGGGGGTAACGCATTATAGCAGAAACTGAGTGATATGATGCGTTACTAACAATATTCCAGTAATACATTACTGCAGTTGCGTTATGTAACAAGTTACAAGCCACGTTACCGAATGAAGTGACAAATTTATCGTTGTTTTTTTAAGAATCCATCCACACCGACGTGATAATATTAATATAGGCTCTGTGTGTTGAATATAGATGAGCCTATAAGTTCTTTGTTCAGTCTCTGCGGGACTGAAATATTTTAGTTGTATTTCGCAGGCCTAATGATGAAGACTGATCCTCCGAGCGCGCTTTAGTTTACATTCTTGAATCAGACCATGCATTCCTTGTTCTGCGGACTAAAATAAAAAGGCATAGAAAAAGAGATGTTTGTCTTGTCCTGTCATTATTGGCTACTTTATTGAAGGTCTGTTGTGTTTCATATGACTAAGCCTGCAATTCAAAATATGTATTCCTATCTCGTAATATATCAGACTGTGATCCTTTGTCTGCCTGCTCAACTCTGTGTCCTAGAACATTTGTTTATTTAAAAAGATCTACACTACTTAATTGTTCTATAAAGGCTATGTGGGTATTTTGTTGAAAGTAACTAAAAAGTAGTGTAATAAGTAATTTATTCCTCTATGCAGACAGTAATATTGTAATGTAATACAGGTAAATAGTAATATGTAATAGAATGCACTTTGAAAGTAACTTGTCCAACACTGATGAGAGACTGCATGTAGCCCAAATATTAAAATCCCATACCTTACTGTCATCTGTGACAGGTTCCCCTGCGGAAGTAAACCGGAAGTAAACCGGAAGCCAGAAATCTTTTCGTTATATTCTATCATTGGTTTGAATGGGCGCCATCTTTGCATCTGGTATCTAGTTCTTCTATATAAATCAAGTATCTTGCCCATGGACTCTTCGTTAAGTAGGCTGCAGGAACCGGTAAAGGAAAACCCCCCGACCGCTGTTTACCTCCTGATCCACAGCCGCACGCTCGCCTGTGAAGACGGTGCTCTTATTCTGAAGAGTCCGAACAGGAAGTGTTATGGTTGCGGTTAGCGGAAGGAGGGCTGCAGGAGTCTGGAGAACCTCTGACACACATAACAACGTAAAGACAGCTGGAAAACAGGTAACGCGCGTAGCAGTGACAGAAGAAAGACAGCGGTATCGACAGGGAAAGTTGTCACAGAGCTACGTATAAGGTAAAACACACAATAACTCGGTGGCAAGTGGTCAGTTTTTCTGTCATGGTAGTTGGATAAGTAGTCTGACTAACGTTAGCTAACCGAACCCACAGATAAAAACAGAGACAGCTCAGCCTTGAACTCTGCTCTCAATTTCATAGCAGCCAGAACACAAAGGTCGTGCTTGTGTTGTCTAACTTTAAATTATAGATAAATCTTCAGTGGTACATCTCTCTACCTGGCATTGGGAATAATAAAATCCCATCCTCCACACAGAAATTAAAAAAGGTGAACTTGAACATCTCAAAAACTGGGCACATATAACCTTTCTTATTAGGCTGGACGTGATATGCCCCAAAATATCTGTGTGGATATTTGATTTAAATTAATGCACCACAAAAATATAAGTTTTAAGTTATCAGCGATGGCTGGACAATATATCGATATTATACCATTGTTATAATATGAAACTATGGTTTTAGATTTTGGTTATGGTAGTATCGTAAAATATTGTTGTTGTAATTGATTTTGTCGCCCAGTCCTCGAGATTTCAAGATATATAGCATATATCACGATGTAGCTAAAAAATATCGCGATATTACTTTAATGTCACATCACCCTGAATTAAAGGTGCACCATGACGTTTTCGGGGAGGAAAACGTTTATTCGGATTGACAGATTTTTAAAATTTTTATTCTTATTATTTTTATGCCTAAACAAACTTAATAAGCTAATAAACTTAATAATTGGGGTGACCTTAGAGGACACCCCAAAAGGACCTTAAAGGACACCGCAATTTCATACTGTTTTGAATTTGAACTTTTTTTTCCCTCTGAGAACTGTTAGTTTATTCACTTATGGCAAAAAAAATTAATATTTCTGAGTTTGTATCATTACCTCATGTATTCTATTTAAATCCTGAGTCAGAAATTCTTCTCAAAAACTACATAGTGCTCTTTTAAGTCTTTCAAAGTCTTGTCAATCTAAATGTCGACGCTGGGAGTATCTGGGGATATTTTAGCTCTTGTGATGCAAAAATCCCATATTATCAAGCAAAATTAAAAATGACTAAAAGTACTAGAAATCTATTGCGACACAGTAAATACCTGAGGTTTTTGGGAGTATGCGATCTAAAGCACAGCCCCAGGCTTCCCAGAAAATCTAAGATGAAAGTTCCTCATTTACCACACTACTTCACTCTACACTTCAAGTGACGGCGCTGGTGCTGGAAGAACAACCGATTAGAATTGCAACTGTTGTAACTGATTAATCAATACTTTTTTTCGACCTGTCTTTTATGATCGATTAATCAGTTTGATGCAGAAAATCATCCAACAAGTTAGGTTAAAGATTGGAGAAAAGTCACATTATTGATTTGAACAAGTCATGGAAGTCAGACTGCCACGATATACATTTTCTTTACAAGTGTTTGTAAACTTTTGACCACCGACTGTATCTGGCGGCCCTTTGGAGGGACGTGACCCCTAGATTTGAAACTATTAATCAACCTAATCTCTGTATTTTAACTTTTGATACTTTGAGTGCAATTTGCGAATGATACCTCTCTACTTTTAATTCAGTCCCCTCAAGTCTAAGGAGAAGATGGACAGTGACGTCGCAGACCTTCCCAGCGGCCCTCTGGATGTATACAGGAAAAAAGCGTCTTTCAACTGGAAGGACATGCTCTGCTTCATAGAGGACGAGGAAATTCGGGCATTCAAGGTAGCTGTCATCATCCAATGCTCTGTGTTGTTAGGACTAAATATGCACATTTTGATAATGAGAATGCCAGTAGTTTAATGTAGTTCGGCTGGGTAACAATGTGCATGGGCTTAAATATTAAAGTAGAACAAAGCTAACTGCGACAATCAAAATAAATACAAGTTTTAGAAGAATAGTAAATAGCTAAATGAGGAGGGGTTCTTTGCGTGGCAACACTTTGCTCTCACTGGCTATCATCCAGCTCATGACTTCCTCACTATGTTATTGCCATTGATTAGCAATAACAGTGAGTAGAAATGAGATCCGCAAATTATTTTTGCGATTGTTATCAAAGTACTCGCACAAATTATTTTTCTGCTCACATGAACAATATTGTAGCCTAACAAAGCCTGACATTTTCTCTGCAGCACCATGTGTTCAAGACGCTGGAGAATGATCCTGTCTTCGCCCGTCAACCCGGTGAAGATGTCCCTTTGGCAAGAATGAGAGAGCTGACCTTCCTCAGGTATCAGCATGACAGAGAGTTTCACCTTTTGTATCCACTGTGTCGTCACAGATACAATTCGGTTAAATTACCACCAGTAACATACCGTGTGCGAACAGAGAAAATAAAGCTTCAGACTCATCCCACAGGGTGAAACAGCTCTTCCGCTATGACTTCCTGACACAAGAAGAGACCATGGCCAACCCTTGGAAGACTGTGATCCTCAGTGACTGCCTGGGCATGTACGACTGGGCCCTTTCAGCCAAGTTCTTTCTCAATAAAGGGGTGAGTTCAATCCCCAGTTTTTCCCCATGTTCAGGAGGTACTGGACCAGCTCTCCATCATAAAGAGTTAGGGTCCCTAAACCTACAAGGTGTCGCTTTAATATGGATTTAAATAGGGACTGCTTAAGCTGTTCTCTGTTCTCCTTCGCCAGCAGCGATGACAGCTTATCCATCATCCTGCAGGTGTTGGGGGAGAGCAGATTGATCGCGGCACTGGGCAGCTCCTGCAGCGATAGACTGATGCATCAATCATCAGCCATTATCAAGGACACCTATTGATAAAGATCACAATTCAGTGCATAAAAAAGATTAATGTGAAAGAGCAGAGGCCGGTTGAAACACTTCAATTTAGTAGAGATTGAGAGGGTCAGGCCGTGGATCCAGTCTGCCATTCCCTTCCTGCTGAAAGTCCAAACTTCATGCCAACTTTTGACTGATTAATCTCTTCATTTGATTCTGTGACTGTTTCTCGTTTTTGTAGCTTCATTACAACTTCATTGACAACAATCATTACACATCTGATTATCAATACAATACACTAATAGCAGTGCTCTTATATATTTCTTTATCACTTGTTAGAACTAGGTATAATGTCCTTTGCTTGCGATGGTATATGGCCAGCGTGTAGAGATCTCAACTCTTTTGACAGTGCTCTGGTGGCTTTAGTTGCTCCATCTAGAAATGTCATGCATTGTATTTAAGTATTTTTTTGATAACCTTACAGTGTTGGCTTTCCACACTGATAGGTTGCCATCAAGTGCCTGTACTCACCACATTAGTGTTCTTCAAATAGGACTAGTCCTCCAACCTACATAACAATATAGGCTACTTGTAATTGCTTTTTTTTTTTAAAAATGACCCATTTCACCACCACAGCTCACCTCACATGGCCGCTAGCATTGCTGTCGTCTTTTTGTCTCATCGCAGTAAAAGATGCTAAAAAATGTCATGTGGTTTCAGATGTTTGGAGCGACTGTCGCCAACTCAGGATCAGAGAGACACAGAAAATATGTTGACAACACTGAGGACATGACGGTAAGAGTTCAATGAGTGCAATGGTGTTACACCATCCTGCCCCTATAGACTTCAAGGATGCAGCATTTCTGAGATTGCTGCTCTACAGATTTTGCGCTCATCTACACAGAACTGTAACTGCAGGCTGCCAAGTCAACAAGACATCGGCATCATTTACATGTACTGTGTCTCTTTATAGACGTTCGGATGCTTTGCACTGACTGAGCTGAGCCACGGCAGCAACACCAGGGCCATGAGGACCACGGCAACGTATGACCCCTCCACCCAGGTCAGCACACACACCGCACAGCACTAACATCACACACACAAAAAAATGTTTGTATGACATTACTAAAATAACACATTAGGTATTTTTAAGGCTGATTGTGGTATGTTGTAGGCTTAGTATCAGTAATATCATGTTGCCTGGCCTGCCTACCAAAGAGTATATTTTCTTTCTTACATTGTTTAATTGTTTAAAAGGTGCCAAATTAGCCCATAACTCATGAGCTAAAAGCAATGATGAGGAAAAAAAAGTCAGAAAACCAATCATGATATTTTGCAACAGACATATATTTTTTCAAACTGTCAAATCTCTCACAATTTTATTTTATTTTCAATTTTATTTTATTTTTTTCAAATTGTATTTGAATTATATTTAGTCATGTAACATCTAACTGTAACTCATACAAAAATTTAGACCACGAAAAAGACCATCTCTTAGTGAGATGGCATTACAGAAAATGTAATGAAGTTAAATGAATGACCACAGATTTTTTGCTCATCAACCTGTCTTATTGAAAGCAAGGAACCAAAAAAAAATCCTCTCAATCACTTGTACTCATTTTATCCAAAACACTTTGGTCATCAAACCTTTATCTGATAAAATGAGAAACCGATTAAAAACAGTAACTTTCCACTTTGTAGGAGTTTGTGATCAACTCTCCGGACTTTGAGGCGGCCAAATTCTGGGTGGGCAACCTGGGTAAGACTGCAACCCACGCTGTGGTCTTCGCCCAGCTCTACACACCTGACCAGGCGTGCCACGGCCTGCACTCCTTCGTCGTCCCGGTAAGGCCTTGACCTTCAGTCCCAGACCAGTGAAAGCAGATTGCATTATCGGGCGCTGAAGCACGTAATGCAATCAGGTGAAATGTCAGCCAAAGTGACAGTCGCTGAAAGATCTGTGTGTGCACTGCAACCAGTGGGGATGTCTGTTAGTGTGTAAGCACTGACAGCAGCAAAGATAGGGTTTCCTTCCCTGCTTGAAAGTACACAGCTACAAATGATGAGTTGACCTGCACTGTTAGTCGAAATCTTATAGAAATGTCAATATGGCCAAGTGCAAAATCCAAACTCACAGTAGCTGCCATTTTTTTTGTGATAGGTAAACTGTTCCTTAGAACAATACTTTTTCTTGTGTAGCTCGAATGGACTACAGCTTGCATGTCACTGTAAAAGAAACAAGGTCACTGCAACTCTGTGTTTATTTTTGTATTATTAGAAGACTGTAAGCACACCGTGTCAATCTGTAACCAATGTGCTGCAGGTGAGGGATCCCAGGACGCTGCTGTCTCTGCCTGGTGTGCAGGTTGGAGACATGGGCAAGAAGCTGGGCCAGAATGGACTGGATAACGGGTAGGTGACAGCAGAGGAAGACATTATCGTTGTTTTCTTTTACTGAAAAACACTTTTCCCCATTGATTTGATGTTAACTTCATTTTTATTTCCCTGAATGTATGAGAATACATTTTTTTGGGATATAGAAATGTACCATTTATACAGAGAACGCGTGCCAATGCAGACATGGTGCTACACGTATGTGAACTATACCATGAAAATGAAAAAAAATAGTGTAGAAATGGGGCATAAATGTTAGTCCTATCTATAGAACTTCTTAGAGAATGAATACAACACTGAAAGACCAAACTTAACAATGAAATGATAAGGTAATCATTTCCGTGCAAGTTACCTGTTATGCATATTTTATGTTTAGAGTTCAGGATAGCTCAAGATTGTTGCAAACGCTGTTTGAATTTAATATCCATAAGAAGTGCTGTCGTTTTCGCCGTACCCTATCCACTGGTCATGTAAAACAGTCCTTCAGTGCCACAGTAGAGCCACTAGATGGAGCTGCACTCATAGTTTATAGCAGAGGAACGTCCGACTCTCGGAAAGGTAAGAGACGGACACTAAACCATGCTGAAGAACTGCTTTTACAAAGCAGTTCTCTCTGATATCTGTCCAGTACAGGGTTGGCACACAATGCAAGATATGGAGAAAGTAACTCCATTTTTATCTCCTTCTGTTACTGCTATTAGGATTATCCAATTAAAATGTCTGCTGGTTCGGGCTTCTGGAGTGAAATCATTTTTATAGTACATGGGGCTGGTTCTAAGCTTTAATACAAACCAAAGCACAAGTGTGAGTTTCAAAAACTGTAAAAGTGGTGAAAGCTGACAGCAAATACTTTCTCAGGTTGTAATCTTTGTGACTTATTGTGATCAGACAGTTCCTGATGATCATACATTTGACCAGTTTTTGACTGAATGTAATTTATACTATGTTCTGATACATCTGCCTTTGTTTTGACAACCTTGAGCTTTGGCTCCTGTTGTTTAATGAAAAAAGTAGATTATAGAAAACATGGACACTATTAGTTTGTTGTTGTTGCTTCCACTTAAACCTCAGGTATTATGTTGGCATTAATATTCCAATCTTAAAGTATACTCAGTCCTGATTTTAAATCCCCTTTGGGATTTTGGGGCTGTTTGTCAGGCAGAAAAAAGCAGTTGATAGGCCAATCCTTGAAAAAATGATCTAACGATATATAATACTTAATTTATCTGCTGCGTTGTGTTGTTTTATTTCATTTTGCTAGTCTATTTAATATTCTTTATATTGTTAATTTTGATTAAATACTGTCCGCTGTGTCCATTGCTACTCTATTGATACCTTCTCATTGGCCAATGTCGGGGCCGTCAGTGAGCATCCATGGACCCGGTTTTGGCTGTGTGTCCTGCACCATTGACACCAGCTGGTCTCGTCAGTGAGAGGATTCTCTCTGATTGGCTGTTCACCCAAGCGAATCAGCGTATGAGAAGAGAAACCTAAAAAGAAAGGGAAAGCCCCTTGAGTGCACCTTTTTTGCCTGAGACACAGTTTGGCGATGCAAGAGTCAGTCTTTGTCGATGCCAGTTCTTTGACGTTGGCTTGCTGTGTCCGGGCTCTTACAGTCATACAAAGTAGGTGATGAAGTTTGTTAGTTTTGAGCTAGTACTGAGATAAAACCGGTTGTTTCCAGCCCTGTCCTGTCAGCTTCTGTCCTCTGTCGAGGTCACAGAGAGTTGACATCACGACACTGAGGATGAAATGAATGAAATGATATGTATATCATATGCTTTTGTGTCACACACATGTTGTCAGTGTCTGTGTAACCTAAGGTAATTCTTTCGGACATGTTTCACAAAATTTCTTCTTGCGTCGCCCCTTTCCCATCAGGTTTGCCATGTTTCATAATGTGAGGATCCCTCGGGAGAATCTCCTGAATAAGACTGGAGATGTTACCGCTGATGGCCGCTACGTTACCCCGTTCAAGGTCGGTAATATTGAAGAAGGCATCCAGAGGCCTTCCAAGCACTGCCTAGTTCAGTTAAAGCAATATTGTGTTAACAATTGATGACCAATTGACCCAACTCAGAGATTTTTATAATCTTTAAACTCATTGTTTCTGGTTTAAATACCACAACTCTTCCCACGTCTCTCTCCGTTCTGCCTTTCCTGTCCTTCAGGACCCCAACAAGCGTTTCGGGGCGTCTCTGGGTGCCCTGTCAGGTGGCAGGGTGTCCATCACCCGGATGGCTCTGGTCAACCTGAAGCTGGCGCTCACTGTGGCCATCCGCTTCTCAGCCACCAGGAGACAGTTTGGACCCAAGGACACAGAGGAGATTCCCGTATTGGAGTACCAGTTACAGGTCAGAGTGGAGGGAATTTAGTTTAAAGCACGTGTACATTATCAAACTTTGCGCCTGGCTTTAAATGTTAACACAAACTCATTAGATATTGTACCTGTTGTATCAGCAATGGCGTCTGATCCCGTACCTGGCGGCAGCGTACGCTCTCGAGCACTTCTCCAAATCCATCTTCATGAACTTTGTCGAGTTCCAGATTGGACAGATGATGAAGGACAGGAGCGACAGACAGGTCGGTGAACATGACGCGCATCTGTGTCTGTTTTCCAGAGTTATTAAAATGCATAAACTCTAGTCTAATACGTGTGTGGCGTGCGTTTCTAGGCGGAGATGGGCAGAGAGATCCACGCTATAGGCTGCTCCAGCAAACCGCTGGGCTCGTGGACTGCGCAGAGGGGTATCCAGGAGTGTAGGGAAGCCTGTGGCGGACATGGATACCTTGCCAGTCAGTCTTAAGCGCACACAGACACACACACACACACACACACACACACACACACACACAGAGTCTCTCAGAGGTTTTATCTCTCTTTCAGTGAACCGGCTGGGTGATCTGCGTGGCGACAACGATCCAAACTGCACGTACGAAGGAGACAATAATGTCTTGCTGCAGCAGACCAGTAACTACCTGCTCAGCTGGCTCCACGCTAAACAACATGGTCAGTCTCGTGTGCACTAAGGGATTATTACAAGGTTTCAGGGTTTTATTGTTGTCCTTTTAAAGGTGGCAGTGAAGCTTGAGTTTTCCAGCCTGCTACCGTTATAGCGGTTAGCTTGCCAGCCTCGGTAGCATCGGCATTAAGCGCGAGCTCAGTGTGAGTGATTCCGCTTTAGTCGCTGTGTTGTTTGGTTTCAGATGGTGCGCGGATAGAGTCTCCTCTTCACACTGTGGATTTCTTAAACGATTTCCACGAGATCCTGGAAAGCAAGTTCACAGCAACGACGATGGACCAGTGTATGGACTCTGCAGGTTTGAGCTTGTTAAGATTCGATTGATTGGATTGAAGCTGTTTCCATGATAAACACTAGAATTGAGAAGGGATTATTATTATATTCCAGTGTTTCCAGTGGTCTGTTAATATTTCTTAACCTGTTATGTCAGTCGTCAGTTGTGTCAGTGGTACAAAAACCCCAAAATCTAATTGTTAGTGTTAATGGGATTTTTCTTTTTTGTATATCTGTGATATAAAATCAGTGCCACTGGAAGCCTATAAGTGGCTCGTGTGTTTCCTGCTGGAGAAGAGCCAGAAGAGGCTGCAACAGCAGAGGGCCATGGGACAGGATAAGTTCGAGGCCTTTAATAACAGCCAGGTAAGACTCACACACACACACACACACACACACACACACACATATACCAAGATCAAGAGCTGCGTTCAACTCTCTGGACTCAATTCATCTTTTTAATGGGAAGTTGTGAGTGATTCATTGTTCCTCCTGTTCCTGAGCACCTCTGTTTCTTCTCCCCGTATCAGTATTGGCATCGAGCTGTGTTACGGTTATGGAGAGGTGATTATTAAGAGATGTTGTGTGCGAAGCTGGTGACAATCTCACAGGAATATTCCTCCATTCTCTTCTGAAGTTTAAGCCAAAGACCTCCACTCCTGATATAAATCATGGAAAATCCAAAGCGATATCAGTGAAATCAGAATCTCTGTCCAAAGAGGACATATTCCCCCTAAGATGTGTCTCAAGGCCGGCTGAGAAGAAACATAAATACATTTTGTTTAGCTAAACGGAGGGCTGTCTCTATAGGGTCTTGGCTGCCATCATCTGGCTTGTGTTATGTCGCAGATACAGGCTGGAGGTTATCTGCTATGTAATTATAAATACACATAAATGGTATACATATACATACAATCTGTTTGTAGCTATAACAAAGGCCCTCTTGTGTGTGTGTGTGTGTGTGTGTGTGTAGGTTTACTACTGCCGTTCCCTGGCCATGGCCTACATTGAATACAACTGCCTCCAGAGGTTTCACGAGCTGGTTGCTGATGACGACACGCCAGCTGCTCTCAGACCTGTTCTACGCAAGCTCTGCGGCCTGTATGGGCTGTGGAGCCTCAGCAGCCACATGGCCACACTGTACCAGGGTACGCACTAGAATCTATATGCCGCATGCATACATTTAGACGACACATTCCACTGTACTGACTCCTAACACAGTTTTGTTCCTCTATAGGTAATTACGTAAGCGGAGGGAGGCCAGCAGAATTGGTCCAGATGGCCATCCTCACCCTCTGCTCCCAGGTACAAACACATCTGTCTGTGTATCTTTGTCGGTTTCACTCTTGATCTAATGCCCACTTCCCCCTGATCGCACATATCTTTCTTGTATTAAGTAGATCGACTCTGTAAACATTTAAATTTAGTTACAGACATCTCCTCATCATCGCACTGTGTGAATCCCAGCCCTCTACTGACACGTGTAAACAGAGTTGAGAGCTGGATTCAAAGGCATTGAACCCAAGATCACGACTTGAGTCATACTCGTGGTCTTAAGACTTCATCTCGATTTATTTGTAACTGAACCCCAGAGATGTAGAGATGACCTCCGAAGCAGAAACAGCACTTCAGAACAGGCCATTTAGAAATCTAATTATGAGATTTCTGTATTTCTTATTCACACTGTGTGGTATTGTGTAAGATGTTGTGATCTGCAACTCGAAAAAGTTGAGAACCACTGTACTACTGTACAAAATGTGTTTGTCCTTCAGAATGAAAAATAGCCAAGATTGTGCCCATAGCAAAAAATATTAAAGAACCACTATCTGGTAAAAAATAGTCGACCAATAAGTCCAGAAGTCTTTCTCGCAAAATGATTTAAATACTGTGTATCAGCATGCATATGAAAAGGGCCACTCTACAACTACAGCATTGACTCAGATGACGCATGACCGGATGAAAGAAATGTAAAAGAAAAAAGTTACTAGCACTACATTGTTGGATTTGGTTTGGAAGCAGTTGCAGCAGTCCAGTAGTTTGAGACTTGCTATCTTTCTTTGTTTTGGGCTGATTTTCCAAAATCCCTCAGGACTGATTGCAGGGAATTCAGATCACCTGTGTGCAGGCTGGTGCAGACTGACTCCTGATTGAGGAGTGGAAGCAGCTTGGGGCATTTCCCTCCCAGCTAATCATAGTGTGATGACACCCTTCTTGTGAAGGGTTAAAAGAGGTGGGGAATGGCACACAGGTGGCTCCCACCCTCGTTCTGAACCTGGCCCTGACCCATTGAGAACCTCATTCCCCTTAGATTGCGAGCCAGAAACTCTGGTCTGCTTAGGCTCTGTTGGGTTTTCTTGGCTGCCCACATCTTTCTAGTGAGGAAACTGTGTTTATTTGGGAACCCCTTAAAATCCAAGCTCCTATATTTGCATTTGTTTGTTATACCCAGAAGAGGCATTGTTTTATTGGTTTATTCCCCCCCACACACACACACACACCCCACACCCCAAAGATTTTCATGTTTTTGGTTTCTTTTGTTATGTAGGTTGGGCTGGCCCGTGAGCATTTTACTGCCAGTACCGCCCCAAAGTTATCTTACAAATCGTGTATATTTTAATTGTAGTTATTCTGAGGTAAACAAGCAGTGAGTTGCGAGTGCCTCGAGGAAGTTGTTCAGGGCTTGTTTTCTATTTTCACAAATGATTTGCCTTTAATTTTTGATGACGCCATCATTGCAATGTATGTCGACGATTCCACCATATATACATATACACAATATATACATATACACAATATATACATACATGGG
This sequence comes from Lagodon rhomboides, assembly GCA_039737535.1. NCBI lineage: Eukaryota > Metazoa > Chordata > Actinopteri > Spariformes > Sparidae > Lagodon > Lagodon rhomboides. The sequence continues at coordinate 13,451,253 of CM077806.1, forward strand.
GATCACTGTGGATAGTAAAAAAATGAGTGTTATGTGTATTAATGTAACTTTATCAGTTAAATATTGTTGATGAAAATAATGGAGACCCCAGGAAGAGTAGCTACTGTGTTAACACAGAAGCTAATGGGGATTCCAATAAACAAACAAACAAAATTGTATAGTGTTAATTGTAATTAGCTCTCTCTCTTAAGTCCTGTCTTCATAAAGCTGAACGGTTAAAGTATGGCTCTGCTCGTTGCTGACCTGCTCTGCTCTGTGTCTCTCCTCCAGCTGAAGGATGATGCAGTCGCCTTGGTGGATGTTTTTGCGCCTCCTGATTTCATTCTCAACTCACCGATTGGCTGTGCTGATGGACAGGTAAAGACACATTGACACGAAAAGCTTAACTCTACCGCTTCAAAAACATTTTGGTCTCCCCAGATCTTCAGCAAGGTCTCTCTGGGTGTCTTATCTTTGTTTCTCTTTCCCGCAGCTCTACAAGAACCTGTGGTCGACGGTGATGCAGGGCAGCCAGGTGCTGGAGCGGCCATCCTGGTGGAAAGAGTTCTGCTCAGACAAGCCTGTGGTCGGATCCCTCAATGCAAAACTCTAGAACCCTGACACTCTTGTCAGGTCCTGAACCCCTAACCCTGGACTTGTGTCTGGAGTGTCCAAATTCTAGGAGACTTTTTTTTTTTTTTTTGCCCCATGAGATCCAACCACACGCTTTTAAATGTAATGTCCACATGAACACAAACTTGTAATGCCAATTGTCCAAAATCTACTTGTACCTTCTGTGCCTCTGCCGGCTCAATGGACCAATGGAGCATTTCTGATACATCCTCAAATACCCATTTTCTTCCATTCAGTGACTGAAAATAATTTGATAGCATTTTTTTTTTTTCTCACTCCAAGAAGGAATGGGTTAGGGTTATTATATCCATTAGATAATGATACATTTTATAAAATTAATTGTACATTGATTTAAGAAATGGCTGGATATCATGTTGAATGTAAACCTTTGTGTGCTACGGGAATTCAATCACTGACAATCACTACCATCTGTTCGATAAGATGTAACCTATGACTCTGTGAATATATATATATATATATATATATATATATATATATATATATATATATATATATATATATATATATATATATAATAATCACTTTTCCGTCCTTAACAGAGAATAGCAAGGATTCCAGTGCAGTTATGATTGAGTTCTATTTTAAAATAATCTAGCTGTGCCAAGTATCACTACAAGTAAATGTCAACCAAATACTGTCTTGTTAGCACAACTTAACTTTTCAGCGTTAATTAAGGGTCAGTAAGATTTTGAGCATTTTAAATGATTAGAAATAATGTCAAAGCACACACATGTACTGTAAACACAGAACCAAAAATTGTACTTGTGATACAAACATGAGTGTGTTTACGTGTAACGTCAGTGTTACTCGACTCTTGCAATACCTCAAAGAATTTGTAAACAGGGAATCTTCTACAACTACAAATCTTTCAAAGCAGCCTTTTTTTTTTTTTTTTACAGGTTTTCAAGAGTTATATACTCCGCTGGCTTTCTTTGCTTAGTTTTTTTGTGTCTTTCTGAACATCATTTGACTTGCAAAAATCGTATTGATCATTAATTCAATCTATTTAAATGCCTCACAAATGAGAAACCTCCAAACTGAATGGTTTGTGATTTCTTTTTAGACTTGTTGTATTTCGTAGTAGACTGGAAGGAATGATGTGGGATGTAATATTGTAATGAAGCTAACAATTGTGTAGATAAAGAGCAGTGCCATATGACCCTTTAAAGATTATTTTTTGTAATGCTGTATCTTGATATAAATAAACAAATTAAATACATTTACTAATACAACTTGTGAATTGTGAAGTGAATCCTGAAAGACTCGATTTAAAGGACCACACCAGTGGTATCAGTACATCATCTGTGTGTATAACTTACATTAATGTTAGCCGTTTCCCCATTCACGCAACTGGAGCTGTGATTTATTTCTACCGTGTGGGCGTCTATTCCAGCAAAATCATGCATCATCATGCCTTATTTTTCTATTATTCTAGAGTTTTAATGTTAAATGGCAACATTAAACAACAACGGAAAAGACATAATGGCCGAAGATGGTCAGGAAAACACAGACAATAACAAACAATACAACTGCTGACTTCAGATTTAAAGTCGTATCAGCTATACAACAGCACATTAACTCAAAGGTCAAGAGTTTACATACACTTGTAAAGTAAACTTCATGACATTTTTTTTTCGTGAAAAAATTGTTTGTGTTCCACTCATTCCATCACAGACAAATGAGAGATCTAGAAACAATTTAAACTCAAGATAAGTCTGCCATGATATACACCGATCAGGCATAACATTATGACCACCTGCCTAATATTGTAAATATTACAATAGGATGAAATAGGATTCACCATTGATCCAGCAGAACGGATAAGTATATGTTCTGTACGTCGATAATACTCCATAGGGACCTCCTTATGCTGGACAGATTTTTATTGACACATCTTCACATACAGATGAAATTGAGTTGTTCAGTTCACGGGTTACTCACACGTACGTCATACGTAAACAGTTCTATGAAGCCAAAGGGTTTGAATACATTGTCATTTTATTCATTGGTGAAAATCATATGGACGTTATTAAACACAAGAAGAACTGAGAACAGAGTCCAGATGATCCCATCATCTAATTTAACAGGAAACTTGTTGGCTATAACAGAGAAAAAGTTGTCTTTTAAAATAAAGTGTATCCTCTTTAAATGTCAGGTATTTTTAGGTTGGCGAGCCCCGTTTCAATAGTTGCCAACTGTTTTCTTCCAGTATACGTGTGTTTTAACAAGAAAGAGTTCACATTGTAAATATAACTCTACATTACGGCACCCTAATGTTAGAGGATTGTCAGTGAATATGACTTGGCGGAGAAATGTGTGGCTCAATTAGTCGGTTCAGACGGAAATAGCACTCTTTGCGGCACCAGCTTTAATTAATGGAGTGAAAAATAACGAAAACTGACGGCGGCATGTATAATCCTATAGAGGTGCGTGCAAATCAGCAGGAGGAATCGGTGCTTGTTAGCTGTGAGGACGTTTCATTAACCCTGACAAACCGCCGACACACTGACACTGTTTTATATCATGTAGCAGCAGCAGGCGAGGAGGCGGCGGATGTTGTGTGATTGGTGTGATCGTCACGCCGTCGGACCCCTCTGCTTTGTTCAGGGCAGCGTGGCTGGACGCCCGCAGTCACGACACCCTCACCGCTCGGAAAAATGTTACCGAAAGTCAAGTCGTGTCATGATTAAAGACTGACTAATCAGGCTCGCAGTCCCGCGGCGGGAAAAAAGGTCACAACGGCCTCAAACCGGGGATGCTCTCAGGGGAAGATGTGAGGCTGAATTCGAGTTTAATGAGCTGGATCGACGTGGGAATTAGAAATAAACAGCAACAAAATGGAATGAGACGGAAAAATGTAAAGTGCATTTCGTGACGGGGAGAAAATAAGAACATGTAATGCTAATCAAGCGAGCACATCGGTCCAAATATGATGAAACCTTGATGGTCTTTAGCTCACCGTCGATGTAGTGAGAAAGATTATTTCTTACTTTTTTTGCAATGCTGACTCATGTAAAGGTGAAAAACTTTCATGTCAAGTTCTTGATATTATTATTTCAACAGAATAACAGCCAACTTGACACGATTTTCCAGCCAATTTCCCAACTTTTGGCTGATAAACCCTTAACTAACGGTGAAGACACAGGGAGTTGTTTTTGGAGCCCTGCTGCCGACATTACCCACAATGCAAACAACAGTATATTGTAAAGCTTTCACTTGCTATCGATGCACAGAGCAGCCATATTGGATTCTGAGATTGGGGTTGTTGAGGTTCTTTCCACTTTCCGAGCTGGAAATCTGGTTTAAGGCGGCGTTCCACTTGAAATTCCCCACTTTAACCTCGAAAATTCAGACTTCCCAGTTCAACCGGAGCGCAATTTCGGATATTCGGTTGCGTTGTGACAGCAGTGACGATGCAGCAGGAATGAGGAGCAGGTTAGGGTCTGGTAGGCTCGCTTCTATCGAACACCAGTCACATCTGCAGGCTTTTTCATTTTACTGGTAGTCTTCAGTCTTAAGCGTACACTGCCAATCAATCAGACTCTCCCTGAAGCAACAAAAGGTTCATGCGACTTTGTTCACAAACGCAGTAGAAGTCCCCGAGACCTACAAACTGGCTCTTGCATATAAATGCGTATAAAATCAGCGAAGCTCCTCTTTAACTGTCCCGTGACCCCCTCAGATTGATATCGTGACCTCCTGCGTGGTCCCAAACCTCAGTCTGACAACCACTGAATCAAGTTAACGGGGTAGCTTGAACCTGTGACCTTCCTACTCTTTCGACATCACGTTTTGAGCTGCTCAAAAGGCAAAAATGTCCTTTTTCAGACAAGATGATGACACAAACGGAAAACTACAGGTCAATGTCCTCAAGTTATTTGTTTGCGGTCTGACATTTAGATGTTCTTCATGTTGAGCTTCCTCTGACTCAAGGTGACAATGGTGGGGTGTCGGACTGGTCAGCCCGCCTCATTAACATTTGAGTCACATTGTGTCATTAGCAAAGCCGCACAGCATGGAGGGCCCCATGTTGAGTTCGGGACAGCCGCGAGGCTGGTGCAGCTAATCACGGCCGACACATGTGAAGTCCTGCGTTGCCATTAAGTCATTACACTTCATTGCTTTGCATCTAATATTACACATTTAAAGTTGAGCGCTCATCAACTCAAAGAGTCAGAACTTGGAGGTTTTTGTTCACGTCGCCACGGCTGACGATGACCTTTATTCTGTCCGGTGACACTCGTGATCACAGCCTCCACCGCACGCCTCCTCTTCTTCTCAACCCTTCCACCAATCACATCCTTTCTTTGGCTCTGAGGATGAGGAGGATTTGAAGATGAAGAAGCCTATTTATCAGCTCGCCACGTCCTGCACAAACAGTGATAAGCGACCGCGCGATTGGTTGGCGGGTTTGTTTTATTTCGGAGCACATCATCAGATTTTTTAAAAAGACGATCGGGGCAGAACAGAAGTTGGATTCCTTGCGTTTGCTGTTCGAGGTGGAGATGCTTCGCCCTCAGGTGCAGGTGCTACTTGGGGCTTTGTTTTCCTCGGTGCTGCTGGTGCAGGTCAGCAGCGCTCCACGCAGAGACATGCTGACAGAATCACTGAGAGCAGACCTCTCGAATGACAAGGTGAGTTACTGTTGTATCTCATATTGCACAGATTTTAAATGGCTGAACATGAAATTTGATGGTGGTGACTGAACTGCATCCTAAGTTCCTTTCCTTTGCCGTCGTCCTTCAGGATCTCGCCAACTTGCTCTTGCTGAAATTTGTGTCTGAACTTATGAGAGGAGACGAGATGCTCCCCGAGCTGGAGGGCGAGGAGGTGGGAGTCAGGGAGGAGGTGATGCGCCGACATATCCCGGTCCCCCAAAGAGAGCGCAAGGCGGGCTGCCGCAACTTCTTCTGGAAGACGTTCACCTCGTGCTAACACAAGACAAGAGCTGTTCAAGATGGTTTATTTTTGCTTTACCTGTACTTTTGAATAAATTCATCCACGATTGCTCGGTTTGTTTTTACTGGATCATTTGCTGAAGGATGACAAATATGCGGTTGTTTTGGAAATTGTGAACAGTGATGAGGATGTTTGTTTTGAGATTGGCAGGGATGTACACACTTTATGAATAAAATTCCGTGATTTAAAAGAGTGCGTTTGGCAGGTGGTATCCCGATTTCTCAAATCAAATCAAATCAATGTTATTTATATAGCCCAAAATCACAATCGCATTGCCTCAAAACTTACCAAGTTGATGGGAAAAAAAACTTTTAACATGGGGAAAATAAAAGAAGATGGAAGAAAACCTCAGGAAGAGCCACAGAGGAGGGGTCTCTCTCCCAGGACATGAAATACATGTCGCACGTACAGAAAAGAACAACAAAATCACAGTTTACAAGTTGCATTGACAGAATATTTCTCTCTTTCCGTGTGTCTTAAATGGGTTTTACACTTATAGGACAACCCTAACCCTAACCAACCCTAACCCTAACCCAACCAAGAATCATCAACATTTAAGCAGTAGGGTCCAAGATATCTTGACCTTGAGTCTCAAATATGGGAAAGGCATCACAACATTGGATCCTACATTTCCCATAATGCAACACAGTTGCATATTTTGTCGGACTCCTCCTGCCCAATGAACACCAAAGTCTTTTAAACCTCACACTCCAAGTTGTAACAGACTTTTTTGCTAAATATGAATAGCCTTTAAACCCAAGCTGAAATGAACCTGATGACATCACTATGATGTTATCAGGGTGTTAGCACATTGGAAAAGTTAACTTTGATGCTAACTCGTTGGAGAAGCTAACAGTGACGCCTCCCTGATAAGCTATTATTTTATCTTAGCCTTTTGGAGAAGCTAACACTGACATTAGCCTGTTGGAGAAGCTAACATCAATGTTAGTCTGTTGGAGAAGCTAACACTGACATTAGCCTGTTGGAGAAGCTAACACTGACATTAGCCTGTTGGAGAAGCTAACACTGACATTAGCCTGTTGGAGAAGCTAACACTGACATTAGCCTGTTGGAGAAGCTAACACTGACATTAGCCTATTAGAGAAGCTAACATCAATGTTAGTCTGTTGGAGAAGCTAACATCAATGTTAGCCTGATACCGTCAGTCTCATGTTCATTCCAATGATTTGTAATCTGAACTTGATGTGTACAATATGAGGAGTGCCCATTTAAGTCCTGAACATGCAATGTTTGTGTAAAAATTGACAAAAACACTGTTTGGACTCGTTGACATTTTAATAATTATGTTACTACAACCTGTATTTGGAGAAAAATCCACTCATGTATTCACATGCTCCATTAACGTAACAAACTGCCATTTCTACTTGAACAACTTGTTCATTTGTGACAAAATGGCCTCCTTCCCAGGTACCGCAGGCTTTGATCTACAAGCTTCATTTCACAGCATTTCAAACTGAACACAGTTAGGAGGATAAACGGATGACCGAGTAACCGAAACAAAATGATTTGATCCAAAGGGTTATGACACAAGAGATGGCGTGAGTCGGGATTTTAAAAATGACACATCTGAGCATGAATGAAATGGTAATGGTGATGATAAAAAGCGGATTAATGCTAACACAGCATATATATATACACACACATACACATCATGAGATAAATTAACAAGAGATGAACCGTTTAAGCATGATCAAGTTCTGTCGCAACAACAACAAAAGCAGAATTCACAGACAAACCCAGTTTCGAAAAAAGGATTATTATGAAACTGAGTGACATCCTTGAGGTAAGGCTTTCGAATTTGTAGCCCTTTAAGTTACACATTTACAAAAAAAAAAAATGCAGGACGGAAAGACAAGAGGTTAAACACAATCATAACAAATACTGTAGCTCCAAAGTCTCAGATAATGACAACTTGGCCCACGAGAGTGCAAAAATCAAGTGAAGAGCTGTACTGCGAATTCCACTTTTGTTTATCTAATGTAACGAATAAACAGTGTGTGGAACAATTTGTCAAATAAATTGATTTACTTCTAAATTGAGTACCATTTTCGTTTCCTTATTCCCCAAATGGCACGTGTACAAACACTTCACTTCATGGGCCTCGAGCTTCACACTATAGGATGGTTTTAAGCTGCATCAGTAACCGACACCCTGTTTTCCTTTGACAGAAGAAAGCCTTTGACTTCATTGCACCATCACCTTCAATGTAACAGTCAAGTATCAACCAACAACACACGTTAAACAAAAAAAAGGAAAGCAAGATTGTGTTTCTTTTCATAGACATTCAAAAATGTTATTTTGGATGATTATATAATGGCAAAAATCCTGGTATGAGCTTAAAGAACACGGATGTTTGAGCGACGTAGAGACGAGAGATTTGTTCTAGCAGATATTGTACTAGCGTTTAATAAAAAGCTAAAGGAAAGAAAAAACTAAACGTCTGGGTCGTAAAGCTAACTACACATTCCTGTCGTCTACATTTCTCCTGCTATGAGGCTACTACTCTGCAAAGATTCACTGCACTAAAGGCTACACGCTTTTCCGAGACAGTTGGCGACAGTTTCATTGTCGCACCGAACCAGCCCGTTATGTACAGTCACAGTTGTTTCATTATGTGCTTTTTAATATGCTTGATTTGAGGCAGTTCTGCACTTTGACGAGTGTTTTACAAATGTACAGGTCCCAGCGTTTAGACGGACTGAAACGAGCCGTCGTCCTCATTATCGTTGACGCCACTTGTCTGCGGAAAGAAAAAAAAAACACCCCCGTTTTCAGGTCTAAATCTATGATATCCTTCCGTACTTTCATTGTCTCTGACAGTGATAATAATGTGCGAGCTAATAGTCGAGCAGTACCGGTGTGAATAAATGGTAAAGTGGAGCCCAAGCTGCCTGCAGGTCAGGCCACTGTTGATCACTGAGCTAAACATGTGTACCAAAAAAAAAAGAAAGAGAATGTAGTCGGACTTCTGAATGAAAGGAGGCGGTTTGCTTCACCAAAGTAACAGTAAATGAAATTGCTGCCTGATACCACCAGAGGGACCTAGAGCAAAGTTTATGTGAACTCAGAGCAAGAAAGGCGAGAAGAGAAAAAAAAGCTGAACAAAGCTGGAGCATTTCTTGTCTGTGCTATCATTAATGTGTAACTGTTCGTGGATTTGCGAGAGCGGGAGGGGCTAAAAAAAGTGGCACAGTCGCAACAGGTCTGTCAGCAGTCGGTGGAGATTTTGGCCGAGAGGTCCTGGATGCGGCGAGCGCTGCAGCTCTTGCACAAGATGTGGCCGTCCAGCGGGTAACAGCCTCGGCCCTCGCCTTCCGACGACAGCAGGAGGCCGCATTCCTGACGGAGGGAGACACTTCAAGTCAGTTCATGTACAAATCACAAATCCAGCAGATCTGTGGCACTTTAAACAACTTTAATTTGTATTATAATAAATATGATCGTTTAAAGCAATTTCATCCTACATTTTTCAGACAAGTTCAGGATTTTTGCATACATATTTTATGATTTAGTCTATGTAGACAACAGCTACAAATATACAACAATTCAGGTCAGAATTCATCGATAAAGTTTAAGCACCAAAAGTCAATGATTAAGTGCAGTAATGCTGATTAATCAACTGTGCAAGAACCTACCCGCTGACCTCTCTCTACCTGGGTTTAAACATTAAGACATTTAATACTCTTCAAGTACAACTGAATGTGTGCACCACCTCAGTTAACAGTCTCAAACATATCAGCAGCAGAACAGCTGACTCACCTCACAGACGTAACAGTTGACGTGGAAGCTGCGGTCCAGAGCTACTATCCTGACGGTCTCCTCCTGGCCCTGGTCGGGCATGATGGGCTCGCCGCAAACTGAACAGCGAGGTGCATACTTCCTGTCGGGGAGAACGAGCATCGGAAGTTACAGTCAGTGGGCGGAAAGTTACGGGGATAAGGAAAAACAACCACGTAATAATGTCGAGCGTGTTGTTCACACCTGTGGAAGTCATCTATGCAGTGTATCTGAGAGGTCGCGTCCACGGTGAAGGGGACCCCGTCCAGGCAGCAGTTACACACCACACATGTGAAGCAGCGGGGATGGTAGGCCTTCCCCATGGCCCGCAGGATCCGGTCCAGGATGGGCTTGGAGCACTTTGAACAGCGCTCTAACGTACTCTGACAAGAGAAGATCAGAAGTTACAGCATACAAACTTCAGCAGGAAAACGTCGATGTTTGTCACACTGTTGCTCCTCTACTTACAATGTAACAGCTCTCGCAGTAACTCTTCTTGTCGAGGGCGTAGAAGGGTTGCCCTCGGAGGCGGGCGTGGCAGGTGATGCACGTGAAGCACTCCACGTGGAACACCTGCTCCATGGCGATGCAGCCGCTGCCGTCGCCGACCACGTTGTCGCCGCACCGGGCGCAGCGACCTGGAAGTGGAAATGTGACATGTCTCAGTTTGTTTACCTTTAAATGCCAGACTGCAGGTTTTGTGGTTTTTTGACACAAGTCATGAATGCAATGAGAGGCGACTGTACCAAAATAGTCCTCTGAAGGGGGGTGGTTCATGTCATACACCAACTTCTTGGTGAGTCGCTCCAACTCTTCCTCAGGCCTGGACGTTGCTATCCCCTGCTGCGGGAAAAGAAGACACATGAATCACACATGAAAATGGAAAAAGATCTGAATTGATCCCTTTCATAACCAATTAGTTTCATGTTTATGATATATTCAGGGGCTGGATAACAAACCTTTTTATTATTGGGACTGACAGAAATACATCAGTAGCTGTTGAGAATAAAAAACTGACGTATTCAAGCTGAAATCATTTTGACAGATTCATAATTTTTCTTACTTTTATTATCATGTATGATTTAATTCAACACTTTCACAATTTCCTCTAAGTTCTTGTACAGCTACTTGTGTTTCAAACGACACCCATTTATTTCTGAATAAATGTACAGACGTAGATATGTGTCCCCACCTTGCTGGACTGATAAGCAGGACTCTGTGCAGCCCCGGACCCTGTTTGGTTATTCTCCATCCCTCTCTTGGACATTTGGACCTGGTTAACTCTTCCTCCGGATCCTGAGCCGCTGCCCTTGTAGCCCATCTCAGAGTGGATCTCCTGAGCTTGATGCTGAGGGTACCAGCCCTGCGGATTGGTCTGAGGCTGGGGAGGCGGGCGCGACATGTGCTGGCGAGGAGGGGGCGGGGTGTACGCCTGCTCGGCCTGCCGCCCGGTCTGAGAGTAGGTGACCGGCTGCGCCGTCTTGACCTGGACGCTGAACCTGGGCCCGGTGGGAGTGGAGGCCGTGGTGTAGGAGGCCGGGACGGGCTGAGGGTAGGGCTTGGGGTTGGAGGAGGGGTAGTAGTCCTGCTGGTGGGAGGTGGAGTACTGAGGCGACTGGTGCTCACTGGGGTAAGGGGGCACGGGGTGGTATTGGCTCTGGGGATGAGGGGGGTAGCCCATGGATGGCCGACCCTGAGGAGAGGCTTGGCTCTGGTGTGCAGGCTTGTAATGATCCCCTGAGAGGTATTTGTTGTAAGGCACGTTGTCGTACAGCTGAGGGGAGTTAGAAAGTTCATAAATTGAAGGACTGATTGGCGAATGTTTAAGTCAACTATCTAATTTCTCAAGAAAGCAGTTCCATCTAGCTTAATAACAGAGTCTTGTCTTACTTGTGTGCTGGCGTCCTGTGGGTGGCTGTCCAGATCAGCGAGCATACTGGTGAGGGAGTCAATCTCGGCATCGATTTTGGAGTGATAGCTCGCCGGTTTTTCAGGACCACGGTGCTATCAACAGAGCAGCATGAGAGAGAGTACTGTATTTAATCAAAACATCACAAGATTTCACAACTCTTTGACACCGTTATCTCTTTTACTCATTGCAAAAACTTTAAATCTTACAAAGCAGTTTTGTCAAATTTCTAGTCAAAATCCCTCATCACATCCGTCTGTCTTAAAACGTTATGTTTCCATCGCTATGTTGTAGAAGATGCACCCACCATCAGCTCGTAGCTGTCCATGTGAGGGCTCCAGTTGCGGTCCTCCTTGGGACCACGGGGAGGGGAGTAATAGTGATCGCTAGACGAGTGATGAACAGGCCCACCTTTAGGGTCGAGAAAAGATATCAGAAACAAAACCTCCAAGACTAAATTCTTAAATAAAACAAACCATACAAGCCATTTCAGAGGATAGCTCTTTGTGTGAAGTGCATGAAGTCAAACTTCAAATGTGCCCAATCGGTGTGAATGTCTGGCTGTTGTGGTGTAGATACAAACAAGTAGTACGCACTTAAAATGTAAAGATTGTATTGTTTATGTCATACACTCAGTGCTTGTGAATATGCATGTGCACGTATAAGTACCTAAAACTGAAGTTTATTAGGATGTTGGTAGTTTAAGTACATCTAAAAGGTGCAGTTTAATTTTAAATGACAGCCACGGTCTTCTTACCTGTGGGTCCAGTCGCCATGTATCTGTTGGCCATCCCTCCTCCCCCTCCTCCTCCTCCGTTCTGGTCATAGGGGCCATATTTTGGCCGGAAGTCGGACATCCCCTTCTTGTTTGGGGCTCGGTAGATCGCTGACCCGGCAGAGTGGGACATCTGGGGGACGGCACGCTCTGGGCTGTCCAGAGTTCTCGGTGGAAGCCAGGTGGGACCGGACATGGCAGGCTTCTGAGATCAAAAAGAGAAAAGGAAAATACATGACTCCGGCGTGTTTTTATTTTTTTTTTGCATCCTGAATGCAAATCGGTGCCGCACAATATCGACTTTGTTCTCCCCGACATCAGATCAGTCCGTATGCTGATGATTATATCATGAAATGTTGCTTTTGGCCATAATTTGCATGAGCACATCTGTGTGTGTTGTTTGTATTTTATGTAATGGGTAACCAATGGAAACTAGTGGATGCTCCAGACTTTGTTTCCTATGGCAACGGGGACACACACGTCGGACAATAGGCTCCTAGTTGAGGAGCAGGAAGAGAGCAGCCATTCTGAGAGGCTCGGGGATTTCCAGCAGTCTCGCACATTGCCCTGAAACGTGTGTGTGTGTGTTTGTGCAACTTCGACACCGACACTCGTGCAGAAATCTCTCCGGCGCACAAACTCGTACACAGACACACAAACAGGTGCAAATCTGCGGTCGTCTGCCACAATGGTTATTGTCTTTGGGTGTTTACACACTGGTATCATTGATTTCCAAACGAAGCGGGGACAAAAACAGGGCAGGAAATGTTGTGTAATGATATGTGTCCGCGTCCACGTGAACACCTGGCTCATAACAATATATTATGTATTCTCAGCGGGATAAATAACAACACCGCCGCGGCACACAGCTGAGCCGACAAAGTGCTGACTTGCAGCTGAGGACGTTCATTGAGATACAGATCTTTAAGGAAAAATATATTCAAAAACAATGATATGAGACTGATGTCAACACCTTTAAAGGTAATAAATCAAAGGAACGCCCACTTCTTGCTGCTTACTGACTTCCTCCTTATTGTATCCTCCTGGGTAGGGCTGTCACAACAACACATTTTCACTACATGATTATTGTGGTCTAAAGTATTCAGGGTTACGATATTATCATGTTATCTATGGAAAATATGACAAAAAAGAAATGATGCAAAGTCAAATAGATATTTAACTTTGTTGTGTGTTTTTTCTCCTTTTGGGCAAATTCATTACACTGAAAATAGAATAAGTGTAGGTACAAAAAGAAAAAAGTGCAGTTACACTCAATTAATTTTTCTTTTTGTGGTGTTTGACAACCAGCGTTAAGAACATAAAGGAATGGATGTGACTTGGCTCTAAATTGTTTACACGGTTTTATAATTTGTGTATAATTGACACCATATCAATATCACGATCACCATCAATAGCGCGACACCTCACTGTAACATGTATGCAACTGGTGGATCAAACTTTATCGACTTTATTCTCCTTTTTTCTCCACTTCCTCTTTCTCTATGATTGCCCACAGTTATGTTATGTCTCTTTCTCCATGACTGTCTCTTGTCAATGAAAAGAAATAGACTATGGATCAATCTGAATAATGATGAGTCTCCATTACTCTCAATGATCATCAGTGGATCTCAAAATACAACATAACTATCGGGTAGTGTTGTTGTGATGAGGGGGTGTACTTGGTCCACAACAGTGTTTGGATGGGTGGTGCGTGTCAAGTGGCAATCACATGAATGCCAGCACCCAAGGTTTCCCAGCAGAACATCGCACTGTGATGAGATGATCAGTGCTATTCACATCACCTGTCAGTGGTTTTAATGTTGCGGCTGATCGGTGTATATCATAGAAATTCATACAAAGTGTCGCAAATTACATAACAAGGAAAGCAAAGGGCTCAGGGTTTCAATTTAGTGCCTGGTTTTTCATTCTGGATTCATCATTCTAACCATTTTACAAATATCGCTCTTAAAATAATAGCTAGATCACAATTTCTCAGACTCTACACACGAAGGAATCAAAGCGCAAGCGTGTACTGTTATAACCTTTTGGAAACACAATGCCTGAATGGATTTAAGCACAGGGTCGGGCCAAAGCAAATCTGTATTGTCAGAGTGGAGAAATTAATAGCCCACTCAGACTGATTGTATATGGGCCGTGTGGCTGTCACAAATCCTTGTTGGTAAGAGGATTATAATGATAGATGAGAGGATGATGTAGACATACAGAAAAATACAAAGCCTGAACATGGCTTTGGCTTTCTTTGTGGCTTTTATTCTTTTATCAAGTCTATGCATGTGGCTGTTATAGTTACATAGAAGTCTGAGCTATGGATTCGACTGATATTACAGTGACCACGTGGAGGAAAGTGTGACCACCGCCTCCACACAATCGACCTGATTTAAGCCCCTGTCTGAATCCGGATGAGCACACAGACTCAAATCCGCGGATGGCTGGGCCGGGAAATTAATCTCACCGGTTTCATCACTCTTCGTTTTTAAAGCCAATTGTTGGTATTTTCCGTGATTTCAAACACAAACTCGGCAATGTGTGCGATGATTAGCCCGGCTGGAGCTCTCCCTGAAATGCAAGGGAGGCGAAGCAGCTCTGGGAATGTCAAAGTTGGTGACAGTTACAAGAGTGAAGCACACGGGAATACACGAAGACGACTTCCGGTGTCTTTACAATTCAGAATAAAACATCTCTACGTCGAGCGTTTCAGCCACACAGAAAACTGGTTACATGTAAAGACAGTGTGGCTGAAATAACTAGTAGAACATGTTAACGTATTTATCCCAGTCGTATTTTCTCAGTTTAACGCACTGTTCTTATTCTCGTGGAACAATTATGGTCGTTTCACGCTTTTATTTTGAAGGCAAGAGGATGTGGCTAGCTTAACACGTTTGACACAATGCAGCTCAATTTAGCATCTCTGCTATCTTGAATAAACGCAATAAAACAAACACAGCATGATAAAACGGTAAGTCAATAACGGGGGAAAGGATAGAGAGGATAGAAATACTTTCCGCAAAAGATACCTCGAATGAACATGAGCAACCTACTAGCATTTCCTACCTTTGACAGTACCTTTACAGTGACTCTCCTCTTCGCTTCAGTCTCATCTACAAAACAAGAATAACGCAAAAATTGGTCAAACAAACACAGACACGGTGAATTAGAGACACATTAGCGACACTTCCTTGTTTTTAACGGTAACATTAGTTCCGCACAGCAACATTAACGTGTCTAACCTATGAATAGAGAGACTTACTGCACAGCTGCTCGTCCAAATTTGTCCTTTGTGCGTCATATATGACTAAAACATACCACTTAAGAGATAAAACAGCCCGTAATGAGGGATAATTAACAATACTTAACTTTAATAACAGGCTTGTTTACTTGTTTGCTAGCCTGTTTTGAACTCGAGCAAAGCTCGTGCCTTGCCTCCAGGCTAACTTCCACACCACCGAGGAGAGGAAACAATGAAATACCCGACACCTACCGCCTGGAAAGAGCCCCACAAACACGACCTACGCCTCCATTTTAATGTTCACAGCTCAGTGAAAGTTGTCCCTCAGTAACTTTCTTTTAGATTTGGCGTCGTTAACCTACTTTGTGACGGATCCTGAGGCCTTTAGCAGCAGCAGCAGCAGCTCCTCACTGCATTCCCGACGTGTGACGTAGCTGTGGCTGTGGCTGCTCTGTGTGTGTGTGTGTGTGTCACAGACCCCCCACCTCTCACCACACACACACACAGGCCTACTGTATGTCTGAAAATTAAAATTCACTGCCTACTAAGTTTTTATAGGAAAATCACGTCCTCATAGTACTTATAAGTAAATGTTAAGCTTTTTGGGGCAGAATTTCAGTTGTTTAGGGAATCCCAACTATAAACTTTAATGTTTAAAAATATTTCTCATTCCAAATATTAAACTAAAACCAAATAAAGCTAGATAGGAGTGAAATAAAATATAATCATCTTCCAGATCAGGGTATCAAAAAATGAAAAGACGTTAGAAACAGCAAAAAAAAGTATTGAGTTGAAATAAAAAATACAAAGTGTGATAAATAAAAGGTCAAAGTAAATACAGGAAAATGCTTTTCTCATCTGATTGTGTTTTTTTTTTGTAATTTACTTACATGAATACATTTTTCAATTTAATATATGTATCTGTATTCTCTCACCAAAAAATGTCATGTTTTTTCAATGAAAGCTCACACTCATCGAATGAGTTGCCATAAAAACAGGAACGTATTCAAGACATTGACAAGGTTAGAAATAATCATATTTACATATTACATTTAAAGAATCCTCCATTTGCAGCAATTACAGCCTTGCAGACATTTGGCATTATAGCTGTCAATTTGAGAAAGATTTTTTTTTTCTAGCAATTTTGAGACTATAATTGAACCCACACATAATGATGCTGCAGATGGAAAATCCAATTGTATTGCTTCCGTAATCGACACCACAGTTTTCAGCTGTGCTAATATAACTCCACGGGGGTTTTGTAATGATAAATGAACTGTATCTAATACAATGTGCCATTGGAGAACAAGCGTGAGCGGCTGCTGAGAATGCACCCATTCCATTAAAAATCAGCCATTCCCGTGTTCCAAGTAACGATTTACCACGTCAGATGATGTCTAGACTGTGTTTCTGATCAATTTAGTGTTATTTTAATTGAAAGAAATGTGCTTCTCTTTCAAAAATAGGAACATTTCAAAGTGATCCCACACTTTTGAGCATTTAAATGAAATTAAATAAAAGTATAACTAGAAAATAAAGATGTGTAACATAAAAAAGGGGAATAAGTGCAGTTGTATTAAACTTGACATGTATTTTTTATGTATTTTTATCTAGCATTAACTAACTGCTGTCAAAGTTTGATTTATGTTTACTGTATTAATATTTAAGTTGTGCTCACACAGATTTTGGTCTTAATTGGGGTGTTTTTTCTCTTGTAACCCAGTTGTTTACCACCACTGAATATGAAGGTCAAGCTCTTCATTTATTTTTTGTGCTTCACGAGATTTGGGTCAACTGTCCCTGTCCTTGTTACCACCCCAGACCCTCTTTCTTCTTCTTCCTCCTCCTCCAGCTCCACCCAGCGCCGTGTTGGAAGCCCGCTGCATTCCCCAATGCGTTTTCTTCAAAGGCAGCGTTTCATAACTTCATTATCTCTTTTTGATTTCTCAGTCCGACTGTGCCAAAGAGTGGACAAACAACCCAAGCTGCTCCCTGGGATATCCCCGCTTCCTCCTCCTCCTCCTCCTCCAGCTCCTCCTTCCAGCAGCTCCGAGTTCGTTTGCCCATATATGTCCAGAGAGCTCGGCGGTCGCAGGAAGAGGCCGTTTGAGCAGATCTGTTATTGTTGCACGAGCCATCAACACTTTGGCACCAACTGGGGGATTTGAAGTCAAAGCATGGCTCCAGCCCATACATTATCAGGCGAACAATGTGGTTCTGTCCAGGCAACCAGGAAACCACAAAACAAGGGGAATCCCCGCTTTTGTTCCGTTTGAACCAACGCTGACAACTTTATTCGCTCGTGAAAATTCGCAAAACGGTGTTTGTTCCTCATGTGAGAATGACAGAAGGTTCATCAGAGTCTTTAATTGGACGCTCGATGGCACCAGCTCCGCATTTTATCAAGAATGGGGTCGCTGGGTGGCTGACGGGCACTGACAGACGGGGTAAGAAGCAGGAAGTCACCGTGAGCGGTGCCAAGCTCTGCCAACGGGATGGACTCAATGGCTTCCGGCCATTGGTGAACCTGTTTAGTAATGTTCTCACTTTTCCTCAACCGCCCCCTCCCCTCATCCGTTCCTCTCACAATGCCTGGAAGTAGCCGAGACCCACATCTCCCTCTCTGTTTTCTTAATCGTTGTTTTCCTTTATGGTTTTTTTTTTTCTCTCCTACAAAGCACACAATTGATCCGACCTCCATCCAAACAAATAAAAGCACAAGGACACGCACACGAGCTCTACACCCCGAGCAAACACTTTACTTCCGATTGACATTTTCAAAGGATCCATATCCAAACATGGTCATGTTGTCGGATTGCTTATTTCACGTTGGACACATTCGCCCGAACTTACCTGCAAGAGATATTTCACAGGGCGTGACGGTTACTGTTGCCGGGCCGCCAAACATTTTGAGAAGCCATTTCTTTTACATACAAAATAAGCAAACGGAAAAATGTGCACCCCAAAATAAATCAATCTTTAATATTAGTGTGATCAGGGATATTTAAATATTTGCTGCTACAGCTGGAAGTGGAAGCTTTATTTTTCCACAAATGGATTCACCGGTTAGTTAAAAACTTACAATACATGCAATTGAAAAATAACACAACATGCACAGCATTGACAACAATGTTCAACGATTGTTCATTCAACGATTCAACATTGAACAATGTTCAATGATCAACATGGTTCCAGTTTGAATGACGTTAACGAATTCAGCAGTTATTGCATTTGGTATGAGAGAGTTTTTGTAAACGTTCCTCATCGCTGCAGCGACTCAACCGTCTTCCCAAGGGCCGTTTTCTGACTTCTTTAGATTGAGACACTGTTTGTTGGGCTTTTCGTTTCACCAGCATTTTATACATACATCTCTGTTGTTAATACTTAAGATTCACACACTGTGATGTATCAGAAAGCAAACAGAGAGGTTTTTTTGCTGCAGCTCAGAATCAAATAAATAAAATCAATGCAAATGTATAGCTGAATTTGTGGCAGTATTCCATCTTTACCATCAACCAAAGGCGACTTGCATCCTCCTGCAATCGAAGATTTCTTTGTGCAAGAAGCGCTTATCTACCCCGAGTCAACCTCCTTCAATGTCTCTTTCTGTAAAATACTTTGATGCGAAGGAAACTCAGTTCATAGTTCACCTTTGCGGCGCCTCTATTAACTGTCCTGCGCCCGTTTCTCTGTGAACCCAAGGCTGCCCCGAGGATGAGGTAACTTTCCGCTTGTTTTTTAGTTCTTCACATCACCTCCATCACCCCCCTCCATCTCCATTTCTCCTCCCTTGTCTCCTGCTCGCTTTATTATTGACGGATGTCCTGCGCAGGCATTTTCATCCATGTCTCTGAGCAGCTTTGCAGGATGCATTCAGAAGTGTGTGTGTGTGTGTGTGTGTGGGTGTGTAGGGCAGTTCCTGCACATCTGTCGGCCGCATTTCTCTCAGCCGGGGAGGGGCAGAGGTTGTTTTTCACCACCAGGAGAAGGTGTCTCCCATCTAGAACCATCGATTCTGGCCCCGCTTCCTTCCTCTCCGGGCCTCATAACACGACGCCTCTGCTCTCGGGCAGCAGGCCAGGAGCTTCCGGACGCTGTTGTGGAGCCCTTACTATCGCCCGCTTACCTGAACTGGTCAACTCAGCAAATGACACAGTTTCCCTTTGAATGCCACTGATTCGTGTATTTACATTTCCTGAGATTTTAAAGGAACAGTTGACCCAAAAAACATCAAAGTCATTATGTACACATCCCAGTGCCGATGGAGAGTTGGGTGAAGTTTTGTAATCCACGAAACATTTCTGGAGCTTACGCAGCATTCACATAAGTTCATTCTTATGCGACAAGGTCAGCTGATGGTGGTCAGATGATGTTACCATGTCCAAAATCAAATGCCTTAAAGAGAACAGTTACTTATCGTGCCATCAGTTATTGGAATAATTGCCCACTGAATATACGTGAACTGAATAGTAAAGTATCTTTTGATTATTACTTGAGAATTTAAATTTGTGAGTCGTGAATTAACATATTTACTGTATGAAAGTGAGAATTAATGTAATAGATATGAATGTAATAACTTATTCGGAATGATTTCTGATGACGTCTATAATAATGTCTACAATGTTTAATTGTTAAGTGATTTTTGTTTTGTCTTGACCCCAGGAAGACTAGCTCGTCCCACTTTTGGTGACAGCTAATGGGGATCTTTTTAACAATAAACCTAAACAGCTAAAGTAGATGAAAACTACAGAAGTATAAATATTAAATGGCTCCATACGGCTTGTCCGGAGTCGTCCGAGTGCCTGGAAGATCCCAAATTCATTTTGAAAAGACATTATTTACAACCACACGGTTGAGCTTGTGCACCCGCTTCAGACGGGGTGTGCTAACACTTTCAGCTTAGCAGCTACAGTGAAGATTTTGCCCAATAAAAGAGTGTAAATATAATTTTTTTTTAAATCAACTGGTTATCCCGGGGCTTCTGGGGACTTGGATCATGCCAGACGAGCTGTTTGGAGCCATTTAATTTTATTTTAATAAGCAGTTTTTTTCTACTTCTACATTTCTTCTGTAGATTTCTGCAACACCGTTTTGCTGTGATGCTCACGAAATGTTGCGCGAACTACCAAACTTCACCCCTTACGTTTCATCGGTATGACTAAGCAATGACTGAATATTCATTTTTTTGGGTGAACTTTTCCTTCGAGAAGCGTGCGAGAGATGGTGCCACCGATAGCGTCTCGATAATGAGGGGCACAGTTTGTTTGTCCAACAATAAGCCGGTTTCCTCTCGGGAGAGTTTCCTCCGTCCTGGAGAGGTGGCGAAGGGTAGGAAAGCGTTGGTGGGGGGAAGCCTGGCGCTCTCCGGCTCACCCCTGGACAGCCAGGCACGTACCGCGTCTCCCCGAGGGTCCCTCGTATATATTTTTTCAAAGTGGCACAAAAACACGCCACGCTTTCCTGCCATTACTCCGCTCAGAGCGATGGGGGTTTAGAAAAACTAATAGGCCACTAAAAATACTTGGAGCACCCGGGGCCTGGGCCAGGGCTTTTCCTGCGCTGCTTCCAGTGTACGCGTGGGCCATTGAGGAAAGAGGAAACGAGCCGCTCTGGTTGTATGGGGGCTTCCTGCGCGACATTATAAAGAGCCGCCTCCCCGCAGCCTCCCCTTCACAGCGCTGATCAGAGCCAGTGGAGGCTGTGGACGAGGCCCACCCGCTCCACGTCTTCGGTTGTAGAGCAGACGCTGAGCTCAGGGATTTGACACCAACGCGGGTCGCAACAGTTCTCGTCCCTGCTGGTCGGGGTAGGTAGAAAAATGATGTTTTTCCTTTCACTTCAGTGTATTTGCATGTTTCACGGGCTGTCTGATAACCACTTGTTTGGCTTGTCTTCTCTTGAAGAGAAAAGTTGACGGTTGAATTTAGATTTTTAACAGATTGAATGTCCAAATCTTTTGATCTAAACAGTTTTCAGTAACCGTAAGGGGAATTTAGGACTTGAATTTAAGATTTTCTTTACAATATTTGATGTCTTGATGATCTCTCAGTGGCTTGAAGATCAGGTGAATGAAGTGGATGTTTCATGTGTTTTTCCTCCGGCAGGTACGAGTAGGGAGCTGGTCTCACCTAACAGATGTGTCTGGGACACTCCAGTCTATTTATTCTATCAGTTACACATAGGTAGGACATTATATTTCATCATTATTTAAAAAAAACCTCCAATTCCATCCAATTCAAATGTTGTGAAACATTGCTTGTTTCATCCATAATGCCTTCTCTACAGATCCGGATGAGCGTGATGGAAGTATTGGAAGGTTACAGGGTGGACAGGGGGCGGGAGGCGAGGGCCGCTGCCCCGGCTGAGGGGTACGTGAAGGAGTTCACGCGCCACTCCAACGACGTGCTGCTGAACCTGAACGAGCTGCGCCACCGCAACATCCTGACGGACGCCACCCTGGTCGTCGGCAACGTGCAACTGCGGGCGCACTGTGCCGTGCTCGTGGCCTGCAGGTCGGTCCCTCCGCAGCCGAATATTGTACCATGAGTTTCTCCCTGATTATCCTTTCATTTCTCTTTTGCTTTTATGACACCACCCTTTGTCATCTGATTGAGTCACAGTTGTTTTTCAGTCCTCCTTTGTGTTGCCCCTTCCCTTCACTTTTTCCTGCTTTGCAATTTAGGACATCCATTGTCTTCTCCTCACATCCCCCCTCCTCCACTTCTGCCTAGTCCGCCTTATCAAAACGCTGAAATTGATCCAAATTGATTACTCCGTTTCTCCCTTTTCAGCGGCTTCTTCTACTCGCTGTACTCCCACCGCGTGCTCCTCCAGGGGCGCGGCGGCAGCGGGGACCAGCTCCTGACCGTGTCCCTGCCCGACACCCTGGACCCGGCCAGCATCTCCCTGCTGCTCGACTTCATGTACACCTCCCGCCTCCCTCTGACGGCGAGCATCGTCCCCGGGGTGCTCGCCGCCGCGACCTACCTGCAGATGGACCACGTGGCCGACACCTGCCGGGATTTCGTGCAGCTGCACTGGTGAGGCGCTGGAGGGAACGTCTGCTTTCTGTGGACGGATGAATACTTGATTGATTTTACTGTGCGGTCTTGCGTGTTTTTCACTTGGATGGTTCTTTTTTCAGCAGGGAGAACATGAGTGCAAGACACCCACAGCTGGAGCTGGACTCCAGGGTGTCTGTGGCCTCTGTAGCCCCCAAAGGAGGGGACCTGCCCAATCCAGGACCCCAGAGATTACTCCCAACAAGGTAGGAGGATTAAGTGTGTTGAGTAAAAGCTGAAAAAGGCTCTGTGGGTGTGACTGTTAACATGTCCTACTTGCTTATCTCTTTTAGGGTTGTGTTTGTTGACGGCTTTAGCTCATTACAGCACTTCCTGTCTTTCTCCTGCAGAGTCCCTGCGGAGGTCGGGGGCTCTCTCAAGCCCGGGGCTTTCCCGACCTGCCAGCCGGGGTCAAAGCTGCTGAAAGGAGAGCCTGAGTCGCCCCTCGCCGCGAGCCCGACTCCGTCTCCAGACAGCCCCGCCCGCTCCAGCTGCCAGCCGAACTCTCCCGCGGAATCCAACACCTGCAACAAAAACCTCGTGGTGAGTTTGAAGACGATCGAGCACATTCCAAATGAGAGAAACGACAAAAGCGATCATCGCTAAGCGGTTTGGTTTATTTCTCCAGAGCGACGTCAAACCCACGCCGGACCCGAAGGCGTGCAATTGGAAAAAGTACAAGTACATCGTCCTCAACCCTCTCTGTGCAGCCACCACGGTGAAGGAAGAAGAGGTGGAGGAGCCACAGAGTCACACATCACCCACTGCAGACAGGATGGGCCTGACACCCACAGCACCAGCAGAGGCGTGGTCCGGAGAAGTGCCTGGTCAGATTGATAGGTAAACGTCGACGAAGTGAAGAATACGTGACGTTAATGACATGAGAGAGGTAAAAAAATAAAACATGTGACCATCTCTTACATTTCTTCATCAGACAGGGGCAGGCCTCCTGCTACGAGGGTTCTGGCCGAGCCCCTCCCCTGGGGCCACCCCCCTCTCTGGATCACCCAACACTGCCCCCGCCTCACAAGGAGGGAACAGGTACGAGCCCCGCCTCCCTCAAAATTGTTCAAATTTGACTTTTAAGCACATTTTTTTCCCTTAAATAGTTTGTTTCATTCAAACCGTCTGCTTCCTCAGTCTCACCCTGCGCCAGTTTCCCAGAGGCTGCACATGCAATCAAGCGTGAGAGCTACTACGTGCCCTACTGTTACTCTGGTAACATTCAAGGAACCAAGACCGCCTGCTCAGGTGACGCCATAAAAAAATCTCTTTCCCCCTTTTTTTTTTCCTCTTTTCAAAACCGACACCTGACGCCAACTTTTTGCCCTCGCAGGTGACAAGCCGTACCGCTGCAACGTGTGCGGCGCTCAGTTCAACCGACCGGCCAACCTGAAGACTCACTCTCGCATCCACTCGGGGGAGAAGCCTTACCGCTGTGACACCTGCGGCGCTCGGTTTGTCCAGGTGAGGTTAACTCTGTGTGTGTGTGTGTGTGTGTGTTTGTTTGTGTGCCCTCGAGGGGACTCCCTCTTTTTGTCATAAAAGGTCCTGCAGATTTCAAACTCAGCCCTAACCCTCAGTTTGTCATGCGTGATTTCATTACAAACTAAAATCAAACAAAAAAAGATTCCTCATGATAATATGTATATGATAAAAGGTGCTTTTTTCAAACAATGATACTTTTGCTTTACAAAAGAAAATAAAAACAAACAAGCAAGATAAAATTAAATTGACTCCAAAGGACATGAAGAGGAAGTAAAGGAAATAACCTGAATGAGGTCAAATAAATAGCAATAAAAACAGCATAAATAGAAACATTTATATCAAACATGACTAAAATTTTGTAGGAGCAGGCTTAGAGCATGTAACCTTTTGAAATGTGAGAGGCGTCCAGCTGAAAAATCAGAAAATTGTGTAGATTTATGTCAGATGGTTGTCGAAGACTTGAACCAAATGACATGGAGAAAAAATGTAATTTTAGCGAGTATAGCTGCAAGGATGGACAAATCGATCGATGAGTCGTCAACCATTACATGAATCACCATCTATTTGGATAGTTGATTCATCAGTTTGAGTCATTTTGGGAAGAAAAAAAATATTGCTGCTTTCTTCGCTCCGCTTTGACAGTAAATCGACAATCTTTGGGGTGTGGACAAAACAAGATGCCACCTTGGGCTTTGGGAAACCGTTAGATATTTTTCCCAATTTTCTGACCTTATATTGACCAAACAACCAATTGATTCATCTAGATAATAATCGCCAGGTTAAACGACAATGAAAATAATCATTAGTTGGAGTCCTATGAGTGAGTTCAGAGAAAGGCAGGGAAAATATTGATGAGATCTTGAGAAAGATAGTTTACTGTCGAGTTTCACTTCCCAGGTCATCAAATACAGATGCTTTAGGTCCTTTCAGCCTGAAATTCTACCTCAAAGCATTGGTATTTGATGACCTGGGAATCAACAATCAACTATTGCCTCCCCTACCTTTAAGGGGAGACAGTTTGAAAAGGGTTTGTGAATTCCTGTAAGCTGAAAACATGTCATACCTGACACATGGCATCACTCTGTCATGTCTGAGGGCTGAAACAGACATTTTTCAATCACAGATCTTAACCTGACTGTGTGGTTTTTGTCCTGGTGTTAGGTCGCCCACCTCAGGGCCCACGTTCTGATCCACACGGGGGAGAAGCCGTACCCCTGCCACACCTGTGGCACCCGCTTCCGCCACCTGCAGACCCTGAAGAGCCACCTGCGCATTCACACCGGAGAGAAGCCCTACACCGTGAGTCCCAAACACACCGACAGGAAATCAAAAAAAGCAGAGAAAAATCAAAGAATATCTTATCAGTTGTTTTTTTTTAATCTGTCGACCTCATTGTTCTGCAGTGCGAGAAGTGCGACCTTCACTTCCGCCACAAGAGTCAGCTGCGCCTTCACCTGCGCCAGAAACACGGGGCCGTCACCAACACCAAGATCCGCTACAAGGTCCTGACGGAGCCCTACCAGCCCCTCCTGCAGGCCTGCTGAGGAGGTCCGGCCTTCCACTCGCTGATCAGAAAATGTGAAATTTGGTGAATTTAACTTCAGCAGTTTTAAATTATTAGCAATTGTTGGTTTTTGAACGTGAGGTGGTAATTTATAACTTTTGGCAAGTGACCAGAAAATGTTAAAATGGATTCCATTTGGAGAAAGAAACAGATGACATTTAGAGGTAGCTCTTGAGAATCAGCATGTTGTTGGATGAGTTTTGGATCTATGAGGTTAATTAGGAATCCTGGGTGGCTTTCCTGAGATGGAGAGGATGTAAAGAAAAGTGTGTTTGAAGGTCTGTGAGGGGATGGAGAGAAGGGAACGAGGCATGGAAGGAATTTTGTGAATGTATTTACACTGAATGATGAAGAGTATGTGAGCAGTTGAACGCAAATGAAAGATGATGCAAGTTTTAACGAGGAGAAGTCGTGAATTTGGGAGTTTTTGACGTAATTTAAATTCAAGCGTTTATTTAGAAGCACTTAATCAGTGTTCAGTTACTGAAACCTTCTTCTTAAATGTGTATTTAACTCAGATTTATCTTAAAATTGAGGCCTGGGGCCTGTTTGTTATAGTCCGAGCAGGCAGAGGACTTTGTTGACTTGTACTGAGCGTAAAGTAAAGAAAGAATAGTTTTCTAACGTGATGAGTTTGAACAAGGTGACTGTAAGCAACTGGAGAATTGACGATTTCAAATTTGTATGCGTATGAGTTCATTTGCTGGACAAAGATGGTTTTGTACAAGTTAAATTAAATCATTTTATACCAATTGGAACTGTGCTGTCGAGTGTCTTTTCAGATTTTTCATGTTTAAACCTGTAAAATCTTAAATGTCTCTGAATAACAAACACTTGGTGCTGACCAGACTTTCTAAGCAGCGTCGACTCGGCCCCCTCTGCCACACTTCCCTCCTTCGGCCTTTCTCCTTCCTGCACTTCCTTCCTCTCATTAACGCACTTTTTCTACCCGTGAATCACATCTTCTCTCAGCTCGACCCTTCCCCGCCATTTTTCCCAGATCTTGTTTTGTTTTTCGTCTTGGCGCTCTTGTGGAAACAATGAGTCGGAGGGCACCTGTTTCCTCCGTGTTCCTGATGCCGGGTACTCGCTCTGGTACCAGCCGGCAACACGTGTGCGAGCTCGCCGGTGCTTCCTGAAGGGCGAGGGGGGGGCCGAGCGTGGAGGGGCCGCAGACTCCCGCTGAACTCTCCCACCCTCTGTCACCCCCCCTCCTGCTTCCTGCTCCCTGATGAGTTGTGGCTAGCCCACGGCTCATTGTCCGAGATCAGGAGACAAACATTGGAAGCTTGAGGGGAATTTCCAACCTTCATCTCCCCTCCTCGGCTGAAAAAACCTTTTTCCCCCTCCACCAATTTTGTGCACAGCGATGCCTCCTCACACATCAGCTCACAAAGAGTTTGTCAGTAAAAGAGAACTTCTGTTTTTTCAGGAAGTGAGTATTTCATGAGAAATGTCGGTGACTGAATTCAGGAAGCGAGTATTACTGGAAACCTTTTATTGAATCTATCGAAACTGCACAAAATCCAGGATGACAACTCTGTTCTTTCAATGAATTTTACTGTGAAAATATGATTTGGAGAAGTATTCTGTTCCGCACGGAACATGAAAATAACAAGGAACCAAACTCACAACCTCTATGCATGCAGTGGAAGAGAAAATCCTGAGGGGGGGACACCGAAGGCAGTGCTCTAACTCTGCAAACAAATCATGCGTCACACTGCCAGCTGAGGTCAACTGTACCTAATAAAGTGAAGAAAATAATACCATCTCAAAGAAGAAAAACAATATATTTTGAAATCATAAACATATAATCCTGACCCTCTATCTGTCTCAGCGAAAAGCCATTATTGATTATTGAGTTATTATGGCGAACCAGAATTAAAATGCACTGGAGTATTAAGTAGTGAAATCACTCGGCCCCATTTCATACTGTTGAATCAGCATGTATATCAGATCATCGGACCACTGATTTCTGTGCGAATAGTATTTTGAGGTCAAGATAAAGCCACTTCTAACAGTCGGGTCAGGAAGTGCAATGTTTGCCTCTCGCTCAATAGGAAGGGAAATCACCTCCACAGCAGTTTCTATGCATGTGGCGTTGTCAGACCTTGTGGCTGCCTCCCTCTGGTGTTAGACACGTGTAAACCCACAGGGCTTCTTCTTCAGAGTGAATATTCTCTGCTTTCTTTTGCTCCTCTCTGACAGTAAACTGACCATCTTTGGGTTGTGGACAAGACAAGATGCCATCTTGGGCTTTGGGAAACGCTGATTGATATTTTTCGCATTTTTCTGACATTACATAGACCAAACAACGAATTGATTCATCTAGAAAATAATCATTTTAGCCATGTTAAACCAAGAAGGGAGATTTTTTTTTAACGTGACCTCACTGCATTTACTTGCCTCTGAGACGCGTCCCTCTAACCCCTGTGATGGTGTTGTCCGCTGGCAGGAAACTGCTTTTTTGTATGTTGAAATGTAAAATGTGCACACTGGCCTGTTCGAAACAGTTCCAACAAACACGTGAAAATTCAACCCAGAGACCAAATTAAGAGTTTTAACCCTTTCATGCACAGAGGTCGCTACGGTGTACAGCTATTCAAAAGTTGTTTTCTTGTATATGCATAAGTTTTGATGTCATGGTTGCACATCAGCCATTGCAAGTGAAAGAGTGAAACCAAGATGGCCGACAGCCAGCCAGCCACACCAAGTTGCTCATTTATTTCTGTTCAAAGCTTCTATAAAAAGAGACCCTTGCAGGTCTGAAAAATATAATGACATCAATTAACATCTGAGGAGTCATGCAATTGCTAAATTTTCCAAGTATTGATTTTATACTGGGGAGAAACTATGATTAATCACATGTCCACTAAATTGTACGTCATGCATCACTGGCTATATTTCAACTACAATCCATAGGCTACGATTAGTATATTACTGCTGCTGTTCTCGAAAATACTTCATCCGCAGTAACTTTTTTGGCTGTAAATCAACATGTTTATGTTTTCTAGAATGTAACTTGGAAGTTTTTGTATATCTTATTTTGTAGAGCTGCAGGAGCAGAGCGTAATAGACAGGCCTACAAGATAGTGATAGTGGAGGAATTACCACAGTCAAGTGAGGAGGAGGATGCTAGTAGCAGTGAGGAGGAATGGCTGCCAGGACAGGAAACAGCAGATATGTCTGGAAAACTAAAGACAACGAGTTTAAAGGGAGACTTGCCTCCTTTTTTTAGGAGAGTGTAAAGTGAATGTTGAGGGAACAGAACCAACAGATTTCTTCGTGCATCTATTTCCTGAAGATCTGATCGATGATATAGTGCACAACACAAACCTGTATGCACTCCGAAAAGGAAAAGAAAATCTGGCCTCGACATCACAGTTTGTATTAGTTTCCCACAACTGAAGACGTCCCAGTCACTGATAGAGGTTCCTCCCTCTTACTTTCTTGTTAATGCTTAATTTTTCTTGGTCGATGTCCTGTCGCTTGAAGCTGTACACTCATTGTTTTTTGTTTTTTGAGAAAAAGGGTTCCTTTCTCTTCGAGGTTGTGCTGGCGAAAAGAATCATGCCGTCATGTGCTTTCTCAAATCAGGAACAAATGACTCAAAGGAAATATGGCCTAAGTTCTAATCGTGCGTGAACATGTGATAGTTTAGAAAATGAAAAATAAAAAAACTGCATGGTGTCATGTTTTCCAACAACTGTTATATCAGTATCCAATATCACAAGCGTCACCTGAACACAACTGCCTCCCAGGTATAACTACTTGTCCCCTGTGCACTCTGGACACGTTGTCTGGCTGGTTTAACAGAAAGGAAGTTATTTAACAGTGGTCAACACATAGAGGTGCTGAGAGGTTGTTTGACTCGTAATGCTGCCTGCTCGTTTGTCCGCTGGGAGAGAAACAAAAAGCCTCATGAAAACCACTTCTCCCACCAGATAGATGGAAACAGCTCTTCATATTAGTCTTTTAAAGGGGCATTATGTCGGTTTTTTTAGAAGAAATTCAAACTCAGAATTTTGATATTTACAATATTAATGAGGTAATAATACAAACTCACAAAAAGGAAATAAACAAGCTGTTCTAAGAGGAAAATAAAGTCCCCAAGACACTGTTTGAAGCTAGGAAAGTGGCAGGGTCCGCCACGTATGAACAAAGTAAAACTGTGAAATGGTGTCATCCTTTAAGGTCAGTTTATTTGTTCAGTTTATTCAGTTATGAAAACAAAGAGAGTTTGTTTATTTGGTTTGTTTAGTCATTAAAAAAAAATCAGTCAATGAAGATCTTTCTCTTCTGATTAAAATGTCTTCTCCTAAACTACATAGCGCACCTTTAAATACATTTTCTCATACCAGTATTTTTTTTCATTCAATATATATAATATAAGCATGTAAGTGTAATTTCTATCAAGATGCTTTTTGAGGTATAGTCAGGAAATACATTTATAATCATTTAAATTCTTACCAGAAAGCGATTAATCATTAATCATTAACCATTAAAAATATATGTATACACTTTTACTTGTACTTTTGATAATAAGGCACATTTAATAGGCCTATCAGTTACTTTAAGACTTACGCACAAGTTCTCTTAGTATGGGTGACGTTCACTTTTCCGAGAGTAACACAATATTAATAATATAATATTAATATAAAAAATCAGTCAGTGAAGATCTCAGTGTTCTAATTAAAATATCTTCCCCTAAACTACATAGTGCACCTTCAAGAATGTTTTGGACAACAGACAAACGTCTCGAGTATCCATTTATTGTGTCTTCCAGCGTGATTTTTTGAAATTCTGGTGCAGGTGAAAGAAGTGGCATATTGTTTGTGATGAATGAAAACCACATATCTCCAATTTGGAATATTTGAATTAATCAGGAAAAACTGAAGCGCAACATTAAGCACAACCTATTTCGAACAAAACATAAATAAAATATATTTTTAAAAAAAACAAAAAAAAAAACAAAATGGATTAATCTGAAAAAATACACTTTTGTTAGTGCATATTGTGTTGACATTTTGGAGGTACATAGTTTCCATAGGACATAATAAAAAGGCATAAAGCAGATTTCACGCGTCAGTAATTAAGTGACGACTGCGCATGCGTGTTCCGTCACTGCTCTGTAGTGACTGTTGAACTTCTCCCGGCGGCTCGTGGACTTGGTATGGTATTGACAGTTTACCCCTGCAACCTGGAGGCTGTGCACCATGAGCCGCCCCGGAGAGAGCTGACCAACCGAAGGTGAGTCACAATAAAAACTCAGTTAAACTGAACCTTTAATGAGGCTGGGAACCGGTTTGTCTGAATTGCAGCGGACGCTGACATGTTGGTTTTACAGTCATAACGTTACACGAATCCAGCCTATCAGTTTTAAAAGCTTCAGTCCGTCACTGGTTACGAAACAGTTAATATTTCACTGTAATATTGTCATAACTTTAACATGGTTGGCAACAGTTGAAAAACAATTCCTAAAATACATTAGCATGGACGCTAAAGACATATCATCAAAAATATGTAGCTAGCTTTAAAAAAATATGTTTTGTGTGTGTGTGTTGAATACAGCTGCGCGAGACAGGCAGTGCGCAGGCGCAGTGCTATGCCTACGTCAGTCACGTGGAGTGTTGCTTAGAGAGGCCACTTGCACAGTTTACTGCGCGCGCTCCCGCCTGTGTACCTGCTCATGGCTGTGTGATACCCCGTGAATGAAGCTGACCAGCTGTTTGGACGAGGCTGCAGCTGCGTGGAGGAAAGGTAGCACCAGCACGTGTTTGCAGGTGCGCACACTCTGATCACCATGTATTTAATACGTATAATAATGTGGCTTTATAACAGACTAATTAACCATTAATTATATGGATTGGAACTTAGATTTAGTATAGTGTGTACTGTATAGCAACCTCCAACAAAAAACAGTGTTGTAAAACATCATACTGAGTAAAAGTAAAGGTATTGTGGTACTCTCATAAAAGTGAAAGTCACCCATATTAAGAGTACCTGTGCAAAACTCTTAAAGTAACTGATATTAAATGTACCTAAGTATCAAAAGTACAAGTAAAATTAGATTACACATATATTTTTAGATAAAGTATGTGAATGATTTATCGATTAATCACCATTTAGAATTTCACTGCTTATAAATGTGTTTACTGTCAATGACAGATGGGCACAAATACCTCAAAAAGCATCTTGTTTGTTACTTGCTTATTATATAGACTGAAGTAAAATACAAACTACTGGAAACAAGCAGGCATAAGATACAAGAAGAGAGGTGTCTGCCTTGGCACAAGCGTCAGAAAATGCCACAGGCACATCGCACGGCTGAAATGAATGCCAAACACAACCAGCCAGTCTGCCTGGCGGACAAAGCCCGCACCGATCCCAAGCCCACAGAAACGCCTTCTACAGTTATGTTTAAACACATTTCCTCAAACAACAGTACAATTCATCTTACAGAGCATTGTTTCATTGTTTTCACTCGTGTGATAGATCTAAAACAATTCCATCAAAATACTTTTGGCTTCATGAGACCGAGCCAAATAAGTAACTGTATAAAATACAGTAGACATTTTTTTCATTTCTCTCCTTTGTTATTGGAGTTTTTTTTTACATATGGTAGAAAGACTGTTGCCATTTTCTACAGTACTGTAGTACAATAGTGGGAATATATGAATATTGTATTGACACAATAATTGTATTAACATAAATACTAATAATTTATAAAAATTTAAAAAATAATAAATAAAATGGGAAGTTGCTTGTAGCAGTTCTGACGTTTGGCCATAAAAAACACAGATTTGTCAAAATGAAACTTTAATGTCACATGATCACGGTGTCCCCTAGCTTTTGCTTTCTGAAATCTGGTGTGTGTTCCTTCTGCATCTCTCTTTCAGCAGGTAGGTTTCAAACACTAGAGCTGTCTCATTAATTATTCAGTACATAAGGGCAATACAAAACCAGGTTTTAGGGCCATTATTGTGTTTCCTGAAGTATGTCAGTGCATGCGTGTTTGAGAGTGTGCTGGGTTCAGATTCCTGTCATTCTTGCAGCAGTGAAGTGAGTGGCATTAGGTGAGGAATGGATCGGGTCACTTTGCTTTGGCTCATTTACAACGGGCTGTAAAAACTCTCCAAACGGAGCAACAGCAGGGAAAAATACTGCTGACCCACCAGCACATATAATCTGCTTTTACTCAACTCAACTATATTTGGAACAAGTGCTCACACTGACATAGAATAGTATTTTTTTTCTGTCAAGTTTGTTTTGCAGGACAAATTAAACAAGGTATTTGCTTGCTGAGAGCACATGACAGTGACTTTTTTTCATATGTGGGTGAGCCGATCAGGCACAGGTTTCAGTAAACCAGCTGAAAAGTGACTACAGAACTACCAAAGTTAAAATGGGGGGAAATCGTTTTTCTAAAAATTCTGGTAATAGCAGATCATAGACAGCTGATTGTGGCAGCATGTTGACTGCAGTAAGTTGTGTTCAGTGTCAGAAGAGGAACTTCAGTGGTTTGTTTATAGAATAAAGAGGATGCATGCGTGTGATCCGCTTGTTACTGTCAGCAGCACAAAATAAGCACGAGGAACACTTTTTCTCTGTCACCATGTTCGTAATGTTGCTGAAGTGAAGCAATAAAAGGGAGATGTTCTGGTTTTTAGATGAGCTGTAGGGGATGATGATACATCACGGTGATATGGTGACAAACTGAGAATCAAACATGTAGAAACTCATGGTTAGAGGGAACAAATCAAGGTGCATCTGACTGTGTAAATGGTTCAGAGACAGACATGCATTCTCATAGAGGACAATATCTTCAGGACTTTAGGGTAATAGTCTTTCTACTGCATTAATAATTATTTTCTTTTAATATCCATTATCAAGCCAATCCAGTGACAGCTGATCAAGGGGCTTTCTTGTCTTTCACTTTTGAACATGCAATTATTTTTTCCGATCAATGAACACCTGTCAGCTGGCCAGTTCACCTCTCACCTAGATCTTGCTCTCAAGTGAAGGCCGGCTTGTTAAGCAGCGCAGTCACACTTACACAGCAAAAACCAGTTCATCTATTGGCCTGTGGGAAGTTAATCATTATGGGATATTGACAACATCAGAGAGAGCCTGACACTTCTGCTCTGACTTGAATCTTCATTTTTCTCGGTGCTTCCTTTCCCCTCTAATCTGCCCTCCTCGCTGCTTTTACGCTGACCTGCAGTTATCTTCTTTTTACAGATAAGTCTCTGCTCGACATGACCGACGTCAAGCCCAAAGCGGAGAGCCAGAGCGATGAGGCCGAGGGCCCGGATGGCGGCTGGGGCTGGGTGCTGGTCGGTGCCATGTTCGTCAGCACGAGCCTCGTGTTCGGCCTGATGCGCAGCTTAGGGATCTTTTTCGTGGAGTTTGTGCAGTACTTCGACGAGAGCGCTCAGGCCATATCCTGGATCTCGTCCACGGGTCTGGCAACGCAGCAGTTCTTCAGTGAGTCACTGTGTTATACATAGTATGTGTGTTGTTTGTAATAACGGCGATAACTAACTACTTTTATCTGTAATTCATCTGTAAACATAAACAGAGAAAAGCAGCTGGATGGATTATTTAAAATGATAAATTATAATTTTTTGTCGATCAACCCATGGGCTAATCTAAATTGCAATTATTTGTCTGATCAAATGCATAGTAATCATGCAAGAGGAGGTATAAATAAAAGAAAGAACGATTTTGAATTTTGAGCATTTTTATAGGTTGTATAGGTTTTATAGGTTATAGGCTGCAACTCATTAACCCTTTGACAAGTAACAGCGGGTCACTCATTATAAACTCATGCTGTGCTGCCAAACATTGCTCCAACCCACTGAACCTTATTTAGAATTGTAAAATACCAAATATGTCATGCTGAGTTTAGGGGGAAATGTGTTAAAATTATGCACAAGACATCTGTAAGATTTAATCTGATGGAATTATGTAGCCAGAAAAAAAAAATCATGAATATACATTATGCTGTGTAGAAGGGGGAAACAAAGGTGGAAAGTTGTACATCATGAGTTTAAATTGAAGATAATCCTAATAATTTATTTAGCACTGGCATGGATTTTTGTTAGGTATTGTTGGTGATCACATGCTCCTGTCTGGTTTAAAACTGGTCTGGTCCTTTTAATAAGATTAAAAATGATGTGTACTGCAGTCTTAAATGCAAAAGAGTGCCAACAAATGGAGATGTGTCTTTGTTTTGCAGGTCCGTTGGGTGCAGCGCTCAGTAATGCATACAGTGCCCGGGTGGTGGTGATGACAGGGGGCTGCCTCGCTGGACTCGGCCTCATACTTGCCTCGCAGGCCACCTGTCTCGTTCACCTCTACCTCACTATGGGTGTCATTTCAGGTAACATGGCTCAGGGTCTTACGACAACTATTCAAGTAGGTCATGCTTGTTTACCTTGTTAGCTATTAGCTATCTCAGTGTTTCTTCCCCTCCACTCTCCTCCAGGGTTGGGCTGGGGGCTTGTCTTCACCCCCATGGTAGCGACAGTCATGGCTAATTTCACCCGGCGGCGCGCCCTGGCGTTGGGACTGGGCTTCTCCAGCATCGGCCTCTCCTCCTTCGCTTTCAACCCGCTCTTCCAGCTGCTGGTGGAGAAGTACGCCTGGCGAGGGGCCCTTCTGATCCTGGGCGGCCTCAGTCTGAACATCGTGCCCTGCGGGGCTCTCATCCGTCCACAGCGACGCGCTAAAGCCCCAGCAAAGGTGGGACCAGACTCTGCTGTCTTCACCTGTTGGAGAGTTCTGTTACACAGTTTAGTTTACCCAGCAATGACTAGATGGTGACAATGTCCTGAATGAATGAATTAGAGGTAGAGAGATAATCATATTTAAAGAGACAGCAACAAGATGAAGTGAAGAACTTCCTTCTTTTCTTCCCCCAGGTTGATTCAGAGACCAAGCCATCACGTGCTTCCCTGCTGCAACGAGTCTCCTCCTACCTGGAGCTGTCGCTGCTCTTCGAGAGGCCTTACATGACCTACACGCTGGGCGTCAGCCTCATGAACGTCGGCTACTTTGTGCCCTATTTCCACCTGGTGGCCCACAGCCGCCAAGCCGGCTTCTCGGAGTACCAAGCCGCTTTTGTCATGTCAGCGGCCGGCGCTTCAGACATTCTGGGCCGCGTGGCGTCAGGCTGGTTCTCAGACCTGGGTCTTTTTCGGCTGATTCACTTACTGAGCGCGTGGACCTTCCTGGCGGGAGTGTTCATCATGCTGCTGCCCGTGAGCTCCTTGTCCGGCTCCTACGCCGCGCTGATGGGGATCAGCCTCCTCTACGGCTTCAGCGCCGGGGCGCTGACGTCCGTGGTGTTCGCGGTGGTGCCCCTGATTGTGGGCGTGGAGCGCATGATGGGCGGCCTCGGGCTCCTGCAGCTCATCGAGAGCAGCGCGGGACTTTTGGGGACACCTCTGTCAGGTAGGAGTTATATCTCCCAATGTAGGTCATGTCAGCGTGTTTAATGTTATCTCAAGTGACCTGAATCAGTCTATAAACACAAGTAACACGCTGAGGGTGGCAGTAGTCAAACATTAACTGTGAGTAATCAGTGTCAGCCAACTCTCTCAATAATGTTTTCTTTCTCAATTGGCATGCAGCGAGCAATATGCAACTCATTTAGGTTCTGACTATTCTCTCCTGTCTGTCTCCCAAGGGTTTCTCAAGGACGTCACAGGCAACTACGTCGCTTCCTTCATGGTAGCGGGCGGCTTCCTCATCCTCGCTACTTTGACCATGGCCACCCTTCCTCACTACTTCTCCTGCAAGGATCCACCGCCTCTGCCGAGACGCTCCCTCGACGACAAAGAGAAGGGTTTGCATTCAGAGCTGGAGCAGATTAACAGTTCACCTGCCGACACGAACCACAGAGAAGATTTAGATGATCTTGCGAGGTGACCAGGGTTAATCATATGCAAGACCGTGGAGATTAAGGATTCCAAGAGCCTTTTAAAGGACGGTGCCTCCCTGAGGAGGCCGTCAGTTAACAGGCTGCTTCACATGTGTTTGTGTTATACCTCAGAGATTCAGACCCAAAGCGAAGAAAGAGGCTCACTGTGAAAACTGACAGCAGAAAGGGTCCAGTGAGTCCTCACTCTGTTCCACACTGTGACCTCAGTTTAACGTTCAGGCCAGTACTGTCTGCCTTAAAGGAAACACGGAGCATTTAAATACTTCATCCAGCAATGCTAAGATATGTTTGCACTGACTGGTTTGCATGCACTGTACATGCAAGGTAGGAAATGTGAAGGAAAATGTGATTTTATTATTTCACATGCCTTCAAGTTTGACAAGGAAATACGTAGACAGAAAACTGTTTTACTCTTGATGGAAGTAAATCAGTCAGATTCTGCTGCTCAAAGACTGACAAGCATATTTAAATTTGTACATACAGGAATAATCTTTAACTTTCAATATCCTCATTTAAGAATGTATTTAAGGAGGCAGAGTTGACACAGCACAATAGAACCAGCCAATCAGCATGGCTGGATTCATTTTCTATGGGGCCTGTGTCCCTCCTGTCTGTGCCCAAACTACACATGATTTTTCACCCAGTAAACAATCAGCACTCCCTGCTGTGTAATGTGTGCCCAGTAGTATACGGTAATTCAAATTAAAACTAATATTTAAGAACGTGCACCAATATGGATTACATAATAACTAGATTTTGATTTAAGGCCCCCTCTCAAGGCAAAAATGAAGCAGGACTTGTCATGAGCTCCTTAGCATTTCAGCTAAAGTAATGCTTTTTATTGGTGTAAATTCCCAAATTTAAAAACAACAAATAGCTGTTGGTCCTTACACTACTGTGTAACGTGTGAATGTTTATTTATGAATTAAACTAACTGAATTTTAGCAGCACCCCCTCTGCACTGCTCACTGTTAAGCTGCAGACACCAGCACTGTTTCCAGCACCTCTTGTTCAGCCTCAGGACTTTCACTCTCCGCAAGTGCTTTATGTTACTGGGCGGGAATACAAGTGCATGTTCCAATCGCACAATCAGCTCGCATAGAAACGTTGTACTGACCAACACTGTTTTGTAACTCAGAGATGTTCGGCTGCATGAACAGCTGAGTGAGCAGCAGGTTCAGAGGACAGAGACCACACGGTCACTGTGAGCTGCTCTCTACAGGCAGACTAATTACAGGCGACTTTTATTAGTGTGCCACTTCATCGTTCTGGCAGCTGCCATATATTGTCATATTGGGATTCAAGCTTTGATTCAGACCTGAAACAGTCCAGCCTGGTTCCCAACCTGGCATCCCAGTGGCGTTTTTTAATGACCTATCATCTACCAGCATTGTATACAGGTTAGGGTTAGAGTCAAAATGATCCCTTTATGGATGTTTTTTCCTTTTTGCCAAGGTATGAAAAGATATATCAAGATATCAAACTTAATATTCTGGTACCATGACAACCTTAATACAGACATTGGTGATGCAACAGTCACCGAAAATAATCTGCTGGAAAATAAATGAATCAAAATCGCTTCCTGCAGTTACTGTCTTGACTATTTGTGCTGACTGTACAGTCTATCACTTCTTCTGTACTGTTATGTAATATACTATGATATGATATAGCCATAAAATATGTCATTATTATTCAGTGGTTGTCAGTTTGGTCAATGAGAGAAAAGGGGTCCATTTGGGGGAAAAAGGTTGGGAACCATTGACCGATCTTAGACAAAGATCCAGGCTGCAGCTTGACACTGTTTTATCTTAAAATGTGATATTTTGTACTCACTCTCGATTAAAAACCCATGTATTTTGTCTTGACTCTTTGTCTGTGTCACTCTTCGACGTATTCAACAGGTCTTCTGTGGCAAAATCACTGACGACTGGCAACTTTTCGCTAACAAGCGCCATCGCAAAATGTTGGCGCCCTCTGCTGGGGATTTGTTCTCTGTGCAGCAAAAACAAAACAAAAACGAACCTTTGACCTGTCATTGTTTGGAACTTAAGCACACTGAAAAGAAGTTTTTGCGTCGTGGTTTATTTGTTCATGAATCTCAAGTACCTGACAGAGTTTTAACAAAAAAAAAAAAAAACAGACATGAACAGCATCTAAAAACATCCCAAATGTAAAAAAAATCTGCATACGTTACAACAGAATGGAAGACTTTGCAAAAATGTTGTCTTATTTCCAGACATTTTCACGTCTTTTTCATGCTACACTTCGACAGAAATGGCAGAGGAACATTAAAAAAAAAAAAAAAAAACAGCCCTTTTAGCTTAAAAAAAAAGAAACAGATTTACAGGATTTAATTAGGAAACTCTTGGCAGAGCGCGGCGTTA
Organism: Lagodon rhomboides; assembly: GCA_039737535.1. Taxonomy (NCBI): domain Eukaryota; kingdom Metazoa; phylum Chordata; class Actinopteri; order Spariformes; family Sparidae; genus Lagodon; species Lagodon rhomboides. Next base: position 13,490,019 of record CM077806.1, read on the forward strand.
CCCTCTGCTACGCATAAAGACACCTCCTGCTGCTCTCATAAAGCTGCTCCAGTGTTCCCACTCGGGCACGATTGTTCTGCGCTGACGTGCTCGCACAAAGAATTCACTGTTCGGGGCGCTCATCCCCCCTTCTCTCTCTGAAGTCAACACCAGCTGAGCGATGACTGAACATGTGGCAGGTGGCCAGGGGAACATGTGTGTGCTGATGTGTCTGCATACTTGCACGTTTTTTTGTTTTTTTTTCTAAATGTGGTACTGTACAGCGAGGTGAGGAAGAAGAAGAAGAAGAAGAAGAGGCTGGTTAAGTCTTGGGGTCTGCGCTGCGGCGCTTGAGCTTCTCGGGGTTGTTGGAGGCCATGTGTGAAAAGTCCCTGAAGATGTCGTGGTAGGTGTCGTCACCTGGAGACAAAGCAGAGGTGGAGACGTGAGCATCACTGTCATCTCGTCTGGGTTTAACGTGCTGCGTTCAAATCGTCAAAAGCTTCATTTTTGGTAGGGTTTCTAATAAGCCGTCACAGCCCAACTATTTCCTGAACGCGCTTTTAAAAAATCGTAGCCCTAAAGCGGGGAAGCATGCAACCAGGACAAATGAAAACACACATGCACATGCACTTTACCTCTTAGGCTGCGGCAGGTGGCACACTGCACAAGCGCTTGAGACCAGCCGGACATCTCAGCAGGAAGGGCGGAAGGGCAAAAAAAAGGCGCACGAGTGACAAAGACACACAGTGATAGAGCACAGCACGTCAAATACTGACCAGCAGTTTTCTTTTTTTGTTTTGTTTGTCAAGCACACACACAAAAAAAAAAAGCATCACGTTTTCCATTCCTTCACGTGTGAAGCTTTAACAAAAGGGGACAATCATGAAGGAATGGACTTTGCAGCTTGAGAAGGAGCCAAAATGACACAAATGCAAACACAAAAAAAAAACCCCACGGCTAATCTTAAGCTCGAGAGCTAACAGCACAGATAAATACAAACAGGTCACGTATGACGAGAGTTCAAACTATTCACAGAATAGAGGAGGAGGAAGTCGTCCTTGAGAAACAAACCCAACACTGGATTCAGCTTATGTAACGACACACAAACAACACTGTACATGCTGAATATAAAAATATCCCCTATATACAAATATCAGTAAAAAAAACAGGTCTGATGGAGGTATCTCATTTATGCATTTTCTTAACCTCGGTGAAACATTGGAAAGCGCCCACGCGTCTCTATCGACAAGGCATGTGGAGATTTTGTGGGTCTCGAAAGTGCGGCGTGATGTGCGTTTGTGGTTCAAAGTGCGATCTCCGCTCGATCGATAAATCTGTTTTCCGTCCTCGAGCCTTCACTCCGTCGTACCCTGCATTTTAAGCTTTCGCACTGAAGGCGGTTTGACTTTTTTTTCTTCCGAGTTTCTCCTTGAACGACGTGTGGGGAGGGCCCGGACAGATTTCTGATGCTTAACAACGAGACAAAACATGTTGTTTTCCTCTCGGCTCATTCCTGCCTCCTGTCCAGGGCCGACTTTTTTAACCCCCGCTAATCGTTCTGCCCCCCCAGAGCCCAGCCACTTATGTGGTTCTTTATGGCCTGGAGGCTCTTCCTGGTGTGGGCCAGCCCACCTCCGCCCCCGCTCAACAAACCCCCGGACCCCTGCCCCCCTGAGTGACCTGATTGGCCAAACGCTCCGTCCATCTCCCGCATCTCCTTGTTCATCTTGGCGATCCGCAGCCTGAAACGGGAGAAGATCGGTTAGAAATGTTCGTTAACCGGTTTATCACGGTGATGTAAGAGGTTCCTCTGGTAAGCGGGACTCACAGGGTGACGATGTCGGCGTTGGCGTTGTCCACGGCGATTGTGATGGGGTCTTTCTGGTTCTTGTCCCTGGCGTTGTAGTCCGCCCCTCGCTTCAGGAAGAGGCAGACCAACCTGGGACGTCACAGAGACAGAAAAAAAGTGTGTGTGTGAGTGTGTGTGTGTGCACAGGAAACATCTTCAGGAAATCAAGAACCTGACGTGGGTTTCAAGAGGAGGAACTCAGATCTAACGGTTTCTCCGCTCATTACGTCTATTCAAACGTCAGGACCGTCGTCCTCTTGAAACGCACTCTCGGATGACTTTGCTTAATCTTCACGGTTCTCCAAACGAATTTGAAACAGGAGACTTTGAAGTTCCTCGCTTTGTTCCTGAGTAAAGTTCCTGTAGCTTATTAGTTCTTGGAGCTATGAAGCTGTGAGAAACGGACTGTAAAAAAAACAAAAAAACAAACAGGTGTTCTTAATTTATGCTCCACAGCAAAAGTCTGCAATCCGACCTCGGCCGGATGAGATTAGAGTCAGATGCTGCCTCGGCTTTCTTTTGATAACGCAGCAGCGCAGGTACAGGTAGAAACAACGAGCCACCTGTTATCTGCTTTACCTTTGCTTTTTCGATCGCCGGGTAAACAACCACGTCCGTTCAGCAAAGATTACTACAGCGGACGTGCTGCTGTAAACGAGATGATTGGAGATAAGGAAGTTCGAGTTCTAAAGAAGTGTCGGTTCGCAGCTCTTCAATAGACTCTTTTGTTGTTTTTCACTTCCTTTTCTGCTGAGATTTCCCACTATACCAGACACGAGAATGTCATTTTGGGCATACTGGGGGAATCTATTCAGGTCTGTTAGTAGTTTTTTTTAATCAGATTGGTCATTGTTAGTCTGAAAACCTAGTTATGTCTCTAGAATGAAATAGTCTGTCAGTTGGGCTGGTGTTGGCCCTCTGACAAAAGCATTGTGCCGTTTTCTTGTCGTTCTATCAGCTGTGTTCTTGAATGGAATGAAAATCTCACCCCGTGTGGCCCAGGATGGTGGCGTGGTGGAGCGGCCCTCTCCCGTTGCTGTCCACCTGGTTGACGTTGGCGCCGTTCTGCAGCAGGAACTCGCAGGCCGCCAGGGCGTTCTGGGTGAGGGAAAACAGGAACGCGTGAGCTGTCGTTTCCCTACCCCAACATGTGATCCTCCCCGAAGCCCTCCTCATTATCACCTTGTCCGGACAGGTTTAACTCAACAAGACTACATTTAAAAAGACATACATTTTCCTGTTTTATCTTTAGTTTTGCCTGTGTAGAGTTTGAATTGTTGGCCTGACGTTGACGTTGCAACAGCGCTGGGCCAAGAGGCAAAACGAAAATGATGCGTGCTGCCGTCAGAGAGGTCACAGAAAAAACATGTACACCGTGTACGTGACGTAACGCTGTCCTTACCGCCGAGACGGCCTGTATCAGCGGCGTGCTGGACTCCTCGACCACGTTGACCCAGTTGACGTCGGCTCCGTGGGCCAGGGCGTCGGCCATGACGGGGAAGTTCTGCAGGGCCGCCGAGCGATACAGCAGCGCCCCGGGGTGAAGCCCGCTCAGATCCTCCTCCTCCTCGTCCATGTCTGAGGGGACCAGAGGGTTCACGTCAACTTCACCGTCAAACACACACTACCGTTTTTTTACCGTTTTTGTCCCGTAGAAGCTCAAATTAAAGCTCCCATATCGTAGAAAGTTTCTTTTTTGATTATAAAGCAAGTCTAGGGTGCTTTACAATTGACCAATCAGAGCAGGGTTTTTCTGGAGGGTGGCCTTAAAGAGACAGGGCACTAAAAACAGACCGAGGGCGAATAGAGGTGCTGCAGTGATGGACAAAAGAAGAACATTTTCCAGCCGAAACCTAAAAATACAAACATGAACCTGACAACGAGCTTCATTTGAAAGCTTGAACAGATTTAAGGTGTGTGTGTGTCCACACAGTCCACGCCGAAGCGTGCCTTTTGTCGCCAGGTCGGACGAGTGCATCGGCGGTGTGTTTGCGTGAGTGCGTTTTATCTCACCTTTGTGAAAGCCTGAGTTGTTCTTTTGGACAAGGTCACTGGGGCTCAGCCCTGAGGGGAGAGAGAGAGAGAGAGAGAGAGAGAGTCACGATTCCTGGTTTATCCTGCTGACTGCGACAGCACACATGAAACACAGCAGGCCGGGCCTTCAGGATTATCAACTTTTTGCTGGATCGCCAAGATTAGGGATTGTGGGATTTGTGTTTCTGTTTCGTCGACATCGGCAGAAGTGAGTGAGCGGCGATCCTGACAGAAAGCGGGCGACCGACAGAGTTATCAGACCTCTGACGGCCCGCTGCTGCCCGTCCGTCAGTCAGCCTGCGGGCGATTACCTGTGCTCCGAGGCAGAGTGGCTCGGTTCGGCTTGGGCTTGATCGGCGGCCGCTGGACGGTCCGGTCCTGCGTGGTCGCCCGGTTCCTCCTGGCGCTGGACCGCCTCAGCAGGGGGTTCCTGCCGGTCTCGGGCAGCTTCTGGATGAACTTCTTCTCGACGTACTTCGATCGGATCCACGACTCCTTGTCTCCCCTGTGGGGGACGGGAACGACACGGAAAGGGTGAGAGAGACGGAGAGGACGAACGTGATTTAGATCTCTGCACATAAATGAGACAATTTCTAAAAAAACAAAGAAGCCGACATGCAGGGCCGGATCTGACCGTCTGTCTCTGGCTTTACTCGTTCTCAGTTTGACTCCACAACTCGCTTGTGCAGCTGTGGGACAAGAATGCGTAACACACATCCCGAGGCCCTTGTTGTCTTTTAATGAAGTCATAAATTCAGTTAAAAAGACGTCTATTTAGGACCTAAAGTGCCTCCTTTGTGCAAGAGAGGCGACGGCTCCGACGGGAGCGGGGAGACTGAGAAACAACCAAATAAAGCAAGGCCAGACGAGACGAGACTGAGAGCTCATGCTGCAGAAAGCATGCAGCCCCGCAGCCAGTTTCCGGAGGAGGCTTGAGTCACGGCGCTCAGCCATCTGTGTCATGTACCTGTGGCACTTCCTGTCTGCTGCAACACCACAGAGAGGAGAAAAGAGGAAGTAAAGACATCAGTCGAACGGCGCCACAGGCCGACGATACAAATCATCTGCACGCCACCTGGATCTTTGCAGAGGTCGACTCGCTGAACCTCTGATCTCGCCAGGCTCTTTTTTTTAAAATTGTGACGAGCCGGAGCACAAGTTTGTCTTGTAAAAAACACAACGCGCACAGGAAGAGGTCGATGCAGTGGCGCCGACGTGACAGCAGGGGGAGGTGGAGAGCGAGTTTCTGCAGCTGCGTGACAGATGAGGCCGGAAATTTTTGATCATTTGGAGGGAAAAAGTCCCTCCAGAGACAAGTTTGTTGTCCACTTGTGTACTTTTTGTCTCATCGCGGCGCACCGAACGCGACTTCTTTTGAAAAACAGGCGAAGAAGAAGCGCCTCCTGCTCGTATTTCAATTAAGATACAAGACATGTTGTGTGTTCGGGCAGCAGAAGTTCAAATGGATGCTGTGATACAAAAAAAATTTGAATGAGTATTAGTATGTCCATTAGAATATTTTGGGAAAGTCCAAGTAAAGGGAAACCAAAGTCCCAGACGATAGACGGGCCCTTCTTTAATTTCCAGAGAACTCTGTGCCTCCTGACCTCAGGGGGTTACTCTCTGAGCGGTGGAGTCGTGTTGAACTTCCTCAATCGCTTCAGCTCGTCACAAAACTGCTAATGTAAGCGGAGGAAGTGAAGACACGCCGTCCCGTCTTCGCGCACGGTCTTTGGTTAAGGTGGACCGTTCGTACCTGGGGCTGGAGGGGTGGGGCTTCTTGATGGTGATCTCGTCGATCCGGGCCTCGTAGATCCTGTTGATGACCGTGTTCCCCAACTCGCACATCAGCTGGAAAAGGAAGCAGAGCGATTAGAGGGAGCGCGAGCGTGCCTCGGAGAGTTTATTCAAAGTGAACCGTTGCGTAATGCGTTACGTAATCCTGAGAGGCTGATAAAGGTGGAGTTACCTTAACGAGCTCGGGCTCCCACGAGTCCAGAGTGAGCGAGCGCACTTTGGAGAAATGGACTCCCAGGCTCCTGTGAGAGGAGGGAAGCCGTCAGAGCTGAAGTTTAAACCCGAGTGTGTGTGTGTGTGTGTGCGTCTGTCTCGAGTGTGTACCTGTGTATGCCGGAGCAGATGATGCAGAGCGTGATGCCCAGGTTGATGGAGGCCCACTCGGGGCCGGGCTCCCCGCAGTCGCAGCACTGCTTGTTCCCGGGGATCGCCTGGACCTCCTCCAGCGCCTTGCAGCCCTCGCTCTCCTGGTCCGCCCCGCCGCCGCCTCCTCCGCCTCCGCCCAGGGTGCCCGCCGACATCGAGCTGCAGCGCTGCCTCTGATCGCACACACACACGTAAACACAGGAATGAGGCGATGCACAAAAGGGCCCGCCTCTCCTTCCGTACCTCATCGGATTAAACTCCCACGGAAAAATGCAGATGTAAAAGATAAGGGTGTGTGTGTGCGTGTGTGTGTGTGTGTGTGTGTGTGTGTGTGTGTGTTCTCACCGGGCTGTGTGGGTCCTCTCGGCGCTCCTGGAAGGCCGAGGCGATGCTGTTCTGGACGGCGCTGATCCACGCCTGCTGCTGCCTGTCCGAGTCCGCCTGCAACAAACAGCACCTACACACACACACACACACACACACACACACGACAGTGATCAGCTCATTTCTCAGCAGATTAACATGGAAAAAATTATCACACACTACACACACACACGACCCTCTTTCGCAGGACGCTCTAATCCGCCACACTCAACGCTGATGAAAATTCACCGCCGTCGCCTCAGTGTGCATCAACTTCGCCCCCCCCCACACACACACACACACACACACACACACTCACTTTGACGGGGAGACCACTTCAAAGCAGAACCGTCTCTCATTCTCAATGCTGGGCTTCACTGTGCAGAGACGCAGGTCGTCCACCACAACCGTGGGCTGGTCCTGAGAGAGACGCAGACAGGAAGAAGACGAAGGTCAACAACACTCACATTTTGAGTATTTGCGCAGAGATCTTTGTTCTCCGTCTTGATAGACGATAGCTTCGTTTACTCGGAAACATACCTTGAATTTCTTCTGATACACCAGCTGATTCTTCTGAATCGAAAACCAACGCCTGCAGCGGAGGGAGAACGCGAAAAGGTCACGAAATCGACGATCGATCAGCAACGAAAGAAAGGACAGGACGGTGGAAACTCACAGCACACACTGTCGAAACTATATACTATCCTCTCAGTGAGATGTGAGGCGGGAGAGAAGGCGTAAAAAGCACAACGCAGCTGTTCTGCGTGAGACGTGTGGTGGGTGAACTCCGTACCTGCTCCAGGTCTTGAAGGCGTTGCTGGCCCTCTTGTAGAGGTATCCCTCCATGGCGATCCCGTTGGCCGCGTCAGCGTTGAAGTCCATGATGGAGTCATCGTAGGACACGTCCTAGAAATATGTCAGAAGCCACTTAGTGTCACCGGAGTTGAAGTAGCAGCATTGTTAAACCAGTTAGAGGCCTTTTCCTGTTGTTGTTGTTTCACATTGTGGTTTAAACTGAGTAAAAAGTGTGCGTCTAAGTGTTCCGTTTCGTGAGAGCAGACCTTTTTCTTGACGGCGGCGTGTCTCTGCTCCATGTCCCTCTTCTCCCGGGCGGCATCCAGGACAAACTGAGTGTGCTGTTGAAACAGAAAACAGACGCAGAGGTCATTCTCCAGACACACATATTGATTTTTAAATGTATATTGTTCCCCCCTTTTTTATGAGAACCCTCATAAATGCATTTCGCCCACCGAGGCTTTCTTCTGGAAGCCAGCAGAGCCCTTATGTACAATAAATTAGGCTTTTGTGTACATTAACTGATTTGTACGCTAAGTGAAACACGAGATGATTAAATCAGCGGGCTAAATATCGACAGTGAAGCTTAAACCGAGTCCATATTTGGGCACTTTTTAGCCAACCGGTCCTTAATTATGTATAAAGTTTGCACATCCTCTTTAACAAAAAAATTTAATTGCACTTGGTGAGACACAATATAATGTGGAAAAGGGAAGAAAGAGAGATTAAGTTAATTAGTTAGTTAAGAAGTTCTTTGACAGACAGTTTATGACGAGTCATCTAAAAATGTGTAAAAAATGAATGGAGTCTGGTTTATGCACACGTGATTCTCTATTTTTTTTTATTCCTGCCGGTTTCATTGTTGCCTTCTCTTTTCTGTCTCTTCGCTGTACCGCAGGACAACTTTCCCCACTTTCCTTTCCTCTTTCCTCTCTAACATGTTTGCCTCCTGTGAAGTTCAGGACGGGTTATCACTCCCGCAGAGTTCGCTCTTCAGGGGAAACAGGAATTATGTCCTGTGCCAAACAGTGGAGCAAACCACCGGTGGTTTCTCTGTTCGGCGTATTATTCCTCGGTGTCTCTCTCTCTCATCTGCTCATTCTCCTTCCTATCATTTCCTGTTGAAACAGGAAGAGCTTCGTTGGGGTTTGATTCTGGTGAAACGCTGACGAACTCGTTTCCCGTTTTAAATCCTTTACATTGGGCAAAAAACAAACGGCAGTAAATACTGCTGATGTTCAAGGTTGAAGGAGCGAAACGTGTTTTTCCAACTTGGACAGTCAAAGAGCAGGAACTAACACACACACACACACACACACACACGAGAGACACACACAGAGAGAGACACACACACAGACATGTGAAATATTTCCTGTTGTTGCTCACTTTTTCCTGTCACGATGAACGATGGTGTGATGTCATCTTGTGACTCCTCGGCCCCGCCCCCCTTTGCCCAGACTACATTTACAGTTTTATCACACAAGGTGCCAGAATAGACTGTTTCGAATCCATTTGCTGCCTCAAAAATAAGTCTTTTGGAATTTTTGAAGCGTGCATTGTGGTCATCTTCTCCTCAACTGCTGTCGAAATACATTACTTTGAGATGCACTTCCCAAGATTGCTGCTTGTGACCAGTCAAAAACTCTACAATCGGTTCATTTGAACACCTGTCAGAGGTTAAAGGAGACTTTTCACAATAAAAAAGCACCGAAAATGAGTTTATGTGTTACAAAACTTTGCCTTTCTCTTATTTTCTGCCCCATCATGTCACTTCTGCATCCTTGTATGATGTTGAGCAACAAAGACAAACAATACAGAGACCTGCTCAACAAAACATAGCGTGCCGGTTGTCCAGAACGACGACTAAAGGATGCCGTTTTTGCCTCCTTTTATATACATTCCTCTCATTTCTTACAGCTAAAATCTATCTGTCTTTCATGACAGTTAATGTTCTTTCAACAGAGGACTTTCAAGTCGTGCAACAGCTCACTGCCACATGGGAAGTCCTCTTGTGCAACAGGATTCGACTGAATTCAGATGTGGTCAAAATATGACTGAATGAGTTCGACATTCTGGAAAACATACTCATTTGTCTTCTTGCCAAGCTAGATGAGGAGATTGATATCATTTTTTTTTATGTTTGTGCATTAAGTGTGAAGTTAGAGCCCGGGGGTTCAATTAGCCTAGCTTAGCATAAAAACTGTAAGCAGGGGGGAAATGTGCAGCGTGGTGATTCCCAAATTTAAATAATAAGAAAAAGAAGCTAATCACCGCTTCAAAATGTTAATAACTAGGATTGGGCTAGCTGTTTACCCCTGCTTCCTGTCTTTGTGCTAAGCTAGGCTAGTCACCTCCTAGCTGTAGCCACACAGTTAACATGCTAATTGTGGTTTCAGTTAACTGAGAGCGAATAAGTCTATTTCGCAAAATGTCAAAAGATTTATTTGATTTGGCCACAGTTTTTGTGTTGTTTATCTTTTTCTGCCGAGCTGTTATTTATGAAGTTAGTATTTGTATAAAAGCCAGCTGTGTTATTGAACGCAATGTTAGAACCTCGCAAGACCGACGCAAATGCAGTTGCAGTGAAGGAAATTAGGTCAATCAGGCTCGTGCATTTGTCGTCTTGCAAAGCTGGATGAGGAGATTGATATCATTTTTTTATGATTGTGCATTAAGTGTGAAGTTAGAGCCCGGGGGTTCAATTAGCCTAGCTTAGCATAAAAACTGTAAGCAGGGGGGAAATGCGTAGCGTGGTGATTCCCAAATTTAAAAAAAAAAAAGAAAAAGAAGCTAACCAGCGCTTCAAAATGTTAATAACTAGGACTGGGCTAGCTGTTTACCCCTGCTTCCAGTCTTTGTGCTAAGCTAGGCTAGTCACCTCCTAGCTGTAGCCACACAGTTAGCATGCTAATAGTGGTTTCAGTTAACTGAGAGCAAATAAGTCTATTTCGCAAAATGTCAAAAGATTTATTTGATTTGGCCACAGTTTTTGTGTTGTTTATCTTTTTCTGCTGAGCTGTTATTTATGAAGTTAGTATTTGTATAAAAGCCAGCTGTGTTATTGAACGCAAGACCGACGCAAATGCAGTTGCAGTGAAGGAAATTAGGTCAATCAGGCTCGAACGGGACGTTACCTCTTCGCTCAGTTTTCGTCTGTACTCGTCCAGCTCCGACAGAGACTGGTTGCCATGTTCGAAGAACTGGGCCTGGGCCTCCATCAGCGACAACACCTGGCGTGACGGCAAGATCATCTTACATGTACTCTCATATCACAGAAGACATCCTGAGACAGTCCAGCCAAAGTGCAGCACACAGTTTCAAACACAACACGTTTTACAAAAGCAGCAAAAAACGAACTTTAAATGGGTCAACGTGAACTCACTGCCATCAGAATGTCGGTCTTCTTCTTGGCTTCAATCACATTAATCTGAAACGAAAAGGAAGCAGCGGTTAACAGACACTTCATGTTTCCATAACCCAAAAAACAAACCTCTGAGTGCCACAACCACAAGTCTGGAGAGGAGCCCCGAGGCAAACCTGTTATCATTCAAAACAGCAGGAGCACAACTATAATCAGACGTGCTGTTTGGATATTTCGCCCAGGCACTGCTTATGAGACCGAGTCTGCTGAGGTTTAAACCTGCATACGCCTGTTTTTTATTTATTTGAACACAAGTTTAGGTACAGGCCTTAATACTCCAAATTATTATTATCGTTGCAGCAGATATTAGATGTGAAAAATTCAAACAGCAGCAGAGCAAGCCAGAAATAGAAACACTACTACCATCCTGTTCATAAAGGTGCAAGATAAGATTGAGATCAATGCAAAATGAAGTGCGCTTCCTGATGCAAGTGTGACAGTCTCCATGTCATTAAAGAAGACGTATTATGTTAACTTTCAGGTTCATACTTTTATTTTGGGTTGCGACAAGAATAGGTTGACATGCTTCAGTGCTCAAAAAAACACAGCTGTTTTCTCATACTCTCCAGTGCTGCAGCTCTGTATTCCCCCTCTGTCTGAAACGCTCTGTTTTCGCTCCTGTCTCTTTAAGCCCCCCTCCTGAATATCTGGTCTGCTCTGATTGGTCAGCTCACACACGCCCGAGCCAGCACCACCAACAACAACAGAGCAGCGGGGCTGAATCAATCCTTATGTGCCAAACTATAGCTTCTAGGCATGAATTATGCAAATGTGTGACATTGTGACGTTGCGTGATGTCACAAAGTCATGGAATTAAAGGCAGGACTACTAATGAGGCGTTTCTTTTGTTGCTGACTTTGACCTTTTTAACTTTCAAGATCTTTCACAAGCACAAGAACCTATAAAACACTGAAGGGGAAAATAATGAAAAAGCATAATAGGCCTTCTTTAAGAGATTCGTTCTTTCAGTGGCGACACGAATAGAAATGGTGAAAAAAGTGTGATTTTTACTCCACCCAGCATTCATTCTCACCTCCAGGACGTAGTCGAGGGCCTCCGCCCGAAAGGCCCTGCGCGCGTTGAGCAGAGCGTTGCTCGCCTCCTCCACCTCGTGTGCCTTCCCCCGCGGGGCCTGAGCGTTCCTCGCCTGCGCCCCCTCCAGACATTCGCTGCTGCGCTCGAACTCCTTGCGCACCTCTTTGAACCGACGCACGTCCCTGGAGGAGAGGAAGGGAAGGGACGAGGAAAATAAGTTAGGATCGTCCAACTTCCGTGAGTATTTATTTGACAAATTAAAGTGAGATTTGGCGGTTGAAGACACGACAGACGCATTAGCTATTGTCCTTGGGAGTTATGGATTGTAAAGTCAGTTAACAAGCTAATTTAACAGGAAATAACAGGTTGATCAGGTTTCTAGATTATTCACCTACAGATTAATATAATTTATTTGTAAAAAAAAGTCTGTTTATAAGACATTTTTTGCTATGTGGTGGTGGCATAAGGTGCTACATGTACAGTAAGAATTGGCCACCTGTCAAATTGGTACTCCAAACAGACAGGGGGCAGCATATCACCGCAGTAATCGCTAGCTGCTGCTAATTGTAGCTGCCCTTAGCTAGTTAGCTCGGTTAGCTATGCAGCTAGCCGTTTGGACTAGGAGCTCAGGGACCAGGGTTGTGTTATCGTTCAAACTGCTAACACACAGGCTTTGCACCTGGGACGGCTGGAGCTAGCTTGTTAGCATGCTAACCTCAGTAGATATCGCTGCAACATGATGTCAAAACTGCTATTTATTCACATTCTGGTGATATTTTTTTTTACGTTTTCAACTAGAAGTCTTGCATATTGCTCCTTTACTAAAGCTTGCTTGAAGAAAAAACGTGTCAGCTCTCATGCCTTCCTGTTTGTTTCTTTGACAGGAGACCTGCGAGCTCAGAGGGTTAAACCACATCCAAAATGTGTCGCTGGCTAAAAAAATCCGACTAATCGCTGTTGTCACAGGCTTGCAAGACGTCCTCGCTCTCATGTAATCCACCGTATCATTCCCATTAATGAGAGCAGACTGAAGGACAAAGTCGAAAGAGGACCAAAATGAAGGATCAAGAAGCCTGTAATATTTTCGCTAACGTTTGGCAGAGCTGCAGCAGAGTGACTCAGTCTGAGGACGGTGGCTGAGCGAGAGACGAGGATTAGACGAAACAAACAGAGCGGCTCACTCACTCTTTGACAAAGTTCTGCAGCTTCAACTTCACTGACTTCTGTGTGGTCTCAATCACTTCCTGGAGGGGAGAGAGGCAGAGACAGATCTGTCACAGAGAGCACAGACGACTGCTAAAATGTCAAATGCGACGCGTTCGAAGATGCTCTTCTGCAGCCTCGGCTGACCACACCACCACATACTGCACACCGATAAGAGTCAAGATAGACCCAAGACAGACAGACTCACCCCCTGAGCATCCAAGATGATGGACAGCTTTTTGGAAAATTTGTCCAAACACTCCTGCAAGACAGACATCTGAGATTAGACTCTGCATTTTCATCCGCATTTTATCCATTACAACCATTTCTGTTTGGTAGTTGGAGTGCAGATTGTGATCCAAGGTTCAAGTCGGCCCATTTAGTCTCATTCACACCCACGTTCTATAAGAAAAGTTGTGCAAATATGCCCGAAATATTCCACATTTCACAGTTCAGTGACAATTAGTGAAACATTTCCTTTGAGTAATACGAGTGGAAAAATAAAAATGACTCCCTGGCGACTCGTGCCACACTCACCTCCATCATGCTGTCCGCGGAGCAGTGGTGTCCGAGGTCCCGCAGGCCGTTGACGAAGCTCTTGCTGGTCTGGCAGTAGACCCTGCCCGCCTCCAGCATGGCCTGGCATTGTTTCACGAGCTGGACGACACAAGCACGCAACAGCACGGTCAGATTCCTTCCTGAACACTCAATCGGTGACTAATCGGGGTGAGCATTTAAACATAACGAGGAGTTATTCCAGGAGCCCGGACGTCAAGGCGATAAAACAGCCCGAGTTAGAGGTTATTCTAATCGAGCGTAATCACTGCACACGCTGAATATATCCTGCAGCTACTGTTAAGCACTGTCTGGAGTTCATAAAACTGCATTATAGCCTGAACATGCTGGATTTTGTCGGCTGGCTGTTTTATTTCACTTATATTTTATTACACAAGAACACAGTCTGAGGTTTAGGTTGTTTTTTTTTTTAGTTCAAAGAAAAACATGTATGAAGCAGGACCGCCTTTTTACAGATGATGACAGTTAATGTACATAAAAAACATTACGTATTGAACAGTAACACTATGTTAAAAAAGTAATATACATTAGAATATACATTCCTAACAGAGACTAAACTGATGGAAGTGAAGTGGAAGAAGCTGCGAGTTGTTATAGCTAACAGTTAGCCTCCCTATTTACACATCCAGCAGACGGGGAGCAACATTAGCATTTATTTGGAGTCATGTTTCTGGCCACCTGACAAATGTGGGTCCAATATTCACTATTTTTGTAGCTCAGCTTTTGGTCTCCACCGTGTCCCGAGGAAAATGTCTAGCTCGTTAGCTGCTAAATGCTCGGCTACGATCACCAGCTAGCTGTTAACAAAGCTAGCTAGCAGGCGGTAGCACACAGTTAGATTTAAGAGCGTTTTGCCTGGAAATGACACTGAGGGGAGAAGTGAGAGTGAACCAAAACAGTAACATGTGGACTGTAATGCCATAAAAATGTGAAATCTGAAAAATGCTATAAAGCTTTGAAGAGATGAGGAGGAACTCAGGATTTGGTGACGTTTGGTTGGTTAATGTATATTGATTGATATAGCTTCAGTTCTATTAATTGTACAATAAAACTAAATATATATATTTAGTACAAAATACAAAATACATTTTAAACTTGACTTAAGCAAAAGAACAGTCACATATTCATCAAGCAGCTTTAGCCTCTCCTGCTCTGGTATGGCTACTAGCTTTATGGTGGCTAATGTTAGCTACCGTTGGCAAACATCAGCTAGATATTCCAGTGTAAGAGACATTTCTGAGCCACTTTGCTAACTTTTTCTCTACTTGTGCTGCTTTTAATGCAACATTTTAGCATTTAGTAATATTATCTTATGATTGTCACTTGTGGCCAATGGCGGTTGCTCTTCAATAAAAGTTACAAACGCTCCCTCGTATCAAGCTAGCTTTGCTGCGCCTGTTAGCACTGGACGACCTAGGCTACACCTTTTTCCTTTTATAACTAGGCTACATTTAGTGAATCGGAGCAGAGGTCTTACCAGCAGGCATAAGTAAATGAACCTTTAATATACTACAGTTTCTTTTAGTTTATCCAACAGTTACACTGACACACAGACGCCTGATAAAAAACATGGGCCGATAATAATAAACCGTTTTCTCTTCAGTCAATCTCCTTCAAGCAGGCAGCAGACACATGAGTGGGACATTGAAGGCATCGTGGCCAACATGATGTGTTAACCCGGTTTTGAAATCTCACAAATGTCCTTTTCTTTTATGGTACTGTAGCAGTGGTGCAATGTAACTAAATATATTTACTAGAAAACTGAAATCAAGTACGAAATATTAGTTCATTGCACTTTATCTGTGTATTTACATCTTATTTATATTGTTATTTTGCAAATTATACCCAAAACATACAGTCAGTTTATAAAATATGATACATTGCTAAAGGTTAGCGGCCCAACAGTATGTAAATATGATGACACTTACATATATCATATATCTTTTTCTTTTGATATGAGGTGCCTTTTGGTGATGGACTTTTATTTGTAACCAAAGATCTTTACATTTTCAACAGCACTTTATGCGACCTTTTCCTCCCACCATGGTCTTAACACTCATCCAAAAGTCTATTTTTTTTTATCTGTCTGCAGACCAGACGTGTCACAACTTGACGCCACGCTGCGCGGTATCAGAACCGACGGAACAGAAAAAACAGGATCGCTTTCTACAATCACGATCAAACGTTGAGCGCTTGTGCAGGCAGGTAAGCAAGCAAACGCCTCTTTCTTTCTCAGAGGTCAGAGTTCAACGATGGAGCGGCAGCGCCGGAGCTGGTTTTGACGTCAGTGCTTTGCTCAAGGGCAATGCACAATACAGATAAAAGTAAAGTAGCCCTGAGGCGCTTCAACCCAGTTAGTCCAGATTCTTCTAAATCCCTGTTGCCTCACAACAGTGATTCGCAGGGAAAGTTACTCTGGGATTTCGAGTATATTTCCATATTGTAAGTGATACGCTGTGAAAGAGGCAGAGCTGCAGAGTCCCACACCGGCGCAGAGCGACAGGACTTTTTGATGAGTGCTTATTCAGTACAATCAGGGAACAGAAACCCAGCATGTGACAGCTCTATCAGATGAATAGATCAGAAACTCCAACAAGTGTGAACGCAAACACGACACGGGGAACACACGCCGTCGCACCGAAGCAGAACAAGGCGTAGTTCTCTCTGCCGGGACAATACGATGGGGAAGCAGCACCTGCAGCTACTTCCTGCTCGCTGTCAGGTGAGGGCTACCTCAGCCACCGCTGCCCACCTCTCACTTCACTGTCTCTTCACAGGAGGAGCATGTGGCCAACAACAACTGATACCGTCTGTGGCTGTCTGTGTGTGTGTGTGTGTGTGTGTGTGTGTGGTGGAGGGCACATTTTTCCAAAGTAGAGCAGTGACTCAGTGGGATATTTTGTATGAAGTGTGCGTAGGTGTATTTTGCGCGTGTGTCTCACCTTGTCGAGCCGCGTCTCGAGTTCGCTCACATCGTTTTGGACCACTTCGATTTCAGCTCTGAAAACACACACAAACACACACACAGTCATAAACGAGAGCTCGGTGTCAGAGGTCACATTAAACTTGCTGGTGTGTTAATATTCACGTTGTATCTACGGAGGAAAATGAGGGCCAAACATTTAAAAGTTGTTTTAAAAAAAAATAAAGGTTTACAGGTTTGAAAGGTTATTTTTTAATATTTTAAAACAATTTTCTAACATTTTATACATTAATGTTGTCTTATTCAGCACATATCTCGATGAATATTCCCAATGTCTTGTTTCACACGCTCTTTATTCCGCTTCTGTGCTGCGTGTTTTATTTTGTAGCTAACGATGATGTATTTACAACAGATATATTCTTTTTTTATTCAAATTATTTACATTAAGGGCTTATAAACTTTTTCCAATCACCTTTTGACAAATGATAAACTTAATTTCTTTCAGGGTAACATCTGTCCAGGTGGAAAAAGAATTAGCATTTTAGCTAACTCCAACACATTTACGGCAACGTTTGTCGATGTGCCCTTTCCTGGTTAAATAAACCAATAGATAATAGCAAAACAATCCATTATTAGAATCAATAACTTGGATCTGAAATCAACAGATCGCAAATAAAACAGTGTGTCTAAGAGTATGGAAACTGCATGAAAAGTATTTGAATTGAAATGTCATTTTCAAAGCTTTTTCTTCTTTCCTTAAACTCAACTTGAAGTTTCTAATTTTAGCTCCTTCACTTATAATTTCTCTTTTTACAAATGAGGAAACATTTGACCCTCATTTGCCTCCGTATAATTCCCCCTCAAGCGTTCAAACACCTGAAACGCTGTAGATTTTGTGGTTTTCGTGTTATTGAACTCGTGGCTGCGTCGTTACACCAAATGCAAAAACACTCCTGCGTTTCTATTTATACTCATTACTCCGCTGTTATTTAGCCTGACATGTGGGGTATTTTTAGGAGATCTTGGGCAGGGTTCTTTTAAAAAATTAGATTTCCGCGGGTCTGAACAGAGCTCAGGTCGTCTGTCATGGAAATGTTCTGCGGAGGGCCCTTCTTCCTGCGAGAACTCTTGGCAGTGGACTCGTACTCTTTAAGTTTTGTGTTTGGAGGACGAGAGCCGGCACAAAAGCGCCTCAGAGGGTCCCGTGTGTGACCAGTTTGTCGGTTATTGGCGTAACAGTCGGTGTCTCCCTGCCTCTCGTCTCCGCTCACACCAAACAGCTCGACCATGTGGTTTCCGCTGCCTTCCACCAACAGTACAGAGACACAGAGACAGAAAGAGAGAGAGAGAGAGAGACAGTCAGAGGAAGAAGAAGAGGGAGGAGGAGGAGGAGGAGGAGGGCCCGGACAGAAGAGACAGTAGAAGGGTTTGTGTTTTCTGTGTTTGTTAGTGCGGGGATGCGTTCGAATCAGAGTCTGAGGTCACGTCCTCTGGAAGATGACAGGTCAGCTAAGGAGACGGCGGGGGAAAGAGAGGAGAGGGGTGGAAAAAACCAAGGGGGAAGACGAGAAGGCCCTCTCGTCTTTTTCGATTTCGAGAGAGCACAAAAATTGAGACAGCCGAAGCCGAGTTTCCGCCGTGGTCGTCCCCGCAGAAAACACGCTTCCTGCCTCTCCTGTTGATCACCTCGGCACATCTCGCCTCACTTCCTGTCGCCCTCCCACCTCGTCGTCGCCTGGCAACAGGAAGCAGCGCATTTGAGCGGCCGTCCCGGGGCTGTCGGGGCGGTTCTTTATCTCCTTTTTGTCCTCCTCTGCTTATCTGTTTGTTGATGGGCTCCTTCCCTCCCTCCCTCCCTCCCTCCTTTCCTTCCCTTTCCCTCATTCCTCTGACACGAGAGCTCGCCGCCGCCTCAGCTGCCACGGCTCAAACTTTCCAGCACTCTGCGGGCCTCGTGCATTTCCAAGGGGAGGGAGAAGCAGAGGCTCGGAGGGGCCTCGGGATTGAAATATGCCAAATCAGCTGGTGGAGGCGCACCAGCCGGCTGACTGTGACTCAGGCAGGATGCCAGCGGCTGCGAGGGCAGGGGCACACCCAAGCTTCTGCCAGAGACTCTCATGAGCCGCTTGCAAAACCAATTTAGCCACACTTCCCCTTTGATTACACCAGATGCTGCGGCCGTGTTGAAAGACGATCGATTTAGGCCCCCGGATGACGCACAGAGGAGCCGCAAACAGCGGCAGCACGGCGATGGTTGTTTATCGAGGTTCGAAATCGATCGTTCGCGTGGCTTTTTGATGTAAATGAAACGCGTCGAGTTTCCTGGGCTGGTTCGAGCTTCCTGTGGCTCAGCGACGCGTACGAAATGCAAGCGCGAGCAGCCCCGCAGGCCTGCGTGTACAGTCTCGGGCCCTTTCGCTGACCCCTGAGGCTTGACCTCACACCAGCAGCTCGAACCGACCAATCAGGACGCTGTAAAGGTGCACTGTTTAGTTTTAGGGGAAAGTTTTATCAGGAACATCTTTTCACGCCCAAACAAACTGAAAGTGACAAAAGAATCTTTAACTTAAAGGACGGCACAGTTTTGTACCGTTTTTTGCTCATACGTGGCGGACCCCGCCACCCTTTCAAGCTTCAAACAGTGTTTCTGGACCGTATTTTCCTCCGAGAGCAGCTTGTTTATTCAGTCATGGAAAAAGATTTATGTAAATATTATAAATATTCACATTTCTGAGTGCTAGATGTCTTTGAAACGCGTTTTTTAAGGTCTGGAACCTTCAAACATGAACACAATTTAAGCATAAACAGCTCTTTTTTTTCTTTTCTTTTTTTGGAATCAGTATGATGTGATTCATCCACCTTTCTCTGCCGTTCACGTCCCTTTTCTCTTGATGACATCACTCTCTCTCGGCACAGGTGAAACTCTTACCTGAAGCGCGGGGAGTCCTTCAGGCACTCCTCGAAGTCCAGCTTCACCGTCATCCTTCCCTCTCACCGAACACGAAACTCGGATCCTGTTTTCTGGGTTGTTATGGAGGAGTAAAAACAAAAAAAAACAAAAAAATCAGCTGAATCTTGTAGGGGGGGTGTTTTAAGGCTCCGCACCGGCTGCTCGACTCATTCTTCTCGTCGGACGGCTTTTTTTTTTCCTCTTTCACGCAGTAGAATTTGTATTCCTCCCGTTCACTCCTCTCTTCTCTTCTCCCCTCTCTTGGACGGGACACCGTGTGCCTGATCCGAACCTCCTCCGACGCGCATCCGAGCCAAAAGAGACGACTTTGTCACCGCTTATGAATGAGCGCATGAGGGGAAGCCAGCTCGCGTTATTACCATCTCTTTTCTTCTTCTTTTTTTTTAATCCGGCAAATGTAAAAAAAAAAGAGGAGGTATCCGGAGAGAGGATGCTGCGAAGTTTCTCGGAGGTAAAGTATCCTGATTGGTCAGCGCGGATGATCGATATTATTCCCCCCAGATGTGTGTGAGAGATCGGGTCAGATGGCAGCCGGCTGATTGGACGCGTCTTCCCAAGAGTGCAGACTGGAGAACTGTCTCTCTCTCTCTCTCTCTCTCTCTACACACACACTCACTCACTCACTCACACACACACACGCACGAGGTCCAACCCCCCATCTGACATCTCACTGTTTCCGGGTTTCTGACTCATGGCAACTTTGTGGTTTTGAAGTAGGAAACTGCACATACATGATAATATTTCAGATTAAATATGCCCTGCTCCACCTTTAAATGTGCTGTTTGATCAAACTCTGATATTTAAAAGAGTGTCTACACACAGTGGATTTTGCAGGAGGCCAGGTTGAGATCTCCTCTCCCTCATTTGGTTTCTCAGCTTGTTTGTTTTTTTCCGCGTCTTCTTCGCCTCCCCTGCAGTTTCAGCTTCCAGAGAGACTGGGTGTGTATTCCCGTCCGACAACCTTAGTCTTGTTTTGCCTTTTGTTCAGGTGTGAAGAAGGCTGCTCCAGTGTAACCACCACTGTGAAGGGTTTCTATGGAAGCTCAGTGCTGCCAAAAAAAGAGGACAAACAAGTACCACGTGATAAATATATAAATACTTTTTTTTTTTTTTTTTTTAAACTGGAGAAAGGGAAAGTAAGAAAAAAAGGAAGACTTACTGAATGATATTCATGAGATACTGAGTCAAACATATGAGATAACTAAAATGTGGAAATGCCAAGTGAAAATCATTACGTACAAAGTTAAAATTAGGAGAAATAATTTTTTAAAATATACATATATATGTAAAGATATGTAAAGTTTGTGAGACAGGAAGTCCAAGTGGCACTTTTTTTCAGAGTTGAACTGTCTTCTTCTTTTCAGCACAAGGTGTCAGAATCAGAATCAGAATCAGAATTGCTTTTTAATGCCAAGTGAGATTGTTTTGTTTTTTTAACTCGCGCAAGATAGTTAAAATTCATGCGCTATTTGTCGTAAGTAATTGAATAGTGGCAGTCGGTTAAATGCAGGCCTATTATCATGGATCGAGACCATCTCATCATTTTGATTAATTAATAAAGTGTATTATTATTGTGTAACGGTATGAGGTACATGTAATAGGTATTTTTATATTTTTATTTTTTATTTTTAAGTATTTTTTTTGGCCTTTATATGACTTTATTGATAGTACAGCTGAAGATATGACAGGAAATGGGATCAGGGAGAGGGGGAGTGACACGCAGCAAAGGGTCCTCAGGCTGGGACTCGATATATAGTAAGTCGCGCGCGCAAGATAAAACAAACAAACGTCCATGTCACCTCCAGGGCTCCGTACAAATCAAAAAACAATACTAAAAGTACTCTAAAGACATAATACAACTATATAAATATAAATAGAGTGTGACCGATTTTAAAGAAGTCAAAGACCAGATTTATCCAGTCGTGCAAAAAGTTTGACCTGGATTGTACAAGGCCGCAGTAGATACTGATATCGCTGTGTGCAAAATAAGAGTCTGGTGGAAAATAAAAGAAAACTAACATTGATGCAATGAATAGTTTGACAAGATGGCCTCCCGCTCTACAGGCGCACCACGCCGTTTCGCCAAAAACACGGCTGTTACCTCATCACGATCCATCCCGCAGCCTCGAAAGGTCTTTACGACGGATCATACCGCTTTTGTCCAAAGGGGGCGCTACAATCAACAAAAACGGAAAGTTCCTTGGCGTCACTTTAATAAGGTATAAGGTTTTGGGTTAATTGTGCAGTTTATCAGTTGTTCTGTGCTAATATAATAATAATTCTGACTATATAAAATATATAAAAAAGACATCACCTAGCTCACTCTGTGATAGGAAAGGGGTCCCTTAAGGAAGAAAGTGAGCATCGAAGGTAAGACTTACTGAATCTAAATATGGGTCCCTAAGTGCACTGATGTCATATATATATATATATATATATATATATATATATATATATATATATATATATATATATATATATATATTTTTATTTTTATTTTTATTTTATTTTATTTATTTATTTATTTATTTATTTTTCAAGTGTGTGGAATCAGCCTCAAAAACTGGATCGGGCTCAAGTAAAAAGACGTACAAAATTGAACTTGTGAACTGACTTAGTCCAAACAGTTTGATCATAGTTAGTGAGGCCATTAGTATTGGCGTGAAGAGGCTTCCATATATCAGAGGTCTAGAAACAGGTGTTGGGAAACATTAGATGAGCAACCTGCACTTTGTCATCATCACCACAGGCTGCTGTAGTCAGACACTCTGAAGCCTGTGGTTGATTGCTGAGCCGAGAAGTGTAATTACAGCATCTCAACGGGCTGGTCTGCCTTGGCTGTGTGTTGTAATGTACAAACACAACATCTATCTATCTATCTATCTATCTATCTATCTATCTATCTATCTATCTATCTATCTATCTATCTATCTATCTATCTATCTATCTATCTCATGGTGTGCGTGACGCCCCCTGCCGATCACAAACGGTCACTGCAGGCTTGCGGGGCTCAACTAGCTCATCTGAGAACAATGTGGCTGTTTTCTTCCCTCACTTGGGTTTACATTGCCGTTAATCTCTCCTCTCCCCACGCGAGTCGATCTGTCAGAGGGATTACAGCGCCGTGATGCCTTCACTGACCGCCGCGCTGATCTGGTCAGGCTGTGTTTGCTGTCTGCGTGCCAGTGAGTGGAAGTCTCTCATCTTGAAAGACGTCAGAGAAAGGGCGTAGTTGGGTCTGTTGTGTTGCTAAGTTGCTCCATTCAAAATAAATAGAGTGGAGATTGTTTCCTGTAGACAAAGAGCTTTTTTTTTTTTAACAACCTGTAGGGATTTGTTTTTAATGATGCACACAAACAGGTTTTAAAAAGAAAACAACCGCAGCTCCAGGAAGAAGCCGCCCGTTTGCGTATTGCACAACCAAGAATATCAGTTAACTTTAAATTAACTTGCATGCATTCATCAAAACATGTTTGACTGTGTCTCCCCTTTCCCCTTTCTCCCTTAAAAAAAAAATAATCTGTCCCCTTTCCCAGGGCGCGCTGGAGCGTCAGGAGCGCAGCGATGCGCCAAAAAAACGGGGGGCGTGTGCGCAAACGGCGCAAACAGCGGAGCCACACACTCTCTCGGGACACACGGCCGGTTCTGAAAGAGCAACAAGACGCTTGTTTTTCACGTTAAACTTGGCTGCTCGACAGGTTCTAATTTGTCTCTGACAGGAGATTCCCTACGCATCTGTCCAAGTGTCAAACTGGAGACTGTTTCACGTGTCGCGGGTTTTTCAGAATAAAAGCCCAGCTGTCATTCAAGCGCTCAACTCGTTCGCGTTGACGTATCTGGGGAAAATATGTAACATCTTCCTCGCAAAAGTAACTGAATGGGATTGTTTTATCACGACTGGGATGTTAAAGCATCAACCTTCAGAAAATAATAATAATATACTACTAATAATAATAATCAACTGTATCACACATATTGACCTGCTCAGGGAAGAAACCTGGGACAAAAATGAATAGTGGGTCCCTGTTATCCCTTTGTTTGAACACAACTCTGTTCAAGGATCAGACTCAGGACCAGATTTTTAGGTTCCCGACACTCTTCGGTTCATCTCTGACCAACGGCCTTAGTTACATGTCACCCCCCATCCCTCCCTCCCCACATTTCCTGTCATTTCTTCTCTGTCAGCGATCACATAAAGTCATAACAAATGGCCCAAAAAACACAAAGGAGATTTCTCTCCACAGGACAGATCACCGTGAGATGGTAAAAAACTTAAAGAGGCACCTCACGGCCCTCGTTGTATGGTGCCTTAGAGGTGCATTTTTTCCCAAACAAATGTGCTAATTCGATTAAATGACAACAAAGTATTTGCCACACAGACAATCTGGGGCCCTCGGGGCCTCCTGGGGGTCTGGGCCCCCCCGGAGCATTGCCAGCCTTGCTTTGTCTGTAATCCAGCCTTTGTGTGACACAAGGCAGCCTATTCAGATTGTAAAGCGGCCTTTTCAACAAACAAACAAACAAATAAATACAAGACCCGCTAGGACCTGTTGTGAGGCTCCTGATAGGAGCACATGATCTTACTCAACAGATTAAGTTCAGGCTCAGCTTTTAAAGGGACAGTTCCCGCAAGAGTGAAAAGGCAGTCGTTGTGTTGAGATGGAAAGTCTGCTGGAAGTTTGGAAGTCCATAAAACATTACTGGAGCCTCGCAGCAAAACGGCGTCGCGGCGTGAACAACTGAAGTCTATAGAATGAAGGGGCTTGTATTAAAACGTAAAGAAACACAATGGAAGAAAAAGCTAAAGCGGCTACAGCAGAAGCCATGAAATCCCAAATCAGTTTGAAAAGATGCTTTTTGAATTCTTTTTAAAGCTGAAATCTTAATTTTAGCTAAGCTAAGCTAGAAGCACCACATCTAAAGTGGGTATATGAGCTCAAACACACGTCAGGCGTGTTAATAATGTCCGTTCGAGTCCATTTGTGATCTCGGGGCATCCAGAGACAAGCTGGATAAGCTGCATGGAGCCATTTTATGTGCTTTTATGGTTGCTTTAAAACAAGTCCCCATCGACTTCAGTTGTTTACGCTGCAACGCTGTGTTGCTGTGAGGCTCCGGAAATGTTTTGCGGACCGCGAAACGTCGCCCGACTTTCAAATCGGCAAGGGGGCGAGCAGATAATGACAGAATCGTCATTTTTGGGTGAACTTCTCCTTTAAACCAACATGGATGATGGGGAGAAATGGAACATTTTAACATCACTATGACAACTGGGCAAAGTCCATCTGCTGCTGAAGGTTAAGAGCTCCAAAACCGCTGCTAAGTGGACCTTGCTGTGAGAGTTTTTTGTATTGTTCTATTTTTTGGGGTCGTTCCTGTGACAGTTTTTCATTTTCCCCAGTGAAAGCGCTCTGAAAAACAGCTGAATCACAGAATACACACAGAGATGCTGGAAAATACCTTGACCTACTAACGGTTTGATGAGGTAACCAGCGGTGCTATCGGAGCAGATTCTTTAAAGAAACAGGCAAACCGCACGCGCAGTCCCCCGCTCTGCACGGCGTCACCTGTCACTCGCTCTTACTTTGAAGGAGCTCGCCCTCGCGCTTCCGGCGTACCTGCACGTCGCCTGCGCGCGAGCTTGACGCGCCTCTCCTCCTCCTCCTCCTCGGTGTAGTCTCGCAGTGAGGGTGAAGCCGCATAAACGCGTTTCCATAATGCGGTCGTGAAGTGCTCCATGTAGTGACACGGAGGAGGAGGGTTACCGGCTTCGCGGCGAGCCTGTCAGCCCGTCAGCCCGGGTGCAGGCTTCAGGGGGAGAAAAAAAGGAGGAGGGAATTACAAAAAAAAAAAAAAAAAAACAACACAAAAAAAAAACATGTCGAACCGAAAGCACCGGGACAACCAGGAGATATGCGCCCGCAAGGTCCGCGAGCTCGCCCAGTCCGGAGTAAACAAACACTGCTTCGAGTGCAACCAGCCCGGGGTGACATACACCGACATCACGGTGGGCAGCTTCGTGTGCACGTCGTGCTCCGGAATGCTGTGAGTTAACAACAACCCCGCCGCGCCTCCTTTTTTGTTTTAATGTATTTATTTGTATTTAACGTATTCACGTTCAGCATCAGCGTGAGGACAAACAGATAGAAAAAAAAACGGAAAAGTGGCAGGGCCCGAGATTGCACCATGCACCACCACCACCCACTAGCTAGATCCATACTGTGTGTTATTTCTTCATTCGGGGGGGTGGTGGTGGTGGTGGTGGTGGGGAGGGGGAGTGTTGGTGCGGTGCAACAGACAAGCCCCGAGCTCATGTGTGCATGTCAAAAACCAACAAAAAAATAACGTCCATTTACGCGGTGTCCACCTCTTTCTCTGTCTCTCTCCCCCCGTGCGTGTCTTTTTTCCAGCAGCTTCATAAAGCGACATAGCTGGTCATTTTTCCAGCTTCTGAGTTACGGTTCATTTCGTCATGGTGCAGGTTTGACACTACCTCTCTCTCTCTCTCTCGCTCTCTAGGCTCCCCTCCAGTGTGGGCGCGCGTTTAATATATGTGTGTGTGTGTGAGTGTGTGTTGTCACATTTTGTTCTGCATGTCCAGCCCAGTCCCAACACTCCTCAGGAAGACGGTTACGGCACTTTATTATTGCGCAATCTTGCCTACCCACTGTCCCACTATGTGTCCCCCCCCTCCCTCTCCAACCCTTCCCATCCCTCCAGCATGGAGACAATAAGAGGTTGTGGTTACTGAAAACATATGTTTGGGTGTGTGTGTGTGTGAGTCAATGTGCGGCACCTGTTTCACACCAATCCTGCCCTTTAGATTCACGGTCACGTGTCAACTGGTTTCCTCTGTCCACGCTGTCCACCTCCCCTCTCAGAGGCCAGGATTTGACCACACATGTTTTGATTTTGTATTTGTTATTACTTTTTTTTTTGATCATGCCTTGTTTACCTCCAAATTCTTCCTCCGTGTCTCCTCTGTGTCCCAGGAGAGGCCTCAACCCTCCCCACAGAGTCAAGTCCATCTCCATGACGACCTTCTCCCAACAGGAAGTGGAATTCCTCCAAAACCACGGCAACGAGGCGAGTGACGGTCACTTATAGTTCACCTCACATTGAACCAAAAAAAAAGAAGCTTTATATTCTGCTCTGTTTTTGCATCTGATTGCTGATGAATTGAATTGATTTAAAACTGTGAAACTTTGGCTCGGATGCAGCACGCTTTCTCAATCAGCGTCCCGCCCACAACACCATCTGATTGGTTAAAAGTCTTGGCCAAGTATTGGGCTGTCAACACTGAACAATCTGAATCTGCAACAAAAAAAAAAAGTTACGAGTAACTAAAGCTGTCAAATAAATGTTGGACGGTGGGAGTGTAAAGCACTATTGGCTCCAATTATTGGTCATCAATCTCCTTGATTACTGATAATCAGTATCAGTATTGGCCCTGATGAAACCACATCGGTCGAAGCCTTAATTTATGCATTTTTTTCTTCCATTATTGACACCGAGCTGGTTAAAGTTCAGGTTTCGAACTCACTCTCTGGTCCCCATGCGGAATATGAAACGTCCCTCATGGCTACCAGTTGAACCAGTCTTTGTGGTCGGGCTTTTTTTGGGAAGAATGCTTCTGCCCAGCTCACATGGTGCCAAGAAACAAAAGGCCCGCCGCTGTCTGTCCCACCCAAACCAACATCTATTTCCTCTGTATGCATTGTGTATGTGTGTGTGTGTGTGTGTGTGTGTGTGTGTGTGTGTGTAGGTTCGGTTGTTCTCGAACGTTTTGAAAGCAGGGCACCCCTTCATAACTGCAAAACGTCTCCGCTCAGTATCTTGGTCTCTTTAAAGGGACAAATGAAAGAGGTCGTGATGATAGTTCTTTGTTTATGTGATGTCATCAGCGGATTAAGGATGCAGCTAACGGCCATTTTTATTGTTGATTAATCTGCAGATTAGTGGCAGTTTTCTGAAGTCCAGAGTAACATCTTGTAGCTTTTTGTGTCGGACAAACAGTTTAAAACTCCAAATTATTACACATAAGGCAAGGAAAAACAGCAGTTGAGACGATGGAATTTATAAATGTTGAATAAAAATCACCCAAACGATTCATCAGCAATCAAAATAGTCACCGAAATGTTCAAAATTGTCAAAAATATTGAAATCAGCCTTCAAAATCCAGCTTCTATGTCATTATCACATATTAAACAGGGATTTAAATGTGGATTTTTTTGTTTATTGCTCATTTCTTCCATTTTGATCGGTTTATATACATTTTCAAGATACCAGAATTTTAAACTTTAAAATGAATGAAAGAAGTACTCTGTCTTTTTGATACTGTGGCATCAAAAGGGTGGTAAAAAGTCAGAGGCAGACAAAATCTAAAGATGAAAATAGATTAAAATCTGTGCAGCCTCGGGTTGAAATTCCGACTGTAGATCTGTGTTTTTATAGCTTCGGCACTTCAGATACTTTTTCGACACAACCCCCTAAATTTTATGTCAGTAAATGTCACCTCGCTCTTTTTTATGTGATGAAACTTTATTAAAAATGTACAATAATCGAACCCATTCGGGGAGCCACTGGTGTAGGCAGCGCTCTCTCATGAGCTTATATCACAAAGAGTGAAGTGTTTCAGGCTATCAAGATGAGTGCTCGCCGTTTTTTATCAGCTCTCTGTTGGCCGGGATGCGCATGTGTGTGTGTGTGTGTGTCTGTGTGTGTGTGTGTGTGTGTGAGTGAGTCAAGTATAATGTGAGGAGAGGCGTGTGCCATCCAGCTTTTCCTCTACATCATCCACTGAATATCCGCCCAGTTGTGAATCAGAGGCACTAATATTTGCCGCACTCTTGACTCCTGCACCGGATGTGAATCACTGACGAGAAAGTCTGTTGGTGTTTTTTCTTCGAGGCTAAATGTAGGACAATATTAGCGGCCGTTGTTCAGACATCGAACCATCCTGTTGTCGTATGACCTTCCAAGTTGTCACACATTTCGACTGTTCTCTGGTGAAAATGTGTGTGTGCAGGTCGGCAGGAGGACTTGGCTCTGTGTGTTCGACCCAAAGACGGACGGCTGCTCCGACATGAAGGACTCGCAGAAGTTCAAAGAGTTTCTCCAGGACAAATATGAGAAGAAAAAGTGGTGAGGATTCTGTTTTTATCTGCAGCACGTGATCAGGCAGTAGTGGTACACGCTGAGAGATAATACAACAGCAATTACTGGTTGTTTTGATTATTGATTTAGGAATGTGAGACATTGGAACCAGTGATTTTCATTTCATGCTGGCAGCGTGGTTGGTCGAGACAAACCATCACCATTAAGTTTGGCACAGAGATTCGTGGTCCCCAGAGGATGAATCCTTATGGCTTTGGTGACCCTTTACTGTAACATTTTAGTTTTTAATGAAATGTCTCAACAGCTTTTGGATGGATTGGCAAGTAACTTGTTGACATTCATGTTCCCCTCTGGATGAACCATAAACACTTTACTGACTGCCACTTAAGTGCGTGACTGACTTTTTATTTGGCGCCACATTTTTGAATCTAGCTTGTGCTTGATTCATATTCCATGACTGATGACATTCCCATCAGCCTTGGCTCTACTTTGAGCTGTACTTTTCTAGCAAATTCTTGCAGGCTAACATGCTAAATCAAGATGCCCACAAGGAAGACAAATTACACCTGCTAAATGTTTGTAAGAATGTTAGCCTGCTGTCATTAGCATTTAGCTTACTTTTCACATAGCCTCATGATGAACTCAAACTGAACCATTCAGCCTGAGCTCTGCCATAATGTTTGTATGCTAACACGCTAAACTAGTATTTGGAACACTATACCAGTTAATCATCAGCCTGTTAGAGTTTTCCTTGTTGCATCTTGAAGGGTTTTACAATTTGATGTAAAGCTTATTGAGATGCGTTGAATGTGTGAAAGTTGCTATACAATTTAACTATTATCATTGCGGGTACGTTAGCATGCTGATGTTAGTTTCACAGAGTGCGTTTAAAAGTGCAGAGGATGAATTGAGTGTCTTCGTATAGTGTGAATAGCAATCGTTAGCATGCTAAAATGCTCTCTAAAAATGAGATCTGCTTAGTAACCTCACGGTAAAGTCGTGGTATAAATGTTAGCCTGCTGACTTTAGCATGTAGCCTAGCTCTCATGTAGCATCCTGATAAAGTCAAAGTTTTCTTTTTGTCCAAAACCTCTGAAAATGATCCACCAGCAAAACTAAAGACATTACACATTAGCTTTAGCTGTACTTTACGGCTAATTTCAGAATGTGAGCATGCTAACATGCTAAAGTCAGATGCTGAACATCAGTGTCTTAGCATTGACATTGATGCATCTCAATGGACTTTACAGTTTTATGGAAAACACGAGTTGATAAACAGACTCATTATTATTTTTTGATAATGCTGATGTGAGCATTTAGCTCGAATGATGATAATTTCTTCAAAAAAAGCTGTGACAGATGGATTTAAACTCAATGATTAACTGAACTCTTTCTGCCTAATAATCTAAAGGGCATCACAGGGCAAAATTGGATCCAAATAACAACTGATGACGGTTGTTCCAAATTTAATCATTCACTGTTTGAAGTGGAGACGCCTACTCAGAAAAAATTAGCTCGAGGATAAAAGCTGCTTTCACGGTGGGAACAAAACAGCCGTCATTGTTTCAGGTTCAGTTTCAAGCCTCAGAAACCTTCTTTGTCAGGCTGTTGGGAAGGTGGACCACCGATTAAATTTCAAGCCTTAATTGCGCTTTTTATGAAGCCAGTTAGTCACACGGTCTCATTTTAACAGCGCTGAATGACCCGTCTCTTACAGGCATTTTTCCAAAAGTAAGAACCGGAGGGACGTCGAGGGTCCGTGGAGCCCGGGGGTCCAGCCAGTGCCCCCCTCTCACGGTCCCTTAGCGAACCAGGCCCCCTCGCATAACATGCCCCCCAACGCCAGATCTGCAAGACCGCTGGTAAGAGAGCCTAATGTGTCCTGACTGTGCATGTAATGGCATGAGATGAGGATTCAAGAGAGAAAGTGGGTGGGTGTGGTAGAGCAAAGAGGAAGTGAAAGAGAGACAAGTAGTTCAAAGAGGGCCCAGAAAAGAAGAAGAGAGTCGAAGGTGAAGAAACGACCTGAATTCACTTCCACACTGCAGCAGAGGAGACAAAGACTGATGGTCGGACGGCGAGAGGTCCAGGTAGCCTCGACATCAAAGCTGCTGCTTATGAATTATTGAGAAAGCATGAAAGAGACTCACTTCTTTCCTTTGTTTCTCTCTTTCTACCTCCCATCTGCTTCGCTCTCTGCTATCTCTCGCCCTCTAGTCTCAGTCCCAGCTGCCGTCATGGGATCGAGCTCCCGCGATCTCGCCTGCCGACATGCGGACGGACGTGTTCACGGCTCGGCCGTCGCGCTCCCAAAGCTTCAGGGACCCCCCGCTGAAAGGTCGGGGGTCGATCTTTCATCAGACGAGTTGATATTTCTAGACTGAATGATGTGATCGACCGCTTCACCTATTTTTGCTTTTTCTCTGTCTGTTGTCTCCCTCTGATACAGATCCCACCCTGTGTGGGATAGAGCGACAGCGGCCGGGCTCCCTGTCGTCAGCGCTCGGAGCTCAGAGCCACGCCCCCTCCTTCCCCGCCCTCCCACGGCCCTCAGGTGTGTCCCCCATTGACCCTCTTCGTTTTCTCTTCCTTTCTTGATCACAGTCAAGGAAATATATCATTTACAAATACTTTTGAATGACTTTTCAAATGAACACACTCAAACTCTTTCATCAGTCCCCACATAAACCGCCCTGCTGTTGTAAATGGTTACTCGAGCATCAAATGTGTATTCATCCACTGCTAAAAATAGTCCCTAAAAAAGGCAACTACAGTGTAAACCCAGGTGTTTCAGGAAAACCATTCAGCCTTTTTTTTTTGTTCGAGTCTTCTTGGCTCAGGTCTTTCCACGGGATTTGCTGAAAATAGCATATAAAACAATGCCAGCTGTACCCTTTAAGCAGCTTTCATCTATTTCTAGGAAGAGTTTCGGCAAAGTGCTGCTAATTGGATTGATTGATTTTATTTGATTAAATTCAAATGCAGTACACGACAATCAGAAATCCAAATTACAGATCCCTTTTATTGATCCCCGAGGGGAGAACTGGGTACATCACAGTTGTTATGTTGACATATAAAGTACTATAAATAATTTAAAAGTTCTAAAATATTTAAACAACTGTAAAAACATGTGTATTAAAACTGCAATATGTGACAACTGATCTACATATAGATACAGAATTGCTACTAGAAAGATACATTTTAAATATGTGCCTCATACTAAACCATAACTACAGTTCAGATAATATTAGTAATATTGCAATAGGTAATAATTGAATAATTGAAGAATATTGTGCATGACAAAAATCAAAACAAGTCTTCCTAATGTGTGTTTTTTTATTTTTAGTGTTATTTAATTTAAAGAATTCATAGGGTGTACTTTATGTATAAAAATATGGTTTTTTTTTCTACTTTTTTATGTATTGGCTCCTCTGGTTGCCTTTCTTTTGACTTTCTTATTTTAAGATGACACGCTCAAGAATACCTGTCCTGACCTGTACCTGCGCAAACGGCAACAGAATCTAATCTAATCTACTCTAATCTGGTATGGCAGTGAAGTCACATGATTTATTTCCATTGCGATCCTTGAAGTCTTGGCGAGGAGGCAGGCAGGAAAAGGAAACCCGAACTCTTCTTACACTCATACGCCTACACAACATCCACTTTTTCAGCTGTTTTTTTAAAACTACTCAGACGACAGGCAGATTTAATTTAATCTGTGATTTTATTCCCCCCTGCGTCTCCCTACTTTCCCTTTAGGATTAAGATTCAGGCCATGAACATCCTTTAAAATAATGGGCCTTGTTAAAACCTTACAGACCACAATAAGTTTTAACTGTCGACATCTACCTTCAGCACGAAGCCAGTTCTGCTCTTTAAAATGGTTTGGACTAATATGGAGTAACTATAGTAGCCTGTTCTGAATGCATACTGATGATGAATGTACAAAACTAACTTGGCGCCTCCCTCTGTCGCACTTTAATGTGGTCTGTCTACGTGAATAGATTAAAACAAGAGACTCTGCCCGTTTCTATTCCATTCTGTGAGGCTCTCGCTGTAAAATCTGGCAGTGCCCAGCGCCATCATGTCCTAAAGAATGTGCAGATTTTCACTGATTCTCACCAACGCCGCCGTCCGCTCATCACTGTTGGCTCGCAGTGTCACACAGGAGAAGGACAAAGAGAGCGCTACTTCGCTTGCAGTCGTAATTTACGGCCTTGTAGGTGGTTTGAAAGTGGCTCCATGTCATCACCATGAATCGCAAGGATTTCAGCAGGGACGGCGGGTTTCATGTGACGTCAGTGACACTCTCTCTTCTCTTTTTATCCCTCCTTCCTCTCCCTCTCTGCCTCGTCTCCCTCTCCTTTTTCTCCCCTCCGACCTCGTAGCCAGTAGCTCTTTCAAAAACCACTTCACTTTAGGTAAGACACGGCAACCAACCGATGCATTTGAGTGTGTGCTGAATGGCTGGGATCAATAAGCTCCTCTGTGCTGCATCATTCATAATAGAACGGGGCCGTCTGCGTGCCGCGCCGCCTCCCGCCGCACGTGAATCCGGCCTCATGTTCAGGGCGGTTTGACGGAAGACACGGCGCTCTATATTCACACGGCCGTCCGAGTCACGGGCGGCCAGCGTCACGTGCTGCGATCGGGGTCGATATTTTTCTTCACCGGGCAGGTTTTCCCCACTTCAAAGCCCAGATCTGAAGGCTGGGAGGGTCAAGGAGACACACACACACACACACACACACACACACCGCTCCCTCAGAGAAAAAAAAAGAACAAGTTTAAAGTAATGCTATTTTTAGGCGCGTAGCTGCTGCAGAGGGCCGCTGATATTTCGCACCACGTTGGCGTCGAGGCACTTAAAAACTATGTAGGGCGCAGCTGTAATCCCACGATACACTTTAACATCCCCGAACAAGAATTCCAGATAGTTCAGGTATGTTTCGCAGATACAAAAGCCTCGACAGGAGCGTGTGATCGCATCCCAGAAACACGCAGCTCGACTCCTCGCATGTTTTTTAAAATCTCCAGATAAACTGTGTCGAGTCTGGTCTGGTCTGTGTCGCTGACTCCTCAGCTGACAGGGGAAACAACACAGGCTGTTTTTAAAGAAAACAAAACCCTTTTTTTTTTTTTCCTTTGTGTCCCCGTGCTAACAGTTTTGGCTGATCCTAGCATGCTTTGTGGCTAATGTTTGTGGAAAAAAGCTTGCTACCTTTGCTGAAGATTGCTAGTTTCCTGCCTTTGTTGCCGTCTAACAATTGTATTTTTTGCTGCTGGTGCGTTTGAAAGCCGTCCAAGAACGGCTCGCTGCTGTGCCTTTCGATTATTTTTGTTAATCCTTAACCTTCCTGACTGTTTACGCCGCTCGATATGTCAAGCCAGCCCTGCGTTTGACAAGCCTCTTTAGCACAGAAATGTTAAAATAGCATGAGGTGAACTACTTTAGCTAATGTATGTTTCATGTGGTTTGGCTTGAAGCTTATGACTCTTTGTTTCATTCAAGTAATGGTTCAATTTCTACATTAGTATATAACATAAAATCAGATTTATGTCCGTGGATTGATCTGGAGTTTGGGCTATTTGTTGACAAAACAGTCTCGCTTCAAGGTCCATTCAGTAGCTTCTGATCGGGTCACGTGATCTTCAACGGATGGAGTTTGCCCCGTGGTAGATTTTTCTGAGCACTTTCAAGACTCGATCGACGGCTCCAGAACGCCTACTGAGCGGACTTTGTGTCGAAATTGAGTTCCAGCTGCTGTTTGCGAGGTCAACAATGAACACAAAACCTCTGCTTTCAAACCAACAAGGGCGAGAAGAGCTCAGAAAAATGGAAAATGTAACATCCGCACAATCCTGCTCTGCTGATGAAGCTCAAGGGCTGGGATGGAAAGCTAAAGAAATGCCGCTAAATGGACCTTTATTTCTGTTCAGACAGTCCTTGTGAGGTTTAAAAGTCCTTCTTGACCTTTGAAACAGCAGCTGAGAAAACAGTATCTCTTGGGCTGAGATTGTTGGTCTGTTTAGTAGCTGTTCTGGCACTTTCGACCAGATCCTATGATCTTCCTCAGCAGGTGGAGTTGATGAAGCTCATGAGAAATGACTGAAAGCTCCAGAACTACTACTAAATGGGCCTTTTTGAGGTGTATTGTTCCTTGACTCTTGACCTTAATCAGCAGTTGAAAAAACTCTCACCCAGAGGTCCATTTAGTGGCTGTTCGGGAGCTTTTGATCAGCTCATGACCTTCCTCAGCAGGTGGAGTTGATGAAGCTCATGAGAAATGACTGAAAGCTCCAGAACTACTACTAAATGGACCTTGTAAAGTCCCTTTTTGAGGTGTATTGTTCGACTCTTGGCCTTAATCAGCGGTTTAAAACCAGAGGTCCATTTAGTGGCTGTTCGGGAGATTTGATCAGCTCATGACCTTCCTCAGCAGGTGGAGTTGATGAGAAATGACTGAAAGCTCCAGAACTACTACTAAATGGACCTTGTAAAGTCCCTTTTTGAGGTGTATTGTTCGACTCTTGGCCTTAATCAGCGGTTTAAAACCAGAGGTCCATTTAGTGGCTGTTCGGGAGATTTGATCAGCTCATGACCTTCATCAGCAGGTGCTCATAATCTAAATGTATGCAAATCTACAGTTCTATGTAATCATAGATTCTTGTGGAAAGCTCTCAGCTTAGTGAAGATATTTTACAAACAGAAGTTGAAGCGAGCCGATGACCGCTTTATGTAATTATATTGTTACCACATCGTGATGGAGATTAAGAGGATTGTTGCTCAGCCCTCAGCTCAGTTTTACGTCTTAAAAAACGCTTTAGTAGGAATACTAATAGTTGATGTTGGTCCTTCAGGTTTTATGGATCACACATTGCAACATGCCGTCTTTGCACTAAATCTCAGTCTGCTTTTTCTCGCTCCCAGGTCGTACAATATCAGCCTCGGGGGCCACGGGGCCCTTCAGGGCCTTCCCCAAGTCTCTCAGCGTCGACTTCGGAGGTCTGAGCCATCCTCAGGTGCAGCCTCTGCCTCAGTCCCTGTCCCAGCAGCAGCAGCAGCAGCAGCATCAGCAGCCTGGAGGCGTCGGGCAGACGACGACGGCGCCGGCGGTGAGCGGCTCCAACGCCTCGGACAGATACGCCGCCGTGTTACAGCTGGACAGCGTCTTCTCTGACACGACGCCGACCACAGGTGGGGAAGCGTTGATAGTATCAGTATTTGTCGGCTACTTCTGGACAAAAAGTATCCAGTATTTTACAAAAAAAAGGAGCTGTAATTGAGTATTTTTCACTCGAGCTGCAGCGAAGGACCTTCTTCCAGCACGAGGTAACAGATAGACAGATAGATAGCGAGGCTGAGCGAGAGTTCAAGTGTGCGTGTGATGCAGATTGTCACGGCCAGCTCAGCTAGGTTGCATAACGTCCTTACTCCAAATGCCGAGGCCCTCAGCGGCTGAATTATGCTCATTGTGTTTGCTCCCGATCACGCACGCTTCTCATTCAAAGGAGCTCCTTGATACGTTGTTTTTAAAAAAACCTCAGCTCTAATAACCGAGGCGGTGGCTTTTAATGCACAGGACTCATGTGAGCAGCCCTCGAGCTTTTTTTTTTCTTTCTACAAGAGGCATTTGTTGTTCTCCGCCTTCATCTTCAGGCCCGGCAGAGTAATGAGGTTATTGATTTTGTGCCCCCGGTCGCAGTTTGATTCATATCAAGCAGAGCGCAGCGGCGATATTTTATTCAGGGGATTTGTAATGCTTTTGTTCTCCGGTGACTTACATGCCCACAATCGACTGCTTGAACTCCTTTTTTCTCACACATTTCACAATAGAGGTAGCGCTTGATCTTCTTAAATAAGCTCACATTAGAGCCCGGAGGTGACGGTTTTATGTGTGAACCGCTTGCTTGCAGCTCCACCTGGTGGCCCTCCGCAGTACAGCACCATCTTCGGCAGCAGGCTCTCGTCCAGCTCCACTCCTGCCAGGTAAGAGACAAAAAAAAACCTCAAATCGGCTTACAGGTTTTTTAATAATTGTTCTTGTTTAAAGGTCATATTCTAATGTTCTTTTTTTCCGCCTTCCCTCAGCTCCCCCGGTGTCGACACGGTCTCCAGCTCCCAAACCTTCGCGAGTACGTACCAGCGCCGTGTTTACATCCAGCTCTCTTCTCCTTTAAAGCCGCCCCGACACTCCTTAATTAGGATGCATGCGTGTGACTCAGAGCAGTGTCGGTTCCAATAGAC
This sequence comes from Lagodon rhomboides, assembly GCA_039737535.1. Lineage (NCBI taxonomy): Eukaryota > Metazoa > Chordata > Actinopteri > Spariformes > Sparidae > Lagodon > Lagodon rhomboides. The sequence goes on from CM077806.1 coordinate 13,526,699, forward strand.
AGGAATGTGCCACCACACACTCTGAATTATCTCCCCCCTCCCTCTCTCTCTCTCTCTCTCTGCCTGTGTGTCTCAGATTTCCCCAACCCATTCAGCTCCAGCTCCCAGCAGCCCGTCGCCCTCTCCCCCAGTAACCCCTTCAGCAACGCATCAGGAGGTGAGACTCATGTTCGGGGGAAGGGAGGGGGGGGGTCATTTCTCCGCCACTTCCTTCTGCAGGCTTTTTCACACGGGGGAAAATGCCGCTGCACGCGTTTCCTTCAGGACCTTTAACCGTGTTATACTCAGGATGATGGTGAAGATGCTGACAATAGGAAAAAAAGTCATGAGAACTCACAGTAGTTAAGCCAATTTTACTTGTATTATCTAAAACATTTTGTTTTTTATCAGCTGTTTGGAAGTCAAAGTAAAAGTTTAAAGCTTTGCATATTTCGTTCGGAGACGACAAAAGTAGTTGCCTAACTGCTTAATCGATCGTCAGAAAATCAAATGACAAGAATTTAAGAAGAAGATCATTTTCAGTGGCTTGATCAGGTGTAAAAGGCAAATATATGCTTGTTCCATGTGAGGATTTGCTGTTTTTGTGGGTTTTATATTCTTTAAAATGGAATATATTTGGGTTTTGGACTGTTGGTCGGACAGAAAAAGACAGTGGGAGATGACGTCTTGAGGATGTTGGAGCACGTAATTGGCTTTTCCCACCATTTTTGATATTCCATAGAATAAAAACAACTAATTAAGAAAAGAAAAGAAATATTAGTTGTGGCCCTCGATCTGCTTTAAGGCTCCACCTGTTGAACACACAAACAAATCAAAAGCATCCAAAGTAGCTGTAACAGTAAGGCAACAGTACTTTTACCTGCTACAGTACCCTCCCCACCCATGGGTGCAGCTGTGTCTGATCTCACTGCGTGTGCTTGCGTGTGCTTTCTCCAGGTGACTCCGGTGCGTTCGTCACCTCGCCCACCTCCGTTTTCCCTCCGTCCGCCTCCTTCCCGGCACCCGCTACCCAGAATGCATTTCCTCATGAGTCAGCGAGCAACCAGGAAGCCAACGGTAAAAATCCACTTCAGCATTTTTTTAAATTTTATTTCTTCTTTATTCCAATGTATTTTTAGTTGTATGTTTTGGGATCTGTATTGTTTTTGATAAGTTGTAGTGACCACCGCACCACGGTCAGAAAATTCAACATGTGAGTTTCTGGATTTTCCAGAATAGTTCAGAATAGTGTTTAAAGGATCAGGCAGTTCATTGATTCGTCAATTAACAGAAAAAACATAAAAAATATGAATTGTTTTCTTCATTTATCAAGCTTCTTTTTGTCATTGTTCCACGATGATATGATCATCGTGAATCGATAATCTTCCGGTTTTGGACTGGTGACGCACTGAATGACACAAACAAAACAAAAAAAAAACAGGAATTAAAGGGGCATTACGTAGCTTTGGAGAAGAAATTCAACTCGGAATTTTAATATTTACAGTATTAACATGGTAAACAACACTCAGAAATACTTATCTTTTCCATAACTGTTCACCCGCCACCTTTCTAGCTTCAAATAGTGTTCTGGGGACCTTACCTTCCTCTGAGAACAGTTGCCCTTTAAGCTCAGCTTGTTTATCTGGTTGATTCAGTCCTGAAATGTATAGGCATGTAGGAATCAGTCAGTAACTGTAAACCTGCACACACACACGGTGCGACCTGCACTGTATGTGCCCTGGCTGCAGATCAGACACTGAGGAGCTGCGAGGCACCGACACACTTCAGATGTCTCATTATTTCAACAGAGACCACTCGGAGCAGCTCGGGAATACCAAGTCACACGGCCAGTACGCCGAGTGCTGCTGCTGCTGCTTCTCGTGTTCTCGGCTGCGGTTTCTGCTTTCAGTTCTGTCGTCACGCCTCTCAACATGTTATTTTCTTTCATGTTATGTGTGTGTGTGTGTGTGTCGCAGGTTTCGCCTCCTTCCCCGCGTCCGACTCTCAGCCCAAAGTCCCCCGGCCGATGTCGGTGAACCCGTTTACGGTGAGTTGGAACAAGTGGAGCCGAGCGCACTCCGGGGCAGGGAGCTTTTTGCGCTCTTTCTTTGACAGGAAGTGTAGTAAACTCGTCTCTTCTTCTCGTGTCTCCCAGGGGAATGTTTACCCCAGTCGAGGGACGTCGAGAAACCCTTTCATCTGACCCCCTTCTCCCGACGTGACATCAGCCGCCCCCATCCATCTCTGGGAACCGAGGGAGAAGTGAACTTGAGGAGTCGCTGCCATTTCAATGCCTTCGGAGTATTTTTCACCCTCAGGGGGGGGGGTGTTCGACCTCCTCCCCCTCCCTCCTCCTCCTCTCCCACCTCTCTCCCTCTCTCTCTCTCCTCTCTGTCTGTGTTTACGTGTTTGTTACGTGTGAATGTAATTATGAAACTCATGTATGTGCGAGAGTGTCCCCCCCCCCCTCCCTTTCTCCTCGCTGTCAGTATGTCAAAAGGTGTTTGTGTGCCAGTAGACGCCACCTCAGGGCTCTGTGGGAGTCACGAGTGAACGAAGCCTCTGTGATTTTTTTTGCAGACACACACATATACAGTATGACACACACACATGTCGCTGCTGCTGCTGCTGCTACTTTTGCTTTCATCTCCTGCTTAAAAGTGCAAAAAGAAGAAAACAACAACAGCCCCGCCGGTAAATACGTCATGTCGTCTTTTGAAAAACTCTCCAAAGGAAAAAAAGCGAGTCGAGACTCCGCCGTCACGAGTTTCCACCGATGGTCATAACAGCCTTAACAGCGTCCTGATGCATGTGAATAAGCGTTGAGCGGTTAAGACGGGCTTCTCTCTGTAGTGTGTGTGTGTGTGTGGAACATGTTCATGCATTCGTCACCGTTTCGTTTTTCCTTTTTCTGAAGGATACGTCTGTGTTTTCCACTCCTAGGCTGCATGCGCTTTAGAGGGCTAAAAGGAGATGCTACTGAATGTAAAAGCAATTTCAAAATAAAATACATAAATGTGTATGGGAACGCCATCGCTTTTCACGTACCGGACCAAAATGTTTTCTCGCTTTTTTCTTTTTTTTCCCTTTTTTTTTTGTTTTTATCGGTCGACACCGAGGCGCAGTTTGTTTCCTTTTTATTCTGCCAAAATAAAAGAACAAAAGACGAGAGATTCATGTAATAACATCTTTGTAATGACAAGTATTCATGTTCATAAAAATCAGTTTGTTGCTTCTTAAAAAAAAACAGTTTGGCTCTGAGTGTTTCTTTATGTGTGTGTGCTCATGAAATAGGGATTAAAGGAAAAGTTCACCCAAATATGACAATTCAGTCACTATCGGCTCACCTCCATGCAGATGGAAAGTCAGGTGAAGTTTCTTTAACGTGTACTTTTGATACTTGAATACATTTATTGTCAGATACTGTAAGACCTCAACTTGAGTACTATTTGTAAGGATGACTTTCGCTTTCACTAAAGTAACATTTTAGCATGATATCTTGACTTTTCTATAACTTTTGAGCAGTCATGGAACGTAACTAAATACATTTACTCAAATACCGTACTTAAGTATGACTAAAGGCACTTGTACTTTGCTTGCGTATTTCTATTTTCTGCTACTTCTCCAGGCAAATATGGCACTATTTCACTCTACTAAATGTAGTAGAGTAAAAAAAGTTACCTGATAACTTCAGTTACTAGTTACTATGAAGATTGTATATTGCATCAGAGCTAAAGTAATGCATTTTCTAAAGTAGTTTATTTGATCTACAATCAAAACAGACAAAAGAAAAACACTGTTAATGATAATTACAAAAAGGCTGAATATCAGATCAGATAATAATCGATCAATAAATACTTACATGTAAATATATGTAGAAATTACATGTACTTTTGATACGTAAGTATAGTATCGGTATAACTAATAATAACTATAATATCAGATACATCTTCCCAATTACTACTTGTATGAGTGACTTACTTCTACCAAACTAATATTCTAACAGGATATCTTTACTTTTAATCAAGTATGACATTTGGATAGTTTCAAAAACACTGAAAACACAGATTATATTCTAAACTCCTGGGTGTAATAACAGCTCGTTCCAAAGGCTGTACTGGTTTCTCCCGCCAGCAGGGGGCGCGTGCTCTCCACTTTCCTCTGACCTCGTGCGCAAGGTTACTTATGGATGCATATTACATAACAACACAGAGACTGCACACAAAGATAGAAACCCCTTTTTCACTGCTGTCAGAGTGACTACTACCGGAGCGTTTTTAAATTATTTACTGTCATTTCAAATTCAGAGTAAAGCCGACGCATGTATATATAATACGCATCCCGTGCGTCAGCGCTGTGATGTGATGGGACGGGATTTACTCCATCCATGCAGCAGTGGAGAGGTGGAAGGATTCACCGCTCAGCCAGACAGTCGAAACAGATCAAAGTCATTTCACTCAGACAGTCTGAGAGGAGGTGGTGGGAGAACGAGGCGTCCCGGAACGCCTCATTTGCTCAGCCACAGCAGCTGGATCTGCTGTTTGTGCAGCGTTTAGGAGGCAATGATCGCCATCAAAACACATGTATTTACATGGGATTCACGAGATCACCGTCTGGGGGTTTTAAATATTTACACGTGTCCTCCTGCTGCATTCGACGCAGTAAATGTGTAGACTGGAGCGGTAAAAGTTGATGTACTGCCGTATTAACAGAGCACAGAGGGGGACTTTTCTTTTTTTTTTTTTTTTTTTTTTTTTTACAATAAATAGAACAGTATGGACTCATGTGAGCGCCAACACTGAAATATTACTCCATACACACACACACACACTGGAAGCTGTGTTGCCTTCATGTCCTGTGGGAAATATCGCATGCCGGTTGAGTTGAACCTCAGGTGAACTCTTTCACCTTTTTATTTTTTAGATTATATTAAACCATATACAGGACATGGGTGTATAAAGATAATAAGTCTAAGATAATAAGCGATCACAACACCTGGTGGAGGGGAAAAATGATATTGCTAATTTATTACTGGACGTTACTGTTACTGGACGTCATAATTAATAATCATTATCATCATTAAGAGACGGTCCAAGATTCAATCCTGTGTAACCTAATGTTATGTTAGTACACTGGAATTAGTGACTATGTCAGAGGACCAGCGCCCTCGGGTTCTTTGTAACAATTCATTGTTTGTAATGTGATTAAAGACATTTACTCCACTTGTAATTACTTACAATATCAATATTTTGTCACACAGACCTGTTAGACATAATAAACTTCTTCATTCATAGATAGTGCTCACATGGTGTATTTCCCAGAAAAGGAGTTTCACCGAATACACACATACGAAACAGTATCTTACAAAGATAGCAACTGTGTATTGAAAAACAAAGTATTCCCAAACAAGAGAGGAAGAAAGAAACAAAAGAAAACAAAAGGAAGGCAGGGAAATACATCAATGAATTCACGCGCCAGATTCACTACATTTTATTGTTGACTGTCTGTCGTAAACTTACCTGTTTGCTACATACCTGTACATAACTATATTACCACATAGTCTAACTACATTACTGTATTAGTACTATATTATAACAAAACCATAAACTACTCTTCTAGATTTGCACCATCATGGCAAGCATATTCATATAGCACCTTATAATACACAGAGGTTAATCAAAGTGCTTTATGGACAAAATAAAAAATAAAAATAGGAATACAGACAATTTTTAAAAAGTACAGGCAAAATCAATATCAGTGTGACAAAATAAATAAAAGCACTATAAGAGTGGTTAGTTGAAAGCAGTAGAAAAAGGAGCAGTCTTTCATTTAGTTTTTTTTTTTTAAAAAAAGGGGCAAACCTAATTATAATGGCTAAAACCATGCTTCATGTTCAGGGCACTATCACAGTAAATATGATCACTTCACTTTTTCTAGATATGATTGTAGTTTTTTATGTTTTTATTATCCTATATGCTTGTTTTTTTCTGGCTGCTGTGATTTCCTATTTACACTACTTAAATAATCCACGTGTAGCCGTCATTAAATCCTGGCAGAGCACACGAGAATGCGCGAAGCTCCGCTGTCCGAGCTCGGGGAGGCTCCGCGAACGCGGCAGTGTTACCAGAGTACTAGTACGGAGCGGTGAGTGACAGTCCTGCTCCTCCACGGTAGCTGCTCCGCTCCGCTCCTCTCCTCTCCTCTCTACAGCTACAAGACCGGAGCCGGGCCGGGCAGGGCACGGGCAGGGGCTGGGGGGACAGACAGTCAGAGAGCCGGGCCGGTGTGTGCAGCAGGACGGCCATGTGTGTGCTCTGCGGTGTGCAGTAAATGGCATTGAACCGCTCGGACAGCGCTCGGGAACACTGGCAGCAGTAACGTTAGTAGTAGCCTGTAGTGGAGAGTAGGAGGAGCTCCGCCGAGCTGCGCCGCATGTGCTCTCCTGTGCCCGTCCGTCGGAGAGACAAACTACCAGCAAAGAAGAGGCAAAACTTCTCCGAGGTGCAGCCGTGCTCCGGGTCTAACCTCCGCGCGAGCTGCGAGCCCGCGTGCGCCTTCCCCTCTCACGTTGATGCGGGGGAGAGAGGGAGGGCGGCGGAAGCCGGGGGATGTTTGAAGCACCCTCTGTGAAACTTGCAGAAAACACGAGAAAGAGGTGAGAGAAGAGGTTTCTTTTCTTTTTCTTCTTATTTTTTTTTTTTTTTTTAATAATTCGCGGGAGTTACAAGACGCGCCATGGAGAGCCAGGTCGCCGAGCACCAGAGCTGCGAGGACGTGCGCAAGAGCGGCTACCTCCGCAAGCAGAAGTCCATGCACCGGCGCTACTTCGTGCTCCGCGCCGCCTCGGAGCGCGGCCCGGCCCGCCTGGAGTACTACGAGAGCGAGAAGAAATTCCGCGGCAAGGCCCCCGTCCCGAAGAAAGCGCTGGCCCTGGAGACGTGCTTCAACATCAACAAGCGGGCCGACTCCAAGAACAAGCACATGATCGTGCTGTACACCCGGGCCGAGAGCTTCGCCATCGCCGCGGAGAACGAGGCGGACCAGGACGAGTGGTACCAGGCCATGGTGGAGCTGCAGTGCAAAAGTAAGCGCGCGCGCACACACACACACACACACGCACACAACTCTCGTGCATGCAAGATAATAACAAACACACACTCGTGCATGCACGACAACAACACGCGCGGACACACACTGGTGCATGCACGCTCAATAGTTGATGAGGCTTCTCCTGCACGAGAGGCAGAAACGTGGCATTGCGTGCAGGAGCGCACTGCAGATCGGGACATGTCTCATTCCTGCGTTTTTCCCAAAACCATTACGGCCTCGGCTCAAGTTTACATAGCTGGAGCCGGCGCGCTCCCACTCCTTGTTTCATGTTATTATTTAATTCTGGGGCCGCTCGCGAGGTGTTCGCTGCTCCTTCTTTTTTTTTTTTTTTTTTGACACTTTGTCCAACCAGGTCAGGGCTGTTTACAAGCCTCCTCTGACGGGAGTGTGTGTGTAAACACCAGGGCCGCACCGGTGGAGCTTATCCCTCCTCCACCAGCCCTTATCGCACCGGTGTCAGCTCGAGATATTTGCCTCCAGTTGTGCTCCAGACTTTCTTAGAGTTGATCTCTCTCTCTCTCTCACTCTCTCTCACTCTCTCTCTCTCTGTGGGCCTCCTGTGTGCAAAGCTCTTTCCCAAGTCAACTGCTCAAACACACCCTGCCCTCCTGTTTACTCTGCGTTTTTCTGCTGACCCTGCAATATTACACCAGGCATTGATCCCCCCCCCCCCACCACGAGAGGCGAGGATCGAGGGGAAAGGAGTCTCCGAAAGTAGCCGGAGAGGCCTTAAACGTGCGCGTTAAGTTCACCGAGCGACTTCTTGCGTCTGTTTTTCTCAAGCGCCGCTGTGTCAACACAGCTGTCCCTGCAGCAGTGTGACTTTAAGTCACCTGTTCGCCCCCCTTCCACCGCCACCTCTCTGCGAGACAGCAGACAGGCCACAAGGGACACACAGTGACGCAACCTCTGCAAATGAAGATATGAGTTCAAGGTGCTTCGAGCAGCTGATATGCGGCTGACGAGGGAAATAAAACACCTGAGGAGAGAGAGCGGTGTGTTGTCATTCAGAGTCAGTTGTTTCAAGGTTGAGGTGGAAAAAAAGTGGCTTTAACACAGCTGGATCCCCCCGGCCCCGTTCAGACCCGGTGTTAACATCCATCCCGAGCGATCGGATCACAAGCTGTGAAATGCATCGCGGACGCACTCGAGATCCGGCCGCTCGCACCACATTCTGAGGTGGTCTCGGCCGCTTGTGACCGCATTCTTTAGGGCAGCGTGCGCACACACACATGTGTCCCGGAACGCCTTCTCAACCGACTTCCTCTCCGAGAAGAAGAAGAAGAAGAAGAAGAAGCCACAACAACAGGCAGAATGGATTACACGCTGCTGGATTTCCATTTAGTTCGCTGTAAATGTTTGGGGCGCTCCTGTCCGGCCAGCGTTCGCGGCAGATGTTTGTGGATGCGCCGCTTCAACCATTCCAACCATTAAACCGCAAATATCCCAAGACTCCCTTAACAAATCGTTCAATTTAAGACTTGTTGCATGAGGAGAAACTCAGAAATACTTTGCAGAACACAGATGCAGCAATTTCCAAATCGTTGGTGTCTTCTTGTAAATTCGGCATTGGATGCAATACATGAAGCTGTTTCTTCACTTGTGAGAAGTGTGCATTTGTGGTGGCATCGCCTGTCTGCTTCTGTGTTTGAAAGTCTGTCTCACCTCCCAACACACTGCAGTTTTTTGAACACAGTTTCGACCGATTGCACCGTTTACATTGAGTTCATGAAAGAAGACATTTTATTGAAGGTAAATGTCAAAAATGACCAATGTCGTGGTCAAATTGGTCTACTTCTTTGTCACCTGTGGAGAAAATTGCCAGACTCCATTAACAAACCGTGCAATTTTAAGAGTTGTCGCATGAGGAGAGACTTAGAAATACCTTGCGATACAAAAATACAGCAAATTCTAAATCAATCGCATCTTCACGTAAATTCTGCATTGAATGCGGTACATTAAGTTGTTTCTTTCCGTATAAAGAGTGTCTGTTTGTTGCAACGTCACCTTTCTGCTTCCGTACCTAAAGCGCGTCCTACCTGCCAACATTTAGCAGCTGTCTGAGCACAACAAATTTAGTTATTTACACTAAATTTAAGGAAAAAGGCAACTTTTCGTTGATGGTAACCATGTCAAATTTGACAAAAAATTTAGTCAGCAGTAAACAGTATATTTAATTTATTTGTCTCCTGTAGAGAAAGTGCCCAGACTCCCTTAAAAATCGCTTAATTTTGTGAGTTTTGGACTTAAATGCCGTCAACATCAAATTGTCAATTGTCCATTGTCCTAAAGATGCGTGTGTTTATTTGCATGTAGAGCAGGGAAGTGAGATCCGATCACTCGTGGCCACTCGAGACGCATGTTGACGCCAGGTACGAACAGCCTCCGTGTGTTGGTGTGTGCGCGGCCCACATTTCCCAAGCGTTTGAGAAGTTTCCACGAAAAAGACGGGGAAAGTGAACGGGCAGATGTCGGAGCAGAGATCCAGGACACCGACTTTGCGGTCGAGTTCGAATAATCCAATCTGCAGCCACCAAGTCGAGCGCCTGTGTGTGTGCAAAGGTCGTGAAAGAAATCTTGGCTTTATAAGCCGCCGCTCAGCAGGTGAGTCTGTCGGCCTTCCAAGGAGACCAGACGAGCAGCAGCCATCATCATCACGGGCCTCCTTTTGAATCTGCAGGGCCGGTGTTCTGCTCTGCTCTCCTCGTCTCCCTCGATTGTTGCTTCAAGTGTTGGGTTTCCCCTGTAAATCACCCTCGTCGGCTGACAGTGACAAAGAGCTGCGGCCGGCTGCTGCGTAAACGCCGCGCGCTGGCATGCTTCTTTTCTTGCGGCGTACGTGCCGCAGACACACACACACACACACACGATTCGGGCTTGTTTCGGGAGAGTTCTGTAAGGGGGGGGGGGGGTGTTGCTAAGGGTCACGGCCGATCGCTGCCTCAACCTGCATGTGCGAAAATAGCTTAAACGGGCACACCGGAACACTGTCAGGATTCCTGCCGGTAATAACCCTTCCCTGGCATGTGCGGCTCATACACTGTTTCAAGTCTTCGGTGTCTGGATGTTGATTGAACCCCCCCCTCGCGCACACACACACACACACACACCCTCCTCATCGTTCCATTCGTCCACCCGCTGGTCCCGACGGGGAGACGGAGGAATTCACAGCCGGCAGAGCCAAGAGATGCTGCACTGCCTGTCTTCACATACTTTCCAGAGGGGCACTCCTTCAATCTGATACCTGCGGAGCTGCTCGAATGAAGCCCTACGGTGTGTGTGTGTGTGTGTGTGTGTGTGTGTGTGTGTGTGTGTGTGTGTGTGTGTTTGTATTGCTATTCTTGTGTGGACCAACCCTTGACATCCCACCTTTCTTGTGAGGACAGTTTTACTTGTGAGGACATTTTGCCTGGTCCTCACAAAGGAAATGCTAGGATGAGCTGTGTGTGTGTGTGTGTGTGTGTGTGTGTGTGTGTGTGTGTGTGTGTGTGTGGGGCGGGGGGCTTATCAGTGGAGCCTCAGCTGGAAGTGGAATCAAAGTTATGTGTTGAAGTTTGGAATAATTGCTTTGAGAGGTCTCCTCAGCATCCGTACAGCGAAGCACGAACGCTGTTCTGGAGCTTCGGGCCCGGGACGCTCACCTAAAGCAGCCCAGGAAGCGTCCAGTATCGCACTAGCCTCCCCCCCCCCTCAAGCCGGCGGTAATTGCACAAACACGAGCCAGCTGCCGCGCCGGGCGATATTAGGATCTCGGTTATTTATTCAGCTGAGTCCAGTAAGTCCCTTTCGGGCAGCGAGTACAGTATCAGGCTCGGGGGCAGGTATTTGCTCAACTATTAGGAGGCAGTCGAGTGTGTAAAGGCTTAACCTCGACGAAACGGGCGAGGGGGGGGGCGGGGCGGCCCGCGACTTGACGTTTGCCGGGGAAACCACGCCGCGGCTCGCGACGCCTCCTCGGGAATTGTTGACCTCGATAAAACAGGATGGCACATTGGAGAGGGGAAACACGTACAAAAAGGCATCTGCATCGGCTACAGTAGCAAAACGCAGATAAAGTGTGACAGGATTGTCTCAATTGATCAACTGACATATGAATATGATAGTAAGTGTAATGTATTTGTGTTATCGAGTCCTTTTATGCACTATTTCCCATCTATAACCTGTAAAACATGACCAAACGGATAAAACAGGAATGCAGCTGATCATTCGTCCCAGCTGTTCTGAAATTTGAATCAACCCCAACGACATTTCACGTTTTGTTTCAAAGTCGGGGTGGGACAGTTGCGACACTCGGAAAGCGCCGTCCTCCACTGCAGTCCCGCTCGCCTTTTTCTTTCGACGTAACGATCGCGATCTCAAGAGCCGCGAAGATTAGACGCATATGGCGGCCGACGCGCGACAAGACGCCAAACGTCTGTCGGGTTTTTGAAAACGGCATGTGAAATAAGAGACTGTGAGAAATGTTCAGCACCTCGATCCCCCGACCCTTAAAGTTCCTGCGCTTCTGGAACGCGCTGCGCCTGGAGCAGGGACTTTTTGGGGAAATCTGAAACTTAATAACAGAGCAGAGCTGAGACAGCTTACATTAACTGGTTCTGGCATTTTTTTTTTCTTTTTTTAAGCCAAAATGTCAAACAGTCTCCCGGTTCCAGCTTCTGAATTTGAAGAATTTCTGCTTTTTTTGTGGCGCATATGAGAATGAACCAAATGTCTTTTAGTTTTGTGGTAATTTGGTCAGGCAGTGCGAGACGTTTTAAAGGTGTTCTTCATCCTTCCTTCTAAGGTTTTCTGAACAAAACGAACGAACGATCGTCGGACTGAGCGATAATGAAAGCAGTCTTTCGCCGCAGCCCCAAACAAGAGCACAGATGGTCTTGTTGTGATCTTCGGAGGTTCGTCGACGTCCCTGCAGCACAGTAAATCTCCGCGGAATTTAGCTTTCTGCGCTCAAAGCCCTCCCAAAAAATCAGATCTAAAACACTGCGAGACAACATCTGTTTCCCAATATCATGTTCTGGTTATTCACGCTAATTATTGAGAACAGCTCCTCCTTCGCTGTAAATGTGTTTCCAGTCGGTTCCGTAGATTATCGTAGATGTCGCTTTTGACACTTTAAGTGCCACAAAACAAACGCCGTTGTCGTGTCAGACCGAGCTCCAGACCTCAGCAGGTTCCCGGCAAAGCTCTCACGTCAGATATGTTTTGGGGAAAATGTGTTTTGGAGTGAACTTTCCTTCATAATGTGCATCAGATTATGAACTAGACAGACAGTCTGGAGTGTTTTCCTTCGGCGACACGGACCGATGAGATCCGGATCGCACCGGTGGCTCGCCGAGCGGGCCGATTAAATGTTAAGCCGCGCTTAAGCACTGCTCATCTCCCTAATTAGGCGGTAATTATTGCCTCGAGGGTCAGCTGTGCTGGTGGCACATCAGAGGCGGCGTGCTAACAAAGCTCGAGAGGACGGAGCGACGAGGGGAAGCCTTAAAATCAGGAGTTTATAAAGTGATAATTTCAGTGCCACCGTGTCTTTCTTTTTACCGTTTCGTCCCTCAGAGCTCCAATCCTGGCTCAGAAGCGGTGAGCTGCCACGGGGCATTTCCTCTGCTTTAAACAGTTTGCGCACATTAACACCCTTTAATTTAATTTAACACGACAAGCGGGACAGCCTGGCTTTATTACGGCCGGCTCTGGTCTGTCGCGACGCTGCAGCGCCCAGAAATCCGAGTCACAGTCGAAACCCCGCGAGTCTGGAACGGCCCCCCCCGAGCGCTCCTCCCCATCGGGGTCGGAAGCAGCCCGTCAATTAAGTGCTCGGTTTTTGATCGACAGCAAAGCAGAGCCGGGGGCAACGGGATCCATTAAGTCGATGAGCACCCATATGTTGAGCACGGTCGAGCCGCGGGGCTTTAAACGCATAGTAGCCTTTTATAGTGGGGCCGTATCGATCGCCGTCGGTTGATTAGAGCCCATTAACGCTGTCGTGGTGGAGGTCAGGAAGTGCGCGGGCTTCGGATTTACCGGCCCTCGCGGTGAATGCAAGAGAAGCATGCAGGGAAATCAGTGGGGGTCTTCCTCATCGCCTGGTGTGCTGTGTGATACAAGAACTGATTGGACGCACTGTAACACCAGCGTGGAGACTCGTCTCGTGTACGCAGGGTGTTTAGAGTTGGACAGTTTCCTGTTCCTTTTGGACGCGCACACCCTCACTAAAGCTCCTTTCCAGTTCTTATAGATATAAAAGTTAAATCCCTGAACCTTTGAACCTCTCTGCAGCATTAAGAGACAAGCCTGCTGCGTTGCTTTAGCCCCGTTAAGGCCTGTAATGGGACATGTGCCATCTAAGTACGTTCATGTGTACGTGAACAGGGGTGGACTCGGCATGTTTGAGGGCTAGGGGCGGAAAAAGGGCACCAGCTGTATGCGATGGGGCACCAGTGAAAAAAGAAAGTCATATCTATAAGGATTAGAGGACACTTCACCACGTTTTGTCCACTGGAATGGCACCCTAGAAGACACTTAATCATGTTTTGTCCACCGTAGGGGCATCCAAGTGGTCACTCTCTCAAAATCTTTCGAACATGGGGGCACCAGAGTGGTCACTTGCCCAATCCAAACTGATTTTATCGATTTAAACATAAATCTTCATTGAGAAGTGTATTTGCTGTCAAAACTACCTGAACGAGTCCTTTAACGGCCACTGAATAGTTAAATTCTAGAAAAGCAGTTCATCCACTTTGGAAAGTTTGTGCAAGAGGAAACCCATTAGACAATTTTTCAACACAAAACACGATTTTGTTTCACAAGAAACACTCACGATTCCCCTAAAACGACACCGGGGGACTTTTTTTTTTCGCCTGTTCTGACCTGATACAATGTTTACCAGCTCTGAGTCAGTCTCGGCCGCAAAACTCAAAGTGCCTGCCAGTTTGGTGAGCGCGTCCGAGTCGATTTTTAGCTTCACGTTACTTAAACGGAGCCTTTTTTTTTCCTTTTTTCGTTGCGTGTTTTGTCAGGGGATGGGAAAACCTTGGCTGCGTCACCGATAATTTCATGCGCCTGTGTGCGAGTGTGTGTTCTTTCGACTAACACGAACCACATGTGTTGGGGAAGCATCGCGTCCCCGAAAGTGGGCCCAGATAGGAGGGGGGGGGGGGGGATTACAGCTGGTAGAGATGGATGTAGAGATGGCTGTAGAGATAGGAAGTGGAGGAGTTGAAAAAGAGGAAAGTGGGTACACATGGCGGCCAGAGATTAGAGCAACTGTTTTCACTGCTGGGTGGCTCGCCGTCTTTTTCTCTCTGAAATACACGCCAGGACAGAACACTGCACAGCTGTCCCCCATCTATCCGCGATGGTAACCCGGTATGGCAGCGGGGTGGGGGGGGGCGGTGGGGATAAGGGGGCACAGTAGCAGAGAAAGGGGGCAGAAAAAATTGGGGTTTAGCCCCTCAGAAGTTTTCTGTGCTTTTGTTTTGCGGTATTATGGCGCAGCACAGCGTGCTGGGGCAATGAGGTCAGCGGCTTGAAACGGAACCCAGCGAGAGCCGGCCGCTTCGTTGCCAGAGTAGCTTTTCCCCCCTGATTTACAGGCTGCATTAGCTAACTAAGAAGAGGGATCACACTGTGAATCTTGCTATAAATTTCCGTCGTTCAATTATTTTTTTTTTCCCTTCGCAGAAGCGCGTTACACAAAAAGGTGTGGCTTTGACTGCGACTTAAACCGAGCGTCGTTTTATTTTAGAAGCGTTCTTTCGTTGTATTTGTAGAACGACTCTTGCACATGATCGTAAATGGGATCGCATGTTTTTCCTCTTCCGTTTCTAAACAGCGGCACCCGAAACGAGAAATGGCGACAACTGAAATTGCGCAACGAGGCAGCAGAGACGCTGTACATTGGAGGTTTTGTTTCCTATTGCTTAAACACGAGACCTTTTTAAGATTTCAAAACTCCATCTTGAAGCAGATAGATTCCCACCCAGTGGCTTCAATCTTGCTTCAATAACAATACCCCCCCCCCACCCACCCACCCATCCTGTCCCCGCTGTGGGTGAGCTGATACAATCCACAGGCCTTCAAAGACCCCTATAGAAGACCTACTTTCTTAGGCATCATGTGATAACCATAACAATAATCAGGCTGTCACTCAAGGGGGAGCTGTCAATATCCCAGCAGGCATCTGGCCGCCCTTGGGGTAAATATGACACCCCTATAACCCCCCTTGCCCCCTAAACATGCACTCCCTTATAGCACGAAAGCAATGAGAGAGCAACGGAGACGCGGCGTCGCCTCAATGGCAATGACTCGCATTTAAAATCGCAGTTTGAGAAAATTGGGTTAGATTATGGCCTCTATGTTCTCGAGGGAGGCGGCTCGAGCAAAATAAATCGGCATGAATGGACGGCAGTGTTGGGCCGCGCGAGGTTCCCCGAGCCACACGTGAGCCTGAAAGTTTCATGTGCGGCGAAAAAGCGAAGCAAACAACTAGTGCGTGAATAAGCCAGTGTGAGTTGTTTTCCGGGGGGCCGCCGAAACGAGGCGAGACGGCGAAAAACTTTAAAATAAACACGGTCGCCTCGCGTGAACCCTTCATGTACGTCCTCCCCCTCGAGGTTGCGTCGAGGTTGGCTGGATGTTTTTTTCGCACGCATCGCCCCCTCGCGCAGCCGGCAGATGCTTTATTACCTCCAGGTGTGTTTTGCTTTCATGTGCGTCCGCCTTTAATCCTCGGATTCGTCTCCCGCTAAGGGCCGTTTTTAGTGTTTCCGTGAGGGTTCATTATGCCGCGTATAGGGGCGTCTGCACGGAAGTTAACCGGCCGATAACCTTTTATGCAAAGCGAGAGAGGAGAAAAAAACAGTTTTTCTCAACAGCCACCTCCGCCGAGCCTCCGCGCTGCCGTGAAGGAAGGTCCCTCTGGAGAAAAGCCAGGGGGCAATCTATAATTCAAACGGCTCCATGTAGGATCAGCGCCGGCTTTATGTAATCACGAAGAAGGGTCTGTAATGTTCAATCAGTCTGCGCCCCTGCACGAGTCTTGGAAAACCTCTTAAAGGTTTTTCAGTGCTTTTGAGAGTTGTCGGTAAGTGTGCGCAGCCTGAGTGGCCCTGGGATGAAGGGTGTGTGTGTGTGTGTGTGTGTGTGTGTGTGTGTGTGTCGGAGTGCTGTTGAGGGCACAGCTGAGGTTTCGGGCTGCACTGTACTCAAAACAAACAACACACTTGTGCTCTCCTAAAGACACGCTAAATGGGCTCTTGACAAGGAAAGGATACTCTTCGAGGAACATGCCGTCTGAGTCACTTTCAAGAAGAAACGGGCTTAAAAGTTTAATTTTAGATTAAATAAAGCCTGTAATTAGATTTTTTTTTTCTTCTTCAAAGCAATCCCCAGAATAAACTTTTCCTCTTTAGAGATTCTTTAACATGCCCTCCTTTTCCCTCCTTAATGGCTCTCCGGTATCTCCTCGCGATCTCCCCGAGTCCTCGTCCTCGTTCCCTCGGTCCCCGCTGAAAAATCCCCCAAACCATCCCTTTCCTGTTGTAAATCTAAATCGAGGAGGCAAACAGGGCTCCTCGCACACAGAGAAAAAGCGAGTACATGAAACAGCCATGCATGGCCTTGAGTGAGTCATCTAATATGGGGGGAGAGCCTCCACACACACACACACACACACACAGCCACGAAGCCACAGCCCTCCGTGGCTTTCAACAAAACATCTATTCTGAGTCGCTTTCAAGTTGCGAGCGATCCTCCAATTTTGGGGAAGTAAACTGGACGAAGACACAGCGAGCGCATCGGGCCTCTCTGTCTTTTGCAATCACGTGTTTGGGGAAGAGGGCTGTTTGTCAAGACGGAAGCTCAGTTGATACGGCGTCCACCGTGCACGCCGTCTACATATGGTTGTCATTGCAGGACTTGCAGCAGCGTCGTGGGAAAGGAAGAACAAACGCACGCAGACATACGAGCGTATATTTGCGATTCTGCGGTCGGCGTGCACTGTGATTAGCCTGATTGGGCCTACATCTTTGCTGAAAGTAGCATACCACACAAGTTTTGCGAAAGTCTCGATCTTTCACTAAGCTGCTTGTCAAAAAGACACCCGTCCTGTCAGTCATTCAACGTGCCAGATGTGGTCGTCTAATAAGGCAGGTGCCCCAGTTAACTATTACTGCACAAAGAACACGTTGTTCCCACGGAGGGAACAGGTGAGGCTCTTCTTCAGGCTGTTCATCATGACATTGATTGATTCTGTGTTGTACGTTGTCGTTGTCATGCTCCAACCTGGCAATTCAGCAGAGATCACGCTGAAATGTGGTACAAGGGTGGAAAAGGGGCCATGTTTAAGGAACATTTCAGGGTGGTTCCCTTTTTGAAAGAAGAATAAGAAATCCACCCTAAACCATGAGTCACATCATCATAATGTTCCTATAATCCTGTGCCTTTTAGTCAACAGATGTGAGATCCCTTCTGGCTGCGAGTTAAAAAAAACCACGAGCTTAGAGGTAAATCTGTGATATATTCACGTGGACAATGAGTCGCACAGCGTGATAGAATTAAGGTCATTTTCTTGGGTATTGGGCATTTCCTGCTTTTAGATCTGCGAACAATACAGTGATTTAAAACACCACACAGGCGGTGAAATATTGTTAAGTGGCTAAGTCCTTGGCCTTTGTATGGTCCATACCAGCCCAGGATCAAATCTCACCAAGAGCCTTCTCCCGTTTTACCTCGGCTCAGTAATTCCCTGCTGTCTGAATACAAAACACCTACCACAAAGGGTGAATGGACTGCCTGTACTCCCACTAAAAGACACTAGGTTTTATTAGTGTACAAAGCCAGTTTATTGTGAGGAGAGCGGCTCTGGAAAAAAAAAAGGCTCTTGAGGAGCTCATTGAGTGCTTTCTCTCAGCTTTCTGGCCTTCTATTTGCATTTGGTTTGGAGAAGATTCACTTGTAAGCATTTTCCAAGTTGGTGTTTTTCCACAACCGATGCTTTTCTCTCACAGTCATCACTCTTGTGCAGAGCTTTAGTTGTCAACAGGTACATTTTTCCACACTGGTATATGCTATTGCGTGTGTGTGTGTGTGTCAGGATCTCAGTTTGTGGTTGACAAATGAGACCCCAGGTATGGAGCCTGCAGGTAAAGCGAACAGGTCTCACAAGCTCCTGCATGCTTCGTTTGAACTCAGATCTGGTTTGAAAATCAGTGAAAAGCTCAATATCAGCAGAGCTTACATAATAGAGGCACCTTGCCCTCCACTAACAGGTAAATAATGGTAGTTTGACCTGGTGCTCCCTTTTTCCACAGATGCATGAAGGTCATGTCTTTACTTTGTTACAGTGGCAGTGTTCGCCATAAATACCCCTCTATATTACACTTTAATTACCTCTTTTTTTTTTTTACTGTCAAGTCGTATCCTTTTCTTTTTTAACCCCAACAACCTTTAAATGTACTTCTGTCTCTGTCTGTCCCTGAAGGTAAGAACCTAACTGACAGCGGGGCTGCGGGAGACTATGGAGTGCCAAATCCTGGACCTGCATTCAAAGAGGTGTGGCAGGTGAAGGTGTGGCCCAAAGGCCTGGGTCAAGCCAAGAACTTGGTGGGCATCTACCGCCTTTGCCTGACTGACAAGACAGTCAACTTTGTCAAACTCAACTCTGATGCTGCTGCTGTGGTGCTGCAGCTGATGAATGTCCGACGCTGTGGCCATTCAGAGAACTTCTTCTTCGTCGAGGTGGGACGCTCTGCCGTGACAGGCCCGGGCGAGTTCTGGATGCAGGTGAGCCTGTAATCTGCAAGTCCCCTTTATGTTAAGAGTCCTACCCTCCAATCCCACATATACATTAAATGTGTATAATCACCTGTCAGAGAAACTGCAAGGTGACCTAACTCTACAGTTAGACTTAGAGTTAGGTAGAGGTAGAGTAACTCTGCATTATGGTCCAATTTTATATAGATTTTTGCCTGACAGTAATTTAAAGATGTTTTTGGTGCCAAGACATGATCAGTTTAGATTGTAAAACTCAATACATTTGCAAAAAAAAACCTGTTTTCTGTAGTTGAATTTAACCCAGAAGGATGTTGTAAATGAATCAAACTGATCAACCAGCATATGAGTCATGCTAATTTAAACATACTCCTTAAATAAAATTTTAACAGAAACACACACATGGATTTAAATCTAAATGTCCAAAAAATATGTTTTAATTCTCTGTGGTTTGATTAGTTGCCAAGAATAGATACACAAATAAATCTAGAACTCACTGAGACATAATGTTTAAGAGAGTGTTTGTGTCATTTCTCAGGTGGATGATTCGGTGGTGGCCCAGAACATGCATGAAACCTTGCTGGAGGCCATGAAGGCGCTGAGCGAGGAGTTCCGCCAGCGCAGCAAGTCTCAGTCAAACTCTGGCCCTGGAGGTGGTGCTACTGCTTCTAACCCCATCAGTGTTCCCTCACGCCGCCATCACCCAAACCCACCTCCCAGCCAGGTTGGCTTCACCCGCCGGCCCCGAACTGAGCCACCTGGCGGTGCTAATGGTGGAGCAGGGGTCAGCAGTGCCAATGCCTCTCCCACGCCTCGCCATAGCTTCCCGAGGTCTCGCACTGCCAGTGATGGGGGGAAGGTTGACGAGGGAATGGCAGGGTCCGCATCGCTCCAAGGGGTGAGCTCCAGCCCCTCCACCAATGGCTCCTGCTCAACCACCCCAATCCTCAGGTCGAAGTCGGCCCGTTCAGCCCCCACCACAGCTGCTAAAACTCCTCTTGGGTTGATGCGCTCAATCTCCACCCCAGCACCCTCGCCAGCCCCAAGCCTCTCCTCTAGCTCTGGGCATGGCTCTGAGTTTGGAGGCGTAACATCCTCGACTGGTGCTGGTCCTTCTGGTGCTTACAGTCGTGTCCCCTCCCATCACGCTTCTGTCTCGGGCTCACCCAGTGACTATGGCTCCTCAGATGAGTATGGATCTAGTCCCGGGGATCACACGCTCCTCCCCTCCCCAAGCCTCCCTGGAAGCTCTGTTGGTAGCGCTGGCAGCCAGTCTCTTGGCGAGGAAGGCGCAAACTATATCCTAATGGGCCAACGTAGTAGTGGTGGTGGCGGTGGCGGTGGTGGTGGCAGCAGCAATCAAGGGAGCTTGACATCCAGCTCCCTACCAGCAGCAGTTACACCTGGCTGTGGCTCCCAACCCCAGACTAGGAGAGTGCTGCGGCGCTCCTCCAGCCGCGAATGTGAAGCTGAACGCAGGCTGTTGAGCAAGCGGGCTTCATTACCTCCCATGGCCCTGGAGAGGCTGGCCCCACGTCAGCGCAGAGCTGAGGAGCCAGCAGATGAAGATTCAGCCGATTATGCAATCATGTCGAGGAGCACCAGCCGCGAGTCCTTTAGTTCGACCTCTTCTTCTACACAGAGGGAATCTGTCATGGGTCCTGGGTCAGCAGGGGGAGGAGGAGGGTACTTGGATGTTGCGGGTGAGTTCAAGAGTGAAGGGGGTGGAGGAGCAAGTGTTAATGTAGATTTAGGTGTGGACAATGGGTACATGTCCATGCTTCCTGGGGTCACTCAGCCTCCGGTAACCCTGTCCCAATCAATGGCTGTCTCTGTCCCAGACTCTGATTCCAAACCTGCTGATGATTACATGGCCATGACCCCCAACAACAGCGTATCCCCTCCACAACAGATTCGCCCTCCACCAGCTTCTGATGGCTATATGATAATGTCTCCCAATAGCAGCTGCTCACCTGACCAGCGTGGAGGTCTCTCTGGAGGGGCTTGGGTGGGCAGTGGCAGTGCAGACAGCAGGGCAGGAAGTGACTATATGAACATGTCTCCAATCAGCGCACGTTCTGTAAATGGCAGCCCCCCACCCCCTGAGCACACCAGTCATTTGGAGAACATTTCTCAACAGCAAGCCCCCAAGATGGTGTATTCTTACTATTCACTTCCCAGGTCTTACAAACACAACCCCTCTGCTGGACACTTTGATGATGGACCAGGACGAGGCAGAAGACCCAATGGGAGTTGTAGTAGGGGCATGGGTGGCGGTAGGACTATGGGAGGGCGCCAAGAGCAACCAGCAGCAGGCAATTCAATGATTGGACGCCACCTGTCACTCTCCTCCTCGTCATACTCGTCCAGCTCAGCTAGCAGTGAGAGCCTCGGAGAGAGTGAGGACCGAGCTACCCAGGCAGTGAGCCCCATGGCTGGGGGAGCTCAGTCCAAAGATGGGAGTAAGCTCCAACAAAGACGGGGCTCTGGTGGGTTGTCCAAGCAGGGTAACCATACTAGAAGTAGACCGGTGAGCCTGTTTGTTGATGTATCCAAGGCTAACACCCTTCCCAGGGTCCGTGAGAACCCCCTGCCCCCAGAACCTAAAAGCCCTGGGGAGTATGTTAGCATTGAATTTAAAGGGGAAAAGAGCAGCCAGACTGGGGTTGCAGGAGGCCGTGGCAGGGGTCTCAGGCATGGCTTATCATTGCCTCATGGCTCAAGCAGCAAGCATCCTCAACACAGGCCATCTTCTTGCTTAGGGAACTTTATCCCTCTCTCCCGTAGCCCCTCTGCCCCCATCACTCCCCCAGCTGCCTCTGAGTATGTCAACATGGACTTGGGCCCTTCTCCGTCCCCCTCACCCCTCTCCCTTACTCCTCTAGTTTTCCCCACTTTCCACACCCCTCCCACGCCTCCAACTCTTGCTCATGCCCCTAAAGCATGCGACGAGGGTACAACCTGCCCTCGTGAAGAGGCGGCCGAAGTGGCTGAGGTCCCACTTCGAAAAAGCAGAGAAAGTGTCCCATCAGTGAGCGAGCCTGAGTCCCCAACATCCTGTGGAGACTACACAGAGATGGCCTTCAGCTTGAATAGCAACACCGTCCCTAGGTCATCATCCAGTGTCTCCCCCAAAGCCCCTTCCCCCACAAGGACTGATCCTTCTGCTCCAGTGCTATCACGTGGTCTAGACTTCCCCCTAGCCAAACCAGGACCCAACCCAGACCATGGGGCTAAAGTTATCCGGGCAGACCCCCAAGGACGCAGACGCCACTGCTCAGAAACCTTCCTCGCCTCACCTTCCCTCCCCACCTCTACCTCTACTTCCTCTTCTTCCACCGCCTCCCTCTTTCCAGAACATGCCCAAGCTGTGGCCCGCCGGCTGGGCTTCGACAGCATGCTGTGGGGGAACGGTTCTGTGACTGATAACCCCGCCCAGTTCGCCCTCCCTGGACAGCAGTCCCTCCCCACAAACACTTTGTCCACGGAGCAAGGCCTTAACTACATAGACTTGGACTTGGCCAACAAAGAAAGCCCCCATTTGGGTCTGGACGGACCCTCAGGTAGCCAGGCCACCTCTCGCCTATTCTCTGTACTGGGCGGAGGTTCAGGGGTCGGGGGAGTGAGCGCGGCAGTCGGCAACAGCAGTAGCAGTTCCAGTCTCAACACTTACGCCAGCATCGACTTCTACAAATCAGAGGAGCTGCGGACACATCAGAATGGAAACAAGGAGGGAACAGGTAAGAGTTGCTTCTATTCTTTGAAAATGCATTTGTTGGACTGTGCTTAGCATTTTGTCTCTTTAGTTTCCTTGTGATCTAGAGTCTGACCAATGCTGGAATTTTGGGTCAATCCTGATTGATTATTGATTGTTATTGATACCTAACAGTTTAACTGTAAACTTTATTGTCCAAAATGATATCAGTACACTGAAACAGTAAACTTAAATTGGGAATTTAATAATTATTAATCACCCCAGGGATCTTTTTGTGAATGTATGCAAAAGATTGGGGAATATTGATAGATAGATTTTGATACATTGGTCAGACTACTATCACTGCTTTTGTTCAGCTTATGCCCTTTCCTTTCTTACTTCACTGTCACATTATTCATACTTGAAAGAGAAAGCTCAGGATAATCGAATAGAGCACAGTTCTCCATCTCTGCTTGTAATGAAATTTCGCCTGACGCCAGATTAGAATATAGACACCAGTTTGATTTGTATGACTGTCTGCATGACCACAATATGAGATATAGATTGGCTGCTCTGACATTTCATAAATAGATTTGCCTCTTTGGGCCCTCCAAAGGCAGATGTGTACTCACCTTATGTGATTATGTAAGCTGCTCAAGGCCAGACAACCTATTGGAATACCAATTAATATTGATGTTATGGAAATTATTGTAGATCCTTTTGAGGAGTCTTGAATGGTTGGTAAGTATTGAGGTACATCCGTTTTCCGTTCCTTTATACATTCATGGCGGTATATGACAAGTAGCAAAATCCTTCTGCTCCAGATGAGCTTTTGTTTGCCGAGGAGAAATGCTGTCTCAAACATCTCACTGCAGTGTCACTCTTGGCAAAGGAAACCATTCAGACCCACCATTGAAGCATTGTACTCCAAGTTCAATGAAGTTGAACTTTGACCCGGTTTTCCATTGATCTGTCAAGCTGAGATCCTCCGATGTGGCATGAGTAGACGAAACCGATGGAGGAGAAAAATTATTCTTCTTCACACCTCAGCTTGTTGTGATAATTATAATAATGTCATAAAGGAAAGTAGGCAAGCATTCAATTGGGGATGTCAGCTTTGTAGATGTGGCTATCAAAATTGATAAATATGATGATATGAAGCGGAACGTTGTGCATGCAATTCCTCTGATCGCATGCACAAAAATCTACATTTACGCCATAACTGCAACTTTTTTTTTGTAAGGAAGCAAGGTCACTAAGGCCGGATGATGAATTAGCATTGTATTTACATTTTTTCCCTGCTGTGCGGGGCAGTTTTCGAGCTGTGGGGGACCGCCGCAGCGAAACAATGCCTCAACTAGGTCACTGCGAGACGTTTCTTCATCGAAAAACATTCTCTTTGAGCCACTGTCTGCACCAAATTGGGCTGTTAAGAAATAGACGCCCGCAGCTTAAGCAGATAGAGGCAGCATTTAAATGGAGATGTGGATTTATATGCATCGGTAAAACACTCAGTAGTCTTACTTAACCTTCCACAGTGAGGCTCTTGTGATGAACGCGTCCTGCCAAGCCTTGTTGTTTATGTAGCCCTGCGAGCCTCCGCATGATTTGTACCGTAGGTTGTGTTAGACTTAAACCTCATGGGTTTCTGCGGCAAACATCTCATAGCCAGGCTCCACAGTTGGATTTAATGAAAAATGTAGGGCATTAGCGAGAATTCATCATGGGCTCTTGCGGTAAGGCTGAGCTCAACAGTTGGTTTTCGCAGATGGAAATGAACCATCAGGCTGCATCCATAAGTCGCTGCTGTGTTGGTTTTATTGGGAAATGGAGGCCGTGTTGGTGGAAGCAGGCGGGTGTGTATTTTAGATATAAATGCTAGCAGGCTACCACAGTGGGACCATATGGGCTCTGGCTGCTGAGTATGTCAGCGGGGCAGCGTGGGGGAGAATGTTACACATTGGCTGTGAATGTTGAGATGGGGCCAGTGTTTCACTCACACAGCTCTGAAATGCCTCTGTACAGTGTTCCCCCTCCTTTCATCCCCTCCATTCCGCCTCCCCCTCTTTCCTCCTCAAATAAATGATCCTTTTGTTCGAGTGTTTTTTGCCGCGGTGGGCTGGCGGGCCTCTGCAGGACCGAGCCCCAAGACTAGCGGACTCTCCTGCAACCGTTTTTCTCCTGCAGTCCATAATTTGCGGCCTCCATATCTCACTTTCTCGGTTGTTGTCTTACCTTGGTTGTTACTTAATTGCTGTCTTTGTATCTTTGTTTTCCTTTTTCGCTGCTCGTCCTCGCACTTATTCATCCATCACAATCTTTGTCCTCAGCCGACATCTCGTCTGATGGATTTTTGAAATTCCTCCCCTCCCCTTTGTTTCACGACGCGTACTGCCGTTCGGATTTCTTTTTTCACCAAAGCTTCTTTTGTCTCGACGCCTTTCGTCCACCTCCCTTTTTTCACATTGTGTTTCACTCCATCCTTTAAACTCTCGCAGAGACATTTTAAAAATAGATTTGGAGTGCTGCGCCGAGACGTTTTTCCCTTCTGCCGCGGAGCAGAAACCAGAGGAAGAGACAGACGCAAACAAAACTGAAAAGCAAAAAAGACGGTACATGACGACCAATATATCCGTTACTATAAACAAGTTTAGAAACGATTAATTATCTTGTCTATGTGGATCCTGTGTGCTTTCTTAAAAGTGTTCTCATCTCCAGTAATTACAGGGATTTTTTCCCCCAACAGGCACCAGCTTGTATAGGAAAGAGTGTGTGCACGTCTCTGGGGTGCATACTTTTTGGCACAGAGAGCCCGAAGGCTAAAATTGAACATCAGTAGTGGGACATGAGCCAAAAACAATCCTATTTGACTCCGGTTATGTAATGCGCGTAAAAATAACATCTCAGTATTTAGATAATGAGGAGAAGCAGGGTGTGCTACTTCTCTCCGAATAACGTCTCTTAGAAATGAAATCAGAACGAATCGGCTGCAACAAATGATGCGTGCGTTTTTTTGTTTTTTTACGCCTTGCGCCACACACTTGTAGTCTGCGTGTCTCGATTTAGAAAACGAGTGCGTGTGTGTTGAGGTTCAGCCGAAGTGCGAGAGACGGCATGTATATTTCACTCCTCGCGTGCGTGTCGGCGCTTCCGCGTTACGGCGACCTTTTTAGCAGAACGGAGAGCGAAACATTCGTGCACGGAGCGGGGCGTATTTTCGACCCAAAACGTTAATTTAAATTAAATCAGCCGCGGCTCCCACAACGTCCTCCAGGAAAACCATGTGAGAGTTTTATGATCCGCGCTTCCAGCTGTCTCCTGACTTTATTCCTTTACCATCTGGAACCGGATGTGTATGCCAGTCCCAAAATAACCCTGCAGCCCTTTAAAAATTCCTTTTTGCCAAGATGCATGGTTACTATGTACAGTTGGACTGTAAATGCATTGTGCGCCTTTAAATCTGAGTTAAATATTGTTTTGCTTCCCCTGATTTTTCTGAATCACATGGTGTTGTTCACAGAAGCGGGACTGTTTACATTTGTTTACTGTCGGCTAATTGGGCAAAACTCATGCATAACTGACTAATTGGATCAGTGTCCAGAGTGTGTGTGTGTGTGTGTGTGTGTGCTCTCTCCCAGTGTTTGAAAATCTTAGTATAGGCAAATACTTTTCGAGATAAAAATAGATTGTTTCATTTGCCCTATGCAGTTTCTCTGAGGAAAACAGTTAACGTTGGGAGGTTGTGAGGGATTCAGTGTCAAATAGTTGGATTTTAGTCCATGAAGGGGTGGATGATATGGAGAAAATCTTCTTTTATGGTTTATGTTGGATATATGGGGATAGTGATTGGTATTGTGATGTAAATTTTCACTAAAATTAATTCAAGAAGCTTTGTAAGGATGAAATAACCAGATGGAAAGTCTGTTTTTAGCTAATCCAGTGAAATAAAGTTGTCAGATATCAATGCAAAATTTAGAAAATGTATAAATTAATTAAATCTATTAATATATATGTATATTAAAAAAACAGAAATAAGAATTGTACTATAATAACTACTGAAAATCAAACCTACTAACTACATATATATATAAAGTAAATTGATGCTGACCCTCCCGTGTTGTTTTATTGGTAACACTGCTGGGTTTCTTGGCCCAGTTGGTAGCTGGTTGGCACACACACACACACACACACACACACACACACACACACACACACACACACACACACACACACCTCCCGTCTCAGGTGATGGGCCAAGAAAGAAGGTAAACATACTTAAAGTCAGCTAGTGAAGCGACCAGGAAATCACACACAAGCATGGCCTTTTTAGCAACCCCATCATGTGAATTAGAAGTGACACGAAATTCCCTCCCGCTCCCTCCCCGTTCGCCCGACTGTGTTCCCCTGTGAATGCTGAAGATGAAAGAAGTTGATTGCTAGTTATTTACATCAGGGACGGACAATTTTATAGCTGGGGGGGGGGGAAACAAAATTAAGGCATAAATACGGTTCATTACAAACGGGTCTTGTTTCCGCTTTCGGTGGGAAGACGGCAGCATCGCTACAACAGTGGGAAAGTACGCTCGAGCAGTCAGGTGACCAGAAAGTGAAAGTGTGTGACTGGAAATAAAGTCATAATCCACTGCAGTAGAAAACTGCGCTTGCGCACAACTACAGTCAGTACAGGAGCTCCAACATGAGGCAGGAAGACATCTTGAAACTGTGAGAGGCGTGCAAAACAAACACATTTGGTAGCCATTTTACAATGCTTCCTCTGAGTGACGCCTGCGTGTTCCCAGATTGCAGCAATTCACTTGGTAGTTGCATTTTTCGGGGCTCAAGGGTACGACTATTTTTGTCGCACATGCGCCTAAATAATCTGTCAAGTGTGACTTCAGATTTTCACCGGTGGACCTGAGATTGAGATTATTTTACAATTCGCATACAATTTTTCATTGCATGTGGTTTAAATAAAGAAGAAACATGCATTTCCACCTTTCGTCCTGTTCTGTGCTGGTGCTCCTGAAGGAAAAAGTCAGGCGCGCTAGTGCAGCCAGTGTGAAAAATTAGTCCGGCGCCCCTATGTCGTTATTTACGGCTCATTTCCACGCGGTTTTATGTCCGCATTTAGAAAATGCATTTATTTACAGATGAACAGAAAATGCCACTAACAAGAGGGAAGCATTATCGTGACGCAAACGGGACCAATAATGCATGATGGCAAATAATTGAGGGGGTTCGCCTGCCAGGTGTTTGAACCACTTTTGTGGAATATTTAGCTAAACGGCGTATGAACCACTTACGTTACGCGTGCGCTTACTGTTTATGGTACGCAGCTGGCATGCTACCAATGTTAGCTTGTCGGACTTGGTAAAAAAATATGTAAATAGAGCTGTATTAGATTCATCAGTCATTCATCAAAATTGGCGTTCTGCAAACACGTCGGTTCCCATTGGAATGAATGGACTTTAACCATCGAGTATCATTTCTGTTAAGCTGTCAAATGAAAGGAGGGAAAATAAGACACACGTTATAATGAATGCTTTAATTATTTGATCATTAAATCGTTAAACTGACCGTATCTAATGAGTCGATGTTGTAACGCAGACATACCGTCCTCCTTCTGCTGCCTCTTCATGCAGCTCGCTTTTTGTCGGGTGTGCAATCCAGGCCACCGCTCCGTTAGACTAACAGCACTAGTAGTGTTATGTAAAACACAACCACGTGGACGGGACGTGACCCCCGTAGAGGGTGAGGCTCGGGGCACAATGTGTGTGTGTGTGTGTGTGTGTGTGTGCGCGCGCTCAGATGTTTATCCGCGGTGCCTTTTTAACCCGGCTCGTTCCTGCGCGGGAGGCAGACGGAGCTGCAGCCTCGCAGCGCGGTGACACACATGCTCCACTCATGTTTATGCACGGAGCGTAAAACGCACACAGATGTGAAGGGAAGGGAACACGTGGAGGACAAAATCCGGCGCTGTCGGTCCACTTGTCTGTAATTTAGCGTTCATTTATGGAGCGTGGCCCCTGTGAGAGCCAGATTGGACCGCGGTGTCATCGATGGCGCGGATGTGAAAAGGCAGGACGACGTGGGAGGTGCGCCGCCGCGTCTTGCGATTACGCAATCCCCATTGTGCCGGTCATTAGCTCAAAATTCGACGCGCCGCATGCTCGACTTTCCTTCATTAGCCCAATTGCAGCGTTACGCAACCGCTTCGCCCTCACGGGAAGACGCAGGAACAACCTGCGCGGCCACACGAGGACAGCAGGCCGAGTCCGTTTCCGCGCCAGCTCGGGTAAACAAAAGCCACATTTGTGTGTTTGTCTAAGATTCTCCCCTCGCGTTCGGACAGGTTTGTTTGAATGATGTCATCAAACGGAGGCGGCGCGGGATCCTTTTTCGGGGAGCGAGTTTGTTTCTCTTAAAGGCGAGGACGGCGAGTTCTCTTGAAGTCCCGTCGGCTTTGTTTGGGTGGTCTGTCGAGGGAGTCACCAAACTCGCGGCGCACATAGCAACAACCCGGGTCTGTTTGGGTTTTCAGGGAGTCTTGAAGGTTGTGTGTGTGTGCGCCTGTGTGTATATTAGAGGACTCGAAGGCTGAGTCGTTTTTTCCCACTGACTTCACGGGCCGCGTGATGAGGTCATCAGCATACGCCGCAGGAGCAGAGGCATCGTCTCATTACAGGCCGTCGCCTCTGAACAGTGAGGTGAATCAAAGGCTTGAGGAGTAATCTGAGCAGAAAACGAGCACACACACGTATATACGGCTACGTAACGGACGATCAAGCTTCCGTATATACCAACTGAATGTCTAGCCGTCTACGAACTAGAGGCGCAATGAGTAAAGATGTCAAACATTGGCAGGTTTTAGCTTCTTAAATTTAGGGATTTGCTGCTTTTCTTCATCATTTATGATGTGTTGGAGCTCCGGAGGAAAGTGTGATGAGAATCTCTCACTTTTTTTTTTATCGTCAAAACGATGAATCGGTTTCAAACCAGCGTGAGCGAATCTGAGTCTGTTAGAATGCAGGCAGGCCTTTGCAGCGGCACCAAAAGGCTCTTCGCAGTCACATCTGGCGCCATCATGGAGATCCTTCGTGTAAGAATGACGTGCTGAATATGCAACAGCCGCTGGACAACAGGACGGACACCTGGACAGCCGTTTGGTGCAGTCGGTGATGATCCATGTCAAAATGGATGCAGTGGTTTTGATGAAGAAGTTTTGATGAGAAGCCTCTCCTCTTACTTAAATGTTTGGTTCATATCAGGACAAACTTTTGTCCATTCTCACCCTGAGAATCCATCAGCTTCCTTTCGAGAAACTTGAACGAACCGTCGAGTTTTGGCGTGAATGTTCTTCTAACGAGCCAGCAGGTCCGAGTCGCTGCTCTGGTGTCAGGTACAAGTGAAACTGATGAAATACGATCAAGGTAGACCGGCTTGAGGACTGTATGAATACCAAAACATTTGAGAGCACTTTATTTGGGCTTGGAAGAATTTTCTCCAACTCCAACTCCAATCATATAATCCTTCATCGATCCGAGCCTTCACGTTACGGAGTCGTCTACCTGAATTACGACAGGCGCGTCTTTTTGACTGCATCGCTGACGTGAACGAAAGGGCGGCTTCGGTTCACGCGGCGCTGGTTACCGTATCGGTTTACAACGCGAGACGTTCGGTGATGGACGACGCGGCCTCAGCCCGTAACGGGAAAATCGATTCAGATGCGTCTCTAGGGAATATCAGTTTCCTCACGTAAACGGCTTATTGTAAGAGGCAGAGCAGACTTCTCTGTTCTGGGAAGTCAAAACGGCACCAACTGTTACTAAAAAGGATTCAAATCGAGGTTGATCTGCTTATTTTGAGGGAGAATTTGACGGGGTCATTGAAAGTAAAAGCAGTCACGCCTTTAGAGGAGTTGTGTTAGGATTTGCCAGTGTGTGTGTGTGTGTGTGTGTGTGTCAGATGTTGCCTGAGGTCCACCGTCTGTGCCACAGACTAATCTTCCATTGACTACAATGGAAGGGAGAGGAGGAAATGGGAGGATTTGGTTTCTGCACAATGAATAGAGACTAAATCTCCATTCTGTGTGTGTGTGTGTGTGTGTGTGTGTGCCGTCTCCCTGAGCACTTGTTGACCCTTCATACACCGTCCTCTGTTGTCGTTATCGAACCCTAACTCTGATCTTTTCATAACCTCCCCTCCTGTCTTTGGATGGAATTTTTTTCTCCTCCCTCGGTGCGTGGGCGAACGTCGACCGCTCGCATGTTTGCTTTCGTACCGTCTTACTATTTGCCTCGTTTCGACAGACATCAGAAGGCCTTTTCATAACGCGCTGTTGACGCGCAAACATTGGAGCCGGGACACGCCGGCGAGCGCGGAGAATGGACGGGGATGCTTCTCGGGGCAGAGGGGAGAAAAGAAGGTGTGGATAAAGGGGAGGTGGAGCTTTGGGGCCGGAGAAAGAGAGAAGCGATGATTGATTGAGGGGGAGAGCAAAGGGCGGGAGGTGAGGTGAATAAACAGAGCGAGGACGATGAATTAAAACACCTTTTTACTGTGGAATGTTACGTAAACGCGGAGGTCTTTTATATTTGAGATTGCAGTTGTGTGAATGTAGAGAGAGAGGAGGAGAGAAGAGGGTGTAAATGTGAAGACAGTCAGTGTTTTTCCTCTCCTTTCTGTTAAGAGATGCAGAGTTGTGACGTGCGAGGAGTTATTCTTGGTCGCCCGAAAGGAAACGTATCACTAATGACGCCGTGAGGTGACCGGCAGTTGCCTGCATGGAACAATAAATCGATGAATTGTGAGCGGTTAAATGAATTGCCAACCGTTTTAACAATCGATTCATTAGTTTATGAGTTTCAAGGACGGAGAAAAAGTCAAAAATTCTCTCAGTACAGCTTCTTAAAAGTGTTTGAAGCCAACCAAAGAACACGTTTAGGAGATTTTCTGTCCGTGATTCTGTTGTCGTAACGGAACGTGAGGGAGGGTGTGGGTGAACCAGAGATTAATCTCGGATGGCGTCATTCTCCTGTACAGATAAGAATAATAAAAGCCTATAAATGCTTATAAATGGGTCACCAAATGCACTCAGGCAGCTGTTAATATACCTGGGCCTCCGTCTACGTGAGCTCTATGTGTGGGAAACACTGGAGCATTTTCTGATTTCTTGACTCCTCTATGGCTGGAAAAACAAGACATTTGAGGACGTCGTCTACGGCTTTGGGAAACATTTTCTAGGCAAGACAACTAGAAAGTCATCACAGATTAATCAACCATGAGACTAATCCTAAATTGCAGCCCCCTTTTACACTCTCTTCATCAGTGGAAAAGATGAGGAATGCCTTACGAAACATCCGCTTGTTTTTGATGGAAAAAGTCTGAGTGTGTTGAACTAAAAACAAGCGATACACACTCAAAAGAGCTTTTTGGAATGAAACGACCGCAAAACTTAAAAAAAAAAAAACAAGTTCGCCCTGCAGAGACTCCCGCTCGTGTTCAGGATCAATTGTGGATGAATTATGCAAGAAAAAAACTCAAACTTATAGCTGTTCAATAATACAGAAGACTGCGGCGTTCCTGCGTTCAGAACGCCGATGACGTC
Source organism: Lagodon rhomboides (assembly GCA_039737535.1). Taxonomy (NCBI): domain Eukaryota; kingdom Metazoa; phylum Chordata; class Actinopteri; order Spariformes; family Sparidae; genus Lagodon; species Lagodon rhomboides. The sequence continues at coordinate 13,558,858 of CM077806.1, forward strand.
AATGGAGGGAATCGGCCGCAGGTGTGGAGGAGAGCGAGCGGAGGACGGCGAAGGGCAGAGGTATTGTCGTCACGTGGAATCCCCATTCGGAGCCTCGAAAAAGGAGAAGGTGGAGGTCGACGTTGATGTTCGGCGTGTGCAGATGGATGCGTGCGTCACGCGTTCGTTGCCGTGGCGATCGCCGGCGGAGAAAACTTGTTGCCTCTGACGTCTCGTCTCTCTTTTCACTCCCTTTTCTTCGCCTCTCTCCTCCCCTGTTATCACCCACATGGTTGTGTGTTTTTTTGTTTTTTTTGTAGTCGCTCATCTTCCCAAGACCTTGACGAGGCCACACTGCGCATCTCCCACCGCATGCTTGTCTTTTTTCAAAGCACACACACACACTTGGATGTTTCTGCTTGGTGTGATCTTGCTGATAGTTGCAAGAAAACGATGTGTGTGTGTGTGTTTGTGTGACGCTGATGGCATATTTCACGAGGTCAGGGTGAGAGCAGCAGACTTGAGTGGCTTCATTCTTGAGCTCATCACATGAAAAGGGGACAGCTCAGCAGATAGGACAAGGTGTGTGTGTGTGTGTGTGTGTGTGTGTGTGTGTAATTCCAGTAAACAGCCAGCGAGGATAACATCTCGTCTCCGGGCGTCGCTCTGAGAAACACGCCGTCCTTTCTGCGCCGCAGGTGTCACTTACTTTGTCACGTACACGCCCACGTAGATCTGATAAGGCCTTATCGCCCCGCCGCGTTCAGACCAAGAGTTAAACACAGATGTGTCGAGCAAATCCAGGCTGAATCAACACCGGGGTATAATTTGATGATAAGGCGATCGGGAAGTCGTCTGAAATGGGAGTTTCCGAGACGGAATGCAGCGACCGCAGCGCGAAAGGATAAACTGCTGCTAATGGAGCCCGACCGACGGCGGATTTACTCGGCCGATGGCGACTTTAAAAGATTATTTTCTTATTTATTCTGGTTAATTGTTTTGTCTTTAAAAGGTGTGGTATCGCTTGTTTTGTCGAACCAATAGTCCTCAACCCAAAATATGCAATCTGAACAGTCAATTAATCAGTTAATCGAGCTAATTGTCAATCTGCTGGTTTAAAATGTATATTTTTATTTTTTTTCACGTTAAAAAGCATGAAAAAAAAGAAATCCTGATTATTACCCTATGAATTTGTTGTTGTTGTCAATTTGTTGATTCCCGTTTAGTATTTCGAAGGTTGTCGGACCAAAACCAGCTGTTTGAGTCTTAAATTAGAACAAAGATTTGAGGAATTGGGACTCAAACTACGTCCTGTGAAGACACCGTGTCCGTACACGATGAAAAATCCCGTCTTAATTGGAGACGTTGGGTGTGTTTATTTATTCAGATTAATTTGCTTATTCTGGGGGGTTAAATCCCTTGCTCAAGGGCTCCTCGACAGGAGCTCCCGTCTCGCCCCTTTCCCTTTTGTGTGTGTGTGTGTGTGCGTTTCTGGTGAGCTGCCCGGCCGGCCGAGCGAGCGAATGGTAATTAGGTAGTAAAAGCTCGGCTAATGGCTCAGTACTCTAGTCATGTTTTGACTGACTAGTGCCTTATTCACATGCATTTGGCACACACACACACACACACACACACTCACACACACATAGAAGAACACAGCGGCGGGGGAATGAATTGTACTGGCAGCCTGGTCAGTCAAAGAGGCGCCGCCGGACAGACTAAGTGTGTGTTTGTGTGTGTGTGTGCGCGCCTCAGGACTTCAGCCGCCGAACTTGTCGTCGGACGTGACGCGACGGCGTTTGATCCCCACACCTGGTCACGCTCGGTTTACGATTCAGAGCTCTGTAGCTGCATGAAAATGTCTCGATGTCTCTACGCATGAATTACACAACCACACACACACACACACACACTAGTGGGGAGGCTGTGCTGCTCTTAATAGGAAAAGCTGAGACAGATCATCCGAGCCAATCACCTCTCAGGAAGCAGGGATCAGCCAAAAGCTCCTCAACTAATGGCCAAAGTAACCTTCACCGCCCTGGCTCCCATCTACATCAACTGCAGCTACACACACACACACACACACACACACACACACACACACACACACACACACACACACACACCCTCCTGTCTCTTTTGTCAATACCGTTTCTCTCATTCTATTTTGAACAAAGCCGCTCTGCCTCTCTCCTCCGCTCTCCGAACCTCTCTTTCTCCACCTCCTCCGCTTCCTGTCTTTTCTCCTTCCTCTCAGCAGACTTTTTGTCTGCTCCTTTTTTTTGTTTTCTACCTTTCACGCCAGACGCTGCTCTTTCTTATTTCTCATAATTACGTTCCACGCATTAAGGAGCATTTTAATGTTGCGGCGAGCCGGCGCTCGAAAAACGAACGAGCGAATGAATGCACCTCTTGTCGGGTCGCCGCGGGCCGACGCCATCCATTAGACAGCGGTGCACGTTTAATTTAGTCCGATGTCGGGAAAGATAACTGGCAGGGCATGTTTGTGTTAAGGAATCACTGCCAACTTAAACATCGCGTCGTAACCGCCCAGGTGAAGGCGAGGCACCTGTTGAAGCAGATTGTGTTTGTGTTAAAGTGTAAATGAAGCCCTCATTGCTTCACTGCAGAATTGGGTAATTTGTGTGTGCGTGTGTGTGTGTGTACACGTCCCAGTTTGTCAATTTGTACATGTATTGGTGCATTTAAGTCGCTCTGAAGCGGTGCCAAAGGGAATGAGCTTGACATTTTGCGAAACACACACTCGGTGACCTTTTAGTCGTCGGGACCGGTTTGAGGAGATTGATTCAGCAGTCTCATGTGAAATCAGTCCCACATAAAACTTTTTGATACATGTTTTTATACCTCCGCGACGGCGACGGCCATCTGTCCCGTCCTTCTGTCCGTCCTTCCACCCGTCCCATTCTTGTGAACGCGACATCTCAGGAACGCTGAGAGGGGATCGCTTCAGATTTGGCACAAGCGTCCGCTTCACTGTGAGTTTTGGCCATCGAGCAACAGTTCTGACAACACTTTGCACCTAATGTCTGAATGATGAAGTCGTGGTATTTTATATCACAAAGGTCGGCCGCCGTTTGGCTCAGTTGATAGAGCGGGCGTCACATGTGCAGAGGACCCGGGTTCGAGTCCCGGCCTGGGGCCCCCCTCTCTCATCCTGTTTCCTGTCTTCAAGCTGTTCTATCAATAAAGGCCCTAAAAAAAAAAGGTCAAAGGTCGACTTAATTCTGTCCATTATTGAACGCCATAGTTCAGGAATTGCAACCTGACTGGTGTGGAGGCACACAACCGCGAGGCGGAACTCCCAGTGTTGGTTTACAGCTCAAACACACGAGGTTCAGCATGTTCATTAGTTTGATTTAAAGGTAATGGTAGGCAAATATTGACCCATGCTAAGCTAGGCTAACCGTCTCCCGGTTCCAGCTTCATGTTTAACAGACCGACGCTGCTACAAGGCTCATGGCGGCGACGCTAACAGGCTGGTGTTTATCAGGTGAGCTGTTGACTATGCTTAGCTGCTAACGTCAGCGCTGCTAATTAGCATTGAGGACAAAAGCTGTTTGTCCCGATGCTACATTAGCGAAAATTAGCGAATCGGTTAAATGACTAAAAACGGCTTTAATTTTCAGGCTACTTATAACATTCTGGAAACTTTCCACCATTTTTTCTAACCTCGCATTAACTCGGTAATGAGTCAAGATTGAGATAATTACCCGATAATGGGACTAATTGCTATTTACGGCTCTTCTTTGAGTTTTTTTCCGCGTCACATTGACCCGAACTTCTTTTACTGTATGTACTGTATCTTCCGTGTGTGTGTGTGTGTGTCACCACCTATACGTGCATACCTCCGAGTGCGAGTGTGTTGCGTTGGCGGGCCGCCAGCTCCCTGTGCGAGCATGATCCTGGCGACAGAGCGCTTATTGTGCGCCGTGGTATGGGATGTATGCCGGGCCAGCCCCGGGCGCCGCCTGAAAGAGCGAGCGGCCTCCCACCAAACCCATCGGGGTTACCGAGGGCACGAGAGGAGGAGGAGGAGGAGGAGGAGTGTTTCCCTCCTTTCACACACACTCCTTCTTATTTGTTCGCTTTTTTTCTCCTCCTCCCTTCCTCACACACTCTTCCAGGAAAACATTTGAGTTTCTCCTTTTGCTTTATTTGAGTTTTTTTTTGTGTGTGTGTGTGTGTGTGTGTGTGCCGTTTTTCGGCGTTCTTCTCGCTCCGTGTTTGTTTCCCAGCCTCTTTTTTTTTTTTTTCTCCCCCCCTTCGTCTCCCTTATAAATTCCCCCGGGTGATTGTCTAGATGTCAACACCGCTGCAGTGTTTCTCCCCATGTCTCCACCAAGATCTGTGTGTGTGTCTGACTGTGTGTGTGTGTGTGTGTGTGTTTGGTTGGGTTCGGGGCCATGGCATCGCTCAGCTGCTACTTCTCTAACTGGGTTTGTCTGTAAAGAGCTTAGCACCCGTGGGCGCTGGAGAGCACTAAGCTGATTAGCGTCTACTAACGAGCCACTTCTCACATGGAGTCGGCGTACGTGTGTGTGTGTGTACTCCTGCCTGGCTGTCGTATTGTTTGTTTTCGCGGTCTGGGTACATGTTTGCGGGTGTGTGTTGCACCTTGAATTGAGCTAACAGTCGGGCGGATCAGGTGGAGAAGGTTCTTAGGATGAGAGGAGGTCAGGGTTGATCTGGGGTCAGCCGAAGCGCTGGCGGTGACGACGGGGTGAGAATCAGGTTTAAGTCTCCTGCAGAGGAGGTCAAGTTATTCTCAGAGGAGCTGCCACCAAATCCCTTTTTTTCCCCCGACTCAACCTTGATCTGACGAGACTGTTTGAAGTGAGACCGGTGGAGCCAATTTGAGGACTAGAGGACCGTTCTTCAGTCGCTCCTGCGCAAACCTCTGTGGAACGCGATGACACGGGGAAGCAAAGAGAGGCGTTCACAGGCCGCAGTTCAGAGTTTCATCAATTGTCTGGAACAGTCGACAGTAAATACACTGAGGTGATACTGGAGCTGTGCCTCAACTCTCCAAGCTGAGCTCAGAGTTGCAGGTTTGCGCCGACTAAGGCTTCAACCAACGGTTACTTTTCAGGATCAACCGTTTATTCGATAAAATGTCAAAAGAATCGGTTTCCCAGTGACAGTCCAGAACACAAACACTACTCATTTATCGTCATGAATGACGAAATAAAGCAGTAAATCCAGCCAAGCGCACCGAAGCCAGACTCCACTTTATCTTCTCAATTATCAGCAGTTTCAGTCGGTTTTATTTCATTTCATCATTATCGTTTATTTCGAGGACTGAAAGTAACTGCACAAGAGTTAGCTAGCAGCTAATGTGCATCTGTTTCTGGGCAGATAGACAAGAAGCCACAGAACGGCCAACACAACACTGAAAGTTCATGATGTGTTGCCTCGCATAAAACAGCACAAATGGTTGCATTTGATTTTAACGTGCTGTTAATGAGCCGCAGGTGATCGGACTTGCGAAGTGACAGTTGAAGTTTCAGCCTCTTAAAACGCATTTATGGACGGCGAAATGTGATTACGGCCGACAGGAACTGGGACCAAACCTGTGGGAAATGAGACGGTTGTTCGGAATCACCGGTCACTGATGGTGGAGGTCAGAGACGTCGAGGGGGTTGTTGAGTTCACGACAACAATAATCTGAAATCAACATGCATTTCTGAGAAAAGCGCTAAAGTAAGAAGTGAAAAAAGCTAATTCGTTCTGTCACTCGTAGCTTCAGCCAACGGATCCTGCAACACTGGACTCGGGGAACTTTCTGCTAAGTAGAAAGTAGTGTTTCAAATTAGAAAACCGAAAAGAAAAAAAACCCGATCATGGGAACAGTGGGGCCATCTTTTAACTCTACACAGATTGCTCAACTCTGACTGCCTGGGGGTAAACTATAGGCTGAACACACACACACACACATGCACCGCCTGCGTTTCAGTTACCTAATCCCCACACATCGACCAGGGTCCACGTTCTCTGCAGCTTTGTTCAATGTGATCAGGAAGCCAAATTGACACAGAGTCAAGAATTTCATTTCAGACAAACAACTACAGAACATTTTCCAACCTGACACGTGGACAGAGTTTCAGATGAACCCCCCGACCGTTCCCCCCGCACGCACACACACACACACGAGCACAAACGCACACTTCCTTCAGCCGTCTGCACGCAGATATGGATAAAGCTCGTGCGGCTCCTCTCCAGAACACTTTCTTCTGTCGTCGGGATTATGCGCTCGTATAAGCTCTATATGGTGATTTAGAGAGAGGACAAACAGTCCCTGGATCCTCCTTATGTAACTCATCAGTGCTGATCGAATGAAGGAGCGCTGGTGTTTGCTCACCGCTGCCATTATTGGTCTGAGAACGGTCGTTAACCTTTAGAACGCCGCCTCACCTCCACGTCACCGGGCATCAGCGCCGGGAGCAGGCCTCGGTGGTTACGCTAACGGCTTCCTGTGCTTCGCAGGGTTTTCTTCCTCAAATTACCCCCAAATTGCCACGGGGCACAGGATGTGTGTGTGTGTCGACAGTTACGTGTAAGCGGCACATGGGTTTTTTCTGCCTGGAAATGGTTTTCTTGGGATTAAATTGATTTCTCGCCAAAGGAGACGAGTGTTAAGCTGGTGGTGTGGGACGATTAGCCGCTTTTATCAATAGTTTATTGACAGGAGATGATTTTTTTTGTTTGTTTTACAGAGTTTGTGTATGATTGCCTGAAAAGGGTAATTTATCAGGAAATAATGTCAATTTTCTCGTTCAAATAAGAAATCTCTTTAGGTGTTTTTGTATTCAATAAACATGTTTTGACGCAAGACTTTTTATAGACTAAATCATTTACCTAAAAAATAGGCTAACTGACAGAATAACTGACTGTTTGCTCATAATGAAAGTCTTTGATAATCAAACTAGATTTTTCAAACAACTGGTCTTAAAACAAGCTTCCCGCTTCTTACGGTCCTCAGTGCCAGCTGAATTAAAAGCTTTCGAAAGCAGATGTTATCGGTTGTAGCCAGCTAACTCAAGCTAACGCTAAAACTCTTAACTCTAACCTGATTTAACTGAAATCTTTGTCTCCAGCTTATTGAGCTGACTGATTTTAAAACGAGAACCCTGTAAAAGGATTTAAATGTGCACTTGATGGCCACATATTGTCCATGATATTGTGCTAAAATACAAGAGCTACGGCAGGATGGAGGCGTCATTACCCTAAATAGTAGCATCTTTGCCCCCATGGGGTGGATGTTCGAATGGAGAACAGGTATTTTTCTAACAAATAGTTAGCTAACGACATGCCCCTTGTCTTTGGAGACGAAGCAAGTTTACTGCTAGCCAGGCATGCTAATGTTTGTAGCTAACAATGACACAGCGTAGAGATGCGATACATTTCCGAATTTTAACTTAGAAAAAAATGTTAACACAAACAAATACGTCTATATATTGTATGGCAGATATATCTACTGAAGTTAGCGTGCTAACCAGCTAGCCCCAGGCCTGAAAACCTTTGTCCCAGCAGTCCGAAGCCCCTGTGCTAGCAATGTAAAACACCAACACTCCTGTGGTAGACTAGCTAGCTGTGTGGCTAACTGAGCTAAGAAGCTAACAGTAGCTACAGCCATGAGTGCATAAAGAGAATACAGTTAGCAGTGTTCTGGTAACACGCTGCCCCTGTTTGTTGGGACTATAAATTCAACAGGTGGCCAATTCTTACATATTGCACCTCCGACACATTCCTCACACTTGGGCTTGTGTTTTTTGGTTTTTGTAAGTCTTTTAGCCACTCTCCAAACTATTTAAAGGTCTAGTGTCATTCTAATTAGATACTCATGCAAACAGTTCAAACAGTTATGGATGTGTAAGTATTGGACAGGTTTAGCGTTTACTCGATTGACGGTTACGATAAAGTAATTGTTATTTTCCAGTTTTTTTTTTTAAATAATTTTTTTGATTTACACAGTAACAAATAATCTGAGATCTGTATCTCGCCAGAATCTTGTCAGTGTCTTATCTAAAAGTTCAGTTAATCTTCCTTAATGATGACAGGAGAAATAGTAGCAGTCCCGTGTGTCATTACATGCTGCTGTCACACTCTAAAACAATAAGGGATTAATTCTAAAGAGATCCTGCGTCTTAAACCGCGAGAGAGCTGCAACGAGTGCTGACGGCGGGGGCTTAACGCCAAATCCCGATCAGCTGATGATCATACGCTGTCAGGCAGTGCGACTGTACCTGTGCTGACGCCGCCGGTGGAGGGATGAGTCGTAGCGGGGGGACTGTACATCTCAGCTCAACGGCAGTGAGAGCGACACGCGGAGCGCGCGGACGCTGCGTTTCCGGTTGCATCCCCTTAACATTCACGTGTTGGTAAAGCAAACAGATCTCCATTTGTATTCCGCAGCCGTGCCAAGTCATATTTGCCAGGGTTTGTTTTTTCTCGCCGCTCGAGCGACATGTGCCAAATTGAAATGACGCGGAGAGACCACACCCGCCCGGCACAAAGAGGCTTACATGTTTCTCCACTCATGCATTTCAATGAGCATCATCAGTGTGTAATGTAATGTGTGTGTCTGTTGGCCTGTCTTGATGTCTGCATGTCCGTGTTGTGTTCACGAGCGCATCCTGCATCCTAAATGTTTGTGTCCTTTTTTTTTTTTAATGCTTCGCGGAAACTCGATGTTCCGTTTCTGTTGCGAGGGGGGGGGCGTCTCTGGACTCCACAATTAAACCCGACCACTGTACCTCTCCGCGGACGTTAACACAATGTTCTTCTCCGCTGCAGGCGTCGCTCCGGCCTAATCAGGGCATTAAAAGCCTCGGATCGTCAGAGGACGGGGAGATGCAATGTGCTCTCCCTGGTCGCCTGTGAGTCATACGTGGCGGAGAACAAACAAGTCGGAAAAAGCGCACACACTGTTTACGCTCCTGCTGAATTTCATTTGCCGTTAATGAAATTGTTTGTATTCATGACCAGTTGTCATCCGGGGGGAGCTGAACGAAACGTGGCACTGGTTTCCAACGGCACGTGTTCCCCCCGCCGGCGTAAACGACCCGCTTGATTGTGTTTGTAGGTGTTCGCCGTCGAGCACGTGCGACCGCCGGGCCCGGTCCGAGGCCGAGGCGACGACAGCGCGTTCCCTGATGAACGCCCTGGTGGCGCTGAGCTCTCTCGCGGAGTCCGGCGGTATCTGAATATGAATCACCTCCCGTTCAAAAACAACACACACACTCACACACACACACAGATGGCAGTTGCCCGTGCGTCATCGCGCCGCTCGTTCACACGGCGTCCTGACTTCATGTCCACGGGGATTGTACCTGATACGCAGTGTGTCAGAGAGAGAACAGCGTAGTTACAGGCTGTGTGCTCTCATGTGTGTGTGTGTGTGTTTCTTGACCAGTCATGAGCTGTAGTAATGACCCAGGCCAGCCACCGCTCACACACACACACACACTCATTTCCCATCGCTTGCGGTGCGTTGACTCAAACATGACACACACGACCAGCGCGTCCTGTTATTGCGCCGTCCGACACTCGCGTCGCCGTTTAAGTGTCTTTAACTGCTGTTTTTCTTTTCCGTCGCTCGTTCTCTCCCTTCATGTCCGACCGCACACAGACACACACAGACACACACACAGTGGTTTTGCATGTTTTCGCCGGATCTACTCCAAGTCCCTCATCACTTAACATCGCATTTCGGTGCGTTTGAGATCATTTTTAAATGCGAATTTCAAGCATCGTAAACGGAGGAGAATCCACTGGCGGACGCTCGCGTCGTGAGATCCGTCGCTTTAAACGATTTCTGTACCGGACCGTGTTGTGTTTGCACAGCAGCGTGGTTAAAGCAGCGCGGACTTGATGTTCAGTTCGATGGATTGTACAACTGAAGTAAGTTTGGAGACGGTGTTTCATTTGATCGAACTGCCAGAACACGAAAACCAAAAAAAAACAGCAAAGCATGCCTTTTTAAAAAAAAAAATGGTTGTCAAGCCTACATCATCTTCGGTCCAAAACATGTTTTTCTGTTTGGCTCTGTACTCCTGCTGCACTGGATCTGAAAGGAGAAGCCCGCGAGGGTCACGCGGGGACTTTCAGGTTTAATTTTAGGGTGTTTACATCCACATCGGTCGGCCGGTTTGCGCGCGGAGACGCAGCCCTGTCATTGTCCCGCTGCGCTGCTCGAAAATGGCATGAGGACGACCGTGACTCCTACGCCCACTGTTTACTTTAGGGCCTTTTCAGCTATTTCTGAGGAGAGTGTCTGGATCCCTCTGTCCTGCTGGATGCAGAGCGTCTGCAGGCTGCTGGTTCTCCGTTATAAGTCACTGTTGATGCAAAAACATTTGATAAGTGCCGATTTTCAGGCAGAGGGTGCCTCAGAGACGGGTCTGCTGCAGCCATAACAATAGATGCGATTGTGCAAATACTTTGGAATTTCACTTCTGGGCCAAAAAAAGGGGAAACTTCAACTTAATGCGGTAAATGTCGCGGACGGACGAGCGATAGAGCGGCGAGGAATGGCTAAACATGGAGATCGCTAGCTTTGCGTTCCCTCCTGAGACGAGGGGAAGGTGAGGAGCGTCGCTCGCCGAGCCTCCAGAAGGTTCCCAGATAAATATTTGCCGTGCGCGGCGGCCAAGACTGGCTGTCTACCCACAGTCGGACGCGCCGACTCGTACACGGTCACACACACACACACACACATGCAGACAGTCGTCCACACTCGCACTCACGTGAGACTTCTGGTTCTTCCCCGTAAAAAAGCAGAGCTGCTCTCGATGAAGCAACATGTTGTAACTTAATGCGAACGTGGGCAGCTTCTGTCTGTGTGTGTGTGTGTGTGTGTGTGTGTGTGTTGCTCTGTTGCAGAATGAAAGGACTATTAATAATTACACAATTTATCTTCAGACTGGAGCAGGGGCCACAAGCTGGCACGTGGACACACACACACACACGCACACAAGCTGTGGCAATGCGAAACACAGCTTGGCATCGGTTTCTGAAACACACAGGAGAAGATTTCCAAACGCCATCCAGATTCCACACTGTCAGCCTCCCCCCCCCCGTCATTTTAATGATCCAAAGGTTGGTCAGTGGCTCATCACACTGTACCTCACACGGGGCCGAGCGCGTTCTCAGAGCCCTCTGAGCCTCGGGGCGAAAGAGGCCTTTGCACTTTCACAATCCGAACTGGGCTAACACCGACTTAAGTCTCGCGCTCGCCGCCCATAGTTTCCTGAAAATCAGACACAGGGCTTAAGTTTAATGGGATTTAAAGGCGCACTGTGTAATTTTGGGGTAGAATTTTTAATCAGAAGAGAGAGAGATCTTCACTGGCTTCATTTCATACTGTTTTACTTTGTTTAGATGTGGCGGACCCTGCCACCTTTCTCGCTTCTTCGGACTTGTTTATTCAGTTATGGAAAAGATGAACATCTCTTGACTTTGCATTTTTTTTACCTCATTAATATTATAAATATTACAATTCTGAGTTTGAATTTAGTTTCTAAAACTACACGGCTCAAGTGCGATTGTCGAATATCCTTTGTAGTCGTCTGTTTTCCACATTCGACCACTTGCGTTGGTTAATTTGCATTAATTAGCATCAATCGTTGTTCATAACTGTCATGTTTTGGTCTGAGTTGATTTCCAGTGTAAATATTCTCCTTGAATTAGCTGTAATTAAATACATGATGTTAGATACAGTGGCGTTGGTTTCAGTTACGTGGGGCGGGAAAGGCGGACTCTGCCACCAACCATAAAAACGACTATACAGAGAGTTAATTATGGAATGTGAATATATTTTATGATTTCATCTGCAGAATCACGACCACATAACGCATCAAAAATTGGGGTAGCTACACTTATTTATCTTTTTATCTTGCTCGAACTGAAAGCTCACATTCCCGCTCTAACTTTCTAAAAGTCCGACAAGATTCCCGGCAGAAATGAAACGCAAAACAAGAGGGATCCTCCAAACCGATGTTTGTACTCGGCCTGATGGGCCGCGGCGCCGGCTGAAGCAAGACGGGCAGCAAATGTCTCAACAGCGGCTCCGGCGCTCAGCTGGCTCCCTCGGAGATGGCGCAACGGGGCGTCTTGTGTTTCATTTCGTTTGAGCGTCCGCGCCAGAGAGCCGGAGCGCGCCGGCCACCGGCATTCTGGGAAAAAGGCTTACTCGGAACTGAGGACCCCCACCTGCTTATGCTATCACTCCATATATCACTTCAGTCCTCCGTGTGTGTGTGTGTGTGTGGAGGAGCTCCACACTGGCAGAAAGTGGTGGAACTGGTGGAGCGACCCGACAGACAGAGACAGATCGGTGGTCTGAGTCAGCACACAATGAAAGTGTGTGTGTGTGTGTGTGTGTGAGAGCGAGAGAGAAAGAGACGGCGGGTGAATGAGATAACATTCCCCAAAACCCTTTAGTCCCGTTGGCTTTAGCTCCCTGCGTGTCCCCTCCAGGGACAGGACGTCCCATGTCGGATTTCAGAACAGTAGCCAGTTTCTGTTACACAAGGACGGCCGCATTTCAACCGCTGTCTTTACGCTCTGCTGGAGCGCGCTCCAACTTTGATACAAATGTTTTTTAAAGATGTTCAGTCAAAACGGAAAATGTATTTTTTTCCCCCCCGTCTCTCGCGGCGAGCCAAACGTGTAACACGAGCCGCCTGCAGAGACGTCCCGGACGGGTTTTATGTTTTTATTGCCGTCGGAAAAGCGATCGCTCTCTTATCTCAGGTGCTCTGTTGTCCCTGTAAACCTGATTGGCGATTTAACTGACACAGTTTCTGTTTTGGGCTGAACGGTCACACACACGGAGGTGAAAAGAAGGGCTATTATAGAGTCATTTGATCACGTAGCACGTTGGCCGGGCAGCCGGGGCGCCGCTGATACAAACACCGTGTTCACCTCGGGGTTTTCAGCAAACGGCTCTCGTTTCGAGGAAAGTCCTCGCGGGGACACTCCGTCACATTCCCCGAGCCAGACTGTGACATCCAAAACCCCGAAGCTTTTTTATTTACGATGGATACGAAACGGAGAAAAGACAGCAGAACCTCACCGTTAATATTTACTGTTTTCCTGATAGATGACTTCATCCATCAGGGTGGTTTTCTCTTAACTCACTGATAAAAAACTGTTCGACAGCATTGCTCTACTTAGAATTTTCTCAAGCTTCCAGGTGCACACACACACACACACACTCTCCTCGCTTCTCTTTATATTTAAAGAAAACACCAAAAGCGCCCCGTCTTCCGCCGTTTACGAGCCGTCGACGGTCGGGTATGCGAGGGCCCGCGTGCCCCCCCGCTGTTCTGACGGGACAACGAATGCAAACTGGACGTCCGAGGATGGTCTAAAAATACTCGGACGCGAAGCTGCACGTGGGCAGCGAATGTGGCTCTCCCACAAATGTGCTGGAGGTTTTTTTTTTTTCTCTTTCCCCCACACTCAGCACTGCTGCTGCTGCTGCTGCTGCTGTCTGTCTGTCTGTCTGTCTCTTCCTGTCCCCACACATTCCTGCTCCTCTGTGTGCCGTAACACACCCACCCAGTCTCTCCCGCTGTGTCGCTGCATAATGAAACCACCCTGCAGCCCTCTCGTCTAGTTTTTTCCACTCGCAATCGTTGCACAACCGCGTCGAGAAAAAAAAAGAAGAAAAAAAAAAAGGACTGACACAAGGACACAATTGACACACTTTAATGAGTTAAAGCTTTTAATATGTCGTGTGAAAATTGCTTTCGGGTCTTTCTCACTACCCGTCACTTTTCTGGAGGTTTCATAACACCTTCGTCGAAGCCTCTGGTGTGTGTGTGTGTGTGTGTGTGTCAGTCCACCTTTTTTTCGTGCACCCCCGCGCATGCACACACACCCACCTGGATACCGGCTTGTTACGTGTTTGATTGACAGCGGCGGAGTTAAAGCCAGGAAAGGTGTGTGTGTGTGTGTGTGACAGTGCAATAAGCACACACAGCACTCGTCTGTCAACCCCACGCATCCTCCCCTCCGTCGCCAGCCGCGTGGTGTAAATGTACGGGAATTTACAGCTGGGCGTAAAGAGCAGAAATGTGCTGCGTTCACTGTTCTCGTAACGCTCGGCGTCAAGCTTCCAGTCGGACGGTTCGTCTGCGCTGTTGAAGAATGCCGTCGAGTCATCACCTTAATGTCCTGTAAAAAGACAACGTTATTAAAGCGGTTTGTGTCCTGCGCGTTAATTTGACTGCCTTCCTGCAAAAAGTGTGACTCCGCCCTCCGTACTCAGCTTTTTTATGAATACCAACTAAGAACCCTACATATTTAACTCGCATTTTTAGCTCATAAACAGAGAATTATATTAGATATTTCTTCTTTTATATAGTTTTCTTTCTGACAAACATCCGGAGGGCCAAATCTGACTCGGGTGCAGACAGCAGAAAAACAATCCAATTTGTCCCTGACTCTAAAGGTGACCTCCTCCACTTATCAATGAGTCACTTTGTCTATGAAATCTCTGAAAATAGTGAAAAACGGCTGTGATGTTTTCCCGCGGTCGAGGGCGACGCCTTCATGTTTTCGGTTCTTAAAACAGAAGATATTCATAATCGCTCCCCTTAAGAAACCCACGCACCGACCTTTGAACCCTACAGTGGATAGGTGTGTTTGCTCGCTTGGGCTCCTGCCACTTCCTGATCTTCCGTTGACCAATGACCGACACTGCTCCGACCAATAGAAGAGCGGGAGGTGGTCGCGACCTCTACAGAGGATTGAAATGGAAGTATTTAGCACGTTTTCTTTTTTTGGACGGGGTGAAAATGTGACTATTTGGAACACGCTGTGTTACGCCTGGACCTCTAGGCCGCGTGGGTCGTTTTACAAGCCTCTGTGAGTGTTTTGAAACTGGGTCAGCGCGACCCATTGTGACTGCTGCGAGTCCAAACCGGCTCCAGCTGCCGCGGAGAGGCAAATGGTTCGAACTCTTTGAACCGCCCCCGAAGCCCGCAGGAGGCTCGCGTTTGATACTTCGCGGATAGATCCTGGGTGGGGTATCGCGTTGGACCCAACCGCCGTCCGCTGACTCGCCAGATTCATGACAAATAAATCCTGTGAAATCAGACACATGCGCTGTGGTCACGCTGCGAACATTATATCTTCCTAACGGACAGACTTTCCGGCGTCGTCGGGGAGAAATAAATGAGGTGACACGGGAGCTGTCCTGCTGTTGCCAGTGTTCGTTCCCCGCATCTCGATGCTCGTGTTGCGCTCTCGTCGGCGAGATAGGACGGATGGTTTGAATGGAATCGGGCGTAATAACAGTGCTGGAGGATTTGCGAGTCCGCTGGCTCGGAAAGTCGGCGGATTGTGGAAAACAGTTTGGATTGTTGCATTTTTTCACAGTACGTAATTACTTAATGACTTCCAGGAGAAAGTTTGTTGCTTCCACTTGAAAGTGTGGGGTCAAAGGTCAGGGATGCGGCGTCGGAATTCAGCATCTCGCGCAAAGAGCCCTCCGCAGGTCGGATGCTCGACGTCACGGCGCTTTGAACACGAGTCGTGCGGTTGAAGAAGAAGCAATCTCTCATGTGATTTGTTTTTTCTCTCCCTCTCTTTTTTGGAGCGAGCGCAAACCCTCAGATTGACGCATTCCAAGAAAAAAAAAGGAATGCCTCGGGGGCTTGTAAAGGATGAGCTACGGCGACAAACACCCGGGGGATTTCCAGCCGCTCTCATGCATCCTTTCCCATCGACGCTGGCGCTTTCCTCCAGCTTCTGTCTTCGTCCTACCTCCAGTGTAGCTTTCTTTTTTTTTTTAAAAGACGACACGATTGAACCCGAGGTGACGGAGTGACCAGTGGACTCGGTGACTCACGCCGCCGTCGCTCAGACCAGCAGCCGCGTCTTGCGGGAGCCGGGGCGGCACGGAAATGACAGGCCGACACACTCGATTTACGACCGGAGAGCAGGGCGGCTTTCGCTCTCGGGCAGGCCTCGATTGAGACATCGCACAGACCCAGACTCTCCTAATTGCGCGCACACACACGCGCACACGAACGCGAGGCGGCCAGAGGACAGTTATTGGCGAGACACGGGCTTGCGGAGGCAGAGAGCCTTGTCTAACCTCTTGATTTAAACAGTCTGGCGGGGGGAGAGGAGGGGAGGATGAGCACACCGCCGTCATTATCGCATCGATTCGCCCCGCGGATGGAGAAACGATGCGAGGAAATGAACGGGATCGATGGAGAGGCCGCCGAGGGGAGGGGTCAGAAGGCAATATTCGATAAGAGATTGGAAACTGTGTCGTTTCGTACGAGGCTGCCATGCGAGCGCCAGGATGAGGCTCTGGAGAGCTGTTTAGCATGTTTCAGAGTATAATTTCCCGTGTCTGTGTTTGGGAAAAGGTCATCATTAAGTGAATGTCATCCGCGTAATTATAGTATCTTCCCTCCGTGTGCCTTTTCCGTGTCTGTGTGTGTCCACGGTAGGCCGCCGGTGCGTGTCCGACCAGTTTCCTCCGGCCCCCCTCCGGTCGGCTGCCTCGATTGTTTGTGTCGCTGTTTTCCCGAGCCGAGCCGCCTGAACGAGGGAGCTGCCTCGCTCCGCTTTAGGCCGTCACGGCTTGGCCGGCTGGCGGGCACCGTCTGTGCTGAGGGGGGGGCTAAATATAGATCACTGCACCAGGAAGAAGACAAACCGGGAGGGAGAGAGGGAGGGAGAGGGAGCGGCGTAAATATAGAGTACCCTCGTGCAATTAGAGAGTCAAGCGCTGCTGGGAAATTTTAGGGAAAGAGAACGCAGGGAACTCTCTCTCTCTCAGCCTGCTCTCTTTGTGAATTTGTTATTTTGGCCGACAGCCGCCCGAGTGCCTTCAGCGTGAGTCATCACATCTGACAGAAAGCAACCCAGTTTAAAGGGCACTTTCTAATCTTTATAGTCGCGATGGAGCTCTTATCGCCGACTCCTAGAAGTCATTAAGACGTCGCGGCTCACGTGACAGCATGTCCTCGACAGGTGCGACGGAGCGGTGGCAGTAATCGAACCCAGAAATGTCTTGGCATGAGGTTGTCGCCAGGTTAAAGCCGTAAACAGTGGGTGACAAAGCGGGTCGCACCGGGTGGGTCCGTAAAATCCGTGTCAGGCTGGTATCAGTTTTGAGGCATGTCAGACTTTGCACAGATCAGCCGATGCATTCCGCATAATTTCGTCTCCGGGCGTTTCGGTTGTAGCATTAGTCACATCGTGAGACTTAAATTTTTCTTGCGCAAGCTCCCTTTGATCAAACGCAGGGATCAAGGCGGCACAATGCTCAGATTAGGGGGATCACAGTCGTGGATTCTTCCCAAGGCGCATCGGCGGGGCGGCTCACGGAGGTGATCGCGACGGAGGCGCCAACGTCAACAACATCACCTCTCTCGCGCGTTCGCTCGTTCGCCCGCCGCGCACGGGATGGCCGACATGTTGTTGTTCTCGCCAGGACCTCGCTAGAGTCCGTCGTCCTCCGCTGTGGCGCCCCTCGCGGCATGGAACGGGCACATGTTGGCACCGGTACCAGGAAGCGGTCTGATCCTTGCAAAGATGAGTCATCGGTGGACAAGTCTCGAGTTTGCAACCGAAGAGTTCATGTTTCCCTCACGACCGGGAACTTTCCCTGTGCAGAAAGACGTGGGCCTAAAGGCTGGGTAAAACTGATGGCGCACGGTCCCTTTTCATGGCATTGCTGAGGCGTGAGGTTGAGGGGGAAGCACTCTGGGGCATTAAAGGGGCATTATGTCGTCTTGGAGAAGAAATTCAAACTCAGAATTTTGATATTTACAATATTAATGAGGTAATAATACAAACTCAGACGTGTTTATCTCTTCCATAAGCGAATAAACAAGCTGTTCTCGGAGGAAAATGAGGTCCCAGAACACGGTTTTAAGCTAGAAAGGTGGCAGGGTCCGCCACCTATAAACAAAGTGAAACCGTATGAAACTGTGTTGTCCTTTAAGTTTGTTTTTTTTTTTGCACTTTATTCAGTCATGAAAACAAAGAGAGTTCTGTTATTTGCTTTGTAAAATTTCCTCCCCAAAACTACATAGTGCACCTTTAAAAGTGTTATTTTCTCTCACCTGGGACAGCCCCAGATGACTCCTTTATGAAAAACCAGACGGCTGTTTGACACCATGTGACTCTCTCTCTGCTCTGGAGCAGAATTATCATTATGTCTGCATTCCTGCTAATCCTATCAACTGTGCAAACAAGGCCAGGAAAGACTCTGATGTCCTGGTCGGACTCGACCTTTTGATTTTTTTTTTTTTTTTTTTACGGTTGTGACATTCTCCTGGTGACACACACCTTTGGGCTCACGTGTCCGATTTGATGTGAAGAGCAGACATTGCCAGAGCACCTTGACATCATTCATGAATCGGTCTTACCTCATGTTGGCGCACACACACACACACACACACACACTTGACTCCGTGCCTGCAGCGTTAGGTGTCCTCACTTTCTCCTTCCCACTGCTCCCTTTTATCACTTTCTTCCCCGTCTCTTTCTCGCTCATGTGGCTGCATTGTTTATTCCCGTTGTTCGTTTTCAGGTCACTGTGTTCCCGGCAAGATAAGCCGACACTGATATCATACTCGAGATATTATAATTCGCCTGATAAGCGAGAGACGGTGTATGCACATGTCATAATATTTATTTCTCCTTCATATCTGGGTTATTGTTTATTCTACATCTAACCAAACCATTTCCTCTTTCTCCCCGTGTGTCCCTCTTTTCTTCTTCCCAGAGTGCTGATGTCAGTGCGTCGTCCTCGGGGAAACAATCTGGTACCACTCAAGAGCGCTTCGAAAGGCGCCGCCCGTTCCTCTCGTGACGACCAATCGCATCGTGAGAGCGGCTGGATGGGACACGCCCCCCCCCCCCCTCCCGAAGCACTTTGAAGGGAGACTGATGGAAAACTTTTTTTTTTTTTCGTTCCTTCGCTTTCATCTCGCCGGTTGCGGAAAACCAGCGGGGATGTGTGCCAAATGACACTCTCGAAAAGAAAAAAAAAAAAAAAAGCCATTTGCTGCTCTCGTTCCTCGAGTGAAAGCCAATCAGAGAAGGGTACAAAAAAAATGGAGATCTGTCTTTTTTTTGTTTTGTTTTGGGGGTTTTTTCAAGCGAAAAACTCTAATCATTAAGGGTAAACCGGTGGTTATTTAGTGTATAAAAAAAGTAAATAAATAGAATTATATATCAGCTCAAAAAGTGCCTCACTTTCAGATTGTAGCCATTTTACAAAGAACTTCGACTAACCGAAGCTATGGAATATTTTTTTTTTGTGCTTGATTTGATGTAGTTACAAAAAAAAAAAAGAAAAAGCAGCTGAAGATATAAATAAAGTGGGTGGCACTGGTGTGAGCTATTGCTGCGTTCGTGTCACGTGGGATATTCCAGCGTCTACAGCTTGCGAGCAACAGTTTCGTGATGACAGAGGGTCAAACATACTGTGCTTGTTCTACATAACACTATAGACATGAGATTTGGGTTAATTTTATGAATGACATGAATTATTTATGAATGAATTGGCGGACATATGGCACCCATTTGTGTTTTGGATTACAGGCACTTCTGTGCCTTAAAGGGGCACTCTGTAGTTTTGGAAAAAAAAATTCCAACTCAGAATTTTAATATTTACAACATGAATGAGGTAAATAATACAAACTCAGAATGATTTGTCTTTTTTGTCCCCGGAACACTGTTTGAAGCTGGAAAGGTGGCAGGGTCCGCCACAGACAAACAAAGTAAAACAGTACGAAAAGCACAGAGTCGGATATGAAAACATTCATAAAATACGACTGGATATTGACGTCAACGATATTTACAAGGCGGAAACTGGAAATCACGATAAACCCGATGTGACATGAACGCAGCATTTCCGCTAACATTATTAATGGGAACGGCGCTAGCTGTGAGCTGGCCTTCCCGTCTACTGTGAGAAATATTAGCGTAGCTGCTGTTAGCATTCTGCTCGTTGTAACTTACGCTGCTTTTATCCTGTCAACCTTCTCTTCTTCTTCTTCTTCTTCTCTCTCTCTCCCTCCTTTCCGACAGAGCCATACACCTGAAGTATTAATAAACACACAGGCTTGAAACAAAAGGCACTTGTAGCGGGCGACACGGTAGCTAGCGAGTTAGCTAAAGCCAGCTAGGGGCCAGATTAAGATATTAGCAGGGTGCCAGGACGTAAATTCACCATCCTGCTGACCACAGCTCAGGGCGAGACCCCTGATATAGAGCCAAGCAATCCCATTAGTGCTATTAGCTCCAGACACTTCTGTCCCACTTGATCCACTTCGTCTCAGGATGCTAAACGACATGCGGTACACACAGGAGAGGATAGAGACCCTATCAATAGCCGTGCTAATGCTAGCTTTGTAGCGGTCAGCACACGGCTTTTTAGCACCACAGAAGGAGGGGGTGCTCAGATATTTCAATTCTGTCAGTACGAAATAAGTCCGTTCTCAGTTATTTTTCACTTTTAAGGTACCAAACGTTTTAATAAGACTAATTTTACACTTTTTAAACCGGTCGAATCGAAAGTGCTTTGACTCTAAATCCTCCTTTAAGACTCTGTTCCTCCTTCCCTCCCTCCCTCCCGTCCGTCTTTTCGCTTGGCTCTTTCTTTAATCTCCGCTATGCATCAGCACTTAAGTGCCTGTCTGTCCTTTTTTATCTGTCTGTCCGTCTCTCTGACCCCGTCTAAGCAGCTAGCACTAATAGGGCTGTCCTAGCAGAATATATCGAGTCTATTTTTGTGTCTATTTTCTGTCTCTTTCGGCTGTACAGTTCTCACGAAATAACTTTTTTGTTTTCGCGGTTTGTCCGGCGCGACAGCGATCCTCCCGGACGACTCGGTTTTCCGATACGGAGGAGTTTCTGGACTGTTTTTCTCTTCGCCGGTGACGGAGGACTGAATTGTTTCAGGGCGGTCCGTGCCAAAACACAACGACGACATCATCAAAAAAAAAAAAAGACTTAAAAGCTCCGACAGCACCTCAAGAAGCAACCTTCAGCTCTCGGGCCTGGACGTATTGCTCTGTTTTTTTGTTTTTAAAATGTAAAATGTGTTCCCCTGTTTTTTTCTTTTGCGCAGCGGCGGGGGAGAAAAAACTGTGACGTATCTCGCCTACGCGGAGATAAAGGTCATGGCGAAGACTTGCTTTAACCTTGAATCTGCCTCTGACTTTGACCGGAGGATTTAAAAAAAAAAAAACACGAGGAGAAGGAAAAAAAGGCCCCGACGTAAACGTCTGAATACATTGTGCATCTATGTTGCTCCAAATTGTACTCATGTGTTCGTCTGTCTGCCTGCTTCGGGGGGAAGTTCATGAACTCTCTCCCCCCTGGTCACGTGACCGTCGGGCGGCCCGGAGCGCAACAATGCAGCTTTATTATGAGCAGATTGGGATCTGTGGTTGGAATCGGCCTCTAATGGGGGGGTTCACTAATGCATAAGTGGGAAATAAACAATCGGGGCTCGAACCAGATTTCGGCACGTTAAATCCTTAAATGCTTTTTCCTCGCAGACCTGCAGGCGAACACAAGACGATTAAATGTTGTTGTTTTTTTTTCTCGTGTCGTTGGAGATGTTCTCGTATTGAAGCTCAGCAGAATTTCAGCAAAAACACAAACCGCTTTTGAAGGTACTCGTAGTTTAGAGAGGAAGAAGAAGAAGAAGCGCACAAACAGACTCGCTCGCGATCCCGACAGGCAGACGTCATCATCACATCAGCGGCTGCCGTACGACTCGGTTGATTGCGATGTTTGGCGAGTTTAGAGGCGTTCAGAAAAGTGCTGCTGCTGCTCGAATTTGTTTTGATCTCTTCCTCCTGTTCCCCCCCGAGGGGCGGTACTGAATGGGAATATTGTGAGATTTTGCCATTGATGTAGTTTTACTTCTGTTGTTTGAGAGAAAAAAAATCTGACTAAAAAGGAAAAAAAAAAAGAGTCAAACAAGAAAAAGGACTTTGTGGTTTCTTTTGTCACTGCCGAGTTTCCCTTCGAGTGATGCAATGTGGGTCGTCGTTAAAAAAGAGACGGGCTTAAAGGGGCAAACTCAGAATGTGAACATTTACAGTATCAATCAAGCAATAACACAAACTCAGATCAAGATCTTTCAGCTTCCAATCAAAATTTCCTCCCCAAAACTACAAAGTTCACCTTTAAGACTCCAAAGCGACGCTGATCTAAGAGGAGAAGCGGAAGACTCGAACGTTTACAGGCTGAGACGAGTGCGAACATCTGCATGAATGCCGGGCGGTCTCATGCCCCTCACACACTCTCTTTGACTGTCTCAGACTCTCACACACACACACACTTGTAAAAGCTGCGACCACAGCGCAGATGTCACACTGAAGTGTGGAAAAAGAAAAGCGGGCCGATTGTTATCCGCGGAGCCTTTGTGGCTGCGTTAGTCACGTTCACCACTCCCATTGATAGGATCGTTTGCCCTCGGAGCTGGCAGATCGCCACCCGAGTTAATCACTCGACTTACTGGTAATTTGACCAACGCGGTGTTTGCCGGGCAGGCCTCAAAGACCTCCCTCTCCGTCTGATGCTGCCGGCTCACTCCGCGCTCTCTTTAATTAAACAAGCTTTTAAATAAGCTGATAAATCTCCGCTTCTTCTTCCCCCTTGTTGTTAACGCGGACGGGATCTGGTGTCATCCTCGTCCACGGACGGCCGAAGTAACCCGACCCCGACCGAGGCACCGTAGGAATTAATAGAAATGAGAACACACACTCTCTCTCACACACACACACACACAGATCAAGCCTCCACCTGCAGCTCCTCTCACTTCCCTCGCCGAGTGAAACAACGTTGGGTAGCACCCGTATGAAAGCCACACTCTTCACGGCTTTGTTCACCTGCATCTCAAACAAAGCGAGTCTCCGGGGGATTTCTTTTTTTCGAGCCCTGCCTCAGATTTGCCCCGGCAGAGGCCCTTTTTTCCCATCATGCACTTGCACATTGTTCGCGAGAATTGTTCTCACACGTTTTCTCGAGAAATGTAAAGTTCTATGAATGAAAATGGCAACTTTTTTTCCCTTTAAATCCGCCACAGTTACGTTTAAAGGGACGGTTCACCCAAAAATCAAACACTTTTTTCCTCTCACGTTGAGTGATATGTATCCGTCTAGATTGTTTCGGTGTGAGATGCCGAATTTTAGAAATATCGGCCTGCTCTCGAACATAGTGGAACTGGAAGGCGCTCTCTTTGTGGGGCCAAAACCACCAAAGAAAATGACATTTGAAAAACTCAACAGCCATGAAACTTTCCAGAAATAACGACCCGCTCACACAGGATAAATCCCAGACCTTGTCGTGAGCAGTTTTATGCAGGAACTACTTTCTTTTCGTGTACGAAAAGGTCTGTGGATTACCTTGAGTAACCGCTCTCTGATAAGGAGAGGACGGAGGAGCGGGAAGAGGTGGGGGTGGGGGTGGGATGGCGAGCGGGCGGGCACAGCTGCCATCTGGTCGTTGTGGCGACAGGCGGCGACAATGGCAGCCTCGGACGTGGTGGCAGCATCTCTATAAAGAGGAGAGAGTGAGGAGGGAGGAGGAGGAGGGAGGAGGAGGAGGGGGTGGTGGATGAGAGCCAAGGCAAGAGGACACCGAGTTCAGTCGCAGAGAGGTGCCCTGGATGGAGGCCAACAGGTGGACCAGTTGTGTCTGAGCGGTCGGTGTGTGTGTGTGTGTGTGTGTGTGTGTGATATTGTATCTTCCAGCTCGGCGTAAACACACCTACACGCACCTATTGGCAGTCGAGTCAGAAACGGACCCAATAACCCCGCTTGTTTACACACTGCAGGGCGGCAGCCTCGTGTGAATTAATCTCACACCGATCCCTCGGCTCCGTGACGGCAGGGCGAACTCGTCCGCTGATGAAGACCTCGCGTTACGGAGGAAAGCTCCAGAGCTGCGACTCATGGACATGAGCTTTGAACCCTGACCTTTGAGGGGAAACGTTGCTGAAAACGCGGTTAAAAATGAATCAGATCGTCGAAGAATCTTTCAAATGAAAACAAATCCGAGAATCAAATCTTGAGAATCTGCTCAAGGAACTCTCGTTTTGCACTGCAGGTATATAAGCATCTCCTGGGACGTTGTTCAGAACCTGTTGGGACTCCCGCGCCACACTCATTAAAATATGGCGTTTGCCGTGTGAAAGCAGACCCTCCGAGACGCAGCGTTTTCCAAAAACAGCTAGCAGGTAGACGGGGACAGAAAGAAACGACAGGAGGTGAAAAAAACTGCAAAACGGCCACGCACGGCCTGCCAAGCGTAATCGACGTCTCCGGAGAGTCCCGGATTGATTTTAAAAGACTTTATTTACGCTGAACTCTTCACCGTGGACTCCGAAACCTCACCTGATGCCCCATTCGTCGGCATGGGGAGGGAGCGGGCAACGAGCGGAATTTCATTTCGGGGTGAACTCTGTGAACTGTGGCGCAAGTGACAGTTGTCTTTTTGATGCAACCCGTCTTTGCAACTTTTAACTCTTGCGACGGAAGGCCGAAGACACGTTTGAGTTTATGAGGAAAAAAAACCTGATTTCTCTAAAAAAAAAATCAAAATTGACACAATCTTCTTCTTTAAAAACTCTTTACGGTCCTAGCTCGAAGCAGTTGGCCTCCATTCTAAAAAAAAATGCAGCATACCATGTGATGACGAGGGGTCGCGAGCAGTCGTTGCTTTATTTTAAGCTTCCGGACGGCTGAATATTACGAAACGTCTCCGTGAACTATGGCCTCGTAACGAGACGGTTAAAGGCGACCTGCAGAAATACTGTGCTGGATCACGCTATGTTTCATGAGACACAGTTGTTAAACAGTGTTGATGAACTCTGAAGACCCTGAGAGTCTACAGACCACAGACTAGATCTCTTCACGTCTCTGGTCCTAAATCTCCAGTCAGATGTATGACTTGGCCTCTTTGATAGCTCTGAGTGCTATATTTACGGCCTTTACGCCATCGGGCCCCCGGGAGGGGGAACGTACAGTCCATGTTGCCAACAATACAGGAAGTCTTCCTGCCTTTATGACTTCCTCCGTGGCGCGGACCACAGGAAGCGCGCTGGATGCGGGGACACGGAAATAGCTCTCGCTCCCGTCGCAGATGTGGGAATGTTGATGTCGGCGCTGCTCCGCGCTTCCCCCAAATTGCTTCCTTCCCATCATTCAAGTTGCACGGCGGAGGGCTGGGCGTTGAGCCTCAGACGCGGCGCAGTGATTGGGATATGTAGGGCGTCTGGCGCGCGGCCATGACAAACTGCACAAGCGGTGCTTGCAGGTGTTTTCTTACTGTATGTTGACCGAGCCGATAAAGCCCTGGATTACAGTCTGTACATGCGAGCTGCTAATCCTCCCAACTTTCCTATTCTCCTCCTCCTCCTGCCCGGTCCTTCCCAACAAGCTTCAGGCCGAAGTTAAGCACCGTAAAAAAAGTGAGTTTCAGTTGGGTTCCATCCGCCGCGCGATGGCATGTGAGGTAATCTGAGCCACAAACGCCACGGCCGTTTTTCGAATGCGTTTCCAGCTCTCTTTTTTTCCCTCGCCGCCCCCTCTTTCACATAGTGTACTTAGCCAAACAAAAAGCCTTTCTCTGTCTCCCCCATCCCTCCCCTTCCTCCTCCTCGCCCTCCATCGGCTAACGCTCGGCCTCCCCTCTCTCTCTCTCGCCTCGTAAGCGAACGCTCGCCGTGATTGTGGATTTGTCTCTATTACGAGCTGCGTACGAAAGTAGCTGTCACTCCGTAGCCGCCGAGGGGAAAAAAAGCTGGAGGTTGAAGCCGTAAGAAGAAGAAGAAGAAGAAAAAAAGTGCCACATGGAGTGAGTGAGGGGGGGGAAATCGTGAAGGGGAGGTGGTTGAGGGCGCCTGGGGAGTGGTGAGGGTGAGGAGGGTGAGGGGGGGGGACTGTGAGGCCTCTGTGCTTTATTTTCCTTGAAAGCTCCCTGAAAACCGCAGACACATGGTACAGAATTCCCCCTCACAGTGGGAGGAGGAGGAGGAGGAGGAGGAGGAGGAGGAGGAGGGGGTGAGGAGGGCCGGCTTTGCAAGAGAACACCACACTGTCTGTGATAAACACACACACACACACACACACACACACAGGGGGAATATTACAGGCGGGTACACACACTTGGAAGAGGAAGGGAGTGTGTGAACGAGACGTGCAAACACAAAAGGCAGCAGAGAAAGAAGGGGGGACTTTGAAGGGAGCCGGCGGGCCAACGCCTCGACATGCCAGCCGGCTGAGAAAAAACCCTCGAACGCACCGTATCACCTAAACGCCTCTCAAGTCGGCCCTTATGGGAAAGTGGACGGTCCCGCTTTCCACGGGTATTGGTGTGGTGCCAGTGGTGGCGGTGGGAGGGGTGAGGGAGGGGTGTTAATCCAATGTACAATGTGTTTAACTTTGACGGACAGGTCCCTGAAGCCCTCCCGGCCTCCCCTCGCCGCGGGGCCCCCCTTTGAGCTCGCTGATCGAGGATCAGCGTGGGGCTGGCATTTAGGTGACCGACTGGGAAAAAGGCAAAAGGGGTCAGGTGGTGCGAGTGGTTCTGTTAGGTAGCTGCGACGTGGGCTCGGCGTGAACCCGGTGCCCTCGAAACAGAACGCTTCATTAGCCGATTGATGGGTTGGGAGCAAAAACATCAATTTAGCTCACGCTCGACCAAACTCCATAAGAAATATCCTGCATTTTAGCTCGTCGTCTTAAACTTGTTCCTTTTGCTCGTAGCCAAGCATGAGAACTAGGAGATCCTGCACTTGAGGTCACAGGTTGGTTAATAAAAATGGATAACCAACGCCATCTAGTGGAAAGAAGCACCCGCTCTTGCTGTGAACGCAGATCATGTCACCATAGGCCTAATTCGGCTGCCACCAACGATATAAATAATACTATAGCAGCATAATTCTTGTGATTGCAGCTCACAAACAAATTCCGCTACAGCCTCCATTTCCATTACGGCTCAAATCAATAGGGACAAACCACATAATAGCTCGTTCTCTTCAATTACCCTTCTTATTAATGGCTTGGCAAGGTCAGAAATAAAAAAGACCTTCTCACAAAAAAAAAGGGGAAGAACAAGTTTTTCCATTTTGCAGCGTGTTAACCCAGAGAACCCGGCATGTCCAAAACCCCCGCTTGAAAGCTTGAAAGAGGAGACGGAAAATCTGTGTCAGCACGCTGAATAGCCGCTGCTCTGCCTGGAAAAATGAGGACACAAGGAATGGGAATACAATCAATTTATAAAAAGCCTCAAGTATGACCTTCCAACGTTTTTTTCTCTTTCCCTCTTCATACTTGACATTACATTATGCAAATCGTCTGCCAAATGAGGCAAAAGTTACGCTCAGGAATTCACGTTTTGACCTCCGTCGATTTTTTTCCGCTCATTACAAGGTTTTGGTTTTCTCTCGTGAGGAGGAGGCTTGAGGTTGGACTTGGAGGATGTCATTTAATACAAAAATGCCCCATGATGTACAGAACATAGTATTTTCTGATGATTCACAGCATTTCTTGTATTCTCTTGGAAAGAGCCAGTTTATGTATTGTCACATAAAAAGCACGTCCCTTGACAGTTATTTTCATTATCCATTATACTATAGCTATGGTATGGACAAGGATTAGGGCCATATGTGAATTTTCTTTTTTTGAGTTCTGACTTTAAAGTCATAATTCTGATATTAAAGTCATCATTCTGACTTTAAAGTCAGAATTTTAAAAAAAACAATTCACATGTGGCCCTTATCCTCTTCCATACTATGGCAATAACCATACAGCTTTCCATGTTGTTTTGTCGAACAAGTAGTCCAAAACCCAAATATATCAGCTTACCATCAAGTCTAAGAGGAAAATATTGGACAACACCAACAAACGAATGGCACGCTGGCTTGAAAAAGTGACTTGGATGATCAATTATCAAAAAAGTTAAATCGACTACTTAACTAAAAGCTTTTGCAAATTGCCTCTGAACAATATGTGGATATTAAGTATGGTACCACATGTTAAAGGCTAAGTTCACCCAAAAATACAAATTCAGTCATTATCTACTCGCTCACTTTCTGGACCTTCGCGGCATTCTCCTAAAAAACTGAAGTAGATAGGGAATTGTTTGAAACACTGAAAAATGAAAACGATCTGACTGCATACAGCTCCTCCAGCGTCAAGTCTGCAGAAGGCCTGAGTTCCCAAATGGTTTAAAAAGACGTTATTTACAGCCTCGATGCAGGGTAACGCTGAAGATTACGGCTTTAAAAGTGTGTGTAGACCATGTTTCCTAAATTAATTCACTTGAATTACGCCAGAAAAGCTGTATGGAGCCACTTTATTATATATTTCAGTTGTTTCTTTCACATTTTAGAACAAGTCCCCTTACACTCCAGTTGTTTTCGGAGAACGCCGCAACACCGTTTTGTTGTGAAGCTCCAGAAATTCTTTGTTTTGTCAACGACGAAACCTCACCTGACTTTCCATCCACGTGGTGGTGAATAGATGATGACTGAATTTTCATTTCTGGCTGAACGTATCCTTTAAACAGTACATCTTTATAAACATGCCAGTTGTACAGTTTCTATTGTAAATGTGTTGGCCACAAAGACTTATTTAATGTAAATCCCATTTTATTATATTTGTAGGCCAATAAAGTTTGACATTTTGAGAAATAGGCTTACCCGTATTCCCTCTCCTGCCAGGATGATACGGAGACCACCCTCTTATCTGTCCGTTTAGCTAGCACCTGCAGTCAGTTAGCTTGGCTTTATTTAGCAATTAGCATAAAGGATAGAAATGGGAGAAAACATTTTAACCTGCTGTAAGGTAACAAAACCCTGCTCTCATTACCTCTTAAGCTCACTTATTAACACAATATATCATATAAAGACAGCGTAAGATAGACATTTTCTTGACCTGGATTATTTGCTAGGCGACCAGCTAGCGCCAACAGTCAGTTAGCTTACATTTTTTTAGCATGGAAAATGTAGCTAAACTGGGAGAAACAGCTCGACTTGCTTTCTCAAAAGGTGACCAAACCCTACCAGCACCTCTAAAGCTGAGTAATTAACACATTACATGTATGTTTGTCTATTAGTAAAAAAAAAAGTAAAGAAAGTACAGAAGCATAAAAAAACGTTTTAATGGTTAGTTTTTGTGCTGGACTTTGCTTGGCTAGGACCAGGCAACTAGCAGAGCAGGAAATTACCGGTGCAAAAACTATCCTTGTGAGCTAATTAGCCTACAACCAAGATTAAGAATTCTTTATCAACATAATGTTTTTGAGATAAAGTCTCAGCGTAAGAAATGTAAAAAGTATCCATTAATTCAGTCGTTTTGTTGAAGAACTCTTTAAGAAACGGGCCACGTTCGCCAAGTTTTTCCCACTTTTATTGCCACATGATAATTCAACAGGTTTCTCTCATTTCTCAGTAGGGGACAGCTGCAGTGAAGTGAAGGAGATGTTCCCCGTTGATGTTCGTAGATAATCTAGTTCTAGCAAATCTTCACCAACTCCCTGGCTCTTTGTGGAATCAGCTGAAAAAGCATCATACATGTCAGGTCCCCCACTTCCACTGCCTTCTTGATCAAGGAATCGATCGGATGTTGTCATATCGCTGTCGTCTCCTTCATTTCTAACACCCGACTTGTTCGTCTCAACACTACTAAAATCAACCTCATCTTCAGGACCTCTGCTTGTATTTTCTCTGCTAAGCACAGCAGCCTCGGAGTTAAGGGTCCAATCCCCCGGAGCTTCTTTTTGCTTCGTCCTTGCTGTAGTGTTTGGAAAATTATCCTTATCAGCCGGTGTGATTGGTGTCTGTGTCATACCTCTGACACCGCTGAATGAAGCACTTCCCAGAATATCAGCGTACATGACAGGTTTGACTCTGGCAGGCCGCTTGGGGAGCCTGACTATGAGTGCATTTCCAGCACCATAAGTCGGGGAGGTAGACTCATTGAGCTTTCTGACAGAAGTGGATTTTCCTCTTACACGTTTGCCTCTCACTGTGCTGCTGGTGGAACTGTTGAGTGGGCTCGGCTTCATTGCGAAAGGTTTGGTTTTGTTGGGTGGTCTTGGCTCAGATTTAAGGCCTCCTGCTGATCTGGGATAAGCCGAGGAGATTCTGAGACTTGCAGATGCTGTAGCTGGATTTTGTTCTCCGTACTTCCAGTGTGTTTTAGTTGTAGCACTTCCAGTTCTCTTGTGGACAGGGTGAAATCCCCGATGGGTATAGATTTTGCGGGTATTTTTGTATTTGTCAGGTGTAAATCTGGTGACTGCTTCAGTGCTTCCCGGCGTCTTTAACAGTGATTTCAGGCCTTCACTGTTTTGCTCAGTTGGACTCGGTGTGGATAAATGGCTGCTACCCGGCTCTGTTTTATTGTGCCACCTGTGTTGCCAGATCTGTGAGCTTCTCTGTCTAAATCCTTCAAAACCCTGCTGGACTCTGGTAGACTTCTCTGGTTCCCTAACTGAAGATTTGGCTCCCTCGAGTGGTCGAGTGCCAAATCCTTTGAGACCATAAATCCTTCTGTGGATTCTGTACTGCCTGCGTTCTGGAACGCTGTCCAGACCCACGTCATTTTCAGGCATCAGGGGCCGGGCTTCCTTAAACCTCGATGGGAACGGCCTTGGAGTGGTTTG
The DNA here is from genome assembly GCA_039737535.1 of Lagodon rhomboides. NCBI lineage: Eukaryota > Metazoa > Chordata > Actinopteri > Spariformes > Sparidae > Lagodon > Lagodon rhomboides. Next base: position 13,589,527 of record CM077806.1, read on the forward strand.
GAAGGGATCTGAAGTGCCAGGAGGAGGTGAGGAATAATCCGTGGGTGTTCTCCCAAGTTTTGCCAGTGTAGTAGACGCCTTTCTCCGGCCAAAACTATACTTTGCTGACAAAGACGGGTGTATTTTTGCGATTTTAAACTTCCCTTTGTCGAAGCTGTATCGTCGAGAGTTGGTCCTTTCATTAGAGCCGTCGGAGGAGAGGATAGATGGCTCCCACACAGCTCTCAACGGAGCATTTTTGAATCCTCTGAAGCCATAGATGCTTTTAGTGGTTTCCCCAGGTTTGTATGCAGCCATTGGTCCTCTTGTGGTCGTGTTAACCAGGATACTTTTCTCACTATGCCCACTGCCAGGGGCAAAGTTACCCTGGAAATCTGCATGAGGTCTGCTGAGGAAACTTTGCATGGCGTTGTCTGACCCTGGGGCAGGATGTACTGACATTTGAGCAAGAGTTTCTGGGGTAGCGTGTTGGTATTTGGTAAAACTATCCATCTGAGCCCCATACTGGGCCACATATGCGTTATGATACGGTGGATTGGCATTATTAGAGAGATGCTGCACTTCCTCGGTTGGCTCTGCTGTCTGTGATTGTTCAAAATTGGAAGAAAACCTGCCGTAAACATGAGCATCAGAGGGAGTTTGCTTGTGTGGTGTTGTGGAAAAAGCCCTGTGTCCATCACCAGTGGCTGTATTAACTGTCTCACGTCCATCAGAAGAGGTCTGGGAGTCCTTGAACCGATACGACTGGACCCTTCTGTGTCCTGGTGTCTTAATGCTGCTGGCAGAGTGCAACCCCTGCGAGAAATCTGTGATGGATGGTGCCGCTTTTTCTGGGCTTGGATTGCCTGTAATAACAGAGGTGTCTAAGCTTTTGCTGATTGATGGCGCGCGGGGGGCAGTTTGATCCGCTAAGCCGAAAAATTTGCTTGATGGAACCCTGCGAGATGTGCTCGGCAGCCCGACCGCAGCGAGCTCATTTGTCTCTTCATAGCCGCTGTAATGCCATCTCGGAGTTGGCGGCGGAGTACTCCAATATCTACCAGCCGGGGATGAAAAAAGAGAAGAGTGAGAGGGTTGCCAGGCCGTTTCCTCTTCAGCCACCTTTTGAGGGTTATTTCCGGGAAGTTCTTCTTTGCTGGAGGATTTCTGAGGATCGCCGAGGTCCCAGACTTGAGGAGGACGAGAGCTCCGATGAAAGGGGCTGGCAGCTTCACTGTGAGATGATTTCCTGACGATCACTTGGGGCGAATAATGGGAATTTCCACTCTGCCCTACAACTCGAGGGAATGGGTGGTGATTTGCTTCAGATTGCCGTCCCTCAAAGCTTTGTCCGTTGAAAATAGTGTTCGGTGACCTCACTCCACTCTGCGCTCCAGTTGTTCTCTCTCGGGTGTGTCTGTTATCTGGGATGTTTTGATTGTAACTAAAGATATCTGCGGTAAACCGTGGTGGGTAAATGATTGACACGGCCTCTTTATACTTCCTGCTCGTATCAGTTTCACCGCGAGTTCCAGTATGGAGTCCAGTTTCAGGCAATGGCAGAGCAGTAAACAGATGTTGACTGTATGGGGTGTACGCTTGTCTCAGGACATTGTGTTGCACTCCATTGTCCACTTGGGTTGGTATGGGACTGGCTGAAAGTGGAAAAGAATGGCAACATGAGACACATTTATTTATTATTTCTAATGCTGTTAAAAAAAAAAGTACGGTAATCAGCAGATCACACAGTCAGGGTGGGAAGCTCAAGTATCGTGTTGTCATTTCACCGCTTTCTGAATGATCATCAAGTGAAAAGACAATGGATAATGAAACTCCAGAGGGACATCGGGCCATATTTTCAAGTAAAACAACATATTTGATAACCCACCAACGTTAGACAACAACCGCTTTCGAGCTAATGTTATTGTTTGATAGAGCTACACATGAGTGAATGGGTTATTGAATGTTATTTTGTCTTTAAATATGGCCCGTTGTCCCTTCAGATTTTCCCTTTCCATCATCTTCTCAGTTGCTGATCAATCAGGAAGTGGTGAAATGGCAACAATTTGTCAGATTTCTTACTTTTATGGCATTTGCAACCAGGTACACATCAACAAAACATTATTCCAGCGTTCGAACTTCCCACCCTGAGCCAAGGAGCCTGAAAAAGAAGGGTCACTATTTCACTGAATCTTGCTCGCTTAAGTGAACGACATTCATTTATTTGTTTTTAAGTCGGCACATTGTTTGTCCCTGGTTCCTGTTCACAGTGTCATTCTCATCAGCAATATTAGGTCGGACCTGCCACTTTTGGTCACAATATAAACAGCCCTGTCAATCATTTGTGAAAAAAATCAATCGTTAACCTACTCTCTGAAGGCATTTCTTCAACAGATGTCATACAATGTGGAGATGTTGGGTTTTAGTGTGTTTCTCCATGCATCTCCCATAAAACTTCAACACAGCAGGCCCCACAGTGTGGCCCCAAACCAAGATTCAGTGACGTGATGACCTTTCGTTCTTTTTGAGGTTCCTCGCCGGTCCATGGCGAGACAAATCATTTTAAATTGTGCGATGAATAAGGTGTCATGGTGCAAACCGGAAGGGACAGGATCTCGCCTCTCTATACCCTTGTTTTAGTTCAATAAAACCTGAAATTACTTTGCAGAAAAAACAAATACATTTTCCAGATTTGTTAACTTCAATCTCATGAAAATAAAACCCATAGCTCTCTACACTTTCGTTTCGCTGCCAACATAAAACTTAAAGTTAAAAAGACATGCCTGAGAACGTTATCTTTAAATCAAACAGCTGCAGCTTTAAACAAACGAAACATGTTCACCTCTGTCTATCAGCCAACACATGAGTCATGACATTTCTCATCAAGATGGGCATCAGCTCGCTGAAACTGCACACGCGGCAGAATTGACCCGGCAGATACCGGCCTGTTTGCGCTCACCTCTTGCAGCGTCTGAACACATGATGAACGGTGTGACAGCTGCACAGGCCAGCGCGAAGCCAAACAAGACTCTGCAGAGGAGGAAAAAGAACACTCGCTGGAGTATTTCTGTAATTTATGGGAATCATAACGCTGTCAATCCAAAAAATAACCTCCAACCCTTTTCAGATTTTATGGCCGAGTGTGCACAGAGCTCGTAAAATGTGATAGTTACCTTGAGTAGGGAGCAGGGTTTTTGAACATGATGGTCAGCTGCCTCCTAGGTTTTTTAAGATTGTCAAGAAAAGATAGGTAACTTAGATAAAAATAAAGCTAAGTTGTAGTAGTGTTTGTCAGTCCATTTGTTTTACTTGTCAAAGAAATGAGTCACTGAGCTCTGACACTCTGCTGCTGGTTGTGAGTCTGATTGGAGGAAATGCTCCTCAGCTGGCCTCAAGTAACCCATGTCCTAGAGCTGTCTGAAAGGGGGGGGTGTTTCCTGATTTAGCTGATTCATTGTGGAATTTTTTATCGTTCATCTCAATGTTTGATCTCCGAATGTATTCATCTGTGATGTTCTTCGAGTACAATTACCCGTTTGTCTCCTCCTCCGCTTTTACTTTGTAAAGTACACATCTAGTTTGGCCCAGGCTTGATCGAACACGTTGTCGCAACTGTGTTTTTGCACACCCACGCACACAGACATACACACACAGACACACTCACGCACAATTACGCCATTGTTTTCATTTTTTTCATGATGCAAAAAGTGACTCACTCAGACGCCCGTCCTAAATTCAGCACGCAGCCACAGAGAGGGATTTCAAATCAGAGCTTATTTATTCTTCCTTAAATATGTAACAAATACATGAAATAAATACAATTATGAAAACAATAAATATCACGTACATTAGTGCATTAATAGGCCTAACATGGGCAACTTTGGCGGTTCACATCTTTCTCTCGTCTGATTGCATCAGCAACATAGCGGTGTCATTTTAAAAAGGCAGTCATGGTTGAACGTGTCCATGTGTCTTGCCAGCAAGGTTTCCTCATCATCATCATCAAGTCCATGTTGCGAAGGATATCTTGAAAATAAATATAGGCTAGTGTCACATTATCCAGGGTGTCTGAAGCTGTAGAGTCCTCAAAACATGAAGCAGGACATCATGGCGAGGTTCCTCATGTCATCACTGGTTAGACAGTCTGCCAAAGGAAAACGGGACAAAGTAGATTAGAACAACTGATAAATTAACTTTTATTTGATAGAGCCTTCTGTTAGGTGTACGGTACATATTTTGGGATACTCAACATTTAAAATTACAAATTTGTTTTCCATGAGAAAATGGAAGAAATTATGGATTATTTCATTGACGCCGACGCTAGATTGGAAACTAGAGTCCTAAACTTTGTACAACATCACAATGCGAGTCGTGTACTTTTCTGCCAACTTAACAGCCTTAAAATAAAACAAATGAGTTCTGCTTCTGTGGTCACGCCCACCAAACTGCATTCTCAAAATGTCCATTTTAAGAACTCTCAAATGTTTTGCCCCAACAACACGACAAGTTATAAACTAGACACTAAAACATTAAAATCATACATAGAGGCTTGTTTTGGTCTAAGGAAATGTAAAAGTAATGGATTATTGTATGAAATGGGGCAAACTTTGCACTGAAGCTGACACGGAAACTAAAATCCTACACTTTGTGCCACATCTCTAAGATAGTTGTGTCCTTTTGTCAGCTTGAATTCCTGTATGAAAACCCTTCTATACTCCCACCAAAGTGCATTCTCAAAAGGTTCATTTTAACAACTCCCTAATGTTTTGCTCCAATGTGACGATTAAAAAAGTCAGAATTATAGGCCTACATAAAAGCTTGTTTTTGTGTGAGAAAATGTAAAAAGTTATTGACTTAAATGTGGCACAATTTACACTGAAGCTGAACCTAAACTTTGTACTACACCCCTGAGGTAGCTGTGTCCTTCTCTGCCTCCTGTAAAGCCTGTGTGAGTAATCTACTGTTATTTTGGTCACCCCCCACCAGACTTCATTCTCAAAATACTCATTTTAGAACTCCTCTAACGTTTTGCCCCAACAAAAGGGGTGAAAAACTACGTACTCAAAGTTCAAGTTACGCTTAAGGTGTGTTCTTTTAGACGAAAATGTAACAGTGGATTATGTCAAGAAATGTGGCGCAGTGACAATGAAGCTAGACTTCTGTCACCTGTGAGATTAGCCTACTGTTACTGTAGCCCCCCACCAGACTTCATTCTCAAAATACTCATTTTAGAACTCCTTTAACGTTTTGCCCCAACAAAAGGAGTGAAAAACTACGTAGTCAAAGTTCAAGTTACGATAAAAGTGTGTTCTTTTAGACGAAAATGTAACAGATAGTGGATTATGTCAAGAAATGTGGCACAGTGACAATGAAGCTAGACTTCTGTCACCTGTAGGATTGGACTAATGTCATTGTAGCCCCCCCACCAAACTTCATTCTCAAAATGCTCGTTTTAAGAACTCCCTCATGTTTCACCTCAACAACACGACAGGTCAAAAAAACTACATGAGCCACTTCTCATGAACCACAGCCCGCTGTTTACTTACTTTCTCCGCCCCTCGGACGGGAGCTCTTCCCGCTTATCTTCTTCCAAACTTTCCGACAAGACCGCCGGAGCCTCCCTCCTCTGGAGCCCGCCGGGGAGTCGCTCTCCTCGGCCGCGCTCTCGGGAGGCGTCGACGCCTCCTTGTCGTCACGGCCGTCCTGGACGTCACCGTCCTGCTCTTCCTCCTCCGGGTCCTCCTGGTCGAGGACTCCCGCGGCCAACAGCCGCTCCAGGACGCCCTCGTCCACCCTCAGCTCGGCTCTGACCTTCCCCTCTCCGGACATGGAGGTGGTGTGTCGGCACAGCGGGCAGACGATGGACGGGGTCGCCTCGCCGGGCCCCTGGGGTCGCGACAGGGCCAGCAGGCAGCTCTCGCAGAAGCTGTGTTTGCACTGGAGCTCCCGGGGACACCGCCGACCTCCGTTAAAGGTCCGGTAACAAATTCCACACTCGAGCTCTGAATACATGCTGCTGTTTGATCTGTGGCGCTCCTCGCTGATTTATGTCAAGGTCTCAATGAAGTGAGACGGGGTGAGCTGTCCGGACTTATACCGGGGTGTGAGGAAGTGTGTGGGAGGAGGAGGAGGGACACCAGAAACGTAGTAGAGCAGACCAAATAAACACAACCTATGAGTCATCAAGCTCAGAATACGGTGACGTAATGAAATCGAAGGGACTGACACACACACACACACATACACACCATCCGTCACGTATCTCCACACACAGGCGCATACTTTTCATTAGACAGGACAGGAACACAGCCAGACAACACAAGACAACACAATTTACTGACTAATCATTACATGTTGGACTGGAGTGGACGCTGAGTGTTTCTCTCTGAGAGCCTTTTAAAAAGTTTTATTCAAAGTTCAGCCAACTCAAACTGGCCCTTTCTGTGGATGTCCCCCTACTTAATCTGACTTGAATTCATGTCAGAAGTCCTCACCCTCGCTCACACTCAAGAGTGTGTGTGTGTGTGTGTGTGTGTATGTGATATGACGTCAGCCCTTCCCTCACCATGGTAATCCCCCAAACAACCTCACTCCAGCCCTTTCACGGTGATTTCCGGCTCAAGTCCAGGCCAACAATCACAGGCCCAGAGTCGCACTCTTTTGTTCGCCGCCTGTTAGGCCTTCCCGCTTTTCACCAGCGTTGAACTTACTGTAACAGCGTTTTGGTGGTGCAGAACTCAGCTTTTTTTTTTCAACTCGGATGACCGTAAAAGAAGGGGTTTACCCAAAAAAAAAATGAAGGAGAATGCTCCCTGCCTTCTATAGTACACTATCTACCCACACATCTATCACAGTTTTCTTGTAAACAGATATAGATATAAGTGTACTCGGCTGTAATTATAGTATACAGATGACAACCCTCTAAAACAACAGGCACAACATGTCGCTTTAAGTTTCAGAATAAGAGTATTTACTCCAAACACACATTACATCCAAATCACTCAGGATTTTAACACATCGTTTGGTGTTTTCCATCCACTGTTAAGGCCAAGATGATCACTTGATCACGAAATTCCCCCCCGAGGTGCACCAAAAGGGCATGCCGACACCTTATCTGTTTTCATATCGTTGCACAATAGCTGACACGTTATCTAGTCATTCAGGCGTGTTTGTTTCGATCTACTAATGCCAAACAAACCATAGCTATATTCCTCATGAAAAAGGTATTTTTGTTGTGTCATGAACCACTGCTTTTTAAACTTTTTCTGAGAGCCTCTCAGCAGCAGTCACAGTCTTTCCAAATCAGATTGTTGGGCCTACGAAATGAAACGATCGACGCCTGGGTTCAGCTTCCGGAGGGCTGGCTGAAAGTCATGACCGAAGAAAACCTAAATTAAGTAAATGGAGATTCAGGTTTTTTCGTTGAATTGTTATCTGAATACGGTCCGATGTGTGTGTGAGGACTGCGAATCACTGTAAGGGGCGAAAAGGCTTATGTTTGATGGTTGTAAAACTTTCTATCGTGTGTCTGGTTTGTTCTTTTCCATAACTTCTTTCAAAAAAATCCCTCACAAAGTCTTCACTTCGTAACGCAGTATTGGCCTTTGTGATGGAATAACGTCAGAGAAACTCAGGCCAGGCAAGTATCCTACTAATTAGCTTTGAATCCTACAGTGACAGCTGAATTAAATAACTGTTTTGATGACTTAGTAACGAACATTACACAGAACACAGCGGGGGAGGCGTCCAGCACGTCGGCACAGTACAGGACGAACTGGTTACAAGGAAATCGCTCAGTCGGGCACGGTGACACGGATTTGGTAGTACAGGTTGTGTGAGATTTATCTGTCAATAATTCGCCTGTGCATACTTCATAAGAACGAACGTAAGAACACCTCCTCCGCTCCGAGCATACACGCATGGACCCTTCTGTTTGCTTTCACCAGGTTGGTTTTGTACCTGACACCCACTAGTTTGAAACACACACACTGACTCACCCGAACTACCATCCAAAATCAGCCTCGCGGCCACAGAATGCCTGGAAGCCAACTGAAACCAGTTTCAATGTTTCACAGGTATATCAAAATAAACAAGGGTAAGGTTTCATCAATCATCGTCACCGTCGAGATTATGTTAGTATCAAACCTGAAGCAGCTGACTGCTTGAAACCTGTAGCAGACAGAGATGGGAAGTAAAGAACGTTGGAGCAAAATTCCTGGATTCCCGTCCCTTTGACCCTGATCGACTCCAAAAGCTCAAGGTGCTCTATTCTTGGCCAAGACCTGTCCTCCGTCCAAGTTTCGTGGAAGTCTGTTCGGTAGTTTCCATGTAATCATGGTGACAAACCAACAAACGAACAAACAGGCACACGTGTGAATACGTAACGCTCTCGGCTGAGATAACGCCTTTTATTGTCTGATATGACTGGGCGCTGAAGCAGTAAAACATCAACGGCAACAATTTAAGAATTCTAAATTCTGCCGAGCATCTTTTCCTGCATGACAATCTCTGAAAGACAGGTTTCATACCGCCACGGACGGCGTACACGCTGATATTGATGTATCCGCGATAGTCCAAGATACTATCAGCTAAGCTTTGGTCGGGCTCTAACGGGCAGAACTGCCCTCTTGACAGACTACCGCTGAACAGCGGAGAAGGCATCTAGCCTGTCGGCACAGGACGCGCCGGTTACAAGGAAATCGTTCCATCAGGGTGCAACGGAAGCTGCAGTTTTCAGTAATTCAGCTGTTTACACTTCGTAGGAACAGCAGCCCTGCTCCGAACATACAAAACTGTTCTGTCCCTGAAATGTGTTTACTTTACTAGGTTTTTGTACCCAACACCCACTGGTATGAGAAAAAAAAAAAGCAAATGTGATCATTTTCATTCTGCAGAAGGAAAGTTTAACATCTTGCTTTCAATGTAAAATGTAAGGATGTTAATAATAATTGATAATTACACCCCAGGCGTAATAACATAATACGCGAGTGGAGCCGAGCAGGTCGGGATCAAGACACTCCAATCTGTCATTTTCTGCCTTGTGTGTCCTGGTTACCTTCCCATCACCGGGGGTTTAATTACTGCCGAGCAAACCGCAGAGATGCCTCATGGGGGCAGGAGACAAGGACGAGTCAAAAAAAAAAAAAAATCAGGTGGTTGCCAGAGAGCCAAGCTCAGACACGTACCGGAGCCGAAGACTATTGAGATAGAGGCTTGAAGAGGCGGGGGGGTTGAGGGGGGGACACTCTGCCAGGATGAGCGCTGTGCCAACATGAGTAGGAACTGTGAGAGGGGAAGTACCTGGGTCGGAGGAGGGCGTCCAAGTGTGGTCTGATCAAAGGCGTGTGCGGCGGGGTAAGTGGCGCTCTTATCTGCTTCCCATGTAAAGATGGACGGCTGCCAGTTTCACTGAACCCGGTGGCCTACATAGATACAAGAGGGCTCGTTTTATGATACGGAGCAGCCATTCAGCGTTTCCATTCCACAACTTCTATTTCTTGTTAGTGATTTTGGAGTAAATCTAAAAAAATGCCTTTTGTTGGTGTAAATTATATTTATCTCCTGTGTTTTTTGCTCAAATGTTGATGGGAGTCTAGTTTATTTATGAAAGAAAAAAGGGTTTGAGTGTGTGTTGCCACGCGCCAATTCAAACGAGACCCCATGTGCTAGGCAACAATCCCCCCGTGGGTGAGCTCGTAGCCGTCCCCGCGAGAGCCACGAGCAGGGACATGAGAGTGTCTGCAGAGCAAAGCAAATCAAGCGCTTTGTTTTCTAAGTGACAGAGTTAAACTGGATGGAAGGAGAAATAGTTTGACGTGTTCAGTAATACGCTAGGGTATTTGGTTTTGGTTAAGAGTCTTAGTTGAACATGTTCAGAAATGAATTCAAAGTGTCCTCAGAATGTAAATAAGTAGCAGTTTTTGATATAATGATGCCTATGTATTGTGTCGCAAGATATCTAATGAAGGAATCGTGCTAACCCCTGCCCTAACACTCTCAAGGTCCTCGAGCTCCCAGTCAGGACCACTAGCTTCACAGCTAACTGAGCTAACTAGCTCATTTAGCTGTGAAGCTAGTGGCTAGCTAACTAGCTGCAGTTAATTGGTGATAAGTTGCCCCCCTTCCCTTTTTTTCTCCAGTGGGAACTGCATGTAATCTGATAAATGACCTCCAGTGATGTCACTCAGCGGCTCAGTTGCATCATGGGTAATGTAGGCACCAGGTTTTGAAAAGGAAGCCGTCTATTCGGTTGAACTGTTTTCCAAACTGTCCATCATGAGTCCAGCAGTGATAAGAGTGTAGTGCCAGACCACTGGACTGCTATTCAAAACCTGGCGCCTACGTTACCCACAATGCAACTGAGCCACGTAGTGATTACATTCTGCGTCCTCTGGAGCCACAAAAGGCTTTGATACTACTTTTTTCATCATGCTCCCCAACACCTGTAAACACTTTAATGTGTCAAATTGGTGCTTACCCTTTAAGCTACCAAACAGCTGATACCACATTTCCCATGATTCAATAGCGAGTTTTTTGTTGAACCAAGCTCCATGACGTCAATTTGTAACACAAGCTTACTTCTAAAAAAAATTCTTGATGTCGATGATATTGTCTCATACCACATAAAGCTCCTCCAGAGCCACAAAAACACAAACGATACGAGGCTGAAGAATACTCAGCTGCCCCTTTAAATAAAGAATCTGAGTGGAGAGAGATGGACGTGCGCACACTCACGTGCGCTAAGAATCATTACAGAGCCTTGTTGCTTAATATTTTTCTGGTTATCCATTTCCCAAACTTCCTGGACGTGCTCGGAGCGTGCGCGCCAGCACACACTCCACGGACTCCAGGTCATTGTGAGTGGCTGGGGGTGGGTGGGATGGTTAGACGTGAATGAGTGGTTTAAAGGACGAATGCTATGACTCATGGGGTCTGGAATCTGTTCATAAAACTTAGGAGAAACAAAGCAGCAGGAGAGGAGAACGTGGCATTTAAAAAGTCTCTGGAGTTCTCTCAGTCTAAAGAAGTGCACTTGAAGTTGTTTTTCTCTTCGCAGATTTTACCTCCTTCTGTTAAATATTCATCTACGAGTTGCATCTCGCCGTCACTGAGCTCCCAAGATATTCCGCTCATGACTGGGGAAGTTGCCCCAGCTCCCTATCCGGGGGACCCAGCTGCAGCAGCACCTGGCCCCTGCGCCGCCCCCGGGGAGCCCATGGATGTGGAGTGTCCCATCTGCTACCAGGAGTACAACCAGTACAACAAATGCCCCCGGATGCTGGAGTGCCTGCATGTCTTTTGCACCGAGTGCCTCCAGAGGATCCAGCTCTGCCCCTGCGAGCCCCCCGACCCTCACGGCCCTCCGGCCATCCCCTGCCCCCTCTGCCGCCACCTCACCCCCGTGGAGGCCGGCGACGCCCTCTCCCTGCCCTGCAACTCCCGCATCATGGCCGGGCTGCCCCCGGCGGCCTTCGGCCTGCCCGCGATCAGGCCGACCCGCCTGGCCACGGTCACCCAGAGGGTGGTGCTCTCCCTGGAGGGGGACAGCAGGGACACCCGCTTCATCATCCTGCCCACCGTGAGCCTGCGGGTGCAGCAGATGCACCCGGACAGGCTGTACGGCGCGGCGCCAGGCCTGGTCGGGGAAGAGGAGGTCATCCAGCAGAGCAAGAACACGCTGGTGTGCGTGCAGCTGCTGGCCGTGGTCTTCTGGGTGGTGTTTGTGATCACCTGCGTGGTCGGGGTGGTGTTCGGGCCACACTTCTTGAACAGGAAGTTTTGATAGGAGGCACGTTTTGTCTTTTTTTTTGTGTGGCAGATGTTAAAGTCATGATATAGGCGAGAGGAAAGCACTGTAGAAAGTAGGTCGACACATTTTAGAGAATATAAAAGTGAAACATGTTTATCATCTATATTTTTATCCAGATATTTTTGACTTGTGTGTTTTTTTATTCAGACCAGCTCAAATTCTCCTTTGATTTTTAGAATGTCCCCAATCTTTCACTGTGTATTTGTTGCTCTTTCGCCAATGATAGACGGATGAATAGTTCCCTCTAGTGGTTTATTTGGAAATGGAGGAACTGAACTTGAATAAAATGGTTTAAAACTCCATGTGCCTCCTTCTCCAAGGTTTGATAAAGTTGTCTCTGACCGTCCGGCCAGCGTGTAAATTGAATAAAGCCGGTTTACGCAACACATTTACACTGTCTCCTGGATTTTTATAGACAAATTGTATGATAAAGAATTTGATTTCCTTATCCTAGAATGAAGAATTCGATTACCTCCAGGAGCCCTCGTTTAAAACAATGGCGTCTCGCTTGGATAACTTGGCAGGCTGCGATGGTGTAAGTGCCTGAGAGGATGCAGGAGGCCGGATTGGATAATTTATTGGCCTTAATGATGCCATTTACTGGGATAATGATGCCAAAGTGATCGCAAGGTTTCCTTAATGTGCCTCCTTGTTTGTTTCTTTATTGACCGCGTGAATTCTTTTGGTTCTTGTTAATGGTGATGTATCAATCTATTTAATCCAGTTCATGTTCAAGTTCAAGTGGCTCACAATCAGATGAACCACTGCAGCTCATTATGGAGCTGACACTGGAGATGTTGATCAAATATGTATGAGTGCAACTGTGCAATTTGATATCTAAATTGTCTATCTAAGATATTTTTGAATGTTCTGCACTGTGTAAAATTTGATAAAGGGCTTCTATTCGACACAGATGACAAAAAAGGACCTGTCTTATGGCTTTTATATTTCAGTTAAATTACTTTAAGCACTGCAAACCATCTAACTCACAATGAACATAGAACCTTTTTGAGGCGGTGGCTTACGTTGCCCGGTCGGTAATACATCTGTGTATCATTAAAGGGATTAATACATCTAACTGTCTGATCTTCTGTCCTTTTTTACTTCATTTCATTTATCCGACAGCTGTAGTTACAAATGTTTACAGCTCTTAAAGAAGTCAGAAGCCGTGCCAGAGTTTAAACATCTGGTTCAGTTAGACACTGCACATTCCTCTCTGGTCATGCATACATGAAAACATTTTCTGTGATGGAATGTAACTACATTTACTCTAGTACGGTATTTAAGTATGATTTCAAGGTATTTGAGTGTTTCCATTTTCTGCTACTTTACAGTGTTCTCCACTACACTCTGGAGGCAAAAAGTTGCATTTGTATTCACATTTTATCACTGGCTTTTGTGACGGGTTACTTTGCAGATTGCATGCTGCATCCAAAGTAGCACTTTTTAAATTAATTTATTTTAAGGGACTTGGATAAAAAAATTAATTAAAAAATCAAAAACACTGATTCCTATGATTAGAAAAATGCTGAAAATCAGATCGGTCAACAAAAAATATGCAGTGTATACATACATTTGAATGCAGTATATGCATAATTTTCTTTTACCTGTGCTTTTTATACTTAAGTACATTTAATATCAGATTTTCTTTACTCCAGGACTATTCGCGTGGGTGACTCTCACTTTTACCAAAGTCATATTTTAACACGATATCTTACTTTCACTCAAGTATGACTTTTGTGGACTTTTTACAACACTGCACATTTTCATATGCATATACATTCTGACATGGAAAAATTAAATGCTCTTCAAACTGTATTGATTAAAGGTAAAATAATGCATTTTTCTACCTTATTGATTTAACAACTGTTAATATGTTTTTTTTTCATTTTAGATAGAACATAATAAAATAAATGGGCTAAGACAAAATTAAACAGATACAGGTGAAAAAATCTGCACCAGTTGTTACGTCTCACTGTTTTGTATTGTTGTCCTAGTTGTTTGTATTGTCTGTTTAATTCGTCTACTTTGTTTTACTCTGTCCCCATTATTTCACTTTTAATAAATACAATTTGAAAAGCAGGGTTTTTTTTTTTTATATTACATTTCAAAACATTTTTACATTTTTTTCCATGTCTGTTTCAGCCATTATACAAAAGACACATGCAACTATTTTCCTAATGAAAAACTTTATAAAAGTTGGGTTTCTGTAACAGGCCATAATGAAAATGTAGTGGGGGGGTGGAAAGTGTCTGGGAGAGCACGTACGTAAAAAAAAAGAAAAAAGAAGGGGGTACGTGTTTACGTCACACGCCGCGTTGGCTCGCAAAAAGTGGTGAAAAGTTTTCAGACCCCCCCCAACCCCCCAACCCTGTATGTTTTTGTTGGGGGAAAAGTTGTTGGTAGTTAGGTCGTGTGAATGTGGCGAGTCCGTCGTTTTTCGCCCCTCGGTAACAGGGGGGAAGGCGAGTTTTTAGTCGCCTGAAGTCGGAGAGCGAGCTTTTTTTTTGAGCAGGGTTAAACCGCTTTACGTCCTCTGGCTCGGACTGAAAATCTCAGTGGCCATCATCGTTTCACCTCTGCCGTCTCGTTAGCCACCTAGCTAGCTCCGCCGCTAGCTCAACTACCTAACAAAGTTAACGCTACCTCGCCTCATAGTGTGTTTCTTGTGGGTTGACTTCCAGCTTTTCTCTGGAGGGGGAGAGAGAATAAAAGTAACCGTAGACATGGCGGAAACCAAAATAATTTATCACATCGACGAAGAGGAGACGCCGTATTTGGTGAAGATACCCATTGCTGCCGAAAACATCACTTTGCTGGATTTTAAACAGGTCTTGAACAAGCCAAACTACAAATTCTTCTTCAAGTCTATGGACCAGGACTTCGGGTGAGCTGCTGTGATTTTCCTTTTTTTCCTCCTTCAGCAGCAGAGAGGAGCTCTGTGGTTTGCATGCAAAATGCGGACTGATTACAGCTGCTTAAAGTTGTAAGAGTAACAAACTGCAAAGTAATTAAAGTGTTGTGACAAAACGTTGGAGAGAAAAAAAAATCCATTACTGTGCCATTATCTTCTGAGAGGAGGAGCATTAGCTTAGCACAAGTTAACGCCAGTCATGAGAAGGCAGTTATTAAAAGCATGATTTAATGAAATTCATGCATGTATGCGCGTCAGAAAGTCATGCAATCCTATCTTGTGACCAGCTGTCGTTTATTTGTACAGGGAATAACTTCTAGCCAGGGGTACAATGCACTTAAATGAAGCCAGCCATTCAAACCAACACATCCCAAATGAGAAAGTGCAAAGTTATAATGACCTGTGATGAATATCCAAGTGCTTCTATAAATACTAAGGGTATGTAGGCTGGGACATTTCTCAGAAAACATCATCATTACAATGGGAGGCATTCCCATGTCCCTGCTGCTTTTCTTTACCCTAATCCTCATCCCTCCCTCCCTCCTTCAGTCCATCATCTTGTGAAATCCTCGCCTTTTCTTTCTTTCGGGACTGAAGCCAGGGTTTTGTCTCCCCTCTTTAACACTTTGGCCTGCCAGCCATCCTTTCATTCCCCCTTGGCTTCCTCTCCCCTTTTCTCCCAACCCACTCCTCCAGAAAGAGCTGTCTCCTCTCCTCTATCAATTAATCTTTTTTTTTTTTTTTTTTGCAGTGGTGCCGCTGTGCGTTTTCCTGCAGAGGAATGCATGTTTGTGGTTTATTCACCCAGCGAGACCCTCGGGGCTTCTGTTAAATGCATTGTAGTCTTGGATGAGTATTAAGGCTGGGCCATTTGCCTCTTTTCCTCTTTGGATGGCACCATCGCCGCCTGCGCCAGTGGAGCTGCAGTATCAACTCAAAAACGCTAGAATGCAATGGACGAGATGGCTTTTCATTAGCCGTGACAGAGCTGGCAGGCGGAACAGTCCCCTCGGATGCAGATCATTTGAATATTAATAGCAGCGACATCAATATCTGACTGAAAATCTCTGGTTCTCAAAAACACTCAACGTCTGGTGTTGGGTTGTTGAAATAATTAGTCTAGTAATCAGTCAGTACATCCTCAAAAGTGTGTCTATTGACATTTTGTTCATTTTATTTATTTGTCAGGTAAAAATAAAGTTTTCCAAATTAGGTGAGCTGCTTGCCTTTTTATCATTTTATATCACTTTAATAAATGATTCTTGGTGAGACTATGCAAGCGATGTAATGATGTCACTCGTCTGGCTTCTGCCATATTTCTAACAGTTTGTGGACTCAATTATTGACCATTTTACAACAAAACTAAACACGTAATAACGAAAATAATCACTAGCCCTGAAGAGGATACTCTCTGGAGCAGGGCTGAGTATTTATCAGCGACCTTTTAACCAGAATTCCTATGTAAATTAATAAGTTTGTGTATACATGTCCATTCTGATTGAGATATTCTTCAATGCTGTAAATTAGGATTATTTTAATTCCAGGTTATTCTAACTATTATTTCCTTGATTAAGCGTTCTGTCTAAAAAAATGTAAAGGCTGGAAATGCAGTGTAACCTACAATATGATTATGATACGTTTCCACGATAAAATAGTATAATGATACTGAAATTCTGCAATAATCAATACATTGCAAGGCAATCATCTATCTATACATCATAATCCGTTTTACTGTGAAATGCAAAATATCCCTAAAAAGTGCATTGTGCTGTTAGTTTCACCAGATTTGACATGAACTGAGATAAAACACTATAAAATAAAGTGCATAGAGTTTATTGTGTGGGCCTGTTAAACACACACACTGACTGCAGCTTGTCCACATGTGCCATCAGTACCAAACTCATAACTGCCAGAAGGCAAAACAGTTCTGGAGTTAAAATATTTAAAGGATACAACTTAGGCTCACTAAAATAGTTTCAGTCTGTGTAAATTAAGTTTACACAACAAGGAGTTGTGAAGTAGGGGCTTCAAGTAGGAAATCCAATTGTCAGGGGAATCTGTTTAAAGCGCGACACGGTTGGCAAGTTTTAAGAAAGATACTGATATTTGGCGCCAGCGTATTAATTGCACGAGGAAGTGAAACAATATATCACTGTTTCGAAAAATCTGTCCCAGCCACAAAAAAACAACCAAAAAATGCCAAAAGTTGTCCATTTCCCAGAACCCAACGTGACGCCTTCAGAAGTCTGGCTTTTTCCAACCAACAGTCCAAAACCCAAATACATTATTTTCATAATAATATAAAACAGAAAAAAAGCCGCAAAGCCAAATGTGAGACGCTGGAAACGGGGACTTTTTAAAAGAACAAACAAACAACAATTAATTTTCTCATAGCTCTCAAAATAAAGTCAGATTATAATTTTTTTTGTTTAACTAATTGGTTACTTGACAAGTTGTTTATGCTCCAACGTTTTTTCAATAGATGGCCTGTCTAGTTAATCCCAATACATCACTAACTACTTCCTCCAGAATGATCCTTCAGCTGAATGAAAACCTCTAAAGCGGTGTCAACAAAAACTCAACATGATAATCTCCATGAAGGGAGGACTTATTGAAGGACTCTTGTATTCCATTTGTTTTAGCTAGGTGTGGCTGATAAACTGTCAACCACGTGTGTCTACCTAATAACTGTGAAAATCCATTATATGCACTTTTTATTGGTACAGTTACATCTGTAGAGCCTGTCTTTTTACACTCTCATGGTCCGTTACTTATTTTATCTTGACTAGTCTTACCACACCAACCTCAAGAGCTTATCCCCGTTCAGCTGGACGGGATTTGATGGCTTGTAGACCCCTCGTTTCGTAAGTGAGCCCACAATGTTTTTCCAAAGGCTAAAAGTCCTCATCTCGAAAGAGCCACCCACTCCAAACTCACTCAGCAGAACATAGGAAGTCTTTCAAAGAGAGTATGAGAGAAGAAAAAAAAAATACTCAGTTCTTAACTTCAATTGTGCAGACCGCCACCAAGGTATATCTCATTTGAATATCCCCAACTGAGTTCACACGAAAAAATTTCAAACATAGCTCCGAGTCAGCTGTCCAATCATAGCAGGGACGCTGTTTCCCCCTCTCTCCAACCCAGGAGAAGAGTGTGTGTAATAGTGTGTGTTTTCATTTGCCCTGGTACGAGGCCAGCTGTCGGGCCAGAGCTGTGTGTGTGGCAGTGGGGGGAGATCCGTGGAGCAGGGGCAGGCCAGGGCCGGTGCTGGAAACCTGGGCCTGGACGGGGGCCATGTGCCGGGTGTCTGGGGTTTCCACGGGGAGAAGAAAAGGGGAGAAAGAGTCGGGCGGTGTTGGCTCCGAGTTATTAGATATTCCTCCGTGTGCATCTGCTGGTAAGGGGATCAGGGAGCGGGATAAGTAAGATTAATTGTTAGAAAGGAGATGCTGCGTCGGGGGCTGAGGAATTTAATAGCAGCGAGGGATCGGGGAAAAAGGGAAGTGGAAGTGGGGGTGAAAAACTGCAGGTCGCGTTAAATCCAACAGGACGCAGCACATCCAGGGTTGTTTGTGCATTATTCGCATTCGCATTTTAGAGTGTGTGTGAAATAACTCTTGTCTGTGGTCACTTGTTTGTTTGGAAGGGGCCGAGGAATGAAGACAATTACACTCTCCGGAGAAGAATGTTGCATGTGTTCATCCGCCGTTTTAGTCGCAGTTTTTTTTTTCTCCTCGCAAAGTTAAATCAATCAGACGGAGGAAAAGGTCATTTGTTAGCTCACATTCAGAAGCCGCAAACACGGCTGTCGGAAGCTCGAGTCTTCCTGCGGCAGTTCCCCGGCAGTGCCCACAACAATCTGGCCCGTGCGCTCAACACTCAGCCACAAAACCAGCTCTCAGCAGCTGCTTACGAAAGCCCAATGGAGCCTGACCGAGGCTGACACACATAAGAGGAGGCACACTGGCAGATGAAGCTGGGAAAAAGCAAACTTTTTCTGGAGGGGTCGGAGCAGTCAAGTGCCCTCTGTGTAGCACTTGTACCCAGCCCCTGTCCCAGTGAACTACTGTAATAACATGGTGGGAGGCTGCTGGGGGGGAAAACACACAGCTGAGGCCGACTGTTTGCCTTTCTGACAAACATGGAGGAAGAGTACGGAGGAGGAGAGAATGGCCAGGCGGATGTGTTGCCTTTCAGGAGCTTCGGCCATGTGGATGTGGGCTCTCGCTGTGGCCCTGAGAGGATACTGTTGTTGTGTTTATTGGATTTACATGCATGTTAAGTTGACCTTGTTGTGCAATTTGCAACAAGGCACAATACCAGTACGAAACTGTGTGTGTGTCAGCTTGCCACTGTGACATAAGATATTTCACAGTGTCTGTCACTCGTGGGCGTAAGCAAATTAAGGTTAGCCGTTCTTTTCTTAGCCATGTATCGTGCTAATTCACAGCGTCATGGCTTGGATGGCATTTTGGTAATGACATTATACAAGCAGACTGTAATCCCAGTGATTTAATTTCATCGGTGCTGAAAAGACGCTGAAAACTGAAGCGGAGCGATTGAACAGTCAGTTAAAGCGGTTACAGCGATTCAAAGGCAAATTAACACGACGTGAACCGAACAAATCCCACGCAGCGAAATTGAAGTCAAGAAGGATAAAATCCCATTTAACATTTAAAAAACAACAAACGTATTATGGGAAACATTGTCGACATACGCTGAAAAGCCAGCAGTAGATGTGGGCGACATAGTGATATATGAGCCACGGTGTATGCCGTGATGGGGATTTACAAATAACATGTATCTGAAAGATGATTTTGTCCATTCTGTGGGTTCAGTTATATTTTAATGGCTTGGTATCAACTAGAATTAAGCCAATCAGATCTACTGTGCTTTGCCCACTTCAGCCTGCCATTGTTTTCCTTTAGGAGATCCTTGCTACAGTGTAGATTTGGGATGGATCTGATACAATATCTCTTTTGGTTCCTATCCCAATGTAGTTCACTCATCGGATACGGTACGGATGTTTTTATTTTCCCCTGGTGCTAAAAGCCATCCTTGGGGCCGTCGGTGAGCATCTGTGGCTCTTTATTAAGCGTGGTTTCTCCTTATTTTTCTCCTCCGCCTCTTCGCCAGTGCCATTCGCACCTGGTTATTAGACATATTCTCAATTAGAAGCGTCTATATTAGCCAGAGCGACGACAAAAAAAAATGCTGCTTAATCACAGCAACGGTTTGTATGTCGACAGCGTGTGCGAGCTTGCAGGCAGTTAGTCGTTGGGATGCGTTCAAGTGCACCTTTTTGGCGAAGACACAAGAGACGTTAGGCAACAAAACGGTCGGCCTTTAGTGGCGCTTGTTCTTTGATGTCAGTTTGGTGTGTCGGGGCCTTTACTGTATTCGCACTGGTAGGAGTGACTGTGAGTTCCGACACAGATGACGTTCTCATTTCATAGAACATCCAGATAGTAGATTCTCATTTTTGAATAGTTTTGAACCCCATGTGTTTGGATGATGCAGCTTGTGAAAAATGAGGTGTGTCAGAGAATCTACAGTTGTTATTTAAACGGCCAGATGGATATTTAACGGTAAACGGACTTGCGTTTCTATAGCACTTTTCCAGTCTACTGACCGCTCAATGTGCCGTACAACACGTGTCACATTCACTCATTCATACACTGATGGCGTAGGCCGCCATGCAAGGTGCCGACCTGCTCATCAGGAGCAATTTCGGGTTCAGTATCTTACTCAAGGTTACTTCTGCATGCAGCCAGGGAATCAAACCAGCGATCTTCCGATGACTGGATGACTCACTCTACCTCCTTAGCCAGAGCTGCCCCAATGAACATTTAAACAACAGTTTAAATAGGTATTGTATCAGCCTCCGAAACAATAGTCCATGTTAAAGGTCTCCAATGAGGACATCACTGCACGCAAAGTCTTAAATCAAACAATAGGCTTCATGTTATTTGACAACCGGCCTTAAAGGCCGGTTGTCAAATAACATGAAGCCTATTATTTGATTTAAGACTCACGATAACATGACTTTCTGGTGAAATCAGTGTTAAATCTGCGGGGAATTTACAGCTGTTGTGTTGATGCGATACACGCCGGAGTCTTGTTCGACTGGAGCCACTTCAGTCGGTCGTAGCTCTCCGCCGACTGATCCATCGAACACATGGCAACACATGTTAAAGGGATATGGCAAACAGCTTGTCAAAACATATTTTCGGAGCATTTGAAAACGAAGCCAAGCGTCTGATTTAGTCCAGCCATATTGTTGTAATAGCCTAATATATTTAGTATAATGTGTAAGCAATGTAAACTATTTAATCCCCCCCTCAGTTTGTTCTTTATGATGAGACAAAAACCTGTCTTGTGTTCAGCCCTCAGTACTGTACTCCGCTATACCATGCCATATTGTTATGAAGGCGGGACGATTTACACCTCCTGACGCTCACTTTGTCTGTCTGTTTTTCAGGGTGGTGAAGGAAGAGATTTCCGACGACAGTGCCAAGTTGCCATGTTTCAACGGCCGAGTGGTGTCATGGGTAAGAGATAGTAAATCTGTTGGCTCAGAATGGGAGTGGGAGTGACTGGCGACCATTCCTCTAAATCCAGAAATGACCTATTTCAATAGCTCCCACTGAGGCTTCAGTGAAATGCTCAGACTAAACTTTTATCTCAGAAGTCAGCCAAAAAAATCATCAGCCAGAGGCTGTTCTCAGAAACCACTTTCCTTTTCCTTTCCCCCAGACCTCCCTCAGACTAATCATCTTGTCTAACGAGCAGCAGTAAAATAAAGTAATTACATGTAATATTGGAGTCCTTTTCCTTTGCATAATTGTATATCATACTGACACATCATAGACTTGAAGCAAATTTTTTTTCTTTTAGTCTAAGCTTTGGTGTGTTGGAAAGAATCTCCTGGATTGAGTGGGGAAACGAAAGCACGCTAACTGTCCAGCCAGGTTAAACAGAAGGAAACAGACTCACAAGATCTGTGAGAAAAAATCCTCTCAGAGCTTTCACCGCAGTCTGAGTCACTATGACCAAGAACATGTCCTGGTAGTTGAGCTAGACTATGAAACTGTTCAGCTTTGCATCCATTAAATCTACCACATATTTTGAAAACACGATTTTATTGTTTTGTAAGATATTTTTCTGACATAACATAATAGTAACATAAGTGTGTTACACATTTCTTACACTCTTGCTGTAATATGCACATTAGTTATAGTTTTATCCATTCTCATTGGCTGAGTGAAGCATCATGGGAAAGTTTCCCCCCTCACAGATTTTTCCCAAATTACATCCATACCTTTTTTTTTAATGTTTGGTGGTTTCCCTTTTATACCAATTATCATTTTTTCCATTAAGTTATATTCCATTTTTTTTGCGTCAGTCACAGGCCAAAGTGTAATGTGATGCTAAATGTGTGTAGGTTTTCTGTTTGGCAAGTAAACATGGCAAGGCCACTTACACCAAAACAGTCATGTAATAAAAACCTTTGCCAAGAGTCTCTACCCACGTTTTAGTGTTGTTCGTGGGCTGTCCGACACAGAAAAGAACAGGGACTCCATTTCTACAGCACTTTACACAGCAAAGCGTCTGGGCAATGGATAATAGGGACTTCATGGTGCATTTAAGTACACCTCACAAACTAAGCGGTTAGTACTTGACTGGCCACAAGCGTCCGGAGGCTGTGTTGTTGTTGTTTTTTGTCCGAACTTCCTTGTTCTCACACTACAGCTTTTTTGATAATTGGATGCAAAAATCAAAACAGTATCCCATTCATTTCTAAAAACCCGCCCAAAAAACATCTGGTAGATCTTTTCATCTACCAGTCAAGTTGGCCGATGTGTGAAAATGTTAATTTTGGACACTAACGTTTCATTGAAGAAGCAAAATAACCAGACAAAAAGAAACATCTTGCCAGTGTTCTTATCGATCTTGACTTTTCGCACTTGATGTGAGAAAAAGCAAGTCTTTAAAGACCACAGTTTAGATCGCATGGGCAGTTATGCTGTATTTGAAAGTCACCCAGTCTCACAAGTCTGCAGATAAATGACATAATCTAAGAAATCTGAATGTTTTAATGATTCATTTTTTTGATGGATGATGCAACATGTGGAGCAAAAAGAGCTTTTCATTTTTACTGACCAAAGAATGAGGAAGGCAGCTGTTTCTTTCATTGTGCTGATCGACACTCCAGCTTTTGATCCGCGAGCAGCGCGGCTTGTTAGCGGTTACAGTACAGCGGAGCTGCCAGGTACAGTTTTCATACTTTCCATTTCTGGAGGAGAAGGCCCGGTTGTGGCACCCCACCCCTGCAGGTTACATTTGAATAGAGACAAAACATGGGGCCCGGGCCCAGATAAGCAGGTTCGAGGCCGAAGCATCTGTTAAGTGCATAAGAACGAGGCGAGGCATTAAAAGAGGGGGGAACAAAGCTCAGAGACCAGAGGGACTGATATGTGATCTGCAGGCCAGGACGGGTGGAGGGCTCCCAGAAGACGAGTGTTTCATAGCCATTAGAGGGGAGGGAGTGACTCAGAAAAGAGGGCGAACGTCGGCCTGCGCAGGCAGACGGACTCCATTTGCCGGCATTGTTTTGACGGGGAATGCAAAGGTTGTCACGCTTGTTTGGTCAAAATCTTACTCAAGATCTACTCAGAAAATGCTTGATTATGTCTCCATTATGTTCCATCCAAACAATTTTTCATGTAAACTCTCATCCCATCGCCATATTGCCTCCTGGTGTTGAAACTAGCAGGCGTTGAATAATAAGACCATTTTTATTCCCATATGTGAGCCTTCGACGCCCATTTTTGAGTACATCTTATTCCCGTCCTGTGTACGTTCCAAGGGTTCACGTAATCGGACGCTTGTATGGCATTCATCCTAATTGTCGATGTGTGTTACCTCTGTGTGTGTGGGCATTTCTGTTGTATAACGAGGAGAGACGGGTTAAGTGTAGGATAGTGTTTCAGCATGCCCTTGAGACGTCCATCTGAAAAGACTACAGTGTTTGTGTGTCAAAGTAATTGACATCTTACCCGTTTCTCCTCCTCCTCCCCTTTCATTCCTCTCGTTTTCCGCCCCTCTCCCCTCCCCACCGTCTCATCAATTTGCATCGCTTGTTCTGTGCCAATTTCTCTCCACTCTGTTCTCTACCTCACTTAATCTGCTTTTTTTTTTTCATCTTCCAGTTGGTCTCCTCAGACACTCCAGCAGCAGAGCCTCCAGTGGCGGTGGTCCCCCCTGTGGAAACGCCGACCCAGCCCTCGCCTCCTCCTCCGCCCCTCCCACCGCCACCTGCAGAGAGGACCGGGGGCATCGGGGACTCCAGACCGCCCTCCTTCCAGTAAGCACAGCGCAACCTCTCATTTGATTTACAGTGGTATGTATTTACCTGAAGAGGGGGCATCACGAGGCCAACAACCTTCTCAAAAGCTTCACTTTTCAACAGCAGTTCCCATCGCTGTAGTGTAGATACTGTACCTTTTTCCTGAGTATGTCATACACTCCCAGTATCGGGTGACAACAAGAATAGAAAGAATACTACAGCTCGTTCGAACCTGATCTTCGCCGGAGCCGCCCTTGTTTTAAGCATGACTAGTTCTGAGAGAAGCTTTCAGGACATTAAACACACATAAAGACTTTTAAAGGGTTCTTTAATAGTTTAAGTATGTTTTTTGGCATTCAGTTCACTATTTAGAGCATTTTTCTCTTGGGGTGTAATTAACCTGACTTTATCCATGGTTCAGTTGGGCTTTGGTTTGGTTTGTTTGTTTGAAAAAAATATCTAAACCTGCAGTAATCCATTTTCTTAGGTGCTGTGATCATTAATATGAACTTACTTATCAGCACCTTTATGTAGTGAAGGTGTTACGTCTTGGTCTCATTACATGACTTTCAAAGTGGTCAGGTCATTGACCTGTTCACACTATAAGACTGTGGTTTGCACACTGCATGATCTCTCAGTGACAGGGGGTCACACATTACAAGATCTTCCAGCAGCAGCAGCAGGAGGAGGAGAGGAACCAGTCTGCATGTGATCTTTCATACGTCTGCAAGGCAACATTCAGATCGCTCTTTGAACAGTTCACAGATTGTTGCTGACTTTTGTCAATCATCTCTCCAAACTCTGTGGTGGAACATAAGGGCATCCAGCTGACTCGGACCTACATCAGCACTTATTTGTGTTTGAGCCACCTGGATGAGTCCGATTAAGTCCAATCTTGACCACGCTGACCAAAAACAACTAATCGACTGATTAGTTGTTTAGCTTTTTGCCAACTCCTTTAGCTGCCAAGTGCTCCACTATGTTTTCACCAGCTTGCAGATAACTTTCTCAGTCTTAACTGCAGAGTTAAGTGATAATTCTCTGTGCAATGTGAAAATGAAAGTTTGCAGTAGCAAACTTACAAAGACAATTGATCCCATTTAGAATAAAACTAGTGGTTATGGCAGTTTTTTAGAGTGTGAAACCCCCAAACCGCAAACATTCAGTCTTTATTCATCCTTTAGCGTCCATGCTGCCCCACTTAAATGTGAGGAGATCGTTACTGTAATCTGAATTGGGCCTGCGGTGTCCAAAACAAACTATCTTTTTAATAACTTCCCACCATCATTCTTGGCTCCTTGAGAAGTGTCTGCAGCTCTGCGAGTTGGTTTCGGGGTCAAACGGAGTTCACGTCCGTCAGCGAGTCTTCCCATTCCGGCTGCGGCGCTCTGATTGATTCTCGGCTGCGGGAAGGTGGCTCGACGGTCTCTGAATCCGATTTCAAATCAAACTATTTCTTTTTCACTTCACTCAGCGTGCGGTTCGCAGCTGTTTGGAGAACGAACCGCGCTTTCCATGCTGCGTTTGGAACTGGATCAACACCATTAGTCACACTGGAAAATTAAATGCAATTCAAATTGTACGGCCGCCGCGGCTGCCTGATGAAGAATCTTGCTTTCATCATGAACCACAAGACGTTCACCCTCTACCTATGTAATTAGAACATTTGTTGGCGTGTGTGTGGTTCTGAAGTGTGAACCCCATGTAGGCTCACTTTGGCATTTGATTGAGATAGAAATTGCTGGTCAGACTAAATGATTTGACAGCCTTTAAAGGCCTCTAGAGTTTCACATACGTTGACAGTAAAATAAATACAGTAAAATGATTATGTTCCTTTTAAGGGAAACTACTGAATTTGTGAAACGAGGCTGTGTAAAGCTCTGCAGAGGGAACGCAGGGTCGAGTTGGGCTGAACACTGCAAAGTTTAAAGATGGAAAACCTTAGCTGGCCAAAATTATCGCATTAAAACAGTTAAATATTGAAATCCGGTCGTGCTCTAATTCTCCCTGTGCTCATTCTGTTACAGTCCCAATGCTACAGGCAGCGTGGAGACGTTGGACGACCAGACCGAGACGGAGTCTGTAGTTTCCTTCAGGAGAGAGAGGCCGCGACACAGAGAGGGCATGGAGCAGCACGGTGAGAAAAAGCAGACGGAAAAAAATGCTCTTATATGACGATGTGTCATCAAGATACGGCCCACGGCGATCGTCCAAACAATGACAGATAGTGATAGAATCAAAGAATGTAGAAGTAAGGAATGCGAGCAGTCCTATAGGGAAAAAAGGAAAACACGGACTTGAGCAAACATGAAAATTCACGGGGAATATCTCCTCCGGTGTCCCAGGTCCTCGTATGAACGGCCAGAGTCGGCTGGAGCGCCACCTGGCAGGATACGAGAGCTCCAGCACCGTGATGAGCAGCGAGCTGGAAACCACCAGCTTCTGCGACTCTGAGGACGACGACACCATGAGCAGGTAAGAGACTGGCAGAGGACACAAGGTTTTTGGGCGTCTTCAGGTGGATGGTTTGCGACTGACTTTTCAATTCGTCTTGAATCTTTGTATCTCTTAAAAAGTAGAGAATGAATTATGAACTATCAGAGATTAACAAGAGTGGAAAATAGGGTGATAGCTTCCCTTTTATCTTTGTTGGTAGCAACCCTATTAAAGTTTTGTTGATAAAATGTTTATCTTCTGACCTTTTACATGTTATTGACTCTCTCACTTACAGGTTCAGCAGTGCAACAGAGCAGAGCACAGCTTCTAGGCTTCTTAAACGCCACCGTCGACGCAGGAAACAGCGCCCCCCACGTTTGGAGAGAGTACGTACTGCTGAGATATCTTCTCAGCCTTACAATTTTGTCTAACTGCGAGTTTGTTTCGAGAGTGTGACTTTGTTGGCGCAGCTCATGTTAAACCTGTGGTTTTGGACTCCAGGCCTCCTCCTTCAGCAGCGTGACAGACTCCACAATGTCCCTGAACATCATCACCGTCACTCTCAACATGGGTCCGTAAACTCCTGACGTTTCCTCGTCTTTATACCTCAGTGTTTCTTGGAAGTGTTTCAAATGTGTGTGTAGTGTTAATGCTGTTCTTGCTCTCAACAACACAGAGAAATACAATTTCTTGGGCATCAGCATCGTGGGCCAGAGCAACGAAAGAGGAGACGGAGGCATCTACATCGGCTCCATCATGAAGGGAGGAGCCGTGGCCGCGGACGGACGCATCGAACCCGGCGACATGCTGCTGCAGGTGAGGAGGATCGACAACTCAATCGTAAATAGTTTTGAAACCCATTTAAATTCAAGCAAATCTTTAGCATTGGAAAGCTCGAAACAAGCTTCAATGATTCAAACCAAATGTCCCTTCTGATTTTCTATCCATCGACTCGTTGCCTCCCAGGTGAACGACATCAACTTTGAGAACATGAGTAACGATGATGCAGTGCGGGTACTTAGGGAGATTGTACACAAGCCGGGGTGAGTTGCTGTTTTCTCATTTTAGATCAGGTTTTGTATCAAGTTTTGTCTGCGAACAAGTGGTCAACAACGAGTCTGGTGATTTATGATTTGTTTTCCAGGCCCATCATCCTCACGGTGGCTAAGTGCTGGGACCCTTCCCCTCAGGGCTACTTCACCTTGCCTCGCAGTAGGTTCTCGACCTCCAGCTGTTCTGTTTATTCCCACGTTGACGATCGGGGTCATTAACAGTCTTTTTTTAATCTTTTCTCCACATGTGCAGATGAACCAATCCGACCCATCGACCCAGCAGCGTGGGTGAGCCACTCCGTGGCTATGACCGGGGCCTACCCTCCCTTCCCAGGCAGCTCCTCCCTCAGCACCATCACCTCCTCTTCCTCTGTCACCGAGACCGAACGTGAGATCCTCTTCCAGCTTTTAAACCGTGCCGAGTTTCTTTGTCAATCAGATATCTAATGCCTGAATGAGGCTCATTATTGTCTTGTTACAGTCTCCGTCCGTCTTTCTCTGCTGGCTCTAGAATCATCTTTCACATCTGTCTGTCTGCCTTTGTCGCCATCCTAATGTGATGTGATAAACGATGTCTGCTGCTTTCCTGCCTTTGATCTCCTCCTCGCTCCTTTCCCTCCAGATCGGACACAGTTCAGATTTCGCCATTCATCCATTTAACCCTGTCTACGTCTACGCTTCTTCCTCTTCGGCTCTCCTTAAATGCTCTTCTGTCTCCCTCCAGGTTTCGACGACTTCAACTTATCGCTCCACTCTGACATGGCATCGGTCGCCAAGGCCATGGCCTCTCCAGAGTCGGGTCTGGAGGTCAGGGACCGCATGTGGCTTAAAATCACCATCCCCAACGCTTTCCTCGGTAAGACTACAAAAGCGGAGACGAAAACAAAAAAAAGCGAGTACATTACTTTCATGAACTCTGTGTGTCTCAGAGGGCTTTACAGGGGAAGCATTATGTTCTCAGAATTAAAACCGTGTGACTTGTGGGAGGGAAAAAAATCCCCAAAGTACAGACTTGAGTGCCTGTGTTGACTGGAAACATGTGTTAAATTGGAATCACCTGCATCTGAATCACAAGGAGTAATTACTGGAAACTACAAGTTTTTCGTGCTTTTTGAAATGAAAATGTTGTTTGTGATTTAAATTCAACTCCACGTAGTAAAAATACAGCATGTCACAGATCAACAGGCCAGAACAAAATGATACCTTTCCCCTGCAGTAAATAACACTTTGACATTTAAAACACACAAAAAAAGACGCCAGAGGGAAGTGTTAATTCACATAAACAGCCATTTTTGTGCCTACAGTTTGTAGCG
The DNA here is from genome assembly GCA_039737535.1 of Lagodon rhomboides. Taxonomy (NCBI): domain Eukaryota; kingdom Metazoa; phylum Chordata; class Actinopteri; order Spariformes; family Sparidae; genus Lagodon; species Lagodon rhomboides. Next base: position 13,618,379 of record CM077806.1, read on the forward strand.
TGTTTAAGCGAAAAGGCTACTTGATTCCTCCTGAATATATTCTGCAGAGACTTCACTCACACTCTTTATTGTCACAACATCATTAAATTACTGTAATGTTGTGGGAACGCTGCGTTAAACAGCCACTCACTGTGTACGTTTGATGTGGGTTGAGCTACTTCAAGTTCAGCCTTCAGTTCCAAATTTTTTCTTGTGATCCTGCATTTTTACACGTAAATCTGATTTGCGCGAGGATGCCGGGAATGTGGAATATTGGTCACATTTGTTTGCGGTCATAATTTCACTAACATGAATGCGCAAAGGGATACATAAAAAAAAAAACTCAAGCTTCTCTTCTTTTTTTTTTAGCCTGTGTGAGCTTTTTTAAAATTGTAAACCAGTTTGACATCGATTTTAATGACACATGTGTAATTAATTTTTTTTTAATTTACAATTTTAAACAAATTAGTAAATGAGACTAATGTGTACATGTATACATACAAATCCGCATACATGTACCTACATTAAACCCAACAACAAGCTACTTCTACACTATTTAAAATGAAAAACCTCTTTGAGAAATGTCATGGAACCTCTGGAAAGAATGCTCGTAAAGAGGCCGCAACGCATTTCAGAGGACGCTCAGACAACAGGTGGTTAAACTACATTTTATTTAGAACAACCATAAAGGAGGAAAAGCTACATATCAAGAGAAAAGGTTGGAGAACCCACCAGAAAATAAACAAAAGGGGAAAACGTTGGGCCAGCTGGCAGTGGGCCGTCGCACCCAGCTCACCCCTCTAATCGAATCAGAAATAAGAAAATTAACCTAATCCTAGATTAACTGAATAAAACCGAAAACCTGATGGCTGTTGATCTCCAGACCTAGACTTGAAACAAATTAACCAGAACAAAAACCCCAGCACTAAAAAGATGCGTGGGGGGAGTAGCAAAGGAGACACAAGGTAACAATCTCCTCCTCCGCCTTTACAACCAGGAAAAGACACCACATACACCATGTCACAGTATCAAGATCTAAGATGATAGATCGTATAGCCTGTAACTAGTTGTCACATGTGACTCAGCCCCTCTCAAGTGAAACATAATGCAAGACAAGTGGCATTATAGTCCATCAGGACAACTGCGGCACATTGTGTTTTTGTTTCTCACAATAATCATTCAATATAACTTTTCTTAACATTAGAATAATAAACAAAAAAAGACAGTTGCTATATTTCAAGTGTATATTGAAACCTTGCAAGTCAGTGAGTTGACGGTTGTATTAGTTCACATTTACTTTATTGAATTATGCATACTGGCCATCTTTGTCACAACCATTTCCTTTGGAACAAATGGATTCCCGTCTTATCTCACATGTCATGCCTCCGCCACCAGGCTCAGACGTCGTGGAGTGGCTCTTCCACCACATCGAGGGCTTCCAGGACCGCCGCGAAGCCCGAAAGTACGCCAGCAACCTGCTGAAGGCCGGCTTCATCCGACACACCGTCAACAAGATCACCTTCTCCGAGCAGTGTTACTACGTGTTCGGAGATCTGAGCGACTGCGAGAACTGTGAGTGACTGTGACATCAAAGACCGACTTGGATCGGGCTGCACGAGTGTGTTGCGCTTAATCACATTTGCACACATGCCTTCTGGGGACACGCTGATTGGTTTCAGGAGTCCAACATGTGACTTTTTTAGTTATGGAAGGCTTTCTTTAATTTCCAGCCGTCTCTTGACAAAGACAAACAGTTTGATAACAAGCAGAACAAACAACAAACAAAAAGTTGTGTGTAATCAGTCTGTTGTAGATTTTCTATCAGAGGAAGTAGTATAATTTGTTCAGTGAGTTTAGCCAGATCTCATCCAAACAATTCAGTCATTCACTCCTTCTACTCTTCTCCCGCCCCCAGACATGGCCAACCTGTCCCTGAATGACAACGACGGCTCCAGCGGGGCCTCAGACCAGGACACCTTGGCCCCGCTGCCTCTCCCTGGGGCCTCCCCGTGGCCCATGATGCACACCTTCCCCTATCAGCCTTACCCCGCACATGCCTTCTCCAGCCAGCCGCCTCCGTACCACGAGCTCACCAGCTACAGCTACGCCCCCGGCAGCACGGGCAGCCAGCACAGCGAAGGTTTGTTCTATTTTTCTGTCCGTCTTTCTTTCTTTCTTTCTTTCTGTCTTTCACTCAAACTAGAGTACTAACTACTTATTCACGTCTCATCTTTCCGCCCTCAGGGAGTCGAAGCAGCGGGTCGACGAGAAGCGAGGGCGAGCGGCGCCGCAGCACCAAAGGTCCCGGCAGCACCGTGGGCGGAGGGGAGAAATTCCCCTCCGGCGGGGGCGGAGAGGGCGGCGGGGCCGACTCGCGCTCCGGCAGCGGCAGCGAATCGGAATACTCCACCCGCAGCAGCCTGAGGCGCGGCCACGGCTCGTCCGCCCCCAGCGAGCACAGCCACGCCTCCTCCCAGCGCTCGCACCACCACCGCATGCCCCAGCCGCCCCACATGTCCCCCTACCCTCCGGGCATCCTGCCGTACAACCCCATGATGGTCATGATGGTCCCGCAGCACCCGCATCCCAGCATGGCGACGGCTCACGTCCTCCCTCACGCGCAGCAGATGCCCACAGGCCCCATGCATCCGGCTCTGCCCCCGCCTCCTTCCTCCACTCCAGGGGGGCCTCCCGGTGCACCGCCCACTCGGGACCTCGGCTCCGTCCCCCCGGAGCTGACTGCGTCCCGCCAGTCGTTCCACCTGGCCATGGGAAACCCCAGCGAGTTCTTCGTGGACGTCATGTAGCTTCCCTCTCGGCGGCCATTCATGTGAAGTTAGTGTACGGTTCCCACTTGTCTCGACGAGGATCTGGCGGTAGCTTTGTGAGCTCACAAGGGCCTATTGGGTTGAGGGCCCTTGTTGCAAATTTGGTGAGAACAGGGTTTAACATTGACAAAGAAAAATATCACAAAATTAGAAGACAATTAATGTGAGATATGGTCGGACTATCTGTCTACAAAGTCGAGTTTCTCTCATTCAAATCCACTACCTAACAGTTATTTCTTCATTTTATTGCCAGACTCGCTCGACTTTCTCGTCTCAGTAGTGAGCCTGTCTGTTTTTCTCAAAAAGCAAACTCTCCGTCAAGTATTTTGAGCGCCCGCATCAGAGCTGCTCAGCACATCCTCTTAACAGAAATCTCATATTTTAGGAGGGGAACTAACTTCCCAAAGCAGCTACTTGTGTCAGAGCTGACCATGCAGGAAGCGCACAGACCACAGTTTAACACTAGAGGGCGCCAGGTACATCGTGTACTTGAAAAAGGATCCAATCCTGTATCCACATCTGGATCACCAGGCCAGATTCGAGCGGCAGCGTAGGAGTATAACGAGTGCCTTACTCTTTGCATTTTTCACACTCCAGGTACATAAATTAACTCCTCTTGTTCCAGCATTGTTTGACAATGACCTTCTCTGTATATATCTACTCTCCTCCTATGTAAATGCAACACTACAAGCTGTAATGTGAAAAGAAAATAGGTCCAAAAATGTCAGGTGAACTTGTGTTTAGTAATCACTGTCTAGGCCTAGTCGTCAAATAACTCTTGTTGTGAGGAGTTCTCTCCGAGGTGTGGGACTGTAGAGCCTTAACGGTACTAATAGGTGACAAGACGAGACGCTGAACGCGGTACTTTCTGATTACATCCACTGTGTATCTCGAAGTAACTGTGACCCAAACGCCCCAGCTCCTCATGCTTATTTTTATGTTACTGACTCGCATTATTCACCCATTTCATTTTTTTTTTGTATGAGTGCCTATATAAATCATGTATAACCGAACTATTAAGGTGCTAAATGAAGATTTGACATTTCAAAAAGAATGACATTGAGAGTGTCACATTGTTTGATTTCATATCGCCACCTTTGTTTGCGTATTTGAGAATAAATTTGATACTTACATGCTGTTCAGACTTGATTATTTTAAGAGAGGATTCGACTGGAGTCTATTTGTGAACTTTCATGCCACATAATCAGCTATGTTTTGACGCATTTCTTGTACACACAGAGCACAAACTGTATGCTGATCTCAATATGCTGTAGATATCTGTATTTGGTTAGAATAATATTTTCTCTTATGATCCAAAGGGCTGCAGTTAATTGATAGTTCAATTACCAATTGAATGCTTCTTTTTACTTGGTCATCGTATGCACAAGACTCACTGCTGTTTCAATTAATACTTCACGAAAGCACCAAAAGACAATCCCAGATTTATCAAGTATATCGTCATATGGAGTTTTTAAACTTTATAAATAAAGTTTGATTGAAAGTATTGTGGTACATCCCCTGAACTACTGTCTGCAAGTATTGAAAGTTTCTGCAACTTTCTAGTTCTACATTTCAGAGGGAAATGCTGCATGATGTAGTAGATTTCACATAGAAAACCTATTTAGTTTTTTTTTTAAAAAAAGCTGCACTAAAGACAACAGTTGTCAGTTGGCCTCATCTCAACATTACAGCACTGCTTCATCAATAATCAATAAAGCTGATGACGGCAACTCCTTTCAACTGTATATGAGCAAAACGCTCTATTTTACTGGAGGATGAGGAGCGATCTCAGTCCTCTGATTGGACAGGACAGGACACCCAGACTTCTTCTGATTAACAGGGGATGGGGTGTTGGTGGGTGAAATAATTAATCTTTGATGAGGAACATATTAATAACACAACCTGCAATGGACTCCAGCAGCAGAAACATGACGTGCGTCTCCCCCTGAAGAGAGACGATGAGCGAGACGGAGTTTAACTTCGTTGATTATTGAAACATCCCGACTCCATTTATTACACTCCGACATTTATTATCATTTTGATTTATTTACTCTTTTTTTATGGGATGGGATATAACAGGGTGGAGGGTTGTGGGTACAGAGTAGTGAAGGGGGAGACAGGAGAGGGTGGGGGAGGCAGGTTGGGGTGTCTGGGGGGGAAGGATGTTGATATCTCCCCCGAGTCGACTGAACATTTCAGTGATTCCCTCCTCTCCCTCGCCACTCGTCCTCACCTCCTGCTGCTGCTGCTGCTGCTCATGTTGTTTGTACTCCACCTTTGCTTCACGCTCCTCCTTTTCCTATTCCTCCACCTCTGCCTGGACCGTTAGTTTGGAGGGGGAAAAAAAGGGAAAGAATAGTATTTTTTTTTTCTTTTAACCTTAGATGAATAATCTGATTCTGAAGCAGTCCAACACAAGCTGTTAGAATCCAACAGGTGATTACTGATGACCTGAGGCAGCGTACCTGTGCGTTGGGCGTGGAGGCACTGATGACCCAGTCATGAAGCGGTACAAGGTCCTGACCCTGTGTAGAGCGGCGTCCTTCTCGGCCAGCTCTTTCTGGAGCCGGATCACCTCCGCCTGGCTCTTTTTCAGCCGGCCGTTCTCAGCCATCAGAGACCTGTTGTGAGCCATCAGAGACCTGTTGTGAGCCTCGAGAGACTTGCTCTCGTTGATGGCGGAGGACAGGGCGTCCCGGAGTCCCTCCACATCTGGGGGAGGGAGCTGCTCAGAGCAGAAAGAGACACTTATTCAAACAGTACATTCTACTGTAGTCTGAGGGCAGCAGTTCACACGGCGCCAAAGTGTTGGCACTGTAAACTAATTCCAATCAAACATATTCTCTGAAAGGCCATAGAATATTAAAAGTTTTGGGCTTCTAATCTTAAAAATATGATATTACCTGACCACCACAGAGCTGCAGCAACATCTGTTGTCATTGTTATTCTTTTTCTTTGGTTTTAAGTTATGATCATATTATTTTGTTACTCACTTAAGGTGAGTAACCCTGTAAGGTTTGGGTCATAACATTCAATTAGGCCTCAAACATGCCGGGGTAGTTATGTTACAATGCAGATTTGACTTATTTCCATTTTTAAATTGACGATTGGCGCCACTGAAGGCAGAATTAATCTGTTATCGGCATGCAGAAAGAAGGAAGGCATGCAATTATCTCAAACTATTTATGTTTCTATCAAAAGGTGTCAGAAGTACTGTATTTCCCAATGTGGCTTATACAAGAGAATGCCTAACGATGCATTAAATGAATCCTGTATGAAAATGAATCTGCTTTCAAATGATTCAGCTAGGTTTTTTTTTTTTTTGGAAGCTTTACACTAAATATGAAGAAATAACAGCAAATATTAGCATGGACAGTGTTGAAAAAAGTCTGCTTCAGGTCAAGTAAGAAATTCTTACCAGGTTTCCTTCACTGGGACTTCGGTCCATGGCGATGAGGTGACAGTATCGCAGGTTGTCGAAATCAAAGTTGGTCTCCACTGGAAACTGGACTAGTTTCAGAGTTGAGCAGAGCAGACTTAGGTATCGAGATGTTGAGAAGGTTTTCTCTTGAAAACACAGTCTAAAATGGACGTGCATGATGGTGTCAACATTCTGGGAAGGTGATGGTGGAAGCTGGGCGTCATGGCGAGTGTTTGAAAAAATACACAAACAACCACAGTGTTGATATTCAAATTTTCACAGGAGTCAACACACTTCTGCTCTCCATAGTAACAGGAGACAGTGGAGATGACAAAATGTTTTATGGTGTGACAACCCTCAAATCATGTTTTACAACTTACCAACCCAGAACTCACATCCTCAAACACGTACAACAAGTCTGTGATGAAATATCTCAAGTGTTTCTCAGTTTTGCAGAGAGTTGTTGCTTCTTCTTGCTTCGTTTGAGATGACCACAGACGCTGAACGTCAGAAATATTACCCCATATAGCTAAAGATGAGGTTAGAGGATCACTACAGTCAGTAGGGTACATCCTCTGGGAACCATGAATGTCTGTACAGTGTTTTTTTTCCGAATCTGTCTTGGAGATGTTGAGATATTTCACTTGTTGGCTCTAGATGAAGAGTCAAGGCTCAGTCCGTTGATATCTATCTCAGTGTGGACCAAAGTGGTGGAGCAAGCAGTTGGTGGGCCGACATCACAGTCCTCAGAGCCAAACTACTAATTTATCTACTTAAAACATGTGGAAAGTCCTGACCTCTGACCTTCCTAGGTAAACGTAATACCCTCTATGATATGCATCCACACTGTAAATCATTTTCAACTTAAAAGTCTAAGTTCAATTGCTGCCTTAAATATTTTAGTTAAATTGATTTGAATTGAAATCTTTATTTCGAATCTGCAATTTTTTTTTCATAAACAACTTAATTGAAGTAGAATAGTTTGTTTTAAGTCTTCTTTTAAACACAGTTTAAAGTTAGCAGAAGTTGAAAATACATCTCCAGTTAACTTAAGTTATCAAGTTGAATCAACAACTGTTCAGGGACACTGACGATCACTACAATTAATTTTGATTTCCTTACATTTGAGGAGTACCTTGAAGAGTCAGTTCTTCATTTCACACAAGAAACAGCAGCAGCTGCTCCTATTGGTGCTACGTTGGTCCAGCACTTGCTAAAAGACATGATGTTAAACTTAGAAACTAAATTGTAAGAGTTGATTGAGCTCTGTGCATTACATTCATCCAACTCATCATTTAAAGTCACAAGAATGCAAGTTAAAAGAACTCATGATTATAAGTTCATATGTAGCCCCCCTAGGGCCACATGGTAGAAAAAATTAAACGGATGTGGAAAATCTGTGCGAACGTGCCACTATCTATCTATCTATCTATCTATCTATCTATCTATCTATCTATCTATCTATCTATCTATCTATCTATCTATCATTAATTATATATAATACTGTCAGAATAGAGAGGTGTTTTTAATTTCCGCTACTTCTAAAGTCAACGCGCCAGACTGTAAAACTACATATCCCATGAAGCACCGCGGTGAGACGGATGGCATCCGGCGAGGCTGGTCTGGTCTCCGGAGAGGAAAATACAGGTTAAACACAAGTCGGTCATTTGAGGAACGGGCGGCTACTTCGCGGACTCAGGGGGACGTGTCATAATATAACTCGTACAGGTAACTACTTAACACCGATGTTATTGATTCTAGATACAAGGAATCAAAATATGTAACTGTATTTTTCTGCTTTTCAGTGAGAAATCAAACACCGAGTCAAAACCGGCTGAGTTACAAAACATACCGACGTCGTTACGTAGCAGCTAGCTAGGCTGCCATTGACAATATAAATAGCTAACGCTAGCCAGCCAGGCAGCAGCTGACAACACATAACTGTTTGCTCAACTCCATTGTTTCTATCTGCGTTTGATTATTTGCCTGTGTGTCATTTAGCTAATTACGCTTTATTCTATCATTGTCTTTTAGAACAAAAAGAAAATGCTGCTTCGCAAAGTGAGCCAGTCCTCCGCACTGTGCGGCACCATTCTGAGGGTCCCTCCCGTGCTGTCTGGGTAGGTAGCTAGCTAATGTCTAAATGTATTGTTATACCTATTAAGTCTTGAAATAACAGCTTAATAAAATCACATTTCATTGCTGTTTGTGCTACAGAGGTCAGCGTCATGCCGGGGCTGCGGTCGCTGTGCAGAACGCCCGTCTGTACGCCAGCCAAGCTGCACAGGTACGAAAACATTAGCTTACAAGATAACAGATATTCCACTTTAATCAACACTTTGTCCGGTGTGTTTGTTTTATTCTGTGGTTGTATGATATTTTTAGACTTTGTCTACTGTCCTTGCTTGGCTCAATGGAGTGTCTGGCTGACATAACGTTGGAACCCCTCCCTCCCTGTGAAAGTAGGGGAAAGTTCACTGGTCACATGACGCAGTTATATAGGTGACACCATGAATGTGGGTGACACTTCAGTTGTCCAGGACAGGCAGGGGAGGAGTTTTTTTTTCTTAGAGTTGTTATGTCAACAATTTTAATGTTGTTTAAGCTTAAATGCACGTTTCCCTAGTTGCCCTAACAGATACTCTGGTGCTTTATGCACATAGTAGTAACGCCGATCTGTTTGTTAATCTGTAATCAGTCAGTTTAAATGTCAGTGGGGACAATCCCACAGCACAGCTTCTCTCATTATGTCTGTCGTAATGATTATGTCATAATCATAAAATAAGGACTTTATGTGCAGGTCAGAAGCTTGGCAACGACTCCTGGTAAACATGGACTGCATTCAAATACAATATTGGTTTTGTCATGCAGAAAACTTTTTCAAATGAGAACATCTTTCATTAATTATGACGCTTTAAGACAGTCGCTTCAGTTTCCCCCATTCCCTCTCTCCCGATGCAAACATGAAAATCTAGTTTTGTGTATTTGGGAAGAAAAAGTAGAGCTGGAAATAAATTTCACCTCAATTTCCAACTACCGGCATTTATATACCTTCAAACACTCACTAAGCATGCATTTCATGATATTATCCAAATAATCATCAAGATATATTTAAAACTTTAATACAGATGACAGATTAAGCAGATACATTTTTTTGTTGCACCACAGATGGGATAAACATCTTTTTTTTTTTTTAAAGTAAACATTGTTAAATTTGAAAAACAAACTGTTTGGCACCCAGGGCTGGATGGTAGTCACAGAGGTCGTTGTCATGATTATCTATCACGATCAACTCATTGTGAGTGTTCTTTATCACGTCTGTAAGAAAATCTGATATTGTCCCAGCCAAGACCTGACTATGATTGAAATGAGGCTTTAAGACTGAATTATTTCAGCCACAGCAAATAGTTGTTTCCATTGACTCCATTTCTATAAAGAACAATAACAGGGAGAGCTCACAGATTGGATTTCTGTTTTGATTTAGTAGCATTGATATGATTTTACACCACATATCACCTTAAACGCTTCTTTTTCCCTGGTAAACACAGGCTGTAATGAATAATGTACTTTAATATCTTATTAGTAAATATCTCCCAGCTCTGCTCACTTATTCACTCTGGTGTATTATTTTTGACTGATTTTCAAAAACACAATGTTATACGACTGGTTTACTCAGAGGCACCAGTTTATGATCTGTATAATCAAACACAATGAAACTACAGCCTGTAGTAAATCCTGTCATTGTGATTTTTTTATAGGGCTCAATCTCGCTTTGTACACAGTGAAATGAACTTAAGTAAAACAATAATAAAGTAGATTGGTGTCACAGCGTGTTTTGCTTTGCTGGTTTGAATAATAAGCGATTACAAACACTGGGATAGACGTCTCCATTTCAAAAGTATGCCCTGTATGTTTGGTGAGTCAGCTGGCTGGATGTGCCCTTGGCGTCACCTCTCACCCACTTGGATACTGTAATCAGTCCCCCGGGCCTCGGAACAAGCTGATGCTCTGGCTTGAAGTGGAAAACTTTCACTCCTGGTTTATTTGGCTCCCAGCACTGGATCCTGATCACAGGACAGTTGCCGACACCGAACAGACTCATTTACATCTGGCTGTTTGGATTTGTTTTCTGTGTTTTGACCTGACATTTAGCCCCAGCCATGTTGTTTATTTAAGCAGAGAAAGTTTAAGATTCCCTTTTTTTTTTTGAAAACTGAATTGATGAACTGCTCTTTCTTTTTTTGTTGCTGCTGTTTCTCTTTAGGCGGTGTTGGACAAGCCAGCAGCAGTCGGCAGTGACACTGCCACCAAAGTGGAAAAGAAGACAGCAGCTGTTGTATGTTAATCTCTAGCTATTGTTATCATTATTATGTCTTTATCATATTTGAGATCATGTTGTTATTCAGTGTAAACATTGGTCAGGCAGTTAAAAATGTCCAGCTAGTTAAAGATTAAAGCTACCATGTCTCGTTTTTGACTTCTTGTAGTGCTACGAAGCAGTTTTCTATGAATGAGTCCCCTTTCTGTTTCGATGCACATCTTCGTGGGTGACGATACATGATTCCTTCAAATGCATTCCCAGTATTCCACTTATCAGCAAGTGGCAGGGACACACCGATGAATTCAGGGAAGGGAAACACAAGCTAGTAAACGAGGATGTAAAGAATACAAAATGTTTATAGAATCAGCTTTGCAACAACAGTTAATGTTAACGTAAAATAAACTCCTCAGGGTTTGTCCTTTTTAGCTGAGCTTTTGAATCCTCTGTTTGTTCGTGCACAAGCTTTACTATGTTTGGTTTATTTTTCCAGGAGTCCAAATCATTTGCCGCCAACATCTTCAAGGGCCAGATCCAGACTGCCCAGGTGTTCCCTTACCCCTCAGGTAAATCACAGGATATTATCTTAACATCTGTTTGAAAAGCAAATACCTGCATTTCATTGTAGAAAATGAAAAAAGATGAAGTGTGATCACTTGTCTGTGTTGCAGCCATGAACGAAGAGCAGGAGCAGTTTCTCCGAGAGCTCGTGCCGCCCGTCTGCAAATTCTTCGAGGTGAGTTTCAAACCGCTTTGAGCTCTCGGCCAAATTTGTCGGAGCTCGTGCTCACCCTTCACCGGCCGTGTTTCTGCCTCCCGCGTGCAGGAAGTGAATGATCCCGCCAAGAACGATGCTTTGGAGAAGGTGGAAGATCAGACCATGGAGGGCCTGAAGGAGATGGGCGCCTTTGGCCTGCAGGTGCCAGCTGACCTGGGCGGCCTCGGCCTCTCAAACACACAGGTAGATCACATTTATGGACATTTCTTCGTAAACGCAGACATTTGTAAATATATGTAGTTGTTAAATGCTAATGCGGTAGCATCTGTCCGTCTGACAGTACGCCCGGTTGGTTGAGATCGTCGGCAGTCACGACCTGGGCGTCGGCATCACGCTGGGTGCCCACCAGTCCATCGGCTTCAAGGGCATTCTGCTTTTTGGTAATCCAGCCCAGAAGGAGAAGTACCTGCCTAAACTTGCCTCAGGTAAGAACACCAGAGTTTGACGTTTCTTTAAATGCGTTTTCAGTATTTTCGTCATTGTCTGCAAATCCCGTGAAAATACCCAAGCCAACATTGCGTTAGGGGATTGGTTTTCTTAGAAATGAAGCAGTCCGTACAACGTGTTGTCCCAACGCTTTTGACATCGGAAGTAAGTGTTCTAAACGGCCAAACTGGAAGGTGGAGTGAAAAGTATTACTCTGCTTAGAGAGAAGCTTACAGATAGCTTAAGTCTTTATCTTAAGACTTTTTATAATCATATTTTTTGGCCATACAACATCTGGCAGGTGCCGCAACCATTTGGCCACTAAGATTCCCCCCAGACGTTCTGCCTTCATTATGCTGCCATTCTCTAAGCTTATTGGTTCCCACCTGAGATATAAATCTGTAAATTGGTACATGAATATATAGTAATTTTGAGAAAGGTAAAATAAAAGCGAAGGTTACTCAGATGGGGTTAATCAGCATAATGGCACAGAGATGCATCCATATTTTTGACAATAAGAATAATATAGAATATCACCAGACTTATCCTTTATGTACTCCTGCAGCATTGTCTCTCTCTGCGACCAAAGTCAAAATACCACAAAACCTTTCACTGAATTGAAAAGGAACATGATGTGATGAAGGAATGTCGCACAGAATGGCTGTATCATTTGTGTTGTATGTGTTTGACACTTCGCGTTTGTCTTCGTCCCTCCAGGTGAGACTATTGCCGCCTTCTGTCTGACCGAACCAGCCAGCGGCTCCGACGCCGCCTCCATCAAGACCACAGCCGTCATGTCGCCTTGTGGAACGTACTTCACTCTGAGTGGAAGCAAGATCTGGATCAGGTGAGGGCTCAGGGGCTCATACGCAGTCGTGATGTTCCTGCCGTCGCCACAAGGGGGCAGCTGCAGATAATTTAAGGACTAGAAGTTGGTTGGTGTTTCCTAATCTGATGCCTTCTTTCCTCTGTCAGCAATGGAGGCCTTTCTGAGATCTTTACAGTGTTCGCCAAGACACCCATGAAAGACCCAAAGACCGGAGAGATGAAGGACAAGATCTCTGCCTTCATCGTGGAGAGGAGCTTTGGAGGAGTGACACAGTGAGCACACCCGTTCTTTTCATCAGCAGTCGCAGCCCTGACGTTTATGAGTTCACGCCTGACCTTCTTTTCTCTCTTTTCTCGCTCGTGATACACTTTTATTTATTTCCATTCATTATCACCCCATCTTGCCAATCGCAGCGGCCCTCCGGAGAAGAAAATGGGCATCAAGGCGTCCAACACAGCCGAGGTGTATTTCGACAACGTCCGCGTGCCGGCCGATTGCCTGCTGGGAGAGCTGGGCGGAGGCTTCAAGGTGGCCATGAACATCTTGAACAACGGGCGCTTCGGCATGGCAGCCGCCCTCTCGGGCACCATGAGGGGAGTCATGACCAAAGCTGTGAGTACCTATAGCAGCAGCGCGAAGACAGGAAGCGCGCGTATGAGCCTTTCATCCTTTCGACACTATGGCTGTCTCACAGAGCTTTACGTCTCTGTATCTTTACATTTCCCATCTGCTGCATTGCTGTTTTGTGTGTTGTCTATGCTCAGTCGCGTATTTGCTTCGTTGTGGGCTCATGGGAATTTCCCCCCTTCCTGTACCGGGGCTGTTTCTGCTGTGCAACTTCCTGCTGAGGTTACAGGCGCTGAAGAGTCAAGCGCGGTTTCTGTCATATTTTGTTGTTTTTCTTAAACATCACAATTTCTCTCGAGACGGATTATGTAACCAAATATGTAATTGTCAGGGACGGCCTCATTTGAATAAGGTTTCTATAAAAAGGTATGTAGAGGTATCGTCCTCGATGAGATCATTGTGAAGTCTTTGTGCTCGGGTTGTAATTCCGAGGCTGTTACATCAGTTAGCAGTTTTAATGTGCCGCTCAGCAGGGAAAGACCTCTAATGAAGTGCTGCCGCATGTGCTGAGCGATGAGTCAACCTGTTTGCTAGTTGCATCACCAGGAAGAAAGTCAACATGAGGGGTGTTTTCTTTTTCATATGTTCTGATGAAAACAGGCAAAACAATGACACACATCTTCTGCGCGATGAGTCCCGTCGCTTTTGTTTCGCAGAGCAATTCACGCGATGAGCGAGGAAAAATTCAAAAGGGTGTCAAAATTAGCAGAGAAATCATTTCTCTATCGTATCAGTACAAATGTTATAATTGGTACAAAGACAGCGCTTCAGTGTTGATGATCATTTTTATTTAGTTTGTCATTTTCAAGGGCTGTCGTATAAAATCCTACAAATGTGAGCGAGGCAACGAGTCTTACATAAGGGGCTGTGACCGGCGGTTGATGGCCAGAGTTTTCAGCACAGGAAATGTGTAATCACCACAACTCTCTGCTGAAACTGGGATCAGAAAGTTTAAAACCACAAATTCAGTATTGTAGCATTAGACGCTGCACCACTTCCAGTAGATATGAGTCTTTAGTTCCTAAATTCTTAGAATAAATGGCTTTTAATGGCTGTAGTGCATTACCGTAAAATAGAGCGAACAGTGCAGAAAACTCAATAATTTATCAGGTTGCTCACAAACCCGCTTGTTCTCGTACGTTGGGAGGAAATTGAAGTGGTGAAAATGAGAGAGAGCTTTGGATTTCTTCAAAACACGAAGGTATAAACTGCATTCCTCTCCACTTGTTCCAACAACAACACCGCTTTGCCCACAGCGCTTTGTTTTTTTAAAGTCAGCGTAGTCGGCTCCACGTCAGATGTTTATTTTCAGATCTGGTGGCATTTTCTGTGTAGCCAGTTCTCCCGTGTGGTCACGGCGAGATCCGTCCCCGGTGCCACAAGCATTGCTAAACATCCTCTTTTTTTTTTTTTGCACAAAAACTAGACAGCAACAACATGTCAACACGGGGCCCCCCGCAAATAACACAAAAATGCAACATTTTCAGTTCCAGTCTCGAATTATGAGGAAGTGTGTTGGACTCATGCTTCACCCGTCTGTCTGTAACGACAATTCATGTGTGTTGGTGACCATCGTTGTCCTCTTTTTTTCAACAGGTGGACCATGCGGCCAACAGAACCCAGTTCGGCAGCAAGATCCACACCTACGGAGCCATCCAGGAGAAGATGGCTCGCATGGCGATGCTGCATTACGTCACTGAGGTCAGACAGCGATTTTTCAATTAAAACAAAAAAATCTCTTTTGCTGTCTGTGTCACGTTTTCTCTTTTTTTTCTCTCTTATCATTTTTACACATCGCCGATTCTGACTAAAGGAGGGTTAAACCAGACGCTGCCAGTATCTGTGTATCTGACTTCTTGTTTCGCTCCTGCGGAAGCTGAACTTTGCCACTTCTGTGTCTTTTCACAGTCGATGGCCTACATGATCAGCGGCAACATGGACAGCGGAGCCACTGAGTTCCAGATCGAAGCCGCCATCAGCAAGATCTTTGCCTCCGTAAGAGTTTGAACAACACAACAGTGTCATCGGTTAAACACGCGTCACAGTTATAGCGACAGTTTAATTAACGCCTGTTTCCTCTTCCATCAGCTGTTGTGAAAACCTTTGAGAAAAATGTCTGTCTGCTTTTTTGCATGTGTCTGATTAAATGGTTAAAGTCGGTGTTACCGGAAACACAGCAGCTATTTCATAATGTCTGATGTTCCCTATTCTGTGGAGGCTCAGGGTGGCAGATTGAGGAAGTGGATGTCTCTGGGGACATTTGCCAAATCAAAATGACATTTGTGCATCTCTGTGTGTGTTTTTTTTCTCTCAATGCGACAGGAGGCAGCGTGGACGGTGACAGACGAGTGTATTCAGGTCATGGGCGGAATGGGTTTCATGAAGGTGAGCGAGCAGTCCACATCCTGTTTGCACACAAGCGCGAGGACCACTCAGAAGCTGCGCGAGCAGATCCGAGCGGTTTCGACAGCTCGCGATCTGGCCCGCTAGAACGCTCGTCACGTGCGGTAGTCAACGTTTCAGAAGCCACGCACACCAAAGGTTAACAACACAAGTGTTTCACTGGATGAATGACCAGTGTTACACTGGTGGCTAACTAGAAGCTGGGGTGAGCGACCGGCCAGCTGAGATTTTAGCCTTTTTTCCGGAACCCAAACTGGGTTTTGACTGGAGAAATCAAGGTCCGAGTAGCCTGCATCCTACTTCCTTGCCCCAGAAAAGAAGCTCCTTTTGGTAGAGAATAACCCATTTTCACTGCAGGGAACTTTTCTTGGAATCCTGGAACTATTCTAGGAGCTCAGAAACTTGACCAGGGCTTCAACCTAAAGGAAAAAAGGAACTAAAAAGTTCCAGGGCACCAAAAATGTTCCACTTGTTGGGTATAGAATAGCCCACATTTGCCACAAAATCTCTTCCAGGAACTAAAAAAGCGTTCGACCCACCTACCTCTTATTTACCGCCTCACTCTGTCTATCTACTGTTTTTATTTACACTTCACCAATCCTCTATTTGTAGTCCTCGCCATCCTGAGCGTGTTGACTTAACCGCCTGTATCTACACCAGCCTGCATGGCACAGAAGCATAATCATCTCTGTGGTGACACAATCAGCCAATCAGGAGAGCGCTGCAAGCCCCAAGCAGCTACCACGCATTGATTGGGTTAGCCACGGCAGCACCTTCTTTCTCTTTTCTTCTCCTCTCTCTCTCTTTAGGCGTAGTCACGTATACATTGTCCCTGCGGTCACATGCAAAGACACTCGCGCTCAGATGCTGCTGATACCACACTGATGGTTTTCAGGTGAAAGTCGACCGAGCAGTTCACGAGAATAGACCGGCGCGAGCCGGCTGAGGATCTGGGGGCGACGTGAAGTCATGTAAACAGCGGCGTTGCTCTGCTTAAAATAAACCAGACTATACAGACGCGCTGCTTCGCCACAGCACGGCGGAAAGTTTGTCAGTCGTGGAACAACACTTACTACAGAGGTGGCACTTCTGCTGCAAATTGTACTCTTTGAGCACTTTGAGCAACACGAGGTGGACAGAATAACCGGCGCCGTTCAATGCAGTGTAGTTTAAGAACAGTCGAATTTACAATCACAGACTCCAAACCTTCACAGGTTTTGAGCATTTATGTTACGTTGGATCGACGCTCTCTGCAGATGTCATTCTGTCCACTTCCTTGAAGATTTTTTTTCTACGTGTTATTGTGAAATTAGTTGCAGGATATGGCTTCTTTAAAGGGAAGAGGGGGGGAAAAACACTTTCATTCGTTCTGCTCACGGTGCACATTTTGACTCAGGGTTTCATTTCACCACGGAAGCCGGGTTTCTCCTCATTTCTGCTCCTCTTCACGGAATACGTTTGCCCATCTGTGCAGCCTAAAATACGATCGGCGGCTTTCACACCCAGAATTTAAAGGCACACGAATAGATAGTCTTTATTCCCGTCCATCACGGCGAAAAGCTGCGGGGTTTATACAAAGTCCTGAAAGTTTGGAGACTGCTAACTTTTAGCTGTTTTCAACTCCAGGAACCCGCTTTAATTTGAATATGCTGCTTGAAAAAGTGTGATTTTCAACATAAGCTGGTGTTTCTGTTCTTAAAACAGAAGATATTTAAACATCGGGGATGAAACGACCCTGTCGACATGTTTGTTTGTCCCCTGGTGTTGAAACGAGCGAGCGTTAGATAATCACGATTAAAACACACAAAGTTGTGGAACTGCCGGTAAAATAAAGGAAGTGACAATAGACCTGTGGGTTTAAAGGAAGTTTTAGATGATTTTTAGATGTCGATAAAGGCTTTGAGGGTCTGGAAAAAGTTGGTGTAAGTGCCTTGAAAGTACCTGAAAAGTGCTTGAACTTTATTCTCAAAAAGCTTCAAGAACCCCCGCAGCCGAGATCCAAAAGTCTGTGTGTGAAATACAGTAGAACACAACTGAATTCCCCCTGTCGGTTGCTCAATATGCTAATCGGCTATACCGCAGATTTCACAAACCTGTAATCAAGAGTGAATTTCACTGCAGAATAACCTCCAAAATCTACATTCAGGCTCGTCTTAATAAAATAGCTTCTTATGTTCGAGTACGTAGACGGTCAACATGTCTCTGTGTGTGTCCCCGCAGGACTCCGGAGTGGAGAGAGTGATGAGGGACCTGAGGATCTTCCGTATCTTCGAGGGCACCAACGACATCCTGAGGCTCTTCGTCGCCCTCAACGGCTTCCAGGTAAAAACGATAACCTGGCAGCCGGATTTTTTTTTTTTTCTTTTCTTTGTCTGACTCCGGCGTGGTGATCTGATAAGGTCTGAGTGGAAAAGTACAGATGGTTTTGTTTCGAGAGGAAGTGTTTTCTGCTTGCTTCTACTTCCTATGTGCTTTTTTACAACACACTGTAACATCTTGTAGGTTTAAAAATGGGCGATCAGGAAGCAACTTCCCTAAACTTATTTTACACCGAGGGTCTGTTTCGAACCCGTGTTTCCGATCACACATAGCCTGTTCAATCTCAGCTTAAAGGTTAAACAGTTTTGAATGTCTCACTTTCAGTTATATAAATAATGAGCCTTAAAAGACAGGAAACGGCCTTAAATTAGAATACTGCAAACATTTTATCTTATTTAATTATTTCATCTTCTACAGATCTTTAAACCTACAATTGAACTTAATACTGTCTAAAACACAATACTCACACTTCTACTCACAGGCTCTGTGTGAAAAGGGCTGTAGATTAACCCAACTCACTCTAATAACCGTAATCGATCATAAAAGCTATCCCAAATTGGTTTGAAAAGTGGTCATGTACGCCCTTTTATAAGCTCAGATCTTCACTGTAGCTGCTACGCTAAAAGTGTTAGCGCACACCCTGTCTGGGTGGACAAGCTTGATTGCATGTCGAGGGTGTAAATAACGTCTTTTTAAATCAGTTTGGGAGCTCGGTACGTACTGTCCTAAGGCCTGGATTACACTGAAAGAGCCATATGGAGGCATTTCATACATATTTCAGTTGTATTTTTTTGCAAGTCTCCATCGACTTCAGCTTTTTGTGACTGTTCCTTTAAATGTCTTGTCCCGGACTGACCCTTTTGTTACCAAACAACCGTGCTACATTACCGGGGAATCCCAGGTTTTTTCTGCAAGTCAAGCTATTGCAATCCGGCTTTGTGTCAGCTTCTCACTCTTCAAACTAGCGAACAGAGCGTTGCGATTGAAAGGAGTCCGGAAAGCTGGTTAAAGTGTGGTTTGATATTGTGCGATCTCGAAGGATAACATCACTCGTCGCTGATGAGTCGTTTGCATCTCTCTCTCCGATTCCCCCCAGAGTGCTGGTAACCAGCTGAAGGGCCTGCAGAAGGCCCTGAAGAACCCCATCGGCAACGCTGGGCTGATCGCCGGAGAGATCACCAAGAGAGCCAAAAGGTTGCACACACACACACGCAAACACACACTCGCAAACACACTGTCTGTGTCCTCGTGTCTGGGGGACAGGAAGCGCCTAACGCCGTAGCTGATGGTGGGAGATAGGGACTTCACTTGCACAATATGTGATGGGTGTCACGTGTGTCAGCTCCGTCCTTTCTCATGCTCGGCATCTCATCAGCTGATCCTTTCTTCGAACATAAACGTCTCATGTCAGCACTTCGCTGTCAGAGTTTCCTGCTCCGTTCGCTTCAGATCGAAGCGCCGTAACAGACACTGAGGCTCTTCTCACCATCTCTCTCATGCGGCTAATTCGTGGCGATGTTTCTTTGTTCCCCTTTTTGTCACATCCACACATCTCCAACACAGATATTTAACTCCACGCGATCGCTGACCCTTAAGAAATGCCGGGATTCTCTCAAAACTGTCAGCTAGAATTGATTTCCTTTTTTTTTTTTAGAATATACCTGTCATAGATTCTTGGTGTACAAACTTATTCGAAACAGTTGACATGTTGCGTTAGTACTTCCTCCTCAGCCGTGTTGTTGAACCGACCGTCTTCTTCTGCTGTCTTTGCAGGAAGGCGGGTTTGAGCACGGGCCTGACGCTGCAGGGCACCGTGCACCCTGAGCTGGCACACAGCGGCGAACTGGTAATCTTTTCAATCCTAGGCATTTATTGAAGTCAGCAGCTCAGACCGAGTGGGCGTGCAAGTGACAGTTTGACAGACCCGATGTCTAGTTTTTCTCTCCCACTGATGTGTTTTTTTCTCCCCCTCTGTGATTTCCAGACCGTTAAAGCCATCGAACAGTTCGGAGCGGTCGTCGAGGACCTGCTGATGAAACACGGCAAGAAGATCATTGGTGAGTGTGCGAAGGCGGCAGAAAACCATGTAGGTGTTGGATACAAAAATCCCCAGGTGGTACAGATTTGGATGTTTTGGGCTGGAGTTTGAGTCATTTCGGACATCGGCTGCTCTGAGAGTCTTTCGAGGGCGGAAAAAACAATGAATTTTTTAGATTTTTAAAAATAATCATATCTAAAAGGTTTTCTCCTCTCATTACTTGGTGTGTTTGTTTGTAATAGTGTAACGAGTAACCGTCTGTTTCCCTGTTGCAGATGAGCAGTTTATCCTGAAGAGAGTCGCAGACGGTGCCATTGACCTGTACGCCATGGTGGTCGTCCTGTCCAGGTAAAAACACCCAAACAAGAGAATAAACATCCTCAGCCTCTCTCTCTCTGTTCCCCGTTTTTTTTAACATTTATTTTGTATCCGCTCGCCCCAGTTTCACTCTCTCGCTCCGGGCGCCCACTCACTCGAACTCTGGCCTATATGAATTCCACCTTCACACTCCCACGCGCCCCAAACTGACTCTGTTTTTCCGCCTCTCTGCAGGGCTTCGCGCTCTTTGACTCAGGGCATTCCCTCGGCTCAGCACGAGAAGATGCTGTGCGAGACCTGGTGTTTGGAGGTAAGATCCCTGCGACGAGAGTGCGTCTTGTGGTTAAGATATACTGAATGTTAAAAAAATGACATAATCTTTGTCTTTGAGGACGTGTCAGGTGTTTCTCCTGCCTCACCTGGAAGCACTTTGCTATCACCAAATCAGAAAGACGCACTAGTTGCTGGCAAAAGCACCTGGATGAATGATTTTGAGATGTGGCGGGTAAAGTCTAAACATCTAACCTGATTTTTAATCTCCCCTTCGATCTCCAGGCCCACGACAGGGTGATGCGCGACATCAAGGCCCTGCGCTCCAGCGAGTCCAAGCAGGTCTTCAAGAACCTGCGGGCCATCTCGACAGCCGTGGTGGAGAACGGAGGCGTGGTGTCGACTCACCCCCTGGGTTTCTAAGCGCAGTGCATCCCCCGCATCTTCACGTCTTGTTTCACGATTGTTCCCACACTTCCTCTCCTCTAACCGGGTTCTCGGTCGCGTACGCCAGTTCCTCGCAACTCAATCGCCATCATCGCTCCATCACACGTTCTGCGTGTTCTGTTCTGTGCAATCCAGCTTTGCATTTTTACGACCCGGGGCTGGGTGATTTGTGTTTTCTTTTTTTTTTGCACAGACATCAAAACTTGAAGCTTCTTGTCCCGTCACACACATCGCAGTAATTTTGTCAACACACATATTTATTTACTTCTGAGTCGAGACATCCAGATTTTGAGCTGGAGGTCTCAGTTTGAGTTTGAGCTGGAGTTTTACTCCATATGAAAACAGAAAATGATAAAAATAGACAGGCAAATCACTATTTCGACAAATCATTCAGCCCTGTCGCCTACATCCAAACAGCTGATGACTGAACGCGTGCTCGGAGCTCTTATTCTTACTTTATCTCTAGCCTTCATGACTGTAGCGGATCGAATGACCTCATCGTTTAGTCATTCTGAACATTAACTTATAGTGTTGTGTTTTTTTTTTGAGAAATAAATAATGCAACGGCGGAAGCTTTGAACTGATCTGTTAAAAAAGCGATTTCTACACAAATGTATTTTAAATGGCACTTGTTTCCTCTGTACATGTATCTACATTGTGATCAAATGTATATAACGGTGTGGTGTTGATGCACTTCGATGCCTTTCTGCATGTGTATTAAGCTCAATCGGTGCTTTTCACAGATATATTCACTTCAGGAGCAAAAAAACAAACTGTTGCCTTAGAAACCGGTCCACGGATGCTGTTCGAAGTTCCTGGTGAGACAGAGAGCTTTAACATGTTTTTCTTTTTTTTTTTAATGTGCCGCCACATTAACTTCACATTAACTGCATTTTTCTCAGCCGAAGGTTTGCAGGCGTCATTAACTGTAACCGTGGGAAGTTAACCATCCGTCTGCATACCTGATCTTTTGAGACGTCATTTTTTTTCTTGATGTGCTGTTAAATAAAACTTTAATTAGATCTGCGCGTTCTCGCCTTCCTGCTAGCTGGTTTTGTGTCAAACAATGCTGCTGTTTTTTGATTGTAATCTCGTTGCTATTGAGAAGATTACGTGTGATCTAAAAATGCGTCTGAAGGTGCCAGACGACCGTCTGAACCGTTCTGGCGGAGGGGCACTGTTGTGCAGATGTACTTTGAGCTTTTTGTTTTAGCAACGCACTTACTCATCGGGATTAAAGAATAAAGTATCTATTCATCTGTCTGTCTGCAGTGCAACTGTTGCCTCTGTGAAGTCCACATTCTTGAAGTATGTTGCTCACAGATTAGTGAATTTTCCCTGTGACAAGCCAGACTACACTGCCTTTTTCTGGTTTCTTCTTTCCTAACCGTTTAAAAAAAACAAAAAACAATCAAAGATGGAAGCTCAGCAAAAAGAAACGACATTGAAGCAACATTTTTACCCGCCAAACCTACTTCCTATTTCTTCTGTATTCGTAGCAGCCCACAGCTCGGCTTTCACGCCATCCAAAGCAGAAACTGTAAAATGCTCTGCCAGCTGCGTAAGTGCTGCTGTCAGGCGCGAACAGGAACCTCTTCCTGCTTTCAGATGCGAGCAGACATGACTGCACTGTGGGTGCGAGACCGAGCGAGGGTGAGGGCCCCGCCAGCGCTCTCACCAGCCCCGCGGTTGAAGTGTTGAGAATTTCCCCCGGAATGCACGAGACGTGCTTCTGACTAAAAACCGTCCGAGGAGCTGAGCGGCAGAGTGTGCCAGGGGTCGACCAAGCCTTCGGTCACACCTGCATGTGGACGCTCCCTTTTTTTTTTATTTTAGTGAAGGTAAATATTGAGAAAGTCAAGGTCGTTCAGGTCTAACAACCCATTCTGTTCGCCTAGCATCATAAAAAAAAAGCTTTTAGGCATTTAAGTGTCCCTTTAGTGCCAAGCTGAAGCCGGAACATGATCGCCTTAGCGTGAAGACAGGAAATTAGGAAAAAGCTAGCCCGGATTTTCTAAACCAAACGACATCTGCCTACCAGCAGTTGTAAAGATAAAACATAGCTTACAATTTGTGTGTTTTCTTTGTTTTAGTTGCTGGACTTCCCGCTTCTTTGAGCTAAACTGCCGCCGTTAGCTTGTATGATCCTCCCCCCAGTACAGGATCACCGATATATACCTTTTTATTATTAAGAGCTCGCTAATGCTAACTTGATGACGAAATGCAGAACGGCGTGACCTTCCCGCTCTCATTTGCAGAGTTGCTGGACATATTCAGCCGGAGCAAGACTGTTCAACTCACAATCTTTAATATCCACAAGGTCAAGAAACACATGGAAACAACATTCTCCAGACCCATATATTAAAATATATCCTCCGTTCGAGTCATTTTAATCCGAAGCGGCCTTGTGCTTGAAGACTTTAGCTTTAAAATCCCAGGGCCAGCCAGGAACGTGTACATTGAGAGAACTGCCCCACTTCTTTTGGAAACCACACTGGCACTAGAAACGCTGATGTCCTGACAGTGATGCACGTCCAGGTCCGATGAGGAAGAAACCTTTTAGATCTGTTCTATTATTGTGTCCAAGGCAGATCCTTTAGTTCCTTTCAGAGCCGAGAACACCAGCCACGTATTATCCAAATGTTCCTGCGGCTGCCAGGGATCCTGACGCCGACCTGGTTTTTCCCATCAGGCACTGTCCGTATCGCCTTGACACGAGTCCGAGTCATGTGAGGAATTCATGACCGACGTCGGGCTGGTTTCCTCCTCCGGGACGTGCGGGACCTCCAGGGAGATGATGGTCTGGGCTGTCAGCGTTCGCTCCCTGAGGAGGGGAAAAAGAGAGTATGAAGAGCCTGAAATAACACTCCGGCTATGAACTCATGTGCTCCTTTTTCGGGGAGGGGGGGTTTGTGGTTAACTGTCTTGACACGAAGAAATTTCCAAAACACTTAAAAGGGGAAGTATTCTCGGATAAACTGTGGTTTCGTGCTGAAATCGTGCAACAAACGTCCATTTTAACAGCCCTTTTAGTCATCGTGGTAGCAGGGGGTTAACTAGCACCGAACCCTATGCAAATCAATGCGTTCGACACGTTCCTTTCAGCCGAGTGACTTCATCTGGCTATTAATCACCCCCTCGTCGAAGAATTCCCTTTTTTCATTTGAGCCCTTTCATCAGAGGTTTCACTGTACTCGTTCTGGTTTTTAAAACTATTGCTATTTTAAGTAAAGGTCAGGCCACTGAAGTCGAGCTTAAACCAAAGCTGATGACATTGGACGAATTCGTAGTTGTGACCGCGACACAGTGAAGTCAGGCAGTAGTGAATGTGAAGGGATGAGACACCGGATCTAAGGAAGCCCGTCTGTCCCGAAAGGTTAAAGCTTCAAGTCAGTTCAGTTCCTCATATCATGTACCCGTAAAGATTGTTAGTTAGCCTAACACACTCATCTCAGATAGGAAAGTGTACGCTTAGCTATTAAAGGGTGTGTTTGGGTTGTGGATAACAGATCTGATGAAGGTTTATCAGACAGTCGACTGAGCTCAGCGGGCTACATTTAGCTAGCTGTCGACTCGCCTATGTGGTGAGAAAAAGGGTGTAAAACGATCGTTTCTGATGAGTCGGTTGTTTTTTTCCACACTGTATTAGGAACGCTTCATGTGACATTTACCTCAGGTGTGGAAATTTCCACACATGCTGATATCCACATGGGCCCACACGGAGCTGCAAAGTGTTTGAAACTCAGTGGTTTTCTTATCATATTTTCACTATTTCCACAAGTTTTCTTGTCTTCATTAACAGTTAATAAATCACTTGTGTGTTATTTATCACTTATGAGCTAGAACAAATTCTAGGTAGAAAATCTTTGTCTGGTGTTTATCCACCTGGAGGAGCTGTAATCCATCAGCTATTAACATTTACGACTGCAACTCTGGTTTGTTACTGTAAAGACATTTTTCCTTTTTTTTATAAATGACTGATTAACATTTCCTGATGGCTTCATATAAAGACGAGTCACTCTGCAGCTACACTGGAAATTGAGAAACTTGTGAGCATTTATTGACTACTTGAGAGTTGATGTCGCAAGACCTGGCAACCCAAAAGCTCCTCTTATTAAGAAGTCGTCAGTTACAACTCATACTCCTTATAAAGGTTGTCTTTTGAGAAAATGTGACCTTCGTTTCTTTATGGATTTTAAATGTACAATGCGTAACAATTTTCGTTGACGACATTCAAAAATGGACATCGAAATGAGACAGAATTACATTTTTGTCAAAGACGTCTCTGTGTTGCAGAGATATCTTCTGGATTTAGCATGCTAACCAGCTAGCCCTGGTCCGTCCTGTCACGTACAACCACTCTAAGCTCCTGGTTTGGCCGCACTGCTAACTGAGCTAACTAGCTAACGGCCGTTGCAATTAGTAGCAGCAGTTTGTGGTTACTGTGGAGACATGTCCTGTCATATCTCAATTTGTCCTGTCAATAAAGCCATAAAGGCTAAAAAAAAAATCATTAAAAAAAGATAGAGTAGGACACGGTGGTCCGACCAATGTCTTCGATTATCTACTCAACAGCTCATGTCGGTCTAACTGCTATGGTTATCTTGGTTTAACTTGAACCTAAGCTCAGTGTCTGTGTTTCCGTCTGTGGCCCGACAGGTAAAATTAGGTCTTCAACCTAACGTTGGTGAAAGTTTTGGTATTAATACGCTGTGACATTACTGAACTTGCGTTGTGGACGATTCACATGTATACACCTCGGAATAGCATCATTAAAACAGACAGTTAAGTTGTGTGTAAGCTAATATGTGACGCAGGGTTTTTTCTCTACCTGCGCGTGATTGTAAAAAAACAAAAACATTGTGATTTGATATATTGGCGCGCCATATCCCCAGAGTAACTGCTAACTGCTGCTAACGGCATTCTGTTTATCCATCCACGACTGTAGCTACTGTTAGCTTGTTAGCTGTGCAGCTAGCTGGACGGGGTCGGCCCTATGTTCCCACAGCCCTATGTGATTGGTTAGGGCTAGGTTTTGGAATAGAAGGGTTGGCTAGGGTTAGAGCCCCATTGGTTAGGGTTAGGTATTGGTAAAGGAAGGTTTGTTAGGGTTAGTGATAAATTGGTTAGGGATGGGCTGTGGGAACATAGGGCCTAATTTTGAAAATACTCTTTAAAATGTGGGAACATCAGGCTGTGGGAACATAGGCATGATCCCAGCTTGACAACCGTGGGAGCGGTGTGCTGGGAGAAAGAGGTTTTTCAGGCCCGGGGCTAGCCGGTTAGCATGCTAACTTCAGCGGATATCTTTACTCTCGGCCTACATGGAAGTCTTTGACACAATGTTTTTTCTTCACAGTCTGTTGATACATTTAATTTAATTTTTGAATGTTTTAAAGGTGCATTATGTAGTTTTGGGCTGGACATTTTAATCAGAAGAGAAAGATCTTCATTGACTCCTCCCTTTGTTTTCATGACTGAATAAACAAACTGACCTGAAACAACACCACTTCTTCCTGTTTTACCTTGTTTATATGTGGCGGACCCTGCCATCTTTCCTATTTTCCTCTAAGAACAGCTTGTTTATTCAGTTATGGAAAAAAAAAATATTTCTGAGTTTGTCTCGTCACCTTGTTAACACTGTGAGTTTGAATCTTTTAAACTGCGTAGTGCCCCTTTAAACTAACATTCTTACACATTGCACCTTTAATAAGCGGACACTGATGGATGCCTCCACGGCCACCTACCGCGCTCTGTTGTGGGTCTGCGCCCAGTTGACGTGCACAGTCCAGCCGAGGACGCTCTTCAAGTACCGGGAGCAGCAGGGGAACCTGTGGCTCAGCTCCTCCAGGAGCTCCTCTTTACGCAGGCCGTACACAACCGGCGCGACGCACTGCGCCAGGCTGAAGAAGGCGAAGCTCACCACGGCCGAGAGCTCCTTGGTCTCTGGCCGAATGAGCTTCTGCTTGTACGACATCGTCAGCACGAAGTTCACAAAGTTGGGGAGGAGGAACACCGCCAGCTGGCTGCCGTGCAGGGCGATCGTCCTGCAGCCGGCCCGGTTGCGCCGGTTCAGCACCCCCAACCTCCGGCCCTCCACCAGTATCCTCACGTAGCTGTAGAGGATGAGCACCGTGCACACGCCGATGAACAGCACCTTCTGCAGCTCGCCTTTCCTCAGCTGCTCGCGGCCGCACCGATTGTGGTAGTCGGCCCGGCTGGTCTGGAGCAGCAGGCTGAGCGGGATGCCCAGGGCCACGAACCAGGTGAGCACGCCCAGCAGCCAGGGCCAGTGGCCCGCCGCGCAGCACGCCGTGTAGCGCATCGGGTGGCACACGGCGCAGTAGCGGTCCAGCGCCATCACCGTGAGCGTCAGCAGGATGTTGGAGCCGCTGCAGATCAGGATGGTGATCATGGCGAAGCAGGTGGCGCGCTCCGGCTCCGCTTCCCGGTGGATCTGGTAGTAGAAGACGCTGCTCATGCCCAGGTAGACCAGGGCGGAGAGCAGCAGGTGGAAGACCAGCACGAAGCGGGCGTGGCGCCGGAGGTGCTCCACGCGGACGATGGTGGAGCTGATGATGAGGTTGAAGAAGAGCAGCACCGAGAAGGACACGGTGGAGACGTAGAAGCGCACGCAGGGGTAGTCCTCTACATCTACCTTTACCTCTGGCCACCCCGTGGTGTTGTTCGTGGACATTATTCCTCAGCTGGGTTTGGTCGGATTTATGGGGTGATGATGTTGGAGATGAAGATGAAGATGACGGTGGAGCTGGTGGGAGAGAAAGCCCGTCCGCCGCATGATCCTCTCTCACTGCTGCCTCGCTGAAGACTGACTCAACACCCGCTCACTGCTCACTACTCTCTCTCTCTCTCTCTCTCTCTCTCTCTCTCTCTCTCTCCCACACACACACACACACACACACACACACAGAAACTCACATAGAGAAGTGGTGCAGTCACAGGATGCTTACTCTCAGTATTATTATCAGCTCAGAGTGTACTTAACATGTCTACTCAGCCTTTTACTGCCGTGGATGTTAAACGTTGAGCTTCTCTGAACACTTTCATACACCATCAGTCAGTTTGATCTACAGCCGTGCACCAGACCCTATAAGATCATCAAGTAAAAAATTAAAAAACTACATTTATTTTCTGGATGTCCAAGAAGTTCTTGAAAAGTTTATTCAGCCGAAGAAGAAGGAAGATCTTCTCAACTTGTAAAGGAACACGCTGTCCAACATTTTTTGACACCTTTAAAATCACTGAATTTGCAGGGAACGTGAAGTTTAAAGATCCATAAAATGTAAAAAAAAAGAACAACCTTGAATTTGTACTTTTGTTCTGAACTTGTACTCTACATCACTGGTAGCAACAGGGGGCCAATCACAGGTGCTGATGCTGCTCTGTGGGTATATTTTTGTCTTCTTTTGTCAACCGCTTGTTTCATGGAGGATAATGAAGGAAATATTGCAATAAAAAAAACGTCTGTCACGTCTGACTGAGAACAGATCCTTATCGCAGCAGACGTTCGGCTTGCCTCAGCAGGAAACGCACAGCCAGCTGCGACCGATAACATTAACGATGGCTCAGCGCTATTAAAAGTGTTCTGGGGAACCACGTCAGTGAGCGAGCACGCCCGTGGAACTAGCTCACCTATGTGGAATGCGGCCAGGCCCAGCATGGACGCTGCATCAAGTTCAATCGTCTTATTAAAGTCAGTTGGAAGAGACGGTAATGTTAAGCCATAATTGTCAAGCACAGGTGACTCTGCGATGATGGTGGTGGTGGTGGTGGGGGCCCAAATCAAATTCCGCTCAGGGCCCCCAAAAAGGCTTGGGCCGGCACTGAATGCAGCCGTCACTAACGTTAACCCTGTGAAAAGGGTCTAAAACCTAAAACCTTTTGATTCAGTTCACACCATGCCCGTCCCCATGTCGCACCCCCACCCGACGCAAATCGTAAAGCGCAGCGCACATGGCCACAACTGGTGCCCCCACACTGGATTGCTTCATATACACTATATTCCCTATATCACCTGCCGACATATGATGTCGGTCCACCCTTTGGAACCTGAACAGCTTCAGCTCTTCTGGGAAGGCTGTCCACAAAGTTTAGGAGTGTGTTTATGGGAATTTTTGACCATTCTTCCCAGAAGCGCATTTGTGAGGTCACACACACTGATGTTGGACGGGAAGGCCTGGCTCTCAGCCTTCGCTCTAATTCATCCCAAAGGTGTTCTGTTGGATTGAGGTCAGGACTCTGTGCAGGCCAGTCAAGTTCGTTCACACCAAACTCTCTCATCCATGTCTTTATGGACCTTGCTTTGTGCACTGGTGCACAGTGATGTCGGAACAGGAAGGGGCCATCCCCAAACTGTTCCCACAAAGTTGGGAGCATGGAATTGTCCAACATCTCTTGGTATGCTGAAGCGTTCAGAGTTCCTTTCACTGGAACTGAGGGGCCGAGCCCAGCTCCTGAAAAACAACCCCACACCATCATCCCCCCTCCACCACACTTTACACTTGGCACAGTGCAGTCAGACAAGTACCATTCTCCTGGCAACCGCCAAACCCAGACTCGTCCATCAGATTGCCAGATGGAGACGCTTTGCATTGCTCTTGCTGACGTATGTCTTGGATGCAGCTGCTTGGCCATGGAACCCTATTCCACGAAGCTCTCTGCGCACTGTTCTTGAGCTACTCTGAAGGCCACATGAAGTTTGGAGGTCTGTAGTGATTGACTCTGCAGGAAGTTGGAGACCTCAGCATCCGCTGACCCCGCTTGTGGCACCACCTTGTGGCTGAGTTGCTGTCGTTCCCAATTGCTTCCACTTTGTTATAATACCGCTGACAGTTGACTGTGGAATATTTAGGAGCGAGGAAGTTTCACGACTGGACTTGTTGCACAGGTGGCATCCTATCACAGTACCACACTGGAAGTTCACTGATCTCCTGAGAGCGACCCATTCTGTCACAAATGTTTGTAGAAACAGTCTGCATGCCTAGGTGCTTGCTTTTACACACCTGTGGCCATGGAAGTGATTGGAACACCTGATTTCAATTATTTGGACGGGTAAGTGAATACTTTTGGCAATACAGTGTGGATAGGGCCCTCATTAGAAGTTAAGGTGCAGTGGCCGAAATTCGCCGGAAAGTTGGCATCAAGACGCCACCAGCGTGCGTCCCTCGACCTGTCGTGGAGATGTCCTCGTTGCTGTTACACCTTCAAAAGATGTTTTTCTGGATGGAAAAGACCCATCACGCACGCAACGGTACAGGTGTATTCGCTCATTCTGGCTGACTGCACCTCTGCTAAGGTCGTAAGCCACGATGAGCTGAGGTCACAGGACTCCATCCGTCTCTAAGTAAAGGTGTCTTTCTCCAACAGCTGCAACAAACAACGCAGAAGTGTCTGTACACACATGTAAAGTCCTAATCGAGCTAAATAATTAAATTCACTTGTTTCCATTCGTGTGCAGGGGTCATTAACAGAGGTCAAGCACCTGCCCGACCCCCTTGGACCTGGACCGTGAAGCCTAAATTTGGCAGTGCATCCACGTCGTGGCCTTTCCTCTGGCGCCATCATCAGTCCAGACTGTATCCTTGCTCCAGTTCTACGCATCGCTCAGGTCTTTGCCATAGTTCTCGCCACAGGCTCGGGTTTCAGCCCGCACACCTGCAGGAAGAAGAAACGCTGCCTGCATGTGACCTCAGCTTCTCATTTGTTCACTGCACCGTCACATTTGTTTACCAGTCGGGCATATGTCATTTTGAATCGACGGGGCATGCAAAACATCAAGTCGAAAGCAGATCACCGGCTGGCAATATAATCATAGTGGTCTAGCAAGTGATCTGCCAGTGCATGATGGGGGCATGCATCACTCCTGAGCTCATTCCACCATCTGCTGTACACAGCAGGTATTATAACAAGTGAAGGCAAATATGAAAAATACTACAGTGAATGCAGGAAACAAAGATAGAACTTAATGTAGTATATTTAGGTAACTGATTGTAACCGTGTCGGAAGGGTTAAGCCTTAAGGAATCTCCCCCAATTTATTAACGGCAGGTGCGGACTAGAAATTCCGACAGCACGTGAATGCAGCATCCCTCGTTAAGTTTCATTCCTCAGTAATAACTCACATTTCGGGCCGGGGACATTTAATCATTAACTATAATAAACCTAGTTTGGCTGCTGTGTTTTGTTCTTTCTTTCTTTCTTCCTTTTTTTTTTTTTTAATAAACAGCTTTATTCGTCACTTATTCCCAAATCATACAGAGTAGCAGTGCAGTGAAGACAGAAAACGTTTCGTTCTTCAGCCTGGTTATGACCTACGAGTGATGCTCCCCCATCATTGTGCACAGGAAGTCGGGTTTTTTTTTTTGTTTTTTTGTGTCAATTGTTTCTTTAGTTCATTTTAACGATGGAGCTGCTTTCACTTCATTCCAGATGCAAAACGACAACGCAGAACTCGAGATCGTCGGAGTGATTGCACGTGTGTGTGTGTGTGTGTGTGTGTGTGTGTGCGCGCGCGCTCGTGGCGTTGATGAAAAAAAAGGGGGCAGGCTCTTCTTGAGAAATAGAAAGTTTGGGCACCAGACCAGAGTCCACATCTTTCCACGTCTTTATAAACGTCCAGCGGACTTGACTGAATCCATTTTTCCATTCCGAGCTCGCGGAACCAGAGGAAAAAAAAAGGTAAGAAAAAGTTTCTATATTTAAGTCAGCACTCATGAGTCAGTTGGCTGGTCTCTGGCTGATGTTGAGCCCGCAGTCAGCCCTTTAATAGCTAATTGGGTAACTCATTATATCGTCGTATTTGTCGCCGGGATCCGCAGTGATTAAAAACACTCAGAGCTCAGAAGTTTATCAAATGAGAAGATGCTGTGAGGTTGTCATCCTGCACATGACCCAAAATGGCGGGCTTGCCTGACTAACGTTACACCTTTGGCATTAAAATAAACTCTACCTACCGTGTCAATGTAAAGTGCAGTGAGGTCAAAACGATGCCAAAATGCCGTAATTATTAATACATTTGATGTTATTCGACTGCTTTAAAGTGCATTTGCGTGGCAATTGTCAGCAGAGCAATGGCTGCGTCTATTTACAGCATCATGGTCATACTAATAAGTGATTTTTTGATCAGATAATTATTGAAAAAAAGAAAAAGACAATGTAAGCTATCAGACAAAAGCACTCCTTTTTTTGTAAGAAACGTAAAAATTGACTGGGTGCAGTCTGAGGAACCAGGATGAGGAGAAACGCTGATGATTTATATGTGAGACAAAAGTTGTTGAAAGTATTAGGCTACTTACAAGCGTTAATATTGAACTAGCCTTAGCCAGCAGGTAGCTAACAGCATAAAACACGGACTTCGGACACTAGCTAGCTCGCATGAATCCGTCTGAAGCAATACTTTTGTGATTTCTGTGTGATGAAATAAAAGTATGAGAACCTTAACATGAGGCCTAGATTGCCACTAGGATTTATAAAATAAATTACACATTTATTTTAGCTCTTAAAGTTTGTAACTTATTTATGACTTAAAGCTAGCATTACTGCCGCACTTAGCAGAGGTAGCCCAAGGTCAATGCTACACACCAACATTTTACATTTAGCATAGGGTAACATTAAGCTAGCTGTGGGTGAACTCACTAAAAGGTATATTCAAACTGTGCTATGTTTTGCGCATTAAAAAGTCACATTTAAGTTGGGTATCAAGTTAAAAAGTTAAATTGATTTCAGGTAGTAGGACTGTCCAAGCACAGGCTGCCTTTTTGTTGTAGGTTAGCTTAAATTGCTGTTTTTACAAGGCGATGTTAGCCTACAGCTAACATTAGGGGTGGGTAATGCAGATAAAATCCTCTATAAAGCTTTATCTAATTTCACATCACAGTTTTGATCCAGGGATGATTTAAAAACCTCGTTCATTTATTTGCAAAATTGCCTCACAGTGCCCTTAAATGTACACATAAAGGCATAAAGGGAAGCCATGGAAAAATCCCAGATAGCAGAGAGAAATTTACATCGTCTTATGTTATATATATCGCCATGTCAGCTACTGCTACCAAATGGGATCATTCAACATCCCATTCCAAAATCCTGCTAGTACACCCTCCAATCTTCTGGGAAATCTCCTCAGAAGAATACGTAATAATCAGAGAATGCTGTATGCAGGGATTTTTTGGCTTCGGGTGTCGACATGAGTTCTCTCGAAGAGAGAAGTGAAAGAATTCCCGTTAGGATGATATTGCGAAACCAATTCTGGTTACCGGTCATACAGGAATGAGTATTGAATGGATGGAACTTGTGCAAGCACGCGCTGCTCGAAATGCTGTAAAACCAGCGCACTTACAGCCACTCTGTTTTCACTTTGGGGTTAATACTGCGGTAGCAACACACCCTCTTCCTCGTTTAGCAAACCCTTCGAAAAGGCCTTGATCGTTATCCAGCTCGTCCTGCATGCGGAGCGAACGTCCTGTGCCCCTTCCCGGCTCCTCCATTTCTTGTCTTGTGTCCTCCAGGCATGGCCCACCAACAGCAGTTTCCCGTCCAGCATCAGCCGGGCCAGGTGGTGACGGTGATGACGCAAGCACGGAGCCCCGGGACGTGGAGCACCGGCATGTGCGACTGCTGCAGCGACATGGGCACCTGTAAGTGAGGCCAGAAGAGTGATGCTGCTCGTCAGTTTGTGCTATTCACCGCCACAAACGTTGCTCCCTTTAACGTCCCCCCAACTGACAGAGTAACATGAGTCGTAATAATGTAACAGTGTCATTGCTGTGTGATGTATAAAGGACAAAGAACATTTTTTGCTTGAAAATCGACTGAAACGATTAATCGGTTATGAAAATAGTCGGCATTTTGTTTTCTTTCGTTCAACCGATTGATTAATCGACTTATTGTTGCAGCTCTACTGATTAGCTTCTCCTTTTCCACCAATTCTCGACCAAACCTGCGCACTTGCTGTGCCGTCATCGGGTTGACAGAGCTCCTCCAGAGACACAGATAACAGTTTGCGATTGTTTCATCAGTTGCACTGTACATTAACAGTAAACTGACCTTTCACGCACGTGTGAACCTTGGAGTGGTTCCTCTTTGAATTTATGCAGAACTGTAAGTTCAGCAAGATCGCAGGCATTTCGGGAAATAACGGACAAGCTTTCACATATTCTCCATTTTTCTCCTCTCTTCTGCTCTCAAGGTTGCTGCGGTCTTTTCTGCTTCCCCTGCATGCAGTGTCAGACGGCCTCTGACTACGGCTGGTGCTGCTGCATGCCGATGCTGGACTTCTGCTGCGTGGTGTCCTGCATACTCCGCTCGAACATCAGAGAGCGCCACGGCATCCCCGTAAGGCTGGTTTGGGAAGGGTCGGGGGTATACGTGGGGGGAGTGAGTGCATGCTTAAAGGGATATTCCGGTGTAAGTTTAATCCATAGTCTAACACACCGTGACACCGAGTAAGACTCCCCCTCGAGGGATCAAGTTAGCTGACCGCTAGCTTAGCTAGTTGTAGCAACTTCAGAAAAGACCGCAGGATAACAATACACTGCCGCTTATGCCTCCACCAAAAAACCACCATCAAAAAGCCACAATTAATGGTGAGAACAGCACCAAACTTCAGCAACAGTACATGTACAGTCCCAGCACACAGTACGAAGCCTCAAACATCTGCTAGCTTTGCCGGATTTCTATTGAAAACACAGCACAACTCACCCTCTCCTCCAGCAGCCTGCCTGTGTGGAGAAGCCCCGACAAGTCGATTACCGAGTGCAGTAGATTTCCGCAGCTCGAGGATGAAAATGTATGATTATTACTCCATTACTTCCGTTCTTTTCC
Organism: Lagodon rhomboides; assembly: GCA_039737535.1. Lineage (NCBI taxonomy): Eukaryota > Metazoa > Chordata > Actinopteri > Spariformes > Sparidae > Lagodon > Lagodon rhomboides. The sequence goes on from CM077806.1 coordinate 13,653,218, forward strand.
CTGTCAGCTCTCGATAAGAAGAACTGAGCATTCCATGGAGTAATATTTTAATTTTAATATTATCTGTGGCTATGAGTGGCTTTTTGAGGGCGGTTTCTTGGTGGAGACATAAGCGGCAGTGTATTGTTTTTGTGCGGTCTTTTCTGAGGTTGCTAAAACTAGCTAAGCTAGCGGTCAGCTAACTTGACCTCTCGAGGGGGAGTCTTACTCGGTGTCAAGGTGTGTTAGACCATGGATTAAACTTACACCGGAATATCCCTTTAAAGGCTCAGTGAAGGCTAGGTAAAAAATCCTTTTTTGATGAGTGATGATTGTCAGGTGAATTATCCAATATTGATCCTCAAAGATTAACTGAAAACATGATTGTTGCTAAACACCAGTAGTAGGCCTGTCACGATAACAAATTTTGCTGGACGATTAATTGTCCCAGAATTTATTGCGATAAACGATAATATTGTCGTTTTGACCATTTTCAACTAATATAATGATAATGGCATAATAATGCAAGTACGCCCTTTCAAAGATCAATAAACATTTATTTCTAAAGAATATTGAAAATAAGACAATTTAAATATCCAAAACAAATAAACAAAACAACCGAAAACAATAAATAAAACGGACTCTCAGTCTCTGTTAACAGAAAATGCACTTGAATAAAAAACACTTACAACCAAAAACACTATGAAAAATGGACCCTGTTGCTGATAAGAAAAAAGCACTCAAATAAAAACCACACGCAACCGAAGCAATAAATAAAATGGATTATCAAGTCTCTGTGAACAAAACTGCACTTCAAAAAATATGAAACATTAGGCTCAGACGTAAAGAGTGATACAGTCCTTAACAGGCAAAACTGCCAATCCAGTTAGGACCTTTGGAGACAAAAAGTGCATTCTACCAACAAAAACACTCTATATGAATAAAAGCAGACGCCTCAACAGGCCGTATGCAAATCCGTAGCTAGTTTGTGGAAATGCCGGCTTTTCGACGGTGCTGCATGGCTGCATCTCTTTAGCATGTAGCTAACGACACTCTCTGTGAGCGCGCACCATTTTACACTGTCCCGTTTGTATTTTGTCTGCCGACTTAACGCCTCACTGATTGTTGACTGTCAATAAGACAGCGACGGCGCCTCTGTAGCTTTGGTTGTAATTTTGGTCAGCTAGTGTTGTTACCTCTGGCTCGCTGCTCCTCACGGGGCTCTCATGCTGCACTCTGAGGTGCAGGTGCAGGTGCAGGCCCCGCCCCCCCGCACAGAGACAGAGTGACTGACAGGAGGCTTCACGTGACAGACACGAGGAAAACAAACAAGCACGCAGATGGAAATTATCGAGGCCGCAAAATTATCGAGCTCATTTTAATTTATCGTACGATTAATTGATTTATTGATTATCGTGACAGGCCTGACCAGTAGTTTAAGTTGTCTCTCTGTCGCAGTTGTGCACAGGTGTGCCCTGTGACATCACTGTTGAGTGTGGTTACAGGTGCAAAAAGGCATTTAAGTACGTGGAGAGACTGGCACAGTTGTAAAATGAGAAAGAGAGTGGTGAAAAAATGAAAAAAAGGCACCATGAAACTGCAATTATTGGAGTTCCTGTTAAAACATCCGGTAAAAGCTGTAGTTGTAGTTCCCTAATGGCCAGTAAGTGTCATTTTAGATATTGGTGCAGGTGCATGTGGAAAAAAAAACAACACTTCCTCAATTTTCTCTGCGTGTATATTTGCATTCACTCACACCGCAGCTGTTGCATAATCTCGGGCCAACCGGCGTCGCTTTGAACCTGTCGTAGTAGAGAAATAACAAAGTGAAGTTGTGTCGAATGCACCTGCTAGAAGTCCCTCGATCAAAACAGCGAGAACAAAAGATGTAGTTTGATGACGTTGTGAAGTAGCATCGGATCATGGGAGGTGTTGCCTTCATTGATAAGCAACATTCCATGCAGATAAAACTGCAGGCAGAAACGTTCACAGACGAGCTAATGTTCTAGTTTCATTTATGTGATGTTCAGTTTTGTTTGCCGAAATCCTTCCTGACTCTCTTCATCTCTCCCAGAAGTTATAGTGACCGGTGACCAAATAAGACACGTCGTTACCTTGAGTAAAATTATGTATTTCTCTCGGTTTGAACCAAATTATAACAAAGGTCACAAACAAAGGTAACAAGTTACTTATTATACATTTAATATAGTACTTATTCAAAATAAAGGTTACAGAGTGTTGCACAATATCAAAAAATGTTTAACAGGCAAGATAGAAATAAACACGGACAGAACAAGAACCACAAAATATAAAAAATTCTTAAAATTGAATCACAAATAAATCCTAATATCCACACCCACTCGGAATCTGCAGGTATTTTAACAGCTTTCTTCAGTGATCCAGAATGAAAATTGAGATTGTTTTTGAGCAAAGATAAGCTTTGCTAAATATAATACATCAGAGCAGCATAAAATGATCTGAAGCAGGTTGAAAAAAAACATTTAGTACTTTGTTCCTCAGCAGCACATCTCATTTTTGACCCATTCTCACACTGGACCACAACTTTAGATCTTAACTGCACGACACAAGGCGGTCCCGCACATGCACGGGAGGGTGAAGGTGTGTCAAAGTTCGGAGTTTTACAGGTAGCAACTTCACTAAGATTCTAAGATTCCATGTGGCTCTGCTGATATGGAATAGTGAGAGGTAATTAAGACAGCAAACGCTCGGTCTGTTGAGCAAACCTGAGAGACTTAAAGTCACTGTATCAGCTCAGCAGTTCAGAAATGTACTAAGGGTCATCACTGTGTATCATCCAACACTTTTTATATGTTGGACAGACGTACTCAGTTTTATGGTGAGGGAAGTTCTTTGCAGAGAGACGGCCACTCCTATTTGTTTTTTATTGATGGCTGATCCCGAAACTCCTTCCATGATGTTTTGCAATGGATCACTGCATGTGTTCCACACTCACCTCTGGCCTCCTACATACTATATTTGTTTTACTTGTGATGCAAATGAGGAACGGCGGACTGTAAATAGTGTCGTGCACGATAGCCGGTGTGTTTTCAGGGCATTGCATTCAGAGCCTGCAGACACAAAACAGCTGCTTAGTCATGTTCACACAGCCTCGCCCTGAAGCCTTACAATATCCAATCCAGTAGAGAGTTTGGTTAGCAACCGATCTCTTGTGACTGCTTAAAGAGGGACTTCTGAATACGAGGTGCCAATTTCACGACAGCTGCATCAGACAGTGCAGCTCACAATTCAATATATTCGCCTTTGTCATAGTTTGACTTAAAAAAAATTATGTTTGTATAAAATAACTGAATAACTGATAACTGAATCTGTGTTATGCATTAAATGTATTTTAATAGATTTAAGTGTGAAATACAAGTAATTTAAGGGGATAAATCATTGTGTTGGACAAGCAGGTCCTCATTTAATAAAACTAAGCTAAAGAATAAAGCATGAGGAGATAAAAAAAAAGGCCTGAAAATGAAGAAAAGTTTGAAATTGTAAGTTGCTGTTACATACAACATGTTTACTACAAATTCTGCCGCTCATTAGAACACCAAAATGTACGATAGTGACAGTTTGAATGCTCCAAGTGATACATTTGAGGCGAACTCAGTGAATTTAGAAAGCCAGTTGCCTGTGGGATCAATGTGGGAGAGAGGAGGGCTGGTAGATCTGGTCAAATATCCTGCAGCAGAGGAAACTGTTGGATTTATCCCCCTTCTCCCTCTGTGTCTTCTCCCACTTTGCAGGGCTCGTTCTGCGATGACTGCTGCAAGCTGTATTGGTGTTACCCGTGCGTCTGGTGCCAGATGAACCGCGAGCTGAAGATCAGGAACAACCAGCCGGGCGCCACCTCAGTGGTCACCACACAGGTCATGAGGGGTTAGGAGGCAACCCTTTGGGCATGTGACATGTTTACCAAATAGAGCCTATAGTGTCGAGTCCATATAGTCTACTACTAGTAGATTTCTGTTGATGTTCTTATGACAAAAATATACAAGTAAAGTTGTATTCTGTTTTTACTGTGATCAGTATGAGGTTGTAAGAAATATGTAGTAAAAATGCCAAACTTTCAGCAGTTAGCACTGAGCTTCTATATATTGTATAGTAGTCATCTGGCTTTAATGAATAGATTTAGCTGTTTTTTTGTTTTACGTTTCTGTTCAAAGGCTTAGATTCACTGTTAAAGCCATTTGTTTTGAGTAGACTAACACGTTAACACGTTTTATTTTATAATACAGTATAATGTCAGCTCATTTGTCTGATCTTTGGTTCACTCTTGCAAATAAAACATTGATATTTCAGTTAACAAGCTAGTCTCAAAATCTGATTCCTAACCTGAGTGAAGAAAAAACAAAGGAAGAATTTATGTACACGTAAATAATCTATAATCTGTAGACAAATGACCAATTTTATGTTTTCACCCTGTTTCGCAACGAGACAAGATTGCACAACAGCGTCTTTACCACAACAAAACCAGCCACTGTAACATTTTACGGGTGAGTCTGGGTCAACTCTGTGACATTTGGTACACGTTTTACAGTTTCTAACTGAAAAAACTGTGTTTTCTCATGATGTGAAAGTTGTGGAAACATTTTCTGCAGCAAAGTAAAAAAAAAATCTCTTTGTCGACGATAGTGTACATGAGGTGTGATGATCCATAGCTGTCGCATGATTTTACAAGTCAATGAATAAACAAATTTAGATCCAAACGCGCTTAAAAGGTAGAGTGAGTGAGACCGACCAGTCAGTAAAATGATAATGCTTTGGAACAACGTCGGAAATTTGATTTACTAGGGACAATCAGACCAAGTCCGAATGGAAAAGAGCTGTAATAATTTATTTGCAGTCATATACACCGCTATAAAGATGTGTCATCGAGTACCGGTAGTTTGAATGTCAATAATGATTTGCCAGATAAAGAAGCAGTGGCTGGAATGCGCTGATAAGTGAGCTTTTCAGATAACCGAGAAACTTTTAATTGAAGGTCACTGGTAAATGATTATTCCAAGGCTTTGGAAAAGCTTTTTTAAAATCATGATATGAAACCAAAGGCGAACTGACATAGAGGAACAGTGGTCACAAGCTGAAACAACCAAACAGGGATGTGGTCGAATTAATAGTAAATATACAAGTCTCACATTTAGAATGAATGTCCCGTACTGTAATCAACGTTTGTAGTTGTGTTTATAGTGGTGATTCAATCATTAATCTCAAAGTCCTTAAGGGCATGAAAGAAGTTATTTGAGATCAGGATGCCCGTTACATTGATGATCTCAAAACAACACTATGAACGCTCTGTAAAATGTAATAAAAATGTTAAAAACATCAGACCAGAGGGACAATACGGAGAATGGATCGCCTACCTGTCTCTATTGCTGACACTTTCCATGACTGAAATTATGGTCTGAAGCAGCTTTTTTCTCACCTTCAGCACCGCCCTGCTCACATATTGTAAAGTTTGTTTGCACCAAAGCACAATGTGACATGAGAGGAGTATGTTTTTGTCCACAGCCCTGTTTTATACATCAGTACTATGAGTCTACAGGCATGTTAGCTGCCATGACAGCTGCCGTCAGCTGGGAGACTATATAAGGCTCTCTGTGTTTTCTGTTTGGGGTGAAAATCTGAGTTCTGTGTTTGAGATTTCTTTCTTTTGGCCAGTTTTCCATACATTTTGTAGTCCCCTCCGATCAGTGACTCCCACTTCCACTTTGGTTTTTGGGTCCAGTGTTTTTTTGTCCTTCAGGTTTTGTTTTCTGGGGAAACGTAACAATATAGTAACCAAACAATACAATACAAAATATGAAGGAAAAAGGAAGTTAGTTCAAGTTTGAGGACTTCTTTTACAGGTACAACATCCTGACATTTAAACCACTATCGTCCATATATGTGAGGCTGTACTTCGACACAGCAATGCTTTAAGGTCAATGCTACCATCAGCTTGCTAACATGTTGACAGTGACAAACATCCTAATGTTGATTGGGTATTTATGATATTTATTATCTTCGTTTTGCACCTAAGCATGCCACTTTAATGATTAATGCTAACCACAAAGTGCAGCTGTTGATTGGAATACCTTTACATTTTGACCTCATGTTGGCGCTAGATAAAAGTCAGAGGATCACCAAAGTCATTACAGTTCATCCTGAGGGGAGCATGAAGCAAATTTCAAGGCAATCAATCCAATAGTTGTTGATATGTTTTAGTCTGGAGTCTACTGTCAACAGACCATCCCTCAAGCCACGCTGCTAAAAACATGCTCAGATAATGCTGCATTAACTTGAAAGTAGAATTTGCATGAACCCTGTCGCAGATCTTTATCTTAAACACTGGGGCACCTCAGGGACACGTACTGAGCCCGCTGTTTTTGTACATGCCTTGCACACCATTCTCACGTTGCAGATGAAACAAGATAGATTTATGTGATCATAACAAACAAGTTCAGGGTGAGATGCGGAACCTGGTGTGACAGTGCAAAAGACCACATCCTCACTCTCAACATTAATTGAACAAAAGAGCGAGATGTTGTACGTGTAGATTAGAGAGAGGGGTTGATATCACTTGTGAACATGCATAATGAAGGACTCGTTGCTGCCGAGTTATCATTTAGCTGGATCTGGATGTGTGTGTGAACAATAAAGGGTGCACCGTTCAGTCATTCTATTATTATGCTTGTACAGATATTCACAGTCCCCAGAGGAAGTAGTCGCAATGACTTGATCTTTCCATTTTTACACTCGCGTCACAATGAGGTTGGCATTTTTTGTTTTTATTGAAATATCTGAGCAACTATTGACTACTGACTTTTTATTTATAGTGGCGTCAATCTGGTAAAAAATTGTCCAATACTTTATTTTATGATCAAATACCTGCAAAATTAATAACATTCCCATTATCCACAGACTACTTTTGTCTCGCATGCTTACACCCTGAATTGAGATGGTGAACATTAGCATTATACCTGCTACACAAGAGCACATTAGCATTGTCGTTGTGCGCATGTCACGGTTGAGCTGAGGTCAGCTGGGCTGGAGTGCGGCCTCTTAGCGCTATTTTCAGATCAAGTTATCTTTAAGCTGATCCAGCGCCCGATTGCAGTTGCAACTAGAGCTTTGTATCTGGCTATAACGAAACCTCCACTTTAGGTTTTGAATATCCTCTGTGGCGATACTGACATTTGAGAGAAAGACAGCAGAGTTTATTTCACGCCTCAGTGGAGTTTATTCAATAGTCAGCCCAAACACTGAGTAAGGGGGAGCTGTTTTGTTGAAAACCACAGGCGGTAATATGGCGCCAAAGTAAACATTTGAAACTTAGGATGTTGGCTGAAGGCCCACATAAAAAAAAAAAACAGTTCATGGGTCGAGTTGATTGTCCTGGGAAAAACCATGTTAACAGAAGGACTAAGCACTTGGGATGGGAATTTCCTGTTTCTTCTGTAGCAGACCAACAGTTTCTTGGTCCTCGTTTTGAGTCAGTACATGTCTGTTTCGCCTCTTTACCCACAGAAGCGACTCCTACCGCTCATAGTCCTGTTTCGATTAGCAAAAAGGTGCAGATGAGATAAAGTCAAACTGGCAGCGTCTTCTTGGTAGTTATAACCACGAAGCCAACAACAGAATGAAACCAAACTGCCACCTCCCACAGCTGTACAAAGAGTTCTGAGGTGACAATACATCAAACGCTTTGAGATGAAAAAGTTCTGCACAGGTAGCGGGTTCTTGTGCAGCAAACGAGACTTAAAAGACCTTGTTTTAATACCAATTTCTGATATTTCTCTTACATATTTCAACAATTTCATTATGCCTGCTGACAGAGCTGTTAATCACATGTTCACATGTCATGAACCGCAGTAGTTGAACCTGCCTGCTTGTTAATACATTAAGCGAGTGTTTTACTTTTTGATGGCAGAGTTTCTACATCAAATTGGGATTCTATGTTTTTATTTGTATTTTTGCTTTACGATGAAGGCAGATTGGTTATATCAGGCCTTTCTTTCAAAGAAGGGTCTTATTTTCCTAATAATAACTCATGATGAAAATGACAAAGAACGGCAGGCCAATCAACTATCCTGCTTTGGTCCATTTCCGGACACAAGACAGTATCAGTCAAGTAAGGACACAGAGCTTCTCCGACTTCCTCCTTCAATTTATTGTTGTTATCTCAGCGAGATAAAGTCATAAAGTCTGGCGGCGAACGCAGAAACTGGGGGCCACAACTCTAGGCGTGTTACTTTAGTCCCGGATTTCAGGTCGAAAATCTCGCCTCATTCAGCCGAGGAACTTTGCCAAGTGACTCTTGTGTCCTTTTGACTGAGAGGTCATCTTTTGTACCTACGTCATTCCTTATATTTAGGTCAGGCGGTGCCCGATGCAGCCGAAACATCAGCTACTCTTCACGAGTTCCTATTTCGTTTGGCAGTGCCATTAAAAACCATTATTAGAAACAAGATCCTTTGAGTGTTTTTGTCGACACTGTGAAAAAGCTTCGCAGTTTGACTCCGTGGTAAAATGAGCATCGGTCTTTGTATTTCGTTGGTACGGCGACTTTATTGTGCTGTTGTTTGCCCCAACCCAGTTGGTCCAGCTTCCAGGCGGCTCTCCTCTTTGCTTATCTCATCCTCTAACCTCGATCCACTTATCAACATTTTGTGAGCTCATAAAAACAGGACGTGGCGAGTCAAAGCAGCCTTGAGCTCAGGGAGCTCCTCATTTCTTCTCATCCCGCATCCAGTTAAGTTTCGGTTTCATTGGTGTGGAAAAGTGGGGAGAAAGGAGAAACCGTTGGGGAGAGGGCTTGGCGAGTTGAAGTGTGTGTGTGTGTGTGCGTGTGTGTGCGTGTGTGTCTGAACGAGAGAAAGGCAGAAGGAAGTGTGTGGGCGGACAAGCCACGCACGCGCACTAGTTTGTGTGCCAGTCTTTAATGATTGTGAAATTTAAACCTTACACGGGTTATCAGCTTACTCATTTGTAGATAAATGACTGAACTCACTAATGCAGCGGCCCCTGCAGGAGGATCTGGTCATGTTACCTTCAAGTGCACGCAGAAATATTGGTATTCCTGAACGCGCAACAACGCGGTGTGACTGGGACATTTTGGTGGATTTTTTTTTGTTTTGATTTTTGTATTTTGGAATAGAAGCAAAAAATTAAATAAAATAAGGGCAAATGTGTGTTTTTAATTGATTGAACTGGATACAAAAAGATCTTTCATTTACAACTTATGATTTTACTTGTGCCCAATTAAAACAGAACAACAGCAACAACAAAAAAGCAAATCACGGGAAGGAAGATAGCGAGAGATGTATAAGTTGACATATTTGCAACATTTTCAAAATGTTAACTGGATGTTTGTATCCACCTTAAATTAAAGCTGCTATAATCAATATTTGTGTGTTGACAATGGATCTCATGGACGCGTTTTTGTCTCGGGGTTCACATGAGGAGATGAACCCAGAGAGAATCATCACACGACTCAGCAGTTCCCCTCGGCACTACAGCACTTTTTAGCCTCGTTTGGCTAAATGTTTTTGGTAACAGCCCATGGGTTTGTGGATTTGAAGCCTCGAGTCTGACAACACAGCTGACACCATCATGGTCTTTGGAGCCAGAAGTGACTATATATCGATGAGAGGGTAACTTAGAGCCAGAGGAGACACCGCGGTAACCCCTGATTTATCATCTATTGAACCCTAAATGTGACCATAATTGACTAAATGAACATCAGGCTGTATTGAAGAAAACTACAAACTAGTGACCATAAACTCATTAGGAGACTGATGACCGAGTTAATAGATCAAGTGAGAGGTAGGGTTGTGCTCTCAGGGGCTTTATCTGTAACAAAATTCAAATACGTGAGTAGATCTCAAATGCATGCGGTCAAAAAATTTCCAGTGGGGTCGTTGAACCTGAAAACAGCACTAGACCAACAATTTCCATTGCGTATTAAAAAGGGCATCAGCACGTAGATATGGCTCAGTGACACCACAAACCACAACGAGCAGCAGCAAAGTGATGCTACCTTTGTTTTAACACCTCTACAGGAGCCTCACTGGTGTAGTGGTGTTGACTATTGTCACGCCACGTCTAGTCAGTGTGAAAAGAGAGCACAAAGAGAAATGGCAAAGGTTGGTTGCCAGAACATTGGTTCCAATGAATCAAATCAAATCATTTTTTTTAGATAGCCGAAAAATCACAATCACATTGCCTCAGTGGGCTTTACAATCTGTACAGTGAACGACGTCCTCTGTCCTTAGACCCTCGAGACGAGTGAGGAAAAAACTTGCCGTGTTGATGGGAAAAAAAATAAACTTTTAACAGGAGGGGGAAAAAAGAAGATGGAAGAAACCTCAGGAAGGAGGGACCTCTCTCCCAGAATGGACAGACATGCAACAAATCATGCAAGAAAATAAAAGGCTAAAATAATATCCCCTTTCAATTTTCTAAACACACGGCAGATCATGCAGATAACTTTTGTCCTATCGACTGAACCATCTGGCAGTGAAAGTGAATTTGGCCAACCGAACCAGTGTGAACTGATAAGCCGCGCGCGTATCGAGGGTGTGTCGATCGGACGGTCGGTTACCTACACAGGTCCTTCACTCAACTTAATACAGAGAAATGTCCCACAAAGCAACGTTACAGGACCAAACAGCAGTAACGTAGTAACTGTAACTGTCTTTGGCGTTATTAACGTGTTAACTTTGACAACCCTAATACATTTATATGTACAGTGCTGTGAAAAAGTATTTGCCCCCTTACAGATTTCTTTTGTTTTTGCTTTTTTGTCACACTTAAATGTTTCAGATCATCAAACACATTTTAATATCAGACAAAGATAACCTCAGTAAATACAAAAAGCAGTTTTTAAATGATGATTTAATTTATTAAGTGAAAAAAGCTTTCTGAACCAACCTCGCCCTATGTGAAAAAGTGATTGCCCCCCCTTGTTAAATCATGAATTAACTGTGATTAACCAAAGCTGAGTTCAATTTCACTAGCTCCACCCAGGCCTGATTACTGCCAGACCTGTAGAATCAAGAAATCACTTAAATAGAACCTGTCTGACAACATGAAGTCAGCTAAAAGATCTCAAGAAGCAACACATCATGCCTCGATCCAGAGAAACGCAAGAACAGATCAGAAACAAAAGCCATTAACATCTATCAGTCTGAAAAGGGTTACAAAGCCATTTCTAACCACAGTGAGAGCCATTATCCACAAATGGAGAAAACATGGAACAGTGGTGAACCTTCCCAGGAGTGGCCAGCCTATTAGAATTACTCCAAGAGCCCATCAACAGCTCATTCAGGAGGTCACAAAAGAACCCAGTTTAGATCAGTGTTCATGATTCAACAATAAGAAACTGGGCAAAAAAACTTGTAGACAGTCTTACAAACAAGAATAACCCCTGGATAACAACAACACTAAAAACCTGGCACAAAGTAGTTAGGAAATACAGTTTAAAGGGCGCAGAAAACATATTACGTTGGTGTGCATATGACATGGATTTTATTCCAAATAAGACAGACAGTAGGTTTAAAATGCGGATGGAAAGGGGCCTTACGGCTTACTGCCGCTTCATACGTAATGGGTCTGTGAAAAGTTTTGACGATCTCAAAAGGGAATATGGTTTAAAGAAGCGAGATATTTTCAGATACCTTCAAGTAATGCATCGATTATATACAATTTTGACAGAGGACTTGAGAAGTGATATCCTGAGGGTCTTTGTTTCAATTTACAAATGTGGGAGTGGAAAGAGACTAATATATAGATAATACAAAAGTTTCCAAGACTCCTCGAATTCAAACACCCTGTAGACGGGAAAGGGAGGGAGATCTGATCATACCCGAGGACGAATGGGAAAATATTTGTAAATTACAATGGAAAACCACAAATTCACACAGCTGGTAGGAGTTTGAAAGGAAAAACATTATGAGATTTTTTATAACACCTGTTCAGAAGAGACATCAAGTTAGTGGAACAAATTGTTGGAGGATGTCCATCCATCCATCCATCCATCCATGTCCAATTCCATGCATGTTGGATGTGTGGTTCAGATATAGCCAACCATTACCATTTATTTTGGGATTGTCCGAAACTTTTGTCTTACTGGCATGACATTCATGATTGTCTGGAATACATATTTCAAATAACTATACAATTTGATGTCAGCTCAATGTACTTTGGTACCATGGCATTGCATACTCAATCAATAGCAGACAAATATCTAATGAAGATATTACTGATTGGAGCGAAGAAAGCCATAACAAGAAAGTGGATACAACCCAACGCACCGACACTGAAATCTATATCATGGAGAGACTGACATTCGCTTTAAAACTACAATCGGAGAAATTTAAGAGATGGTGGTCAAAATGGATCAGATACATAAGATCACAGTGACCTGAACTGCCTTAAGTACCTCTATTACATGGCTTGAAGTACCAGACTATTAGTCTATTGGGACAATTGAAAATTGGTAGCAGTAGATCTTGATGGGAAAATGAGGAAGTGTGACATCCGTTGTTCAAATGTTCCTATTTTACACATTGTAAAATGAAAGGGAAAGTAATAGCATGGAGAATATATGTTAGTACAATCGTGCAAGTGCATGTTTTTGTTTTGCTTTGTGTGTGTGTAATGACGCTGAAATGATTTTGTATGTTTCTCCCTGATGAAAATAAATTTAAAAAAAGAAAGAGACTGGGCAAAAATGGCATCAATGGGAGGGTTCCAAGGCGAAAACCACTGCTGACCAAAAGGAACACAAAGGCCCGTCTCAAATTTACCATAAAACATCTTGATGATCCCCAAGACTTTTGGGAAATTATTCTGTGGACTGGCGAGACAAAAGTGGAACTTTTTGGACGGTGTGCGTCCCGTTACATCTGGCGTAAAACTAACATAGCATTTCAGAAAAAGAACATCATACCGACAGTCAAACATGGTGGTGGTGTGATTTGCTGCTTCAGGACCTGGACGACTTGCCGTAATTGATTGAACCATGAATTCTGCTCTCTACCAGAAAATCCTGACGGGGAATGTCCGGCCATCAGTTCATGACCTTAAGCTCACTTGGGTTACACGGCGGGACAATGATCCGAAGCACACCAACAAGTCCACCTCTGAATGGTTAAAAAACAAAACAAAATGAAGGTTTTGGAGTGGCCCAGTCAAAATCCGATTGAGATGCTGTGGCATGACCTTAAACAGGCTGTTCATGTTTGAGAACCCTCTAATGTGGCTGAATTAAAACAATTCTGCAAAGAAGAGCGGGCCAATATTCCTACACAGCTATGAAGACTCATTGCCAGTTAACGCAAATGCTTGATTGCGGTTGTTGCCGCCAAGGTCGACACAACCAGTTATTAGGTTTAGGGGGCAATTACTTTTTCACATAGGGCAAGGTTGGTTTGGATGGCTTTTTTTCCCTTGATAAATGAAACCATCATTTAAAAACTGCATTTTGTATTTTCTCAGGTTGTCTTTGTCTGATATTAAAATGTGTTTGATGATCTGAAACATGTAAGTGTGACAAAAAAGCAAAAAACAAAAGGAATCTGTAAGGGGGCAAGGAGAGGTAGATGTTCCCAGGAGCCCGTGGTCGATCAGAAGGGAGCCTGAATGAAAAGTGAGGAGGAGATTAAAACTAGTTTATGGTCACTAGTTTTAATAACACCTTGGCCTTGGTTCTAGGCAAGAATAGGGGCCAGCGTTAAGGAGTTGGATAAACTGGCCTGATCCTGGTCCAGTAGAAGCATACATGAAGCTATGTTACCATCTGTTTCACTGCAGAGGGCAGCATTGGACTTTAAAAAGACGCCACTGGTTCCATATAACGGTGTTGCCTCTTCAGTAGTGTGTTAAAGGTTAAAGGGGGTTTTAGCAAAGAGATTCAAACTTTGAAATTCATATTTACAGTATTAATGAAGCTATAATACAAGCTCAGATGTATTTATTTTTTCCATAATTGAATAAACGAGCTGTCCTCTGAGGAAAATAAGGTCCACAAAACACAGTTTGAAGCTAGAAAGGTAGTTTAATGAATTAGATCTCCACAGTGAATACATACTATACTATATGCAATTTATATTTGCTTCTAAATTAGTGTTAGACGCTCCTTATGAATGATATAAAAGACTAATTGATAATCTACTGTCCTCTGCATTCAGATCTTTATGTTGGCTGTGTAGTGACACAGCAGCCGTATTATTTTAGTCATCTCAGTAACTGACGAAGGATTATTCTGTGAATGTCTGATGGTAAATACAGCCATTTGTTGAAATTGGCACATTTAGAGGAAGTAAAGTGCAACTGCAGGGGCTCTATTTAAAAAGGTGGCAGTTCTCATGGGCCTTCACACGGGGCTGAAAGCAGACAGGAAGCTGTATTTTCCCCTTTTGCGCATCCCTGACAGAAAGAGGAAGTTTTTTTTTTTTTTTTCTGACACCAGCTGAGCGTGTTCACATGCTGCTGCGTCTGTAGAGCTCAGCCTGCACCGCGAAGAGAAGGCGTTCGAGCTCCGATGATGGATATCTACAAGGAGGCTGTGCAGTATCTGGAGACACAGCATATACCAGGTGAGGGAAGGAGACTTTTGTGTTTTGTTGTGTAAAGTTAGTTAATTTATCAAGCATCATATATTGCTTTTTGGGGACCCAGAAAACTGAAAGAATCCAGTCTGAACAGTATTCGTCTTCTAATTTGGCTTTGTTAGAAATGCACCACAATCTCTTCTGAAATTGTGATATTTGTTTGACGAGTATAAAAACCTCTTCAGACAAAGAGCAGCGATCGTTTTGTTCATTTTAGGAGCAACGGTTACGTTTACTCATTCAAAGGGGAAGTAGATACGGGATCTTACCTGATAATACTCTCACAAACTGCTACACGTTATGTAACGTGGTGAATGTGATTGTCAGTCGTAGTTGAAGCCGAGGCCGATGTCCTGGAGGAGGATGTGTTCCAGGAGGAGGCGGTGTCCTGCTTGCTGTCTCCTCTCCATTCAGAGAGCATGGACTTCCCAGACACCCCTGTGAGTTTGCATGCCTTCACATTCGATATCACTATGTCAAAGCATTTTTAAGGAATATTCAGAATATCTCCTGTTATTTGTTCTTCACTATAAACTCAAGGATGTTGAGTATCTTGGCAACTGCGATTAAAAGGACCGTATAGACAAAAACATGGTCAGGCTGCTGCCTTGGCAGGAATATCAGTGGTGTAGGAGTTTTAAGGCATATTATGCGAATTTGCACGCGATATTGTTAAAGACACCATTCAAAGCTGGCTCAACCGGCTAGAGACTGAATAAAGAGAGGGAGCTAGTTCGGCGAGAACAAAGCAGTGAATCAGAGAACTAAAATGTTATTTCCTGATTGTTTCATATGTTAACTAGCTGAAGCACGGATAAACACCCCCAAACCTCTGCATAACCCTACTTATATCGTGTGAATGCAGTGAAACTTCATCCTGTCCTGTTTTTTCCCTTCCTGCTCTGCCACTGTGTGTACGTGAAGCTCTGCCCGCCCTCGGTCAGAAAGGGCCTCTGCAGATACAGACTATGCCACACACATCTAGTAGGTCATAAGTGACGATTGAGAGCGATCATTTTTGTATGAGTCTGTTTTTTTTTTTTAAAGAAAATCCCGCATAGTATAACTTAAAGTAAAATATTTCACTACTCCCCCGACACCCCTGTGAGTTTGCATGCCTTCACATTCGATATCACTATGTCAACGCATTTTTAAGTAATATTCAGAATATCTCCTGTTATTTGTTCTTCACAATAAACTCAAGGATGTTGAGTATCTTGGCAACTGCGATTAAAAAGACCGTATAGACAAAAACATGGTTATGCTGATGCCTTCTAGGTAAGCGCCCATGATCAAGCAAGCAGGAATATCAGTGGTGTGGGAGTTTAAAGGCATATTATGGAGGATTGGCACGCGATATTGTTAAAGACACCATTCAAAGCTGGCTCAACCGGGAGAGTCAATAAAGAGAGGGAGCTGGTTTAGCGAGAACAAAGCAGTGACTCAGAACTAAAATGTTATTTCCTGATTGTTTCCTCTGCACAACCCTCCTTATTTCTTGTGAATGCAGTGAAACTTCATCCTGTCCTGTTTTTTCCCTTCCTGCTCTGCCACCATGTGTATGTGAAGCTCCGCCCGCCCTCGGTCAAAAAGATAAGAAGATAAGACTGTAAAAAAAAAATCCCCATCACAGCATAATAAGAAGAGCCTTTGCAGATGCAGACAACGCTACACACTTACAGTAGGTCATAAGTGATGAGTGAGAGGGATTATTTTTGTTTGAGTCAGTATATTGTTTTTTTTTTCCTGTTTTTTTATTAGCCGCTCCTCGGGTGATACGAGTAATTCCAAGTTTTCCAACCTGCCATACCATAACCAAACCATAAATCAAACAATAGAACAATACAAAGCCACATACTTTATACAGAAAATGAAACCCTTTGTTAACACAGGCTTTACTTCCTCATTTTCCCCTGACCCTACACTAACCAAATATTAAAAAAGAGTATTGAAGAAGTAACGGTGCATAGCTTATGAAGAAAATACGGAAGTGACTATGATACGGCATAACTGCACCAAATAGGGAAGCATTAAACATGCAATATGAAAGGTATTTGGCCTATGCATGAGCAAATATGTCTTGTTAGTGTTTTGATTTTGAAGCCAAAGACAAATTCCCACATGAATGGAAAATCCGGATTTCTATTCTAAATCAAATAGACTTTTCTGGCCAGCCAAAAGTCTTAACGACAACAGAAGTACAGTCTGTTGTCATTTCAAAAGTCAACAATTGCACCTTTTTACTTCTGACCGACTCTGTGTTGTTGAATGTCTGCGATTCAGACGTCCCGCAGCCCCGAGGAGATGTTGGAGAGGAGACTCGTGGTCCTGAGAGGCATCCTGGAGAGTGAGGAGGTTTATCTCAGAGAGCTGGAGGCCCTGCTGATGGTAACAAACACACATTAACATGAACATAAGTCATATTTTAACATCAAAACATAATGTTTGTTATTCTCTGGGCTAAACCATATTGCCAAAAGAGGAAAATCCCTGTTAAAATGATGATTTTTATTACTGTTAAGCTTCCTCTTTGTTATTCAGCTGTCACCGCATTTGGTTTATTTATTATTATTTATCTAGCTGAAAAGGACAATCAGGAAGTTACCCTTATTTTGAACCCAACTTGACAGTTTTTTATATGAACATACAGGAGATCCTCTCTTGTTTCCGTTTACGTGTGTTTACTGAATGAGCAGCGGCCATGTGTGCGTTTTTCAGCCTGTGGTCTGTTGGTGTTGTGTTGCACTGTACAAGATTACAGACAGCACTCCCCCTGCAATGTTGTCATTGTTCAGCTTCCTTCTGAAACCACAAATGTATTATTCTGCATCAGAGATTAGGTTCCCCCAAGACACCACTGACATGACTACACTTAATATAAAGGGGCTGTGGCTCAGGGTTAGAGCCAGCATCTTGTTATCGGAACGTCGCTGGTTCGATTCCCCTGGTCTGCATGTCAAAGTGTCCTTGGGCAAAATACTGAGCCCCAAACTGCTCCTGATGTGCTGGTCGGCACCTTGCATGGCAGCCACTGCCATCAGTGTATGAATGTATGTATGAATTACTGTAAGCCGCTTTGGACAAAAGTGTCTGCTAAATGCCGTAAATGTAAAGCTACAGCTAGCAGCCTGTTAGCTTAGCTTAACATAAAGTTAATACATAAGGGAAACAGCTAGCCTGGCTCCGTCCAAATCTTAAAAATCCATGTTCGCACACCTCTAAAGCTAATTAATTAAAGCATTATATCGTGTTTGTTACAACACACTGTAGCTAGCTAAATTTAATCAAATGCTAATCCCCCCAGGAAACCAGAACATACCGTTATTTTACAGATTAACCGTATATTAGCTTCATGTCAATTAGTGAGCTTTAGATGTAATAGTAAGCTCAGAACTAGGCTGGCTGCTTTCCTCTGTTTCAAGTCAGTTAGCTTAGTTTATAAATTGTTACACCTCGTTTGTTTAATCCGTACTATGGCCAGCTAAATCTCAGCTAACGCTACCCCCCATAAAATCCCAACATGCCCTTTTTTACAAATTATACAAACAGTATATTAGCTCCATGTCAATAAGTGCGCTTTAGAGGTAATAGTAAGCACATTTTGTTCAGTTTTGACAGAACCAGGCCAGCTTGTCCCCTCCGTTTCAAGTCTTTATGTAAGGTAGCTAGCAATTTGTTAGTTTAGCTCATAAACGTTACATCTCGTTTGTTTAATCCGTACTCCAGCTAGCTAAATCTAGCTAACACTACCCCCTCCCCATAAAACCGCTACGTGCCGTTTTTTAAAGATTAAACAAATAGTATATTAGCTCCATGTCAACTGGTAAGTTTTAGAAGTCATAATAAGCACCTTTTCTGACATTTTGACAAAGCAAGGCTTGTTGTTTCCCTCCTGTTTTTAGTTTTCTTTTAAGGCTAAGCTAACCGACTGCTAGCAGTAGCATCATATTGACCGTACACACACTAGAGTCATATAATTTAATTGGGCTCTTGAAAAGAACATGAGGAAACGTCAAATTATTCTGTGATAACAAAAATTGAAAATATTCGAATCATTAGCGTTTGAGTCGACAGCCGATGCTCATTTTTGTTTTTTAGATTTATGTAGATTCGCGCCCCGGAATCTTTCCTGTTCCTGAAAGTAGAAATAGATTTACAGCAGGAAGTGATGAAGCAATAACGAGTGCCTTGGTGCTTTCCTTCCTTTTTCTTTCGCAGCTATTAAAAGCAACAGCAAACCCCCATTTCCGCATTTTCACATGGTCTGACTCATTTAAACCCAAAAGAATGAATCAGAAAGGTGATGTTTTTGTCTGGGAACGGGGCGTTCTGTCGCTGAGCAGTATGCATCTACCACTGAGAGGCTGTGTATACATTTCGAACACGCTGTTTGTGCTCGGTTATATTTAGCAGCGGTTTGAGTGTATGTGTCAAAGTTGACGCGAGTGGCGCTCTGAAAAGCGAATCTATGTTCAATCTATGTTTTTTTTTTTTAAATCTTCTACAGCCACCAACATTTGACTTGTTTAATTTTTGCTCTAGCCCATGAAGGCTCTGTGGGCCTCGGCCGGGACCTCCCAGCCAGTTCTGTCCAGTCGTCAGGTCCAGACTGTTTTCTATCAGGTGCCTGAGCTCAGAGACTTGCACCAAAGCTTCTACTCTGGCCTGAAGGCCCGGCTGAGCGAACACTGTCAGACTGAGTCCAGCCCCGACGAGGAGAGAGAGATGAGCCACGCAGGCTTTGAGCTGATGGTGGGGGACCTGTTTCTGAAAATGGTGGGTCCTCTACTGCGTCAACACTGTTCAAACGTGTGTTGCTTGTATCCTGTGCCATGCTACAATTGGTAATCCATTCAGAAACGATGGGAAAGAACGTTTCTCACAGTGACACAAGGGAAGTCATTTAGCTTACGTTGTTGAAAAGAAAATACAGCATAACTACAGTATTGCGTTATTTCTCCTTTTTTATATGTCTGTATGGCAACCCTTTACAACGCCTGAGGATCAGTTCCGCATTTATTAAGTATATTTAAAGCTGCACAAACTAATTGACCAAACGATCGTACATGCTCTACAGAGTGCTTTGGCATCTTGCAGCTTGTTGTTTGGGTTTACTGGCCTGCAACTTCACAGCAGCTGTATCTGACAGAATCGTTTATATATTCAGAGCTATGCTGTGAAATATTCACACCCACGACTTTTACGGCTGCAAGATTCGATCAAATAAACAATATTTGTTTTGTGCATTGTTTGATACTTACATCCCCATAACTCTAAGAGCTGTATCGTGGGCAGCTGGACTTGTTTCAGTTTCTTGATGACGTTTCACCTCTCATCCGAGAGGCCTCTTCAGTTCTAACTAACTGGAGGGGAGTTTGCAGGCTTTTAAACTCTGTGTGGGAGTGACATGTGTGAGCTCTGAGTTTCAGAGTTGTTAAAGTCACTTGTGGGCCTTCATGTGGGTTGCTCGGGCTAGGTGAGCTCAGGTATGAATGGTTGTTAAGCTTAACAAGACCTGGATGACTGAGAACCTTCATCAACATCCCCATAATTCGTTTGTTCAGACTGAGGTCAAAGGGGTTTTTAACTGACTAAACTGATTAAATGCCGACATTTCTGCACAAATTAATAAAAAAACAACTTTTTTTTTCTGCCTTAGACAGCTCCTCCATTGCCACAGGGAATAATATACCTACAAATGTGTTGAATCAAAAAATAAAAATTCATATTAGACTAATTTAATCACTTTTTCAATCCACATATTTGGAGAATGCTTCCCTCCTCATCCCTCCGTTCATATTTTGCCTTTGCAGGTGAGCCAGATCGGCCTGTATGGTGGTTTCATTGAAAACTACGAGGAAGCTGTTCAAGTTGTCCGCAAGTGCACGCAATCTGACCCTCGCTTCCAAGCCCTGGCCGAGGTATCGCAGACTTTCAGAGGAACACCTGCTTTTACAAATTGTTAACGAGGTTATCCTCACCAGTCTCAACTTTATCTCTCCTGCAGAGCATGATGTCTAATAACAACGGCTCGGACCAAACTCGGACCAAATACACGTTTGAAGGTACGTACTCTCAATTTCTAAACTGTTTCGTAACTTGTCATCTGAAAGTGTGTCTGATCGCTTTCCTGTATTTCGACAGCTCTTCTCTACAGGCCTCTGGACAGAGTAACCAAGACCACACTAGTGCTGCGTGTGAGATGATTCATCAGTTCCTCAAACTTCACCTCTGTAGCCGCCGCTGTACGATCTGTTGCCACTCCCTTCTCCCTCACCTAGCTCCCTGTCTTTGACCTTGTAGGACGTCCTGAAGACTACGCCAGCCGAGCACGGAGATTACGCATCCTTGCAGGAAGCCCTGAGGTTGTCACGCAGCTTCCTGTCTGGTGTCAACGAGAGTTCACAGTGCAAACGTGAGGTCACGCTCAGTCACGGCATGGTGAGGCTCAACGCTGCACGAAATCTGTAACTGGAGGATGGTTCCATATGCAACTCACACTATACGCCGATGATGTGTGTGTGTGTATGCATGTGTTGGTGTGTTACTCTAGAGGCGGCAGCTGATGCGCGACGGCTTCGTGGTGGATGCGAGCGAGGGGGAACACAGCCTGCGTCACCTCTTCCTCTACACCGACCTCCTGCTGTGTACCAGATACAAACATGCGAGCAGAGGGTGAGTGTGGCGAGAGAAAGCACAGGGGCTTGTGGGAAATGTGGTCTACATTTCGCACGTACGTCAACTCGCGCTTTACTTCCCTTTGAACTAAACGCTGCACGATGACGCTGAGCGCGGCCTTTTCTCGCGTTTCTTCCAGGAAGCCGGACAGCTACAGGTTCTGCTGGTATCTGCCTCTCGCCGGCCTCAAACTCCACTGGGTTGCCGATCAGGAACGTTCGCAAGACGCACACCTTCGCTTGCACGCCATCAGAGCCAAGATGTACCTGCTCAGGCAACAGCTGCAGCATCACAAAGCAGTGAGTTTCACCGAAACAGACACAATTACAAAGAGAGAGAGAATAACAGGCAATAAAAAGTAAAATCTGTGTGCACAAAGGGGTCCAGGGGCATCAGCTTGGCAGCTCGTACCAGGAAGAAACTGGAGCAAATGGAGCTGATGCTGCTCACACACTTCCCCCCTTACAGACTGGAGCTGCACAGCCCCAGCGGCAAGGTATAATCACACACAAGTAGACGCCTTCTTTTACTGTCAGTGTGGTTTAAATCTTGACTAACGGCCCGACTAGAATAAATCAATCTCTTTCGTCTCACTGCAGAGTCACACTTTCCTCCTCTCCTCCCTGTATGAACTTGAAGAGTGGAGGGAAGCTATACAGAAACTCACCGCAGACAGTGAGTGCACCGCTTTTTGTCAAACTGCACGAAAACAATTGGCAGATTATTTAATGATGAGTGTAACCGTAAGTTGCCGCCCCCTGTTATGATTTGTTTGGACATTTTATCGACTGACCGGTAAATCGTGAAAGTGATGTGCAGATACGTCCTTTCTCTTCCCTTGTGGTTCCGTAAGCCGACTGTTGACTGTATTTGCTCTTTGTTGTTTTCAGACATAGAAACTGTGCCTCCAGACCTGCTCACCCTCACCAGCGCATGTGTGAAACTGAAAATGACCCAGCAGCCACCGCTCCACAGCTTGAACTCCGGTACAGCCAACTTCTCTATCGACCGCTGCCCTCTCTCCTTCACCACAGGGATCACATCCTGTCTCTGAAACAGAATCCGCCAACTTTGTCGGCTGTGATCTTTTAACGCTGCTGGCCTGCTGTCTTTATGTCTTTCTCTGTGTATTTGTCACTATTAAATCCAGTGAGCTTCAGGATATTTCTGTCTTTGTCTCTCTCCAGTAGAGGACGCGAAGTCTCTGTGTGGGACTCTGGGTGTGGCGATCCACTCTGCCTGCGGCCTGCAGCAACCAGCCTGTATGTTTGATATCTGATATTTGTGTTAATGACACTAAATTACCATCAAGTCACTTAATATGTTTGTCCTCTTTCGTGTTCAGGCGTGTATGTGTGCGTGGAGGTGGACGGCTACGAGTTTTACGATAAACAAGCTAAGACACACTCGTCAGTCCGCAGCCTCAACCCACACTGGGACCAGGTTAGAGTAAAGCTCTCTTTAATAAAATAATTAAATGTGTTTTTGTCTCGAATAAACAGCATTAAAACCGCCATAAAAGGCAGGTGATCCACCAGCCAATCCAGGGTGGTAAACGTCTTCCTCGTGTCTAGACAGCATCCGACATGATGTCAGGCTTCTGCTCAGCTCACGGAGGATTAAAAGTCGGCGCTGTGGCCAGACTGTGCCGCGCTTTAAACATGATCAGTGGCAGTAAAAGCTACACCAAATCCAACTGGAAGCCAGGAGTCTTTAAAGTCTTTAAATAAGACATGAACGCTCCTGTTGTACGTTTAGGACACTGATGTCATTGTCAGTGTTAACGCCACCTTCTTTCTGTCCAACAGGAGCTGTATTTCCAGGTGGATGGCGCGCAGCACCTGAGGGTGCTCTGTGTCAGTCAGTCTAATGGACAGAATGATACAGTCCTGGGAAAAGCTTCTGTGCAGGTATGAAGATGGACTGTGATTTAGCTTTGTTATCATCATGAAAAAATGTTGCAGCCTTGAAGCCAGTATACACAATACAACAAAGAAGTAAGGCTGGGTATCGTTTGAATTTAGAAATTTTGATCGATACCCACATTCAGTTAAAATATGGTAAAAAAAAATGGAGTCATAGAAACATTGGAGGCATCAATAGCCCCCTCAGTATTTTGCATGTAAATTAATTTACAGTTGTCGTAACGAGGCGACCACTTGTCTGTGAGAGACTTTTCACTCAAGTTAAAAAAAAACCCCACAAACTAATAGTAATTCCACCTGTAACATGCACAGGTGCTAAGCAGTTAGCAAGGCATGCTAACAGGGAAATGATTATGAGGCTACTGGTGTAGTGTACTGTTGCTCGCTAATGCTAACAACACAAGCTTAATTTAGGGATTTTAGGCAGAGAGATGAAAAGCACGAGATGTGGTCATGTTAGCTTCACTTTTTTTGAGGTAAAGCCACACTTTTGAGGATTTCCTGCGGTCTATCTCTCACACTGTCGCCACGTTAGCCATGCATGCTCGCATCTAACCAAACTGTTGCACTGACGCTAACACAGAGGAGCCTTTTGTTTGTAATAATTAAGCGTTGACGAGGATAGAAAACAGTAAGCAGAACAGATTTTTCTGCTATGGGTTCCCAATTTTTGGTTCAAATTTGGATTAGAATTTGGACTGGACTACAAAAATGAACTACAAAAATGGGTAAAAGCAAGATAAGGTCTACAAATATCTTAATACAGTTTGCAGTCTGTAGTACCCCTCAGCTCTATGGGCTTTTTAAATATCTTTCCGCGCATTTTGTATGTTCTATTTTTTTTCTTTTTTTGTTGTATGTTCTTATATTTCAATGTTAACCATAGGTAGAGGCATCCAATAAGTTCTTCGAGCTTTCGCCTCTTCCAGCACGGCAAATTGTTATATTGCTTTTTTTATTTATGTATTTTTTTTTTATTGTGCAAAAATAAACCTAAACCTAAACAGATAAAGTAAGCAAGTAGCTAGCGAACATATTCGAGCAAATAGCAACTAAAGTACCAATATTTCTCTTAGGAGCTGGTGGAGACCAAAAACAGAGCCAAGAGTAGAGTGGACTTTATTCAACAGATATCTAGATACACAGCTCCAAAAAAATGAAAAATTTTTTTTTGGAATCAGAATTGAAATATTTACAGTTCTTGGATTTCTGCTGTCTTGTCTGTCAGTTGGACTCCAAAACCCTGAATAAGCGATGGCGGAGACAAACTCTACAGCTTGGCGAGGTGGAGGTGACTCTCTCCCTGAAGTACTGTCCCCACCCGCTTGAACCGCCCAGCTCTACGGCTCAAGAACAGCCCGTCTTCTGTGTCCCCATTGAAACTGTGGCTCAGTAAGTTCCTGACAGTCTTTGTGAAAGTGCCGTCTGACCGGCTGAAACCGAGAGCTGCAAGTTCACTCTAGAGTTTTATTTCCCTTGTGGGCCGTTTTCTGGTAAAGTTCAATACAGAAGTGAGGCGGTTGGTTTTGTGGGAGAGTGGTCCGAGGAGAAGCAGAAGTGTGGCAAGAGTGGAATCAGAACTTAAACGAAACATCTGGAGGTGGCTTTTTTTCTTGACGCTTTCAATTCTCTGTCAGTCAGGAGGGAGTGCTGGTCCCTCATGTGGTGCGCTGCTGCGTGGAGGAGGTGGAGCGGAGAGGCATGGACGAGGTGGGCATCTACAGGGTTTCGGGAGCCACCAGGGACATCAGCGCGCTAAAAGCTGCCTTTAACAGCAGTAAGGAGAAACATCCATTTTTCTGTGGCAGGTGCTGTTTGTGTTGAAAGACTGTAAGACAGACCAGAAATACAATTTTCTACATTTAAACAGCTGGAAACAGCAAACAACACATCTTATTTCAGGAAACCTTGTCAGGCTAATTTATTTCTGGTTCCATTGGCAGATTCCATATTTGAACTGATGTGGACTAGGGCACATTTTTCACAATTCATCCTCTGGGGAACATGAATATCTGTACCAAATTTCACCGCAATCCATAGTATAGTTGGCGAGATATTACATTCTGAACCAAAAATGTTAACCTCAAGGTGGCTCTGCAGAAAACAGACACATGATCACCAAAGTTAGAGGGGTTCATCTTCTGGGGACCGTTGAATGTCCGCAAAAAATTTCAACGCAATCCATACTAGTTGTTGAGGCATTTTAGTCTGAACCAAAAATGTTAACCTCAGTGTTCTGAAAAGTCAAAGTTCCCTCCGCACCAAAAAGGTGGCTCTACAGAAAAAGACTAACAACCACTGAAGTCATTGCGGTTCATTCTCTGGGGACCATGAATGTATGGCCAGAATTTCACGGCAATAGTTGTTTGCGATAGTTCAGTCTCGTGTTTGTCAATCATGTTAACATCACCAGTGCCCAAAACTGTCAATATCAGCTGGTAAGCAACATTAACAAGTCGTTATCTTGTGCTATAGGGAACGAAGTCTATGTCTTAAAGAAGATTCGGTCACACCGATGTTAAACATGCCTCTGCTCTGCCCAGATCTGCGTGAAGCTGTGACCAGGCTGAGAAGTGCTGAAGTGAACGCCGTCTCTGGAGTCCTCAAACTGTACTTCAGAGAGCTGCCGGAGCCTCTCATACCCACTGAGATGTTCCAGAGCCTTGCCAGGACGCTGGGTAAGACAGGACAGTGCAAAACAGGCTTTATTTTGTTAAGTTTGAGACAATTTTCCCCTAAGAATAAGTCTCGACATAAAAACATAAATGTCATATCCATCCATGTGATAGACAGAGACTAATTCCTAGCTCATTTGACCTCAAACGTACACCAGAAAATGGGCTTCAACAGCCATCAGTGACTCTTAATAATCGTAAATTCAAACTTGTTAGTCTAAAAACTGCCTTCGGGCCAAGTGAACAGAACCTTTTCTCTCCCCTGTAGAGATCCAGGACATAAACTCCCGGCTTGTCTCCTTGTTGTCCGCGCTGCAGTCCTGTCCTGACCCCAACCGCCACACCTTCCTCTACCTCCTGCACCACCTCCAACGGTTTGACAACAATCACACATGCTTTTCTCACAGATAATGAAGTCAGGAATTGATTTTAACACGAATCATTCTGTACGTTTGTTCTCAGAGTTTCAGTTTTTCTTGTCATTTTTTTCTCCAGAGTCTCAGAGAAACAAGACACCAACAAGATGACAATGATGAACCTGGCCACGGTGTTTGGTCCGAGCCTCCTACGCCCCCCTGTGGTCGAACTAGGTCACAACGGCCCCACAGTGGACATCTCCCAGGAGGTGGTGGTGCAGGTGGGAATGACTAGTCGTAGAAAATGATTCATGTTTGGTTTTCCAACAGTTTAACTTTGTTTTTTATCCAAAATAATGTCATAACACTGAGCTCATGAGAATTATTGAACTGGCACCATTAATACAGTCTAGTTTTTAAACATTGTTACAATTGATTTATATTTGAATTAAGTTGACTGGGATTTTCTTTTGCAACATTATAACTTAAATGCCCTTTTAAGCCCTCCTGCACACAAAAAAATTAATATATTGTTGTTAACTACCATAGTGAGATTATAAAATATCCAGCAATTGTTATTTTATAAACCTACTGAGAAAACCCCATATTTAGAAAATAAGAATATCATAAGAAAATACAGAGGACATGACCATGAAATGAATTAACTCTATTGAAAAACCCTGAGTAAAATAATCAAAAGTTAAAAGTAAATGTCTTTAATATGAAAGTACTCAGAAATGATGTGTATTGTTGATACAAAACTAACCCTATAATGAATAATATCATGATGAATATACACATAAAAACAATTCTCTTTACTTTACCATAAGTTAAATGGTGTGTGTGTGTGTGTGTGTGTGTGTGTGTGTGTGTGTGTGTGTGTGTGCGTGCATCAGGTCCAGGTGGTTTTCTGGTACCTGCAGTGCAACAACCTCCCTGAAGCCCAGACCTCTCTGCAACATGACACAGACGCTGAAGATGAGGCCACCCACATGTGAGACCACCATCAGTGTCACGGCCGGCAGGAAATTCAAATACCCGTGTGTGTGTGTGTGTGTGTGTGTGTGTGTGTGTGTGTGTGTGTGTGTGTGCGTGTGTGTAAAAAATCTGTGTAAGGACTGTATGACAAAGGTATTTATTGATAAAAATGTGGACTTGTGACTCTGGCTTTTGTGTATTTTTGGTCACTTTTTGCAGCTTTTGAAACTCCATTTGTCTGAATTTTAATTTTTGTAAAATAGTTTTTGACTTATATTATTGTTTCCAGAGCACCAGAACACATGGAACAATTTTTTTGTATTATGGATGCAAACTCAAGTACATAAATCCAGTGAAAAGAAGCAAATAAATGAATCAATTCAGATGAAAAAGGAAAAAAAAACAACTAAACAATAACAAAGGCAGATCACGTCTGCATATATCCCGAGTCACCCTACAGGATCACACAGTCCAGAAACACCACTTGTAACATCTGCGATTGTAATCAAATCTTGTACATAACTGAAACACTGTTAACGTGTGAAACTTTTAAATGTACATATTTTTTTCTGACGTAGCATTTGTTGTCAGACGGTGCAAACTCATTCCACTCGTAAAACAATATGCCACTCTCAATGTCAAAGAGCTGCAACTGGGTGTAGTTTAGTTAAGAAAGAAAGGTTTAGATTGTTTGTTTGTTTGTTAAGATCCTCATTAGCTTCTGTGTTACCATACTTTTTAAATAAAATTATATTCAGACAAATCTATAACATTCATACTCAGCGTAAGTCTCAAGACTTTAAACAAAGCCGGTAAGATGAATACAAAATTAAATAAAAGTTAATCAATAAAAACTAATAAAGACCATGTGCTTTATTAATTTAAACTTTTATTTATTTATTTGAAAGAAAATGCTTGAATTTGAAAACAACTCACCATAAGCTGCTGAGGAGCGTCCAGAACATCTGTTATTCCCAACAACAGATGGAGTTGTCCGGTCCAGAGTGGCTGTCAATGCTCAAATCTTCAAATTTCCTTTTGTTTTCCGGGTTTTTATTCTCTCTCTTCCTTTGGACTTCTTTGTCTGTGTCAGCTTAGAAATTTAGGTTTTAAAGTTTCTTTGTGACCTTTCTGGCAGAAAATCTCCACATTTAGGACAATAAAAGTTAATTTTAAATAAATAAACTGAAATCTGGACACCAGCACCTTGATCGGAGGACAGTACTGACAAATGCATGTTTAATATACGAACCCGGGACTCCCGATTAAATTATCCTGGAGAAATGAAGTAAATTGAATAAAAACTGTCCCTTACTCCACCTTTGCTTTTACCAGCCTTCTCAAAAGGCTGTAGAGCAGGAAAACAGATCGAAAAGTAATAAACCTACAAGAGAGAGGTAAATTTAACTTGCGGTGGATCATACTATATATTTTGTGTTCCAGCGGTTTCACACCCGCAGATGAACTGGGTGGCAGAGGAGAAGTCGGGAGTGCAGATGTTGTAAAAAAGGTCAGGGGGTCGCCTCCCCGAGCCTGAAATCCAATCGGTTACGGTTCAAATCCAACTAGACGGAGTTCACCCGAAGTGTACGCCCCATAAAAGTCATTCACACACACATCCACCGTGTTAGAAGCCAGCACACACACACACACACACACACACACACACATACACGTATACGGCCCATGTTCGACCCATCCACGCCACAGATGGGAGTCTCTTTTCAACCGCACCACCTGGGCACGCCGGGTTAATGTTACCCCCCCAAAACCTTCTACCCCAAAAACACCCCCCCCCTCCCCCCACTCGCCCTTTTGATCGCTAATCCTGCAGCCCGACTCCAGCTCTCCAGCACTAACAGACCGGGGACCGAGTGTGCGGACGCCATAACAACGTCCAGAACAAGTCCCCGAACTGAAGCGAAGCGGTGGGATCGCCCCGCTGCCCCCTGCGCCATAAATCAGCTGTCCCCTCTAACACGGTGGCTGCCAAAATAAAGTTCCGCTTGGCGACTACAAAGACAAAATGAGGTTCAGACTACAAAGCCGAGGAGGGCCTGAGACGTCCCAGACATTTGCGACCGAAAGACCTTAGCAAGACGACCGGTCGACACCTGGCGGGCCGCTGGGAACATTTTTTTTTACGGGAGAAGTTGGTTTCTGGACGTGTGACGGCACTTGTTCCGTACGGCCGACGTTCCACACCAATACACCGAGTTCTTAACAACAGCCTGCAAAGATTACGTCATGTTTTTTTTTTTATTTTATGAGGAAATTCTTTGCTCCATATTGTGCCTTCGACAGTTTAAATCCCCTCAAACCTTCCGTTGCAGGGATTCGCTTTCTGATACGAGCTGCGCAGCGTGTAAAGCATCAAGTCCTCCAAATTATTGCTGGTCAAATAATATCCTCCGAGGAGTCATGAAACTGTTCGGAAACTATTTTATCTACAGTTTACCAGAAATTTATGGCACTTTTGACTTTTGTCATGACCCTCTTATTTTATTCAACGCCCAAATATTTGTTGGAATTTTTTCCGATCATGCACATCTACCAACAACCACAATTACTAACTTATTTTAGTTAATTATTATTTTATCTATAATTCAACAGACTAACTGTGGATGGTGTGATGCAGATATTATTTAGAGGTAACAGGCGTGAATCCCAGCTGGAGTATGAGAGAAAAATCAATTTGTGAAATGAGTGGAATGGTGTACCACTTTAATAATTACCATAATTAAAAAAATGTATTGTTAATTAAACTGTAGTTGATAGTTACGCTGCTTCACTGTTAACAAACAATGAAATGCTTTATGAAACATTTATAAAGCTTCATAAACATCAGTTGCGACTTCATGATGGACAGCCAAGAAATGTTTATAGATAAATTGAGTAAAAGTACAGTGTTGTTTTTTTATTTTTAAAAATGTACAAAGTATAAGAAACATCAGCTGAAACTTCACAAGAAACAATTCTTTAATAAATGGTTAAAAATAGTGTTTCATTCTTTGTTAACAGTCAAAATAAGTATATATAGTAAAGAAATGTAAGATGTATTCATTGAGCATTGTTTTACGATTATGTATGATGATTTTGGATTATTATTACTGTTGCATTAATGTGCGTGTTGTAATTATATGGCTGTAGGTGTTTAAGGTTGAGCTGATTTGAACTACTTTTATATTTTATGATATTTTAATCTACAGCAGTGCATCATACTCTGTAACGTGTGTCTCCAAGGGGTCCACTTATAATCAACTCCGCAAAATAGCTTGCGTTCAGCTTTATGAGGATGCATGTTCAGATGATCTGAGAGGTTTATTTAAGAGTTTATGTCACGTAAAAAGAACGTTTACTCCTTCAGTTTATTGGAGAAAAATCACCAAATTTGGAAATAAATGGTTTTCACTCAACAGCAAGCATTTTAAACAATGTCAGCTGCATAATAGCTAGTAATTACAGCTGTCACATAAATATAGTTGAAGAAAAAGAATAATATTAGCCTAAAAATGTAGTGGAGTAGATGTATAAAGTTTCATAAAATAGAAATACTCAAAGTGATTTGAATCATCTACTTGAGTGAATGTACTTAGTTACATTTCCGTCTCTGGAGTGCACATGGGAAATATTCAGCGGTGCACTCGACTTGCACATCAGGACAATTGATCTTGACCCGAAAATAACATTTCACTCCGTTACCCTCTGCAATCACTTGGAACAGCAAACGCTGCTGGTGCGCACATGTTTAGCGGCGCAGTGTGCGTGTACATGTGTGTGTTTTCCGCATGTGTGTGCCATGGCGTTCGCTGCCCCGGAGCTGTGCCATGCTTGATTAGCCCTAATCTGGCTGGGAGTCAGGTTGCTGTGTCGGCGGCGTGTCTGTATGGAAGGCATGCAGGCTGCGGATCACAGTGGATTGACCCTCTGCCTCTCAGGTTAACAGAAGCCCTGTGTGTGTGTGAGTGTGTGCATGTGTCCTGAAAACTGTGTGCGAAACTTGCTGAACTTGGACTTGAGCTCTTGGGTGTGAAGCGGCAACTTTTCGAGTGTGTGAGGAGGAGATGTAGAGGCTCTGAGAAGACAGCGACGTGACATTTGAAGTGTGAGTGCGAGAGAGCGAGATAAAGGAAATGAGAGGATAAAAATAAGAGTGTGTGTGAGAGAGAGAGAGCGTGTGTGTTTGCGGTTTGCGAGAGGTCTAGTTGAACTTTGGCTCTGGCTGGAGTCACCTCTCGTAAAGCGTGCCCTCAGCAGGTTGTAAACATAATACCACACACTGCCGGAGAAGAAGCCGATTTCCCATGTTCCACCGCAAACACTGACCCCTCGCTCGTCCACGGCTCCTCAGAAGAGTGTGTTGCAGTTTTAAAGCAAGCAGCGCTGCGGATAACCCCCTGCAGCAGGGCGAGCTGCGGGCTTAAGTTGTCTGTTAGTGTCTGTGTAAGTGTGTGTGTTTGGGGAGTTTTAGGATCAAACCCTCATGTCGACAGAGGCCGCGCCGAGGAGACGACCGCTGACAGGTGCTTCCTGCCGCAACACAGCAGGTGCTTCCAATTCACACACAGACACACACACACACACACACACACACACCAGGGCAGATACATTGCCTCCGAGACATGATTGTGCATGTACTGGCACACATACATTGTCTGTCCCTGCCCCCCTCTCTTCCCTCTGACACACAAGCCTGTTATTATTATACGTGTGTGGAGGTGAGCCGTAACCCTGCACTCTGTAGGCCACACGCTGAACCGTAACTGCCACAGTTGTGTTGTTGCTATTGTCTCGAGTTCAGTTGTGTTTTCTTGTGCTAATTCTTTCATTAAAATGAATCTAATGACTCTTTTTTTTAAGTTTTTGACACTGCAGTATCAAGTTACAATTAGCGCTAATACCAATTGTACCCTAACAATAGGCAAACAACACATCCACTGGTTAAGACGCAACATTAGCATTCATTTGGAGTCATGTTTCTGGACAGCTGATGTATATGAATGGAACAGTCACTCTCTTTTTTTTGCTCTGTTTTTGGTCTCCACCAAAGGTAAAAAAACAACATTTTTTTAATGACTAAAAGCTCCTCTTTCTTCACCAGCTAGCTTAGCTAGCTTGCTAACTTTGTCTGTGTGTTGCTTGGTGCTGGTCAGGTACCATGCAGCCTGGTTTACTGTCAGAAACGATGAGATAACAGTGATGAGAGTTAGCAAAAACAACAAGCTAACAGGTGCTAAAAAGCGCTGTAGAGCTGAGCGATAATCCAAGTCGAATAAAATATTTGCATTGTACATTTCTGCAAACAATAGATATGTTAAAAGTACAATATGTAGGAGTCCTAGTTGAAAACATTCAACATTCATGTGAAGAAATAACAGTTTTGCCATTATGGTGCCTATAAATTTGCGTTGTTCTGATATCTACTTAAGTTACCTTCTTTGCCTTACCTTACCATTACCTTGCAAATTAAATTATGAATTACAGATATATGAGCGGACATTTTATCAGGAAGACAAGGGGATGGTGGTGGTGTGACAGTTAGCAAAACATTTAAAAATGTACTAAAAGTATCAATATATAAGTTAAGCATAAGTTACAGTTTTGACTTCTGATCTACTGAAGTTAGCATGCTAACCAGCTAGCCCTGGCCCATAATGGTCTAAAGGTCCTGTGCTAGTGGTCACACCAACACTCTCCTGGTTCCCAAACTCCCAGTCCAGACTGCTAAGTGCACGGCCAACTGAGCGAACTAATTAACAAAGCTACAGTTAGCAGTTACTCTGAGCATATACTGCCCTCTTTTTGTTTTCAGTTTAAATTTGACAGGTGGCCAATTCCTACATATTGCACCTTTAAGCACAGTGTTGTCACAACATAACATTGAAAATTGAAATGTAAAAGAAATGAGAAATGTAAAGTTCCAATATGGCAAAGGTCTGCAGAAATATACAATAACTGGTTTTAGCACAGCTGGCTAACGCTAATTTTGGATGCCTTGAAACCAACAGAATTTGATTATAACAATCCGGATTAAACAGAATCTTTTCTGAGTGACCTCATGGATCGTGTGGCTCCAAGAAGAAGCCTGTGAAGACATTTGGACTTCATGGGTATTAAAAACCCACAGACACCCCCTCAGTGAACTGTATGTTCAGCCCCACTGAGCGTTCATCAGTCAGCGAGTCTATTTTTCTCTTTTTATTTTCAATCACAGGCTCCAACACAGCGGCACAGCCAATCACCGACACGGCCGCTACCAAAACAACATGGCCGCTCAACAAATAGGAGCTCGTCCATCTGTCTTAATATACCCCCAACTACACCACCACCACCTCCACCATCTCCCATGGGCTATGACGCCATAGCTCCCAAATGGAAACAGAAGTCAGGACGACAGGTTGGACCGATGCTTTTCAGATCCATAT
This sequence comes from Lagodon rhomboides, assembly GCA_039737535.1. NCBI lineage: Eukaryota > Metazoa > Chordata > Actinopteri > Spariformes > Sparidae > Lagodon > Lagodon rhomboides. The sequence continues at coordinate 13,686,855 of CM077806.1, forward strand.
CTGGGCTCCTAACGGTCGATCTGAGGATTCCTGTATGGTTAGTTTGGTCTCTGCGTCAGCTGTCCAACGAGGGAGCAGATTGGAGATAGTGTCCATTTTCCCAAATAATGTACAGTGTTACTGCAAGGTGGACGTGTGTGTGTGTGTGTGTGTGTGTGTGTGTGTGTGTGAGAGAGAGAGAGAGAGAGAGAGACCTTGGTCTTGCAGTGTTATCCAAACTACTGAAAATACATGTGAAAAAAAGAGTTGTGGACATAATATGAAAGTATAATTTCAGGCTCGGAAATGTTGAAAAATAAAGGAAAAAATGTCCCTTAAAGAAATGTATGTAATATGAATTATACTAATAAGAGTAAATGATTAACTTAGACTTGGCTTTGTATGTTTATTGCAACTAAATCGATGGAATAAATATTGGCACCGTGTGTCTCTTCATGTTTTATGTCGTGATTGTCACAGTTCATCTCTGCCTCGCCACTCTGCACCTGCCTGCTTCAATCTGCCAATCAGACGCACCCCTCTCATCAGGCCAACTCCACTCACCTGTGCTCTCTGCTCCGGCTGCATTTAAACCCCTCCTCCACACTCACTCATTGCCAGATTGTTCTCGATGCTTGCACTAGACATGCCGGTATTTCTCTGCCTGATTTCCAAGTTCTGACCTTGCTTGCCTCTGACTATCCTGCCTCACTGATCTCTTGGACGTCACCTCAGCATTCCCTTCCCTCCCCGACCACGATCCTCGCCTGTCCCTTTCTGTGTTCTGCCTGTCTGCTCCCTTTGCTGTCCGGTGATTACCTGATTCAGCTCTATGGAGTGAATGTTACTCCCGTCTCCTCTGTGGCTTCCTGCAGTTCTGTGACTCTGATTATTCATTCACTGAGGGAGTACGAGACTGAGTTTCACGGACATTACTCACCAGTGTCCTGATTTGGTTCGGCTGAACCTAATCTCCAATCCCCACCAGGGACTATTAAAGGCCAGCAGCCAGAAGACCGACTGTTTTTGCCTACTGCCATTGTTTCCTGCACATGTGCTAATAAAGTTTGTTACCAACGATACCTGCCTGTCTTTGTGCTGCTGTTGGGTCCAAAACAAACCCATTACAGTGACAATGCCGTGCTGAGGATCTGGTTAGGTTTGGGCACAAAATCCACTGGCTTAGGGAAAATGTTTTTTTATTATGTTAAATTTCAGTATTAAAATTTAAAACAAAGTCAAATATTGTATGGGTCTCGCAAGTTTATAGGTGAAGTATGAAGGAATTGATCACCTTGTGAAATCATACTCCAAACCAGTAGGGGGCAGCACACCAGTAGACTTACAAATAACTGCTGCTAACTGCAGCTGCCAGCAAGTTAGCTCAGTTAGCAGTCTGGACTTTGAGGATTGGTGTTTACGTTGCTAGCACAGGAGCTTTGGACCATGACAATTTGGGGCTAGCTGGTTAGCATGCTATCTTAAGTAGATATTCCTGCAAGGAAACTTAGGCATAATATCAAAACTGTTATTTGTTAGCAGTCTGTTTATAATTTTAGCTAATTGTTAAATGCTGTCAACTAAAATTCTTACATATTGCACCTTTAAAAAAAAAAAAAGTATTTATAGAACTTGGCTACGCTTTGTTTTTATTTCTGAATAAGCTTTGTTCACATTTGTTGTGCAGCAAACGTGAGGGAGATTAATTTCCCCTTTTTAATCATTTCTGGTAAATTCACGTTATGGATTTAATGTTATTTATTTTTCTGTGTGTGTAATTTAATACTACAATAAATATGATTCAAAACAGTACTTAAAAAAAACACTGCACGGCCTCTCACTCAGAGTTTAGACAGACTTTAATTCTTAAAAGCTTCTTTAGTAGAAAATATTAACATTTATAGAATTAATATTTCACATAGCACCAAGGTCGTTGGTGGAAATGTTCAGACATTTTCCTCGCGGGTGAGTTTTTGCTTTACCATTGACATTCACATTTTAAGATAAGTACTTGAACATCACATAACAGCTGAGTGTGTGTGTGTGTGAGTGTGTGTTGTAGAGTTTCTTTGAACTTTCTCCAAGCTGTGGAGCAAAGTCACACCTGTTTCTGTCGTGAGGCCTTCAGGAAGAACTGTAAAAAAAAAAAAAAAAAGAGCACTTTTCCTCTCATTATAGTCTTTCTTTTTTTTGCAGATTGTCCGAACTTCTTTGGGCAAAAACTGAACGTCTCCTTGTGGTCCTTTTCATCCAGGACCTGGAGTAGAGCACACCAGAGCGGGTGTGGTTGGCGAGGAGGTCGGCTCTGTGGATTTAACCTCGCTGTCTGTAAAAGAGTGTACGTGGGGCGCCTCTGAGGTTTGAGTGTCTTTCTCAGTCAGCAGGTGAGGGGGGATGTACCCAGACTGGGCCTTTGTCTGCTCCCTGTGATGGTGGTGGTGGTGCTGCCCATCAGGGGATTTGGGCGGGCAGCGGCCCCTCTTGTCCTGCCCCCGGAAGCCCCTGAGTTTGGGGCTCCAGTGTTCCCGCCACTGGAGGGCCAGGGTGGAGCGGTCCGCCACCAGGCGACTCTCCTCAGGGCCCCAGCCCCGCTCGCCCTCCTCTGCACCGATCAGGAGGAAGGTCCGGCCAACGTGGAGGGCCGGGCAGCCGCAGCTGAGGTCACGGTCGGGGACCCAGAGGGAGTGGGCGCCCCTGCGCACGCGGGAGGCGGACCCCGTGCGGAAGACGGTTTGGACTGAGATGGAGAACTGCCACCAAGGACCTGAACGCTCCATCCCTCTCACCTGCACCTTCAGCACTGGGAAACACAGAGATGCAATATAAATTCAAGTTTGTTTTTTTTTTTGTCTTTTTTTGTCATTCTTTAATATTTATGATAAATATTTTGGTTTTATTTCATATTCAGGATTTGGTTTGGTTTTATTCATCAGATTTACACCAGTCTTGGTTTTATATAAATATTATCATTATAATATGTTTTAAAAAATAATAAACTGTTTCAAAATGAATGCAGTTTTATTATCGACTCAGTCATGAGAAATCGAGATAATTTTTTTTCTTTTTTGACAAGGTTATAAATAAAAAAAACACAACACCAACCATAGTCCTTCAGACAATAAGTCTCCAAGTTCATCCTGACTTTAACCTGAGAAGGCTGGCAGTATGAAACACACTCCTCCGCTATAACAGAGAGAGAGGTGGAGAGGGAGAGAGGTGGGGGGGAGGATGCATCAAATGAGAGGGTATCATTTCATAGCAAGCATATCAGCACATGTCTTTCCCCCTAATTACAATATGGCTGCTTCTATTTGTCATCACAGTATCCTGTGACTAACAGATGACCCCGGGTGCAGCAGGTGGGACATTCCTCAAGTCGCCACTAGGAGGGAGTGGTTAGCTGCTGCATGAAGGGTGAGAGCACGGGCTCCCGAAAAGCTTTCAATTCAAGGTCTAGTGAGAAAAAATTTAAAAAATGTGTTGCTGTGCATGAGGCGACATCAGCAGGATTAGGAGGATAGTTTAGAGGGTGAATTATTCTGTGATGGCAAATACATTGTTTCCTATTTCCAGTGAAAGTCACTCTGAGCATTTACATTTTAGAGTGTTTCAAACATTCTTTGTTTTTTAATTAGATATGTACGTACATTTTATCCCAGCACATCTAGCAGCAACACAATGATTTACAAAGAGATTAAAAGAGATAATACGTACATTAAAAAAAGGAAAATACATGCAAAGGAGTGCTTGATCCCCAAAAAATGGACTAATAGAAAAATGGACAGCCAGAATAGTAAGTACATAAATATTATGTGCTTAACATTAGGGATGGCTGATAAAAACATTTATCAAGGCAATTTTTTGCAATTTAAATGAGACATGTTACGTTGGCTAAAGCCCAAAGAACCAGCAAGCTTTCCCTTTATATAGCTCTCTTGCTTAAGCTGATGTTGGTTACCTTAGCTTATCATGGATTGTAAATCAAATATTGTCATATGTAAAACAGTCCTGCTCATTTATTTGCTGTCTTACATATTGTCTATTTATATATATATAGAAAAAAAATTAAAAAGAAAAAAAAGTGGAAAAAATCCTAACAGGTGCCAACTAGAATGGTACTCTGTAGAGAGCATACCTCCGTAAAGGCGGAATAATACCCTCAAGCCCAATCCAAAATCAAATGAAACATCAAACTGTACTCACTAGCCACCTAAATAAACCTGATTTCTTTCATCAAGATCTATGCATTATTCCCTGAGAAACAGAAATGTTGATAAACGTGTCGTCTCACAAAGAAAGTGAGAAAAAATTCCTAATCGAATCTGCACCAAAAGTTAATGGGGTTTATTTTAGGTCAAAACCCATCCACCATCCAAGTTCAGTGGATATCCGTTCAGTAGTTCTTGTGTAATCCTGATTACAAACCAACAAACTAGTGGACGTGGGCGAAAACACAACTTATAACAAATGAGAGCAGGTGGGTTTTAAAAATAACACCTTCAGCTGCATTAAATGTATGAACTGAATATAAAACACTGTCATTTCTACCTGTTAATCTACTCACCTATGCTGTACTGAGGTTGGTACACCGGGGTCGGCGCGGCCTCTTGAATTCCTGCAGACATAAACACAGTTTCAGACAGGTGACGGGAACAGATGCGCAGAGAAGCTCCAGCCCACCTTCATGAGCTGTCAGGTTGTTGCACACTGTGTATGTTATGTGTGCTATGCCTGAATGCCTCTCGGTGCGTGAGGCATGTCTGCACAGAAGATAAGCAAGTGTCAAAAACGTGTGTGTGTGGTCCTATTTTATGGGCCCGAAACACACTCTCTGAACACACACACACACACACACAGACACAAACTTTACTTTTGGTAATTTAATGAGGTCGGACCATCGCTTCTTGTATGGTTTTGTCTCAAACACTGAACAGAGGCTAATAAAGTTTGCTTGACTGCGTCTCCATGAACTTGTAGATGGAAAATGAACAACCCGCCGGTCTGTACATACATTATCCAGGCCTCTTGTAAAAGTGTGTGCGTGTGACGGCGCTGCCATATTTTAGCTTGCGCTCTGTCCCCCCGTCCATGTCCTGTCCTCTCTGACACAACTGGGCCAGTGACACCCTACACCCCCACCCAGCTGACTGTCCCCCACTTTTAAAACACTGTAAGGTGCTCTGTGTGTTTGTGTACATTTATGTAAAATATAAAACAAGGCAGCTTGTATTATTAAATAGGACCTCTTTTACCAGGTGTCTGTCCTTCTACTACGGACATTTAGGCTATATAAAAGCAAATGTAATAAATCATAATTTGTCAAAAGGTGTGATTTAAAGGTAGGCTAGCTGAATAGGATCAATTCCACTTGAGCCAAAACTGCGATTAGAGATTATGAATTCAAGGTAAACTAAACTAAAATCTGGTAGGCTAATGTCTTTATGCACAAGCTAAATTCCCATTTAGCTGTATTAAATTAATTAATAAGGGTTTTATGCGATTTAAAGGTGTCTGAAATAGCAGCTCCTGAATCCACACTAAGCAGAATTTCTAAATTCTAAACAGAATTTGGTGAGCTAACATAGTTTGGTGAGCCAAAGCCTTAAGCACAAGTTAGCTTTCCCATTTAGCTTCAATACATTACATTTTTTTAATTTATCAAAATATGTGATACATAACTTTGCTAAAGCCTGTAGCACCAGCAAACTCTCTCTTCATATGGCTCTCTTGCTTTAACTAACATTAGCTATGTAAGCAGGTGCTTAGCTTATCTTAGCTTTAACAATCTGTCAATTGTTGTAATTCAGTTAATCAAAATAATTGAATGTTTACTAAGGAGTGCTACCGAAATTTCAATAATCACTCAAGTAAATTTAGTTTTAGCTTGAATTGCCCTTGTTATCCCACCAGCTAGCTTTCCCTTAATAAAGCTCCTCTGCTTTAGCTAACGTTAGTTACATCAGCATTTTTAGCCACCTTTTATTTTAACAAACTGTAATAACAAACTGTAATAACAAACACAAACATCTTGGTAATTCAGTTAATCAAAATTAGTCAACGCTACTGTTTACTTATTGGAATTTCAATCACTCAGTGGTACTTGAATTTTGTTTTAGCTTTAACTAAGGCGAGCCCTTACTATCCTGCCAGCTAGCCTTCACATTTCCCTTCACATAGCCTAGCTCTTTTGCTTTAGCTAACATTGTTACGTTAGCGTATCAGGAGTTCAGCTGTAGTTTTTCTCCATCATGATTGTATTTAGCTACAGCCTCCTTTTATTATAAAAAAAAACATGACACCTTGTGAATTTAGTTAATCAAAATGACTTACTGGAAATCTAAATAACCAATTAGCGAGTACATTTATTTTTAGCTATAGCTAGCCCTGGCTATCTCACCAGTTAGCTTTCCCTTCATAAAGCTCTCTCATCACTTTGAATGTCTTTTCTCTCAATTTTGACAGAAAATGTAATGAGTATACGTTTTGCCTTTGGAGGAGGACAGCAGGAACACAACCTTAATTCTGTGGACTTCCTGTGCTGCTCAAGGTGTGGATAAAACGGTTCAGTGGAAGCTAACTTTAAGTTTAGCCTGGCTGCTGCGTGCCTTTTGGTCTGTCTGATGAGAGGAGGTGTTAGAGGTGGTGGTGGGGGGGTAAGAGATGCTATAGATAGCCTGAGATGGTCTGGCAGTAAAAACAAACAAGGTTTTCTTTCACTCACTCCTTTCACTGGGAGAGTTATGAGTCTGGGCCCTGTGATGGGGAGCCTTTTGAGCTGAACAACAGGTGTGAAGCTCGCCGCCGCTGGCTCCCTATGTCACCTGATTGGGGCTTACACCGCGTCTGTGCCTGTGTAGTTGTCGGCACTCGTGCGATTAGCCGGGGACGTGCATGTGGATTAGCGCTCATGGCCGGGGTTCGGCGCTGGCCAGGCGCAGAGATACGAGTAGCAACAATCTACTTGATCTGACGCTGATCCCAGATCATCTGGAGATGAGGTTTCCCTGTAGCGGTGAGCTCATGTTAACGCTGCTATGGACACCGTCTCCAGGGATGATGAAAAGGGGACACGCTGGGAGATTGGGCCAAATTAGTCTGGATGGCAGCGGCCCCTTTTATATTGAGCTGCTACTTAATAAAGGCTTAGAGAGCTTGATAGGAGGTTTAATCAATTTAGGTCAAAAAGCAGATCAAGTTGAAGGAGAAATCAAAAAGGTCACTTTATCATGACTGACAACAAACTATTAAGTCTGTGATTTATATCAGCGGGGCGGCTGGCATTGAATGAATAATGAAGAAAATGACTCATTATATTAAAACTTGCGCAACGACCCATATTTTCTGATCTGATGTCCCCTTCAAGGCAAGTTTAGGCAGCTCAGACTACTTGGATAAGAGTATGAGGCCATGCGGTTTGCCAGGAAAAACAGAATTCTCCTCTCCAAACTTTTTTCTTTCATCCCATCATTAAAACATCAGGCTACGTCTGCTTTCGCTTGTCGTAGTCATCACTTTGAATGTTTGAACAAACACTGGTGCCATTTTTTAAATGAGGATAATTTGTTTCTGTCAGTTTTCCAGATTCCTAATAGGCATAAATACCGCTAGTTGACTTACGTATGCAGGGCCGGATCGGGGACCTGCCCTGTTTGTACCCCGGGGCGCAGCGGTTACACCTGAGGCCGGTCACACCTTCCCGACACAGACACTGGCCTGATGTCTGGTTACACCAGCGACCCACCGCTCCTAAAGGATGGCACTGACATGCTGACAAAAAGAGAATGAGATGATTAGAGAAGTGATACTGATGTCTCATTTTTTTCAAGTTTTTCTGGCCTCTCAGTGACTCCAAAACAAGCTGACAGTTTAACAGACATGTTACAAGCGAACAAAGTTAATGTGGGGACATGTTGGCATACAGATGCGTAATTTCACACCAGCTGACACGGAACAAAATTAGCTTCTGAAGTCCTGTCTCTCTCTCCATCTGACACATCTAATATTCACCCTCCTTTTTATCTCTGCTTTGGTCTTCACCAACTACTGAGGGAACTATCTGGCTCTTTAGTTGCTGGATGCTTCAATTTCTGCATTTATACCCAAAGTACTGAGAACTTTTAGTCCAAGGAAACTCATTTTCAAGGAGCTCAAAAGTACCTTCAGCCCATTGTTGTCTGCTTTTTCTGAAGACCAACAAAGATTAGGCAAATTAGTCAATTAATGTAAAAAAGCAATGGCTAAAAATGGGATGCAAGCTCTACCATCTGAGCCACTGGGGAGCCCTGCTGCTCATGTCTTCATTAGCTAGTCGCTAGCTGTCTGCTGATTTGTGATGCGTAGGTCGTGAACAGAGACCGATCAAAACTTTTTTCCAGCTGCCTTCTGGAACAATAATGCGAAATATAAGTGTGAACAAAAACAGTAAAGTTGCAGCGTGTAAAACCAAAACAATGAGCTGAAAGACGCTAAAATGCTCAGTAGAGAGCAGAGTTGGAAAAAGTAGTCTCGATTTCACAGAAGACTGTTGTACTGAGCAGGTTCCACATGTGAATATGTTTCATTTGTAGGAATATAAAGCAGGGATAGAAAACAAGCAAGCCTATTTGGTTGTTGTGACAACAGGGAAGCAAGTCTTAAGATATATTAAGCAAAAACGTGCGAAACTCCGTGGCTAAACTGCTCGAAGGACAGACAGGATGATAGACGGGATTAAGAAGACCATTCCTCAGTGACAGCACCCAGGGTTTAATCCTGCTTGACAGCATCCGAGTGTCCTTGAGCAAAGACGGACGACCTCCACTAACACCATAAAAGCTATTTTGTAGCTGTCTTGTTGGGTAAACAAAGACAAATTCTTCCATAGAGCAATCAACCGAATGTCACATGGAGGACAACACTAATATTTGCAACACATCAAAATTTGTTGTGTCCCTGGGGCTTTAAACCATCAGTCTTTATCAAGATGGGTCCTGCATCTGAAATAATTTATTTTCTGCTTCTTTCCACTTATTGTTGGCTGATGTAAATCTGTATAATGATTACTGCCTGGATTTGCCCTGGTTTACATTACAAAGCTTTTTATTTACCACTGCTATCACCGGATAAGACCGGATGAGAGAAGACAGATAGGGAGAGGAAGCCACACTTCAGCAGCTCTGTTCACACTCGAATAATGTTTAGACAAATCTTAACAATGAGTCCAAACAACCTGACTGGAGAAAATGAATTATGGGCCCCTGAAGGGTAACTCTGTGAAATATAGCGTCAATAAATTAAAGCTGAGATGTGAGACTGTGTGGTGGAGGAAACGAATTTGCAGTTCGCTTTTTGTTTCATGCATAAAAAGTGATAAAATATAGGGTCGGTTAATCATAGCTCATGTTTCTTCCTCCGCCAAAGGGGGCACATTAACTCTGGATATATTAGACCCGTGGTGGAGCTTCCACACGAGCATGCCAGAGTGTCACAGTCACTTAGGACATGTGACCAGTCAAAGGTCAGGGGGTCGTGGCAGATGCCAACCGGCGGTAACGATGAGGATGCAGGTGGCAGCTCAGTGGGGTTTCTGAGGGTTTTTTGTGTGCGTATCGCTAACAGGAATAGCTGCCCTCTCTCACAATGTAACCACCCCATAAACACTTCTGTACGCTGGGACAGAGACAGAGTGCAAACGCTGTCTCTCACACTGGGATTTGCTTTTCATCTTCCGGGAATGCACAGTTAGTTATGAAAGTTACATGACATTTAACCACGTATATGCACCTGAACCCTCTCCCACACACACACACACACACACAAACACATAGTAACTGACGTTGGCAGGCCTTGCGGTGGTTCAACGGCTTGCCGTGGTCGCGGGTGTATCCGTTCTGGCAGTACTGGCAGTGGCGTCCGGCCGTGTTGTGGCGACACTTCTGACACACGCCTCCGCTACGCCGGCCCGACTGCTGGAACACCTCCATGCTGAAGCGACACTTGTTTGAGTGGCCGTTACACTCACAGGCTGGGAGACAAAAAAACATGAATACCAGTGATTGAAATGATCATCATAAGATCTCACATCCAACGTTTTGGATTAATAGGTAACTTTCAGATAATTTCCATTAGATCTGGCAATACAAGTAATTTAGGGCTGCTAAACTTAGTCCACACATCTAAAATTGAAATTTTCTGGTATCCCTGATCACTTTATCCAATCAGGACAGAGAACTTCTGTAAGGAGGCGGTCCTGTCTGCTCGTGAACATGTAGAGAGCAGGATCCTCCTGTGGTGACGTAGTGAGGAGGGACGAATTTTCTAACCACAAAACGGACAGGAAGTTAGCTAAAACGACGACGACACTTCAAGCAGCTTTAACCATGTAACCACTCCCCCTAAAAAAAAAAGAAAGAACAATGAGCCGTTCTTTGGGACGACTCTTCGGAAGGATTCTGAACTATATCTGGCTCCCTTCAAAGAGCCATAATTCACATCTCTGAGTGGAATACATATGTAGGCTTTATTGGAGAGCTGTCAGCAGAAACATGACAGGAGGAAATGAGGTGAGAGAGAAATGGGGATTTGACATGCAACTTCTCGCTGGCCAAACTTCGACCCAGGGATATTGCGGTTTATGTTTGTGGCCTGAGGGAACCAGGGCACCCGATTTCTGTTTATTAAGAGAGGAACAGATGTCAACAACGTGTAAATAAAATGGCCCACTCCTCTCCCACGGGAGAAAGGAGGGCATGATGTCACCGCATCTTTATTGCTAATGCAACACAGACATGATGTCACAGGAAGCTTGCGTTACAAAATGTCAGTGTGGACAGACATGGGTGTTTAACGCTCAGGGAAGGTGTACTGAAAGACACTACCCAATTACACTATGGGAAGTGTTACGAGATCAGCCTGTCCCAAGGCTTTACACAAGGCTATATTTTGCACGATATTTTCATTCAGCAACAGGACGGAGGACTCACCAATACAGGGGTTTGGGTGTGTGGGCGTAGCTCGATGCCATGGCCTGTCGCAGTAGAAATCCTCGCACACGTCACAGTCTGGCCCAGCCGTGTGATGCTCACACACGCACACTGCCCGGCCTGTGTCGTCACGGCGACACCTAGAGGCATGTCCGTTACACTTGCACCTGCCACCGACTTGCAGGTCCGAGAGGGCCAGAGGACCTTGGACAGCAGACTTTAAAGCAGCGGGTGGGGGCACCTGCAGGTTCCTTGAGCTTTGTTTGGTGTTGTGATTATTGTTCCTCCTCTTCCTCAGCTCCCGCCCCTTGTTGCTCCTGCTCCGCCCCTCAACTGTCCAGTTACAGCCTCCTTTGGGGCAAGGCAGCCATTGATTGCTTTCCTTCTTGCGACCACGGCCTCTGCCTCTCCCACCTTTTTTTGAAGAGGCGAGTGAGTCTGTGCTAAAGCTAACATCCCTTTCCTTGCTGGTCACATTGTGCCCATCTTCGTCTTGTCCTGACGATTTATAATGACCCCTCCTTCCATGTTTGTCCACTTTCTCCCCTCTGTTTGCCCCCCTTATCTCTGAGTTTGTTGTATCCCCGTCAAAAAATACCAGTGTATTATCTGTGTTTAGCTTCTCGACCTGATCGCCAGTGCGCCCCTTGGAGCCTGGTCTCCACCTCAGAAGCCCAGTCCCTCCGCCATGTTCTGCACCTTCACGCCATCGTGTGTCTTCCTTCTTATCATAGTTGCTCACCTTGGTGTCTTTGGACACCTGGTGGAAGACTACACGGATGTCCGTGGCTGTCACCCAGTCCTGGAGGGTGTGGCTGTGGTCAAAATCAGGAGAGGAAGGGCGTCCGTCTAGGGTGGAGAAGGCCAGCACCATGCCCCCCCGCTGCTTTTGCAGGGGGCGAGGGTCTGAGCATAGGGGTTCTGTCTCTTGGTGCCTTGTCTGCGCCACCGTCTGAGAAGGCAGGCCGAAGTTCCCAAGGCAGTCACTCGAGTAGTGCTGCATCGCCCTCCAGGTGCGCCCAAAGTCCATCGACTTCAGGATGGAGATGGAGATGGGGTCCGATGGCTCCCCCTGCTGGCAGAACTGCAAACTGATGTAGGTGATCTCAAAACGGCGGCCAAGAGGCAGCGTGAAGACCCATTCTCCGGTGCCAGAACCTCTGTGAGCCATCCAGCAGGTCAGGTTGTGGGGGTTGTGGAGGTCCGTCAAGGTGGTGATGTTGCTGTCATAGTCAGACCCTTGCAGCGAGTGGCTAGCATTGACTGGGATGCCATAGGCTGCGTTGATGAACTCCGACAGGCAGTGTCGCGGGCGGCCGTCTAGGTGGTAGCAGGGGTCGTGAGGCGAAGTCCAGCTCAACGGGGCGTGGGAGAGGGAAGAGGAGATAAGGGATGGAGGACGGAAAAGGAGAAGTAGAAGGAAAAAAGGGAAGAGAGAGGGGGAAGGGGGAGGGGAAAAGGGTAGGAACATCATGTCATCCAGCCTGTGGAAGGAAAAAAGATGATTTTTAAGAGAAAGCCATAGGAGTTAGATCATGAAACAAAAAAAGACAAAGTGATTGATTTATAAGACTTGCATTTCAAACCAACAAAGGAAATCTAAGATCGACCACCTGTGCCTTTATTGAAAACACACGATACCAGCTCGATGCATCGCTTCATCTGCACCTTATTGCCTTTCGGTAGATGCCAGTAAAGATCTCATCCCGTAAAAATGTAATCTCCGATCTGCACAGTTGTGTCAGCCACCGGTGTGAACCTGTGACCTTGACAGCCCTTACGAATATATTCGTCTTAAAACTCCCCTCAACCCCCGAAAAGAGAATGATGAACACGGGTGAAGAAGGGCGCGCACCCAGCGGGTCTGTCTGACAAAAAACATGCCCGACAGCTGGGGCTAAACCCTGAGCTGGACCACATCCATCACGTTTATGGCCCTCCTTTTCAAATCACTTTACCGTCGGTCAGTGCTGCAGCCGAGCGACGTGCCTGAGCATGAGCGGCGTGAAGAGTTCCTGAGCAGAGGAGAGGGTATGAGAAAAAGGAACCGAGGGGAGGGAAGGAGAGGAGTTGGAGATTAGTCTTGAGGATGGTAGGAAGTGATTTATAGATCGAAATGTGTGTTCGGCTTGAGCCCCTACATGGATACTTCCGTGCTAAAGACAAACACAGACTTGTGTACGTCTGCAGCACGAACAAATCCCTTCCCGTCTGTTACAACTGGTGATGAGTGAAATTTATTCGTCTGTCAAGATTTGATACCCAAGAGCGTTAATTCTGGCATGTGGACAAAACGAACAATGCGTGTACTCTCTCTGGAACCAGTGATTTATTGTTTCTAAGCCCAGAAGCACATTCTCAACATGCACTTCTTTTTCGAATTTCTTGCTAAGAACCGTTTTGCACTTTTACTTTTGTGTCACTCCTGTTTCTTCCCTTCTCAAGTTGACTGTCGTTTTCTCATCAATAACTACCTTCCTTCCACCTTTTCAAACAACTTTCCCCTTGCTCTTCCGTCTCCCTGCCCATCTATCACCTGCCCCCTTCATTCTGTTCTGGGAATATTCTTAACTGCTGCAAGATTGATGATGTCCTAACAAGCGTTTGACACTGACAGCGAAGTCAGCAGGGCTGCATAAACCAAACCCATAGGAGAGGACGGGCTGAGAGCCTCTCCGGCCTCGTCATCCCGCTCAATTAGCCAACGACCGAAATATGAGGCTTCCCTCAGGGACCACACAGCTCTAAGGAGCCTTGCGAGGAGGCCATGGCACTCCCTCGGCTGCCTAAGTCTGCTCCAAATGCAACGTACTAGAGAGTGGATCGACCAAACCTGTTGGGGACAAAAGCCAAGATCAGGCATATCAGGCGACCCTGTTTTGTGGCGTTGCTACAGGAAACGCTCCAAGCAAAGGGTGTAGTGACAAGCGGTCTGACTGTGACCCCGGTGCCACCGAGCCACATTCCCGGGGTCCAGAATGCCTCGGTTGGTCATTCCTGACGTGTCGAGACATGCCCCACGGGAACCTGAACGCGCTGATAAAAGCAGGACTTATAGTTGATCGAGTGATTAATTAGATCTCTTGTTTCATACGGTGTCAAAGAAGAGATTATGAGCAGGGTAAAGGTTATTAGAGGATTCAGGGAAGTGCCGGAAGAATTCATTCTGGATGAGGAATGACGACAGCGTGGGCGGGTGGGGGTTCAGGGCTGGGACGAGTGAAACCCACAAGGCTGGAAGAGAAAGTGGGCGGTTGTTTAACATTCCCCTGACATGCACTTGCTCTTGTCTTTGTCACATTACATGACTAATTAAACATCGGCCCATTACAACGGCTTTGATAAATGGATGCTCATCTGAGAGAGGCCCCTGGGGTTTTTAACGCGCCCCTCCAGGCCAAATCCAGACTCTCTCTTGTTCCGAAACCAGATCATCTGTCTGGCACCGCCACCGTAACCCACCGGATATGGTTTCAGCGTTTTTTTCTCCGCTGCTTTCCATAAATTCACACAGCCGAGGTGTCGGGAGAACATGTTGGAGATGAGCGACATTTGTAAAGAGCCGCTTGATGAGAAGAAAATGAATCCCCTTTCTTTCTCCCCAGTGAACCGCAAGCGGAGGTCCAAATGACAAAAAAACTTGAAACAACAAATTCGCCTCAATTTGAGTTTGAGTGAAATGGTTTTGAAATGACTTGGCAGCAATCTCTGCCTTTCAAAAAGCTTATACAGCCAAATAGTGGTAAGATGAGATCAACATCTCCGGCGGGTGATCTTTAGAAGCAGCTATGCTTGGCTGGCAAGGGGCTGGAAAAATACTTGCTGACAACCTGGGGGCATGTTTACAGCATAGTCGAACAGAGGAGAGCGAGGAGGCCCGACGCTCGTGTTCGTGCTCTGCAGTCCCTATTTATTTTCCTCGTGTAATTCTCCCTCTATTCTTCATCGTGCTGATATGTGTCCTGGGGAGCTCGAGGAAGCCAAAAATATTACAGCCAGGAAGGGACAAATGCACTGTTTTATGGATTTGGAAGGGCTAAACTAACAAGTATTCACCTCCTCGTGGATGCTTACAACTTTTATTGTCTTTTAACATCGAATCCGGCACAAAAATATCAAAGTGGAATCATATCTGAAGAACATCTTCTAAGTTCATTAAAAAATACAAAACACAAAATACTTTTACTACAGATATTAAACCCACTTGTAGACAGTATCATACTACTTTTGCATCTTTATTATTTGCATGTGTTTTATTATGTTTGCCTCATGCACCTCTGTGTCTATTCGTGTTTTCATAATTGCTGTTTTTTATTATTTTTTCTACTTCTATATATCATTTTGTTTAGACTGCTGTCTTTCTATTACCTCTGTACGCTTCTCTGTCTATGCTCTGTGAGTTACCAGCTGCGCTCCTCCAAGTGGTTGCTTTTTAATGTTCCTAGGGTTTTGACTGATTGGATAACTTGCAAAGAGATTTGAAATTAGACACATTTATATCCACTGTTAAATTTAATGGCATTGTTAGGACTGTGGTGAAGGAGGCATATTGTTGTTTTTCTTGAGAGGCCACCCTGTTTGAATATCTGTTTTCCTGTTTTATTGTGAATTTTTGTGTATCATATTTTACATGTTGCATTTTATTATGCTGTAATTTTGTAAGGCTGCTACCTTGGTCTGGTCTCTCTTGTTAAAGAGAACTTGATCTCAATCGGACTTTCTGGTAAAATAAAGGTGAAATAAAAAAGAAAAGAAATAAAAACTATTAACTGTTGCAAGGAATGAGTGGAGCATAAAAGTAATTAAGAGTAAAATATGATCACCAAAGAGAAGCAACATATGAATTTGACCTCTACCAAGGAGGTTATGTTTTTGCCCATGTTTGTTGGTTGGTTTGTTGGTTTGTAATCATAATTACACAAAAACTACTCAACCCATTTCAATGAAACTTGGATGGAGGATGGGTCTCAGCCCAGAATAGACCCCATTAACTTTGGGTGTGGATATGGATAAAGGGACGGATGCAGGAATTTTCGCTCTCTTTCTTTCATAAAGCGAGATAGGGCATTTATTTTTATTTGATTTAATTTTTTTATTTATTTTTTTAATTTCTGAGGGACTAATTCATGAATCATGATGAAAAAAAATCAGATGTAATTAGGTGGCTGGTATCTATGAGTGAGTATAAAAGGGGACTGTTGGGCCTTGGCGGAGGTATGAGCTTTACTGGGTGCCATTCTAGTTTATGTATGCGCTGCGTACTGTCTTTTCATTGGCTGTTGCGAGGCAGAGACTCTAAGAGGAAAGCGCCACGAGCACTAAACAAAGTGAGGGTAAAATATGATCACCAAAAAGAAGCAACATGTACATTTAGCATTTTGACCTACAAAATATCAATTTTTACTTCCACCAAGGAGATTATTTTTGCCTGTGTTCTTTTGTGTGCTTGATGGTTGGTTTGTAATCAGAATTACACAAAAACTACTGAACAGATTTCCATGAAACTTTTATGGAAGATGGGTCTCGACCAAGAATGGATCCCATTAACTTTTGGTGCAGATCCAGAGAAAGAGATAGATCCAGGATTTTTTTTTTTTACCTTACTTTCTTTAACATTGCAAGATAGAGACAGAGAGACATTTTTGTTACTTTCTTAGGGAGTAAGTCTTGGATCTTGATGAAAAAAAATCAGGCGTAATTGGACCATTTTTTGATCAATAATTGAGCATTTAGAGCTTTTTTCCACTGTAGCAAACTCTTTTATTGTGGTTTAGCAGGATTACAAAAGCTTTATAGGGGCTCTGTGGAACTTCTGTGTTTTGCTGAAACCTGGTTCTTAGTTTATGTTAGCGGATTCCATTTCTAAACTAACGTGAGAACGTGCATAAAGTCACATCCTTTGGACTGGCGCGTAAAAACCGACCCGAGATCCCTTACGAAGAAATCCACGGTCCAGCAGCGTCAAACAACTTAAACTAATCATCAACAGTCTTCTGTAGGTGACCGAGAGAGACGGAGAAAGTCTCATTTTTCACGTTACAGCCCGCTCGCATATGGCCAATAAAAAAAGTGATTGATACATGTAAATTTCTACAATTTTTTACATAGGGCCCCTTTTCAGTTGGGAAAATAAAGCTTGGAAACGCCTGGTGTGTGTGGTATTCTCTCCTGCTACCTGTTAACTCTCTTTGGCCTGTTCACACTTTAGAGCCGCGGGCCTGTCTGGGTCTGGAGCTGTTCTGGTGAGCAGATGAGCTGGATTTGGCCCGTCTCACACATTTTAACATTCCTCGTCATGGGCCGGAGCTCCGGCCGGCCAAGACGGAGGCAAATATGTTAAATTCAAATTGCTTTGCTACTTGGTAATGAGTTTCAAACGGCTAAACTGTGGTTTCCACAAATTAAGACAGTTTTGTGTCAGGTTGTTAGCCGCTTGGGAAGATTTCCGAGGGGCTCGGCTCGAAGACACGGAGTCTTTAAATAAATATGATCAGCGATATAAGCTCTCTCTTTACATGTTTGAAGCCGGACCAAGGCACCTGCTGGCGCATGTCACCACACTGACACCTTTGTTAATTTGCAATTGTCCTCAGCTGGTCAGAAATACAACACTGGGTGAGAAGAGCGAGCATGCGGCCTGTATTCTCAAACGGCATTCCTGCCTGCACAGTCGAAGCCCATGTGTGTGTTATTCCACACGGAGCAGATTCCACGAGTTCTGTTTTAGGTGTAATAATCTAATTTTAGTGGGGCAGCCCGGGAGGTGGAAGCAACAGACAGCACAAAATGGATTATCACTGCTTGTATCTTTAGCTAAAGGCCTCTGTCCTTCAC
The DNA here is from genome assembly GCA_039737535.1 of Lagodon rhomboides. Lineage (NCBI taxonomy): Eukaryota > Metazoa > Chordata > Actinopteri > Spariformes > Sparidae > Lagodon > Lagodon rhomboides. Next base: position 13,704,629 of record CM077806.1, read on the forward strand.
GTTTGCACCTCCAACAAACTGCCAATCTGGTGAATGCGCGGGGGGAGGTGGTGGTGGGGGGGCCCACAGGGTCCGACTGCACCTCCGCAGACACATGGAGGGTGTCTCTGCCGCTGCGTTGACTTCATTTTTTGAATAAAAAAACACATGTTACACACTTGATATTTAAAGGCGAGTTTCCTGTCAATTCTCTCCCCCACCCCCCCCACAGCCCCTTCCCCTCTTTACAGCCTCATACAAGTTGGCAGGACGCTCTCCAACAGCTCAGGCTTCACATGTTGATATTGAAAAACAGATGGAAATGAAATCATCGTGATTCCACGTTGCGGACACGCCAAAGTCAACCCCGGGCACGGTGGGAGCGAAAGCGGGGGCCTCGGGTTTGTAATTGCGTGTTAATTAAATCCACACAATGTAACACAGGAGGAGAAAGAAAACAAGAAAACACTCCGGCACAAGAACAAATAAAAAGCAGCCATTGTTTTTGCTGGCTGACTTGTTATAAAAAAAATTGGTGATCAGATTATGTAAAATAAATCAAACACACTGAAGGCCCCTGCATGACTGAGAAGTGTGTGTCTATTAAAGTAAATACGGTATATTTTCTCATGCTGCAGAGGGACTTTACCCAAACTAATTAACCACAGACGGCCTTTACAGGAAAACAGCCCGCGGTCACACGCAGGTTGCGGGCGTTGCGTTTAATGACCCTCAGAATAATGACTCGCATGCCTCGGTTCATTAAACACAAATGTTTATCATATTCGGTCTGATTGCTTTGGCAAGAGCTGAGAGTGAAGCCCGGAGCTTAATTAGCTCCATTCTGCAGAGTTAATTGCTCTTGTTAGGCCGAAACTGACTGAAGTCAATTAGAGAAGGAACAACAATATTTACAGTGTTGGACTATCACAGTTAGATCAAATAACATGATTCAGATTTTTTTTTTTATCATACATAATCTTGATAATTAGTCTGGTATGTGTTTGAGATTAAGGATATTTTTTTTTCCAATTAGGCTGACTCCAAATAATCAAAAGAAAAACATTTTATTGTGGTGGTACGTTGGAATTTTATGTTTTCATATTTCATTTAATCCGCCACAGAGGGACACAATGATGGGAATCTAACATATTTCGCAACGATATCGCAATAAGTGTGGGATCTTCCAGCGGCGACATGCAGGAACATTTAGTGTTTAAAAAAGCATTAATTTTAAGGAGTTTTAATTACATTCAGTCCTAGTTTTTCAAAGTAAAAGCTCGACTTCTAGATGTACGCTTAGGGATAAAATACATTTTTCGAAAGGGAGCCTAATTAAGACTGAAGCCAACTCTGATAGATTTGTGTTCTAAAATCAGTCAAATGTAGTCAAATAAACACAAAAACAAAATGCGTAAGTTTAAAAAAAAACGTGCAATAAAAATAAAAGTAGATGAAGTCTGATTCATGCGCATCGGCTGAGTTTCTAAAGAGAAGTTGCGCAGCGTTGTCGGACAAAATATCAGACTACACCTCGTTTATTCTGTAAATCATAAGACAATTTAGACAAGTGAACACAACATGGTGATAAATCCTCCTCTGGGGCAATTTTGCAAATGAATGTCTGTGGATTCCCACAGTGACAGAACCTGAGACCGCACTCTCTCTTTACGCGCCGCTCCAGCCGATAGAAAACAACCTCACCAACACAACCGAGAACCGCAGAGAGCCTCAGCCCGGCGCACACTCGGAAAAGATTAAGCGATCACTCCTCACCATGTGCCTCCCGGTGATTCTCCCTCTCCTGACGTCCCTCCCGACCATTAAGAGGAGCGCAGCAAGTGTCCGCACATCCAGAGAGACGAGCCTACTGTGCCGAGAGGGGGCAACACAGCGGTGCTACAGCAGGAGCAGCAGGAGGAGGAGGAGGAGGAAGATAAATTAACGGGATCAGCTGGGAGGTGCGTCCCTCTCTCCTTTATAGCGAGTGAAGTGAGCCAAGAGGCGCCTCCACCTCCGGAGGAGACGCGTCCCGCCTGACGCACAAGTCAGAGCAGCTCACACTGGATCAATGTGTCCGTCAAACTTTTTGCTCATTTCCAATACACATTTTTTCCCCCCTTATTTATATTCTAATGTTGATATATCATCCTTACAAACCCCTTTTTTCTAACTGATATTTTTGAATAAAAATGATTAGTACATATAAATATTTTCACTGGATATCAATGGGAAAGTTATCTGATGCATGAGTCAGATATTTGCTGCACAGAAAACCTTTTTAATTGTGAAAGTGTGTTGAGATGTCAATTAAAGTATAAACATGTTCACCATGGAACCATAATTAAATACAAATTTGAGGTACTTGAGCCAGCTACAACCATTTTGCACCACTTCACCCTCCCACTACAGGAAAACAGTGCACTTCTTACTCAACTACATTTTCACTTGGATCATATTAGAATTTAATAACCAAGACAAATAATTCACTTTCAAGAAGAGCCCATTTCTCTCCACTGAGAGCTTTTATCAAGCACATTGTGCTGCCGATACTTGACTCGGCTAATGCATGACGAGCACGACAAGTATTTTAATATTGTTTTACTTAAGTAAAAGAATCTGGCAGGCGTGGAAGTAGCTAATTACAACTGCTCAGATTACTGTAATTAAGTCTTTTTTTGGGTGTACTTTCATTTTTATTTTTCTAAGTGGGTAATTTTCCTTTTATTTAAGTATGCAGTGCACCATGTCATCAACTTAGTAACTGTCAAAACATCATTAAGTACAATTTGAAATTATATCCAAACCTTTTATCTGCCTTTTCAGAGCCAGTGAGGCTACTTGATCACAAATGGGCTGATGAAAAGCCTGACTTCCGACAAAAAACACCCAAAACTCTGCAGCAGGTCGAGGTTTGGAGAGTTTAAAAGTAACTAATAGAGTAGTTTCTGAGAAGAAGATTGCACTTTTACTTTTTATTTCAATTCCAGTAGTTTTACTTGTGATTGAGTAATATTTTAGTAATGTAACTGATTTTCTGTACTCTTTCCACCACTGGAATACTCTGGATACTTTCATCCTCCCACAGTGAGCTTGTGCAGTGAATCCCAGTTCCATTAAACTACTCAACAAGACACAACTACCATCACCACAGTCAAATTCGACAATAAAGTGCTGTTGTTTTGTTAATGTATTACTACTGTTAAAACCAGTAATAATGGACTTTTCTTGCATTTGTACTAATTTTTCTCTTGATGCTTAGATACATTTTGATAATATTTCTGTACTTGCAAGAACAGTTATTACAATATATGTGTCTAAAGCCCCTGAAAATGTCATTTCAAATCAATAATATTTGTCTGCAGCCTTCAAAATTAGACAAATTAAAGGGTCACTCCGCAAATGTTATGTTTTGAAAGTGTGTTTACAGGTCTTGGGGAGTATTGCACATGTGGAAAACGTAGCGTAAAGCCTTCTGTGGCTCCAGAGGAAGCTGCATGTCATCTGAACATAAGACTTCAGACTTTTTTCCGCATGTGCAGCAGGACTTCCCAAGACCTGCAAACACACTTTCATGTGTAAAATTGGCGGAGTTGCCCTTTAGGCAACAATGAAAGCCAACGTTTGGAGGAAAAAAAATCTGCATTAATCATTCCGTAAGAGTTTAACTGTTGAAAACGCTTAATCAGGACTGCGTTCTCAGGAACATTTTCAAATTCAAATGTTGCTAAATCCTGATTGGTGCATTGAGGTATGACATCAGCTTGTTAACAAACACACCCATTCAAAATCAGTCAAAAGAGGACAGACAGATGCGCAACTATAAAAATGTCTCAGCGTAAATTACTTAAAAAAAACTGTTCTCGAACTCGTGTTCTTGTCGTCGGATCCTGCTGCTCAGAATAACAAGCTAACCGGAGTAATAGATTTTCAAGGCCTTTAAGTGGGGGATCTGTTTTCCACCACTGGTAAGACAGTACTCCTGAGTGTCATAATTCCTCTGAAAATAGACCATTTCACTGTATTTGTTGTTGCAAGCACAGGAGAAAACACTAAATCAGAACGTCAACGCGCTTGAGGGGGGAAAAAAGTTCCTGAAACAGGTTGATCTGCTTTGGAGACAAGTGGAATTCTTTCAACCTTCGAGGCGGTTTTTCCCTCTTTAAAATACAAAAAAAAACGTCATTTTAAGACTCAATTAAAAATTTCATGGCTTGTTAAGGACACTTTTGCACTGCAGCAGATCCTCCACCCTCCAGGTTTATTGCCGCAGGCGAACAAATTGAGGACACAGAAGGAAAGGCTGGTTTGAAAAAAAGTTTTATCTGGTCTCGTCCAGGCAGAGATCCCACTCTCCAGTTTGCTCCAATTATCCCTCGGTGGAATAGGAAAAATGGTTGAAGTTAATTGGCTGGAGTGGATCGTTCTCAGATGTGAACCAAAACTGATACAGATGGAAATATAAGAAAGAGATTTCGAGGGTGGAGGGAGGGAAGACGCTTGATTGGAGAGGAGGAAACTTTCCCAGAGAAAGCCATAAAACTGATTGATGACTTCCCCCGAGGAATGTTTCCCCAGGTGTGCTTTGTGTGTGTGTGTGTGTGTGTGTGTGTGTGTGTGTGTGCCTAGTGGTTACAGTGCAGTTAAGAAATGCTATCCTTGGACGCAGGACAAGTGCAATAAAGTAAATTGAGGGGCGAAATAGCACGTTTATGCGTCAATATTGCACTCTGGCAGCATCAACACAGAGACGCAAGAGGGTTGAGTGAGCTGAGCTGGAAGTGGAACTAAATTGGTAGCATTTTAAAGAATGACTTAACTAAGAAAGTGATAACAGAAATCAGCCCTAAAACTGATACGAGAAAATGTTTAACGACTTGGCAAAACACTTCAGGTGGTCCTTGACAGGTGCGTCGCGCTGCCAAAGTTTAGCACCCTGCAGCTACGAGTGTGCTGAGAGACTGAATCATAATAAATAAAATACCATGGAAGTGTAATTATGAAAGTCAACATTAAGCCACCGTGACAGAATAAGAGCAGATTTCACAATACGTGGGCGTCTATTTGACGGATTAGCTATGCTTAAAGTATTTAAGTGCTACAGTATGGCATTGTGCTGTGGTTTAATGATCAGATATGAACAGGAAGATGTAACATGTAGAAATTTGACTTGTGTGTATCCACAGTCTTCACGCATTTCTCAATTACTCAAGCAAAGAAACACCATGGAAAAAAAAAAATTAAATCCATTTTTGGTTGCATGAATGGGATGGTGTGCTATCTGCTGATTTTTAAAAAATGATTGTATAACATATTATAATAGCTAAACAACTGAATCGGTGGATTGCCATTGACTCCACATGACCATTTCTGAAACGTTATAACGTGTATGACCGTTTTGTCTTCATCATCCAACGTGAAACAGTTGCCATTTGGTCAAATTTAGGCGGCAAAACTACTTTGTCAGGGTCACAGTCAGGGTTAAAATTAGTACATTAGTTATGCAACTTTAAGGATTTGCGTTAACTGAAGTTACGTGACGCAAGATAAAATAATTCAACATTGACTTTTGCATTTTACACGCGACATGAATAGCGTCCTCCATCTATCCCAACCTCTTTCCTCTGTAGTCACTCTTTATAAAACATCACGCCTTTGCTCCCGTCATTAAAACTACGGCCATTAGAGGTCGCCACCAAACAACAAACGTAAATATTGGTCGTAATAAGCTTCCTGCATGGGCGACCTACATACAGCTGTTTTTCTGATGAAGACTGTAGTGCATTTATAAGTACCATTAACTCTGTAAGGAAAAGATTTACTGCAAAAGGTCCAGAAAAAAATGAGAAAAAAGTTGTCTATATCCTGGTTTCATGAAAACATGTGGAACTGATGAAGAAACGAGAATATGCAGTGAAATTTAGTCAGGATACACATATGTTGGTGATATGTTGATTTGTAAAGGCTTGAGAAACAAAGTTTTTCAAAATCTGGGATTTGCTAAATCAACTTTAGTCAAATATATAGAATGAGGCAAAAGGTAATAGTAAAGACAATAGGTGTACCTCAAGGATCAATGTTAAGCCCCCTACTATTTACTCTATATCATGATAATTAGTGATTTTTCATGGCAGGGTAACAGGGTTGACTTTTGAATGATACTGTGCAGAATCAGCTGAGTTAGCACATATTAATGCTAATTGCTATGGAGATGATTACACAGCAGCAATAGTTGGGGGCAGTCGCTTAATAACAAGGATCCCTGAAAAATGTATGTTTTGCGTATAAAAGTGACCTCCACTCCATTAGTGTTCACTATTGCCAATCTGCTTGTTTTGTGCTGTTCTGTGTATATATTTTATTGTGATCTGCAGATTTATGTTTAATTGCACATCGTCCTAGAGCGAAAGAGCTGTTTTTCTTGAGGTGATGAGGTAAAAGTGCGGCCGTAGTTATACCAACGTTGCGCTGCGGCCACTCATTGTTGTCAAGCCGATGTTTCTTCCGAGCCTTTAGCGCAGCTGCATCTTCTGAAAAACAGTTAGACCGAATAAATTATCACAATTCACTGTGTGTTTTGCTTTGGGACATCAAGGCTCAGAGGTTGTAAGACGATCCTCTATTAACGTGCTGATGTATCTCACATGTCCATATCAGGGATCGACCCCGCTCCCGTCACGTCTCAGCAGATCTTCAAGGAGATCGCGTTTCCTCCCCTCTGACCTTCTCCAGTGTGTACAGCAGCAGCAAGGAGAGGAAGGAAATGACGGACAGATGAACCGTCCTCGACCATGCAACAGGCTTCTCCTGTCGATTCTCGTATACAGTTTTGCAACAAGAACACACAAAATGACAACATTGATCTTCCTCACAGAATGTCCTTGCAGGTAACTATGATGGTATGTTTTTATGATTTAACGCATCAAGAGAGATGTCAAGTAACCCTGACTGATGGCTTTGGCTCCGAGACCTGGCTGGCAAACGGAGCAGGAGTGGAAAATTATCCCGGTTGCCATGAATTCAGATGCAGTGTTTTTGTTTCTCCAGGCTTCCCTCACTTTGTCTCTAAATGTGCTGACAGGTGCTGGATGGAGACCAGACTGTTGTTCTGCACCGAAGGAGAGCTCACCAATGAACCGCAGGTTAACCCGCTGCGTTGAAGGATCAATAGTCAAGAGAAAACGTCAGTCGAATGTTTTACCTTCTGCTTATGATGATATAAAAATATGCTGTCCTCGAAGGGGGACAGGTAGATGACAAATAGCTTGAAGAGAGCTAAACACACAGAAATTACAGCAGGCCTGTGGCTGAAGGGGCAGAGCGGGAACCTGTTTGTAGATAAGACGAAAGTTCTTGTCCCCTAAACACTTTTACAAATTAAGTAATCACTCTAAAATCAAAGCAGTACTTTAGCTCTCACTCTTATTTAGAACCTTAGATCTTTTTTGGTTCACAGTTGAATGACAAACAAATGAAAACGCTAAAAATCGAAAGCATTTGAAATGAAAGCAAATCTTTGTTCTAGAGCCCACCTGTTACTACCGATATCTATATATATATATATATATATATATATATATATATATATATATATATATATATATATATATATATATTTGCAATGATCCCTAAAATATGGCTTAAAAAACACAAAGAAGTGTAACGGAGGCTGGTTATTTTACAGTTTCACAATAAAATGTATTGTCTAAAGTGACATCAATGTACGGAAACAGTAAACTTGGGAATACTGTGAGATTATCAATTATACATGACCCCAAGCAACCATTACTGTTATATTACCTTATTTTTCTTTATATACTGGAGATATGGCTGCATCCGATACTGATATAAGTTGTGCCAATATTTGCTGATAACAGCATCCAGCTGATATATTGATCGGGCTCTACTTTGTCCAATAAAAGATTAAAAAGGGCCTGCGGGATTGGATACAAGTATTGCGTTCGGTCTTGTTGTGGAGTTTGGTCGTCAAAAGAAGTCCTATCAGAAGAGCGGTGTTGACAGATGTGGATTTTTCAGCCTTTATCATGCGAGGTTGAAACAGACCACTAATGAAAAAAACAATTGAGCGAGTTCTTACTCACTTCCTGTCTCCGACTGATCGCCAACCAGATTGCGACTACAAAGATAAAGTCGGTTCAACTGCATCCTGCAACGTGCACGAATCAATCAACCTGCAGACAGAAGGAGAAGTTTTAGTTTTCACTTTTCTTTTTCTTTATATATTCATGGGGGCCCAACAAAAGACATTAATCTTATCTGTTTTATTTATTTTAATTGTTTTTTTTTTTATCTAACATTACTATTAGGTATTTGTATTTTAAATTTATTTTTACTTGTTTGATTTAATGTGCCTCATTGTAATCTTTTCTTTAATAAATCCATCCATATAACTACCTTCAGTTATACAACCTTGTGTTATAAAATGCGAACAAATTCATTTTTAAACGCTTTAATCCTGATTCAGCCACGTAAAGCACTTTGTTAGTTTGTTTTTTAAGGATGCTGAATAAATATATTTATTTTATTTTTATTATTACTCTACATTTATTGTGAATGGGGAAGTTTAGAAGTCTGCTTCTAAAAAAACACAAGTCTGACTTTGTGAAGTTTTTCTTACAGGTGCTTAAAACACCAGTTTTTATTCATTTAGTTACTTCAGTCCAGATGTTTGTGTTTTCCCACCGGCCTCAGGAATATGATCGGACCCAAGGTGGTCTCCCCGTGCGGCTCTGCAAGTACACAAAAACCTGAGTTGATTTAATCTTATTTCAACATCAATCATCTGAACTGCTCCAGATTGGGACTGCAGCGCTACCAGCTGGTCTGTGCCTTGCTCTGCTCCTCACTGCCCTCTTGTGGTCGGACTTGGCACTGCTGCTGCTGCAGCTCTCGCACACACGGTCGTCCCCATCCGCTGACCTCCACCTGATGGATGCAAATATTTATGATTATCCTTTTTACGAGCGCCACATTTTTCTTCTTTAAAGACTACGCTTTTAGAGAAATAAAACAGGAGCTGAGATGAAACAGACCTCCCGCTCACGAAGGAACAGGCCCTTCTCCCTGGATCCTTGTTTGAAATGGGCTCAGCTTCCAGGTAACATGTTATATAAATCTGCAGGAGACAAGTGCAACACATGCTGGGGTATTTTTCTTCTCGCCGTGGGTATAAATATATGTAGAAAACATGTGAAATCTCTTCTGACGGTGTGTCTGCGGTCCTGGTGGAAGAGGAACGGTTGGAGCTGAATGCGGAGGAGGTGGTCCTCGACCCTGGGCAGGAAACGCGAGCTGGAGCCGTGCAGCTGGGAGTCTGTGAAACATCTGGAAAGAGCGGACACATCCTTATCAGATCTAACTTCTGATCTCAGCATTTATTACATCAGCGATTCGGGTGAATTTCTAATAACAGGAAAGTGGAGGGATTTGAACCGGCGGTGTGGGCCAGGAGGAAGTAGATTTAATTTGGGAAATGAATCGGAAGGGAACCGCCGCAGACGTAAAAAGATGTAATGACTCACCCCTGGTGGTCTATGAAGGGGTATCTGGGGTAAGAATTCGCATCAGAGGTCAGAGTGGCCACGCAGCTGTCCACAAACAGACGAAGAGGAGGAGGATGAGGGTCCACGGAGGCCTGGATGTTGACCGTGTCACTCAGGAGGAAAACAGATGACTTTCTCTCACTGCGCCAGTCACCTGAGGGACGATGAGACACGCCATGTGAATATTTTTACAACGTTTAAAGGCTCATTCAGGATGAGAACATTATCATTTGCCAGAGTACATCAGGAAATTCACCTCTTTGAACCAGATGCAGTCATGGAACGAGCATGTTTTGGCAGGATTTCAACTAGTAAAGAAGAATTTCATTACCACTGACCACATTTTTTTCGAAAAAAGGTCTAATTTCAAATGAAACTTTTACCCAAATCTGACTGCATTTCGTGTCAGGCCCTGTGAAACACTGGTAATGAAGTGTATTTTACAGTTTTAATTTGGCTTTTTCTTAACAATTTCGACCAAACCTTGAAGTTACAAATAGATTGTTAAAACGGTTGCAGACAATACACGACTGTCCTCGGTGGTAGTTATGGTCCTGTTTGTCAGCCATTGCTTATTTTCTGTCACATTTCTCAATAAAAAGTGGTTTGTTTTGTTTTTTTTAAAATCGACCAGGCTGAAAACCGGCTCACCTGTCATGAGCCTGAGGTCAAAGTCCAGGTCCAGGTGCGTTGAAAGGGTGGCGATCAGGGGAGTCCAGGTTGGTTTCAGGGCCCCGCTGCTCACTGTGTACCTCCTTGCAAGGTGGAGGGGATTCAAAACAGGCAACGTAAACGCTCGAGTTAACATTTCCAATCCAGAAACTGGAGGAAGAATGAGTTATTGATAGTACAAATTGCTCCAAATAGAGGTTAAATTCATAGCAAATGAGCGACAGAAAGACAACATTACTTTTTAAAGCCACTTCAGACCACAACAGTTTATCATGTTTCTGTGACGTCCTCTCTATCTTGGATCAGACTCCTCCAGAACCCTGCAGGGAGACTTTGACTGGATCAAAACGGATCAGAATATGACACCCGTTTCTCCTTCAGCTCACTGTCATTTGTATAAACAAGCTCAGTCTGTTTTGTCTCCCACCATTCGTTCCAAAATCACAGTAAGAGGAGCTCTCTTCAGGGCCGGAACAGGAAGAGGAATGAGTACAGCAAACACAAACTACTTCAGTGTATATAAATACAACCGATCATTGTTTTTCAGGCTGGAAACTAAAGGTGGCCTGTTTTTGTTTTTTTTTACTGTTGTTTCTCCTCAACTTTTCTTGATTTAAGAACTTTTATTTTGAAGGTTTTGCATTTATTTCTCACTGCACATATTGTTTTACACTGGGGACGCAGCCACTTTTAAATTCTGGGCCACTTCTGATATTTAAAATTACAGTTTGGCCGAGTTTTTGCATTGTTGTTCATTGTGTTTTTGTTCTTTGTTGCCACGGAAACAAACAAATTGATTAATTATTGAATCATGTTTTCTCCTTAGCTGTGTCAAACATTTGTGTGTGTGCTGCTTTATTTATTTGTCTTTATGTTGAAAGTTTGCCATTAGGATGGAGTTTTTTTCTTTTTTACTCTTCCTGCACTTTTATGGTGTTTTTTTTTGCTTCCCAATCTTTGTCTACTGTCTTTGAATTCAGTTTCTACTCTGTATTTTTGCACTAAAAAAAAGAATGTGTGTAAATGCACCTTCCATATTCACACTGGACTGGGACAGCAGCTCCTCTTTCTCTCGACATGTCTCCGGCTGATGTTGGAGGAGGCGAGTACAGCAGCAGGTTGTTGTACAGCACAGCATTCTGGGTGAACTACACACAACAGCATCATCAAAAGGAAACCACTAGGTGGCAGCATGAAGCCACTATAATCAACAAAACACTCTCACATCCTTTTTCTTTTTATAGAATAAAAACTGACTTTATATTTTGAAAATCTAGAGGCTCACCAACCGTCATTTTGCCCCCGCAGTCAGTCAGACGTGCTCTGATGATGTACTCCCCGTTTCCAGACACTCTGGCCGTGCAGTGATGATCTGCAGCACCGACAGGCCCGAGCCTCAAGTCCTTGGGCTCCGCAGGCCAACCGGGGTCAAACAGATAAGCTTTCACCACGACCTCGACGCTGTCCTCGTGACATTTCAACACAAGGGTCTTCCCGTGTGACCTCCCGCGTGGGAGTTTGGCCTCTCCGTCCGATCCAAAGAGTTTCTTTCGAGAGCGGCTAACTCAGAGAATGACAGGAAAAGGGGTTCGGTTTGGTAAGAGTAGCAGCGAATGGTGTCTAGTTTGGACAGAATATAGAGAGAAAGTGTGAGGTAGGCAGAAATGAGAGGCATGGTGGTGGTGCAGCACTGAAAACATCAAACAACTTCACTGTGGCTGTCAAGAGGAACACACCTGAGACTAATCATCCCTCATTAGTGACAACTAGCAGGCTTTCACGCTCAGTTACTAAGCTCATTTTCTGGTTCATATCTTTATTTCTGGTATCTACTAGAAAATGTTTACATGCATTAATGTTCAAAAAATACATTATTTTTCTCATACTGTCGATTGTTGCAGCACCTCTATTCACCCTCTGACTTAGCGCTGCTTTTTGGTGCCTGTCTCTTTAAGCCCCCCCCTCCTGAAACGCCCAGTCTGCTCCGATTGGTCAGCTCTCACAGGCCTGAGCCAGCGCTGAACACCCCGTTTTTTCTGCATCAGCTCTGCCGGTGATTTCGCAACCACAGCCGTGCAGTGGGCGTGGCTGAGGGCAATAGCTGTATGGTTGTGACATCACAACGTTACAGAAATTCTGACAGCTCATTTAAAGGTGCTATTTCTGTCAACGGGCTGTGTGCATTTCTCTGTGGATTGAGCGTTTTAACATTTAAACATCATTGGAAACATTTGGGATAATGTAAGTACACAACTTAACTAATTATGTGACAAAAACCAAACAGTCATTTTTAAGACATTTTAATGCAGAATTCCTACATACTGTATCTTTAAGTGAAAAAAAATCTGCTTTTGCTCAAAATGAATAAATTCAAGCACTTTTAATGACCCGTGTCTACATGTTTATTTCCTAAAACTTTCAAGGCTTTGATTTTCCTAGAAAAAATAGGACTTTTTTCTGTAACAAAATGAAAACAGAACAATCAGAAGTGTTATAAAAAAAGTATTTTATTACCACAATGAAAAAACCTGTACATATTGCATTTAGAGCCTGCAAACTGGGGTAAAAAAATACCGATATGTACCATATAACCTTGGCATAGAAAGAGATGTAACAGCACTAATATAATACTGGAAAATAGTGACACAAGTATTCATGTAAAGGTTTCAAACTTTCATCCATACAGCTGAGTCTTTAAAAAAGGTGCAGCAGTATGTGAAGTAAAAGGCTGACACCCTTCATATAAAAATACCAGGAGGAATTTAGTGTTTAAGTGTATAAAGTCTTAACTTCCATCAGAAACTCTAATAAAGGTTTTAACCAACGATGGCAGCGGAAAAAGTGTTGGCTGACCGGAGGACACAATACATTCATTCTTTGCAGTTTGCCCACCAAAAGCTAAAAAAACGGAGGTTATTTAATTGTCTTCTGCATTTCCCTTCTTATCTTCATAGCTCCCCGCCGTCGTGCCTTTTACCCTCCTTCTCCTCACGCGCTCCCTCCTTCTCTGTGCTTTCACTCTCTGCCTCCTCGGCCCCTCCTTTGGTTCCCATGTCTCCTTTCCACACCTCCTCCATACATTCTGAGAGAGGGAGGAAAAAAACGCACATTAGGGAGAAAGGTTTGAGCTCTGTGGTTTAATTTCTGCGGTAGCAAGAGTGAGTTCTCTTCTGTGAACTTCTTGACAACACACTTTTATCCAATAAAAGCCCTTTTTACTTTTATATGATGATTTTGCCTTTTTTCTATTAAATTGTGGGGTTTTGTCCTCATTCGTTTTATCCATGCGCAGCTCATTTCAACTTTGTGAATTTCAGAAAGCTGCTCAACACATAACGTTTATGAGAATGACACAGATGATGAATCTTCAAGGCATATAAATGTTTGCAAGTCTCACCTGACATTAGAATCTACGTTTCTTTATTAAACGTTCAAGAATGCGTCACTGTTAGGACGGCTTAGCTAAATGTGTTCCCAAGCCGAAGTGAGTTAAACTCATTCAAAGCAACATTAGACCACAGGTGTACCTTGCTCCGTTGGCTTGAGAACGTGGTTCTGACAGAGGAAGTTCTCCAGCCTCTTGTCCTGATGATGGAAGTACCAGTCCTCCACAACCTCCTCATACTCCTCCAGCATCGTCTCACACTGAACAACACGCACACACACATATTCATGCGGTCAAAAGTAAGTACATTACAGCTGTCTGCACACCCGCTCCTAGACAACATCTACAGGAATACATTGAAACTTTTAAAATGAACCACTGTAAAGTCTCATTGTGTTTCAACCTTTACAGCAGGCAGACAAACAGGCACATAAGCACACACACTCACATCCTCCTCACCTGTTTTTTCATGTCGGACACCTCCACCGAGGGTTCGTCCCACAGCTCAAACGGCATACCCAGGTCCACTTTAACTCCTTTGTGAACCAGGTTCTTCAGGGTCGTCATGGTCTGGCTCGCACCCTGCAACACGCACAAAGCTGCCAGCTGTTAGTCTGCCGCACAGATTAGTTTTAACGCCAGTTCAATCTACGAGAATCCATGGAAGAACTTTAAAAAAGCACACAGATTAACTTCACCTTGGCGTATCGGAGGCTGCCAGGCCTCTCTGCGTGGACACTGTACTGCAGGATGCGTTCACATATGTTGTCTACCGCCTCGGTCAGCCGAGTTTCCCTGTGAACAGAAAACAGGTGCATGAAAATAAATACACTTATCCTACTTATCCATAACCTAATGACCTTTCCTTGTAATTCTTTTTTATATATAAATAACTGTATTTTATGTAGCATTTTATTTATTCTAATGAATCCATCAAATTTGTATTCAAATTGCAGACTTTTGACTTTTTATACAACTATGTTTTATTTTGCATCTTAATTATACCTATTTATCCATCAGATTATTTCCCTGATTGGAAAGTTTTCATAATTGTATTGCCTTTCTTTGAAAGTACAGATATCTTTTTTTGTTTTTTCAACTTTCTTTTTTTTTTTAAAGGGGCACTATGTAGTTTTGGAGAAGGAATTCAAACTCAGATTTTTAACATTTACAATATTGATGAGGCAATAACACAAACTGTAATTAACAAGTTGTTCTCAGAGGAAAATAAGATCCCCAGAACACTGTTTGGCACTAGACGGGTGGCAGGGTCTGCCACATATAAACAAAGTAAAACAATAACATGTGTTGTCCTTTGATGTCAGTTTGTTTATTCAGTCATGAAAAGGAAGAGTGTTTGTTTATTTAGTTTGTTTAGACATAAAAGTCAGTCGCTGAGGGTCTCTCTCTTCTGATTAAAACTACATAGTGCACCTTTAGTTGACTCGATGGCTATATAGGAGTTATATTGTTGTAGGCTTTCAAGCTTTTTAAAAATACAGAGCATGATTTATTATGGATGAACATAAATCTCAGTTTATTACATGGTATCCTCTCTTCATAAGAAGTGGCATTCTCCTCAGCGAACTTACGAGGTGTTGTATTTGATCTTCCTTCTCCTCTTGCCTGTGTCCAGCACCTCTCCCAACTCCAGGACTTCCTTGGAGCGACCAGTTTTCTCCAGAGCATCCTGCAGCTCTATTGTCAGAAACTTACACACTGACAGACAGGATACAAACAGGAAGAAAAACTTATATGTACATATAAATAACTATGTTGTATTTCTGTATTTGTCACAGAGTTTAGGCAGACACCCGAGGACACACAAGTATGTAAACACATGTCACAGTGCTGTTATAAAGTCGCATAAATAGCATCACAACAGCTAGCAAGCGATACTTCTTCGTCCTACCTTCGCATTTGTTCGGCAGTCTGTCGTCTTCGTGCGCTGTGACAAAACTGCAGACACAGAAGAAGACAAGTGTAAAAAATTTCATTGCAACAGTTTGTTGTAAAAGCTGCAGGCGGAGAAAAAGTTAAACATCACAACAGCCACATCGGCAACTCAAACGGCAACTCACAACTGCGCATGCGTAGGTTGTCTTCACAGACGTGAGTAGTAGATGCCCGGTGGTTGGATTTCAGGGACGATTGTCGACAGAAGAAAACTCATTAGTACCTCATAAGAAAAGTTATATATTTTTAAATTGAATATTTCACCTATTACATAATTGTTGTTGTTTTAGTTTTACCAAAGGATTGCTAAACAATTTCCTCAACATTTTTGCTATTATTTTTGTGACCTAAGTGACCTGTGAGTATCATTTGTTTGTTAACTAACTTGTTTTTGGCTAATATTATGACGCAGTAAAATTAGCATTTTCGACACATTTACTGGGTTTAAGGTTAATTAAGAAAGACCATGTAGCCATAAGTAAGAATGTCCTACTTACTAGCTAATTGAATGTAATGTTAGCTAGTTAATGATGCTAAATTGCTGCTTAAAAAAGTCTAAAACTACGGCTATTTATTACTTATAGGTTGTTTGTAACCACTGGGAAAATGTAGCATACAAACAGTCCATATTTTTGTTTGGCAAACATCTTCAAAATTGAAACTGTGGTACCACCTAAAATGTGTCTTTTTTATACTATTACACCAAGGTTTGATAAAGGAAGCTGCAGTATTTTATTTAAAGTAGGGTATGAAAAAATATTTTTTTATTACACAGACCTCATTTACTTAATCAAAAACTTGAATTTTTATGATACTGAAAGATTAAATGGAAAACATTCTCCTTTTTCTTAAAATAAATTAACTTTTTAAAACCCCTGGGGAAAAAAATCTGGAAAATGCATTGTCACAAAGCTGAAAACAGACATAAACATCTACAGAAGTGAAATGTAAGATCCACATGAATGTAGCTGTAAAATTAATCTAAAAACATCAAATATACACTGACAGGGAACATTTTACAGCAAAATAAGTTTACTTTTCATAGATGGGGGGGGAAATGTTATGATAACACTTTTTGAATAGATGGGTGTCTAAAACAAACAATAAATTCATCCTGTACCTCATTTATCAACAAAACAAAAGAAATGCTACAAATATTCCCACATAGTTTTTAAGCTTTGAGTTCGGCTCGATCACACGGGGATGGGGGGAGGGCGGGTAATTAGCTTGATATTTGGCAGTGAGGTGGTTAAAATAGAAGGCGCTTGCCTCTTGGTTTCTCGGGTGTCAGGGGCAACACACCACACAGCAACGGATACTCAAGGAGCCCGCAGCGGGCGAGAAGATAGAGAGGAGAGAGGGGGAAGAGGAGAAGACGGCAAAAAGATAAGACAGAAAAGGAGAAGAGAGGGAGTCACAGGCCATGTTAGTATGAGGACCGAAAGGGAAGAAGAAGAAGAGAGAGAAGGAGACGAGAGGAGCACGAGCAGGAGTGAGTGACACACACACACACACACACACACACACTCTGGTAGAAAACACATTTGTTTATGTTCTCCAGCAGCAGGCGTCAGAGGGCAACGTGTCTGTAACTCAAGAATAACCGCAGTAACTGTAGTATTCGACAGGCGTGAGGCTTCCACAGCTATAATTGTGTGTTATGTCACTTAGCGAGGTGACTGTCTGTCTATTGTCTCTGTGGAGGGAGATAAAGTTACACAGGCACCAGGCTCCAGCTGTGACACCCAGCTCCGTCTGTGTCACGGCTCTATGCACATGGACACACACACACTCGTGCATCAACCTTGGAGGCTGTTACGTATACACACATATGATACTCGGTCTTAAGAGATGGTGTCAGGGAGCTCGCAGTGCTCACATGAAGCGACGCTTCAGTGCCGCAGCATCAGTTTTCCTTTTTCCGTTTCATCCCCTTCAGTTTGTCTGAAATCAATCTCATTTCTTCCCCACAGGTCCGACGACACAGATCTCTAAGATGAGTTAAGTGGCCGCTGGAGATGAATCGCACGCTCCTGACAGATTCAGAGGACAGAAGAAGAAAGTGTCAGTCAGCTTTTAAGAGCTG
This sequence comes from Lagodon rhomboides, assembly GCA_039737535.1. NCBI lineage: Eukaryota > Metazoa > Chordata > Actinopteri > Spariformes > Sparidae > Lagodon > Lagodon rhomboides. Next base: position 13,722,270 of record CM077806.1, read on the forward strand.
ACTCGGGGAGGAGGAAGACTAAGACTAAGAAAAGAGGTGACGAATGCCGGCTGTCGGTCACAACTGATTGTCTCCGGAAGATTTGGATTCCCTGAATGACCAAAGGAGGACATGGTCGTGGATCCACTTCCTGAACTGAAGAAATAGTTTCATCTTGAGACAGCAAGTGGATAAACTTCCGGTCCGACTTAAAGGTAAAGGAATGTACCTGCCGTTGACAGTGATAACACTGATAACAACGTTATAAAACCCACTCAGTCTATAATGACTAATATTTTATAAGTCCTATGACGAGGGTCACTAACGATGCAATCTGTAATCACAGTACAAAGTCAGGAGCGGCATTCACATCAGAGAGCGGAAACAGGCTATGACTCAAACGGATGACAGCTTTTTTAATGAGCAGACTGACAAAAGACAGTGATACGCAGTATCATATATATACTAATAATTAAACTAAATTAGTGTATAATGTTTTCTGATGCTGTCAGAGGATCTTTATATCAGTCATATGTGTAGATGGTGGAGTAAAACTTGTATTATATAGTTCATATTTTCACATAGAATTAAGGTGTAAATATTGTGTCATTCTTTAAGAAATAAGCCAGTTTTGTATTCATAAGAAAATGTCAGTCTGATCATAGCTGTCATGAACACTACAGTCAGTTTATAATTGGTAATTCACAGTTAAATCAGACATTATTGAACAAATTACCTTAAAGTGGATGAAAGCTTCTCGGAGGAGTGTTTTGTGCAACAACGGAAGTTTCTTCTTTTCTTACAAAAACTGTGAAATTGCCTGGAAGGACTTTATTCGAGCAGGATACATGTTCACTTCCGTCTTTATCGTCCTGCGTGGGAACTAAGACGAACGCCTCAAAACAGAGCGGTCGCACAGAGTACGGAATGATCAAATGTCTATTGAAAAATTGAAAACATACAGAGTAGCAGTCAAACACAGAAGCAATAAACAAGGTCAGACGCATGAAAATGGTAAATAAAGGGCGCAGATTAAGGGATTTCGAGTGCACAATATGTACTAATTAATAAACTGCCATGAGGAGTCTTTATCAAAACCAAACAAGAACGACATTTTGCAGAGTGTTGTGTGCTTCTGGAGGAGTCTGTGTACTGATGGGAGGAGAGCTCAGATTACTTTTTTAACTTTTGGGATTAAACACTAGATTGAATTCCTACATATTATATCTTTAATATGATATATATATATATCAATAAATGTTTGAATGTGAAAGTGGAGTCAAAACCAGAATATATACTACATACTAAACTCAACCAGCAAATCCAAAAATACAGACATTTAAAAGAAATATTTTGTCTTTTTTGTGAGACTTATCAGTAATTATTAAAGTCTGTTGCTTTGATCACATGTTAATATGGAGTCGCAGGGATTCATGATCAACATCTGGTTGCTGCGTTCATCAAATATATGGATCGCAAACGAGTGTTGCTGATAATTGTCCGCACTGACCTGCGAGGTATCTGTAAGCCCAAGCGAGGTCTCATCTCTGTTTTTCCTCTCGGCACAGCGAGGCCCCTGAGCTGACCCTGCCATGGACACACACACACACGCACACGCACACGCGCACGCTCGCACATACACACTTGCACACGCTGCACCTGGCATACTCTCGCCTCACACACACCAGCCGATGCTCACATACGCACACTGCTGCTGAGCCCAGCAGTTCATATCACCGATGGCTAAAACGATACGGTTACCTTACTGCTGTCCCCGCAGTGTCCCCTCAACACCAACACACACACACACACACACACACACACACACACACACACTGACCCTGCTGGGCAATACACTTGAAAAATGCCTCCTCAGTGATGAGTAAAAAAAGATCATGAAAAAAAGTGAAAATTGTCCTGTAACTCACTGAAACGCTTCTTATATTTCTCCAGATTTGGAGTCCTTGCAGAGGAAGTAACTCTGTAAATATCAACAGCTGTTGTAAACAAGAACAAAATAACGTTTTTGTCGTATTTGCAGGTGTATCAAATTTAGGTGAATTCAGTTTAATCGGATGATTAAAGCTGTTCTCAGATAACTGTTCTGGGTTCGGTGCAGGGTGTCACATCTCACACGGATAAGTTGAACTTTACCCAAGGAACTCATTTATTCAAAAGCTAGATTACATGTTTTACTACGGTGTTTTTTTTTCGTATGAGTCACTGTTTATCCTCTCTGATGCTGATTATTCGGCTCATTAGCCGGCCTTAAAACACATGACGGACCGGACTTTAACAACTTGCTCTACGGCTTGATAAACTATGCAAACACAGATATTCAGTGTTAAAATTTTGGCAATGCGCGCTGGAAATTTTGGGTCACGTATTTGGACAAAGGGAGTTGCGTGGCCCGCTGTGTTTACCGTAGTACAACAGTCCTCTTTGTGTCTCTGTAGCAGGATTATTGTGTGACCTTTTTGCCTTGACTATGAAAGACATTTGTATCTGTCAGAGGAGATTCAACATACAATTTTCCTGTTACTCGCCGCAGATGTTTCTCTGCGGTCCACTCTTAATCTTAATCTTAACTGAAAGTCCGCGTCTGTTTGAGAACCAATCACAGTTTCCGTTTACAAAATCGACCTGGTGAAAACCGCTGCGCCACATATCCAACAAACAAATACATTTTCTTTTTTCACTATGCTATGTCGACGTTTATACATCTCGATCATCTAAAATTGATATTTTCACGCTTTTATGTCATAACACTTTGACTATCGTTCAGTTGGAGACAGAATAAAGAAAATGACAGCTTGAGTTTTGCCAACTAGCTAGCGCTTAGCCTGACTGATGTTTCGATGTTGCTGTTGGCTAGATTTGGTTTATCATTGACGCAAGCACAGTAATAAAGTACATACAATGAGCACAGCGGAGAAGTTAAATGCGTCGGACCACCATGTTTAACTGCATACAGTATCTTTAGGTATGCTTCAGGGTTTGACCTGGATCTATTTTTGTGCTAAAGCTATTTAGAATCATTGTGCCTCAGCATCATTTCTATCTTTCGACAACATTTTGAATTGTCACAGGACGTTACAGCCGTTTGTTGTACACCATGACATTTAGATAGTGAAATAAAGTGACCCTGTATGAAATATGTAAAATATGTAAAAATTGGCCAACTGACAAATTCATACTCCAAACAAACGGGCAGTGTGTCATCTGTGTAACCACTAACTGCTTCTGGCTATAGCTGGTGTTAGCCCGTTAGCTCAGATAGCCCCTTTAGCCATGCACTCAGCGGTTCTATTCACACACGTGTTTTTATAACTACAGTCCCATGATTGTGCTCATGAACATTTCCAAATTCATCGGCCCCATTTCTCCCTTCCCTCCTCTCCCGAAGGCTCTCCTCGGCAGCTGCGATGCCTGAACGGATAAACAACTTCCAGGGTCAGAGCTTCCACAAGCTGAGGCGGGCGTGCTTGCGTCGCGGCGCGCTCTTCAAGGATCCCCTGTTCCCCCCCGCGGCCCAGTCCCTCTTCTACAAGAGGGCGCTGCCGCCAGGACTGACCTGGAAGAGGCCGGGGGTGAGTGATCTTAAACACATGAATAAAGTCTTAGATCACTGAGTAGCCACATTTCCCCTAGTTCAAACCAGGTCGAACAGCAACAAAGAGTGAACCCGGAGTGGCCCGGCTCGACATCTTACATTTCCATCAGATTGGGTTAATTAAAGCACTTTCTATTATAGGAGAGGCGTCAGGCAGTGAAAGCTGAGCCGTCGGGGAGCGAGTGGGGCGTGCTGCCGATGGGACTGCTCCATTAGTGTGTTTATTTGTGTGTGTGTGTGTGTGTGTGTGTATACAGTTCGGAAAAAGCAACAGCCAATTTAAATAGTCCAGGTGTTTTTAGCACGGCGTTGAGCTGGGTGGAGCTGTGTGTAAGAATATGTGTTTATTTTGGCTAAAGCGAGCCGAGTGGCTTTTAATAGCAGCAGTGGAATGGGAGGTTAAAGTCAAGGTTAATTTATTTATTGTCCGGCGTCTGTCGCCAAAATCTACGGAGGTTTAAGAGTGCGAGGGCTTGTTCGCGAAACATTTCTTTTCAGATTTTTTTTTCGCATTTAAGTATTTTTGTTTTAATGTATATATGATGCAGAAAACACTTTAAAAGAGCGGATGAAGATAAATGGTACCCTTTCACCCAAAAGGCCCCGATCTTTATTTGTTTTTTCCTTTCACAAATCATATAAGAATCCAACGGTACATGATCAGAAACAATCAATAAATGTCATCTTAACATAAATATGACTATAAGTTCATAATGTCTCATTAATTGTTCTTTAAAAATGTACTTTAAATTGAATCATGTTTTAGCAGCATTTTAGGTTATCTCGCAGAGAATTCAACAATTTCACTGAAATACACATCTGTTTTAAAGTCAGTACGTGCAGTAGTAGTGATCTTAACATCAACAGCCTCTGTAGGTTTTCAGGGAATAGTCTATTTCTGTATGAATGACTAATAATGTTTTCAAATCAACAAATTCCTCAAGTTTTAACACACCTTTCTTCATAAACAATCTGTTGGTTTCTCTCTTACATCCAGCTGTTTTAACGTCTCACTGCTCTTTTCCGTAATGGCCACACCCCTTTTTGAAACTGTCCTTTGCTTTGTTCAGAACAGCGAACGCACGTGTAAAGAAAGTCAAGAATGGATGCTGTATTTTATTAGAAATGCACGATGAAGACAACAAAAGGAGTTAAAATGAGCATTTTTGTCACAAGAGATTTAAGCTTTTTTCTGTATCTTTCCCATCTAATTTTCTGATATTTTATTGTTTTAATTTTGAAAACGAATTACACTGAAAAATCTCTCAAAGTGACTTGACTATTAAAAGTCAAGGAAACATTACCTCGAAATTACCTAAAAAATAAAAGTATAATAGACTAGTCATTTCAATAAAGTCTGCTTTACTTGGTAATTCTGAGGTGACTTTTTTAAAAAGTAAAATCAACTTTTAAAATTGACATTGTATACACATATTTGTGTAAAATTGGAGAGGTCACGCCAAAACCTAAAAGCTTTTCCCCTAAATGCGGGAACCCATGTAAATCTTGGTTTTTGTATCGCTCTCTAAGTTAAATCTAACGCTTTTTAAGACCTTTAACGCCAGGTAAAAATTACATTTAAACACATTTTCGACAGTCATACCACTCAAAGAATGACGAGAGAAACAGTTGGTCCGACAATTACGTGCTATATTCCCAAATATAGCTCAGGTTTTTGTCAGCACTTACCAGCAATTACTAGTAAATTAAAAAAATGCGACGTAGACATGACATGGATATGTGGCAGCAAGTTGATAGGTGGATTAATCAATTAAAAATAATGTCGCTATGAACTACATGCAGGAAGAAATGTGCAAAATACTCAAAACCTTTGCAGAATAATTCAATTCAGTGCTTTTAAAGACTTCCAAGACCTCCAGCGCACTGATCTCCGATTAATAATGCAGAAATGCCTGTGTATTATGATCAATAGTTCATGACGTTCACTCAGTGTGCGGAAACGAACCGCCAGCGCTCCTAATGTGAATCCCTGCTGGCTGTTAATTCGCTGAGTCAGGGCTGGAATAAAAGGGGTTAATGGTATTGTGTTCCTAATGCTCCACTCAGGTATTTTAAGCGTGTATCAACAGGGAGTCGGATGATAGAGTGACATCTGTCGCCTCTCTCTGCTGACACACACACACACACACACACACACACAAACTACATCCACTCACTCTGTAACGTCCCGTTCGCCGTCCACTTCCCAATCGAGGCGGCCTCGTACTTGTTATGAACTTGATATCATCTGGCGGAAAGGTTCACATCTTGCCTTGAGTTACACTTAAAGAGGCTGTGACCACTGAGTGTCTGTGTGTGTGTGTGTGTGTGCGTGTGTGTCCAGCAGCACCTCTACTGTTACCCGACCCTGTCCAAACCGAGATCAACAGGGCCACACAGACAGGATCTGTCTCCTCAGCAGTGCTCTGACACTCTGACTGAATCAGCTCACCGGCCTCATAAAACACTGACACTAACTACTGCTATCATAAATCAGAGTTTATTTTAGGCGTCTGTATAATCTATATCTTTCTATCGAGAATGGATCGAAAGGATTAACTCGTAGTGATAGGGCTGCGAACATTTCAGCTTGGTTTGGAGTGAGATTTGGTTTCAGTGAAGTCGATGCATTTCTTGGGTAGATATCACTCATTGCGGGGTTCGATGTCAACGTCCCTCCCGGTTTAAAGTGTCGAAAGATGAAAAGTCGAGCCAATAATCATGGTCAGTAATGAAAAAGTGTGGTTGATGTGCATACTTGCAAACCTTCAGACGTCGTAGCCCAAATCAGGAGACCGTATTAGACCAGGTAATGGGGAACTTCCCCCCATAAACTGTTATTTCAGTAGGGTTGGCCCGACTGAAGTAGAAAAACACATTGAAGATCCAGCCAGTAGATCCAAGAAAGTAGATCCAGCAGGATAAATCTAGAAAGAGTTGACTCCCCTCAGCTCTACACAGCATTTTAGCGTCTTTCAGCTCATTGTTTTGGTTTTCTGACCTGCAGCTTTACCTGTGTTTTTGTTTACTCTCACCCCTTTTTTCTTCCAGTTCCGCGCAACGGCAGACAGATCGACTGTTCTGCAAATAGTTTTCGAATGAATGATAAATATAGAAACGCTTCTGATCAACCGAATCAACTTTGGGCTTAAAATAACGACTTCCTGTAAGTCCCGACTGTTTGTTTTTTTTCTGGTTCGTGCCCTTCCCTTCCCATTCCATGTACAGAAATGGGTACAGATAATTGAGTCAGCTGAACAGATTCAAATATTTGTGTGCTTGTTCATCCCTATTAAAGACCTGTTGTACGTCGCCTGCCCAGCAACAAAGGGCAGACGGACAAAGTTAGAGACTAGCGTAGCGTTTAGCAGCTAACGGAACAAGAGATTTCTTTCAGAAGTGGGCGGAAGAAACTATTGGACTTAATGTTTGTCAGAAAATCAACTAATGCAGGATTAACGTCTCTTTGCTCTGATCAAACTCCAGGAGATATGTAAGGACCCCCGTCTGTTTGTCGATGGCATCAGCACTCGTGACTTGCACCAAGGCAGTCTGGGTAACTGCTGGATGGTGGCAGCCATCTCCTGCTTAGCGTCTGTGCCGTCCCTGTGGAAGAAGGTGGTGTATTCTTGTTTCCTCTTCCCTTTTTTCCTCCGTCTTCGTCCGTCTTTCCCTCCTCCTACCTTACCTTACCTTACCTTACCTTCATCTCGTCCTCTCCTCCCCCCCAGGTGATCCCCGACCACGCGGAACAGGAGTGGAACCCGAAGCGCCCCGACCTGTACGCGGGAATCTTCCACTTCCGGTTCTGGCGGCTCGGCCGATGGATGGACGTCGTTGTGGACGACCGTCTGCCGGTCAGCAGGGACGGCGTGCTGCTCTTCTGCCGCTCGGCGACACCTCGCGAGTTTTGGAGCGCCCTCTTGGAGAAGGCCTACGCCAAGTAAGCGCTCCGTGGTCCTATAGGAACCAGGAATTACGTCCGCTTGGAAAACAAACAGCTGTTGAAAAGTGAAAAGAGTCGATCAATCTGACTTCTCTCCAGGCTGAACGGCTGCTACGAGGCCCTGGAGGGAGGGAACACCACAGAGGCGCTGATCGACTTCACCGGCGGGGTGTCGGAGCCCCTCAGCCTGGATCGCGAGGCCCTCAGCCTGCACAGCGACCAGAGGAGGGCGTTCTTCCAAACGCTTGCCAATGCACACGAGCGCAAGGCCCTCATCACCTGCTCCATACGGGTACAGCCTTGTTTTTCTGAGCATCTTCAATCAAAAGAGATGTTCAGAAGGGCTCAGTGTGTTTGTCATTTCTCAGCCAGCAGAGGGGGAGACGGTGGAGTCGGTGATGGACTGCGGTCTGGTGCGAGGACACGCCTACGGGATCACAGCGGTGAGGAAGGTGAGGCCCGGGGAGAGGCTGCTGCAGTCGGGCGGGGTGGCCCGGCTCTTCATGGTGCGCATGAGGAACCCGTGGGGGACCACAGACTGGACGGGTGCCTGGAGCCAGGGGTGAGGGTGCTCTGAACTCTGCACTGGCTTCATCTGCCACATGTGTGACTGCTGAGTACATCATACGGTTTGCAGGAGCTGCGGGAGCGAAGCCTCCGCTGACATTTAACAGTGTCAGTGTGTTCTACAACACTTTATAGTGCCACTGCAACTTTTCTGGACAATTTCTGACATTTTACAATAGTTTTGGAGTCGTTTTACGAGGGGACATCTGTCGTTTACATTATGAGAGGCTGAGAAACTCTCAAAATGGCCAGAATGGACCCATAAAGGTCTCCAGAAGTTGAAGCACTACTTGTATATTTCACATGTCATTTCCAGTGTGTTGAACCTTGCAGCTCTGCTTTTTTTTTTTGTTGTTCCTGCTGCCGATGACATTGTTGCGCTCGCACGCCCCCCACAGGTCGCAGCAGTGGCAGCAGATGAGTCGTGCAGAGAGGGAGAAGATGGGCGTCATTGTTCGAGACGTCGGGGAGTTTTGGTAAATCGTTTTCGTTTTTCATCTTTTATTATTTGTTCGAATCTGCAGTATCTTCTGTAAGGTCGCTGTTAGTTTTCCTGGATGGAGGCGGTCCAGTGTTGATCTACCAATAACTGAAAAGTGACACACTTTGAACGACAGCATCCTCATTTGCACAATGAAGCAGAAATTAATAAATGTTAAAAGAAAAAACAGGAAATAAATAGGGGATCTAATACATACATATTTACATAGAAAATAAATGAATCAGTCAAATGGAAAAATTAATGAGAAAGTAAATAAAGGGGGATCAGTAAATTAATTAATGCCTAAATTGTTTATTTAATTTTTTTTTTAGGTGAATTTAATGACTTTTTTATGAAATCATTGGTCTATTTGTTTATTTATTTTTGATTTTGGAAATTTATGTCGTCCATATTGCTTAATATCCACATGAAATAATGAATTAAAGGGATTTATCTTGTTTTATTTTGGCGGTCTCTTTCTCTTCCTCCATATACCTGTTACTCACATAAAACATTACATCAGCATTAGCAAGTAGCATGGGATTCATTTATTTTTCTTTATTTGTTTTTGATTTGGGCAATTTCTGTCCTCCATATGCTTGACATCCACGTAAAATGATAAAGTAGCATTGGATGCTTTTCTTTACTTATTTATTTATTTGGACTTGTACCTGGTGTCCGCTTACAATAAGAAAATTAAAGTAGCATGATTTATATCCATATATCTTGTTGGTTATCTCATATCAGGGTATTTATTGAGACATGTATTTTTTTACTTTTAATTTTGGCAGGTTAAGCCCTCCATACTCTGGAGGTGTCCACATAACAAAATGAATTAAAGTAGCACGATTAATATCCACATATCCTGTTGGCGTCATTCATTAATTAGTTTTTTTATTATAGCAGTTTTGATCCTCCATATGTCTGGTTAACGCATGCAATAATAAGTTAAAAGCAGCACGATCTATATATTCTGTTGGTGACCTCATGTTTATTCATTTCCTCAGGATGGATTTCGAGGACTTCTGTCACTACTTCACGGACGTGGTGGTGTGCCGGCTGGTGGAGCAGGCCCTGCTGTGGCCGAGCTCTCACTGGAGGGAGGTGCGCCGCTACGGGGAGTGGGCTCCGGCTCCGAGCTCTCCGGAAATACCCCCGCCCACCGTCCTCCGCGGCAACCACGCTGGGCTGAGCCTGGGCAGGAACAACGCCAAAGCCGGAGGGACCAAGCAGCGAGGTAACCGGAAGGAGGCCAGGCTCGGGGAGAGTCAGCAAACTGGAAATAAAGGGGGAAGGCGTGAGCGGGATAAAGCCGTCAGAAAAGCGACCAAGGAGGATGAAGGTGGGGAGGTGGAAGAATGGGAGGCGCAGATGGACAAGAGGAGTCGATGTGGAGGATGCATCAACCACAGAGACACTTTCCTGCACAATCCACAGGTAAAACCGTCGGTGGACACTCAAGTGTTTTAATGAGTGCAAGAAAGCTAACACGATTTCTTCTTAGTTCATGTTTGAGCTGAGAGGCAAAGAGGAGGAGGTGCTGATCTGTCTGCAGCAGGAGGACAGGAGGATACGGAGGAAAGATGGAGGGGGGAGAACCTGCCTATAGGCTTCGAGGTGCTGAAGGTGAGAAGGTCGAAATGTTAGCAACACGTCTTTTGTCAATTTCCACGAAAATTTAAATATATATAATGTCCTTCCCGCCACCTCTTCCTGGCCCAGGTGGAGGTGAACCGCCGCAGCCGGGTGCAGTGTGTGGTGGAGCAGGCTGCCAGCTCCGTCTACATGGACTCCCGCAGCGTGACGCTGAAGGGGACTCTGGCTCCGGGGCGCTACGTCGTGCTGCCCACCACCTTTCTGCCGGGCGCCACAGGACGCTTCCTGCTACGCCTCTTCTCCCACTCCCACGTCCGACTCAGGTGTGTGAAAGCACGTGCATGTTCTCACAAATATCAGGTCCACATTTCACCTGCAAGTGAGAAAAAGGAATCTTTCTTTTTTTGTTGTACAGGGAGCTGAGGGATGATTTGCCATCCCCCTCTTTGTTCCAGTGTTTTCTACCTCAACCCTCTATCGTGACCACAGTCCACCTCCGCCGGGCGTCAGGACTCAGCCCTCCCAAACAGACAGGTGGCTTTACAGCACAACACCACATCTCCCTCAGCTTTAAAGATAGAAGAGGGCAGAACAAGCGAGAAAACACACCGGGAGACACACACACATGTTGTTTCCTTAGCAATGAACCACAGCTAAACGTTTATTTTGTATTCAGATCTTTTGCTCAAGTAAAAGTACCCACACCACAATACTGCACAAGCAAAAGTCATTTATTAAAAATCTTAATTTAGATACAGAAGTATTACAATCAAAATATTCTTATAAAAAGTAAAAGTAATTACAAAATAAAATAATTATGTCAAATATGGCTGCAACTAATGATTACTTTTATTGTCTATTAATCTGTCCTTTGTTTTCTTCATTACTTTATTAGTTGTTTGGTCTATAAAATGTCAGAAAATGGTAAAAAATGATGATCAAAGTCCAAGATGACAACCTTATCTGATCTGTTCAGGACACTGAAACACCACAGGTCTCTGGTTTAATCTTTAACAAACAATATTTCATATGCTGATCCCAGTTTTTCCTGTGTAAATGTTATTCTGAAATGTAAATACAGCCATCAGATAAATGCAGTTGGATAAAAAGTACATTACTGTATCACTCTAGTACAGTCGTTACAGCTTGTTCTCTTGGTTCTTCTTTACACCTTGTTGTGTTGTGTGTCGCGGCCCACAGCTCCAGATGTTTACGCCATAGTGCACTGTGAGAACGACACCATAAGGACGCGAGTATTCAAGGCGGAGGCAAACCCCGAGTTCAACCTCAGAGCCATCTTCTACAGGAGATACCCCGACACACACATCTCTATAGAGGTTTGACTCATTCATATCCCCTCTATATCGCACGTATTACTCACAGTGTGCTCACACAGTCGGCCTGCGTGTTGCCGTCTGCAGGTGTGGAGCAGAGGTCTGCTGTGGGACTCGGTGCTCGGCGAGGCTCGACTCCAGACGGCAGAGTCCGAGAGGAGTCGGAGCCACGTGATTGATCTGCGCGGCGGCCGATCCCGCTCAGGATACCGACGGTGCGTCTACGTCGAGACGTCCTCCAGCGTCTGTCTCACGGACTTGTGACACGTCACGCCGCGGCAACCGCCGTCCTCTCAGGTGGACGCTGATGAGCAAACAGTTTGATGAACTAAAAAACAAAGTTGTCCTAGACAGTTCCAAAAAATACAAACAACACTGGTGCTGTAGTTACATTCACAAGTTTACTAAAACTATGTTGTCTCAGTGCAGTGACAGTTCCAAGCAAATCAAAATAGTTTCTGTTATTTATTTATAAGATGCTCTGTCTGCTGGTCAGATATGCAGGTGAGGCGACTTCAGCAGTCTTTTAAAAAACCCTGAAACTGCTGCCAAATTAAGTGTTTTGTGTGTCATTATATATGTGTGCTGTTTTTTGTTTTTTTTTTTGCTGTTGTTTAACCAGTAATTGAATTAACATTTTTTAAAATTTCATCAATTAAGACATTTTTACGATTATTTATATTGTTAATATGTATGTGTGTTTTGAAAACATTTTATTATTATTAAAAAATTAACATTGCTTGACTGTTTTGATTCCTATTATTACAGCTAAATATCACAGTTGTTTTTTTTTTTATTATTTTGAGAGTTTAAATCATTAAATTAATGCTACGCAACAAGTTACCATTCCTGCATGTGTCTTCATTTAAAGGTCCCATGTTTTGCTTGTTTTTCAGGTTCATGTTTTTAATTTGGGTGTCTATGATACATTTTTTACACGCTTTAAACGTGCAATATGTAAGAATTTGGGTTAATAATGTTTAAAAATGAACTAAAATGATCAACGGAATGTGAAGAACCACTACTTTAAAGACGTCTATGTCCTGTGTTACAGGGGTACCTCTTGAAGTTAGCATGCTAACTAGCTAGCCACTTGCGACTTTGTAAGAGGGGATTTTCCAATAGTAAACAACACCAAAAAACTCTTTGGTGCTCTGAGCTCCCAGTCTGGGTGAATCAGCTTATACATCTGCTAGCTGCATGGTTAACTGAGCTTACTAGCTAACAGCAGCTACAGTTAGCAGCAGTTGATTGGTCAGCTGTCGCAGGCCTGAGCAGGCACCACCTACCGAGTATCTGCATCAGCTCTGCCGGTGTTTTTGCAACCTCGGCCATGCTGTATAGTTGTGACATCACAACCTTAGGAAGTCCTGGTAGCTCTCTTGAAATCACATTTTCTGAATATGGGCTATATGTGTTTCTCCACCAACTGAGTGTTTTGATACTTTCACAGCACCTAGACCTGCTTTATGATAAATAAAAAAAGAGACATAAATCTCACTTTCTAAATTATGGGATCTTTAATTTTACTGACTTTATATCTTTAAGAGTTTAGACAAGACTAACATCGCTCGTCGGAAAATGTGCTCTATGAAGTTTACCCTGTTGTTTAAAACTATTTGTCATATGTTCTACCTTTTTATTTGTATCATGAAGCTGCCACAGAATTGACTGCATCATAACTGAAGCTGATACTACTGAGGAAACTACTGTGTCACCATAGTCACTGCCGTATGTGGTCAGTCCACACCTTTGTTCCATTGCAAATTATACAAACACAAGATAAAAAAAAAGCCTTTATCTCTTCTCATTTGGCAGCATTTGATTATCATGAGGCAGAGCCTGTTTTATTCGAGGGCTGCTTTTGAAAGAGGCCGATCCCATTAACTACCATTACCTGCATCTGAAGTCCGGTTCCCTTTGGGTGAAAAGTTTTTTTGTGTACTCTATTTTGTATTCTATCTGCATTTCATGCCACTTTAATTCTGAAGATTTTTCCATTAGACTCCTGTACCAACCCTGTGTGTTTACGCAATTCTTAATTTCTCTTTTATTTTCTTCTCTGTATTCCCTGACAAGGGTCACTTTTACAGATTTTAAGCACATGTTGTGTGTATTTTTTCTTTTCTTTTACTTTCATCGTTAATCATGTTTAAACTTAGAGATAAGGATTTGCATCGTAATGAATAGAAAAGAAAGCCACAGGTTGGGAATCACTCATCTCCATTTTTACTATGAATGTGGCTTTGGCTATAGATGTTACTTATTAAAGGGGCAATATATAATGATTTTAGTTACATAAAACATAACTCATCAGAATGTGAATAAATAGCAGTTCTGACATTGTGTTGTCTATATGTTGCAGATGTTTGTACTTAAGTTAGCATGCTGACCAGCTCACCAAAGTTCAAGTACATTCCTCTTGTCCCTGATCTCCCAACCCAAACCGCTAGCTGCGCAGCTAACTAGGCTAACTAGCCTAGGGCAGCTGTGGTAAACAGCGGTTAGCGGTTACTCTGGTGATGCTGCCCCCTATTTGTTTGGAGTACAAATTGTAGGTGGCCAATTCTTACATACTGCACCTTTAACTCAACAACTTTGAAGTACTTGCACTGTACGTAACAGAACAAATCAAATGTAAATATTGTGCTTTTTATTCCACTACATTAATTAGATAACCTTAGTTTCCTTGATGATTCAGATAAACATTAAGAAAAATAGCCTATAATCGACAAATAAATGATAATGTGTAAGTACTGATAAAGAATCTTTATGAATCCTAAGTTTATTTCACAAGATACCTAGCAGTAGGACTGTCGCAATATCAGATTTTCACTATAGGTTTTACTGTGGCTGAAAGAATCACGCTCTTGTCTCTATCCTCTCCTATGACATAATTTTGTCCAACAAATAGTAGCCATGGTAGTAGTTGGCTTCTTCTTCTTCTTCTTCTTCTTCTTCTTCTTCTTCTTCTTCTTCTTCTTCTTCTTCTTCTTTCTATTTTATGGCAGGCTGGATTTAGGGGCATTAACACCACCCACTGTGACAATGCAGGAGAGGAAAGAAACAGAAATGGTTTAGGAGGCACTGGATTATTTACAAAATATTATTATATGTGTATTATGATTATTATGATATTATAGTTATTATATCAGTATTGCATTTTTGCACATCCCAATTATCATCAATACTGCTATATCATGACACCTCTACCTGGCAGTATGTATAGTAAATATAAATTAATTAATTAATAAGCCCCACCTTTACCACATGCAAGGATGAAATAAAGCACATATGAATTCATCTATCATCATAATTCAGTTAAATAATATGTAGGCTGTTCTTCTGCATTTTTTTATGCTTTATTCTGCATACTTCCTAAATTAGACTTAGTGTTGCGCCAGAGTGTTGCGACACTGTGGTACACTATTGTTGTTGTTTGTCATCAATTATGTACCATCAGCTGACCGGCGCTCCCTGCGCATGCGCGCTGCGGAGCGGCGGATGCTTGTCAGCCTAAAAAAGGCGCGGCGGAGTGTGAGCAGCAAAGTCACGGCAGCAGGTAGACGAGAGGTGAGCTCAGCCAGCCGCAGCCACAGGTAAGAGTGGAGAGGATAAACGACACGACTTTAGAGACTTTGTGCGAGTTTTAGTCGGGCACGAAACTCACTGACAGACGCCAGAAAAGCTGAGCGTGTGTCAGGGCGGGGGTTGAGAACAGTCAGCAGGTTCGAGTTAAAGGCGAGGTCTGAACGTTATCTTTCAGGTCTGACAGCATTTGTTTAGCAGCTTTTTTTTTGTACCAAAGTGTCTCAGCCTTTCACGCGAGTGTTGCTTTTTAAAACTCACGTTACCCTGTTGAAAGGGCTCCAAAGTCCGTTTATTTCTCTGTTTTAAGTTTTAATTCAGGATAAATCATGTAATTCAACTTACAGTCATTTAAAATGCAACCAAAACAATTCACATTCCTTAATTTTTTAAAGCGCACAGGTTGACTCTTGCTGCTGCTCTTCCTGTGTTATTGCTCAAACTGGCTCTGCAGGGAATGCAGCCAAACCTCTTTGCTCTTATTCAGAGAGGCTCTTCACCTCCAAGTAAATGTACTATTGTGTGTGTGTGTGTGTGTGTGTGTGTGTGTGTGTGTGTGTGTGTGTGTGTGTGTGTGTGTGTGTGTGAACATAGTGAATAATCTGTAGGTTGTAAAGGAGCAGCATTAAATTCAAATGTACAGCAGGACACTCACAAGCGACTGACCCTGCAAACAGAAAGGGAAACTCCACCACCAGTGAGGTTTACAAAGATTTCCCCCGGTGATGTCGTGGTGATGTCATCGGGGTTATCTCGGCTCAGGCTTGAGACTTTTAGCAGAAAAGTGTTCATTACGAACAGGAGGTGTAGAGTGTGACAGAAGTGGGAATCAGGAGGTAATCGGGGTCCAATTAAAAGACCATTTATTTATATTTATATATATATATATATATATAATATATATATATATATATATTGAATGCTAATCTATAAAATTGACTCTTTGGCTGTTTATGTAAATGGGTAGAGCCATCAGGCAACCAGTCAGCAGGGTCAAGTTACAGTAAAGGCGAAGTCTGAACGTTATCTTTCAGGTCTGACAGCATTTGTTTAGCAGCTTTTTTACCAAAGTGTCTCAGCCTCTCATGCGAGTGTTGCTTTTTAAAAACTCACGTTACCCTGTTGAAAGGGCTCCAAAGTCCGTTTATTTCTCCGTATTAAGTTTTAATTCAGGATAAATCATGTAATTCAACTTTTAATCATATAAAATGCAACCAAAACAATTCACATTCCTTCATTTTTTTAAGCGCACAGGTTGACTCTTGCTGCTGCTCTTCCTGTGTTATTGCTCAAACTGGCTCTGCAGGGAATGCAGCCAAACCTCTTTGCTCTTATTCAGAGAGGCTCTTCACTTCCAAGTAAATGTACTATTGTGTGTGTGTGTGTGTGTGTGTGTGTGTGTGTGTGTACATAGTGAATAATCTGTAGGTTGTAAAGGAGCAGCATTGTAAAATTCAAATGTACAGTAGGACACTCACAAGCAAACAGAAAGGGAAACTCCACCAGTGAGGTTTACAAAGATTTCCCCCGGTGATGTCGTGATGATGTCATCGGGGTTATCTCGGCTCAGGCTTGAGACTTTTAGCGGAAAAGTGTTCATCACGAACAGGAGGTGTAGAGTGTGACAGAAGTGGGAATCAGGAGGTAATCAGCCAAAAGCGTTGGACAAAGAGAAGCACATTTTTGCAACTTTAAAAATGACTCAAACGATAAATCGAGTGATTGATGAATAAACAAATTGTTTCGCCTTTACTTTGGACGGAAATATTAACCGAATTCAGTCACGATGCATGAAAACCGCCCGCTTCTTTTACTTCTTTTGCATTTACATTTTTCTTTTACAACGTTATTGTACACTTCTATCTCAGCCCTTTATCTTCTTGCGTAGGTTGAAGTCCTCTTTCACAATGTCAAACACCAGGCTCGTTCGACAAATCCGCGATGCTCCTCAACCCCCGACACCAATACTGGGTGAGTCACACACATCCCTGTCATCGTTTGATTTAGCTCAGGTTGGGTGCACGTTTGTTCCGTCGTCGCAATGTATTCTTTCTCGTCGCAGTGATCTCGAAGTTGGTCCTTTGTGCCATGCCCATTGCTGAGATTGTAATCGGTGAGTGATGCACATTGACGGACATTTTAATCATGTTTGAAACGTCTGCAGACTTGGGGATGAATTATGTGCTGAATATTGTGAGATACAACGCAACTGTGTGCGTCCAACAGGTGCAATACATCTGAATGACTGTCCGCGGAAGCACTACATCCCCATCTACCTGATAGTGCTGGGGGTCTTCGCCCTGGTCCTGGTGGTGCTCTCCTGCCTCCCGTGCGCTCAGAAACCCAAAGACGGCACGACCAACCCACTCAGCCGACTCTGCGCCACCTGGAACTCGCTGATATCGACGTTCCTCTTCTGCTGGTTCATTTGCGGTGAGTTTAAGCAGCGCTGGACGGATGAGCGGGCACGCACAGGGGAAGCACGACCACGGAGTGTGACATTTAGCCGATCTGATATCACGACACAGCCGCGGGAAAAGGCTCTCTGATTGTTTGTGCTGCCCGGGTGTGTGTTTGATTTGCGACACCTCAAACAAAAATCTGGCCATCAGTCAAACCGCTGAGTTCACACGGCTCTGATTAAATATTAACTCCTCTCAGTGTAGCAGCCTCAAGAAATGTTACTTAAAATAGATCTCTCACCCACATGATGCTGTAATAACAAGCAGGGTTTTTACTTCCACTTACTGTCAGACCTCAAGCCTTTATTCACATTTAATTGGTTGTTTTGGTTGTCTGGTTTTATTTATGTAGGATAATTTAATATTTTTCACATTTCCAATTTCAATGTCTGTATATTAAAGCTTAACATCTAATCGCTCTTTGAAAGGATTTATTCATTCTCATTTGATCAACAGCATGAAATTGCAAATATCGCATTTATTTCTGGGACAATAAATAGTCCGACAAAAAGTGGTTACCGCTCACTGGCCGCTAACAGCTGTTTTGTTTGAGCGCTGCAGCATGAGAGCTAACAGCTAACGGAGCTAACAGCTAACGGAGCTAACAGCTGACAGCGGAGGCACACAGCAGGACTGACAGTTTCTGTTCAGAGGAACAGGAAGCACTTTGGATGAGTTCAGTTGACTGAGACACAGAAGTTGTCCAAAATTCTCTGTCCTGTTTCCTTTTTTTTTTTTTTTTTTTTTAAATTGAATATGCAGTAAATTTTTCATTTTGTTTTAAACCTATTTCTATAAATCAGTGTAAAATGAATATAATTATTTATTTCCTCAACATTTTAATGTCACTAAACTAAACTGTGCCACTAATGACCAACAACTATAGATGACAATAAAGTAAAGAGACGTCCGTTTGATCGGTGATCGACGATCGGCATCAGCTGATACTGCTTCCAGCAAAACCAATCGGTGATCGGCACCAAAAGTCCTCATCCAGCACCCTTAGGAACAAGCCTAAATTAGACTGCATTAGCTTAACCTCTGAGTACCTGATTAGCTAGTAGCAGCTAGCTAACATTGCTAACGAAATCAGCCATTTTGATTTTTTTTACCCCACAAACTGGCAACTACTACGTGATTGTTATACGCATCTTGTTAGAAACTTGAACCAACTGTCAGCATTTACACAGACATAAACAAAACAATCATTTTGGACCAAACACATTTTAAAACGATAGATCCCTTAGGAATGTCAATCATTGCATCCATTTTCTCCGTGTGTCCACTGGATGTTCTCCAGTCGGGGAATCAACACACTGTATAGTTAGAATATCTTGACATCTTAGTTTCCATCAGCCAAAGTGAAGATGTTAATCTGATGTTTCCCTTGGTTTCTTTTCTCTCCAGGTAATGTGTGGATCTACTCGATTTACAAGCCAAACTTCGACAAGAACACGACAGCTACGGATCCGTACTGTGACAGGACGCTCTACCTGTTTGCCTTCTGGGTCACCACCCTCGTCTACATCCTCATCGGTGTGACCATGGTGATGGGCTGCCTCGTCCTCGTCTGCATGTACATGTGTGGCCGAGCCGACGCTGACGACAACGTCTAGAGACAAACGGACCGAAGAGGAGGAGGCGGGATGCAGCTCATGGGGCTTCGCGCCATGAGCCGGCTGCTGAGGCTGTTCTTCTGTTGAACATGTGCAAAGACCCAAGTCGTACTTCTTGTTCTACCTTCCCCAGTCTGACCTTTGAGGGTAAGGGAAGGACATTAGAGGGATGAATGAATCCTTGTCGTTTGCCAAATTAAAGCGACGGTTCAATCCAGAACCAAAAACACATATTTTGCCTCTTTCCTTTAGTGCTATTTATCCATCTAGATTGTTCTATGTCGTATTTTGGATCTCAAAGCACCCAAAAAAACGTATTAAAAAAACTCAACAGCAGTATGTCTTTCAGAACTATTGTCTTTCTACCAAGATTCACCTGCCAAACGTATCACTGAACGTGAAATTGTTGTTGAATTTTTCAATGTATTGTTTTTGGGCGCTTTGGCCATTTGGTTCCATTGCATTCGAGTGAAGGCAGACATCTATACCGGCGATGTCTCCAAAACTCACACTAGAATAATGCAGATGGGTAAATGGCACTACAGGTAAGAGATTCGGGTGAACTGTCCCTTTATGTTTCATACCTTGCAACACAAGACTAATATGTCAAAGCCCCAGTAGCTACATGCTGCCCCCCCCCGAGATGCTGTGGATTTTCGCACTGGTTATAAATCACGTCTGTAACTGTTGTCTCAATGCTAAAGGATAAAAAAGATGTATTGTTTACAGGTTGAGTCAGGAATTGGGCTTAATTTTGTACAGCATAAAGTGAGCAATTTTCCTCGTAGTTGCTTAAATGCTCATGTTTGTTGATATTTTGTGTCACGAAAGCGCTCTATGAAATGTAAGACTCTAATTTATCAATCAGACTACACATTTTCTGCCATGGGCTTTACCAGACAATGAGTTCTTCTGTCTAAAGCCCATATAAACAGAATTCAATGACGTCTGATGCAGTGCTTTGTTATCGACACTTGCGATGGTTTACTTACTGTTTAATTACAACACTAAACTTGGTTTACAGATCAAACTGTATCAGATGAGTTTCATTGATATTAATGTATTCTAAATATTAAGATGATTAATTAACACACAATCTGAATTTGTTGTATTTTCTCATCTAAAGAATCAAAAAAGAGAAACGCGTGGAAATGTGGTATGTGGGAACTTGTTAATAACAGGAAATGGGTTTTGGTGTTCAGCAGTCAGTTGATAACTCATATTGTCAGAGACTGCCTGTCTGGCCACAAAACATGCTTTACCTCACGTTGAACACTCAGGTCACACGAATATTGAAAGAAATTAGGGGAAGTGGTCTCTAAATGAAACTAAAAATATATATTTTTATAGCTCTTCCTGCCAAAAAATCATGAGTAAGATTGGTGAAAGTAGGATCATGTAACTTTTACTTTAAAACAACAATCATTTTAATGGAACACATGTTAAGGGGGAAAGGTGCACACTCTTTAACTTTGGTAAATGAGCATGATTTATTATGAGAAGCCTGGAAAGATTACAAAAAATAAAAATCACAAACCACCAACTATGTCACTGATTTTGAATAAATTCAACTCTACAGAGTTTGCTGATGGACAGATAGCTGCTAAAGTAACTGCTGCTAACTGTAGCTGCCATAAGCTCGGTTAGCTGTGCAGCTACATGTAGCTGATTTGGCTGTAATTTACCTTTCTTACGACTAACAGCTGCCATTAGCTAGTTAGCTCAGTTAGCCATACAGCCATGATTTACTTTAGGACAGCTTGCTTTAGTTGTTGCTAAAGTCACCACTAGCCGCTGGAAGCTCAGTTAGCTGTGCAGCTAGCTGATTCAGCTCTAATTTACCTCTCCTATGGCTGCATGGCTAAATGTAGCTGCTGTTGGCTAGTTAGCTCAGTTAGTCATGCATCTGTGATTTACAGTTTCCTGATGGACAGATGGCTTCACTTGTCGATAAAGTAACCACTAACTGCTGTTGACTCTAACTCAGTTAGCTGTGCAGCCAGAGCTGATTTGGCTCAAATTTAGCCTACCTCTCCTACGGCTGGCTGCTCTTAGCTAGTTAGCTCAGTTAGCTGTGCAGCCATGATTTACAGTTTCCTGATGGACCAATATCTTTACTTGTTGCTAAAGTAACCTCAATCTGTAGCTGCTGTAAACTCAGTTAGCTTTGCAGCTAGCTAGCTAATTTCAACTGTACCAGCCTTTAGCTAGCTAGCTCAGTTAGATGTGCAGCAAGCTGACTTGGCTGTGATTAACCTCTTCTCTTGCTGCTGAATATTCTCCATCCATTCATTCTCCACCTGTCCAGCGGTTGCCTTCTGTGGGTTCTCGCCAACTCTAACCACCTGATCTCCACACCCACCTGCGCACCCCGCCCCACATTAGTCACACAGCCTCCTTCAAACTTTGCCAGATCAACGTTTGTGAAACAAAATCTCAGCCCTTCCCTAGTTTTTATTATCTGCCTTCTGTTTGCTTTTGCCTTTCTGATTGTTCTCTGGTTTTGTTTGATCTGTTGAACATCATCCAAAGTAAACTCCTTTTAGCGCTTAACTGCTCTGTGTCTCGAGTCTTGCAATTGAGGCCTCTCATCTGGTTTGAGAGACAAGAAAATCACTGATTTCGTTGAAATGTGTCCCTTTCTTCAGTCTCACAGGGATTGCTGAGGAAGGACATATGTTGAAACAAAATCTTACGTTAAAAGTTTGTTTGAGTCGTATTCAAGTTGTAAGTCAAGACCAAAGACGATGGGATCAAACATTAAAAACAGGTCATAGAGTGTATGAAAACGAAAATGAATCATGAATGCTGTGATACTTTGACATCTTTAACATTGGGGAACAGAAAGAAAGAGTTGCATTAGGAAGTTGAGCCCACACACCTCCCGTGAACCGTATTTAACCTGAAGCTGTCTCAACGTATCATCACAATTAGTTTCTTTCCTAGCCATCAGGGGGGAGGTACACCGAGGAGACACTCTTACACAGAATAAGGTAAAACATGTTCACTCTGATTACTATTCGAGGTTACTATTTATTGTTTCTACATGTGCAGAATTTACTGCCTCTTTCATTAAACATAATAATAGTTTACTGCACTTCTTAATTTATTAATCAGATTATGTTACTGTTACCTGCCGATACCGTTCTTGCAGTTAAAAGAAGCAAAATGACAGTTATTTTCAGGGAAGTAGGCCACAGTTTCTATATTGGTGGCGTCATTTCAAAATTATATCTCAAATGAAGAGCACATCTTGTGGACTGTCGTCCCTCTGTCAGTTTTGAGCGTGCAGACTGGATTTTCTCATGTCTTTTTCTCTCGGTAGGTTGGCTTCATTATAACAGACGATGTCAGGCAGCAACAGATGCATCCATGCACTTCCTCAACCAGTAACAGGTGAGAGACGGCGACGTGCAAAAGTCATGCGCATATTAAATTGACGTTATCAGAGCCATTACAGGTTGATTTGTTAAAATAAATTGTAATATTCTGTCTGTCTACCTTCAGTATGTATCCAGGTGATTCTGTGTCTCATGCCTTTTGCTGAGTTCACAATAGGTAGGTAATTTGTGCGTTCATACATGGTGTATTTGTGTTATTTTTGTGTTACTTTTGGCATATCGGACAAGAGAATTAAAGAGATGATTAATGCAAAATAATTTGGGTGAAGTGATACACAGCTTGCACTGTTTCCCACAGGAGCAATTTACCAGCGTGACTGCCCCGTGCAGCGCTTCGTCCCCGTCTACCTATTGGTAACGGGAGTCGTCTCCATCCTGCTGGCCATGCTCTCCATCGCGCCCTGCTGTGCCAACTTCGGGGATCACAGCGTGATTTGGCAGGGCCTCGTCTCGCTCTTCTTCTTCTGCTGGTTCATAGCTGGTAAGCCAAACTCTCTGAGATCTAAGACAAGAAAGGTAAAGCTCAAGTCTATCAGCAATCACTCAAAATTGCTGTTAAGTGAAAGGTGTTGCTTGTAGCTCTTTAGCCTCTTTTGGCACACTGTTTTAGTTTTAGGCCTTTTCCACAACATGTACCTGTGTAACTGTTTGCCATAATTGGTCATCAACAAGTCTGCTGGACACTTAAAGGCAACTGTCCGCTAACGTGTTAGCCACTACAAGTTTATGGCAATACTGTGTCAGGGAATTGGCCACCTGTCAAGTTCATACTCAAAATTAAAAAAAAAGGGACAGCATATCACTAGAGTAACTGCTAACTGCTGCTAACTGTAGCTGCCCCTAGCTGGTTAGCTGAGTTAGCCATGCAGTTAGCGGGTCTGAACTGGGAGCTTGTGGACCAGAGGAGTGTTGGATTTGAAACAGCTAAAACAGGAGGATTGGCCATGGCTAGCTGGTTAGCGTGCTAACTTCGGTAGATATCTCTGGAACACAAATCATAGACATCATAATGACAAAACTGGTCATTTTTCCACATTGTGTTGACAATTTTAGTTGATTTTTGAACGTTTTCAACAACATTTTAAACATGTAGCCCCTTTAAGAAAAGACATTTGAAGGTCTTGTGTGTGTGATTTAGTGGCATCTAGTGGTGAGGTTGCAGATTGCAGCCATCTGAACATCACTCATCTCACCCTCCACTACGGTGGCTGCTGTAAAATGCTAAAAATGCTGTAGGTTCTCTATAGAGCCAGTATTTGTTTTTTTTCCTTTCTGGGCTACTGTAGAAACATGGCGGACTAAGTTAATGAGGACCCGCTCCCTCTATAAAAGTCTCATTTGATGGAAATGAAAACACAATTCTTTAGTTTCATTCATAAAAATGAATACTATATTTTACATTTGGGTCAAATGACAATGTGTCATGTGAATGGTGTTGCTCATAGTGACGTACCCTCAAGGAGGAGTGTCTTATGAGTAATAGTTTGGCATCATTTCCAAACACAGCTGTTCCTGGACAAACAACTCTAATAAGCCCTCTGTATGCTACCTGCCTAGCGCCAAATGGCTAGGTTAGCAACTAGCTGGTAAACATAGTGGAACGTTTAATTAAAGCACCAGATATTTACCCTCTGGAAGTGGTGGAGACCAAAGCAGAGCTGAAAGAGATTGAATGGTCGACTTGGTTGGCAAGAAAAACGACACCAAGTGAATTATGTTGTTTCTTCACACAAAGCTAACAAGCTAAAATCAGTCCTTGTGTCACAGTGATGTACTGTA
Organism: Lagodon rhomboides; assembly: GCA_039737535.1. Taxonomy (NCBI): domain Eukaryota; kingdom Metazoa; phylum Chordata; class Actinopteri; order Spariformes; family Sparidae; genus Lagodon; species Lagodon rhomboides. The sequence continues at coordinate 13,746,632 of CM077806.1, forward strand.
AATGGGTTCTTCTGTGAAAAATAATTATCCTCTTCTTTATTTCTAGGTAATGTGTGGATTTACTCCATCTACGAACCCAACTACAATAAGACGGTTAGCGCCGAAAACTACTGCAACAAGACACTTTACCTGTTTGCCTTCTGGAACATCAACCTCAAATACATCCTGTTCGGCCTCGCCCTCCTCTACGCCTGTTGCTCGTACCTTTGCTCGCGTGGTGACAATTAAAAGACAACACAACAATGAATATATAGAGAATTGGGTGGATTTAATGGTGGTGAATATATACGAATATACATCTGTTTTCATGTCGATCCATCTTGTGTACATTTTACAGAGGGTTTGTCAACAGATTTCTTCAATGAAAATACTGAAAAAAGCAGATCCTTAAATCACCTCGAGTGCTAGCATTACATGGTTTATTGGTTTATGACATTTTTGCTCTTTTTTATAAATGTTCACATCATCCCATGTCTATTAACAATATAAGTTTAACAAAAAGCTATCACATTATAACAAAAAAAATCCAAATGATAACAATATAAACAATATACTGCTATGTGATAAGTTTGTATGTAACGTAGAAAAATATCTCATTAAAACACAAAACTTTGTGTTAGTGATCTGAATTTCTTTTTTGACGCGGCAGGAATAGGCTGCCGTACATACTGTATGATGTCATCTTTCAGTATCTGACAGGTTTAAACGCTGGATGTTGTGAGGGCCGCATTTCAACCACTTTCTCTTTTCTTCTCTTTCCTGGCTTTGCTCGTCTGTTCCGCTCGTTTCTGTCTGTGGTGGAGTTTGCAGCAGTGTCTCGCGTGATAGGCTGCAGTCTTTGCTTACTTTCATCATCAGAGAACTAGGGTTATGTAGTAACTTTTATAACGCCGCACGGCTGCACACAAACAGTCAGAGCTTTTGGGTAGCCAACTCTCGAAATCATTTGTATCTGTCAGCTGGTGAGTACAGAACATAGATGCTTTTACATGCTGGCTGTTGACTCGAGCACTGTCCATGCAGTTAGCTCAACCTCAACTTATAAAATGTTTTACCTACGCAGTCATTCATTTTCAGAGAGCAGTCAACATGCTAAGTCATGAATATACCAGGCAGGCTTCTTTTCTAGCCTGCTGCATTTTCATATGGAAAAGTAATATGAAACAAATAAGTGATTGAGTAGAAATGATAAAGATACATACTTTCCTGTAAGGGGAGGGTTTGTTGGGAACTATGTTAGATTTTCAAGTGAAGGAGGTTTAATAAACAAATACATGATTTAATCTTTTCTATAAAGATAAAGAAGCATCCTTTTTTAAAACTACATTTTGATGAATACAAATAAAATTAAAAATACATGATTTACTCCCGGAAAAGATAACGCAATTACTACTTTTTTGTAAGGTGGTGGATGAGAGACTAACTGTTGTCTGTGGTGAGCTGAGTCAGAGTACAGGAAGTCTAAATAAATATATAAATGATTGATTCGAGATAAAGGAAAAAGAAGATAAAGATGCATAATAATTTATGTAATGTAATGTTCACAACTGTACAATAATGTAGAATTATTTAAATGCTTAGCTTTTCTCAAATCCTCCTCACGTCTATTATTGTAATAGAAAGAAAACTGAAAATAAGCATCGAGAAGCAGGGTGTTGGTACAGGAAGTGGAGACATACACGGTTTGGTTAAATATAGTTCTAAGGACAATCACCCGTTCCTTTCAGCTTGAGCCGGAAACACACAAAAAGGTAACACATGACCTATCTGATACTATCACATAATGTGTTCCAATTTTATTACTAATAGTTTTCACGTTTGCAGATTGTATGGTATTATTCTACATATTCTGTACTGTATAAGATACGAGATTAAAAACTGTATTAAACTATACATTGCTGGACTTCTCATTGGCTACATGGTGCAACAATCATCAGGATGCTGGCGTGTTAGTGGCTCAGGAGAGAGGAGAAGGACGAGAAAATGGGTCACTTGTCGTGTGTGTGCTGGAGTTTGTTGCACTACTGAAACACCCAGACATTTTACCGACGAGCTGGCAAAACTTTGTACACGCTAGTCCAGGTGTACTCAGGTACCTGTAATCCTGTACGATTTCCAGGTCCACCTCTTGAATGGAAAGAGCTGAAAGGGGGTGTTTTCTGCCTGTTAATGTCCAAAACCTATTCCCTCTGTCTCGATTTTGTTTGTCTCTTCGTAGGTTAAGTCCATCATCGCTAATATGATGCCAGAGGGGATCAGACGTCAACGCAGCAGCTGTCCAGCAGCAACAGTTGGTAACAGAGTTAATGACGTGCAAAATTCTTTCAAAAATGTAAATGAAAACTACATGTGGTATGTATTGTCATTTCTGAAATATTAACATTTGTGTGTTTTTACCACAGTGTGTGTTGGAGTGATTTTCGTCATTCTACTCCTCACTCAAGCATTAGTCGGTAAGTGTCTGGTGTACTCGCTGGATGTGTTCAGATTGTATGAGACAGGTGAAGTGATACTTCTCTTTTTCCTTGAATCAAAACAGGAATGAGCTACATAAAGGACTGTGAAGGAATTCCCTTCATCCCCATCTATCTGATGGTATTTGGAGGCGGCATCCTGGTGTTCTGCTGCAGAAAGGAGTGCAGCATCTTGCTCGCTCTTTTCTTTGTCGGCTGGTTCATTGCTGGTAAGGGCCTTAGGCGTAGGCTGTATAGGCAAATGCTAAGGGCGCCGTCATCCACAGGGGGCGCCGCAAAGGGGGGGAAACATTTTTTTTTTTTTTACCAGTGCTATTACTACTATTATATCGAAATATTATATAAGCCCACAGCAACATAACTTCATAGAAAAGCGTATCAAATAATGGAGAGGCCTTTTTTCTGGGCTCCTGGCTCGTTGCACTGTACCTGCCCTCTGTGAGGGACACGGCGGGGTCGAGAGGCGGGTCGACCCCAAGGCTGAGAGAGACTTTAATGATACTGCAGCAGAATCACAAAGTCCATAATACTGAAACCATCCGGCGCCAAGAGAAGGACAAGAAGGAAAGAAGAGGAAGAAAAACGTGGAGTAGAGGTACAGAAACGTCAATGTGATGAAGTGAATGAAATTAATAGCAGAGTGTTAGCTTGCTAGCTTACTTCGGACGATAGTAGCAATGTTTAATGATCAGTAAAGAGCTCGAGTCGACGTAAATTAATGTTACTCCCACCTTAAATTCATCAGGGATGTTTGGAAAGTTAAAGGGATAGTTCGGGTTTTTTGAAGTGGGGTCATATAAAGTACATATCTACAGTCGGTCTGTTCCCTACCATAATTGCCGATCAGCGCAGCCTCAGTTTGGAGAAGCAGAGAGCCGCTCCAGCCCAGACGCTCAGCTCTGTACTGCAGTGAACGGAGACCAGATGCAAAGCGAATTTTAACCACCTAAAACAAGGCCCACCTAAAAAAATCTATATCAGTTTAAGTGTACGTTGTATAGAGAAAATTCACACCGCTTTACATCGCCGTCAGACCGCCCGTTCTTTTGGCACTACATTTTCTCAACCATAGAACCTCCGTATCCCGACACTAATGCGTAGGGATACGGAGGCTCTATGGAACCTCTGCGAGCAGCGAAATACAGTGCGAGGCCCAGTGCGTATTTTCTCTATACAACATACACTTGAACTGATATAGATTATTTAGGTGGGCCTTGTTTTAGGTGGTTAAAATTCGCTTTGCATCTGGTCTCCGTTCACTGCAGTACAAAGCTGAGCGTCTGGGCTGGAGCGGCTCTCTGCTTCTCCAAACTGAGGCTGCGCTGATCGGCAATTACAGTAGGGAACAGACCGACTATAGATATGTACTTTATATGACCCCACTTCAAAAAACCCGAACTATCCCTTTAATGTCAGGCCTGTTCAGGTGTTATTTTAACCTGCTGGCTGTGTTTTCCTGCTTGTATGTCAGTTAAAATACATCTTTTTTTTCATTCATTCATCTGTGTTTTTTTATCAAAATGTAACATGCAGCGGTCGCATACTTCTCTTCTCTCTTCAGATGCACTTTTAAGATATTTCCCCACCAGCCCCAGTGACACAGCATCAGGTGCTCCTGTCCCCTCTACCTCAGCGTCGGTGACACAGCCTGTTTTTATCTTGTATTTACACTTTTGTTTTTGCTCCCATTTTTCATGAGCTGAACTCAAAGATCTAAAACAGTTTCTATATACACAAAAGACAATTTCCCTCGAATATTGCTCACAAATCTGTCTAAATCTGTGTTAGTGAGCACTTCTTCCTTTGCCGAGATAATCCATCCCACCTCACAGGTGTGGCATATCAAGATGCTGATTAGACAGCATGATTATTGCACAGGTGTGCCTGAGACGGTTTCTGACAGTTTGTGCAGAAATTCTTTGGTTATGCAAACCGATTGTTGCAGCAGCTGTCCGGGTGGCTGGTCTCAGATCTTGGAGGTGAACATGCTGGATGTGGAGGTCCTGGGCTGGTGTGCTCTGCGGTTGTGAGGCCGGTTGGTTGCACTGCCAAATTGTCTGAAACGCCTTTAGAGACGGCTTATGGTAGAGAAATGAACATTCAATTTATGGGCAACAGCTCTGGTGGACATTTCTACAGTCAGGATGCCAATTACACGCTCCCTCAAAACTTACAACATCTGTGAGGTGGGATGGATTATCTTGGCAAAGGAGTAGTGCTTACTAACACAGATTTAGACAGATTTGTGAACAATAGTTGAGGGAAATTGCCTTTTGTGTATATAGAAAATGTTTTAGATCTTTGAGTTCAGCTCATGAAAAATGGGAGCAAAAGCATTATACATTATATTTTTGTTCAGTGTAAATAGAATATTCTTTAATATGTTTATATTGTATTTTTAATTTATCACTTGTTTCTTTCTTCAGTTTTTATTTGTTGAGATATTTTTGACTTAAAAGAAATAAAATCTTGAATACATACATGCAGTTTCTGTGTGAGTGTATGAAAATTGATTGTGAAATTGACTGCGATGCAAGGGGGGTGCCAGCTACAATCTTGCCTAGGGCACCAAATTGGTCAGGGCCGGCACTGGGTAAGGGACTGTACTAAAGTTATTTGTCAGATAAAGTTGGCCTGTATTAATATTCAAGTTCAACCATTTCTTATGATTGCTAGAATTTTTATTTCTGATTTGGTGGTTATTGTGAAAAACTATTATTCAAATAAGTGGGATCCATAATAACATGCTGTTAGCTCAGTAAACAGTCCCTGCTGACTCAGCCCCAGGTTTTCCAGGAGCAAAACCTGCCAAGAAAACCCCATCAGTCCTATATTCCCTTCGTCAAACCAGCCTCTGTCTTCTTGGTGGCTGTGTTGTTCTTTATTCCAGCCAAATCGTGTTTGTTGGGAGCTGAAAGTCTGGGGAGAGTCATTATCTGTGGCTCTACAGTTAGGGGATGGGGTGTAACGGACATTCTGCGCAATTGACTGCTGCCTGTTTTTACAGGAAACACCTTACAAGGGTCTAACAAATTGCACTCCATTAACCGTTCCATGGAAACTTAAACTGATCGTTATGAGACTATTATTGATCTTCTCAAGTACTAGTATTTCTTAAAATGTCAAACTATTCCTTAAAAGCAACAATATGTAATTGTGAAGGCGAGTGAATGCTTTTCTACTGTGGAGCAGTGTTGAACTGTTACATTACACTTCACCATCTTAAAAAAGTGTATATAGATTCAAAACACACAATTTATTTATTTTTTATTTACTTTCCTGAAGGTGGTGTGTTTTACTGTTATCTACAAACTTAACTACAGTAAGACAACATTGTTCTTTAGCATTGTTCTTTAGCCTGATGTTTGGATGTCTTTGATTGTTTTTCCAGGTAATGTGATCATCTTCTCGTCTTTCAACGACTTCAAAGAAGGCGAGCTCCGCTGTGACAAGACACTCTACTTGTTTGCCTTTGTGAGCACCATCGTAACCTATGCCCTGTTGATTGTGGTCTGTTGCGCCTGGGGGCGTGAGGAAGAAGAGTCTAGTGATGTGCCAGTTTGAACGAAAAGACAACACAGTAGATCACAGTCTGAGTAGTTGGTGAATTTAATGACATCAATGTTTTAATGCATGTCTTACATACATTTTATACATGTTTATCTAAAAAATAACTTTTCACAACAGTGCTATGTTTGACTATTACATCATAACGTAAATTGCATCCATAATATCTTCATTTATTTATGTAAAGTTACTTATTTTCAGAGTCAGGGCTGAATCTAATGTCATTGATGAGTGATGGCTGCATGAAACTTTTGGGGCTGAGGAGGTCATTGCCCTGTCTGTCAAAAACCGGAGGTGCTGAATGGATATTTCATAGGACAAATATCATTTAAAAATATATTGTACCGTACCAATTCAATCGCCAAATACCAACAGCCAAAATTATGCTCCTCTTTTATATACTTTCATGCTATTGCCATCGTTCATAACAAAAAATACTTAGAACAGAAACCAAAGACTGTCACAATTGCATCCCTTTTATTTCATCCATTACTGCCTTTAATCCTTGGGATATATCGATCAAATAAAGAATCATATCGTCTGCATACACTGAGAGATTGTGCTGTTCTTAAGGGGACTGTTCGGAGAAAAAAAAAAGTTTTTACTACTTTTTTGTCAGGGGATGATGGAGGACAAACATTTGTTTAAAAATAAATAAATGACTTAAAAGAATGGAGATCCATTTTCATGAATAAAAATAGATATGAAACATTTTCTTTGTTAAAATGTGTGTGGTACAAACTAATACAGATAAATATAAAATGTATCTTTCAAATATCTTTATATATAAATAAACATTAAATTACTCATCAGTAAGATGCAAACCAAATAAACACTTTTTCAAAATGGTAACAGGTTTACAGGATCATAATATATCAACAGGTAGAGGATTGTATATATGTACAAGAAGTAGCATATAGAAATGTATGCACAACATCCAATCTGAAGCACAGGTAACCTATGCTTACCTCCAGTGAGGTTTTGTAAACCAAAAAGCCAGACCAAATGCAAAATACAGATCCCATCGATTAGAGTTTCTCTAGAGATTGGACTGATTGCTGTCTGCTTTAAGTAGATACATAAATATTAAATATTCCAAAATATTTAAATGGTAGAAAGGACTGGATTGGTTATAACCTACAGGGCAGAGAGATAACAGGTACAATTATGCAGGGTCATGAGGGTAATTGCAAAATTAATATATCTTTTTTCTAAAGCAGCTATAAATCATGTTAAGTAAACGTCTAATTTCCAGTACAGGCCTAAACAATGCTTTAGTGTTACAAGAAGCTTTTGTTCAATACATTGTTTATCTTGCTATAATGTAAAATGTTTCACATTGTATCTTTCAAATATCTTTATATATAAATAAACATTAAATTACTCATCAGTAAGATGCAAACCAAATAAACACTTTGTCAAAATGGTAACAGGTTTACAGGATCATAATATATCAACAGGTAGAGGATTGTATATATGTACAAGAAGTAGCATATAGAAATGTATGCACAACATCCAATCTGAAGCACAGGTAACCTATGCTTACCTCCAGTGAGGTTTTGTAAACCAAAAAGCCAGACCAAATGCAAAATACAGATCCCATCTCTTCTCTTTCTTCTTCTCTCTTTCTCTAGAGATGTTGTTTTGTGCAGATCTCCTCTTTCTTGGTTTGACTGGTCTGTTCCACTTGTTTCTGTCTGTGGTGGAGTTTGCAGCAGTGTCTCACGTGATAGGCTGCAGTCTTTGCTTACTTTCATTATCAGAGAACTAGGGTTATGTAGTAACTTTTATAACGGTGCACCGCTGCACGGCTGCACACAAACAGTCAGAGCTTGTGGGTGGTCAACTGTTGAAAACATAGTCATCTGAATATGTCAGCGGTGAGTACAGAACATACAGGCTTTTATGCTGGGCTGTTGACTTGGGCACTGTCCATGCAGTTAGCTCAGCCTCAACTGACATGTCTTATCACATTTTTTACCTACGTCATCATTCAATTTCACAGAGCAGTCAACATACTGATAAATATACCAGGCAGGCTTCTATTCTAGCCTGCTGCATTTTCATACGTAAAAGCAAATTAACAAATACATGATTTATTCCTAGAAAAGATAACAAAATTACTAATTTTTTGTGAGGTGGTGGATTGGAGACAAACTGACATCTGCGGTGAGCTGATTCAGAGTACAGGAAGTCAAATAAAAAATAAAGATTGAATCTTGGAAAAGACAACGATGCATAACATTTTATGTAATGTAATGTTTACAACTGTACAGTAATGTAGAATTAATATCTGAGCGTTGCTTTTCTCCGGTCACCCTCACGTCTAACAGAAAGGAAAGTGAAAGTGATCATCAAGAAGCAGGGTGCTGGCAAAGGGAGGATGAGACATACGCAGTTTGGTTCAATATATGCAACCAAGTTCCGGGGCAAAGGCCTGTTTCTTTCCTTTTGAGCAGGAGATGCACAAACAGGTAACACATGACCTATCTGATACTATCACATAATGCATTCCAATTTTAAACACTAACTGTTTTCGCATTTGCAGAATGTATCATATTTTCCTATATATTATGTTCCAAACTGAAACTCTTTAGACAACTTTCAGACTGTCTTTTACTACATTTGTTTATGATAACAGTGCAGACAGGTCTCTGTTCTCTTTGTAGGTCAGAGATATCATTACCAACAATGGAGGAGGGGAATGAAAATGAGCACACCATTGGCCTTTCTGGTAACAGACCGTGATGTGCACACTTGTTTTACATGTTAAATTACATATTAAACATCTATATGTGGCGAAGCTTAAACATGTTGTATATTTTCCCTCAGAATGTATTCTGGTGATTTTCTGCGTCATTTCTATCACTCAAGGGATAGTCGGTGAGTGACTGGTGTACTCACTGTCATGAGCACATATCCAGATTGTCAATAATCAGTCCTTAATGAGGCAGGTGAAGTGTCACTCTTCTTTATCCTGTCAAAACAGGGTATATATACAGGAATGACTGTCCGGGGGCGCCCTACATCCCCATCTATATGATGGTGATGGGAGCCAGCATCATGTTGATCATGACGGGAGTCAGCGTCCTGTTGTCCTGCGATAGACACCGCAGCTACACATGCATTTACGTCCTTTTCATCTCATACATCGCTGGTAAGGGACTGTGCTTCAGGTGGATTTTCTTACCTTCCTTCCAAACCTTAAATTAATGTTGCAATTAAATGTACCTACCTGCAATTTAGGGTGCATATATTTGGAGAATAAACACACTGTATATGCGCCACTAGATGTTAACTGAGTTTAAAATACTTAGATTTAAGGTAAATAATGTATCAGATAAAGAAAGCCACTGTCCATATCCAGCACTTAAGGCCAGGATCTGCATGGTAACAATATACTCTGTACTCTTTACAACTCGCAGTCGTGCCAACACCATTATCTGAGATGTCTTTGGTTCATTCATCATCTGTATAAACCTAATTATGAAATTATTTACACAGAAACTCTGAAACTTTGATGCCACAAAAAAGACAAAAAGTGTATTTCTTTTCTTTTTTTCCAGGTAATGTGATTATCTTCTCTATTCACAATGAAAATATAAGCGGCAGACTCAACTGTGACGAGACACTCGTCTCGTTTGCCTACTGGACAACCATCATGACCTATTCCCTATTATTTGGGTTCATTTGCTCCTGAGTGTTCTCCTTATTTGAAGCCTGTTTCTCCATATTCAGGGCCCGTTTCCTCCTTAATTAAGGGCTCTTTCTCTGGTTGCTGTGAGGGAAAACTGTCTTACAATGATACTGAAATGCCTGCGCAGGAATAATTCAAGTCGGACTGAACTGAGAGACAGCACACCTAGACAGTAGATTACAATCTGTGTGGTTGGTGGATTTGAGACATCAAACATGAAAAAGTTCTTCTGTGTTTTCATGCGTGCCTGATATATATATCTTTTTATACAAAATATACTGTTTTTAAATAACCTTTCCAGACAGTATTATGTTTGAATGTTATTCATAATATTTTCATTTTACATGTTTTCAGAGACACACTCAGGGCATTGATGTAATGTATGTATTATCTGACGTCATTGATCAGTGATGGGAGGAAGCCATTGCCATTGTGTGTCAACTTTTGGAGGAGTAACGTATCTTCTGAAAAGGTATTGCAGTGTTTCAATTCAACAACTGAATAGATAGGCTCTTCTTTTTTATACTGTTTATGTAGTTTCCATTATTCATTATTTTTTATTTCTTCCGTTACTGCCTTTAATCCTAGTCATATATTGGTTAAATAAAGAATCAGATCATCTGCATACGCTGCGAGTTTGTGCTGTTCTCAATCTTGTATTTTGTAGTTTGAAAGAGATTAACAGACTAAATGAAACTAGAGGGGGAAGGAGGTCATTACTGCATTAGAGTAAAATATCATTTGATTCTTGAAAGCAGCCCGACTGCCAGAATAAATGTCGGTCATGTACATTACTGCAAAACCACAAATAAGTTAAAATTTTTACGTTTCTTTAGGTTGTGACTTTAAGTTTTCTTACATTCAATTTTTCAAATTTCCTTTCGTCACAATATGTGCTCATACTCTGTTATACTGTAGGAGCAAATAGATTATGAACCCCAAGGTTAGGAAATACATTACAAGAGTTTGGTTTACAGATGGATGGCTATCAATTATGCTGTGACAAGAAAGGGCCCTCAAGGCGTCTCAGCAGCAGTAATATGCGAGAGATGACAGAGTTAGTGTGAAAGTCACGTCTGCTTGTTGTCACAGCTGAATCATCTTCACAACACAGTCTCTTTGGTTCATTTGAGTTCTTCTCAGAAATGGGTAACGAGACACAGAATATGAAAAAACACAACTTTTGGGGTTTGGTTTTCCAGTGATTTTATTTTTGTTATGCAAAATATTAAATAAAAATTTAAAAAATGTATTCATTTTTGACCGTGAACATTTTTTATTTTTTATTCTGATTCATTGACCAAGGACATACAGTGGCTGCATGTAGGTGCCATCCCTCAGAAAGCAGTTGGGGAGTGACTTCAAGTGCTCAGACTTTTATGAAGATCGCTTTTACTGTAGATCATATTATTTTCCCTTTAATGCCTTCAAAGGGTAAGACTATGGTTATTGTATGCTTGTCATTGTAAACAATATCCCAAAGAATCCCAAGGCGCCATGAAACTCTATCAGATACTTTAGACGCCTTGGGCATCATTTCATAAACATTTCCCCAGAGATCAGCTTTAGGCCTTCTGGGTTATCACTGAATAAATAGCTGTTTCTTTCTGTCTGTGCACTGCAATAATAGCAAGAAGCCACTAGATGTCCCCCAAACACACAAGATCCCCAAAACACTATGTGAAATGCATAAAAGCTGCTGTTGACAGTATTTTTTGGTGTGTGACTTCCTGAATTAGAAGTAAGTCTATGTCCAGGGTTGGGTAGTGACACACATGTACATCAGCCCAGATTACATTAAAAAAACGTGTTATTCAACCATAGAAGTAAGGTGAATATAAGGCTGGCAAACCAAAAGAATGGATTGAAAGATGTTAAAATGCTTCATAGAGCTGAGGGGAACTGTAAAGTTTGAAGTTTGATATTTATATGTGATTTGCACCCACATAGTCATAAAACCTTGTGTTAACATAAAAATACTGATTAGTCCGCCTTTAAATCCAATATCTGTAATGGTAAAACACCCACATTTATGAGAAGCACAAACCTAGAAGTTGTCAACCATATTAAGTATTTAGGCTTGAATATTGATTTCAACTTAAAAAAAAAGGTACTAGGATCTTTCTTTTTTGTTGATTATGGCGGCCCCTGTGGGCAAACGCGGTCCCCGCAAACTACCAAAGATCTTAATCTGGCTAGTGAGTGCATTTAAAAAAAAAAAACATATAATAAAAACAATGTACCAGGTATATTTCAGGTCGAATCAAACAGGGTTAAATTAATTTCAAATCTTAATCAATAAATACAGGTCCATGATGCTATGATGTAGGTGTCTGAGTCCCACAGCGGGCAATCTATCTATCCTATAGGGATAGGGTTGAGGGGGCAGTATCGTAATCGGACATGTACCACAGGTACAACAGACCAGCTCATCATCCAGTCACCAGTCTCATTGGTTTGTGGCTGTAATCACAGTCGTATAAGACTGTGCTCCTCACCAGGAGCACATGCTCTAACCTCAGTCAACCCTGTTCAGCTTTATTGCATGAAGGTGGCACACCCACAACAGTTTATGTACTATATATAGAGTAATTGAAGTAAATGATTAACTGTAAGAACAGCTAACTTTCCACACGAATGGAACATTTACGATGATCTTCTTTGGACGTTGACATCCACAACCTGTTAAAAGAAAAGGGGAAAAAAATAGATAATTTCCAAAAACTGAGGAAAACGTATCATCTTTTCCAGAGGTTCTCTACTGTTCTGACGTGGACAAGAGACAGAGCGAGATAAGTGTGGCAGAACATGTAAAGCACTGTCCCACAACGACTGTCCGAGCAGCCCTACCTCTTTATCTACCTGGAGGTGATGGGACGTGACCTGCTGTCAGCTGGGCTCCCCCTGCTGACCCTCCCTCTACAACCTCAAGCGCAATGTAACGTTAGTCTTGAACTCGCCACCTGTGCCACTGTTTCATCAGGCTTGATCATTTTGTTAATGGTTTCACAGCGAGGCAAGAAAAATAAATAGGTGACAGACAACATTACGCTAGAATAAACAGCCATCAGTCTCATTTGTCCGTGGATGCAATCTAACTGCCGTATAAAAGGGCAGGCAGGCTTACCCCCAGCTGGGTGTGTTAGCTGTCCTGGGTCTTAATGGTGAGGCCTTGCCATCTGAGATTTGCGCAGTGGCCTCAGTTGACCCACGTCCAGCCTTACCAAGTTTATTGCACGTAGGTGGCACACCCATAAACGTTACACAGCAGTTGTCATGTATTCAATCAAAGACAAGAACATAATAAAACAATATAAAGAAGTAAATTATTAACTACAAGAAAAGGTCTGATTAATATTCTCTAGACTTTCATGTTCTTAACCTTAGGAGTTTGATACACGAAACTAATATAAATTGAAAACAGTTTGAGCCGAGCATTACTCCAGTCATCATCATTCCCCCAGGACTTTGAACCGGCGACGCAAACACATCCACTTCATGAGACCGAGGGTGAATCCGTCATCACATGTCCACAGGTTGTCTTCCAGCCACCATAGACGTACGGCTCGCTTGGGCACACAGAGAGGTGATGAACAGATCTGGTCGAAGATCAAATCTTTTATTTTTATATGCATAGAAGAAGAAACGTCTTTAAATGTCTGATGATATTTTGACACGGTCCATAAACCTCAATGGACTTGAGACATTCGCTTTTTTCTCAAAACTTCCATAAGAGCCTTTCAGAGCTTCTGTTGGTTATGTTTTGTTGAATGAAGGACATTTTTCAGGTTGTTTCTGTCACGTTTTCACGTTTCAACCTACTTGGGCAGCTTGCTGGGTAAGATCCATTGCTACTGACGATGTCGGTGGAAATTCAGGGCACGTTCAAAACTTCTGGCTCCTCCACAGCAGTCGAAGGTGAGAGATGAGCGAGCGCTCGAAGTCGTGTATGCTTGAGGTGACAATCGGTGGCTGTTTTACACTAACCTCAGTGTGTTGCTTAGATTAAAGGCAGTCAACCAGGATAGCTTGGAGCATATATTTTTGCATGACATACATTGATCTGTGTCATAGCAACCATGTCATGCTACATTATCTATCAAAATTACCATACAAAGCTAAACCTTACGATCCACATTGCTCTTAGTTCCAGAAACAGCCACAGTGAGTGTGGCAGCAGAGGGCGTCTCATCAGCTGGCTATGACAAGAAAAGCGGTAAGTGCAAATTGTGACAGCTAAAAGTTATGTTGGGCTTTCAGCAGTTTAAGAGGTTAATATTAATGCTGTGTGCTTCATGTTTTGTAGAGGGTCCAGCGTTGTAGCTGATAGTGACACGATAGCTTTTTTTTTTTAGCTTGCAAATGATATGTAGTCAAAGGTCCAGTGTGTAGGATTTAGGGAGATCAAATGGTAGAAAAGAGCCAGAGCCAGACCTTCTGGAAGAATAAACACCTGGACTCAGATCAGATTCTGATCTGGTCTGGAGTCGTGTTGAGGTCTGAGTTCATGGGGAACGCACAGACACGCGCAAATCCTCACGCTTTTGCTCGCTAGCTTACGGCTAATGCCCTCATAATGTCTTCTTGCGGTTTGGGGTGAATAAACAGGTGTGCGAGTGTTAGCTATAGAGACTGAAATCGGCTGTAAACGTGTTTATTTCTGCTGTAAAGCTGGACGTTTTAACATGGGGGATGTTCTGAGGGCTGACTCGCTTTCGTAGCCAGCCTCAAGTGGCCATTCGATGAACTGCAGTTTTTGGTACTTCCGCATTGGCTTCAATTCGTAGCCCAGGAGGTCGCAGCTTGCATTACCAAACAATAAGTCTAGAGAAAGCTTTTTGCAATTTCTGTGTTTTTATCATCCACTGCAATTTATTCTATACACTTGATGGGGAAAAATGTACGTGGTCGTGCACACTGGACCGCAAAACATGGAGAAAATACTGTTCTCTAAAGCATGACTCTGAGCAAACCTCATTTTTAACCACTGAAAAAGTATCACACAGTAATCAAAGGCTACAGTTTGTTGAGAAAAGAGGGTTGAACAGATTATTATAGCACGTTTAAATGTACCATTACAAGTGGATCAGTGACTAATAACCACTAAAGATTCATGTGTTCAGTTGTTGACTGATTTATAATGTTAAGCTCATGTATAGGGCGCTGAATTTCGTACGTACACCCCTGTCTACAGTCACTGCTACATGTATGCACTCTGTAACGTCTTAAAAAAAAGGTTCTGTCTGTCTTTCAACAGGAGGATGTGGGGGCACGCTGTTCGTCAATGCCCTTATTCAGATCATAATTGGTGAGTGAGCAAGTGCAATTTCTTTCACGAGGGTTCAGATTGTAAATATCAACTCCTTTAATTAAAGGGAATAGCTACAGCATTTGTATCTGGTTATCACTGTAAATAATATCCAACACATTTGCCAGTACTTTCTGACTTGTCTTGTCAGCAGTTCTCAGACTCAAGCTCCTTTGTTGTCACTGATGACACACAGCAGCAGGAAGTTGTATGTGGGATCATCTTAAATTAAACTACTGGCAACACACCCAGCGCAACTGTTTTTAGGAAACAATGAATCTCTGTGACAGAGGAATAAGAGACACCAGGGTCTGGCTGTCGGCAGTGCTTGTCAGTTGGATCAAATTGTTGTATTGTTTGTGTTTTTTGTCTTCTAAACCCACAAAACAATTAGATCTCTTGTGCATCACTCCTTACACATTTCCCTAAAGTTTAGTCGGATCCCTGTCCATTTGTCCAACAGGAGCATACTTCCACCATGACTGCCCTGCCCAGCCCTACATTCCCATCTACATGGAGGTGCTGGGATCCGTCACAATGGTAACAGTGTTTTCTTACTGGTGGCACAAGGACAGCCCCAAGAATTACCTGGTTACCACAATCCTGACTTTGGGACTTCTCTTCTGCTTTTGCTTCATCATCACTGGTAAGTTCAAAAGCTGGAGCAGTGGACAGAACAACTTACTTAAAATTAAAACATAAATATATTAGGTAGTTGTGAGTGTTGCACGTGTTTCTTATGACTGTTGACTAAGTAGATAGCTGTTAACAAGCCACTAGATGGCCCCCTAATGCCTCTATATGATCTTCACAGCATTGCTAGCATTTGTCAACAAAGTGGCATAGAATATTTTTTAGATTATAAGATAGAAAATAAAGAATAATGAAATTTTAGAGTTAAGTACGGAAGCCCTAAAGGGCCATGCATTCATACATTTTATTTCCCCCGTTTTCCCGAGATAACGGGATGATTTTCTCGAGATCTCGAGATAACGAAACTTTGTTTTCCCATGATACCAATATAATTAATTTGAGATCTCAAATTAATTATATCTAATTATTTCGAGTAGTTAAGAAAAAAAAATGGTAAATAATGGTATATAATGGTAAAATGTTAATTTGGTTTTGAGTAAAGGTCAATTTGTATAATGTTGCTTTAAAGGGTTAATCCACCAATTACACATATACAGGTGTGTTTACAGGTCTTGGGAAGTACTACTGCTTATGTGAAAAAAGAAGTAGTGCTTGTTATTTGGAAAAAGGAAAAAAGTGTTTTGTGGCTCCAGAGAAAGCTGCATGTTATCTGATAAGCTTCTTCCAGTGATGAAACTCAATGGTTAAGTTGCGTTGTGGGTAATGTAGGCACCAGGTTTTGACAAATTATAGGATGATAAATCCCCAGGAGGAGTGCCAGGCTTTGAAGCCAGTTTTGGTAGTGGCCAAACCGAGTAATTACATCAAGCAGCCCAGAAATACTTTTTCCCATAAGCTTACATTGTGGACACGGTGGATAAAATTTTTGTTTGACTGTCAGAATTTGAACCATTTGGTCCAATAAAATGTGTAATGTCTAGAAGAGCCTGTTATGGCCAGATCAGAGATCCCCCAAGGTCCTGATGTGAACAGGGATTTCTCAAGATCCAGGTCACAGGTCATCAGAAGCTATTGGGTGCACCTGTGATGTTCTCCCTCAGCTGGCTGCAATCAGTCAGTTGGGAGACTATATAAGGGGGTTGCAGTTCCCCTGCTCAGTTGGTTGTGTGTTTTCAGGGAGTCAACACCATCAGTTGGCTCTCTGCGTTTTTGGTTTTGGTTGGAAATGTGGGTGTGTGTTTTGAAGATTTCTTTCTTTTGGCCAGTTTTCTATACATTTTGTTTCCCCCATGATCAGTGACACCCACTTCACCTTTGGTCTTTGGGTCCAATGTTTTTTGTTTGTCTATCATTTTCATAGAATTAGTGTGTGGCTCTGGGTTTTATTTCCCACTGCCACCCTTTAGACAGTGAGGGACCAGTTTGCTTTGACCCTTTTGTGATTTGTGCAGTGTTTTGTTAGTTTCCCAACCTGTAACCCCTGTCCTTCAGGTTTGGTTTTCTGGGGAAACGTAAAGAAGGGGAAAGACAAGCTTTTTTTGGCTTAAAAATGCCACTGAGCAGCTTTCATAGGCTCCACCACCTCCAACACTGTGTCCAGCTTTAATGTGACGACCTTGAATGCTATGCAAGACCAGTGGACTGCTTTTCAAAGCCTGACGCCTTCATCACCCACAATGCAACTTAGCCAATGAGTGACATCACTAGAGGCAATTCATCAGATTAGATGCAGCTTCATCTGTAGCCACAACAAACTTTTTACTACTTTCTTTCACATATGCAGAAGTACTTCCCAAGACCTGTAAGCACATTTAAATGTGTAAAACTGGTGGAACTACACTTTAAGCATCAAAAGTGCATGAAAAAGTAAGTTAAACATACAGCTGCTGAATATCAAAATTAGTGGGGATTATTATTATTATTATTATTATAATCTGATTGCAGATCAAATGAATTAATTCAAAAATACACTACTTTGGCTCTGATGCAGCATACAATCTGCAACAAGTAACTAAAGTTGCCAGATAAATGTAGTGGAGTAAAAAATACAATATTTGCTTCCAAAATGTAGTGAAGTGGAAGTATGGAAATACTCAAGTGAAGTAAAAGTACCACAAAATCATGTACTTAGTTACATGTAATCAGAGTGTGTGTGTGTGTGTGTGTGTGTGTGTGTGTGCGCGCGCACAGGTGGGCAGCCTGAGCACCTGTGTTACCATATCGTCACAACTTTTTCTTTTTCTAACTAAATGTAGTTCGTAACATGATCACAGGAGGCACTGAATGTGTGCAGGTCACCTAACTCATTCTCTGCACATGCACCATATGATGGACATGCAAACAAGCTTTAAATAGAATATCTGTGATGGTGAAACACCCACATTTATGAGAATTGCTTCAGTAAAACAGCCTTTCATATACAAATGACGTTTATTATTGGCCTCTTGTTCTCTTCTGTAGGTGGTGTGTGGATCTACTCAATCTTTCCACCCAACTACGTGCCCATATCAACATTGATACCTCACTGCAACAGGACACTCTACTTGTTTGCCTTCGTTGACACCACCATCATCTGCGTGCTAGCAGGTCTTACCATCCTTTCCAGCTGCTGCTGTTTTGTTTTCAAGTGTGTTTCCATGATTCCATGATTATATATAAAGAGATAAATGCAATATTGCCCTTCTGCCTGGAGTGTGTCATCTCATATTCTAACTTGAAAGCCACAGCTGCTCTTCATGATATTGTTATATAATGTTTGGTCAAATGTAACCATCTGAATTAAAAATCACCTCAATCACCAATATCATGTGGTTTGTATGAGATCCATTTTTTATCACAGAAATATAATTTACATACAAAATACGAAATATAATACTCAGTGTTGTATGTTTACTCTTTTTTAAAATACAAGTATGTTTGGATATTAATGAAAATGTCTTCACACTTTATTTAAAGTTACATGTGTTCAGAGAGATAGTCAGCGCTGTCAATCTGATTGGTAGGCTGAGCTGTGATGTCAGCATGGTTTGCGGGAGAGATTGGCCAGTGCTTTGGCGTGGATGGGCTTATAGAGGAGAACAAAACTGGAGGGGCTGAGGAGGCCGTTGCCCTGTGCGTCGACTTTTCCCATCAGCACGTAGTTCTTACCTGGAGAAAATACAGAGAGAGGAAAAAGTCTGTCAAAATTTGGTAAACACAAGAAGTGCTAAAGTAGTCCTATCATTTGAAAATGTAATGCAGTGTACCACGTCAGTAGTAGTAATCTTTTTATACTGTTGTATTAGATCAATTACTTCCAAAAGGAACTGAAAAAAAACCCACCATTACTTTAATGTTTGGGATATATTGGTTAAATAAAGATTCACATCGTCTGCATACATACAGATTTTGTGTTCTTGTTATCCTTTAATTTTGTAGTTCGAAACAACAGTGAATCAATCATTCTTTTGTGTGACAAGTTTTCTGATTATTTTTCTGATTAATATGCAAATTGGAGTAGCTAATTAAATATGTGCTAATTTGCGTAAATGCCCACGACAGAAATCTGATCTGAAACCTAATTGTGAATTTTGAATGTTTTGTTTTAACGCTTCTGAACGAAGACATGTTATGGAAGCAATACAATACAGCCCAAAATCTCAAAGTGCAAATGGCTCATGTGTAGTGTCCGGTTTTCCTCACCAGTATAAGAAACCTGAATGATGTCAGCTTATAAATAATTTGTAAATAACATTTCGGAAAGATATCTAACCCTTACCCATGGTATGAAGAACTGTTTTCTTTCTTGGTCTTTCTTTACCATCTTGATAACTTTCAATGCTACAGTGCTACAGACATATGTACAGGTGTTGTATGTGTAATATGCAGAGACACAAAGGCTGTAAATGCTGTACCTTTGATAAGCCCGGGGCATCTCTTGCAGGTGGAGGTCAGAATGACTGACATGACGGGCCCTGATTTGGTGATATTCAGTTTTCCTGCCTTATAGGCCTTGATTACAGATACCTCAACTGTAACTGAGCCCCTCTGACCAGTGGTCAAAGTTGTAACCTTACCCGTAATCACTGAAAAAGAAAGAGAAATGTAAGAACGATAAAGGAATTGCAGGATCAGTGAAGTACTTTCACAAAATTTCAAGCAAATTATCATCAAATTTTTTTTCATACTGCACTCATCCCCAGGCTAAAAGCATTATTAGAACCTTCTACACTTTCAATACATTGAACACACAACATATGCTGACGGCAAGTGGTGCTAAAGGGCTGAGTGGATCATCTCGGTGGCACATATACACACCACTTATGTGCTGCTCTCACATCTGATGTAGCAGCCGAGTTTGTGGGGTTATCCCCTGAAAGTTGACTACACATGGGTAAAAAGATGCCAGTGCGAAACGGGACTAAAGTAAACAGAGTAGACACAATATATAGATTTTTCACAACTTCCAATGGACATTTAACCCAGGCATAGTCGAACTGCAGTGGAAATTGTATAGCCCTGCGCTTACATTGTTAACCCTTGGTTAAACATGTTGTGTAAAGAGGTGCCACGTTATCCCAGGGTCAACTCTCAGCTCAGGGCTAAAGAATATGCAGTTCAAAAAATGTCTTATGTTGTCAGGACAGAGTCTTCAAATCCATTTATCAAACTAGACCGACGACAACCAAGATCACATCCCAATAAAAGCAAGTTTCACAGGGTGAATTTCCATCTCTCTTTCACGCATAAGGGAACCCTCAGAGGCAACGCAGTTATTTGAAAACTAAAAATATTGAAGTTTTTACGTTTGGCGGAGGTGAAAAGGTGGTTTATCACTATCAAAAAAGCATGCCCCCATGTCCGACAAAATGCCATGAAAGCACCCTCCTGGACACCACTAGATCTTTCCACTATTTGACGTTTAACTGGTGCTTTTAACTATGGTTATCGCTAGTCAACCTCTCTTGTTCAACAGTGATATACTGGCACCTAATTGGAGAATTGGCACCACCCAGTGTTTATCTCAATGAACCCACTCCTTATGTTTGCATAAAGGGAGCAGATGGAAACATGTATGCAGGTGTCTTTTGTTGATTTTCTGAAAACTTGGTTCAAGGTTTTGCTACATTTGGATGTAAACCAGTCTAGAGAGAGGAAAAAAACAGTAAAGTGGTGAAATACTGTGACATTTTTGGAAACAGATTTCTAGAAAGCCTGATGAAGACTAGAAAGCAGCTGATGTGGCTCACCAAAGTCATTAGGGCAGAAGCTGGATTGGAGAGTTCCTGTCCTCGCACAGGCTTGTGTACACAGTGGGTTCAGTGGTAAGGCTGAAGAAAACACACAAGGCAACAAACAAAAACACATGATAAACACTACTTCTGTGGGTGTTAAGTGTGCACATATACATGCAGGTTTTTAATTTTGGAATTCCACTCACGTTTTTTGCTCACAACAGGCTTCTTCGTCACTGTCTTGCTCACTCCAGGTCTGGGTGTCACTTTAGGCTTGATCTTTGGTTTGGCCGTTGGTTTGACTCCACTCTTAGATGTCGGCTTCACTGGTTTGACTCCAGGTTTTAAGGTGGGTTTGGTCTTCAGTGTAGGCTTCCGTGTGGGCTTGGCCTTAATGCTTGGTTTGAGCGTTGGTTTAATAACCTTAGGTTTAGGTGTAGGTTTAGCTCCAGGTTTAGGTGCAGGCTTTTTAACAGGTGCTTTAGGTGTGGGTTTAGCTGGTTTGGGTTTAGGCGTGGGCTTGACGATAGGTTTGCGTGGTGGAGGTTTCAGCGGTATCTTCACCAGTGGTTTTTTGGCTGGTTTTGGGGTGGGTTTAGGCCGAAGGCCAGGTCTGGGTTTGGGGGTTGGCTTAGCGGGTTTGGTTGCTTTTTCTGGCATTGACGTGGTCTGAGGTCCATATATGAAGTCTCCCCCGGCGGTGGGCGTCCGAGACCCGCGGGGCACACTGGAGTAGTAGGCCATGAAGCCATCTGAGGTGACGCTGAGGTCAGAGACAAACTGGACAAGGAGCTCGTTCCCATTAGTCACGATGGTTCTATGTAAAGGATGAGGAAAATGGAGAGAGAATGTTGGACAGACAGGAAGAAGAGATGTGTTAAAATGAAAGCAATAGACCATATTCACACGGCGGCCATTTTTGCCATCACTGACATCACACTCAGGCTGGGAAGATAAAATATGATACTACTGTGTTTTAATTCCTGATCAATCAGCAACTGAGAAGACTATGAATAGTAAAAATCTAGAAGGACATCAGAAGAACATATTTGCTCACCATTAGCTCACGTTCGACACTGCTAATGTTTGCATTTAACCACTTCCTAGCTAACATTAGCTTACTGTTTGTTAGTGTTACACTACACGACAGGAAAGGTGTGGTTTAATTCTGAAATATCAACACAAACATCTCGGACAGATTTATTTCAGCCTGGAAGCGAAACACACTGGATTTAATCAAACAGTAATATTAGCTATGAAGTGGCCGAATGCTAATGTTAGCTAATGGGTTGTTGGGAAAACATAGGAAATCTGACAAATCGTTTCACCACTTCCCGATTGATCATCAACTGAAAAGACTAAGATTAAGTCTGGTATGTTTCACTTTCAGGCTTAATTCATGTGTCAAATGTGTGTTGACATTTCAGAATGAATTTAAGCCTTTCCTGTCATAAAGTGTAAGACTATCAAACAGTAATGTTAGCTTGGAAGTGGTTGAATGCTAACGTTAGCAAGTGGATTATCAAGTATGTTTTACCTAAAGTATGGCCCAAAATCCCTCTACATTTTCACTATCCATCATCTTATAAGTTGTTGATAAATTGGGAAGTGGTGAAATGATTACATTTTGCCAGATTCCCTATGTTTATATGACTTGCAACCTGGAAAACAGCAGTATAACATTATCCCAGCATTCGAGCGTCCCACCCTAAGCATGACGTCAGGGTAAAATGGCCGCAGTAGCAGCAAGTGTTTGCCTTCGTCAACAATCATTTCTGCTCAATAATCTCACCCTGGTGACCTGTCTCCGCAGAATTTCCCAATCCGCCGTGAGTTATCCTTCTCTCCCCCGTTAAACAATGCCACATAGTCGTAGCGACAGTATGTGTCAGGCTCCAAGTCCAGCTTCATAAACTTCACCTCAATCACCTGGGGAAGAGGTTGCGATGAATACAGCATCATGCCAACACAAACTCTGAAATAAATGATGGGGGAATGAATGATGTGAGCTGGTGTAGTAGTGGTGGTGTAGCGGCGGTGGAGGAGGAGAAGGGCCAGACTTTTGCAATACAGAAGGGCATTTACTCTCTCCCTCGCTCTCGTTTCCTTCCCTTCCTTCCT
This sequence comes from Lagodon rhomboides, assembly GCA_039737535.1. Lineage (NCBI taxonomy): Eukaryota > Metazoa > Chordata > Actinopteri > Spariformes > Sparidae > Lagodon > Lagodon rhomboides. The sequence continues at coordinate 13,769,606 of CM077806.1, forward strand.
TACGTTCAATCTCTTGGCACACATGAACACACCTTCAGGCGCATAATGAAGTCTTTCATTTGAACTCCGTCACGAGGCCGCTGTCACACTCTCACACACACACACTTACACTACATTAGGGACCTGAGGTTGAACATTTCCTTGTGATGGGCCCCTTCACTACTACTTTCATTCCTCCTTCTCCCCCCTGCATCAACTAGCCTTATTCAACACACCTAGCGGCACTATAAACAACACTCATGAACTAAATCTGAATATTCCTCACTTTTTGGTGTACGGTAATATAAAATATAATATGTTGGACCTGTCTAATGAGGATAAAATGGTTGTCAGACATATTTACGGTCACAGCATGTGTGCTTCAGAGAGAGTGGGTGTTAACTTTACTCTCACAGCTTAGCCTACACGATGCACGACTGGCTGAAAAATGTCATAACTCTTTCTCTTGTGAACGTAGATACAAGACATTGTTTACCATTTACAAACAAGTCTGCACAGCTTTTGCTTTCAAATACGCAGTCTCTTTACAAAATTCAACATTTGGGAGAACCCATCGAGTTGTCAAAAACAGGAAGCTAGGCTAACTAGCTAGCTAGACTAGCAAGGTAGTGATTCAAGACATCTGCTCCTCCACAACTTTCCGCTTTTGTGATGTGCTGTCAAATTTGTATTCCGCTTTGAGAGTGTAGGCTAACCAACACTTAGCCTAGCTTGCTATAACTAGCAGTGATCCCCCCCCACACACTGTTATTTCAACACATGCTTTGTTATTGGCAGCTTGTGACAAAATATCATAATAACTGACGTATCCGGGATGGTTTTAAGGCTTTAATGATAATATAATGCTGGTAGTATTCACTTGCTAAAGTCGCTAACCTAGATCCTCATGAATGAACGATAGGCTGTACCAGTCGCTCTAAGGAGAATTAGCATCCTGTTACCATCCAGTTAAGTGACAGGCCAGTAGTCGCACCCATAATTCAAGCAAGGTATCATAAGGGCTCAGAATAAGGTGGATACAAAGGACATGGTCAAGTTAGCATAGCTTTCTAGAGCACATGCTAGAGCACCAATGGCACTAAAATTCACCAAAAAAGACAATAGCGTCCAATTAAGGGTTAGAATCAATTGCTATTTTTATCATGTACATCGTTTTTCAGGATTTTTGAAAACGCTAACATGCAAATAGCAGAAGGGATATGAACGGCAACTGAAATAGTTGGAAAATGGGTGGCTTATACCAACAATCTACATCTGGTGTAGTCTGAAACTAATCACTAATGTAAGGTGGTTGCTGCTGGAAAATGGGGTAATAATATGTAATTGTCTTCTTTATGGTAATAATTGACTTTGGTTGGACGATTTAATGCTTCTCAACAGTTGTGTTGAACTGCCGTTGTTGAATGCTGTAATAATGTTTAAATATAAAAAGTGCTTACATTGCTTGGTTCTACGGAGATGTGCCAGGAGCAGCTGATGCCTGCTGGGTAATTGGAGTTGGGCCAGTTGGGCGTCTTGACAGAGCCCTGAGATTTGATCAGCCGTCCTCCACAGAACTGGTTCTCTGTGGGGAAAAAAAGACGACAGAGCCGAAAGGAAATGACTGTAACCCTTTTCACATAAGTACATAACGTTGTTCTGCCCTGTATTACTGTATTTGAGGCAAAAAACAAACATTTCTGCTGTAGTTTGGTGCAAAATACAGCTTTTCAGTCACAGTGCTGCCATTTATCACTAGAAAATCCTGGTCTGTGTTTCCATGCTCGTGGTATTACATGTCCACACCTTCCACATGTGGTTTTCCCGCACTGAAGGAGGCCAGGAAGCCTCTTCCTCCAGTGGCGTCGTCTGACACCATCTCCAACATCATGGTGTTGGAGGTGGAGATGAGGGCGCCCGGCCGGAACGTCCCGCAGAAACGACCCAGCTTCTGAACCAAGCGAGAGTGACCGTTGTAGACGTCCAGGTAGTCGTACCGACAGGTGGGGTCGGCCTCCATGTCGAAGAGGCGGAAAGAGAGCATGACCACATGACCCTCGGGGACCTGGAGGAGGATGACAGGTGACGCTGAAGTAGTTACAGGAGAAAATTAATGTATGAATGTAATGAAGTCATTTCTTTTTCTTTCTTTTTTTTTAAAGCCTCATGTGACCAGAGATTATGTGAATGATTATGATTCAGTACTAATATTACTGATACTAATATTACTGTTAAATCTCTTCCAACCCTGAAATGCTCACAAGTGCGATGATTCTATGGAGGACTGAAACTGCCAAAATCAGAAATTATCAAGGTTTGGTGCATCATTTTACACATATAAAAAAAAAAAAAAGAAAATGAGTCTGGTATGTGTGGTATCTTTGGAAACTTTGAGATACTTGGTTGAATTTAAAATTGCCCATTTAAAAAAACAAACAATCTAGGAGGGTGCATGAAGGTTTAGTTTGATTTGAATAAAAACACTGAATTAATATGCCATTAAATGCACCAAAAATATTACTGAAAATAAATGTAGCCATTAATTTTGATATAAAATGTTACATAAATTGCTTCAACCACTGCTTCAATTTACTCCGTATTTAAAATATAATAGTAAAATTCGTAAATAATCAATAAACAAATTAATAAATTGAACACTGAATGAGCAAGTAAATATTTGAATTAAGACAAAGGTAAATAATTACTGAGGCAAAATAAAGCAGAGATACAAAGTTATGTCCTGTTTTATATATTAATTAAAGGCTACATTTGTTTTCAGCATTTAATGGCTTATTAAAGTGTTTATGATTTTTTCTATTTATTCATGATTTTGGCAGTGTTGGTCCTCCATACAATTGAACGGTCAACAAAACCTTTTAAGGTTTTTAAATAAAACCAACCTCGAATGCCAGTGAGTATCTCATAGTTTCCAAAGATACATCATGTCAGACAAATTTTTTGGAAGATGTGTTCAAAGTGACGCACAAAACATCTGGAATAGTTCAGTGAGATGTAAATGTGCAGCAAAGCCAGCCCTCCTTAACAGAAATACTGTTTTTGGATGTGTTAGATTATTTGTGTCGAATGTTTGACTTAATCTGTCAATTTATCAGTTAGGTTAGACAAATAACCACAAACAAGCTACTTTAAATTATTCTCTTGTTTTTTTTTTAAAAAAAGAGTAGTGGTATAGTTTATTGTTATCCCTGGTATAACGATGAAGATCATTAGTGAAAGCAGTTACAGAGGAATCCTTAATTAATGTTTAACTAATTTACTTGTCGTTCTGTGGTATTTGAGAGCTTTGTATTCGCTTTGATTACCTGAGCAGTTGGTAGGTTCCAGTTCAGGCTCAGACGTCAGAGGCCGCTCACTGGTAGGTAAGTAACGATCAGTCTAATCAGCTAATACCTACGTGTGTGCGGGTTTACCTAGGCTGTGTGTTTCATGTTCTCTCTGCTAGAAAGGATTACCAAGAACAAACTCAGTCTCATGTTTGGATCTGGTGTCATGGTGGATGACTCACAGTGATGTACCAGGTGCATTTGCTGTTGGGTTTGTAGTAACTGGGGAATCCCTCGCTGGCCACGATGCCCGAGTCCGTCACCAGGTGGCCTCCGCAGTTGAACACGGGCCTGAAAAGAGCGTCGCACAACCACCACTTAAAGGAGAAGAAGTTCACCCAAAATTCAAGATCCAGTCACTATCTACCTATACTCTGGTGGAAAGCTTTGTTTCAAAAAGTTAGAAAACAGCTGAAAAGATAAAACATAACATAAAATTGCTTCATACAGCTTGTCCAGTGTAATCCAAGCCTCCACAAGCACTCAAATCCCTAATTAATTAGAAAAGTGGTTATTTATACCCATTTTAAAGTCTAAATCTTCACTGTAGCTGCTACGCTAAAGGCGTTAGCGCACACTCTGTCTAGAGTGGATGCACATGCTTGAACGTTGAGGATGTAAATGTTTTGGGTTTTTTTTTTTTTTATATCAATTTGGGATCTTGGCCCTTTTAGAGACTTGAATCACCACATTTTGGGTTGTTTTATAATTTTTTTAAAACAAGTCCCGAGACCACTGCAACCTTGTTTTGCTGTGACGCTCCAGAAATGTTTCGCGGACCACGACCACTTCACCCTGCTTTCCAATCGGCGCGTAGAAAATAGCGGACTTCTCTTTTTTTTGGTGAACTTATCCTTTAACTTGCCGCACTGGAAGAAAATACAGCCATGCTGAGTGCACTGAGGCGAGGGCGCCTGCACACACACACATATATTCACAGTTTTTACATACGCACTGAAAACCACGGTGGCACAGTCTGTCTCTGTTCTCTCCGAGGGCCGGGGAGGTTCCCCAACGAACCCTCCCGGTTTGTGCTTTTGCTTTTTTCATAAAAACTTGGTCAAAACCAAACCAGGAAGAGCGTCAACGTACAGTATACTGACTGTACCACAAGAAAGTTGTCTGTAAGGCGTCAAGTTGAGCAGACGGGCACTTTAAAAAATAAAAAAACGCTGCCCACCACATGGAGTTTGGTGACACACACCCACTCTTTCACACTCAGATAAACACAGATCAAAGCGGGGGGCGACCCCGGGCTTTCTAATTAGGCAGCACTCGTTAATTTAGACGTCGGCTGCTGTGGCATCTGGTCAGTTTGTTTCCTCTCCCAAACTCAACTCTGTGGCTCAATTTGTGTTGCCCGTCTCTTGAGGGGAGACACATTTCTTTGACACTGTGAGGACAGTGTTTGTGCGCCCGTCAACTTATTATAGTCCCTTTTTGTCCTTAAGGCATGCGTTGTGTGTCTGCTGCTATACTTTAAGCCAACAACAAAAAAAAAAACCCCAGTGGGGGTGGAGTGTCCCTCCCTTCTGACCCTCTGGGGCTCTACAGCCCACAGGCATTTGTTTGTCTCTGGCGTTCAATTCACACCCTCTGTGTGTCGAGGCAGGCGAGAGGTGCACGCGCCGACCTCAAAAACCATCCAAAAAGGACATTTTCAGACAGAAAAATGTGGATTCAGGAGGGTAAAAGTCTGACTCTATGGCCAGCTCTGACAAAAATATCAGACGTGACGACAAGCTGCTGTGGATGTGCCCACTTGAATCAATGCATCAATTACAGCGTGCAGTCATTTGGTGTGTTTATGGGACGCCAACCACATCTTCCCCAGCAGCGCAACCCTCTATTTCTGCTGCACTTTTCCGTAATCACAATACTGCAACCAGGGGAGGAAAGCAACAGACAGATGTGGGCTCGAAAAAGAGCATGCCACATGTGCACATGCAGGATGCAGACAGGAAAAAACACACAAGAGGGACACTGATAGAACACCTGAATCTTTCTTTTTTTTTTTTTTTAAAGTGTCACTTAAACCGAAGCTTACCTTGTGTAGTTGGTCTGACTCTGAGCCTCGGTCCATCCCAGCGTCAGAGTGACAAGAAGGCACACTGTCCACACCCTGTCCTCCATCCTGCTCTCCTCCCGACTTTCCAGAAAGAGACGGGAGAGGGCAAGAAGAGGCAGGAGGGAGGAAGGAGGGAGAATGAGGCCGAGGCGTGGAAAGAGGCAAGGGTTCAAAAAAAAGGGGAGGGGAGAGAGAGAGGAAGAGGAGGGGAAGTGATGGGTGAGGAGGAGGAAAAAGGTGAGTGGGTGTGATCCGGAGAGGACAGAAGGCTGTTTGACGCGGGTTAACAGGGGGAAACGACATTAATTACACTGTACGCTGACCCGCGGCCAACAGCAATGTATATACAGCCCAGAGTACAGTGTGCTTGTTGTGTTCCACCTCTGTGTTGTTGTTTAACAGGCAGTGGAATATACGGAGAATGTATGTTTCTGCAGGTGTGCTCGCTATTGGACAGAGCGCCACTGTTGCATGCGTGTGTATACCGACCTCTTGGTAGCTACAAGCCGCGCTTTTGTTAGCCACGCTAGCGGCGAGGAGTCCATGTTTGGCGACGTCGACAGAAAAATCCCAACAATCATCGGACGGATTGCCACGAGATTCTTCACGGACCTTCACGCTCCCCAGAGGATGAATCCTAAAATCCTGAATCCTACTTTTGGAAATAATAATCCTGTGAAATATCTCAGACATCAGCTAAATGGATCGGCACAACGTTTTGTACAGTCGTGGTCCTCAGAGGATGAATCTTCAGACACGAGGCAAAGCTCATTTTAGGCAACGAGATTGTGTTGTAAAATTTTAATCAGAAGAGAAAGATCTTCAGTGGTGGATTTATTTTATGCCTGTACAAACTAAATAAACTTGCTTTGTTTCCATGGCTGAATAAACTGAATAAAGAAACTGACCTTAAAGGACAACACAGTTTCATACCGTTTTATTTTGTTTATATGTGGCGGACCCTGCCACCTTTCTGGCTTCAAACAGTGTTCTGGGGACTTACTTTCCTCTGAGAACAGCTTGTTTATTCAGTCTCTGTTCCAAGTTCGTTTCATTACCTTATTACAATTGTAAATATTAAAATTCCGGGTTTGAATTTCTTCTCCAAAACTACGAAGTGCCCCTTTAAGGGATAAAGGGCTGTTGGGCTCCGGGCTGTGTCACAGTGCAGCCTCACAGCGTTGATGTGGGCCCATTTTTGAAACCTACCTGGGCACACACAAGTAATTTGTTAACCATGAGGTTATTATGAAGATTAAATTCCTTTCTACAGAATTCCTGATGGTGGCAAAGCTGAGTGAAGGAGCTCAGGTTAAATGTAGGAAAGAATGAAAATATACGGAAGGTCCATCCAAAACAGAGGTCAGACTGGACGAATAAAAGTAAATATGGAAGAAAATTTATATTGTTTTGGCTGGAAAAGGCCCATCATTACTGTCAAACAGTCAGTTCTAATGCTTGAAATGCGACTTTAAGAAAGCTCCCTGTCTAGTGTTTTTTTTTTAAACATCAGCTCTCTAACAAGATACCCCCCGCACATTACAATCATTGTCGTCATCGCTATAATCATAAAGTGCAATGAAGTCAACTTGGCCGCCTTGCAGTTGTCCAAACGATGGCATGCCTTTTGTCTTTTTTAAGCTCTGGGTGGAAACCGCAGCTGAGTAGAAGGAGACTGTGGTTCAAGTAAAGAAAGTAGCTGCCCTGATCTGCTCTCTGCTTCCAGTTCATTCCGGACACGGCTGCGTATCCAGGCCAACGGCTGCAAAGAACACCCGCCGACAAAAATAGCCCGCACAGAGATGTAATCATAAAACTAACTGCAGCAGGAGGAAAAAAAATCAGACTTCACATTTAAATGCATTTATAGTCATTTTATTGTCTTTTTTTAAACAAAGAATTTTTCACAAAAATATTAAGAAACTGTTGCAGACACCACTGACGCCATAAAGCATACTGTAGGATATCACATGACCAGAACAGTGCCACAGAGAAAGAGAAAGGGACAGAGAGGAATAAAGATAGTAAACACTCTCCAAACTCAAGAGTTCTTTTTTTTTTCTTCTTTTCTTTCGGAGTTACGTCCGCCTCTTTCGAAATCCATTTACAACCGTGACCGAGCGCCGGCAACACGAAAGCTCTCGCTCAGCTGAAGGCTCCACAGCTCCATGAGCTGCTGGCTGTTGGGAATACTGTCAGTGATGTTTGTGAGAACTAATGCCCGGCCGAAGAGGAACCTTAAAAGTCCAGGTTTGCCTCTTGGCGAACTGTGTGTTGCTCAACAAAGCGACCGGATTTCTAGTGTCGTGAGAAACATCTCTGTGTCAGAGACTGAACTGATTGTGTTGTCTGCCGGATAAGATTTCAACCCTTCTTTCTTTTTTACAGTATAGACACTCATCTGGGCATTTATCCTCTCTCTATTTGCAGTGGATTGAAAATATAAAAATATACACAATGTTTACAAAATAAACCTGGTTCTCACTGTACATTGTATCTAGTGGGTGAAAGTAGCGTTCTCTTAAGTCTGAACAACTTTTTTACGTTAAAAAAGTCTTCGAGAGCGCTGCGATCGAGGTGGGAGCAGGATCCCGGAAACATTCAGCAAGAGGAGAAGCCTCGGCTTGAACTCCCTTCGTTCCTCGCGAGCTGAACCCTGCCCCAGAGGGACTGAAACATCAAGGAGGACACTGTGGTGAAGAACATCCTACTTGGTATAAAGGCGCCCTTTTTTTTTTTTGTCCTTTTTTTTGTTTTAAAACACATTCACCTTAGTCCGTTCTGATTATCTTACAAGTTCAATAAATATGCCAAGAACCACGAGACCAGGTGAGGGTAAAAGTACTGATTCACTCTGTAAAACTGAGTGAGCGCGCCCTGGCGGTGTCCGAGGCACACGTCGTGCCCGGTGTGCTGTCATCAAAGTCGGATTTGATGAAGAATCAACCGGGCCAAGTGTCCCGTCTGACCTGTCCAACAATCGCTGGAAGGTTGTCTCAATCGATATGCACCGTGATGTCCCAGCCAACGCCACTTGTAACAACTTCACACCCTGTGTGAACGATGTTGTGGGCACAAAAAATGCTGGAAGATGCACGTTTTCTGCATATGAGCAGAGAAAGGTCGCGATAGTGTTTTTCATCTTTGGCCACCCTCTTAGTGAGTCATGTGAGACTTTTCTTCCTTCTCCATCGCTCTCTGCTCCCCTGTTGCCGGAAGCTCTAGGGTGCCGTCGTGTGTTTTGGTTCCTTTCTCCTCCACGTCCTCTTCCTCCTCCTCCGGGTGAGTTTCGTCCATGGCTGTCTCTGAGAGGTTTATCTTCGCCTTCCCGTCCTCCTGAGCTTTCAGCACGTTGCACAGCTCCATCTCGTGGATCTCCACGTCGAATGGAGCGGTGGGAGGCACGAAGGGGGGAGACTTGCAGCCTGTGCAGCCCTGAAACAAACAGTTGAATGGTTAAATTCATGCTTAATTAACGCAACGAAACAATAGTTCTCACTTTAACCCTTCTATAGCTCAGGGTCGAGCTTCGGCGCACTTACAGAGATGTTGATGGCTCGGGGGAGGCGTCCTGTGCGGATCCAGGGGTGCACCTGGCTCAGCTCCCTCTTCTGATCCTCGGTGAAGCGTGGCTGGTGTTTCTGCATGCTCCTCAGGGCCTCGCGGTCCTCTCGCAGCACTGTCTCCATGTCCCTGTTACACAGGCACAGGACAAAAAGGTAAGGAACTTGCATTCTCTCTAGTTTCACCAACAAGTAACAACTACCACTATGACCAATATGGCAAATTATTAATAAAAGCATTAATGATAAAGTCAAAAATGTGTTGAGTGGTCACATTCTGCCCTTTGTCGTACCTGACGGGCAGCTGATAGGTCATCATGACCTTGTCGTCGGTGTTGGCCATCAGCAGCCAGATGGGGTCCTGAAGGACACACTTGATAAACTGCTCCTCTCCACCATCTCCTCCGGCGCTACTGCTGCCCCCTGCTGGCTGCTTGCGAGAATGGTCGTTCTCCGACGAGTCGATGCTGCCGAAGTACTTGCTGGTGTGACTGCCACCTGGACGGAGGAAAAAAGGTGTAAAAATTGAGAATTACATCAGAGAACACTTGTCAGGTATTAGTTTGAGTTTGTTTGTGTTTAGTTCAAAATGTTCTTGTATCACTATTTTCTCACAGATTCTGATTTCACTCATATTTAAGTCATTCTCCTGTTTGTTTTTTTGCCTTCTTGGAAGAGGTAGTTGTGTCAAAATGCGTATTATCCTTCTTTTTTTATTAAGTTAAGTATCTTTCCCTCCATGGTTTTAGAATTTGATTCATTTTCTATCAAGGAAATGTTTGAAAATTTGCCTCGACATATATTATCCAGGAAGGGCTCAGTGTAAAGTAGGCAGTGTGACTTTGAAGTAAACTGTTAAATGACTAAAAATCTACTAACTGGTGCCGCTGGTGCCAGACGAGCTGCAGCCGTTGGAGCCGGAGCCTGAACCAGAGGACCTCGTGCCTGAGGAGCCTGAACCGGAGGCGGCTGAGCCGGTGCCTGAGCGGGAGTCCTCCTGCAGCAGCATATCCAGCAGGTCACTGGAGGTGGACATGGCGTCGTTGTTGGACTCATTAGTTTCACCCTGATGGGCACAAGAGAGGAAAGGAAAAACGTTTAAAAAATATCCCATGAAATAAAGACATCATCCTACTCTGAGTGTCCGTTTACTTACGTTCTCATTCTCCTTGGAGATGTCATCAGAGCTCCCCTGATTGGCCGAGCTCTGTCCCCCGGCCACACCGCCTTGCACGGAAGGCGTGGCTTGCTGCGATGCTGCCAGGGCTGTTGCGACCTCTAACCGGTTGCTTGGCGATTCCTCCAGCTGCAGCAGGTTGAGCGGAGAGGAGCAGCGGGACTGGAAGAGGGGGGACTCTGCGCCCTCGCGCTCAGCGGGGGTCTGACTGTAGGACTGGGGGGTGCTGCTGCGAGATGGGCCGCCGGCTGCTGCCAGGGGGGCGGTGTTGGAAATGACAGTGGGGAGAGCAGATGAGAGGGCAACAGGGTGCGGGAAGTTGGGGTTGTAGAAGTGTCCGGGGGCGGGGCCTGGCTGAGGGATGGGTGCTCCCATCTGGGGGAACATGTAGTTGGGCAGAACGAAGGCCATCATGGGAGGCACAATCTGGGTCGGGGGCACACGTGACGGGTCTGGGACCAGCTGGGGGAAGGGCTGAGCGATCGGAGGGTAAACGGGGTAGATTGGAAGCATACCGGGAGCAAAAGGGGCAGCCGGAATGCTGGCCTGGGAGCCCACGGAGGGCCAGGAAGAGGAGGTTGTTGGGGGCCCGAGAGGCATGTTGAGAGGCATGTTGAGGGGCATGGGAGCTGTGCTGGTTCTGGGGTCCTGGCGGCTCCCGCTCAGGCCCAGAGAGCTGTGCTGGTCGGATGACTCCTGGTGTTTGACTCTCTTACCGCCACGACCACGCCTGTGACCGGTGCTGCTGCCGGCGGCGGGATAATCGCGCGAACAACGCACTCCTGAGGAAAAGTAGAACACGAGAATTAGGCTACACAGTTTTTGTGTGTGTTTTTAGTGTGTGGTGTGTGTGTTGTGTGGTGTGTGAGCGTACCTCGTGACAGAGGGTTGCCAGCAGCTGTGTGGCAGCGCAGGTTCGAAGACGCCGTCTGATCGAACACGCGCAACTTGCTGAGGTCCTTGAAGCGGTCGAGGAACGCTTGCTCCTCTTGCTGGGTGTGGGCGGACAGCACCTCCTTTGTCAAACCCATCCTGCCTCCCCCACTTCCTCCTCCAACACCGCCACTTCTCCGGCTGTCCCTCTCTGGCTGAGTGGCTTGAGGAGCGGGAGGTGGCGGGGGAGCAAGAGGAGGGGGAGAGGCGATGGGAGGTGTCGGGCCGCTGGCCAGACGAGTCAAGGTAGTTGTAGGAGTGGCGAGCATGGAAGTCATGGTAGCCTCCTCCATGATGATGTCTGATAGAGAAGAAACATGAAGAGATGTTAAAGCATTTAAAATGAGACGATGCAACTCCAGAAAGAAGAAATGACACATTCTTCCTCTGAGAAATGAAAAGTTAAATTCAATAACGATAACATTCAGTCTTAGATTTTGTTGCTACAGCCTTACTTGGTCTGATATGACCAGTAGCTAACAGTGGCTAATGTTACTTAAGATAGATTTAGACAGTGGAAGAAAGACAGTGATTTGTTAGTTTGCTGACTTCAAATCTGTATTTAAGATACTGTTATACTACATTTTCACTTTTAACATTATCCAACAAAAATGATTAAATTTGACTTAATAAACAGACACAAAAGAGAGGAAACTTAAGGACAAATCTTTGGGTAAAGCAGAAAAAACAGAACCCAAGAAACTTGAAGGAGAAAATTTCCAAGATGAGAAACAAAGGCATAAATCAGATTACCTCCAATCTGCAGTTTTATCATGCGGCTACAGGTTTCTGCAAGATAATTCTTAAGACTTTTGAGTAGCTAGTAAAAACACTTTGTGGTCAGTTTCTTTCAAAATAAGCAAGAAAGGTAAAACACAACAGCATCAGAGTGTTACTGGTCAACAGAGTAAGTAGGGCTTCTTTGAGGCTCAAATCAAACTCCAACCTTTATTCATTTGGAGGCCTTTAAAACAAAGTCAGAGGCACAGTTCACCCCTTTTAGTGTTATTCATCCATCAAGATTGTTTGTGCGAGTTGCAGAGTTTTGGAGACATCAGCTAAAGAGATAACAGACCTCTTTAGCTGATACTGGCAAAACAGTGCAACTCAACAAAAAAAAAGTCTAGATGGATTATCAGCACCGCAGAAAATATGTATTTCTTATATGGGGGTGAACTGTCCCTTTAAGACATGCACGCACCTCAGACTTTCAAACAGACAACCTGCTGAAAAGCAAATGCTAACATGGTTCAGAGAGTGTTGATGGTTCCCACCTGACTCTGGAGGCTTCTTGTCTCCAACATGCACGATGGTGCTGCTGAAGCTACACTGGGACGTGACTGAGGCTACACTCTCTGCCTTTGTGGCCATGGTGAGCGGTGGCAGAGAAGGTGGTTCACCTACAAGGCTAACTGAACCACCTGCAGAGACAACAAGTTCAACAAGCTCAGGATTTGTAGACTGGCTACAAACACGACAACAAGCATGCTCATTGGTGATCAAGAATGATCACCTGTAGAAAAAAAAACATGAGACTGTAAAAAAAAAAAAAAAAAAACATAACATGAACAACATTTTTAATTCTATGTAATTAATTTCAAGTTAAAATATCAAAAAGTACCTTCGTTGTTGCCACTGGCGTCCTGCTGTTTGTCGTCGTCAGACGTGGAGGTGCACGAGGAGCCACACTTCCTTTTGACTGTGTTAGGAATGTTACAGCTGTCCAAGTACCTGTGTGGAGCCAAATTGTCGATAGATTAGTATTAAATGAAGCAATAACTAAAAATTGAGGAGACAGGCTTTAGGCTAGCGCTCGCTCGCGCACACACACAAACACACACCTTATGATGCTGTCAAGACAGTTGATTTGCTGGTAGGAGTAGCTGGTGGGAGCCTCCTTCTGTGCAAGCGGCGCAGGGACCAAAGCTTTGGGAGGCTTCGTAAGGTCGGCTATCAAGCCTCTGATTGGGTCGCTGTTAATGGCCCTGATGCTTGCTGGGCCTGGATGAAGAGTAGGGAGGAACAGAGAATGGAGACTTTAGATGACTGTTGAATAATTTCTGACATCATAGCTGATCACTGGCCCTTTAAATTCACAAAAGTATCTGTTGCTATCCTTTTCTTTTACCTGCGCTGGTGTTTTTTCTAGGCGCTGGCCGGTTACGGGACTCGATAAACATCTGCTGTCCGTTTGTCTTGACCATGTGAACATCTTTGCAGATCTGCTGGAACGTCATCTGGAAAAATAAAAGATCAGACTTGTTAAAAAGATGTGGCTGTGAGAAATAGCAGGATGTTTGAATTTTGACAGAATTTGATCCGTTTTTCGTCTGACTGTATCTCCTACAAACTCACCGGTTTGTGCGAAGCGACCGCAGCGGCAACCACTTCCATGGCGGGGCCGTTGCTGTCGCTGGACGAGCCGGCGGAGGCACTGAGGTGCTGCTGATGTGAGCGGTGGGAGCCCCGCGAGCCGCTGGAACCGAGCGAGCTGTAGCCCTGAGAGCCGCCGCTGTGCACCGGCTGCACCAGGACCCGGTGGATCTGCTCGCTGAGCTGAACCACGTCGGGCGTGGTGACCCGACTCTCGCCGCCCGGGGGTGTCGTGAACACATCTTCGTTCAGAGGGCTCCTGGAGAGGTGGGGGAATAATGTTAGAGCGCTCCTTCATGCTTTGGATCAGAGGATTATATTTGGATTTATGTTTTTCCAGTTCTACCATTTTATGCCTTCATATTCTGCAGAAAGTCATCACATCCCTCTCCTTGTCATAATTGCAAATGTTTTATTATTAGTTTGTTTGTAGTCTTACGTTCTGACTTTGTGGCGCCCTACGATGAACGCCACCTTGCGGCTCCAGGGGTTGACAAAGGAAGACCAGCTGGTGTCGATGGTCAGATATTCCCCATTGCGGGCGCACATCCTCAAAGGTGAATATTCAAACGGCTGCCCTGCAAACTGAAAGACTGAAGGGAGACAAAAGTGCAGACATGAAGACACTTCAATGAAAGATACCAAAGGCCTTTTTTTTTAAAGATGAATTATTATTAGATCAATAAGACAATGTTAAGACAAGTTAAGACAAAAAGAAAGACAATTCATGTAGAAATCAATACAGAAAAAGAGAGAAAACAGTTAAGTGCAAAATAGACTCACTCTTCTCATGTATCGCCACCATCATGGGCCTGTCTTCAGGGTGGATGTAGAGCAGGGTGGGGGTTCCCACCAAGTCCTGAGGCAGGTAGCCCAACAATGGCACCGCCCTGCAAACATATCATTGTTTTTATTTACACACTGTCAGACTGTTACCGTACTGGAGCAGCAGACAGATCGGCTTACAACTCAATGCAATTCTAGAATATTAACGGAATAACTATAAACAGTGGATGAACACTGAATGTCATCACATCAGAGGTTACTGACCTCTCATCAACTTCCTGGAAGAGGCAGCTGGGAGTATGACTGGTGGTGAAGATCCTCTTGTCCGCTGGGATACGAGGAGCTGAGGGGGCACAGAATCAATAGATTAACAGCATGTTTTGACCACAGGCTGGCTGAAACGTCCAAACAGACATTCTGTATGTAAGGTTTATTTGCAATTCTGTGATAGCATTCAATCATGTGGTGTTTATCATATATTAATATTCAGAGAAATATGGTCTGGTTAGTATGTCTCTATCATCTCCTCAGACACCAAGCATTTGAAGAAGGTGAAAGAAAGTTTAAAATCATGTGGAGAGCTGCTCTTTTACAGTCAAATGCATGTATAATCCAGCTAAGATGAAATTCATTTATCAGAGGACTCCTGTATTTCTGAGGACTGGGTTACTCTGACATAACATTTATCAATGCTGCAAAGCCACATCAACAACATTGTTTGAGTTGTGTGTAAAACAAACTCAAACTAATCTGCTTACATAGATATAGAGGGAGTAAAAGAGGGAGTGAAAAGACAAATACCTTCGTATCCAGAGTGGACCCTCTCTGCGATGAGCAGGCAGCAGGGCTGTGGCTCAGCGCCGTCCGAGTCTCTGATGGTCAGCTGGTAGGGCGTGAGGCGAAAGGGGTAGTAGCGCATCTCGCGGCCCTGCGTCCGGTCGGCACTGATTCGACAGAACATGGACTTCTCCTGAGTGCAGTCGGCAGAGGGAGACGCTGGGAGGAAAGAGAGTCGGGGAACAAGTCAGTCAGTGATGGAAGTCGTACAAAGATATTCAACGTAGGCCTCATTGGATCATTGGATCATAGTTATTGAAAATAAAAAAAAGGAACTGAGCAGTATTTTTCTCACTTTTTTCAAAATCATCTCACACCAAGCCACCCTCTTATCTATAACCATTTTCCCAATTTGACTGTGACTCAGCTCACCAGACCCGATGCAGGAGGCCCAGGGTGGCAGGCGGCAGGGTGCCGTGCCACTGTAGAAGGTGCTGACGTCCTGCGGGGCTAAGAGCTCTGAAAACACGGTCCCCTGGAGAAACTCGGCCTTGCAGCGCAGCAGGGACGATCCCTGCGGTGATACGTACACGACTTTCCCTGACAAGAATGATACAGCCATGGTGAAAGTGTCCTGAAGAGAGGAAAAACAGAAGAGGAGGGCGGTGAGACATCTCCAACTACTCATTTTTATACATTTATACACATTTATATTATATCTTTTATACCCAAGGGTTAAAAAAAGCAAATATGGAGTTTCATCAAATGAATAGCTGTTAGAACTTACAGTGTTTTTGAGGGTGTATTCTGAGGTGATGTTGTCAAGCTCCTCAATTGTGAAAGCAGACAAGTCCAGGCTGCAGCCGTGACACTCCTCTACGCTCCACTGATGATAGTACTCCTTGTTGGCTGGAAACGTTAATTAGAGAAAAAGAAAAGAAAGCCAGGGTGTGAGTATTATTTATATAATTACATATTGGAACAAACATTATGTATGCAGAAAAAATTAAGCAAGGGAAAATGTTCAGCTTAGTGTAAGATATACTTTACTCTTTGTATTAAGGTCCTAATAAGTAATAAGGCCCTTATAAGTCCTCATAAGATGCTTACTAACATTACTATGTGTTAATAAGACTGACTAGTTATCACATGGAACTTGATATAAAGTGTTATGAAGTTACAAACAGAACCACTCCCTCACCTCGAACTTGTTTGACACACTGCAGTGCATATTTTAGTGCAGTTAGAGTGCTGGAGTGGCCTTTGGCCTTGCGCTCGGTGGGTAGGCGCAGCTTCAGCTCCTTGATGGCCTTCATGAGTTCCTTCTGGGTCTGGACTCTGGCCGACTGGTCGCTGCTGCAGCCGGAGGTGGAGGGGGGGTCGCGCTCCGAGCTGGTGGACAGCAGGCTGTAGGCCAGGGAGCCGCTGGGAGGGGAGAGGCTCTGGGAGTTGGAGCTGAGAAAGAGAGGGGCAGTTAAGATTAGTACAGATAATCTTTACGCACAAGTATCAAATACGAGCAGAACACTGTGTAACGCTGCCCATAATCATGCTCCTCATACCTCTTGTTGCTCTCTGTCGTTTCCATCATGCCAGAGTCCTTGCCGTTGGACGAGCTGTGGGAGCTGCGTGTGGATTGGCGCCCACGTGATCCGCTCTCCCGCTCTCGCTCCATCCCGCCCTCGCTTTCCCTCTCGCCAGAGTCATTCCCGCTGGAGAGTCCGTCCATATCGTCAGAGTTGGGTCCCCTTCGGTCTCTGGACGAACATCCGGATCCCGACCCTCTGCTGGGAGACGAAGCGCCTCCGGACCCGCTCTCCTGCTCCTGAGCGGCGACATTGGCACCGGGCTGACCGCTGCTGGTTGCCGCAGAGTTTAACCCCTCGGACTCAGCCTCCTGCTCGGCGTCTTTCTCGCCGGCCCTCGCCACTCGCCCCCGAGTGATGCTGCCGGGCATTGATTTAGGGTTGTCATAACTCATACTAGAGTAGGATGAGGCTGGGACAGCTTGATTGAGGTGTCAGCCGGGGTAAAACAGGAACAACTTTGATTTAAGTGGGACTACTATTTACAAACAGGTGAATCATGTTTGCTGGTTGTTTGTTGAAAGAACTAAGGAGAGAAATTCATTGTTTTCTCCTGCGAAAAAAGTGAAATAAAAGAGGTTTGGGCTTCAAGCCCTTTTATAGGTGCAGATTTTGGCTGTTGCAAATGAAAATAAGGCAGAGTTTGCCCTTTTCAAAAAAGACAGCAATTATCTTGAGAAAAAGTGTCACTCAAAGACGTGATTTTTCTGCTGGTGAAACAGCCTTGGCATAAGCGCTCCAACAGATGGGATGAGAGATTGTGAGGGAGAGTGAGAAAAAACAGCTCTTGGTTAGAGCAAAAAAAAACCCAACAATCTCTTCAGTCCGTAGCTGGTCCTGTCGCCTCCTCGGAGATGTGTTGCTCTGAGTGCTAAAGGCCACCTGAGATGACAGAAAAAGAGAAAGAAGGAATAATATTAGCTGCAGGTTCACAAAAACACTGGTCACGGTCTCGCCAGCATCTCCAAAGGACGCCGCTTATCAGCAGTTTATCATGTCGGCCTCCGAGGGAGAGGACTCAAACACGGCCATGAAATGTTTACACAGCAGTGTGGTGCAAACTGAACACCCAGCTGTGAGCCTTTCACCCAGATTATCTGGGGGAAAGAAGTACCTCATCTTGAGCACAGATTGAAAATAATCTGCGAGTGCGTATGCATGTATCTGAATATAGACCAGGTCAACATGCGCCAATTTCATGTGACATTTGTCGGTCGTCACAGCTTTGTCCCGTTTTACCCAGATGACGCTCAAAGAAAGAGAACGCCAGGAGGGCAGGACAAAGCTCTGCATTAGAGGGTTGTTATAAATTAGGGTTTGTATGTGAATCGGGGCTGAAAGTATAAATGGCCACAACCTACGCAAGTAAAAGTCTACGGCTATTTATTCCTTGCAAGGGAGACTCCTCATAATCCTTTAAGCCCTGCAGACGCAACCTGAAGGAGACAGAGAGCAGTCCTCAGTCGTCAATCCTTCCAATTTTATGCACCTGGCTGCCCCACAACCCCCCTTTCACCTACGTCCCTCAGATGTGCTGTGATGCTTTTCGATGCAAAACTTGTTTAGGACAGGTTTAGCTCATTTCTGCGCTGACAGTTCAGGCACACTTGACGCAAAAACCCAATACGGCTGAGAGGCCGAGTTCAGGGTGACCGCCACCAGCTGGACACTGGGACAAAGAGGATAACGGCTAATGACAAATGTTACTCATGAAACAGAAATAACTAAAGCAAACGCAACAACCTGGAATGGAAAACGGCGATCAACTGCAGGCTTTCGTGTGACGCTGCCTCGGTGCATGAAATGAAATGCTAATCAGCCTTATGTTTGGTCAGATGGATGATGCAGCCCTGCACATGACAAGCTGTGTGTGCCACCGTCGAAGTGGGCGGGGGGGAGAAGGAGCGATTCATCTATGGAAATATGCAAGCAGGGCGTGAGTGGGCGTCGAGGCAGGCTGGCATCGATGCGTACTTCCATGAGTGAAGACAGACACACGGCTGTGGGTGGAGGTGGGGAAACGGTGCTCAGGCTACAAGAATACCTGGATGCGCCATTCTGGCCATCCCACCGACCCACCCACACACCCACCCACCTGCTTAGCCAACTGTAGTGGGCCATTCCCAAATTCAACTTCCTGTATCGCTGATGCAGCCAGTCCCAGCATGCACTGGGCGATAAAACATAGATGGAAACAACAGAAATGCTCATATTCCCACCTACAGGAAATTTCCAGTTCACCCAACATGCATGCCTTGGGAGTGTGGGAGAAAGCTCGCACAAACACAGGGCCAGCATGTACACGCCACACTGCGCCGCCGCAAGCAGCCAGGTCCGATTTGAGCCCATGGCTGGGAGGTAACAGTGCCCGCCGCTGAGCCACTATGCCACTATGCCACCCACCCGCGATTATTCACAGGAAATGCACACAGTAAATCCAATCTCTAATTATGCAAGACTTTCTGAGTGTGGGAAAGCATATGGAGCACGGGTCGCTGCCTATATAAGATGCTGCCTTTTCCCAATGATTTGCACAGGGACCAATTAATACTGAGGTTGCAACATGATTAAAGCGGGTGGTTATCATACCGTGGACATTTGCTCATCTAAGTTATTAATCTCTACTGAATTACTGATAAAGATTCATATTTGTCAGGACATAATATTCAATAAATGAAATTAGAATAAAGAAACCCTTCTGTTCACATTCCTTTCAAAGGTTATTGTAACTGGGTCAAGGTTAGGGATTATTAAAACAAAGATAACAGTGTTGGAAATGGAGACGCCATTATTTTAAGTGTCATTACCTTGTTTTGTATAATATGCATTATCACTCTCATATGCTGTAAAAAGACTGATTGCTCTAATCATATATTCAGGCACAAACCAGTAATAAGTACCATAACAAGCATTCCCTACTTGTTGTGCCCCAATTGGGAGGACTTGCTGCTTTTCACTTGTTTTTATCAGTGTAAATTGAATATCTTTGGTTTCAGACACTTGAGATTTAACCTTGATGTTTCATTTTCATTTTTATCAAAAACAACAGAGCGGTCTAGATAACAATTGCCAGTTTAAATTAACCCTACTCTGCTAATTATTAATTTATTAACCCTAGCAGAACTGTGTTATCACTTCCTTCTCTAGGGCAGGTCAATTTATGGACTGGACCCTAATGTTAACATACCTTGAGCATATGGATGACACACACCGCGCCATCAGGTTAAAAATGTCAAATAACTTAATGTTGCTCAACAGTTGGTGGAAATTATCCATTATTCTCTCAAAATGTGGGAGCATGCCCTGAACATCTAGAATGGTTCCTGATTTACATTTGAGGTTGCTGAAGCCAAGACTTCATACACATGAAGTTGCTTTTAGAACAGTCAAGTCGTTGAAAGGAAAAGTATGCAAGAGCAGAATTTGTGCGCTCATTTTTTGGGTTTGTAGGTTTGTATGAACGCCACTGTTCTGTTAGCTACTAGACTAGGGCTGCACAATATGGTCAAATGATCATACTGTGATTGCAATATGATTCATGATTAATGGGAATGATAATTATTGCAGCAGTCTTCATTTTCACTGAATCGTAATAAAATGACTATTAATACTATAATTAATCTCTGATTAACATAATTATTGTTACAGCCCTAGTGAATGTGACAATCGTATATTATATCGTAGCACTGGCCAAAAATGCAGTCTATGCATTGTTGTTGTAACACTTAATTATGGATACAGAAGCTCTGACTTGAATCGAAACATCAGCAAGTTTCTGCTCCTTCTCTTTCTATAAGACACGCCCCACCATTATACCAACACGACCCTACAAAGAACACTGTCTAGTCCATCATATAAAATCATAACCGTATGTACAGTCACTGTTTCATACTACATGCTATCCTGACACACTGCCACACAATATAAACATCAACTGAAACGAACTCGTGATAATAAGCACACTTCCCTGCTGCACAGTGCAGGTGGAGGCTGCAGGAAGGTGTGGCGCGGCTCCGTGCATGAACATGTGTCAACTTCTCCGCTTGTCTGACACCACCCGCTCCGTCACTACAGCCCGCATCACGACATGTTTAAAATGACAAAATAAGAAGTAGTACCGTATCAACGCCTTCACTGGTCTGGTCGTCCGTATGCAGACACGCTGCTCGACATGCCACCGTTCGTCCTGTGTGTTAAACAGCGCTCGCGCAGCACAGCGGCTCTGTCCCGCCTTGCTTTCCTGTGTACATTCTGCACGTGTACGCGGCCGTGCTTCCAGCGAGCATCTCCGGCTCCTGATTGGTCGGCGCGCAGGACCAATGAGAGAGCGCGTCCAATGAGAGGCTGGTGTGCCTCCAACAGGGGTCTGCCTGACGAGAGGCTGCCAAACACTGGTCTCAGCTCCGCCTCTGGGTTGGTCTTATAAATATGGAAGCGATGTGCAGATGTGTGAGCTGACTCACGACCAGTGTCTCTAAAGGAGCGAGCTCTGTACATAATGTACGTTTGTGAGACAAAGACACGCGCTTTGCATTGGTCGGGTGGGGTAAAAATACGGGACTACCGCTTCTCACCATAGCCAGTAGAGATTACATAACAGTATATGGTTACATTATGACCGAACATGTACACACATTGCTATAGTGTGTGTGTATATATACACACACACCTTTTTGGGATTTTCTTAGCTTTTGCTGTATCCTCTTTGTGATTAAATATATCATGCCCGAGTAATTTATATCTCTGAAATCTAAACTAATATCATTTAAGCCTCAGTTCTCAGTTCATAAAACTAATGTTCTGTGGCCTTGTGAGGAGGGCTGGCTGCCTCAGGGGGAAACGAAAACGTGGATACAACATGGCACAGTTTCTGCAATGGGTGGGATTCACTCTCCACTGAGGTCACCTTAACCAGGTACCTTGGATAAAATCCTTCATCAACCACCCTGTTAACATTTTAATTCTCACCTATGACTATACTTCCAAGTTCAGAAACTTCCGTCACTTTACTGTAATGCAACTTTTACAACCAGGAAAGGACAACTCTAACACTGTATCATAACAGAACAACCTCCAAAATAGAATACGATAACAAGTATCATATGATAACAACAGCAGTAACAACACAGTATCAATATATTGCCCCGGCTGTATTGTGACATAACAGCACATGACTACCTGCAGTCCTGTACAATGATCAGTACTTTGCAGATTCCTGCACTTTTTGCGATTCTTCAACTTAATTTCCATGTAATCATTTTGTGCGCAACATTGGCTAGATTTTTAAACATCACTGCTCCAACAAGTAACCTATTATGTAATCCACTGAGGTATTCTACTGTCAGGGAAAGTCCGGAGGCTTGTTTGGTGAGACAAATGTTTTATTGTTTTTGGCTGAAACTACCAACCAGGAAAAAGATGTGTCAGTTGTGTGTCATGATGACATATGCAGTACTCAATATGTTGACATGTTTATCACGAAGTTGGAACTATGTCCCAATTATTTATGTTTGCTTACCCTGAGCATTCAAAAACTTTAAGCTACGAGGTAAAGTCTGAGGGTTCACATGATTTTTTGACCTGGAGACACACTTAACAATTGTGCCTCAGTTGTTGTAGTTATAATGGGCCTCATTTACCACTAGAACAGACTTAACATTCCTAAGATTAGAAGGGAACGTTTCCTTGGCGTGGCTTAAATTTATGTCTAAGCATTTGCTGATATTAGAACTGGAATGATTAGTCGATTAATCATTTAGATTATCAAAAAAAAAATGACTTATCAGCATCTTGCTAATCGATTATCCATTTTAATTGTTTTTCAAACAAAAATATCAAACTTGCTGGTTCAAGCTTCTTAAATGGAAGGAATTGCTGCTTTTTTGTGATTTATCACAGTAAATGAAGAGTCAGGAGAGTCTAAATAATTACTGATAAAATCGAATTTAGGAGCATCCTGATAGCGTTAGCTGGCCTTTTTTTGTACTCAATAATTACTGAAAAAAGAAGGTGCGCTGTCACATTGCACCCATGTGAAGTTATCGCTTAAAGGAAATGTCAGAATCTCATTTTCAGTCTCTGTCAATAAATCAATTATTTGTCTACACCCACTAAGATAAATGTACATGTGTCCAGTCCACAGAGTGTGATGTTGGAGGAGGAGCTCTTTTTTGGTGTCCACTGTAATCATTACACTTATTTCATTAAAAAAAAACTACAACCATCCTCACTTCTAACCTGTAAAAATCTTTTAAAGAATCCCACCCCCTCTTTTAGATTCATATGCAAACTTCTCTTGAGCTGATCCCAAAACATTCTGTGTTACATCCTACCCATCAAGTTATGAGGACAAAATATTCAACACAAGTCTTTTCATGAAGACTTAAATCAAAGCCAATGTTATAAAAAAAGGTAATTACAGCAGCCTAATTCCACAAATCCAGACTTGCTTGACAGGAAACAACAGGAGTCACCATATTTTCAGTTTTAGGATGTAACCTGGCTTAGCCTGTAGCAAAACTCAGAAACAACAAAAAGTGAAACACCAGATCTTCCAATAGCAAATTAATTGATAGTTAAAGGGATGGAGATGTCCACATAGCTAACCCCTGTAGAGCTGTCAAACTCAATGAGACCGGATCAAACATTTGCATCCGGATGAGGCTCTGAAAGTAAAAGTCTCTAACCACCAAACCTGGGAATAATGATTCTAAATAGCAAGAAAACCCTCATTAACAACAACAACAATAGAAACCACGATCATGAACACATGTTCAAGAGCCACCAGTGAGCTATTTCCCAGCAGCCTGTGGTATGTTCAGTAGTCCTGATTGTTTTATGATCGTCTGAGAACATGGAGGGTACACATGACCCAGCTCTGTCTCCTTTGGCCTTAAGCTTTCTGTTTTGTACTCAGTTTATAGCGGAAAGGAGATTAGTGGGGAGCGCAGTGTGACTTTTTGTGGTCGCCGAAGGCACAAACTTGTAGCTAAAAAAGGAGAAAACCATGTATTGCTTGCTCCTCTGCTTCACCCATCAGAGTTCAACTAACAATGTGATGGAAACTACAGATTGTTGTCCTGTCTCGTGTGTTGAGTCAATCCTCCACAAACCTGGGATCACACAGATTAAATGGGGATCACTACCTGTCACCCATGCAAAATCAGTACAGCTCGCTGGTGTCAAACCTGACCAGTTTGATTTGCATGTGCATATCTTTCTGGTGGCCACCCACAACTCCCTTTGATACTTTTAAAAAGGGTCACACATTAGGGGAGGGAACTTTGAGCTATGTTTCAGTGTTTTTTTGTCCAACTGCTGATAAATCTTTTTTTTTTTAATGCTGAAATGCTTGGGTTCTTGATGCAGCAGCATCTCTCTGTTAGTCACCACTCTGTGGTCTTAGGCAATCTCCCGCCCACAGCTTTACCTGATAGGCCATTAACCGTGACGTGTAGCCAATCAACACTGAATAATCTGTAAAGTAACTTCCACCTTAAATTATCAAATAAATGAGAAATATAACATTACTTGAGTAGTAATAGTAAATCTTACCTAGTTACATTCTATCACTGTTTATTCTAAATTTTGACAAAAGATTCTCATTTTTACTGCAAATGTATATTGTTCGAAATATCGGTGTTGCTAGTTTCTTTGCACACTCAGCCACGCACAGGCTCAGATATCTAGGAGGTTTCATCTGTGCAGATTCCTGGACCTCTCAAGCCTCCAAGGTCTGTTATAAATGGCCTTTTGCGCCATACTGTCTGGACATTTACTGTAAAGGAGAAAATATGTCATGCCACAAAGAGCATAGAAGGTTGCTCGGATACGCTATGCAAATTCTCGCAAATGCCACAACATGTCGCACAACACAGAGGATGATCGTATTGATGCCAGCTTTTCATCCATGGTTGCCACTTGCTAAGTGTGAAAATGCATACGTTCATAGTTGACTGAGAGGATGCTAGAAAAGACCGACACAGACATATCTTTTTTTTTTATTATTACTACAGTAAAGTATTTTAAGCAGGTTTTGCTATGGTGTGTTTGTGGTGATATGACAGGAATGTTGGGGTGCAGCCTTTCTAGGTAAAGATCTTGAAAGATATGCAGCAGAACATTGGGTGGATTGCAACAGTTGTCAATCACAGCACACCATTTGATTGGCTGGACACACACATTTTTTTTTTTTTTAAGCCTGCCTTCAACAAGTGTTTCAAGGGCGTATTAGAAGGAGCCTCTAGTGCGGGGCTGTTTAAAGTTGGGCCCCAGGGTCCAAAGTTCACCTACCGTCAGGTTAGATTTGGCCGACCAGACTTCTCATTCAAACAAAAAAAAAAAAAAAAAAAAAAAAAAAAAAATCTAATACATTCTAAAATATATTTCATTTTTGTGAGGGATAAAAAAAAACTCCTTAAAAACATGGAATTATTATTACTCATAGTCCCAGCATAGAACCTGGAATCTGTGTAATTTCACATCTTAATTGGCAACACAATACCTTAGGTACTCACACTAATAACACATGTCATAGTGTCCCGTTTGCACTGTCGGGAAAATAAACACGTTGCAGAGCATGCTTCACGTAAATACCCGTACATTGTGAACCTATCACAGTGGGACATTTTGTTTCCTTGGTACTACATTGTGCAATGTACAATGCGCATGTCCACTCCACAGAAACTAAACAGACATGTTTACTCCGTTTAAGAAAAATAGGTCGAAATCTCTTGAAGTCTGGATTAATGCCAATATTCGAGGAGGCTCTCGTTACCTATGAGTGTTGACTTTCACCTAAAATTATTAATGTTTTCTTAATGTGATGGCGTCTGTTTGAACGAAGTGGCACCTCAAGCGAGCACACGCTTCATCTGTATATTGTGACATTTCTCGAACAGCTTATAGCGAACCATAAACTATGCATTACAACGATATTACGAGGCGGTTATATTTAGCGATTTCTGCTCTTTGTACACTGGCGCAACCATAGTCCTAACAAGCATGCTAACGTTAGCTCACGAGCAAAGGACACGGACACGACAACAACCAAAACCCCCACCCGCTTACCTTAGATATGCTTCACGAAAAACACCGTTTCGATATTCCTCGATAAGAAACTGCTCGGAGAAACAGCGAAAAATTCTGGTATTACCGACTGTCCTTGCTGTACCGTCCGTATGAGCTCTCAGAACATTTTCTCCGTCCCCCCCAACAGTAGTTTACACGCAGGGATACACGTGCCGGTACATGGTCTAGCAAGTACTGTTGGACAAATAGCCGTGATTGGATAGCAGGAGGCGATGTCCCCGCCCGAACACGCCCCGCGGCCCTTCTGATTGGCTGTTGGGGGCGGGACTAGTCGCACGGGGCTCTGTAGTCACGTTGAAGTGTGTCTGGTCCTGAGCTCAGCTCCCAAACAGAATGGAACATGAGAACGCCTGATGTGGCCTACTTGCTCGGCCGTACTAAGGGCGATAGCAACGCAACGACATTCATTTAAGAATGCCGTGTCTGATTTTTTCACAGTTCTGTCAGCAGAGTATTCAAAGAGTAGCTGTTGCTGTCACAGTTCTGCTAGTTTGTGTAAACCTAATCATAAACTGAGATGTCACCCTCATCAGAAATCAACCGTGATGACTATTGGTAAAAGAAAAAGGCTATGGGCGTTTTTTCCCCCCCAGTTAATATGTATAGTTAAATATGCAGCTGATAATAATAATAATAACAATGATGATGATGATATATTTCCATGAAGACAAGAAATCCATCCAATCTTGTCGACTCATCTCTTTACCAGTGCACCAAGCTGCACAGGGCTAATTCTGCTGCGCGTTTGTGCCATACTTACGGCTGCGGCAGGACCCAGGCATGCACATTTCAACGTGCTGCCACAGGTGACGTCACTTGTTGTGCTTGTCCTCTGCGAAGGCACGCGGCAGACGGGGTGGTTGGTGAGCGGCCGTAAACAGTGCAGATGTAGAGCGCATGCCAGTGTTTACAGCCATTACTACAGTGATACACTCTTATCTTTAATGGGAGGAGATTTACTGTGCCAGAAATACCTTCAACACAGAGAATAAAACAATAAAAATAAAAAAAATCTTTTAGAAAAAATCTGTCTTAAAAACTCATTTATTACATGTTTTTAGGTGCAGTAAAGTCTGAAATACAGTAGATATACATTGATTTAAAAATGTATCATGCATACAAACAGTTCTACTAGTAAAGTGAAACGAGCTGTGCATATTCATGCAGGGCTATGCACAACTGGGCTATTAATATATCATTACCAGGCTCTCCACAGTGCCCCCACTTGGACACCATGTACACAAAGTATTCTCCATCTCTGGGTATATGCTCCATTTTCTTCACCAGTCAGTAGTTTAGTCGGCCTCTCTCTGCAATTGGCTGGTTCAGTTTGCACTTGGCCTGTGTGAGCTTAAAACAGCAGTGGAGCCTTGACACTCAGCCTGTTTTTTTTTTTTGTGCAACTGCAAAGAGCTGCAGTATTTTACCATTGTAATATAAGCTGAATGTATATCATAAGATTAAACCTTCGTTAATTCATGCTTTTCTATCAACATGGCGTGCAAAACAGCAGCAGCAGCAGCAACAACAACAACAACAAAAAAACAGAACATTTGATTCCACATGCTTTAAAAGATAGACACTTTTCTGGTGATGCTGGCATTCAAGGGTCTGATTAACACTGCGGCTGCTTTAAAAAAAAAAATGACTGGCTGGTTATTAATGTGAATATACAGCATGTCATTGGTTGGGCTGCACTCAGCCATCTGGCCAATAGTCTGCTGTGAGCCTTTGGCACCTGCTACTGGCAGCTGCTTGTGTCCACATCTTGTGTCAGAACAATTCACTGCATTCACTGTCATATTTACCACTTCAGTCCTACTTAAATTAAAATATATAGGCAGGGTTTTTCAGTTCAGGTACACATTTGGATACATTTTTCATGCTACAAGCAACACATTACATCAAGTTTATGGGGAGGAAAAAACACAATGTGTAAATGTATCTTAAAGTTTAGAATTAAAGATGACATGCATAGAATGAAGAGTGCATTGTTGCTAAATTTCCCCGACCCACCCAAAATCTGCATACTGCAAGTATTATGAGCAATGCAGATACAAGTTTGACAAGCGTGATGTGTCCAGTAGAGGGTAGCATTGCATTCGATTGAGGCCACAGGAGGGCAGCAGTCTAATCAAAGCTCAAACTTCAGTAAGCTAACTTAGAAATAAAAGCAGTAGGCTTATAACGTTTGATTATTTCATACACAATGAGCCTTATTTGTGTTTCACAAGATTACCATATTCATATTAACGTCTGCTAACTACTGACAGTGAAAGCAGGTAATAAGTTGAGAAGTGACAAGTCAAGGAAGAACTGTTTAGCAGTGAAGGGTTTTTGTGTGTGTGTGTGTGTGTGTGTGTGTGTGTGTGTGTGTGTGTGTGTGTGTGTGTTGCCTACATTAACCACAGTGCAACTAAGCCACTGAGTGACATCACTGGAGACAATTTATCAGATTACATGCAGCTGCCTCTGGAACCACAGGAGGCTTTATACCACTTTTTGTCACATATGCAAAACTTGCCGGCAAGTAATTAGAGAAATAGAAGCAGTTGAGACACATAACCAGGCTAAAAACACACAGTTATAGCTGCCATGTTTGAATGCAGAAATTAATTGTTTTAAAATGCCATTGCATTACATTTAATTGTCGCTTGAATACATTCTTATGATGTTCATGACAGTTTTAGCCCGATTATTTTAGCCCCTGAAAACCCTGGCGATGACAAACAGACTTAGAAGCAAATAAAAAACTATATATAAAAACATAACTGTGATACTGTCATATTTTAGAGCAAGTATAATCTGTTTCAATCCATCTCTGCTGAAGAAGGTCAGAAATCTGTACTATGTGTTGACCTTGAACGCAACCTGCTACCTCAGGTGTGCAGCATAAGTTGTCATGGCGATTGGCGCTGGCATGAAGTGAACCAACATTGTTGTCCTGAAAACTCAGTTAACCCTGAAGTTACCTTGGTAACCACAGATCATGCATCTTAGTACAGGCCTACAAAGTGCATTTAAGTAAATGAACCTCCTTGTTCAGAGCTTACCTGAGTAATCGCATTCCAGAGACAGGTATATTCTTGAGGTCGAGTGAATTTGAATTTGGTAGTCACAACAGAAGTCATCTATTGACAGTGCAGGTCTAGACTGTAGTCTTTAGTTTACAGAGACCAAACGTTCCCCCATAAGCAAGCACTTGGCACCAGCGGTGATGGAAAACTGCCTTTTTAATAGGCAGAAACCTCAGAGCAGACCAGAGCTCATGGTGGGCAGCCATCTGCCTTGACCGGTAGGGTTGAGGGGGAGAAAGAGAGAGGAGTCGGAGGGACTAACTTAGTCCTGCAAGGGGAAATCTGGTAAACTTGGGCCCTATATATACACAGCAATGCTGACAGACGCTTAGAATAACAACCTCAGCCCTGCCAGTGGCAAAAAACCTTGACGGTCAGAGTTGCCCCAATGGACGTGCACAGCATTCTGATGGATGAGCATTTTAATTTATTACCAGATTATATGGATACTGTCAGCTGCAGCAGTGTTGCATTGTATGTTTTATGGTGACAATGTCATTGAAACACCAGCAGCTGTAAGAGTCATAGACTAATAGTTATCAGAGGGCTCCAGCAGGGGGAGCCCAGAGATGCGGAGCTACATTTCTGGACAGCTGCCTTCCTCATCATAGGCATGATTTTAGGAGAGTTTATGCCCATGCATCGTTTAATGAAATACTCTAATTTTCAGCTATGAGTCCCTTGTAATAAGGGTTAATGTTATCCTTAAGGTGAATGTAAATATGTTATCAGGAGAGACAATTTTTACAGTATATGTTTGCATTTGTGAGTGGGACATGTGATAGCTATACACAACAGAGTAAAAACCTTAGATATTTTGTTTCTGGGAATTTGAATCGATAATTATTATCCATAATTATCATAAAGAATTGGTGGTGTTTACTTTAGATTTGGAATTAAACTGCACTTTTTTTTTCAGCTGTTCTTAGTTCACGAAGACAGGAGAGATCAGAGTTAGACTTAAACTGTCCCTGGTCTCCCCTAATTTGGCTCCTGAAACCCAGTGGTGGAGGAAGTACTCAGATCTTTTTTTTCTGAAGTAAAAATAAAAATACTACAGTGTAAAAATACTCGGTTACATGTGAGAATCATTCAGAAATGTCAGTTAAGTCAAAGTACAAATGAACTATCATCAAATTATAGGGTACTTAAAGTACAAAAACTAAAGGTAGGCTACTTTTTATGCAGAATGCTCCATTTTACCATTATTAGTTACTGATGCATTAATGTGTGCATCACTTTAGTGTCACAGCTTGTGGCTTTCTTCTTCTTTTTTTTTCTATTAATGCAACTTGTGAATAAATGCAGCTCTAGATCGATTACGCTAGCTAGCTAGCTAGCTGGTACGGAAAGGTTAGCTAGTGTGTTTAACTTTATTGAACAGGGTTACTTCATCACTTAAAATAGTTGTTTCTTCATTATCTTTCCTGGCTATTGCAATAACCAATGTCTGATATGTCACATCTAAATATCGTTAATTTTGCCACACATCTAAATCAGCTTCATTAGTAACTAGGGGCCCCTGTCTAACATCCTCAATCCGACTAGCTAGTAGCTATAACGCTACCATATACAGGCAATGTCATGGCGGCGGCGCTAGATGGCGGGAAACACACATTGGTCGCTGGATTCGTTTGCAATGCTGAAACCGCCTTTTTTTCTCATCATCGGCAGTCACCGAAGGCGGAAGTAGCCGTGAGTGAATCATCTCGCTCTCCCTGCCGTGCACTGCTCTCTGTTTCTGGGGGAGTACCACTTCAACAATAGGGCGTATCCGCTGTGAGGAAATTAGGAAATACGTTCATGTTTGGAACAAGTCCCTCCTTTACTTTTAGTTTGACCACGGTTGGTGGTGATGACCAAAGCTTCCAACGGCCGCCTGTACTAAACATCTCCACCGGCCCCCCGGCTAGCAGCGGTCCCGTCCATCAATGGCTGATTCACATAGCAGTACGCGTAAGTTTCCAACCTTTGTTTTTGAATTTCTGCGGCGTGAAAAAGAAAAGGTGTCGCGGTGCTGCACGGTTATGAGTCGTCAGTGTCTTCTCATCTCCTCAGGGAAAAAGTTTACTGTCATTTGAAAACCGCCACAGAGTTTCACAATTTATGTTGGCCCAAGTGTCTCGACGCCAACGTTTATGGAAAACCTAACGTCAGCTAAGCTAGCTTGTTGAAACGTAACTGATGGCAAAGTTTGCACACTGACAGCCAAACTTCACCTTTCTTTGCCTTGCTCATTTGGAGAGGGGTGAGAGGACAAAAATACATCGAGTATTTTTAATAAGATATGACACTGTGAAATAAACAAACAGCCTACCTTAAAATAAGCTCAGCAAGCACATGAACCCCTCATTATAAACGTGTTAAATGAGTTATAGCTAATTAACGCTATATAACCCTACCCAGACCAACACTTCAGGGTGTATTTTTGGACTGAAATATGTTTTATGAAACTCAGAAGTATAAAGGAATGCTTCTCACAAGATCTTACCCTGTTTATTGTACTAAAAAAACTGCCATTTCTCTGTGTTAAACATGTAAAACCTACCTGGGTTAGGACACATAGATAGCAAACCTATACTCATTACCTTAAACGCACCTATAACCAAATCAGTCAGTACACTTTAAGGTGTTATGGTAGTATTTGAGATGGAAAAACTCCATGTCTGTCTAAAACAACATAGCTCTAACATATGTCAAGATGATCTTTTCTGCTTGAAATAACTTCTAAAATGTTGTCTTAAAGGTGTACTATCTAGTTTTTTTTTTTAATCAGAAGAGAAAGATCTTCTTTGACTTGAATTTTATTTATGACTAAACAAACGAACTAAATAAACAAACTCCTTGTTTTCATGACTGAATAAACTGTAAAACCCTAATCGAACTTACGGGCAACACAATTTCATACTTGTTTTACTTTGTTTATATGTGGCGGACCCTGCCAACTTTCTAGCTTCCTTATTTGAACAGCTTGTTTATTCAAACAGCTTGTTTTTTTTAGTTATCGAAAAATAAATATGCCTGAGTTTGTATCATTACCTCATTAATATTGTAAATACTCCAATTCTTAGTTTGAACTTCTTCTCTTAAACGACATAGTGTGCACCGTTACGTACATAAATGACAGGAACTAACTGCCGAGGTGTAATAATATTAGAGTTGCACAAACAATGTGAACAGCAAACCTGATCCCTCATATCAATTCAGAATGAGGTGTGTATTAAAATGGGGTCAAGATGAATGTGTTACAGTCTGTTGAAGCCTTTAGTAAGAGTCTGGGGATATTTTGAAATGCTTCCAGGGCCATTTATGTGTCACAGAAGATTACTGTAGGCGTCTTTGCATTAAGAAATACACAAGCCAGCGTTTTTCTTTTGGTTTCGGCTGAGCTGATGCTTCTTCGGTTCTCTCCATAACCTTTAAAATGTCGGCCCTCTTTCCATTTCCATGGGGAGTCCACAGGAGTCTGTGGCATGCAAAAGGCCAAGGCTGAATTGTCATGCTTATTTGATTAGACCAAGTCATGCACTAAGTTGGTTTGGTATCAAGAATGCATGTAATGTAAAAGCATACTGTGTGTCTTTGGTTAGTTTTAGCTGTCTTCACCACTTCATGTGCTGCAGCACACGGAGTATTAACTTTTCCAGTTGAGCTTGAGACTCATTTGCAGGCGAGGAAGTTGTTGCGGTATAGGTCAGTGGTTCCCATCCGAGGGGTCGAGACCCCCCAGAGAGTTTCCCAAGACAAATGTGAACGGTCACAAGACGATTTAAATAATGAGAAAGGAAACGAAAACATATTTTTGTCGTTTATTTTCCTGACTTTTGTCTAACGAGTTTAAGCCAAGTACAATATCCAAATCACAAGAGCTGCAATTTGTGTTATATCAATAAAATGTGCGCAAAACATACCAATACCAATGAAGCAATGCAGCGCCACAGAGATGCCAAGGCCTATAAATCATATCCTCCAGGCAAAAATGAAACATGCTTGTTCGGTACAGACTTAGAAAAATCAAATTGAAATCATTTCTTTTTATTTTCAATGCAAAAATGACCATTCCCACTAAAATCGTGTCTCATTACAATTGTAAAATTGTCAAAACAATCGCAATACGGGATATTTTTGCACATCGTTCAAGCCCGACTATGTTTTTCTTGCAAAAGTCTGGATACTCTCACCTCCTCAGTCCTTTAAATTAAACAATGTCTGAAGTAAAACTCATCCTCGAAAAAATACAACATGTGCTGAGGGGTCACAAGGGCATGATCAGAAATGGTTGGGAGGCACTGCTCTATATGAAAAATGAAGCAGGAATAGTGTTTATTTCACTGTCGGACGAATGCCAAACATTCCTTCATATCTCCAAATGAACCAGCTGGTAGCTTTGTTTTTGATATTGCATTTAAGATGCTTTTTAAATCAAGATGAATAGTTCAGTGCCATCTGGGAGCGTGGGAGTTTTTCAGAAACATATTTGCAGTTGAGCTAAACGGACGTTGCTCCAAACCACACAGGTATCGATGAGGTTACATCGCCCAGTGAAAGCTCTGGAGCCGAGCCATTTCCCCCGATCAAGCTACATTTTCAAACATGCCTCAGTAAGAAGATCCTCTTCTCTGGTGTCTTCACAGTTATTAAGATGCTATACTTGTTTTACATTTGGCAAGAGCTGAGCAACCGTGTGATGATTAATTGATTAGTCATTCGACAGAATTAAAAGAAAACATTGCCCTCCTCTGCTTCCATCTTCTCCCTTTGCTTCTTTTCTTTCCTGAGCAATTCGAAAACGTCACCTTTCTTGAGGCGTTTTCGCTATTTTCCAACATTTTATAGGCCGAACATTTAAGCCTCTATTGTCGCGGCTAAATCAAAAGGCAAAAAAGCAAACATGTTTCGACCATTGTGTCTTCATCAGGGCCCCAAACAAACAACACCCTGTGGACCCACCCATATATTGACCACAGCTGATATAATAAGGCGAAGACATGACGCAGAAGATGACATGTAGGTCATTCAGGTCAATGAAATAACAAGAGAAGAGATGACGCAAAGTTGACAATGTGCAAAGAAGTGTACATGCTTGCAACACACAAAATAGACACCGATACACATAATGAAGCCCCAGATGGCTGTACTACAGAACATTTTTCAATCTGTGTCCTCACCGAGACCGGGATACCTCAACCCATCCAGTCTTCTTTTTGGAGTGCCTGGATTGCCTTTGAAATCACCCTTTTCTCCCGTTTCCCTAGAGCACCCGACACAATTTTTGCCTACACTGTGTTAGGCAAAGCAACCAGTCATCTTCCCTTTTTTTTCTACATGTGACCATCTTGCAGTTTTGATGCCGCAACCCTGCATCTGGACTGTTTCGGTCTGAAGCAGTAATTGTCTCACTCTCGCAGGGAAATTGGACTTTTCTGCTCGCTGATCAGTATGCAGCGTGACGATGCGGCTTAGCAACGTTCTGCACAACAAGTGCATGCTTACGAATATGCAGAACTGTCCAAATGCAGGCACACCACTGATCACGTTGGGAATAATTGCCACCATGTGCTGACATCTCTCGGGGTGTCAGTGCTCCAGCTTGAGAGCTTCAATCTCCATTAATGAGTCATCTCACTGGAGAAAGGTCCGAGGGGTTGAAATGACAGCCCCGTCTTGTGATGAGATGTGGTTGATTTTGTGTCAGTGGGTCTTAGATTTGCTTTCCTCGCTGTGCACGATTTCCTGAATATGAGGAAATGGCTCAGCCACAAACGGTCTGGGGATTTTAACCCATTCATATTCAGTGTTCAGCTGAAGGCCGCGAGTGCTTTTTCTAATTTGTGGTCATGGTCAACTGAAGCCTTTTACAGGATGTTTACTTCGACTTTATCAACAGCTGGGGAACATATTCTTGATTGACAGCCTCGTGGTACATTTTTATAGCTACTGAGTTACTTACAGTGTTGATATTTTGTTAAATGAATCTACTGGGATACAGGAAATCACTCGGGTCTTGATCATCCTGTTATTTACCTAACAGCTGATGGTTGCGTAGTGACTTTATCTGGCTTAATGTAGTCGGTGGACTTACCCATGTTACAACTGACCGTTTTAGAGCGCTCCTGGTCCAAAAAGAAAAGCTCTAGTTGTGCCTGCGACTCACCCTGCGCTGTATGTGGCTTGGATCCAATCATTTATTTTGTGTTCGGACTTTCTAAAATCAGTCTGGATACAATCTGGATATACCAAAAAAAAAAGATTAAGGCTGGCCCGATGAACAAAGCCATAGACATTGTTGTAAAATGGGAAGGAGAGGCTAACTAGCTCAACAGTGGTCAATGAGGAGACATCAAATAGCTCCCATTTCCTTTCTCCCCTCTTCCTAAGACAAGTAAATGGAGGAGAATAATACAGTTACATCTTGTTAAGGATCATATTACCGAGGGAATGTAGCTGAGAGTTAACTCACGGATAAGAAGAACCGTTCCTGAGTTCCTGTTTTAAAAGATGAACCTAATTTTCCACCAAATGACTCACAGAGTTGGAATTCATCTGGCAACAAAAATGACATGGAAAATATAGTTTAGGTTAATAAATACACAATGTGCTTTGTGGTGTCATGTGATTTTCAGCTGCTGTCAGCATGGAGGAACATTCACATCCTCTTTTCTCAGATGCCCTTTGGCATCGTGGTGTGGTCAGTCAACAGCACTCACCGCTGGTAAACAATGATTGCCTCCCATGTTCCATATTGTGTCGGGGAAAATCAAAGCAAAGAGGAGGTGAATCCACCAGCTGCTAAACTGTCACACAGCTCAGTCTTTTTTTTAGGTATTTTTCCATCACAAATCGCTCTCCCTGGTTTGTTTTTGCCGGGATTGATTTCGCATCACTTCTTGAAAGAGTCTGTTACCGCGGGGACGTCGATAACCTTCAGGCAGACAGGACTTCTCGCAGCGTAAATCCTCATAAAACCGCAGGAAATTAAACTAGCAGAACGGTAATGCTGACCTATTCGGCCCGCACTCGGCTCCGAAAGGACGAATCAATGGCTAGAGTTTAAAACTGAAGACAGAAATACTTTTGCTGATACGTTTGGGAATGCCTCTTATCAGTGAGCGTGGCAGGGAACTCGAAAATAGTTTAAGCCTCAATTTGAATTTCATGTTTGCCTGCCACAGTGCTCAGTACAGCTGCTGCTCACTGTAAGGTATGCGTTTCTTGTAGCCAGAGGCAGTTTGACCCTCCAGTGTCAAAATCCAGAGAATCATTTGATCTTTCAACCTCATGTGTTAGTTACTGAGACTCATCGCGAGCAAGATAATGACAACTTTGCTCAAATTAAACACGAAACAAAATGACGACTTAATCCAGGTATTACTGATCAAAGAATGTAGGTCCAAGATATTACGTTTAAGAACAACAACGATTAGTCAGTTAATCGTTGCAGTCACTTTTCAAGAAAAAATATCAACCATTTGCTTGTTCCAGCTTCTTAAATGTGAGGATTTGTTGCTTTTCTTTGTCATTTATGACAAAAAAAGGAAGAGTCTTTGGACTGGATATCGGTGGGACAAAAGAAGAGACCCTGTGGGACACTGTAATGAGCATTTTTCATAATTTTCTTGACATTTTTATAGACTTTTTATGGGGCAGATTAAATGATGATGAAAATAATGGTCAGTCCCAGCTTTATAAGGTGATAGGCAGAAATAATCAGAGTCATTATTTAAGCAAATTATCAAGCAGACATGTCAAATATTCTCGGTTTGAGTGTTTTCTGCTTTGTGGACTACTGAACTTGCACATTTATTGATATTTTTTTTATTTTAGCACTCTGTGGTTGCATTCTTTTCTACTTTGTAATGCAGCAGCTGCACAGCAGTTTCTCTCGGGATGAACAAAGTTCTGCTTCATTCATCCTTAACCTTCGGTTCTCCTTTTACTCTACTCAGAGTACTTAGGTTGAGTTAGCAGCCCTATTTATATCCTTTCGAAACTGCGAATCAACGTTGTTTTGAATGTGGAAACAAGCTGGTCAAAAGGACATCCCAATTATCGAGCATTAATCTGTGTGAACCCACAGAGCTCCTGTATGAACCTGCACCTGTGATGCGTTTGTTTCACACTTTTCTGTATTTTTTGGCATTCCCTCTGAGGATTTTTATCATGGTACCAGCTGTGGTTGCTAGGAGACTCATGACTCAACTCCAAATCCTCCTTCAAGGACTCAACCCATTTGCCAGCCTGTGGTCTTTTTCTTTTTTTCAAAGCTTTTAACACAATTGGCCTGTGATTACTCGCAAGTCTTTCATGGAGGCGTGAGGCAGCCGGCTAGTGTAAAGATATTAGCACGCAGACACACAACAGTCGGTCACAGGATGGTCAGTCAGCACACAATGGTCTTTATCAGCGTGTTCAGTCTGATGCACCAGGCAACAGGGACAATGGGAGGGCACAAATCCCTGCATGCATCAGGACGCAACTGGTTAGGTAAGCAGACACACGCCTATACACACACAGTGCTGTGGTATGTTTCAAAATGGCGTGACACACAGGATTTGATTGTGACATATGATTGAGATTCAATTGAAACTGATCTACATTTCTGTCTCTCTCTGTGTGTGTCTCTCACACTCACAGACACACAGTGTGTGTGTGATGCGAACAGGAAACCAGACAAAAGCACTCTTGTGTGTTCTGCTGGAATGCCTCACGTGGTGGGCCGGCAGCAGGAGCCAGGGGAGCTTTCCCCCCGTAGCTGACCGCAGGTCACGGTCGACTTTCTGACCTTCTGACCTGATCACTTTGAAGACATCAGGGCCAGAATGAGGGTAAAATGTAGAGATGAGAATGTTCAGTCATGTGAAAGAGTTTCCTGTTTATTTTTTTAACAGACTAGATATGTCCTGCAAGTATATACTTAATTCTGTAAGCGATAAGGCCGAACATTTGCGAGTTAAAGCTTCTCAACAGTGAAGGTTCTTTGTTTCCTTCAGAACATGGGACTTATTCGCGTTCTGGACAAAAGAAAATGTGTTTGAGTTGAATTGTTTAACTATCATTTCACACTGGCGTGAGACCTATGAACAACGTGACATGTTAAAATCTGAAAGGACGCAGTAAACTCATTATCGACTCGGGGACACATCTTATTTTTCCCTAATAATGCCACATTTTGAACAACAAATCTGCGTGTGTCATGCCGTGCATCTTGCCAATGGAGCTAAACGCACTGCAGTACTGAGACTTTCTGTTCAGAAGAAACATGAAGCCTTTAACAGTGAACGAGCAGTTTAATGTGACATCAAAACAAGTTTAACTGACAACTATAGATGACAACAACACAGCAAAATAACTACATTCCGTTTTTTCGATGGTTTGCATTCGCTCTGTGGTGGTTAAAACTGTTTTTCAGGACAGTTTTTGGACAATGGTGGGAAAAGGTTCGTCGAGCCCTGATTTTTTGGTCACCAGGGTTCCTACACCTTTTCCATAGTCAAATTCAAGCATTTTCAAGGAGATTTTCATCCATCGCAATGATCATCGCACTTCATAACATCAAATCAGATGTTTATTTTGAAATAGAAAAAACAAAATTATGGTTTGTGATGGCATCCTAAAGGAAAACACAGAAAACGTTCAAACTGTGTCACCTGCCTGTCTGAAGACTTGGCATCCTATATTACCAGGCTGAGCCAATAAAACATCATTTATTATGAAAGTAATGCAGTTCAGTCTACAACTTTGAAACCACCAAATTAAAATTCAGTTTTTAAGGATTTCCAGTACCCATACGAACCCTGTGTCATACATCACAATAAACTAATTATATATTATTATATTAAAATATCTTTGGCGTTTGGTTGGACAAAACAAGCCAAATAAAGACGAGACTGTTGTCGATGGGAAGGTGTGATCGGCATTTTAACTGCCTCTTTACATATCATAGACTAAACAATGAATCAGTGTGGAAAAAAAAATCACTAGTTTCAGCCCAAAGGGTGTGTCTTCAGTTGTTTGAATATAAAGTCCAGTTTGCTGAGCTCAATAGCTGCTGCACCCTTCACAATAGTCTTTTAGCACCCTGATGGGTCTAAAGTCCGGTGGGCTGGTGGGCGAGCGGAGCTCAAACGAGAGTGGTAAAGTTTATGGTTTCTGCTCATCTTGCTGCGATCAGTTACAATAAAAAAAAGGACGTATACAGGCTACGTGTCCTCTGTGTAAGTGCTTTA
The DNA here is from genome assembly GCA_039737535.1 of Lagodon rhomboides. Taxonomy (NCBI): domain Eukaryota; kingdom Metazoa; phylum Chordata; class Actinopteri; order Spariformes; family Sparidae; genus Lagodon; species Lagodon rhomboides. Next base: position 13,808,585 of record CM077806.1, read on the forward strand.
ACGTAGTGCTTCTGAACGTTAAATAAAGTTGTGACTTTAACATTTCATTCCCTTTTCAGTCTTTCTTCCTCCGACACCAAATGATTCCTCAAAGCTATGAAAGGGGGGGACAGCTTGCAACAGATCAGCAGTCAAAGAGCAGAGACTGGGTTGAGCCAGGAAGGGAGCGTAAAAGCTCCGTCATGTTGCAGCTCATAGCATTTAAATCCCCTCAGCTGCTGGCCGCGGGCCTCGAGCGTGCCCCCTGGCTCACTGTGGATATCAGGTTGCCATCAAGGGCGTTGTAATGACAAGCCACTGTTCTTTTTGTTTTTGTTTGCGACAGTCCTTGACATAATTACTGTACGATCACTCTCCATCCTCCAGCGAACCAGACCACAGATAATGGAAAAGTTGACGGACCAGGAGGCGGACCAGTAGGCAAACCGGACTACATCGCTTTCGCCCTGGTGCCGACCTTCTTCCTTCTTGGCCTGTTGGGGGTGGTGATCTGCCACGTGTTGAAGAGGAAGGGCTACCGGTGCACCACAGAGGCCCAGGATGACGAGGAGGAGTGTGAGGAAGAAGAGAAGGACCTTGAGCTGGGTGCAGGTAAGGAAATCTGAATAGGAGGGAGGGATTTAAAGCAACTTTACACACTCGTAGCCGACTTCTGGACATGTGTAATTGTACAGAGCACTTTATGTTTTTATTGCATCTATGTACTCAGTGTTCAAATGCATCCATCATCTTTACACATCACACACCCTAGATTACTGCCCAGCCAGACTTATATTCATTCAACTGGAGACAGGATTAGATAAGATAAGGGAGGGAAGTGGAAATTGTTTGACGGAAGAGTAAGCTGCTGATATGCAGAAGATACAGCATCAAGTCAGATGTCACTAATGATTTCTCTTTTGCAAATACGAGCGACTGGCCACTGTCACATTGAAGCATTTTAACCTAACGTGCCCTTTTTCCTTTTTTAAAGAAGTCGCTTGCCAAGAACCTTTTAAAAAAGTTAACTGTGCAAATCTCACTTTGATGTAACCTTAGTTTCAATGCAACGGAAACTTTCATCGTTTTGATACAAGAGCCAGTGAATTATATCCGCAGACACAATCTGGTTTCAGGCTGAGCACGGCATGTGTAGCCTTCCACAAAAGAGCTGCACACTGTAAAGTAAATTACCTCGCTGACAAAGAAATGCAGAAATGCATCTTATGCCTCGGTGATGATTAATTGCGGTCAACTCTAACAACGGGGATGAATCCGTAAATTGTTTCCCGTGGCTTCCTCACAATATAAGCCTCTAATGTGAAGCAGCAGTGCGATGTTCAGCTTGCAATTTGCATATCTACTAACCTGATGCAGCTCTGATACGGTGATACCGCAGGGCTGATATCCAGGAGATAAGATTCAAAACAGAAAGATTTCATGCTGTGATTCAGCTCCTGCTTGTTAAGGCGATTTAAGAAATTGATGGGAAATCTCACCAGGATGACAACATGAATGCGTTTAGTCCTGTTAAGAAACATGGGGAAGCGGCGCACTTCCACCTCATGTGGCAGAAATGAGTATTTAAAAAACTGCTTTCACCTGTTTTCATTGATTAAAAAAGCTGAAAAAATGTGTTGGATCGCCAGAATTTCTTCCTCACTTGCGTCTCAGGGGATCTTTAGATGACTCTATCGAGAGATATTTTAGGTCATGTTGAAAGACTGGAAAGCTTTTGCCAAACAAAATCAAAAATGTTTTTGCTCAGCTCATGAATTGAAAAAAATACCTATCAAGTTAAACATTAACTGATGTCCAGTACCAGGCCGAGCTCTCTCTGCAATCAGTCAGGCTGTGAAGCTGTCAACTGAAAGGTAAATACAGAAAATGTGATTTTCAAATGAGTCACTGGTCTGCCTGAGGTTTACCACTTTCCTGTCATGTGATGATGAGAAACAAGGTCAGCCGTCTTGCAGGAAAGCGACGAGATGCACCGACCTGCCCTCCGCTACTTACAGGCTGCTCGTACATTCCTGAATCTAATGAGTTTGTAGGTGTAGGTGCTGAAGGATGTTGATAAGAAAAGACTGTGAATGGTTCCTTTCTTTAGCAAACATCTCTCACTAATTCTGTATGCTTTAAACATGATTCAAACTAAAAACCTATTTATGTCAGAGCTCATTTATTTTAAGCACCATCATTTAGAGGGTAACTCTACCAGTTTTATGTGAAATGAATAGTTTAAAGCCTTTTGTGGCTCCAGAGGAAGCTGCGTGTAATCTGATAATTTTCCTCCAGTGATGTCACTCAGTGGCTAAATTGAATTGTGGGTAATGTAGGCGCCAGGCTGTGAAAAAAGGACAAAGACTGTGTGGAATAGCTTTTCTTTTTCTTTTTTAAGCTGTCTATAATGAGTCCAACAGTGTTATACCAGTCTAATGCTAGACCAGTGGACTGCTTTTCAAAACCTGGTGCCTACACTACCCACAATGCAGCTTGGAGGCAATTTATGAGATGACATACAGCTTCCCATGGAGCCACAAATGGCTTTTTCACACATGCTGTGACCTCTAAACACACTTGAATGTGTTAAATTGCTTTTTCCTCTCCAAGAAGTGGTTTGTGCCGATGAATGAATCCTCAGAAAGCATCTGTAAGATCACAAACCTATTAACAGTGTATTTATAGTCATCATGACGTGCTTTTACCATTGTCTTGTTAAATCTCAGCCTCATGTCAGCCGTACTCCTCTATTGTGTCTGTCTGTTTAAGGAGTGGAGGCCTACAGTATAGCAACCAGGAAGACATTTGGCATTCATGTTTCTCACGTTCTGACTCAGCGAGGGGTGTGTTAAATCAGATGAAACAGAAAACAGTCCCGGCACCGGGCCAATTTAAATTCCCTCGGGCACATAATGATAACCACAGATAATGTTTGATTGCTATGAGCGCTGTGTGATGACAAGTTTTCTGGCCTCTCAGAAGAATAACGACTCGTGGGAGTTTTCCCGCTCGGCGTTTCACTTTCTTGCATTTTTTTGCGCGCGTGTTTTACGTGACACGGCTGCACAGTAAAGCAGTGAGGTTGGTGCTTTGCTCTCGAGTAACTCTCATGTGCAGATGTGAAACTCCTGGTGTCACTGGAGTGCCCTGGAGTTTCTCACCGGCATGAGAAATGTTACAGAACGGTGAACTGTTTAGGCCACGCTGTCAAGGCTTGTCTGCCTTTCTCACTTATCTGTCCTCACATACTTCTGGAGAATTTCATTCCTGGCAAAGCACGTCTCCACCAAATCTCATGTATTCCCAAAACCCTGAACTCCCTCCATTGAATACTGCTAACTATTTCCACCTTTGTCGAGCTCCTGCACCCACATGAGGTAATAAAGTCTTTTTAAAATCAATTTTCAGGCTTCTCTGCTCTGCTGTGAAGCTCCAGAAATGTTTTCTTGAATATGAAACTTTTCATTTCTTGGTCGAACCTTTCCTTGAAGCGGAGCCTGTATTGGAAGAGGATGGGCCTAAAGCTGGTTTCTCTCGTCGGGTGAATGTGATCTTCCTGCCAGCAGCACAACGGTCATAAGTGCATTAGGGTTTTTTCCCCGCTGTCTCTGTCTTGCTCTGCGCGTCTCTCCTCACTGCGCCCAACCCTTTCTCTCTCATACGTCGACAACAAAAGAGCAGGAGAGACAACATTGCTTGTGTGTTCTGGCCCAACTCATTCAGTTGATAGGGCTCTCTTGTTTCACAGTGCTCAGGTTTCCTCTTTCACCTCTCCCTCTCTCTGCCTTTTTAAAACTCTTTTTCACTTACTTGTTGTACGTTGTGAACAGCTGACTTTTACAGTGAGTGGGTGACATTTTTGAATCGGTCACGACATGCAGAGGATTGCAATGACTTGCCTAAAGAGATCAGGAAGAAACAGCTAAGGAAGCGATCAACAGGAAGCTCTAGGAAGTGGCTCAAAGGGGTGGGTGCGCTTTCTATTGAGTCCAATCTTAAAGCAAATCTATATGGACTCCTTTTTCAGAAGACAGTTAAACAGTCATGGAGCCTTTAAAGGACCAGTGTTTAGGATTTATTTGCATCTAGGTTGCAATTAACTGAGCACACTTCGTCTCACCCTCCCTGCCTAAAGGTACCAGCACCTGTGGTGGCCGCTAAAATGCAAAAGAACCTCTGTAGAGCCAGTGTTTGGTTTGTCCTTCTGAGCTACTGTGGAAACATGGCCGTGCTGTGGAAGAGCACCCGCTCCCTCTGTAGATATAAAAGGCTCAGTCTGAGGAAACAAAAAGACAATGTTCTTATTTTAAGGTGATCTTACTCTAATAAAAATCATCAGTATGAATATCATACTCCATTTCTGCCAGAAGAGCCCCCCTGAGTCCTGCACTCTGGACTGGACTGGATCTTTTAAAGCTGCTGTAATCCATACTTTTATTTTAAAAATGGACTAAATGGCGACGTGTTATGTAGAGTGGTTGCTCCTCGTGCCAAACCCACAGAAAATTATCACCCAACTCTCCAGTTTTCCGCAGCTTTACAGAGAGTTTTAGCGCTTTTCAGCTCGTTGTTTTGGTTTAACGGCCAGCAACTTTAATGTTTTGATTCAATCCCACTCCTACTACTATGGGCATATTTTAGTGAATAAGCTCTAAAAAGAATCACTACATGATCTGTTCAGCACCAAACATTAGATGTAGACAGTTGGCGTCTTGCTGGTGAACATTCGAGTCGGAGCTAAGAGCAGAGCGAATGTTGGAATCTGATCTCCAGGTGGCCAAGAAAATGACTCCAAATACATCAAAATTGTGCTCCCAGGGCTCCACGCTTATATAAATCGGTCAAGTGCGACTTTAGGTTTATATTTGTCGCACTGGTGCATCTGAAAATTGGATTTAAATGAAGGAAGATATGTTATTCACCTTTATTCCTGTGTACAGTAATTTACATGATGTGTATGGAAATAAAATGGAAATGTATGATTGGGTGCTGGTGTGCCTAACTTTTTCATTTTTCATTGGGTCCAACCAGTGTGAGAAGTTGGTCTGGAGCCCTGGCTCCAAGTGGGATAGATGTGGAAATAGGCAACAGTTTGCTACTAAAGGTCGCTTTATCAACTCTATAACGATACGGTATGATACGATACAGCTTAAGTGTCACTTTACACACATGGCACATATTCATAAAAGCACATCAAGGAACACATCACATAATATCCTCCGATCCAGATCTGAGACGAGCACGCTGATCTTGGTTCAGTAAGAGGATACACTGATGTATGAAAGAGTTCTTCGGCCTGTTGTGTTGAAGTGGAGGACTCTTAATCTCCTGTTGGCGGGCAGAAGTTGTTATTCTCTGTCTGGAACATGTTAGGGGTCAGAGGAGATACTGTCTGCAAGTCTGAGCATGCTCGTGTATAAAGTGATAATCAGTCTGTGTTGTGTTTATAGTTTGTTGTGCTGCCCCCAAGTGGCTGAAATTTGGAGTGAATCCAAGTTTAAGACTCAAACTAACCACAACATCACTATTATATACTATATTTTAACATATGTTTTGACAGCCAACATCCCAAACAATATCTTCTCTCATTTCACAATATCAATAGTACATCAATATGAAACCAAGCTTGAATCTGAGCTAATAGACGAACAAAAGGCTCTGTGAGTCGTTGTGTTGGTTTTTATGAATCATTTCTTTGAACTCATTGTTTTCATTCCTGCTCCGGTCAAACAGCCAAACCTCTGGGAGGGATGTCACCAGGTTGTAATATGAACAAGCGCTTTTAAATGATGATGTATTGGTGTCATGTCTGGTATTTACAACGTAAAAAGGCTCCTGGCTGTTGAAGAAAAACATGTCTTTAAGCTAAATTGGTTTCCTGTAGCTGTTATACTTCATTTTCTGTTGAGATTATTACTTTCATACTTACTACACATTAATAATGCAAGTACTTCTATTTGTCTTCTTATCTTCCAGACATGAATGACACCCTCAGTGAAAACAATGACACCGTGGGGCAGATCGTCCATTACATCATGAAGAATGAAGGTATGTGTCCAATGTACAGACTTAACGGAGGCCTTTATTTTTTCACTGTTATAAACGTAACTTTCGATCGCACATTACACACATTAAGGACTCTGTTTCGCCCTCCGTCCATGATGACAGCTGGCAGTCCATCTTTGTTCCAGCAGGCACATAGTCACACACACTCCGGGAAGGAAGTGTTTGTCTGTGTAGTGGTAGCGGCGTGAATGATTGTGGGACTCAGGAATGAGGATGTTCGAGGAAGTTCAGCAGCAGGACAAACTGGCTACCACCGAGGAATTTTAAAGGAAGATTAGTGATGAGTGCAGTTTGGACGCAACCGGTCACGTCGCAGTTTCCTGTTTAAGTCAGAGGAGTTTTTCGGCTGTTATTTAACTGCCTTATTCCTGTACACTGAAATGATTTCCCCTGGCCGGAACATGGAGTTTAACTCCTAATAAATCCCAGCACCATCATGATTGCGAGTAATTACTGTTCTTTGTTCAGCAGAGTTTATGAAAGGCAACAGGTGAGATAAGGATCAATGTTGGTATTGTATCGAATACAATCGACCCGATGAGTATGAATACACATGGAGATTACAGGATTTCCCCTCAGTGCTACTCAAACTCCCCAAAGCAGTGGGGTTCTATTGAAGTCAGGCCCGTGTACGTACGTTTTAAAGGCTTTTAGAGGTGCAATGGGTGCTTGGTTACCTTTTGTGGCAGCTGGATTTGCTTGATTAGCTAATCTTGAGAATCCATCTGGCCAGACTTAAAAGCTCAAACACACTGGTTTGGACCATACAGCGGCCTATTAGGAACTCCGACAGCTTCAGGCGTGGTTTCAGTGTGAGAGAGAGTGTTGTTTGAAATCAACAGTAACCTCAAGAGGTCAGCGCAGTCAGGTGATGTCATTAAAAGTAGAGCAAAGAACAACATGAAGATGGAAAAGAGGTTTTCACGCTTGTCTCGACTGGCATCTGCAATAGTTTGATTAACCAAGTAACTAAGTGTGTGCTCTCCTACGGCATATGGTTTATCGATTTAATTGGTTAAAGTCAGCCTGCTATAGAAATACATAGACAGATGGTTCGTCCAATCACCTGCCAAGAACAATTTCTCACATGGTTCTGTGCAACAAACAATCTGAGAAGTTGTCCTGTTTGGAAATTAACACATTTTGCTTGGCACTTGGGTTTGAGTTCCATTTTAGGTTATTTCAGGCCTTTTATAGTTTAAGTTGGGAGACGTCCATAACAACTATTTTATTTCTAGATATGTTTTTTCTCATGACACAGCAGGTCAGTCGAGCAATTTATCGACCGACTCTCCATGTCGGATCAGTTGGATGTGTCGCGTCAGGAGAGCTTGGACTGACCATGTAGTCATTAATTTACCTGTATACGTACAGAGAAAAAATACCACTGAAGTCTTACTCTTTGACCTCTTTCCTTATCTTTGTAAGGAGATGAAACGGAGATGATTATACTCTGATTTTCACAAAATACCACAGCTGTTTAGGATACAATGTGTAGTAACCCACCATGAAAACGTAGCTCTACATCGCAGTAATTTTAGGTACAAGGCCAGAAAATCATGTCTCAAAAGTCCTGCAAAAGTTTCTACCCACAGTAAAGATGCACCACTTCTAGTTAGAATAAAACATGTGCATATCTTTGAAGTAACATTCATATCCTTAAACGATAATGTATAATGTTAAGCCATGTAGTTGTCGACAGATTTGTTCATAAACAGATAATGATTGACAAAATGATATGATACTGTTACATCATGTAATAATAAAATATTGTATAATCTTCTCCAGATGTCTAACATATTCTGTCCCCCCTGAGGAGGCGGGGTTTGAGCTGACTCATCTCTCCTTTGGCAGTAGAAATGTTTGTGGAGTTGGAGGTCTGTTAGCTGTGACTAAAGCCTCACGTTGTCAGTCTGGTGACACGTTGTGGTGCTTCGTACGGTTGAGATCTTTGAACATTCGACCTAGAAAATTTAAAGGCCTCACTACTGGCTACTCTAAAAGTCCTTCTCTAGGTATTTTCCATGGAAATTATTATGTGGAACACAGGAAGCGATGCGTGTGTTTCACATTTCCACTGGCAGCAGCAGTTCGTATATAATTGAACAGAAGAACTGAGTCGTCACCACGAGTTGCAGTCACAGTCTGAGCCAAGACTGCCATCTACAGAACACAGGCGTACTTGTTCTCATTGGATATAGTGTCACTACATAACAACCTTCAAAATAAAATCCACCCAGAGGATAGATGACAAGTGTTTATGACTTAAATTCTCTCTTTCATATTTCTGAGCTCCAGGACTTACATTTTCCAGTCAAACTTTTACGAAAATAAGAATATACCTGCATTTAAGAAGTTTTACATGGATGATATCTTCAGTGTCTGTACATGAATGCTGTATATTGAGTCTGTTTTCTTTAATTTAAAGGATAAAATAGTCTGTTACCACTGAAGAACTTACACCAAAACCCATTAGATTGAATGAATATTGTTAAAAATTTCAGGATTTGTTAAAGCTGCATTGGTAGCATATATGTGATGTGACAAAATAAATGCTAATTAATAAAATGAGACCAGAGAAGATGTGAATATACGGCAAAGTGCAATAGTCTGTCTTTTTAAAAGAAGCTGTTTTCCTTTAAAAGCCCGTGGAAACTTGTTTTCATATCTTATCTCTCAATCAAATATATGTACGTGACTAAATAAACCAAAATAAAAGCTAAAGATTAACCGTCATTTAGATTTGTATTCAAATGTTGCTAACAGCAGCATGTCACGTCGCCTTTTTTCCAGCTGAGCCCGACCGACTTCACCTTGGCTTTTGGTACTGATCCACGTGTCTTGGAGGATGTCAATGCTGCAGACTAATGCTTAAAAACAATTCACAGAGACGGCATCAGCAATCATGTGACTTCAGACTGTATCTGTCCTTAGACCTGGTTAGATTCAGAACATTTGCATGTTTCGGCATGTCTCATCTCAAGATCTTCGGCCGAATCCTATTACCATATTGCTTCTTAACACTACAATACAGTTGTTGTTTGTTCTTGTAATTCAAGCCTATTTTACAAGGGGAGTCTGCGATTCTGAGGAAAGATTGTTATTGTTGACCTCATTCCAACTACCGGCGCCAAAGCATCAGTTGACAGCCTGGGAATAAGACTCAGCAATCAACAATCTTTCCCCCGAATCGCCGACTCCACCTACAATTAGAGGGAATTATTTTCACTGGACATTATGACCAGAAAGATTAAAGCAAGAAAAGGGTGATGTTACTAGACCGGTGTGAAAACCAGGAAATAAATCAATCAACCAAAAACTTTGTCAGGAAGTGAAATAAGTTCAGTCACAGTAAAAGTGTGTTTCCGGGGTCTTTTTAAAGACTCAGAACTGACTCCTCCACCGTCCTCAGACGGCAGCCGTGCATAAATAAAATGACCAAAACAAAAGCAAGTTCACAACACCTCTGGGCTAAAAATAAATAACCGCCATCAAGGATGTTCCTGTGAAAACCCCTGCGGTGGCTGATGGTATGAGGATGAACCGGGGCGATAAGGAGGACGGAGGCTTGAGTCAGACACCCGTGCATGTTTTTAGATTAAACGCTAACATGGAACTCCAGCGTTCACCTACATGAGTCATCTGCGTCTCGCTGCAGCCCTCCTAACTTTTTCCCTCAGGCGCTTTGTCTCATATTCTGGAGTGTGTTTGCTCCGGGTCAACTTTTTTCCTGGTGTGGGCGGGGGGTCGACTTCCCCTGAGGTTGTCCCGTACAGTTATCATGCGCTCAGCGAGTGCCTGCGATGTGCCGTTTAATTGTGTTAGGGAGCTAATCTGTTGTAGCCATCTTTCAATAAGCGCCCTGCTTTTTGAAGTCACTGGAGCGTTCGCCTCGCTAATTCCCAACACTTCTCTTATCGCTCCCTCTCCCCGCTCCTTTCTTCTATCTGAACAAGTGTCTTTCTCTCTCTCTCCCTCTCTCATCAGCAAACTCTGACGCCCTGAAAGCCATGGTTCACGAAAACAGCATTGATTCTGACGGGTAAGTGTGTTAACCGCCTCGACCACCAGATGGCACCATGAGACTCTGTAGAAAGCCTCTCGGTGTCGCTGCTGGCTGAAATGAGAGTAGCCACAGCAGGAAGCGAGCACTCAAACAAGGCAATCAGGCCACATTTCTCTTTTGATACGTTTCCAAATTGGCCAGGTTTGATCGAGGGCGAGCAGCTGGGGACTGTTCCCTAAATGCCACCGGGCCCCGTATCACTGTATTGTGGGATTATCAAAGCATATTGTGCACAGTTGTTTCCTTGTTTCCTTCTTAGATTCTCAGCCAGGATACAGTGGAGTGACTATGACTCCACGGAACAAGGAAGTATTGAGGCAAAGAAACATAGTTGTCTTATTCCTAGAGGCTTAACAAATACAGCTGCCTGAATTAGAAACATTAATCATTTATAAAGAAAAAAACTCCTTAAGATGTGCCTGTTCTAGCTTCTCAAGTGTGAGGATTTGATGCTTTCACCTGCACTGTGTCTTTGGGTTATGCACTGATGGTTAAAACAAGCAATGTACATACACCTCTTTCTATTTTCTGAAATTTCATAGACCAAATTTATCAATTGAAAAAAAAATAATCCACAGATTTCTCCGCATGTCGGTGGGCATGGGGCTGTAGTAAGAGCGATAATCTGCGTCTAAAGGGTTTAGAGGTTTCTGTGAAACCTTTCCAAAACTAACAATACAAAAACAAAAGCGTCAGCACAGACGAACACACAGTTTCATGTATTCCTAACGTAAGCTGCAAATGTTAGCATGTCTGGCTAACTAGTTTTCTGCCTACAGCAGTTATCAAGCGCCACTTCCAAAGCTAAAGAGCGTTTCATATCACATTATTTTGTGAGGTCAAAACTTATGTTAAAACAATCCTTCACGATGGCACACTGTATATGTAGTATCATAGTGTAGGCTAACGTTGCCTTGGACTGGATTTGTGGAAGACAAGACAGTATTGCTATTGCCAACCATACACGTTTGGCCTTTGCATAAAAGCAGTTTAAATTCTAACATTAAAAGTGAAAAATATCTTTAAAAAATACAAACAATAAATCATTTATCTAACCTCCAGCCGACAAAGCTAAGCAACCACACAGTCTGGTCTTTTATAACTGTAAGACTTTAGCTCTACCATGCTAAAAGTTTCTTTACTTCCCTGTGTAACTCAGAGATCATCAACTGGTGAAGATGCTAACATTTAGCCTCAGTTTTAAAGCATGAATTAGCTGACAGGCGTGCAATGATTATGGGGCTCCTGTTTTAAAACACTGCTCGAAACAGCATTTCAATCAAACCATGGAGCTAAAGTTAGCTTATCTAGATCACTAACAAGTGTATCAGGATCATTGGCTAGAAATGATGAAATCGAGGACCTGTCATATAAAAAAAATGCTAAGAAGTTCAAGTGGTAATGTAGCAGCAACTACTTAACTCAGTCATTAGCAACATTCCCTTTGTTCTCAGCTGCATCTGATGGTCAGGATCTTTTTATTAGCATAAAATCTAAAGGCCTCAAATTGGGTCTGAGTGTGTCATTTGCATTTTGACACGTGTACTGATGACAAGTGCAAAATGAAGATGTTTTTATTGTGGTTTCTGTTTTTAAAGAGCTGCTTGGAACGTTGCGGAGCTAAAGTTAGCCTTGCTGGCTAGCTAGCCACAGCTGAGCTGTTATTTCCGACAAGTGTAACTAACCTCGATCTTTAGCTAGAAAGTTTTGTTTTCCTCCTGTGAAATCAATTATTTACTTTTTAAATGAAAACTATGTATTTTGAGTGTTGGTGTAGAAACAACTACTAACAGTCATTAGAAAACTTTCAGTTGCTCCAGGCTGTATTTTAAAGCAAGGATTCTCACCAGCATAAATTCTGTATCAGGCCTTTCAAATGGATTTCAGTGGGGTTTTTCATATTTCCACATACACATCTCAAATCAAAGGCTGCCCACTTGTCACTCTGAACGATCCCGCATCATAAGAAGAGGAGCTGTTGGTACAAGCTGAGATTAGACGTCTTTGCGTTGCTTTGCCGCTGAGATAAGAGGAGAGGGAGAGAGGCTGATAGACAGATCGGAGGAGGAGATGCCCGGGACTGAAGAGGAGTGCGAGTAAATCGAGTTTGCAGAGTACGTTTTCCCTCTCTCTCTCTCCTCCTGTCATCTTCCCCGTCCCCGCTACGTATTGTTCTGGGAGCGAAGGAGAGAGATAAAGAGGGGAGAGATGTTCTCCTTTTGTTCGTGTGGATAAATGGTAGCAGCGTTGCCTCTTGCCAAGGATTAGATTCTGAGGTATTCTGCTCAGTCACATTGGGTGTCCTGGAACAATCAGCGGAAATCTGCAATCGCACACATTTCCCCGGCGTCACTTTCATGCTCCTTCAGTTCCCTCTCCAAATCCCCTTTTCCACATATTCCCGCTCCTTGTTTCCCTTCACTTTCTGTTCATTTTGTTGAAATTGCTCTCCCCGGTACTCCCCTCTTTCTCTTGCAGTTACTCTTCATATCTTCCTCTCTCTCGCTCCCTCCCAGCCAGGTCGGGCAGTCTGCCAGTGGATCACTTAGAGATGGCGGAATAGGGGGGACGAGAGGTATCGGCGGGGGGAATTTATGGGACACTTAAGGGGGGGAGGGAGACGGACGGACAGGCAGGAAGAGAGAGAGAGAGCGAGAAGGAGGGAAGGGTGGAGAGGGACCACAGGGAGGAGAGTGACTGTAGTGTGGCCAGGGCTCGCTATCTGCCTCTCCAGATTCGATACTTAACTTTCCCCTCGCCTCGGCGCCGCTCTCCAGCCTCCACCACCCCTCAGCCTCCTCGTCTCACATCAGCTCATCTCCCCTCTGCCGTGTCGTCTCTTCCCTCCCGTGGATCAAACTCGTGTTTCGTACCTCCGCTCTGCAGGGATCCTCGCCGTACACGAGCACAATACAGACGTTTTTGTGCACTCGTTTTAGATTAAAGGCGAGAATTATTCATTTTACTCGCACATTGTTTACCCCAGTGTTTCCCAAGGGTCGTCTGCTCGCTACTCCCCCCTCTCACTGGTTGCATATGTTAACTTCTGGTGTAAAAATCCCAAGTTTCACCACGATACAATATATTGTCAACTGTTTAGGAGACTGTATGATATAGATGCGAAGCTAGTTTCGATTTGGATCAATTCACTTAACATAATAGATTACAGAAGGAGCCGCCGGCCGTGTCTGTTCTGGGTTTTGCCATTAAAAGAACCCAAACAGTGCATAAATAATTGTTAAGTGCAGCAAAGCTTACTTTAAACTAATTCCAGTGACGCACATGAAACATTAAATAACGACAAAAAGTATAACAAAAGTATAAAGTACGGCTAAATAACTGTCAAGGTCACCATCACTAGCATTTAACATTGAATACATTTGGCCTAGCTGCTCGCAGACTTCTCCTCTCGTCATAGTTTAACACAGGGATTTTCAATCCTGGTCCTCGAGGCTTCCTGTCCCAGACGTTTCCCTGCACCAACACACCTGATTCTAACGATCGGCTCGTCATCTACCTCTCCTGAAGCCTGGTGACGACCCATTCATTTGAAGCAGGTGTGTCGGAGCAGGGAAACACTGACAGAATGCGTCTCATTTCAGCCTGCGTACACACTTTGTCAGAGCAGCATAGTTGAAACACAGAAGCCAGTACCGCGGCAGCGAGAACAACACGTTAAATGACTGCAGAGCGAGGCGTGTCAGGTTTAGGAGTATTTGATCTCGCGACGGCATTGTTTTCATACGGCATGTCGTTTGTCTGTTCACCTGTCTTTTCTCTGAGACACAAAATATTTCCGCACTGCTGATTAATTCCCAGGCTGCTTTGCCTTCATCTGCCTTCTGCGAGCACTGTTTGAAGTCACACAAACACAGATGTGCCATGAGAATGTCGAAACAAAAATCGACATCCCGCGGGGTCTTAAAAAGTCTTAAAAGCACTGAATTTATGAATTTGGAAATAATACCTTAAAAAGACTTGGAAAAAGTCTTGAATTTTGAGATCTGGGTCTTAAAATTTGTGCAGTATGTAACTTCTCCGTATCGCATTCTCCTCAAAAGTTTCATTTGTCAACCACTATTATTTAGATTAAATAACGTAGCCTAAATAAAGAGTGGCGGAACCAGTAATTGAGAAGGCGACGCTGCCCCGGTCCGAACACGTCACTTTGCTACGGCACTACAACACAGACACAGACCACAAGCAACAAGCCAAGCATCATCTCCTGCAGCACGAACACAAGCATGTGGTCCGCCGTTGTTGTTGTTGTTGTAATGAGACGTCGCGGGGTTCAGAGGTCGAAGGCGAGAGGTTGAGGGTTGGGGCGATTACGTCACCGTATCGAAAAGTATGCGGACTCACCGTCCACACGAAAACGCAGGGGCTGCGTTTTCCAATTTCCCCACCCTGAGACCCGTTTTCAAAAAAGTGCGTTTAAATAGTCCATAAATAGTCCAATATATATATACCACTGCACTAAGTACTTCCTAGACTACTTGCATGCATAATATGAAGTACTTTTACTGTGTACTTTTAGAGTAATCCTTTGTCAAAATCCTGACCAGATCACAAGAATAAGGATATTTCGGCCAACTTTGATGTGCAATAAAAAACTTATTTTCCATAAGTAGTCCAAGATTCATGTACTGCTGAACTAAGTACTTCATAGAGTACTTGCATGCATAATTTGAAGTACTCTTACTGTGTACTTTTAGAGTAATCCTTTGTCAAAATCCTCACCAGATCACAAGAATGAGGATATTTCGGCCAACTTTGATGTGCAATAAAAAACTTATTACCCCATATTTACTTACCCCATATTCCCAGCATGGAGTAAGTAGCGAGCTAACGTAACCAAACAACAACAACAACAAAACAACTGTGTTAGTCAAACTTTTTTGTGGTCTGCTGAAATTGTCTTTGATTTTTCACACCTCTGTTTGGCTTGTTGTCTGTGGTCTGTGTCTCTGTGGTGTTGTAGCGCAAGTACTCACTACTATGCTGCAATGTTACATCATTCTTACAAAATTCTTTACACAGTCCATATATTCACATTTGTTTGAGAAATAAATGAACAAATTAAAAAAAAATGTTTTTCTTTGCCGGTAGGCAAGCTACATTTTGTTGCTTTAAATTGTCCAGTGATTCAGATGAAGAAAAATTGTATTCGTCTTTACTATCCAGTTTATTATCCAACAACACTTCTTATTTAACTTGCAACAATTTACACTTAATCCCCCCAAAAATAAGACATCCCTGTGTGTACTTTTGGTTTCAGAGCAGGCCTCAGACAGCAGAACCTTCCCAGGGGCTCGACAACCTTTTATAGAAACTCAGAAACTTGAGAGATCAAAGAGACGTTGCTCATTATTCCCTCCGTCCCGTGACACACCGTATATCACACGCTTACACCAGCGCATAGAAACACTGTTTATTCCACCTTTGTGCACAGACATTGTGACGAGCTGCTCTCCAGGGTCGAGAAACATGCACACACTGACAAGAAAGAGATGTGAGGGAGCGAGCGAACAATAAGCTCCCTTTGACTCACTTCTGTCTGTTGTGTCCTGTGTAACGCACCACATAATTGCATCTATTATTATTAAACACGATCCTAAGAGCTCGTCAGTGATTGTTTTGCCTTGTTCAGGTCAGATATTGATGTCAATAAGCTTAAATTCTCTTTAAAATGAAAATGTTTTGGACTTTTCGAGTCTCACTCCTCAACGTCTGGTTTCCTTGCCTTCAGCCCGCCGCTCACCCCGACGTCTCCCGGCACCCCGACGCCTCCGATGACCCCCATATCGCCGGGCGCGCCTCCGGACGCCGCCAAGCACACCTGCAACCACCTGCACACCATCGGCGGCATGAGCGGCACCAAGAACATCTGCACCCGCTGCAGCCAGAAGAAGTGGCCGCTGATGCGGAGGCCGTCGGCCCGCAAGGTGGAGCAGCAGCGGCGCAGCCACCACGGAGAGGTCACCGTGCTGGCCGTGGGCAGGTGGGCAGGTGTGTGTGAGTGTGTGTGTGTCTGAGGCAGGAACTAAACTGCTTTTTTTTTGAACCAGCAGAGGTAGATTGAAAACAATTTACGTGCCCCAGAGGCATATTAGACATTAGGGCGCACACACGAACAGTCGAACATGAACTCTGAATGTTTGTCGCTAAATCCACAGTTAATTACACACTGACCTGCTCGCTGACACCAAACCACTGACCCGGAAAACACACAGGTGGGTGTTTCTGGGAGAAGCCTGGGAAAATAGACGCTGCAGGGTTGTTGTTTCGTGGGACGTTCCAGTGGTGAACCTCTGTTGTGTGGCAACAATTCCTGTTAAAAAGCAAAAAGAACAGGAGGTTCTCCGAAAAAACTGAGACTGGCGGCAACAGAGAGACCGAACAGCTTTCAGCAGGAGGTTGTTGCAAACATCAACCTACCTATTTTTTTTGTATTTAATCATTTGTCCCCACAAGGGCGGTTTTATGCGGCAGCTGACAACAAATGTATACATAGTATATGACAAGAAAGACAAAACTTTTTAAATTAGAAGGCAAAAAACGATGAAATGTAAACACATCAGTAAAGAAATATTCAGACTATAGCTCTTACACATCTCAGCTTCTGTATTTCACGTCCTCTCTGTCCTCCTCCTGCCATCATTTGAATTCGACGTCATGATTTGCACAAATGTAAAACATATTTCTAAACAAAATGCGTCGGGTTCTCGCCGAACAGCTTTTTATCACAGCGGGCCATCAGCTTCTTTTGGGCAGTTTTTTTTTTAGCGATGCAAATTCAGAAGGATTTCAAATAAATGCTCGTTCCTCCATCGTAGAGAGCTCTTATTGATTAAGCCGCTTCAGAAGAACTCTGTCCTTGGAAAAGTACAACAAGCTGAGTTCAGCTTGATTCATTCACAGATTTTTGAATACTTTGTCCATCTTGACAAAGCCTCTGCTCGCAATACACAATTCACAAACCTTTTCATACTGTAAAATAACATGTTCTTGTTTGTTTCTCTGCTCTCCAGCGCTCTAAAGATTTCGGGGGTCACCTGGTGTCGCACCTCGAATCCGTATTTGCTCGGCAGTTTAATTCGTGCCTCTCGCTGTCAGGACTTCGCGCGGCCGCTTCTCCATAAAAGCCACCCTGTGTTTGTGAGTTCGGTGCTTTTAATGCGAAGCAGCAGGAGATGGGTGTTCTGTTTGCATTGGCGCCAACAATAGACAGTGAGGCTATTATGGATGTGATAAACCCGTGCTGGATTATGTAAACGCATCTTTATTCCTGTGAATCCCTCCTGCGTGTGATGGAACAGGAATGGCGGACTCCACCGCTAGCAATAAAAAATGACTGTATGCTGAGATCAACACTGAATTTAAATATAGTGAATGGGGAGCTATAAAAGGAAGCCAACATGGTGTTGGTTTTTTATGAAAATCTTTAAAGATTACAACTTTAATGGCACATGAATTGTGTTAACTTTTTGGCTTACCCCTGTCTGTGAAGGGTTCAAGACAAAAACGCCAGATCTGTACATGAACCCCGGCGCCGTGTTCGATAATGAAGCCGTCAGAGACGTTTAAAGTAAAGACAACGTTTCTCAGTCCACTGGCGAACCCCGGGAAAGCGTGCCGCCACGCAGCGGGCGCCCCTCTCATCCTTAACGTCCCGCTGCGAGCTGATTGGGATGCGGTCGAGGTCGCTTTTCATTCGCGCACCCCGATGAATGGCCGCGCGAGCGGAGGGGTCAGCGTGACCTGGATACGAATATTCATTTACTGATTTAATTAAAGCTCCGGAGTGTGTGTTTGTGTGCGTCTTGGAGTGGGGCAGAGGATGCTGAGCCGAGGTGAGTGAGAGTCGGCAGCTGTGGCACAGATGAGAATGGCTGATGCCCGCTGAGTTTATGTTCAGCAGCCGATCTCTGGGTTTGTTTATGTGATGATATGAATACACTGTTTACAGAGTCTGCAGCAGAGACGGTCTGAGGGTTTGTTCTGACCCAGAAAAATCATTCTACAAAAAAACTTTCTTTAAAGACTTCAACACAATCTCACTGCACTGTTTTTTTGTGTTCTTTATTTCGGCCAGTGCCCTCTAAAGAAGAGCCGGAGTTTGTTTTAATGAGCGCCACTCTGCAGCGCGCCAGTGTTTTTCATTTGGGTCGCAGGCAGCAGGAACATTCAAGATTCAAGATGTTTGCTGTCGCCGCGCTCGTACGAGTACACTCGCCTGAAAACTCCTTTGGCTGATTGGCTCCGCTACAGAAAACAAGTATTTATAATGTATAGAGAAATCAAAACAGAGCAGAGCAGCAGTGAACGCAGGCAAGTTAAGGTAGGAAGCAATACAGTCGTGACAAACACAAATGTAGTAGTAATAATATATAAAGGCAAAAAAGTTATGGAGTCTGTATGGATGCAATAAATACGAGAATACGAAAGCAATACACTCAAAATTCTTACCTAACAAAAGAGAGAAAAAAACTATAAATTAATAATTAACTGAGAAAAATCCTCAATATAAAGAAGGAAAAAATATTCTTAATAAAATAGTGTTATTAAAAATATTTTTTGTTTATTTGATGTTTTTCGTCTCTCAGGTTCAGGGTGACGAAGTGTGAAAAGACGGGCCGGGAGCGGAGGACCCTGCTGATATCAGACTCCAACGGGAGCGTCCCCACGTCTCCCACAGAGCTGGAGCCCAAGAGCCGGACGACGTCGGAGTCCCAGCAGGTCGGTGTCCTGGAAACGTCTTCATCTGTGTCTCCGTTTCTTTTTTTCCGCGTCCCGTCGGGCCGCCCCCCGACGACACTCTGTGTGCAAACAAGCGTTGCTTATGCACACACATTCTCTCTTCTCACAGCTCTTTCTGAAGGGAAGCAGGAGGCTGTGTTCAGGCTGCAACCACTGACTTTTTTAAATAATCTGTTAATCTGCTAGTTATTTTATTGATTTAGCCTTGGATTGTTTGGTCCAAAAATGTCAAAATATAGGGAAAAAAACAGTGATACAATAATCTAAATCACAAGTTTACATCTTTCAAGCTCTAGATTTGTTCAACCATCATCCAGAACCCTAAAATATTTAGTTTACTATCACCTAAGAGAAAGAAAAGCAGCACATCCTCAGATTTAAGTCGCTGGAGCATCTTCTTAAACGACTACTCAAATTGTCGTGGAGTCATTTTCTGTCAATCCATGAATAATTTTAGCTCCAAAATGTCACTCAGACATTGTTTACAGTGGTGACGGTGAGTAAACAAGTGTTAAGAAAGCAAAAGTCAAGTTTATTTATATACAGCTTCCTAATATCAAATTCATAGGCAACCAAGAAAACACTTAGAACTCGCCGAAGAACGTAAAACAATCAAGGAAATACCAATTACGACAACCAAAAAGAAACTGAACTCTGAATAAAAACCCGCTCCGTGCACAGACGCTGTGTACTTTTATACTCAACAGTTGGATAAATAAGTGTTTAAATATTCAGGATAAAGAGAAAACTGCAGCAGTGATCAGCCTCCAGCTCTGCTGCCGTGTGTTTACATCCCAGAAACCCTGGTTTGTGAAATTACAGCGCTGCAGGTGATGGCGAACAGCCTCCGCTCGTCTCTCCTCAGTGTTTCATTCACTGTTTACAAGTGTGCAGAGGACTTGTTGTCTTCCTGCTGACGCTGCAGTGGGAGCGCAGAAATGTCCTCATTGTTGGTTTCTTCTTCTTCGGTGACAGAAAACAACCTCAGACGGAAACTTTTAGACGATCCTTCTGTCCCGTGGGACTGAACTCTGATCTCAGTTTAGTCCTGTTTGGCGGCAGCGTTGGCAATAAACTGTGATTACTGGTGTGTTTCTGACCCCAGAGATGCTGCGTGTGCCTCTGTGATGTCTGTCGGAAAAGGATGTCGGCCTATTAACAGTTCGTCTGATACTTACAGGTGCAATGTGTCAGAATTCTAGTTGAAAAGAGTCTGATCATTAACTAAGATAATCAACAGCATGTTTTGATGTTACGATCTCCATATCTTGCTGCAGAGACGTCTGCGTTGGTTAGCTAGTTAGCATGTTAGCCAGCTAGCTCCGGCCAGTCCTGGTCCACAGCTTTTGTGCTGCCGGTGTGAACGCCAACACGGCTTTCAGTGCCCTGAACCTCCAGCTCAGATGGCTAGCTGCACGGCTAACTGAGCTAACTAGCTAATGGTAGCTACAGATAGCAGCAGTTAGCGGCCGCTCTATTGTAT
The DNA here is from genome assembly GCA_039737535.1 of Lagodon rhomboides. NCBI lineage: Eukaryota > Metazoa > Chordata > Actinopteri > Spariformes > Sparidae > Lagodon > Lagodon rhomboides. Next base: position 13,828,942 of record CM077806.1, read on the forward strand.
ATACTGCTCCCTATTTATTTTTTTGCGTATGAGTTGGGCTGGAAATCTTACATACTGCCCCTTTTTCATTTAAAAATAAATAAATAAATAAATAAAGTGATATTAAATGATGTTCAGGTTCTACTGCAGTTTCTTTTTACTACATATCCTGATAATCCCAAGCAGATCCTGAAGTTTGGACACTGTAATATGAAATATTAGAGTTTGTTTAGACTCACTAGCTTGAATAAATTTGTTTTAGGGTGGAGAGACGTTTCATAGACGATACAGTTGCAGAGAATCCGTTTGCAGCCCAGGAGGACATTAAACATCCGTGTTTGTCTCATTTCATCCTCCTGTTTCACATATTGACTCGTAGCTTTCCCGTATTGACTGTGTGAGAGAGAAAAAATTCCTTCCGCCCGAGAGAATAAACAAACCCCGTCCATCTCTCCCAATCTGAAGATCATCGATTTAATGTTTATTTTCTGTCATAAATCAAGATTATCTCTGTCCGACAGGAGCAGGGGGACAACTTGGACAAAGAGAAACGATAGGAATCCAGGTAAAGTGTTTTGGTTTCCGTCTGCTTCAGGCGTGTGTTTTTTAATTTCTGTGTCCCAACGCCTTTTCATTCCCTCGTCCCCACAGATGTCCAAAGAGACGGGGAAAGGAACATCTGGACACTTTTGTAAAACCCAAAACAACAAAATTGAACCATCAGCAGAGGAGGCGCGGAGTCGACCCGGGGGTCGTCCCTCCACATTCCCGTTCCGCAGGGAGCCAAAGGTGCTGCTGATGACGAGGACGGCGGCGGGAGGGTGACGCGTAGAGTCACACTAGCCAGTTATTTTTTACAAGACGGAGGGAGGTACGGCGTTTCCTCCTGAAACAGATTTACAAATAGTGCCTTGCTCGAGGGCGTTGAAGCAGGGCAGCTGCTCAGCGTCAAGGAAGCCTGACTCATGGATGTGCTCCGTGATGTGTGTACATATGTTTTTGTATGAGGAGGGATGGAGGAGTTTTTTTGCATGTCATCAGTCGGTTAATTGATAAAACTGACAGCCCAGAAACAGGAAGCAGGAACAGCCTGACGGAGGGGCCACAGAACCAGGAAGTGGACGTCACAGAGTCCTGTAACGGCGTGAACACGATGTGTGCCTCGCCGTCAGGACGATCAAGCGCCACTGTCGGGTTTTGTCCTGCTCCTCCAAACTGTTCCAATCTCCTGTCTTCGTGTTGATCATCCAGTCGGACCTCTCATGTAGACGAGCATGCGGCGTTCCGGGGCAAACAGCAAATTAGCCGCTCTCCCAGCGACGGCGTTACTGTGGCATTAACAGCCAGTCGGCTCCGACTCCTCACTGCCACCTTTCCCTCCGTGTCACAAGTGCATTACTTAACCTTTAAACCTGCGTTAAATGTTCGTCTCGGTCACGCCTGCGGCTGTAAACGCAACGTCGACGTAATATCAGTCGGAGGTCGCGCGGAGTCGCGTTTCCGTACACGCACGCTCACTCTTCTTTTCTTTCCGCTCTGCTTCGGCCTCCATCAAACCCAAAACCAGCTCGTCTTGATGACATATTTAAAGCCAAAAATGGGAGTTACGGAGTTTCAAAGTGTTTACATGGGGACGCACCATACGGATCTGTTTTCAGTTCAGACCCATAACCAAAAATAACGCACTTCTCGTGGCCAATACCGCCAAGATAATTTCATATTTTTTGCGAAGATTGTGGATCTAGTGTTCCATAGCAGTGATTAGATTTGTTATATTAATACTATGGATCTATTAAGGGAACTCTGCTCATCCTTATGAAAGCTGCTCTGTGACACATGAAGCCAAAATAAATTCTCCTCCGTGGATATAAAATGAATTGGATCTCCTAAATTGCTTCTTCGTTGTATAGACCACAGAGCGTCCGCCGGCCGAGCAGCTGACTTCTTCGAGCTGTGACTCTCAGACGCATCAGGTGACGTTCTGGCCACCGCCAATTTCGCGTCGAAGCCGGCGGACTTTACCCCTCCCCTCAGAACTCTTGTGAAATGTATCGTGCGAATCGAAATCATGTCGTCTTCCTCTGAAACTAGAAAACACACACAGTTTGCCGCTCTGCCAGGCGCAGCAGTTTTCATGTGATGAGCGCGACAGCAGCTCGTTCTCCTCCTGTGTTTATCAGGGAAAGCAACTTTAAAGGAAAAGTTCACCCAAGAATGAAAATTTACACGAACTGAATTTTATATTTTTTTGAATTTATCCTTTAAAGGTGCATACCGCCGACTACTGTATCATATTTGTGCTATCAGCTATTTAAATTTTTACAAGAAATTATTGACAATAATAAACATTTCCCGTCATCAGGCTACTGACGTATCCGTGCTGATTATCGGCTCGATACATATCGTGCATCCCTCTTTGTTTACAAACGCAGAGACTGCCTTATGAAAACATGCATCTGTTGCATTGTGGGAGATGTAGGATCCAGTGGTTTTTGGAGCTCGACCCATACTAAAGACATAAAGTCAGTATATCTCACCCTGTGCTGCCTCGGTATTGGTCACCTTTTTTTAAAATCAGTCTCTCGCGAGTCCTGCAGCTTTGCCGAAGTGCGATACAAATCATCCGAGGTCGCGCGTTATCATCCAAATATATCACTTTCCCAAATCTTTGTGATCATTTTTGTGAATGTCATGTCATTGTGCCTCATTTTAAAAAAAAAAGACTATGTTATTTCCACATTCTGTTGTGTTTTTATTGTTGTGATGAAAAATAAAGACTAACACATATCAAACATGAACAGTCCACCTCGTGTTGTCCTCTGATTACACTCTGTACACCGGCCGAGACGTTAAAGTGATAAAAGCCGCTGACCTGAGGGCCGACTTCTCCCTCTCCTCCGAGTGAAACATCCATCTTCATATTCTATTCTCTCTCATTTCCTTCCCCGCTCCCTCCTCGCTCCTTTTCTCCCCCTTTTTTCGCGAAAAGATGATTCGTCTTATTCACCTGGAGGAGGTGGTCCCCTCACTCTTTTGGTCTCTCGTTGACCTTCTGAAAGCTTATCGGGTTCACTCGCCGTTACTTCGATAAAGGCTACAAGCATCCGAACACGAGAGAAGATACAAATCTGCTAATTTAGGTTATTACGCCGCTGAATTATTAACACGACGCCTAACTGCGGCGAACAACAGCGAGGACGTGATTAAACAAGGCTCCTGAGTGACACGTGGCTGCCGCCGGTGTCACTTGACAGGGCCGGAGGGAGGATTGACTTTCAGAGTGTTGACAGGGACGGGGGGACGAGGGGGGGGACATTCACATGCGGCCCGGATAGAAACCCCCGACGGCACACAAGGCGACGCCGCCCCACCCACGGCAAACCTGCCTATTATAAACACAGAGGGTGGCTGCGGGGCGTTCAGACCTGTCACAAAGATGTGGTCGACGGTGCAGGACATGAAGGATCTGGTGCAAATATTGACTCCGCGTGTGTTTATTTTAGCTCCAGAAAACGGTGTCAGCCAGCTCCGTGGAAAGAAAAAGAAGAAGAAGGTTTCTCACGCTGCATCGACGCGACTTAAAAATCCCACGAGGGAATTGTGTATGCACATAAAAATGGTATAGATGATAATAAAGCTCGGCTCTGTCTCTTTTGCCCGACTTCATAAGCGGTAAATTTATCTCCGGCGCTGAATTATTCAGGCCTCCAGGCGACAGGGTTCCCATGCCGATGCCAGGCTAAGTGCCCTACATCTTATCTTTGTCTCTGGCTATCAGCCAAAGAGGATGGAGCTCTCGGAGGCTCAGGGGGGAGAAACGTTTTTATTTTTTTTTTTTTTAAGGGAAACGTTCGGGACCAGTGGAAGGAAGTCTAGTCAATGTTTAACACCTTTGAGCTACATCAGGGCCGTGAATGCACTGACCTTCTGCAGCGGCTCGCTGCCCACCTTTCTGTAACTCAAACAGTGTTCACAGATTCCAGCAGACAGCGAAGGCGGCAAAAATAGAAAGTAGAAATAGGACGTGTGTTCTTAAACAAAGGAAAGGTATTCTGCCATCTTTCAGGTTCTTAATTTCATTTTTAAGTTGCTACTAGAGTAAGTTTACAAAAAAACCACGTCAGTTTCCCCCTCTGTATTAGCTCCTGTCTCTTTAAGCCCCGCCCTCCTCCGAGAATACCCAGTCAGCTCTGATTGGTCCGCTCGCACACGCCCGACCCTAGCGACAACAGAGCAGCTGTGCTACATCGATTCTCAAGTGCCAAACCCAAGACATGGCGACATAGCGTGATGTCACAACGTCACGGAATTAAAGGCGGGACCACCGACGAGGCGTTTCAGGAGCTTCTGTTGGTGAGTACTTTGGGCTTTTTTTTTTTTAACTTTCAGGATCTTTCACATGCACAAGAACTTATAAACCGGTGACTGAAAGGGAACAAAAAGAATGGTCTTCTGAAATAACTCTAAAATGATACATAAAAAACTCACGTTACCTGAAGCAAGCTGCCAAACTGATGCCGTCTTGAGTTTTCATCTTTTGAAGACACATTTTATTCATACTTTCGTACGTCAACGTCGATCTTCAGAGAGGACCTCGGTAGATTCTCCCGACTCCTCTCATCTCTGGAGAACTTTGGTTTATTTACTTTCTAAAAGAAAAAAAAGCTGCTAATGGAAGAAAACAGCACTACTGTACGTTGACACACGAGATCAGTTAGTCGATAGAATAATTACATGTTTTTATCTTATTTTTATACATTATGCAACTACAAATAACGTCAGAAAAACAGACATAACCAGAATTTGTCATTACAAAACTCTTGTTGACATCGAAGCGCCTTTGAGTGTCAGTTTGTGTGTAGACAGAGAAAATGAATCCTTCAGTAATATTCCATAAATGGACTGGAATAAAAAAACTGGACTAGTTTTCTGAAAATTAACTTGAGAAATGTGGATCTTAGTTTTGCATGTTAACTCTACAATAGGTGTTTGCTTTGTCCCTTTGAACACTGGGGCACCTCTGCTGTGAGAGGTAAAAGAGCTGCATTCAGTCTCCGGTTAAGGGAATTTAATATTTAACCAGAGTGAAACATTTCCAGAAACATCGGGTGAATTCCCCAAAACGAGGTCTGGCTATTCCGGGCTCGTTCTCAGACATTTAAAGGTGAAAGATAACCATTTAACGTCGCCACTGTTTCTGGGAAGAGGTCGGATCAGCCAACGTTAAAGCCTGTGCGGCGTTCGCAGAAGGAAACCAGGAAGTAAATTCAGAGAAAAAACAAAACACCCCAGTTTGTGCTGTTCCTGCTCTCCTTTGGCTTTCAGAATCGTGCTGAACGCAGGTGAACGACCCAGAATCTATAGAACGATCCTGCAGCGGGCGGATGCGTCTTCCTTGAACATCCCCGCTCCTCTGAGACGAGGAAGTGCGCGGGTGCTACAATTAAGGGTGACATCATTAAGGCCAACAAAGCCTTGAGAAAAACAAACATGTTAACGGAGCGCACACACCTCAGGGACCGTACAGCCAGCTGCCTAATGGACCTAATAAAAACAACACGAAGGAATCTGGCACACAAGTGCTCTTTATTCGCCCGCGTGCACTCCATCGACGCTCCGCGCACAGCGGGCTGCGGCTCAAATTAGCCCCGGCGCCAAATTACTTTTGTGCCGTTATCACGAGGCGCTCGTCACTGAATTAAAGTGAGTTGTTGGAGCTTCATTTTGAACTAGTTTCCATCTAACATACCCTCATCAGATCATTAAATTGAGTTTTTGCAGCTTAATGTCCGACTCGATTCTGTCTAACTTCCCTTCAGTAGCTCATTTAGTTAAAGTTTATTGGTGCAGCTTCATTTCCACTTAGTTTCTGTCCAACTTCCCTTTAGCAGACCTCTTTATTAAAGTGAGTCATCGCTGCTTACTTTTGAACTGGTTTCCATCCAACCTACCCTCAGCAGATCGTTGAATTGAAGTGAGTTTTTGCATTTCCAACTAGATTCATTCTAACTTCCATTCAATCGACCACTTAGTTAAAGTGAGTTGGTTCCAATTGGTCTCCGTCCAGCTTCCTTTCGGCAGACCGCTTAATTAAGTGAGCCGTCGCTGCTTAATTTCCAGATAGTTTCCGTCGAACTTACCCTCAGCAGACGGTTAAATTGAAGTGAGTTGTTGCAGCTTGATTTCCAACTAGTTTCAGTGCAACTTCTGCAGGTCAGTTTTCTTTTAATCACACAGTTTATAGTTGTAAATTTAGCTGTAACAACTGACTTCAGTTTATCGGCCTGCTGGGGGGAGTTGGACAGAAACTAGTTGGACATTTATTATTGATGGTTATTGTAATGGACGGATCAGAGATCCCCCAAGGTCCTGATGTGAACAGGGATTTCTCAAGCTCTAGGTCACAGGTCATCAGAAGCTATTGGGTGCACCTGTGATGTTCTCCCTCAGCTGGCTGCAATCAGTCAGCTGGGAGACTATATAAGGGGGTTGCAGTTCCCCTGCTCAGTTGGTTGTGTGTTTTCAGGGAGTCAACACCATCAGTTGGCCCTCTGTGTTTTTGGTTGGAAATGTGGGTGTGTGTTTTGAAGATTTCTTTCTTTTGGCCAGTTTTCTATACATTTTGTTTCCCCCGTGATCAGTGACACCCACTTCATCTTTGGTCTTTGGGTCCAGTGTTTTTTGTTTGTCTATCATTTTCATAGAATTAGTGTGTGGCTCTGGGTTTTATTTCCCACTGCCACCCTTTAGACACCGAGGGATCGGTTTGCTTTGACCCTTCTATGGTTTGTGCAGTGTTTTGTTAGTTTCCCAACCTGCGACCCCTGAGGTGACATCTGTTAAGCGTATGTTCAGTTGAAATCGGGACCATTTTGGTTTTTGAAGGAGTATGACGATGAAGTTTTTGTTTTATTTATCAAGTTTCTTTTTTTCTTAGTTGGACGCTGATCAAAACCCTTGATGCCTTTCTGCATTTGTGCCAAAATAAAAGCCCCAGCTGTTCTGTCTGTACGTGATCTACCTTTCTGCGTATCCTCGAACTGATTGAAAGGATCAAAGTGTGTGTGTGTGTGTGTGTGTGTGTGTGTGTGTGTCGCACACACGGAGTTCGGCTCCGTTGTCTTCGGTGCGACGTGGCGCATCGATGAAAAGATGAGTCACCGGTTTGATTAAGCGGGAGCTCAACGGCAGATCCTGTTTGTCGGATATATGGAAATGCTCTTTTTCTCATTTCGCGGGACAATCACACCCTCAGACACACACAGACACACACACACACACACACTCTCTGGTGATGGTGTGACTTGTTTCTTAAAGGACAATTTCACTTCCGCATCGAAAATGCATATTTTCCCGCTTACCTGTAGTGCTTTTCAGACATCTAGATCGTTTTAGCGTGAGATGCAGAGTTTTGGAGTTGTCGGCCGTAGACGCTTGCCTCGCCCATCTCTTGAAAGAATACATTCAAGATAATCCCCAAAACTTGTCGAGAGCAGTGTCATGGGGGGAACTATTTTCTTTCTACTCAGCTGCACCCGCTAACCGTATCACCGAGCGAGATGTAAACATTAATGGCGTCCTCTTTGGCTGAGCTGTTAGCGTTAGTTAGCTAGGGTCTGGTCAGTGAGTAGATACACGCTTCCTTCTAGAAAATAGTTCCCTCATGAAACTGCTCATAACAAGATCTGTGGATTATCTTGAGTGAGAGGGTCATGATTTTTGGGAAGAAGCGCTGCTGTTGAGTTTTTTCAAATGTAGATTTCTGCCATCCGGTTCCATTACTGTATATTCGAGAGAAGGCAGACATCTCGACGGCCGATATCTCCAACACTCGGCAACTCGCACCAAAACAATCTAGACAGATCAATAGCGCTACAGGTAAGAGGAAAAATGTGTGCTTTTGATTTGAAGGTGACTTGTGCCTTTAACACTGATTGCATTATGGTCTACATTCAGAACTCCATAAAGAAAAGGCTCATTTTTTTTGCGTTAGCGATTGTGTCGTTCGATTCCTTTACAGATCTGCCTGTAAGCCCCTCTGACTGCGGCGTGGCCGCTGAAGAACAAGCTCGTTTGTTTCCCGGCTTGTGATTTCCCCTGCTGACTTAACAGCTACCCACCGAATCCACAAGTTATCTTGTTCATCGAGGGGAGGGGGGGTAAAAAAACACAGCAGCACCCTAGAGAGAGACAGACACACACATACCTTCTTGTTTACTCACTCTGAGTGATTTCGGATCAAGGCTTCAGCGTGGCCCGGAGGCTGGCCGTCCTATTGTTTGACATCACGCTGTACGTGACTTATAATTGGCTCCAGTTTCACGTGGTACCGCCGTGACGTTTGAAACTCAACACCGTGCGCTACGTGTGAAAATATGAAAATACTAATATGAAAAACATTCGACACCGTGCCTGGGGGAAAAACAAAGTCCAACTACAGACAGAACCAAGTTTGGGGCTTAAAAAGAGCACACTGTAATTGAGGGAGCCGTGGTGAGCAATTACAGCGACAGGCGAAGAACAAGAGGGATGAAGATAGAAGAGGGTGGGTGAGATGAATAGATAAATGTCCAAAGAAAGGGCTATTTCGGTGCCGGCGCGGCTCTGTTCCACCTCCTGCTCTCAGAGAGACACGCTAACATCCTCTCCTGCCGTGAGGAGCCCGAGTCAGTCAGCCGATCAGGATTCTTCTTCCAGCCGCAGCTGCTGTGGGTGTTTCCAAGGTGCTCGGCGTGTGTCTTCCTGGTTCGAGTCAAAAAAAGCCCCGAGGTGTTCATTAGCCGAGGCCCAGGGGCCCCGGACGCCCGCCCGCCGGGGCTCTAACTGCTGCGATGTTGAGGTTTAAACACCGAAGTCCCTCAGTGATCCGGCTCGTTTATGGAGACGGAGGGAGGAAGCGCTCGTAAACAAGCATTCATGTCCGGCAGAATCCCTCTAATAAGGTCTTTTTGCATTTTGACGTCTTTAAAAGTGAACTGTAGCATCTCAAAATACAAAACATCACCATGGAATCACCTCCCAGTGAATTTACAGTTCACCATGATCCTTCTACAATCTATTGTCTTGTTTCTCTTCTAATTTTGAAAAGCAGATGACACAGAGCTAATTGGCTGAACTTTGTGAGGAAGGAGAGTCCACAATGGATGCATCTTTAAATTAAGTGTGAATTTTTAGCTAAGCCAAGGGAGCTAACAAGTTTGCCAACTAAAGGAGAGATTAATTTCTTTATTTTCAGTTGAGAGTATCGTGCTACTGATTGACGCTAGGCAGGCCAGGCAGCTAATGTGTTAGACGTTAGCATGCTAGCTACAGCCGTCCCTGCTGGCGGCACTTTCAAGGCTTTAGAAAACCTTAGCTAAACCGGCCAAGCAATACCAACAGTGTTAGTTGTTTCCACTCGATGAAGTCGCTAGCTGTGATCTTCACAAAGTTTCCTACGCTGTAAGAGTCGCTCCCAGGGAGAGGAGTGGCGTTCTGTTAGCGTAGAAAACTGCGGTTCCGGATAAGTGGTCAAATCGCACCGATTATTTCTTAAAGATGTGTCTAAATGTTTATTTTAAAGAAGACAGAAATCAAACTTGCAACAAATCTTGAATTGTACTAAAATACACAGCAGTAGCGTAAAGAGCTAAAACTACTGACAGTTACAGTTGGCTAACCGTTAGCTTACTATAGTAACACAAGAAGACGACTACAGAAACATCAAAATCAATCCTCAAATCCTTTTTTCTGTACACCTTTTAAATCTATTCAGGCCACATGCGGATAAATAATTGCACACAGGTTCACACACCTCACATTTTGTGAGTACATTTATTAAAGTACCTTCCTTTTATTTTATAATACAAATATAATAAGTAGAAATGATTTGGCAGGCAAACAATGGGTGAAAAGGCGAGTCGCAGTGAAACAAATTCAGAACTTCATTTAGCAAAAGCATTTATTTAACATGAACACACTTCATAAAGCCGTATCTGTGATCCCCTCTGCGCGGTCGAGCCTCAATTAGTTCGTTATTAGGCACATGAGCGAGCTGTGGATTGAACTAATGTCACAGGCCGAACTCGAAACATGAAGCCTGACCTATAAAATAGAAAAAGCAGAGATAGAAGGGTGTATCGATGGCCCCCTTAGTGGTTTACTCATCAGTGATATGACCTTGGCTCAACCTTCAGGTAAGGTTGAAAAAAAAACAAAAAAAAAAACTGCAGAAACTAAAATGAATTCAAAGAAATGTACAAGTGGCTATTTTCTATTTTATCCTTTGGTAACCTGGTTAAGATTTCACATGTGCATAGATCTTGTGATATGTCACTGCATGACAAATGGTCTCACAGTGATGCTGTGCATTAAGTGACCCTGACGGTGACGGCGTGTAAACTAATTTCTCTAAATTTCCGAGCAGATGGATAATTCATTCTGATGAAATCAGTGACAAGACAACGAGCTATAAATAAGGAAAGCTTCCTTGTCTGTTTAGCGACGTCCGGTGCCTCTCACAATAAATCAAAAAGGATGCGCGTGAAGGTATTATAAATAACACGAGGAGACAGAAACGTATAAAGGGTAGCGTATAAAAACATGCTTTGACCTTTCCTCCTTAGCCTCCGCGGTGAACGAGGCCGAGATTCCTGAAGAAAACAGCAAGCTATGGCAGGGAAATATCCACTCTATGCTAGCGTTTAGCATCGCGACGCTCTGGAATGAGGCAAAAATGGGATAAAACTGTTTACAATTCCTGTACAAGGGCAGTATGGACATGGCAAAGCAGTGATGAGTGCATACAGACGTTTTAGGACTGAGGAGTGTTTAAATACACTGGATTCAAAGATGGCTGCAGGCGATGTTCAGTCCACACATGTCTCTTAATTTGTGGCTTTCCGCAAACCTCGCAGCGCTGGAAAAGTCGCCTCCTTCACAAGGCAGTCACTGTTCTGTCAGTTTGACCAAAATAAAAAAATATCCAAGACTTTGAGTTCAAAAATAAATCTGTACCTTTGTGTAAACAGAGTTTTCCTTCATTCGTTTGATGAAAAACACACGAGGTGTTCTTCAGAACCAAAGTTTCATGGTGCTTTTGAACGCTCTGTTGAATCGCCTTCGGGCCCGTCACTCGCAGTCCTCCCCGGCGGTGGCCGCCTCCAAGGCGGCGAGAGCCTCTGCTACCATCGAGTCTGTAACGCTCTGCACCTCCTCCTCGTCCTCGCTCTTCATCACCATGATCCCGCTCTCGCCTGTGGAAACGTCCGGAGTCTTTGGCAGTCTGGGCTCGTCCCTGGTGTCGGCCGAGGACAGGCTGGTGGTGCTGGTGTGGATGTCCACGGACAGCACGCTGCCCTCGTCCCCCGTGTCGCACGGGTACTCCGGCGTGCCTCCCACGCCCTCGTCCGTCTCGTCTGCGGACAGGCTCTCCACGCCGATCTCGCACACGGTGATGGAGCTGTCCCACCCGTTCCTCGTCGCGCGGTGCTCCCGCTCATCGTACCTCGTCTGGTTCTCGCACTCCTGTATGTTGGGGTAAACGGGCACCTGGCTCGGCTCTTTCTCCTGCACCATCCACCTCGGGCCCAGAGCTTCTGGCTGGATGATGTACACCTCCGCAGGCGGCGCCGTCCCCTGCCTGTGCAGCTCCTTCGCGGAGGGCGCGGCGTGCAGCCTGTGGTTGACGTGGTTGTTGTCCACCTCCAGCTTCAGCGTGCTGTCGTTGGACTTGCTGTAGCCCAGGTTGTGGAAGCCCTGCTTCTGCTTGTTGTGGCCGCCGGGGGCCCCGCCTGAGGGCTGGTGGGGCTGGTAGAGCGAGCCGCTTGCAGAGTCCGTCTTCCTCACATCCACCGCCACAGACGGGTCGTAGATGTAGCTGTGAGAGAGACAATGACAGGGTGTTACTTCGAGGGTTAAATTAAGAATCATTAGGTGACAAACTGACTGAATTCAGCTTTTTTAGATTTGAAAATGTGCGGATTCATTGCTGTTCCATGTGACTTTGGCCGGTGGGAGGAAGCCTGAGTCGGACTCTTGACGTCACTATTTGGTTTCTTGGATCAGCACGGCGACAGACAGAGAACTATTTCTGTCCTCCTGACTGGGCTCCCGGAGTCAGATGTCCCCGTGACAATCGATGAAAACACCGCCGCATCCTGTAAACTGACTGCATCGAGGATACTTTATTGTGCAGTCGATTTCACCTTTTCTAAATGCCACGGTTACGTCTGAGACGTGCGCTTGATGTTTACAAGTACCGCATCTATTGCATCCGGCTGTGGTAACGTCTGCACCGCTCACGTGAATGTCAGATACATTATGCGGACAGTTGGGAGAAAAGAAAACACAACAGGGAGGTGTGTGTGTGTGTGTGCCGGCCTGCACTCGTCTCTCTGCAGCTCTGGTTCAGATGGTGAAATACTGAATTCATGTGGTGTTTTGTTTGTGTTGCTGACGTTCACAGAGCGGAGGCAACCGCGGTGAAACAGACATGAAATGAGGAGGATGAAACGGGCTGATGCACAAAGCACATAAACACAGATGTTTGTGTTAATATAGGCTGCATCACAGAAGCTTCCAAAGCTGTGCTCAGTCTGACCTTGAAGCTACAGTATTAATATTCAAATCACAAATGAATGGTGTATTATCTGCATTATTTGCTTTGAGACGTTACTCTTGCTGCCCAAAATGAAATTCTCTGTAGCCTCAGATTGTTTTTCTCAGTGATGTAAAGGGATAATAGCTCGACTGATCCCAGATTTTCGAGGCAGATACTGATATCAATATTTAATATTAATATCATCAGATAACAATTTTGCTTTAGCTTTAGCTCCCTAGGTAACTCACAGAAATGAGAACAGTATCAACCGTCTGATCTAGCTTACGCTCAGAAAACAAAGAAGCATTTTATAAAATCAACTGCTTTAAAAGGAGACCACTCTTAGATGCTAGCTTTTTTTACCCTGATGCTAAAACTTTAAAAGTATGGTTATCATGGATCCCACTCCCTTTCCTGCAAATCGCCTTAATCCGCCTTTGATTAGTTGATGATGATGACATGATTGGTTTGCGTTGGAATTTCTGGGTGTCTGTTTTTTCTGTGGTGCTGATATGGCACTTAAGAGCTGTAGTTTCCCCAGTAAACACAACAACCTATTTGGCCTCCGTTCCAGTTTGCTGCTGCCCCACTTGGGGTTACTCAGCCTCCAGAGCCACTTTCTGCTGCTGGAGTGTCTCTGGGACAGTGAAAAGCCCTGCGGACATCTGGCTTGTCCGCTCTGCCTAACTTGCCCAGAGACACGGTAGCTGCGACAGCTGAAGAGATTGGTGTGTTTACTGGGGGAACTACAGCCCCACAACCTGCTGTATTAGCATTGCAGCTAGCTGGTCGTTTTGCACGGCCTGAACTGGCCAATAAAAACACAGACAAGACCCAAAAAACACCAGACAACCACGGAACATTCAACTAGAAATAGCAGCTAAGCTACCTAACTAAATCTTTCTTGCCTTGTCCCGTCGAAATATGTAATGTAATGTCATTAGTACGGAGTAGCAGAACCACAGAGCCGCAGAGGCTTTCGTCATACGCAAATGGTAAATGTGAGCCAATCAGAAGGGGGAGTCACGTGGGTCTTTCAAGAGGTCCGATGGCATCCATAATGACGCCTGTTTTCAGACGCAAAGCACAGATATGTAGCGCTGTAACACAGGTAAGTCTGGGAGAGAAAGCAAATACTCGTATTTTCCTTCTATTTTTAGATGCTAGATACTTTCCCAGTTCTTTTTTGAAGCTAATGATACCAGATTATCCCTCAAGGCCCCCACTAAATTAGTCGTTACCTGCTTTTAGAGGGTACTTGTCACCAACGTTTGCAGAAAAAGTCTGACTTCAATTCACAAAATGCCAACTATAACAGGAAGTGAAGGGAAAAACAAAGGGGAAGCTAATTATGTGCCAGAGTCTTCTAAGTAAAAAACAAAAAAACCATGACTGATAATAAACACAAATGTATTCGTGTTTTGTTTTTCACTCCGTTTAAGAAAAACGGAAGAATAATGAGGCCTAGTTATGCCACGCGGTTCAGCTCATTAAGATGAGTGACGAACGCTGAATACAAAGGGGGCACTTTCACCTGCGACCGGCATAATAATTCTCAATCAGATAAAGCGGAACGCTGAAATGATTTTAGCATTGATGTGATGTGTTCCCCGTTCACTCCTTCATTAGATGTTTCTATTGAACCCGTGCTCTCATCTGCTCTCGCTAAATTACAGACCGCCACATCCGCTGCCACGGATTTGTCAGCGTTGTACCAGTTCCTTGTAGGATGGAAGAGGTCAACAAAGGTCTCGGGCTAATTAACGCTCATTTACAGTAAGCGCCGCGCCCTCGTGGTGCTGTAATGACTGTCTGATACCCCATTTTGGAGGATTTTCTCGCAAGATCACACTCTCATACACCTCCACAGGTATTAGGAGTGTAACAGGCTGTCAGACGTCGCCTGCTGCGAGAGCCTCGCGTTTTCATCTCTTCTTACTTTCATTTGTTTTCTCCTCGCGACCCCGGCAGGGCTGCCTCCATCTCGCACCTCTCTCCTCGTCTCTCTTCCTGCGTCACCGTAATGTAGTCGCAGCTTGCTAATCTACTATCCCTTTGCACTTGACTTCTCCTTGATTTCGGCGCCTTCCCTCGAGCGTTTGCCATCTATCGTCTCGCTCCCGCCTCCTCCTCCTCCTCCTTAAGTTGTCCTCTTCACTCTTGTTTTCTGTGCTCGCGGTGTTTTCTCTTTATCTTACCCTCTCTCTTTTTGACGTTAACCTCACACTGTTTCTATTCATGCGCTTAACGAGAACTTGAGAATCGAATACCTTCAGATGAACCGATTAATTAAAAAACAAGGCTTTCCTCGCTCCCGTGATAGCCGAGCAGCAGACAAACAAAACCATCCGCCGCCCACGCATGTATATTCCCACATGCTTGCCCTCTCCGACTCGAGCACCTCTCTCTCGCCCTGCATCCTCCCTTCCATCTCCCTTCACAGTGGAAAGCTGAGAAAATGGATGTTTTCCATTTCTCTCACCACCGCCGTGTCCCGGCTGCCAAGGTGAAATTTGAGGCTCGCTTTCACGGGAGCCAGACACACAAGGTGTTTTTATATATAAAAAATATTTTTAAAGGTGGACAAGAGGTGTGTGAGAGAATGAAACTGTGTTTTCAGCAGCAGCAGCGTGCTGCCCTTTCAATCTCCCAGCTATTTTCTAAGAATCTCGTTGCTGTGATTTTCTATTTTTGTTTCTTGCTGCAAAAAGCTGACACTTCTGGTTCTGCTGAAGAGAAAAAGAACAATTTCATGTCTACGGAAAGAGCATCAGAGTTTAATCAAATAAATCAGCTGATGGAAAAAAAGAAAGCAGCAGCTTCTCGGTGTTGAGCTCAGATTTTAATACCAAAGGAGCGTCTTTGCATACAAGTAGGTGCAGCTGATTCTGGGGAGTTCCTGCTTCCCCCTCTGTCGGGATTCCCTTCCTGTTCTGGGATTTGTTTATGTGAAGGAGCTCCTACATCTTGGAGGAGGCCATTATTTGCTTATGTTTTAACTTTGAGGGAGCACCACATGTTGTTTACTCCATCAGGTTTAGTCGAGTACTGACACAGTTACGGGAGAAGATTCCTACCGACCCACTTCCTGTGCTTCACAGGTTTTCCATCATGTCTCACCCTTTTAGGTAGTTAATTTGAAGCATTCTGATCCCTTATTCTGAAAAAGACTATATTCGAGCTATTTGCATGGCTGATAAAAGTGAATATTCCGTTTATATTCCTGTCATGATTAACAAGAACAACCTCCCACTTCATCATATCCAAGTCTAAGCCAAACTTAAAGTAGTTGTGTTCTTCTGAGCAGGAAGATGGGATTTTTCTTTTGGGCGTGCATTTCTATCCCATCATTTCAAACTGTTGCCTAGGCAACACACAGGGCTGACCGTAAAGGCAAAGAGGCAACGGGTCGCAGACTGAAGTGAAAACTCACTATAATTTCAGCACAGACGCCCTTTTGTGACACGCGAAGCTCATACGATGCTTCAAAACGGATAAATAAGGAGAAAGATTTGGAGGACGTCGAAATGAACTTTTCATCCCAGAGTCCATGTAAATAAGAAAGAAAACAAGTAAAAACTTAGGTTTGTATTATATTCAATCCAGTCATTTTGAAGCCCTAATTACTGAAACGTAGAGTTACTGTATCTTTTATAGTCGTGTTTCATGTTCATAAAATACTTTGGATGTGTGTGTAATTACTGTGTTTGCATGTTATGAAATATTGAAGCAGCAGCTGTTGTTAGTATACGCTGGTAATTCAATTTAATTCTCAGAAATAAACACAAACAAATCTGTATTTAAAAAAAAAAGCCTGTGATGTTGTGTGAGATCCGACTGATACTGAGCCCATACCGCTGACCCAGTAACCTACACACACACCCTGCCAAACACCCACACCGCTAAGCCCAGAAATGTGACACTCCAGACAATTAGGGAGGTATGTGTGTGCGTGTGTGTCACAAGCATTCACATGTGTCTTTGACATGGGAAAGGGGAGAAGAAGAAAAAAAAGTGTGGAGTGGGGGATTACGACTCTGGTATGCGAATCACAGCGTGCCCTTTCATTAATCTGCAATCAAAATCTCGTTTGGCGGCCCGGTTCCGTCTCCCCGCTCACCTCGAACGGCGCGGCGATGTCGAGCCCTGACAACGACGCCTTGTAGGTTTTTTAATGAATAGACAGCCCTCGCGAGGAAATACAGTAACCAGGGGTGATGGCTATTGGCATATTGACTCCCGGTTTGTGCAGAGAGCCCACGTGAGGCTGAGTGTGCAGACCTATTCTAATGGACCTCTCACTATCTGTACGGAACGAGACAAGAAATCATTAAGTTGGCAAGGAGACGTTTGAATTGGCGCTGCGGACCTGCAGATAAGGAAATCTACAATGAGAGGCTGATACTGAGCAGGTCGGCGTTATTTCAGAAATTTAAGTAATCGGCTTAATTATTTACAGCGATTCATCTTATATATCACACTCTGGCTGTTTTCCTTTGACATCACACTCAGGATGTGAAGCTCAAATGTCATCCAATTAATGTACGGAATCTATACCTATCTAATCTATATAGGTATTTGATAACCCAACAGCTAACGTTAGCCTTCGACCGCTTCCTAGTTTACTGTTTTTACACTATTTTTTTTATCGTTATCTGACTTAAAGCTGAGACATTTGTGATTTTGGTATGTCAGTAAAACATGACAATTACAAAACTGACTTGCTATTTTCTTCAGCAGAAAGAAATCAATACAAACTGTTGGCAGCGAGGTCTGTGGAGTATCCAGTGAGTGACGGGGGCAGTGTTTCTAGAAAGGGATGTTTCTGTTGATTTTGTTTTTCAGTTTCACTCGCTTCCGACAAAACAAAACCTCTGACGAAAAACCTTGAAGCGCAAAACGAGAGCCGGCAACAAACAAGTGAAAGATGAATTTGTCCGAGGCAACCCCTTTTAAATCACCGTCGACTGTCGACTGTTCGATTCGCGTCCTCGCGCTAATGATCGTGTAGGACAGAAGAGTGTCACGACAACAAAACAAGGAGGGGTAATGACTCTCACCTTTTTATCATCCTGCAGCATTGGCACCCCATTTGGCCCGCCGTGTCGTGGAGCTGCGGAGGGACATTAAGAAAAGCAATTAAACTTTAATCACACCAACACCCCTCGACTTAACGGCACAGGGGGGAAAAAAATCGAAAGCGACAAAACATCTCCGGGGAAACGCGCCCATATCGCTTTGAGTGACATTTTCCCCATCATCAAGGAAAGGTTACGGTTACTGTAGCTCCGCAGACAGACAGACACTCGTCTGCGCTATGACACACACACACACACACACTTTGACAGAGTCTCAGACTGCTATTGATCGGTCAGTTCACCACCTCTGACATGTGAGCGGTTTTTAAATGAGGGCTTTCTCGGAGACTTCGCCTCATCAGTCAAGTTTTTGCTTTGCCCTTGGTCTCGACGCCGTTTGGACACGAGGATGAAAACTCTGTCTGCCTCAAGCGCCGATAAAGAAGTTATTGCCATCCATCATTGTTGTGTGTGTTTGTGTGTGTGTGCGTGCGTGCGTGAGTGAGTGTGTCTCGTCGAGTGTGTACCTATGAGCAGGATGGGAGTGACCTTTTCTCTCCTGGTGGTGTGTTTCTCCAGGCTTTGGCATTTCATTGCCCGGGTAAATAATTAATCACTGAGTCTTGAATGGGGTTTGTCTGCGAGCGAAGGAGAAATAGGGAGCGACAAAGGTAGAGGACACAGTATCTCTTTGTGGACGACGAGACAAAACAGTTTCTATTCTTAACCTTAACTCCCTGACCCTGTGGGCTCTTCCGTTGCCTTCAGCTGAATCTTTTAACAGAGCGAGACAGGGACAATACATTGCGAGTGCGCCTTCATCTCATTCAAAAGAAGAAACAACTAGATCACTTTCAAACTCTGGTGGCATTTTTTTTATTTTTTGTCATCTTCGACAAATGCCGTGAAAATATCAAGACCAAGCCCGTTTGTTCCTATTCAGGCTGTAAATCTTTATGAAGGAGGCACAAATGTAAAGTTTAAAGAAGTAAAAGTGAAGTAAAAAGTGTTTTTGCTTGGGACTATTTTCTGCTGCGGACTAATACACATTGCTCAAGTTAGCACTGTCACCAGCAGCAAGGTTTTTCTGTGATTTTAAAACATCACAAGAGCGCTTGTTGTTTTTATTTTTCCAAAGTTTTTATGACAAATAATAGTAATACGACTGTAATTCAAATACGCAACAGCAGTAGGGTGTAATCATCCATCGATTCTGAGCGATTTATCGATTTAATGATTCACGATACATTTTCGTCGAACCAAGGTGAAAACATCAATCCATTCCATTGTCTTTAGGATACTCCTTTATTTTGAAATTCCCATTGCGCGCCTGTGTAAAACTTTTCCGTGTCCTTCCAAAACATTCAAACGGGGCTAACGACCAGATAATAATGTCAAGCAGCGAGGAAATAGCCAACAAGGATATTCACGCGGAGCTTCTCACTCGGCAGTCCGCTAACTTGTTGCTCTCGCTATGGCGCCATCAGCTGATCTGTTTTAACGATGTTCTGTCGGCAGATACAGTTACGTAAACCTGCCGTGAGTAAGAAATAGTTTAAGGAAAACATGTTATTTGTTAAGTTATGTGTAGAGTAAACGTCCGCTAGCCTTTAGGCTAATTTATGCAATGTATAATGCCGTGGGCTTAAGCTAACAATGGTGACTAGCAGAAAAACAAGTGCTTTGTCTCCTCGACAGTTAACGTTCAGCTGATTTTTATACTTTTTACTTTTACTGTTCTAGTTGTTAAGCAATGTTTTATGTGTGTTAGTGAAGTCAGTTTAAAAGTTACTGCATTTAGCTGGTTACAGGTGCTCACAATTATTTATGTGTCGATTTCTTTCTCTTATGATGCCAATAGCAGAAAGGAAAGTGGTGGCAGCTTCTTCTGCAACTGACCGTGTTAAATGGGCAGATGATATCGTCCCATATCTGAATAGAAATGGTGTTGCGGCAGACTTTGCGATATCAGCAAACATCGTGCTATTGTCAAAAGAATCGATATAACGACGTATCATGATGAAACTTTACTTAACAGTATATGTGTAAGGTGCTATAAAAAAGCAGTGATGACCATACAGAATCAACAGTTTTGCATTATAACTGCTCTCAGGGAAGAAATACCTTTTTTAAGGGTGAAAAGATAAAAATCTAAATGGGGCCAACTGCTCTGATGAAGGATGGAGGTCTCCGTATCTGATTCAGCTGCTTGCTGAACTGTCTGCATTGTTCGAGTTTAAAGATTTTGCGCTGAGCTTTGCTCACTTCATCTAAAAAGCAAGTCACCCTGTGCGACAGTGTGGATCACTGATGTGTTATTAATCATTTTGGACAACAATGGAGCTCTCAGGCTCAATAAGATAAGGATATCAGACTTTGGTAACACGTGACAATACTTCAGATGACTTCATTGTTGATTTTGGCCTTTTCAACACGGGCACGTGTCAAACGTCAAACGTTACGCCACAGCTCCTGTAATCATCAGTCGTCTTCACCAGTTTGTATGAAATTAGTCCTGCAACTTTTCAAAATACACAGTAAAGCCTGGTGACTGTGACATAACAGGCTTCAGTTACGCTGCGGGGCTTCATACATATTTGTGCAAAGTCCCGGAGGGAACGAGCTAACAGCTCCAGGTGGGCTCTGCGTGAGGGATCCATATGAAAAAAAATGCATGAGGGAACAACAAATACACCCTCGATGTACAGAACTCCTCATGTTGGCACTGAAAGGCAAACTGAAGCAAACAAAAGAAGCCATGCTGGGTTATATAATATAATGAGCTCCAGGACCACCACGACCAGGTCACTTTTTTTTTTTTTTACTATGAAAGACTGTACTATTTGTGCAAAAGCAGCAAAGCATGACTTAGCTATCCCAAGGCGCCTAATTATTGCCCATAAACAGAGTCCGGAGGTGGGTGTAGTCACTGAGGATGCAGACAAAGTTGGCTAGAGTACAATCCTCTCGTATTTGAGTGCCCTCTGTTCGCTTGTTTCTCCTTCACAGAAACGATCTCTTGTGGGTTGAGGTGGATTGGAAGGCGGTCCGGGTGCAACAATCGCCACCCAAACATTCATCCATATTTCACTGGGACCCTCCAACACATTCACACAGCCACTTATGAAAATGCAGAGAGGGTGTACCATGCCAAGTGCAATCCAGAGTGAACGGAGAGGCCCGACGGTTCGATGGGCTTGAAATTGAGGACTCTTGTTTAACACGCCGTTTCACTGGCAGGCACCAACCCGGCTGAAGTGTCCCTTATCTTCCAGGAGGGGAGCAAGAGAGGAGGTAATTTCCCAGCGGGGCATCGGGAGCCATCGCGCTAATGGAGCGTTGCATTAGTCCCTGAACGTTGAAGTCGCTATCAGCCAACTTTTACAATTACTAGTCACTTTCAAGCGGGTCAATAGTCATCTGACAAGCTCCAAGTCTCAATCCTGTGAACGTTTAAGCTGATTTATTCCTCTCCTCTTGTTTACTTGCTGCGTGCTTGTGGCATTTCTTGTCTTTTGCATTATGTATATTTCATATCTCAGAGATATGGCTCTGCTGCTTTCTGCTCTCTACACCCTTGGGGGTGTTTTAATGCGCTTGCCTCAGAGTCCTGCAGACTGCTCGGATTCATTTGGGGAGCATCTCGCAGCTCAGTGCCCCCGAATACGACTGCACAGTTGTTTATAAAACGTCCAAAACCCCTTTTGACATGAAGGTTTCTGAATTGTTATGAATTAATTATGAGTATAAATAGCTTTGGTTCCTTCCTGGCACCACGTTTTCACTACAGATAAAAGCACTGTGACAGAACATGGATTAGCAAGTGTTGTGACGGGGAATAATTCAGCACTCACTCCACATATTTCTCGTTAATTACTAATTATGATAAAGTTAAACTGTATAAGACGCATTTCAGTTTGAACAGATTTTATTAGATTTTCATCACTGAATTATTATAGATTTTCCAGGTTTTCTATAATGATGCAACCGACTTAATACTTGAAGCTGCATTAATCAACACTGTGAATGTCAAAAATGTATCAAATCATGAAGCGCAATGTAAAAGGAGTCACTCGTAGTTAAGAATCCACAGATAAATATCAACTGACTCATTATTTTCTCATTAGTAAATTAGTTAATTGTTTTGGTTCTTGGCGCACAACTTCACTGTTTTGATTCACAAAGTTAACGACTAGCTCTTGAACATAACAGAGCATTTAGAAGCAAACCAGACAGATCCGTCCCTCAGGAGATGGTGGAGACCAAAACAGAGCAAAAAAAACAAAAAAACAGTGAATACTATACTGATATGTAGGCAGTTATTTGTTTGTAAAATGGGACATAAAATTAATATTTGCTTTAATTTGCTTCTAAATTCATTGACCTTTATATTAATTAAATATGAATTTACTTCCCCCACTCAATTTTCAATTTTATTTATTCGTTTTTTTGTGTTTACATCTGAATTTCTTTAGACATGTTTCTCCTGTGCATTCTCCACCTATTTATTTCCACAAACCTTTTTATTTCCGCATTTTCTGTTGCATTTCTGCTTTATTATGCAGTTTTGTTAGATCATTTATTCATATAATCATTGTTTTCCAGTTCTCAGTCCGGCTGATAACATTATGAAGAAATTACTAGAGCATGAATCAACAAGAGGCAAAGATAAAGAGGTACAACATGAGTTTTTCAAGAATATTTACCCCTGAAGTCAACCTCATGACTTTCCCTCTCATGTGTCAAATCATGGGGACTGCGTAAGCTTGGGAAAAGCTCAAGGCTAATT
This sequence comes from Lagodon rhomboides, assembly GCA_039737535.1. Classification (NCBI taxonomy): domain Eukaryota; kingdom Metazoa; phylum Chordata; class Actinopteri; order Spariformes; family Sparidae; genus Lagodon; species Lagodon rhomboides. The sequence goes on from CM077806.1 coordinate 13,851,368, forward strand.
GTGTTCAGTACAACTGGACATGGCAATGAGGCGGTGCATTTGTGGCTGGACGAGAGGAACAGGAAAATCTATGTACAATGTTCTCCTTTTTATGTAATATGAAACTGTGTTATGAATCAAGTCATTACATTACACAAGTTACATTTACTTGAAAGTTCAAAGGTCGATGGACCTTTTTGTTCACTGCAAGCTGCATGTTTGCTTGACTCTTGGCTGCTGTTATACTGAGTTTCATCATAACAGACTACACCTACGTACTCAAACTTAAACTAAGCTTTTCTATAACACAAAAATTCAAGTTTCTGATCAGTATCTTGTGTGAAATGGGTTCATTTAAATGTTTAAAATCATACAAATCCAAGATTTCTTTCCACTAGGAATGTGTCATTTATTGTTACATGTGCATTCTGTTGTGTGTGTGTGTGTTATAAAACATCTAGTGAGAACACAGAATCTGAAAAGACGACTAATGGTTGGCTGACTGCGTCGGAAAAAGCTGGTTTGCATCTGCATGGAGTTGGGTTGCACATTTGCAAGGCAAAAACTGCCCCTGCGTTGACTGACAATGTGATTGTAGTGTTACCTGCCTCAGGCTACCTTTTCCGCTTCTGGTCAGCAGAAACGGCTCACAGTCGGAGGGGGAACTGGTCCCGCAGGGGATGGGGTGACGCAGTGCCATCTTAGCCCGAGCAGCTAACAACTCTCCTCCGAGCAATGAGGGCCCATGAGTAACTCGCTACGTCACCGTACTGATAACTAAGCGGTATTAAAAGCCAAAGACAACTCCCAGGAACTCTGCTTAAAGAAAACGACAAGCATGACTAACTAGGCATGCTCTGGCTCCAGTGAGTCTATTTGCAGCTGTCATCTTTGCCTTGTTCTGTTTGCAGGGTAAATAGTAGATAAACTGAGAGAAGTGGATAAACCAGGAAATGTATGTCTGAGCAGTGAACACCCAATGAATTCCCATCATAGCACGTGTTTGAAGATTAATCTGCACGGCCCTAAAAGTGTCATCGGTACCCAGCCTGTACCTGCATCTCAAGACTCAAACCAGCTGAATGAAACTGTTTACACTACTACTACTTATTGTTTAGTCCACAACATGTCATCAAATAGAGAAAAACACTCAAAACAACTTACTGCTTCCCAAAATGACCTCTTCAAATTGCTTGCCTTGTTTTGAACAGCAGTCATAATCTGAACACTTTCAGTGTATTATCAAATCATCACAATTAAGGAAGTGGAACAGGGGGAATCTTTTTCAATTTGAGCTTGAAACATGATTATTTGAAGATCAATGTACTTTCCGATTATCATTTTTCAAACAATTAACTCATTATTTCAGGTCTATTTCAATAGTTTGAACCCAACCTTAAACCCGACACCTAAATGGGTCAGGTGTAGTAGATTTACTCAAGTTATGGACAATTTTCCTATTTTTAACCATTTTGAGGGAGATTTTATGCCTTTTATTTATTAGTCAACAATAATATAGAGAGATATGGATTAATTACATTAAACGGCTCAACCTCTAAGCAGCCATGCCACATTTTAAGGCACTTATTTTATCTGATTTCTACTACAACACATTTAAATAACTGCATTTATCTATGCAACTACATTTATTTCACAACTGTACATACTAGTTTATTTTCCATATGAAATTTTTATCCAAAACATTTAATCATTTAATTCAAAGTGTATTTTCTCTCCTCTGTGACAGTGAACTAAACGTCTTTGGGTTGTAGTCAAACCAAGACATTTGAGGTAATCTTCTGACATTTCAGACAACACAACTTAGTCTAATGTCTGACTTTGACCTACAAAGGTTAAGGAAAGGCATATTGTACCTGTAAGTGTTTAATCATATCAGAAGATTGATGAGAAATCCTGTCAGTAATGAGGATTTTCTCTCAGCCTCCTGCAGGTTTTACAGTAACACACAGCCGCTGACTCAGATTCACATCAGAACATCCAACTGACCAATCATGTTGTTCCCCTGGAGACTTTCCAAAGTCATAATGAGATCACGGATTCAATCTGTGCATCAAATGACTATCATTCATTCAGATATTGGCCATTGTTGGCTGGCAATAACAGCGCTTTATCTGCTCCCTCCGCCGTTCAATATATTATATATTGCTCCTGTTTTTTATGATAGGGAAGATCGTAGGACGATTACTGAAGGGGAGAGATATTTCAGCGCTGGCAGCTTGGCCCTGCTCCCATTTTTTCACTTTCTGAGTTTTCCTCAGAGGAAATTGAAACATTTCATCTTGGAGAAACAGGTTCAATAAAAGTGAGATTGCTGTGGAGTGTCCCCTAAATGTGGACTGGATTGAAATCCGGGGGATACCCGTGAAGGTGGCAGGCAGAGCTATTTCTGAAAGATTGCTGCAGGTGGAAAAATTCCATCCAGAAAGATAAGGCTTAAAATAATTCTTCCTCTGGAAGGGGTGCAGGTCGAATTGATTTTACCTGTTGGGAGATTTGTTTGAAAACAGGAGCAACTGTGTGTTCAATGATTGAAAAAGTGACTCCTACTCTTTAAAATGAGGAGATTAAACTAAGGAATCTTGGTGCCTTCACTACTGAATTGATAGGCTAAAACATGAGCGTTTATAGCATTTTAATGAACGTGAATCCTTTCAAATCTCTTAAGAAATCTTAATTAGGTCTAAATTTTAAAGAACTAAAGTTATTAATAACTTAAATCCAAATATTCAATTGCGATCCAAAGCTTCCCTCCAGAAACTGGAAGTTAGTGGAGGCTAATGTGTTTAATATGGATGATGGTTCACGCCATCTCTAATAACACAGAGCTTTGGCTCATGTAGCCACATCAGTAACACCAGAGATGGTAGTTATATGAAACCTATCCCGCCATTTCCCCCCCAAAAGCCAATCATCTGCTTTATCCGAGCCAGGACACATATCAGCCAATCTTGTTGCACTGATGTGAGCTAACGGTTGAGATTCACGTCAATTTCAACCTATTTGGGCTGCAGATGAAAGGAGGATATCACGCTAATGCACAAGACGGCCTTGTAATGTGTTGTTGTAGTAACGTTGGTATCGGGACACCTTGTGCATGCATGGTAGTAGCACAAACTGTGGGGCAAAAGCTTTTCAAACCTTATTCTGGGGCAAAGTCATTTCACTTTTTAAGCATTTTTTAAATATCAGATTTGACTGGTGAAACTTTCCATGCCGTTTTTATCTTTATGTTTGCAAACTATGTTCTGGCACTCCCCCGATTCCTTTAAATAGGGGCCTGATCTTTTTAGCCTGGGGGTGTTGCCAAGATGGCTGCCGAATGGCAAGAATTGCCTCAAAGGACTTTGCTAAAACTCAGTTGATAATCAGAACTAAACCCTATCTGGACATATTTAATTTAACATCTAAATCAAAATCACCATGTGTTTAATATTTTAGAGATACAAACTTAACTGGTTTTGATGACTAGCGCTACACACTATTCTACCTATCCACAGGTGGCAGTAACATGACAACAATTACAGCTATAATACAACCAAGAGAGCAAAGTAGAACTCTGAGCTAGTAAACTTGTGTTATGGTGGGAAACACTGAATTTAAACATAACTTTTGTTGGTTTGCACAAAAACTCCACAGGGCACCTTTAATTAGGTGTTTTAAACTGAGAAAGTTCCTGCGATTTGATCTCAGGCCTCTCACATCACCTCAAAACACAAGAAACACAATGTCACCTCCTTGAGATAGTCTTCCCTCAGTGTCACATATCTGATACCAGCTGTTTTTGTTGTTTCCTTGGACAACTGAAATCTATCCACAACCATTTCTGCGCGGCTGTGGGTTTGAGTTGCTGGTCTAAACACTGTGCATACCAGCGCCATAAAACTAAATACAGGTCGACGAGGTTTAGAGACAAAAACAGACAGCTTGAATAACGTTAGGGGCTTGCTTATAGATCACAAAAATCCCTTTTCTCTTATCTTCTGACAGTAATTGAAAGCACATTCTGGGAGCCTGAGGTGTAGATATGAATATTTCTCTGGAGGGTCTCTACTGAACTTTTCAACAAAGGAGCCGAGTCTTTCACAGACGAGACCTCGCTGTTGCAACATGGCTCGGTCACCTGATAGATCCGTGAAAAGGTCGGCTTATGTAAGCCGCGTGTTGCATTATAAGTCATAATTCATATCCTGACACATTGTGTGTTTTGGTGTTTTGTGTGTGTGTAGGGAGATCATGTTCGTGTGGGTGAAAGGGGAGGGGCCTGGTAAAGGAAAAGTGGGCTAACTGGTCTGACATCCATCTGACTTGTCTGTTGTTTTTGTTTATTGTCCCTTCATCTCTCTGTTCATCTACAGTGTGATCCGTCACACTGACTCTCTTGAAATTTGAACTTTCAAATTGTGTGCTGCCGAGACAGTGGAGACAGAAACAGGATGGGAATTTCCATCGCTACAATGTCTGGTATGCTAAAAGGGAAACATGGGGACATGTTTGACCAACGTTTTCCGTCCATTAATGTTTTGAAAAATGTGTTATTTTGTAGCAAATCCAATAAATTCAACTAACTCTAATTCCCTATCCTCTACCTGCACACAGCTCTTTGTGTGTGTGTGTTTTTATTATATATGCCAACCTTCTGACAAACATCTTCCCGTATGAGGCTATCGAGCTAGGTGTGAGTCGATCAGACATTAAATAGTAATAAACTATTCACCAACTCTATCATCTACAACTACAAACATTTTTAAGTAAGTAACAAAAAAAATTGGTTTGGATTTGGAAATTCGGAATACAAATATTGATTGGTTCCGGCTTCTCAGATATGAACGTGGTTTTGCCTTTATCTGTTTTTTTTATCATTGTAAACTAAATATCTTTGGGTTTTGGACTTTTGTTCAGTCAAAGACATTAACTTGGACCTTGGTGAGGGACATTTTCTCTGAAATTTATAGTCAAAAGATAGACAAGATTGTTAGTTGCCTCCCCAACACATGCTCCATGTTTTTGGATGCGTCATGAATCATATTTTTGCATGTCTACGCTGTAAGAAACTTTGTCACGACTTGCATTATGGCTTGCGTTTAGCAAATTGCTTTTACTCCTTTTATTTGTATTTATTCATATTGACACTTTGTATTTTCCATTGTGTGCTTTGCCTTTTTTTCTGTTTGGCTTGACTGTTTAGTGTTTATTCTGATATATTGTTGCCCTGAGTTTCCTGCTTTTTCATTGTCTGTCAAAGCACTTTGAAAAGTCGCTGCTTTCAGAACGTACAGAAATTATGCTTGAGCAACCGCATTTTACCGCAAATCGTCCCATGTAGTTTAGCCAACATGAAAGCAAAAGATAATGACGGGTCTACAGGTGAAATGACTTTGGGGTTTGCATCACTTGCATAGTTCAGACAGGACCTGTAGTGATGACTGTGACTGCAATGTTCTCTCCTGCTCATAAAGACTTAAAAGAGGAGGAATTTATGACAAGTACCCGAATGTTGTTGTTTTGTTGACCAAATTAATAACCGACAATTATTAACAAACAATGAAAACAACCATAACTTGCAGCCTTAATGACATATTTTGAAAAACAATACGTCAAATGGTGACGATGTTTCAGAGGAGGAGCCAATCAGTGATGAGCCTCTAATGACATTAAAGCAGTGATCAATACCAGCCGTAAGAGGCCTGATTGTGGCATCCGTATTGATAGCGATCTGTATGAAATTACCTTCCAGAGTGGCTCATACATCGTTTCTACTTCCATCAACAAGATTTATTATTAATTTCTCTCCTGCACTTTAATTTCCTTTATTGAATTTGAGGCATTTTATCTGTAAGTGCAGTGTCACCGCATTTCTATTCATTTTAATCTTATTCTATTTTAAGTCGAGTCATTTTCCTTTTTTCCGGTGTCTCTGAATGCTGTTCTTATGTAAAACACTGCCTCTGTGTATGAAAGGTGCTATGCAAATACAGTGTCGTTGCCTTGGCTTACTTTGCAATCCCTGCAGCTTTCCACTGTGGCTCATGAACACCGGGGGAAACGGCTGAAAGCTCTGGGAGCAGCTTGTGGTTACAATATCTACAGCAATGTGTGTCCCCGAAGGTTGAGAACGAACTTCTACCCTCAAGTGCAGTCATCAGCGGCCGTCTGTGTGACCCGCCGCTGAAAGAGAACTGTAGCTTTTGATAAGGTCGTCAATTTGGCTTATCAGCGCTGAGGCTTTTAAAATCCAGCTGAAATGTCAATACGAGATTTTAAAGAAAAAGAAAGATGACGCTGTCTCACCCACTGCTTTTAATAACCCGCATGTACAGTCGATGAGATAACCTTCCACACCTGATAACACTTCCCATAAAGGAGCCAGAGCTTTTCATCTCGGTGACGTTATTGTTGGACTTTTTCTCTTTCAATTACAACACAAAGAGCACTGAAATATTGTTGAATGTCTGCTATTAAACAGAAGAATCTAGTTAAAATAAGACTCTACAACTTTTGATTTGCTTGAGAAACTGAGCCTGGCTGATTTATATTCAGTCAGCCATCGTATTTTTACATTATTTTGATTCATAACTGCTGTTTCTTTTTTTATTTATTCAACTTGATGTAAAATGTGTGAGGTCAGTGATGTGACCGGAGTGTGTGTGTATTCATGTCTGTTTCTGTGTAATAATATGATGTGCTGTGTCCAAACAGCCCTGTTCAATGGCCTTGGAAGGCAGTCTGATAAAAACAAGTCCTGTCTCCTCTCTATTACCCAGCAGCCCACACTTATCAATAGCGCCGCTCTCCTCACACTGGCGCCGCAAAAACAGACCTGCTGCTGTTTTTCCTCCTGTGGATCCTCCTGAACCCAGGAGCTCTGAATTATACTTCGGCAGGTAAACAAGCCTACGAGGAGCCTGAGAGGAGAGCGCTTTTAAATGATGTAGAGGCAGGGATGCAGTGGTAAATACAAAGTGAAGCAACCAGGATGATCTTTGACATTAAATCAACCACTGTGTACACAGAAATGTTGAGCATTTGCTGGTTCCAGCGTCGATTCTGATTATGTCTGTCTAACTCTTAGAGACCAAAGTGATGTCCTTTTATTCTTTTTTTTTTTTGACCGATCGTCAAAAACAACACAATATTTAATTTATAATAATATACAGAAAAGCTGAGATGCTGTGACCAGTTATTATTTACCATTTCTGCTTGCTTTAACATCTGTAACATTACAGATGTAGTTGCGGGTTAATTTTCAGTTAAATCAAACTTCTTTGTCAGTTAAAATTATGCTTTTTAATGGTATTATGGTTTCCCTACTGTTACACAACAACACATCCTTCACTTTAAAACAAATGAACTGTACAATCTCTTTTCCAGACCATAATGTCAACAACAGCTCTGAGCTCCGTCCTCGTGTTTACATCCTGTTCCAGGTCGAGTCATTCAGCAGTAGCCGACCTGCTGGTGCAAAGCAGACTAGACCTTGGGCAAATATTATTTGCATACACTTTTAATGGCTTGTTTTGTTTAATAAGCTGCCACATGGGTGGAGTCTGCCACTAAAGGTACAAAGGAAATTAGTTGTTCAGACCACAACTCAGCATCCTACGTAAATCAACTGTCATGATGTATATCTTGCCTGCCCCAAAGGGAAAAAAAAACAGACCAGAAAACCATCATAGACTTTTAAGAGACACCTTGATATATTAAAGCTGCTCGTACACGTCTATTAACATCGTGTTTGAGAGCGCTGTGTTAGATAAATGACAGACATGACCGGTTTTCAGACATGAAGGTTGCAAGCGACCCAGGGTTCAGTCAGACTACGTGTTAGATGTGCAAACAAAGCCCAAGGCCGTGTACATGAGTTCAGGTTAACTGATTCAAGACCACTCCTCCTCCTCCTCCTCCTCCACCACTCCACTCTACTCCACCCCAACAAAGAAGAAAATGTCCCCAATAACAGCTCCTCTATTCACTCATTAACTTCACCTGCACATGTGCAGTGTGAACAGGGTGGGATGGAAATTTTCCACCTGCATTACTTATGTGACACACTAAACTAACCACACGCAGATCAACAGAAACTTGTTGGGAACTATTCTGGTGATTGTTTAATAGTCTGAGTCACTTTTCATGCAAACGTGTCTGACTTTTACTGTTTATAGCTTCTTAAACGCTAAAATTTGCTTCTTTTCTCTAATTTGCATTATTGTAAATTGAATATCTTTGGAGTTGCTTGACACTTCACGGACAAAAAAAATAAGTTAGCTCATCGTGTAGGTACAACTTTTGATCGAAAATACTTATAGCTGCGCACTGAATCAAAATATTAGCAAAACTGCGGTTTAGCCAAGTGCAATATCCAACTGCAGATGCTGAAATTTGTTGATAAAGGGAAAATAAGTGACAAACCAACCTTATAATAAAGCACTGTAATGCTGCAGAGATGTCCTGACCTACAAATCTGGTTCTCCAGATGTAAGAAACATGACTGTTTGGTACAGAACAATGATGGAAAGTAATTACGTACATTTACACAAGTACTGTACTTCAGTACAAGTTTAAGGTACTTGGGCTTTACTTGAGTATTTACATGTTCTGCTTCTTTGTACTATATTTACACAATAACTATATATATATATATATATATATATATATATATATATATATACATATACACATGTAAATATATGTGAAATTACTTTACTTATACTTTTATTGCCAGACATGTACTTTTGATGCTTAAGTAAATTTATTATTAGATACTTTAAGACTTTTACTCAAGTACTATTTGGATGGGTTTACATTTTTAAGTATGACTTCTGGGTATTTTTTAACACTGGCACAACGCCAACAAATGTCACATCTCACTAATTGTGAATCGTAATATCTGTCAAAATATGGGTGATATGATATTTATGACAATATGGTGCAGCCATAAAAATAATCAATAATCATGAAGTTCATTCATTAAAAATACACCATAGGTAATATACAGGTTTGTAGCAGCGACTTCATTTCAGTATTTGTAGGACAATAACATTTAGACCTGTATGTTGGAATATACAATGTACATAAAGTATAAACAAATAAATTAATACACTAATTTAAAGCTTTAAGATGCTTTTTTATTTTTTGCTAAACTACAGTTCATATATATACACATGTATCTATTAATCTCGTGTGTTAAAGGTGGACTATGTAGTTTTGGGGAAGAAATCATAATCAGAAGGAAACGATCTTCATTGACTGATATTTTATATCTACGCTAACAAAATAAACAAACTCTCTTCGTTTTCATGACTGAATAAACTGAAGCAACTGAACTTAAAGGACAACACAGTTTCATACTGTTCTACTTTGTTTTATGTGGCGGACCCTGCCACCTCTGTAGCTTCAAACAGTGTTCTGGGGACCTTGCTTTAGTTTTAGACTTTAAAGGTAAAAATACATATTTCTGATATTGTATCATTAATATTGTAAATATTAAATTCTGAGTTTGAATTCCTTCTCCAAAACGACATAGTGCCCCTTTAATAAACTAACCCTACGCCTTTATGAGTAACAGGTGTACACACATCTCTATTGTCAGTATACAATGTGCCTTACATTAGCTAGGCTGCACTATAATTAGCTTACAACGGTCTTACCACAATTGTATAATTATATTTATTGCTGCACCGCTTCAACACACATACATTACTCCTGTGACGTTCTTATTTTTAATAATATCATAAGTAATTTTGCTCCGTTTTCGACGCGGCTGTCGCCATATGTTTGGCGTTATAACACAGCGGTTCACCTGTTGTTGTGAATAACCGTCGAGGCTGCGTCAGCAAAGGTTAAATAACGCGTCAACAACACTTTTTTAATACGCTTTAAAGTTAATTCAGAACAACAGTTTTCATACAAGTGACTAGCAGAGAGACAAAATGTAGTTTCGACCTACCTGTTGCGCTAAGCGAAGGTGTGGCACTCTGCCCTAGGTATCAAAAAAGCACGGCTAACTTCAGTTGTCATTTAAGTTGGTCCACTTCCGGTCCTCTACTGAGCAGAAATTAGACATGAAGGTGAAAAAGTAGAGGCTCCATTCAACATCTTCAGGTAGTTTTGACTTCCTTTGGTGTGAGTTGTTGTGGTGAATCGGTGAGAAGAGTTTCCCCCCCTCGGTGACTCCACAGTCCCATGTCTACTATTTGAACAGCGGTCTGCTGATGGGTAGTTAGTCTGGGAGACTAGTGGACCACAGTCAAGACGCACGAGCGTGTTCACGACTGTTTCCTGTCACCACTGTCAAAATAAAACTTAACCGCCTTCATAAAAAAAAAAAAAAAGAAATCATTCATCAGTTGTTATCATAAAGTGATATTCACAAACATGCTAAAGTTAAAACACAACAATTAAAATAACATCTATGAATATGTGTATCGACATTTATGGTATTTATTAGCATGTGAACTTAAAGGGGCTTAGTTTGGGAGAAGAAATTCAAACTTAGAATTTTGATATTTACAATATCAATGAGGCAATAATACAAGAAATATTTATTTCTTCAATAACTGAATAAACTATCTGTTCTCAGAGGAAAATAAAGTCCCCAGAACACTGTTTGAAGCTAGAAAGGTGGCAGGGTCCGCCACACAAAAACAAAGTAAAACAGTATGAAACTGTGCTGTCCTTTGAGGTCAGTTTGTTCAGGCATAGACAATCGGTCAAGGAACTTCCTTCCCTTTCGATTAAAATATCTAAATCCCACATTCTACTACATTTAACATGTATATTCGTCTTTGTAGAACAGAATTTACACACCTTTTGAAACAGACATAAATCTTAATGAATTCATATTAGCAACAACAACAACAACAACAACAACAATGGTTATAATTAAAGCAAATTAGACCCAGGTATTAAGATATGAAAAGGATAAAACATTTAAATAATAACAGTACATGGGGGTCAGGACCCCAAAATAGGGTCCCTGGGTAAACCTGAGGTTGTCGTAGGATAATTAATGGGATCAAATATATTTTAATCCACAAAATTACATTTACTTTTAATGACTTTTGTTTATTTATGAATTTATTTCGTTAAATACGCAATACTATTGTATCTTAAAGCCACTTACCTCAAAAAAATTATACATGTAATACTCAAACTAATAATACAGTACACCATCAAAATACCACCTGAGGGTTTAATATACCTAACTTCCTGTTCTGACCTGGCAACCTGTCTCCAGCTTTACACGGCTTAACCTGACCTGCCTCTTCACAGTTACTGGGTTGATCATATGACTTGGTTGCGATTAGAGTGGAATCACCCCCTTAACACTTGCTACCCACTTAACAAAATCTTTCTTGGCTGAAGGCCAGAAAAGAAAAAAAAAGAAGAAATTGATGCAATAAGTTTTCGTGGTGTGAGTCTGATCCGACATTTGCACTGAAAAAATTTACCCCTCAAAAAATAAAAAAGGTATGATTGTAATGTTAGTTCGATAGCTCTAGGCAACAAGCTTTATCCCGCTAAACTGGCACAGCAGAGAATAAGACAAATTACTACCCTGAGGATAACACACAACTGATAAAACCAGTTTGAATGTTTACAGATGCATACATGACCTCTAAGTCTATCCTTGGAGGCATCAAAAAATCTTATCTTGCTTTTGAAATGTATCTGGTGCTGCCTCCTGAAGATGTTACAAACAACAATATGAATGCAGGTGTAAATGGATTAATGAGGAAGTAGTTTCTGACCTTGATGAATAATTATTTGTAATATGTACTTGTTTACGTATATTGCTTCACAGCGTTATTAGGAATAAACTGTTTTGTACGTGAGTGTATGAGCTTCTTCAGGCCTTTGGAAGAGAAAATAGTCAGAATATCAATGGAGATGTTTTTCCGCTCTGGCAGCGATTGACAGGATGGCGGCTAACATCCAGGCAAAGACACAAAACATGACAACAATGTGACACGTCAGATGCAAAATAGAGCCCTTCTAGACATTTTCGAAGACACGGTCACTGGTGCCGCATAAATGCCTCCCATCTGTTTCCACTCGGCTGCTTCCTGCTGTTTTACATTTTTCTGTTTGTTGAGGAACCAAACTGAAACTTTGACGAAGAGGAGACAGTTGCCAAAAGTTAAAATGAAAGACCAAAAAAAAAAATTTTCTTCACTTTTGATTTCTTGCTAAGAATGAGACTAGAAGATTGATACTAACTTTACTATAATATCTGTCTCTTAAATAGCCTATGAACAGCCGGGAGATGGTTAGCTTAGCATGAAGACAGTCACAGGAATCCCTCACTTGCTGCTCTTACACTTAAGTTTTTGTAAAGATAAATCAAGTGGCATATAACATGTTAATTAGCTTTAAAATAAATTTGATTTTTTTCACCTTAAAACAAAGCCAGCTAGTAAGCTCCCTAGCTAACTAGTATCAAGTCTCCACCTCCACTTTTTATGCTAGGCAAAGCTAATTGGCTCCTGGCTGTGGCTTTAATCTTCAATTTAACACAAAGATTTAAGAGTGGTATCAATCCTTAACTCTCTCTGACAGAAAAATAAGCATATTTCCCAAATGTCAAACTATTCTTTATTGTATAAAACCAGAGCCATGAAATGGTTAACTTAGCTAAGCATAAAGACTGGAAACAGCCTTCTGAGGTCATATATCCTCCTATAAAACCACAAATTGTTGTTTTCACCATGCTTTTTTAAATGGGTAAATTAGTGAGTAAGATTTAGTGGTGCTAGCTAGATTCTACAACTTTCTGTTTTTCATGCTAAGCTATAAAAAATAGCCTCCTAGCTTTAGTTTCACAGCCTATTTAACACAGAGATATCGATCCTATTTTCCAAACTCTTACTCACAGTATTCAGCTAAAGCCGGGTGCTGGTTAGCCGGTTAACACCGGAAACAGCCTGCTAAATCACAGCGAAGATCTAAGAAATAGTCACATAATCTGCCATAAAGTCAAAATCTGTTAGTTTAAAATCTTTCTTAGCTCCAGAACAGCTATCAAATGGACCTTGTGCTTAGATTGTTTTCTCAATTGCTGTTTCCAAGGTGAAGAATATACTTTTAACTTGCTGGAAAAAGTTCACAAACGAAAAAAAATATTTTATTGTAATGGACGGATCAGAGATTCCCCAAGGTCCTGATGTGAACAGGGATTTCTCAAGCTCTAGGTCACAGGTCATCAGAAGCTATTGGGTGCACCTGTGATGTTCTCCCTCAGCTGGCTGCAATCAGTCAGCGGGGAGACTATATAAGGGGGTTGCAGTTCCCCTGCTCGGTGGTTGTGTGTCTTCAGGGAGTCAACACCATCAGTTGGCGTTTTCTGTTTGTGTGAAAATCTTAGTTTGAGATTCTTTTCTTCTGGCCACCTCCATACATTTTGTAGTCCGCCCTGTTCAGTGACTCCCACTTAACCTTTGTTTTTTTTGGGTCCAGTGCTTTTGTTTGTCCATCATTTTGATAGAATCAGTGGGTGGCTGTGTGTTTTATCCATCCGCCACCTTTTAGACACCGAGGGACCAGTTTGCTTTGACCCTTTTGTGATTTGTGCAGTGCTTTGTTCGTTTCCCAACCTGCGACCCCTGTCCTTCAGGTTTTTGTTTTCTGGGTAAACATAGCAATATATTATTCAGATATTTCAGAGAAATGTTCACTTTGTTGTCTCGATGTCACAATTTTAATCACTCTTCATGACAATAAAAAAAAATGGGACTGATTCATTGTGAAACTCAGCTGAATGCCCTCATTGTTTGGCTTCAGCAGTGACGCGACAAATGGCAGAAAAATAAATGGACTTTGGTTTGTACTGAGTCATTGCTCGGGCCTTTTTAAAACCATCTCATTGTCTTGAATGAAAAGAGAAAGAGAAGCATCTACCGACACACAGGATTTGCTTCGTTTTAATTGTTAACTCCAGCATGAGTGTGTAAAGGATAATAGGCTGCATTGGATTAAACATTTTGTGCGGGAGCTTTTAACTGCCATTGTCTGTTCCCCTCACCCTGCAAAATTTCCTCCCCTGTCCTCCGCGTCCAGATAAAAACAAACACAGCAGCACTGAGTGGACGCTCTAATCTCTTTAACCTATCACAGACACACAGCTCTTCTAGCATCTCCCATTTCCTACCTGTAATCAAAATAGAGCAACAAACAAACCGGGAGAAGGAAGCCTTCGCATATCGGTGTCTCTCCTCCCAGCATGCCTCAGAAGAATTAGGTCAGGGATTGATGGTAGTATCTTTCCAAACCGGGGTCGAGCGTTGAGGGGAAAATGGGGAAATGTGGGTAAAGAGTAGCAGATAAAAGGGAATGAAATTAGCTGTGATCTTCAGTCGTTGTGTTCCAGTTGTGGATTTGTGATAACTCACCTCACAGGCCAGGAATGGCACTTTGTGAAATGCACGCTTTGTCTTTGAGCGGCCTAAAATTGGCGTGATTACCCTGCGCAAACACGGCATATTTGGTGAAAGGCTTTTAGCTGGTCAAACATAAGCTAATCAAACAACTGGAGGATTTTTTTCTTTTTCGAGCGGCGCTCTGTGCTTCGACTTAAATTTCAGCTGCCTGTAAGGTTAAAGTGTTTAGTCGTGGCTGGTTTATCTGGCCTGTCGGAGCGTAGAGAGGGGGGGAAGGGGGAGAGAACTGCGGGTGAGTCACAGGCTTCCCCGCTGCTAGAAAAATACAGGTTACAGTTGAAAATAATACGAGGATGACAAAAGGAGGGCCCTGGCTTATGGAGCAAATTCCGCTGACAATGAAGAGAGACTATTTTAGGGCTGAATAAATAAGAGGCAACGTCACACTGTACCTACTGTAGGACACACACACAGGAGTGCACCGTGTGACCTGTGGAGACCTCCTGTTCAACAAACAAGCGGTGTAATTATATGCCTGTGCGGCGCTGCAGGTGGAATGTGCTAGCTATAGTCAAGCCCTTGTTGTCATAAGGACTGGAAGCAGCCCCAATAGCCAACAGACATGAGCTCACCATCATTACAATGAGAGGCGTGGCCAAGCCCGTCACCGCTGTGGACCTGATGTTGCTGTGGAGACAGGACACACACACACACAGACACACACACACACACAGATTGGCTTAGAGTGACACCACTGGGAAATTAAAATGGTAGCCCAAAGCAACAAGCTTTTATTGGCCGATCACAGCTTGATCCTGGATGTGTTTGCTTTGCAAGTTTGTGTGTGTGTGTGACTGTGTTGTGTGAATGTGTTTGACGCAGGGCGCAGTACAGGTGCACTGCACACGCACTGCCTAATTATAATGACAATGTCAGGGCTGTGTTGGAGAAATATTCACCACGCTTGTCTGGCATTCGACATCAAGCGCAGATGAGCAATTACCGGCCTTTCAAATCATTTTACAGCTCTGTTCTGTGTGCGTGTTCTTGTTTTTCTACGTTTGTGAGGTCTCAAAACAGGGGACTAGCAGTGTGGGGTCCGACAGCTTTGTGCGGAACAAAATCCTGGACAGCATAAGTGAAGACTTAAAGTTAAGGTTAGGCTAGTAGTATTTAGGGTTAGGTTCCAGGAAATGTATGTAAGTTTATATAATGTCCCCACATGTGATGAAAACAAGGACATATCCGTCATTGCTCTATGACTCTGAAACAACAACAAAAACATGAATTACCTGTTTCACAACGGGCTTTGCAGCTTAACCTACTGTAGAGCTCCCAGTGTACCACAAGTGGGCTAATTGCAGCCAATTAGAAGTGAGGTTATTCATCGGTCATTGTCTGAGATCAAAGACAATAAATTATGTTTCTAAAAGCAGAAACAGGACAAATGTCTTGTAGCAGGCTCTAATTACAGTGAAAACCCTGAGGCGGTGCACTGGAGGCAAAAAGTGAACCATTTTATTACATTAAAATGTTTCATACAAACAATGCATACACACTAGTTTCATATTGCTTCAGACATAAGTTTCTTTTCTGTTTGAATCCCAGTTAAACAACTCTGTAACAAAATCTAAGTACAACATTTATGAAAATATAAATCTCTAAACAGGTAAGTCAGTCCTGACAATACAAAGAATACCATAGAAACATTCATTATACCAGTATGTCAACTATGAGTTGCAAACATGTAAGTTATTAAAAGTCATTCAAGTTACTTAACATACAATAATACCATTTACTGGCTTCCATATGGACACATTCAAATATACTCTTAAACTGGCATTCCAATATATTTTATAAGAGGACTCTTTTTAAACTTTTTAGCAAAGATAGCACATTTTCTCTATCATAAACAGAATCACAGTAGAACACTGAAACAATTTGGTACCAATATAATTACAGTACAAGCCTCAGGAAACAAATGAGACAGTCAAGAAAATAAAACACAAACTAAAGTCGGGACTTTGGCAATTACGTAATATAATATATTCTTTCAATTTCGTAACTGTAGGGAAATAAAGTATTTTAAAGCTTGATGCTGCTACCCGATTTGAAATAATCCAAGGGCCGTTATCTCAACAGTTCAAAACTAGTAAACATACAATAAGATGGAATAGCCCTTGAAAAGTATATGTCAAAGTGTAAGTGTGTTGTTTTCAATCATGCCTGGCAGATAATTGGTCTCGTAAGAGCTCAAAATTGCGTTTTGGGTTATTACAGACATGCTTTGAAAAGCGATCACGGTACCTGCAAGGTACAACCTCATTACCAACTTGTCTATTCTTTAAGATTGTCAGCGAACTAGATCTTAATAGCTTTTCTTTTAGCCTGTCATGATGTTACCAGAGTCAGATTCTGTGGGGTCATGCAAGGGTCAAAATCATTTAGAGCTTGTGAAATAATAGCAAGATCCGTGCTTGTATTTCCCCTTTTGTCAACCTGTGACAAACCTCTACATGAGCAATTCTAATTTGTGAATGTGTAAGAAAAGAATTGTATAGATAATTTCAGACATGGGCTAAAAATTGTGCAAAAATATGATCATCAGTGAAGTAAATCTTGTGAACTGTTGTGAGTACATATTTGAAGCAGAGAGTATAGTAGGTTTTTATAATAACATCATTAACAAGTGGTCGAATTTATAATTACTCAAACTTTGGTTCATAGTTATTTCACTGTTAACGGAATGAAATGCTTATAAACATTTATCAAACAATTGAATAAATATAAGTACGTGTAAGAAGTCAATTTTGGTCACGATTTTGACTGTAAAAACTAGGCCAAATTCATAGTCGATGCAGACTAAAATTTCTTCTGCAATGACAATTTCTTTCAACACATTCCAAATCTTTTGAATCTTGTTCTTTTTCCAAAATCTACAAAAGCTGAAATACAATCAAAGGTTTTTATATTTCACAAGCTCAAACTTGACTCTTAGTCCCACATTTCCAAATGTCCTGTCTCTGACAGTTTTTTGTATTGATGCCAGGCGTAAACAGCGTAGAGGGACTGTAGCATTTCAAGTGAGTTAGCTGTAGCCTGCAAGTACCTGGATGGCCTTCTGTATTTTTGTAGGCAAATCCAATACCAATATATTGAGACAACTCTAGATCACGTTTAACAATTTATACAATGTTTCACATGAATAAATCTAATAATTTATCATAAAACCACTCATAAAGTGCTTCAACCGACTGTCTAAACCTCTAAATATATTCACATGGCCAAGTTGCTTCAGTGAAACACTGGGCTAATCACTCTGTCCTTTTCCACAGGAACATTTGAACAAACTCCACTAAACCTAAAGCAAGTACACTGGTTAAGGCGTGAATGTGTATGGTGCTATGCTACACTGTATGCTCAATAGTGGTGTTTCCCTTAACACAAACGGCACACAAACTGATGGAACTGCGGGTAAATTCACATCAAATTTACGTAAACTGTTCCAAGAAATTTCTACAGCTATCATTACAAAGAGCAATGCCATCGATCTCTCGTGTTGTTGACTGTTTCATTTAGATTTAACATCAATGCAAGTATTATGTAACTGTGTGTATACTGTGTTTACAAATTCCCTGCATTTTCATAAATCTTGTAATCTGCACATAAAGAACATTTTTAAATTCCAGGCACTCACTTTGATTGCATTAAGCACAACATAACATTTTTAAGGAGTTGCACAAATTGCAGCAGCCAAAAAGGGATATGTACATATGTTCATAGTTCTTCCTTTTTGTACAGTACCGACTGATGTTGATACAAACATAAATACACTCTTTTTTATTTTTTTAAATAAGAACAACATTATGGCTTAATGTGCACAATGTAAATAAAGATAGTGTACAATGAAAGTGACTAAGATCACTGGAATGGCTTTGAAAATGTTTGACCACGACATTTGAATAATAACTCTGTTCTTCAAATGCAAAAGGACACATAATGGCAAACTAATACCTCACAGAATTGACATGTTTAATCTTTTCAGAAACATAGTATTTTTCTAACAGTCTTGTGTGTAAAACAAAGAGAAACTATCATAACTTGGAAGTAAGTAATACATAATTTGAGTGCAGCGTTAAAACCGTCGGCCCATTGACTACCCAGAGGGCTGACATCTGCAGCTGAATCACGTGGCTGTAAACAAGAATCAACTGCAACCCCAGAGATTCTAAACTTTTGTCACTTTCTCCACCTGCCTATCCTAACTCCACCCGCTTCTCTGACTTCTACCTATCACTACAGCAGTTCAGTCTTTTTTGTAGGTGTCGTCGACTCACCTTCCCCAGAGTCGGACACGTTGATAGGGCTGTCCCTGGAGAAGACCTCAGTTGACTCCCTCCAAGTGCAGTCGGCAACAGTCTTAAAGGAATGGTTGCCACATTTTGGCCGCACCTTCTGCGAGGCGTTGTTGACAATCTGTCGGCTGTTGGAGGTGGCTATCTTTATCTTGAGGGCAGCATCCACACGATCCACTACTGTGTACGTGCCGATGCTGCCGTCCTCGAAGCCAATGATGATGTTCAGTGCTCGCTGTGAGAGAGACAGGAAGGTGGGCGTCTTGTATAAGGAGCATGTGCCGATGCTTTTACCATCAGCAAGGCGCATCACGATCAGATTGGACACAACACCAGCATCATCGTCTTCATCACAGTTCCGGAAACAGACATACACAAGGTAACGTCCATCTCTTGATAATTTTTGACGCCAAATGATACCAGCAGCATGGACAAGCCTAAGCTTCCCGCTGTGGAGATCCAGGACATTAATATTCTCATCACCTTTGGATACAATTCCTAGTTTCCCATTGGGTGAGATCTGAAAGTCCTCTAGATTTTTGAGGAAGTTGGTAGGCAGCTGGACTCGCCTGCAGACTGATTCATCTGCCACACTCCAGATGAAGATGGTCTCTGTGGATGTGATAAACACCACACAGTCGGGGCAGTCAGGAATGAGCTTGAAGTTGACGATGGTAATGCCATCATCACAGACAAACTTCTTGGACACGCTGCCCGACCACAGGCTAACGGCGAGGAGCTTGTTTTTGGAGGTTCCCACGAGGAAAGTGTTTGCTGTGGTGATCAGTGCATTCTGGAGGGTGACTAAGATGTTGCACACTTTGTGTCCCGTCGCCAGCCTCCAGACTCTGGAAGCATTTTGCTCGCAGAGGGACACCACAAACTGGTCATTGTGGGTGATTAGCAGCTGTGATATTCTCTGTCCGTTGATACGGAAGATGTTTTCTCCAGTGTTGGTTTGCCAGATGTACTGACTGGACTTGTCATCTGAAGTCACCATGAGATCCCCTGAGGAGGTTAGGACACAGTTCTCGACTATGCCCTCGTGCTTAAAGACTGTCTCAATGAAGCCAGTGCTGAAGTTCCACTTGTGGACAGCTTCTGAACCGTCCATGGTAAACAAATAATCCTCTCTGCCGGACAACTGCAAGGTCTGGATCTTCTTGCCAGTTTTGTCAATATTAGACATGGCTGTGATGATATCAATGTCCCAAACAGACAGCACTCCACTGCTGGCAACAGAGAGGAGCAGGTTGTGGTGGACTGATTTAATAAGTTTGACGATAGCCCCTGAGATCTCAATCAGGCTAGCCATGCACTGTCCACTGTCCCTCCTCCAGACAAAGATAGAGGAGGTATTCTCCATGGAGGCCACAATGCTTTGTCCATTCTTGGAGAGAACAGCAGCAACAAAGCGTTCGGTACGTTTGGCTTTGAACTTCTCTACCATCTTCCATACCTTTGTGTCCAGCACCTCGATACTTCTGGCCTTGCAGATGAGAATGGAGCGCTGATCTTCAGATAACTCAATGCTCACAACTTCACTGTCATCCCCTCTACAATCATAATCCTCCATCAGCCGTGGGTTGGTGACCTCTTTGGTGTTCCAAACTGACAAACTGCCTTCATTGTCAATCATCACCATTTGGTTAAGTGTGTCGAGGACTAGGATGGACTTTACAAATCCACCAGAAAACTCAGAGGTCACAGTGGCCAACTTGTCCCCGTTTCCAAGATGAAAGATGGATGCAGTATTGAGGTACTGGCCACAAAAGGCATACATTCCATCCGGAGAGCACTGGACACAAGTCACCTCATACCAGCAATGGAACTGGTACAGAGGCCAACCGTACAATAGGTCAATAACGTTGACGTCTTTACTGGCCTCAAGCCAAGCTAAAGCATGATGGGTTGACAGAGTGAAACCATTGATGAAAGCCACCCCACCAGCCACACCACTGTGCTTGGACCCCTTGATTTCAACCTCAGATAAAAGGCAGGACTTGTGATTATCATAGATGAGCAGCGTGTTTTTGGTTGTGGCCACGACCAGATACTTTTCATCAGATGTTAGCCTGATTCCCAGCACAACAGATCTGGCTGTGTCGATCTGTCTTAGAAGTTGTCTGCTCTCTACATCCCAGGTGCTGACAGACCCATCTTCCAGGGCTACTAGGACTATATTTGGGGCTAGAGTGGGCAAGATCTCCACAATCTGCATGTAGCTAGAGCACAAAGGAAGCCTCTCTGGACTGTAGGTGACGTCCATTGAGGAGTGGAGAGGCACAATGGAGCAGTACTTTGGGCCATCTTTGTCACACTCGAGGAGGAGGTGTCTGAGCTTTGGGAGGGAGGTGACAACAGGCAGAAGCCTTTGCTGCAGTTCTGCAGATAACGATGCTGGGTTCTTCAGTACTTTCACCTTGATGCTACGAAGTGTGGTGGCCAGGAACTTTAGTTCTTTTTCTTGGGTGTAGCTGTAAGCTAAGTCAATGTCTGTTAGAGCCTTATCAAACTGGCCAATCTTTATCATTGTGTACAGCCAGCTGAAGTTCATGATGACACCGAACATGAGGTCATCAGTGCGACCACTCCTGGTAAGGTGGTACACCAGCTCTGTCATCTTCCTGTGGTTGACGAAGAAAATGTCAGGCTCCAAAAGGTTGCACTGGAACACCCAAGGCTGCTCGGGAGTCTGCCTGTCATATGAGTACTTGTCGGAGGATGCCTTTTCATGGGACTGCTGATGGTGGGGGTTTTTGTGATGAGATATATTCAGGGAAGTGAAGTGGTTGTTATCGTAAGTGAAGATCTTCTTCCTGCCTCCTGACCATGCCCCCAAGAAGTATTCAGCTAGAAGGCTGTGCATTTGATGGACGTCCTCCTCATTGCTGAGATACAGCTTCTGGGCAATGAGATGAAGGTGTCTGTTGGCCCAAACCATCAAGGTGACGTTACGTACCTGACGTTCAACCAGATAACCATCCAGCTCCTCTTTGAGCCTTGCAACCAAATCATAAGAGATCCTCAAGGGGTTTTTGAGGTAAGTGGCCACGATAACATCACCGAGAACTATATTATCGAGGGACAGAATATCTTCCAGCTCGACCTCAGTTAGCCCAGCCTTGGCCATGGTGATATACCCTAATGCTCTAAAGACAAATCGTTGGCCCAACTTGTTCTCCACCGAGTAGAAGAGCTGTTCTATGCTTTCGTGCACTGTGGAGCACAGCGATCTGTCGTCCACATCTTTGTGAGACCTCCAATGAACTACTTCTCTGTAGATGAGATTGACAAACATTGGCAATGTACACTTGGCAAGTGCCTCATTGACATAGATCTGTTGGCCTGAGGTGACTTTTCTCTTCACCCCCAGCAACTGCTGTTTCAAAGTTTGGCTGCAGACCTTGCGGTCCCTCTGGATTAATTCCACATAATACCCCTCATCATGGATGAGGTGTCGAAGCTTCTGCAGGATGCCGTGTTTATTAGGCAACGTTGAGACTACAATGCGGACTGTCCGAGGCAAATGTATGGGGAGCCACCACAGCTTGCGAACTTCATCGCCATCTGAGAGCTGCTCCAGGGCATCAAGGACAATAACCAAGGGTCTGTGGAATGAGGATTCCCCTAGTAGGTTGATCAGCAGCTCCTTCATTTCCTGGATCTTGGTAGGCAAAAAGTGAATCAGGCAGCGGTAGTTTAGTGCAATCTGTTCACAAATGCTCTGGAGGAGGCTGCGTAGGTCTGTGGAGAGCTGACTGGAGCCGATAAAACGGACAATAACCACTGGGTCTGTTTCAGGGCCCATCTCTGTCTGCAGCCATGTGTAGGCCTGAAAAACAGTAGAGATGACTGTTAGAATATATTGAGTAGAATGAGGCTATAAACTGAATAAAATCAAGAAATCTGCAAAATAAAAATCTCAAAATGGAGAACATTTTAAGAAATGTGTTTATATTCTCCTTGGTCTGGTTAGAACAACAATCAAACAACTAGTATAATCAAAGCTCTAGAGTGTGGGCAGAGGGATCTAATTCATCGTTATTCAAACAGTATGAGGCAGGGCTCATTAGCGCTTCAAGGAGGAAAGATGGAATACATTTTTACTTCATGACAGCAAATCTGTGCTACACTGAATTTCTAACTTTTTATTAGATGTAGAAAACATCTACAACTCAGTGATGTTCGTTTTTTTATGTTATCAAACACTCTCTAGTTCATAAATACATAGCTCTTATTCATATATGAATACTCGCTGACTTAATCATGAGAAAACATTAAATGAATCAGCGCTAGTACAAATATGAGGCTTCGCTGTTAGTATAATTTCATTCATGAATTCATGAAAGGGCCCAGCTGAGATTTTGAGACATTAAGATGGTATTTGACACTTTTAGGGCAACAGTGATGACGCCTACTCATCATTTAGCTGTGTGTATGTGTGAGAGAGGGGGAAGGAGAAAGGAAGCGACACAGTATCTGTCAGCAGAGCGTTCACAATTCTAAATGCTTTGCATGTGTGTCTAAGACTGAATTTATAAAAGTGTGACTATCAAAGACTTTAAATTTGAGTAAACACATTTTCTGTCAGCCTGCTTGATTTTCATAGATTGTAACATTTTACAAATCTCAACTGTTTATGGAAAGTAAACTAATACGCTACGATATGTCACATGTCGTACCACATTGAACACAGTGACACTACAGGAGGTAGAGGTTTGCACTTTCCTTCAGCGTATAGTTTTTTGTGAATCTGTATGCCTGTGCACAAGCCTTACACTCACTATTACAATCAGCCATAAATAAAAGTCTACATAACTTTAATTAACCTGATTCTTATGTTCAGTAAATGCCATCCATTATCATGGGCCAGAGAATCGGCAGTGTCTCTGTAGGCTTACTCCTACATTAGCAATAATCTCTAAACTGTGCCAGCGCAGCCATTGCACTGTTAGGAACCCATTACACACTGCTGTATTTATGCTTTAATAGTCTATTTAACGACTAGTGTGATTTTTAATTATCTGATTATTATTCTAATTATCATGCGTATTCTGCAACTGTGCATGATTTGACTGATGATCTGAAAACCTGTTTTGCAACCTTACACACGTTTCACGACAAACTCTACAACAATAATTAATGCGGTGACCCGAGGAGCTGCGAACTTTTCTAGATGCAGCTTATTCATTAACGTGTGTGTGTGTGCGCACCCTCGAGAGTGTGCAAACAAGACTGACTGACACATCTGACAGCTCTGCCCAGAGTCCCACGAATGTGAGACATTTTGACCTGGATTCTTCTTTTCTCAGTGGGCTGCCTTGAATTATACATCAAACACAATATATAAGTTCAGTGTGTTACATTTTCAACCATGTTCTCATTTTCATCTATCGGTTTTGAGTCCCCATTAGTTACACCTGTCCCTTATTCGTCCTCCCTCTTGTGTGTTTAAGTCCTTATGTTTTCTGCAATCCTGCCTGTGTTTCCCCGAGCGTCAAACTGGTCTGTACTTCATTAGGTTTGTATTTCGCTTATGTTTTTTGGATTGTCCCCAGCCTATTTTTGTGAGTTTTGTTGCTTGCCTTTGCGTTTTTTGGACTTCAGCTTATGTGATCAAAGCTCGCCTTTTGTCTTTTTTTAGCCATCTGTCTTGCTATCTTTCGTTCGGGTCCTTTAGGGAATAACAAAAACATAAGCACGAATTTGTCCATTTTTCAGCTTTTCATATTTCCACTTATCTGCATCACATAAGCCGTCGCTGTTCTGTACTTTGTTGCACTACAAACAAACCTCAGCTCAGTCCACTCGCAGGACTACAGAGCCTCTGTTTTCTACAAGATCTGACGTGCTCTTAGCTCAAAAGTAAAAAGAAAAATGCTCCAGGGTTCAGATAAATCGAACATGTGAGGTGTGAATTACACTCCGCTGCCCCAAAGCACCTCTGCACGTACTCTGCACCTTTGAGTCCGGCTCAGATCTAATGACATCTCTCTCTCCTTCGAAACACAGAGGCCACATAGGATTCAAACTATTTTTTTCAACTTGCTGTAAATACTGAATGGCTGGAGATTAACGCACGGGACAAAGCAGCGGAGAGGATCTTCGTTCTCCAAGGCCGAAATTGAAAGAGAAACACAACTGGTGTTGAAAACATGAAAGCAGAGAGATGTTTGTAAAAGTTATGGCAGGAAAATGAGGGCGAGCTCTACGAAAACGAGACAAACTCCCCTGATAGAAACAAGAAACATGCTCATGTTGTACTAAAGGAATATTCTGAAACAGACATTACTGTAGAAATACCACATTTTCTTTCTTCCCCCCTCCCTAAACCTCCCCCTGCGTCACTTGCCTCCTCAGTCTATTGAGTGTTGTCGGCTTGAAGTCACTTGAAGTCAGTCTTTATGCCAACCGCTTTCAGTTTCGCTTTCTAATCAGCGCCCCTGTAATCTTTTCTCTTCTGAAGTTCCGGCTTTGATCAACGATTTGTTGCTCTTTTTATCAGTCTTGCTGTACCTCGTAACATTTTTCTACAGCCACGCAATCAGCTCGGAGGATACTGTATGAATGGAGCGTCCGATAAACGACTCTATCAGCGTGACAGTTGTTACAAAGGTTGGACAGGAGGGCTAAATCTGTGGGCGGGTGCTGTGTGATCTTGGCGGCGGTGTGATCCTAATGTAGCCGGGCAGCCAGATGGCACACGCGAAGCCAGCGAGTGAACGGAGAACACACACGCGCGCTCATTCACTTTAAGAGACAAATGCGCGCAGACTATGTGGAAATCTCTACAGATGTTCGCACACGTTTGGAAAAAAAACACAAAAAGTCATATTCACACACACACACACGGACACACGAGGAGGAAATTAGAGACGTGTGCATGGCAATGGAACGTCTTTTGGCAGCCACGCAGATGGTCAAGCGAGCGTTTGATGAGAAGGGATGAACAGTTGCACACCCCCTCATACGCTGTCGTACAAAGACGGACACATGCTCGGATGAGACGGACGGACAAAAGAGCGCAGGCGTGAGCAAACTGCGAGAGATCACAGGGAAGAAGAAAGATAAAAAAGACACTCTCTCTCTTGTATCTCACCTGTTTGGCCACCTCGGCTAGCAGCAGCGTCTTCCCAGTGCAGGGTCCACCGTAGACCACCATCGGGCTCATCCTGCTCCCCTTGGACGGCATGAGATACTCTTGTATGTAATCCAAGGACTCGGTCTTGAACTCGTAGAGCGCCGCGTAGCTTTTACAGAGCGACAGGTGCTGCAGGATCTCGTCGTACAGCGGGTCCGTCTCCGTGTCGAAGTTCTGCTGGACCGTGGCCTGGATGATGTCCACCATGTCCTCGTAGAACTGCTTGCACAGGCCCTCGACGTAGTTGCTCTCCACCTCCTGGGAGTAGCCCAGCTTCATGTCGCAGTGGGTGACCGAGGAGTAGACGCGGAGGTTGGAGGCGGCCACGACCGTCGGGATGAACTCGTCCCGCACCTTCAGGAGGCGCTCGTAGGCCTCCTGGTTGCGCATGACGCGGTCGGCGCTCACCACGATGTCCATGTATTTGGCCATCTCGGGGAGCTTGGCGAAGCGGTCGAAGTTGGAGATCTTGCGAATGTAGCAGACACATTTCCTGAGAAAGGCTGGCGTTTGTTTCCCAAGGGCAAAGTCTAACTCATCCTCCAAGGCTGAAACGAAAGAAAGACACAACTGATCAGAACGAACTCCTCTTAAGAACAGAAGAAAACGTAAGATTCGATTGTGCTGATAAGTTCTAAAACGCTGATCAGAACCACAGCTGGATGATAATGTCCAACTTACAAAGATAAACGGCCAACAGATGTCAGATTTAGATTTCTTTCAGGAGCAAAGCTGAACCACCATTAGAAGCCTTTAGCCTCCGATTACATAGATCTCTACTGAGCCTTATTTAAGAAGAAACAAAGTTGATAAAATCACATAAGCCAGCGCCACTGAACTGTATCACAGGCTCCCCCACAAAGAGCCTGCTGACTGAAATTCTGCCAGCGTCTCCTGTCTAGTTTCTGCTCACATGGTAGCCCGCTAATTAGGTGGGAGAGAGCAAAGTGTGAAAAGGAAAGTTCGGAGTTCCAGGAGACGGCACAACTTCCTCTATACGGCGAAAACCGAGCACCACTTAAAGCCCACTGTGCTCAATTAGAGTGCGGCTTCCTGACACAAAAGAGGTGCTTCCTTTTCACATGAACTTATAAAACTTGAGCAGCAATTACTTAATTAGCTTCTTCTTTATTCCCGCCATTAAAAGAGGCCGCATGCTGAGTCTGCTCTGTAAGAACAGGGCCGGGACTTTAAAGCGGGGGACTTGTGATCAGATCGTGAGCGCTATTGCTTAAATCGTCTCCCGCAATGAGAGCCTGGGAAGAGAGAAAGATGTCTTGAAAGATTACTTCAGCGCTGTCCAAACAATTCAGCAATAACCGGGTGATTCCCAAATGGAGTCTTTTACAGACGAGAGCTGATATTAGACCGACCGTACAGGGCGGAAATAAACAGTAAGTGGAATTGTTCAAATGTCAGAGTTATAGCTTTCGCCTTTTTCTTCACCTTCTACACGAGCAGAGGTATGAAAAACTGAGAAATATTGTTTTTTTTCCTCCAGATTCTCTGTTTTGATGTTGATCTAAAAGGATAAGCTCACCCCCCCAAAAAAGAACATTCAGTTGTTATCTACCCACCCCCATGCCAATTGAAAGCCAGGTGATGTTTTGTGGTCCTCAAAGCATTTCTGGAGCGTCACAGCAAAACAGTGTTGCAGCATTCTCCTCAACAACTGAAGTAGATGGGGACTTGTTTTAAAATGTAAAATGACAACCAAACAAAACCCGTAACAGCTCCATACAGCTTGTCTAGCGTAACCCAAGTCTCCGGAAGCCTGAGATCCCAAATCAATTCGAAAAAGACTCACCCGCACCCACTTCAGAAAGGTCTCACGCTAACGCTTTTAGCTTAAGCAGTTATAGTGACGATTTTAACTTAAAGGGTGTTACGTCTTTTGAAATCGATTTGGGATTTTGAGGCTTCGAAGTCTTAACCCTAACCCTAATCCGAGCGTTATGGAGGGTCACCATTTACTTTCTGTTCTTCTGTTTCCACCAGCATGGAGGTTGAGTAGGTAATGAATGAATTTTCATTGCTTTGGGTGATGTTTTCTGTTTTTACCTGACATTGTGCGACACCGCTTGGATTAATTGCCGTGAAGTGAATGTCCAGCGTGATCGATCGATCGACGTCGGCCGTCTGACAGATCCTGATTGCATCTCATCTCTTGTCATCAATTTAGTTACGAGACAACGGTCTAATCGATAGGCTCACTCGTTTAATACATGGACTTTACCGTGGGATTATTTACCCCGTTCTTCTCGTTCATCACGTCAGCAGAGGCTTTCTTTATTTCAGACGACAGAAACTGTAAATATCGTTTCTCTCAGATATACGTTGTTACGGAACATTACAACTTTAAGTTGTACTGTCTGTAAATAGGTAGGATTGGTTGATTTGAAAGGAGAAATTCGGTGATTTCACTACTTTATCTTCATTATCAATAATCTCCGGCTCATTTCCATGATTAACCTTCAACTGTTTGGTTAAAAATATATTTTGTCAGTCCATAACCCAAAGAGATTTAGTTTATTATGGTGTAAATTTTAAAGGTTCACCTTATAATATCTTTTTAAGTAAAATCCTTTTTTTTAGATTTTAAAGTGTATCGTGTAAGAGTGAAAAAATAGCAAATTTGGAAGGCTAAAACACAGAGAATTATTTTATTTCTGCCTACATTCGGAAGCAATGAACTGATAATTATTATTTTCTGTTGTTTTATTAACTGATCAAGAACTGCAAAGTGATCCAACATGAAAAGAGCTGCGTGTACACTGTACATTTCAAAAGCTGACTTTACCAGCTGTAAAGTTTCAAAATAGAGACCCAGAGAGGAAGAACTGAACAGACAGTCAGACACGTTCCATCATGAAAAGAAGTCATCCGCAGATGTGACGCGAGAAGATGAAAAAGTTAGAAAGAGTGGACCTGAAACCAACCAGAGCAAAGGAATTTCTTGGCCTGAGGGCTCTTCATGGTCCCCTTCTCCTGAAGCTGCAGCACCGCTGTTCGGAAGATCCTCTTGATCTCCTCCGACACATTCCTCCAGGCCTTGTCATTCTTGGTCTTGGCTGCGCTGCTCGACTCCATCTAAGTGGGCCGGAGCGCAGAGAGAGAGAGAGAGAGAGAGAAGAGTTTGGATGACGGACGGAGGGAATGTGGCTGCTCATGTTTTCGTAAGCACTGTGCGGACGCATGGAGCGACAAAGGGAATATTGTTCCCGTGTTTCATGCGAGAAAGAGTCATCGAGTGTTACATGTGGCCTTCAGAAATGTGTTTCTTTTAAACCACTCGGTATGATTAATTTTTTGAGTAACTCTGCTATCTAGTGGGGAGTCTGAGAGCTTCTCCACGTCTGAAAACGTCACGTCTGAATGTTTTAGTCTCCTTAAGTGTGTTTTACTTGCCGACAATGTGCAGTTTTAACGACCCAAAGCGACGTTACCGTGCAGTTTATTTTTTTAGCAAAACTTAGCCGGATATTTTATTACATCTATAAAAATAAGAGGGAACTCATAAGCAAAACCGTTTTGATTAAAATTAACTGTGCTGACCGAATTGTTGTTAAACGACTTTTTATGAGGTCGTTTGCAAGCAGACTAAGACTTTTCTTTGAGTTTGTGAGTCTCAGGCAGCTCTTAAGCCCCTTTGAAGTCCTTTGCTTTACAGTTTGCCGAAGCAAAGCTGTTTTTTTGTTCTGTGTGTGCATATCAAATATGTTCCTCAAGGAGAATTCAATTCATGAACCAACAGGGCTCAAGGACAAGGAGCCACTATCAGCCCTGAAAACACGCTATTTAGGAACATCCAAGTGACAAACAACAGCCGCCGACAAATCCCTTTTCTGCTCGGTGGCGCGTTCGCCGCACTCACCGAGTTCTGGTAGTTCTTAAGCATTTGGGCTTTGGGTTTGAGGTAGTATGCGGGTGGCACGGAGTTTTCATCCCTGCAGTACCACTCTTCCAAGATGTGTGTGTCCAGCCCCGCCTCCACCGCCGCATCCAAGATCATCTCGAACTCCGCCGATTCCACCTCCCCCGGCACTCGGATGCTGCCGTACTTTTCTCCCACCAGCGCCTGAAGGGGGGGGAGACAGAGAGGGCAGGGAAGGTGAGAGAGAGAGGGACAGGAAATGTGTATCATTACCATCCTTCAAGCTGTTTTAGGGCACAGTTTTGCGGACGAGTGGCGCGGGGTGAACGGCGGAGTCAACGATGCATACCGCGCGACTTATTTAAGGCAATTTCAGAGCCACGGGCCGCAACTGTGGCGCAGTCGGGACATCCACAAGCCAATTTGAAGCCGCCACGACAATCCCCACTTACGCGTGCGACGCGGCGCGTCCTGACAGCTCTATCTCGGATAGAAATTGCTTTCCGCTACGGCCACATTTGTACAGTTTAACTAAGGAACCCTCTTCCCACGGAGACGCGTTCGTGTTCGCAGCGAGCGCTGAAAATAACAAGCGAGAAAGAGCCCGTGATTGTTCAATACAAACGCCATCTGCTCTCTATATGCCGCACACTATCGCATAAATATCACCACTTAAAGAAACGTGAATGGGAAGTGTTAAAGCGAAGGAACGATGATAAGGGACAGTTTAAATATTAAGAAGAAGAGAAGAGAAAAGGAAAATGCTGTTTTAAAAGCGTGTTGATGCAGGTGTTTCCCACACATGTATTTTACTTATAGTTCCAAGTTCGAGCAAGAAGCGACTGCAGGTCAAGAGCAAGAAGTTTTAAAAATGGCAAGACCTTTTGAGTAGGTGATGCGAGTTGGTGTGGAATTTGTAACATCTGTACGATGTTACTTCGCCCGGGTACAGAGGCGAACGGTTTCTGCTGAGAGGAGACTGGACAGTAATTAAATGTGAGTCGGACGATGACAAAAGAAAAGTGGAGGCCCGTGCGAGACCTGCAGGTGATTGCATTTACATCCTTACCAAACGTGAAGGACGCCTGGAAGTATCTGGGCAGTGACGATTTCTAATTCCGTACGTAAAGGGAGCATAAATGAGCCTTTAGGGTTAGAGACACATTCTAAAGCTGCCCTTTTTTTCCATTCAAGAAAAGAAGCCAAACTTGAATGACTTCTAAACAGCCCTGTGAGACATTTCCTGACCAGAACAGTCAAAACGATGATCTAAATTAGGTACCGTCAAATCAAACATTCAGTAAACGTTACAACAAATCTGATCAAATAGTCAATAGCTGTCTTGTGCCGCGGAGTCATTTTGGCCGGTGCCTCAAAAGCGCTGAGGTTCAATGCTAATCCCCTCTCAAAATTCATTGTTTCCTGCAAGAAAAGGCTGATTCGTTCCGCTGCCTCACAGCGGATGCCTGAATGACACACTTTTTATGTGAAAAACACACAGCCGTGGCCAAATTTCCTAATGCTCAGTAATCAGTCGCATTAAGAAAATGAGCAGATTGCCTCATGTATAGAGCAGATGGGAGGGTTTTACATGAGAGGAAATTAATGCATTCATTATAGGGACGTGTGTAGATTTGCGAGGACAGAATATCAGCGGGCTTCGGCGCTATAAGTTGATAGTTGTTATCGTCGCGTCTTCTCAGGCAAAGCCAAACAATCGCTCTCCACAATCTTTTTAGTCGGAAACTAGAACTCTCGACACAGAAGCTGCATAATTAGGCTTCATCAAATTAAATAGTGGCCTTTTCATCCCGCTTTTATCTCCCTCTCCACATGGCGTATCTACTGTAAGCCCCCAGTGAGTCTCCCCCCTCGGCATCGACGCTCACGCTTTTGAGTGGCGGCCGATTCAATGCCGTCGAAAGTGATCAGGGCCATTTCCTGGCACGCTCCTGGCTGTCCTCTATCGGTCACGTTCGAGGAGAATTGGAGCAAAAATCACTGGGAACCCCCCCCCCCAACTCCATGACCAGCTGATCTTTACTCCACGCGTCGTAACTCACATGCGGCCTAAGCCTCGGGGGCGAAGACGCGGAGCGAGCGAGGGGCCCGAGCCAAATGACTGTGAGCTCCGATGAGCAGGAAAACCGCGTTGGTGCGCTCGCGGCAATGACGCTTCAAAGCCATTCCATGTTGGACTCTCTCGTTCGCTTGGCATTCGCAGTGGGAACAGATGCAGAGAACAAGCAGAATCAGAAGATGGCATGTGGCACGGTCCGTAGGAACGGCCCACTCTTAAAACCCACAAACGCCCGTGGTGGAATCATTAAGATTCCTGCAGTTTTGTGGCCACGTTCCTCAAATTTGGTCGCAAGAGTTCATTATGCAGCTTGTTTTTTGGATTTAGAAGATAGTTTCCATGCACAGTATCAGTTGTTTCGGAGGAGGAGGTGTCATTTTCAAGGTTGGGTATCCAAACCCATGTTTTGCCTAATATAAACATTGAGCTGACCCACTTATCCAATGAAACAGTAGATGAGATGTATGTAGCTGGCACCAAAGGGCGAAAAACAACAGTGGAAAAGATTCAAAGATATCCCTTGAATATTAACGCATTTGCTTTCAAACAAGAGAGTTAAAGGAAACTGATGCTAAGGAATGAATAAATGAACCCTCTTGTGACTGGAATATTTGAGTACATCCACTAAAGCAAGAATCTAATTAGAAAACAGTGCTAATCTAAGTGCAGAACATGAGCCGAGCATCTCTGTAAAATACACAACCACCAAAACGTGGAAGAGAGGAAAGGGATTCCCTCTAGTGTGAAACTCTCTGTGCTCTCCCCCTGCCAAAATAACAAGTTTAATAACTAGGCCAGGCTGCTCAGTAGCTTCAGCCGTGATTGACGGGAAAGGTTATGAGCTGCATTCAGGCGTGTCAAGTGACAGGTACACATTTCAGCTCAGAGTACTTAAAAAGACATGATTAGCTGCATCACTCACCTATTTCTCACCAATGTGGAATCAAAACATATCCTGAGGTCTCCTTAATGTGATCACAACATTTTTTTTTCTTTTTATGGAGACTGTTGTGATAAAAAGGTTTCTAATTAATTCAAGCAACCCCATAAATGGATGTTTCCATAATCAACCATTGTCTTAGCCCCGCTCCCCAGTTACTGATGCCATGCCTGTCAGGTTTTGCATTCTTGCACGGAAATGATACCATTGGAAGCCTTATTCATATTCAAAATTCATAGTCTTTGAAACAACGGGTCCTTAATTTAAGACATGCAAAGGCAAAAAACCAGGCTTCATATTTCTAACAGGCCACCATCGATTCTTAGTGGTTGAGGAGACAACTCCTGCTCCCAGATTTGTTCAACTTTAGCTAGCTTGTTAGCTTGCTAATTAGGATGTTTATTAACAGTTCCTCCATGAGTTTGTTAAAGATACCATCTCAACCTGACAGTTTGAAGTTTCAGATATGTTTTCTAACAAAAACCTTTGTTATGTTACGTATGATTGAGGAAAATGCTGACATATTGTACAGCAAGCTATTCCTCTTTAGCTGGTTAGCTTAAAAACTCTTGCTTCTTTGTCTTCTAAGTGTTTGTATTTTTTAAACAGTATGTTTAACTTTATACATTACAGGAGATGAGAACTGTTGACCATAGCTATCTCAGGTAACACTAGCTGGTGGAATGAACGTTAAGTTCCCCAAATTTAATCAACATCATGCTAACGTTAGCCTACACTATGATACAGGCTAGTTGAGGACCGACTAAGCTTTGCAATGGATGTGCTATCATAAATAGGCAACCTAAACGTACACTGTAACCCCGGAAAATGCCCTTATTTGGTTAATTATTCGGTTAATTTTTTTTGGGAGTAAGCTAGTTAGCCAGTTATGCTAACGTCGGGGGTGGAGGGTTTAGCAAACAGTAAATTATTGTGATTTTTGAGGCCTGTATTTAATAAATAGTGCCACGATTTAATCAGTTTTCCACATCAGTGATCTAGTGGGCATCAAACACCTTTACGTTACCATTTTAATACAATATTAATCTACCTGTTTTAGCTACAAAAGCCAATAAAAATTAGTAGCGTAGCCAAGGGGTGTTTCTTCAGATCCGCAACTCATTTTGATGATTCGATTCAATTTAAAAAACATTTTCAGCACCGACAGCTATGCTTTTGTTTGGGATACTGCATCTGGATTTGTAAAGATCGACAGACGATTGGTTTCATGCCCTGACAACTGTCATTTACATTTACTGTCAGTCTTTTACAACAAAGGTTTAACTTGTCCTTCCTAAGTTCGAATAATATTTACCAAAAATCAAAAGATTGCAGATAAAAAAAGAAGAGTGAAATTTCTAAAACTTTTCCAGTTCAGACACCAATCGTGACACCCGACACTGTTAGGAGACCCCTTTAGCACTTCTAAAAACCCTGTGACAGGACTGATTATTGAACCACCCTGCAGGTCACATCGTCCGCCCTCTTTTTCGATGGCCTTCTATGACTCACGGTGCTGCAGTGATGTGTCAGTGGAGGATGGAGGCACTGGGCTCAACTACAGTAATGCAGAGAGAGAGAGACTTATAGAGTGTGTGTGTGTGTGTGAGTGAGAGAGAAGGGGAGAGCAGTCACTCTCCAAGTTGCTGACAAAGTCTCTGTCAGCTTGCCTCGCGGTGATACGGCAGGATGAATGGACCGGTTGGCCGGCTGAGTGTGTGTGTGTGTGTGTGCGTGTGTGTAGATAGAGATTAGGATAAAACTGGTGTTTCCTATCAACGCGACAAAATCAGGTGTTGAAATGCTAACGCGTCGGCACACGCGCGTTCACACCACTCCACCCTCGCGTTAAATCCACTGTCACTTCTGTCACCCGCCCAACTTATCAGAGCTGAACTGTAAAGAAGCGTCCAAATATTTGCCGGGCGGGTTTAACGTCCCTGCCTTAGCCGGAGAGCCGGACCTGGAATGAGGCCATCTAAAGTGGATTACAGCGTGGCAGCTGACAAGTGTGAGTCCATGTGTGCGTCTCTCTTTTGACAGGGTACCAGAGGGCTGCGGTGGTTCTTATTAGGCTTTAGCAGACGCAGGTGCAAGAAAC
This sequence comes from Lagodon rhomboides, assembly GCA_039737535.1. NCBI lineage: Eukaryota > Metazoa > Chordata > Actinopteri > Spariformes > Sparidae > Lagodon > Lagodon rhomboides. Next base: position 13,886,234 of record CM077806.1, read on the forward strand.
ACAGGAGGCTAAAGTGACAATAGCGAAGCGCACAAGGGGCCAAAATGTATTTCCAGTTTTAGCCGCACTCCTCTTCCCCCCCTCCCTCCCTCCCTCCTCTGGCTTGTCATCCTTGGAAGGGGTTTTTATACTCCGGCTAAGTGCACTTTATCTGATGAGCCGGTCGGGGAGAGGCGACTAAGATATTGTACACAGCTACAGTATGATTCAACAAATCAATCACTCCCGCGGTCAATCAGTCAATGAAACACACAGTCAACGGTTCTGGTATTTGCTGCATAAGCTCTGGCGCTGCAGAGGAGGGGGACCGGCTTTAAAAAGAAACAAACGATCCGATCAAAGAAACGCGTAACTCTCGGTGACGTGCTCTCACTGACAGAGCGGTGTTTCACTCAGCGGAGAGCAAATCCTCCGAACGACGCACTGACAGGATACAGTGTGCTCTAATTGTCATAGTACGCTGTTTTTGGAGACGACAGTTTTGTACCGACATGAATCGACGCAATACGTGCGCCGCCAATTAACGAAAAAAGGCTGACAATTGTCGTTAGATTATTTAGGATTATCCTCGCAATAAACTGTTTTGTCTGGAAAATGTCGAAACATGGTGAAAAATGATCATCACAGCTTCCCACAGCTCACTTCTTTTGTCAAGGCAACAGTCGAAAACCCAAAAACTCCTCATGTACGATCAACAATGGCAAAGGAAAGCAGCAAATCCTTACATCTAAGTAGGTGGGACCAGAGAATATTTGACATTTTTGCTTGGAAATGATTAACTGTAGTAGTTGTCAATTAAATGTATTTCGATTTACTGGTTGATTAATCATAACTTCAATCACACATGCACTTTGTTGCCTGAAAAACTCACTGGATCAACAAACGCGTATTCATCCACCGCTGAAAGTAGTCCCCCCTCATTGAGTGAATGAAAGCGCCCAGATGTGTTAACAAGTAATGAACCTTTATAACAACAAATCTCCTTATTTGTGGTTTGTTTTTAAAGACTTTATAGCGTTTTTATGCCTGTATTGTCTTATTATTTTCCTTTTCTTTCTTTTTTCTATTTTAACTTAAACAAGTTTGTACAGTGCTTCGTTAAAAACATTAAATACAGCTCATCGGGTGCTCGTGCATGATTGTATGTGGCTGGCGATGCTGTTGTTACGTCCACGGAGAATAAAATCTATAAAAAAAAACATCTTTAGTGGAAACCAATGAGATCAATGGGGCTAATAGAGAAGGAGAATAAAGGTTGACTTCCCAATACTGGCTGTGACTTTTCGATAAGAATAATATAGAAAACTGGCTGCATTATCCTGTAAACCTCACAGACATATTACTTATTTTATTGTTTTCCAAGAACTGCCCCACGAGCTGTTTCACCACCATCCCAAATTCATTTAGTCTTCATAAGAATCTTCTCTATTACCTTAGTGTGTTTTATCGTGGAACATTAATATCCATATCTTGAAAATCAAGAGGATTTATCGTGCACGCCGACTCCAAAACCTTGCTTGGAATTTGCCTATTCGCGTGGATCGAATGAGTCGCTTTTCCGTGGAATTCTCGCAAGGTTTATTTCTTACGTGCATTAACTTTCACCGGAGACGAGAGGGAGACCAGCCGCTTTGGCAGTTACATCATGTTAGCCGAATGAAGGCGAAGCGGAGGGAAAATAAGAGCTACGGTATCCTCAGCTATCCTCTTACATGTAGCAAACCTGCCGCAAGGCCAAGTCAGGAGAGAGGGAAGAAAAAAAGAAAAAGAAGCAGAAAAACTGGATGAGTGGCTGCGTGCTGCTCGCTGATACGCGTCCTTGAGGCATTTATCAACTTTTAGTGTTTTTTTTTTTTTTTTTACACGGGGGGAATCTGAGACTGAGGTGGAGAGCAGAAGAGAGGAGGAGAGTAAAGCGAAGGAGGAGAGAGACAGAGAGAGAGAGAGAGAAAAAAAACAAAAGAGACACGGCTCATTGTCATGCTTAATCTCCGGGTCAATGACACCATCACCATGCCAACCCCCTCGCGATCGCCATGGAAACCGGCTTTATTGCATCGACAGGTTAGAGAAAAGCCCCCGACTCCCCACCACCACCACACCACCGCCACCACCACCTCACGCAGGTGTAGTGTTGTGTGTGTGTGTGTGTGTGTGTGTTTAACAACCCTGCGCTGCCACCTGTCTTGCGTTGAGCCGTGGCCTTTGAAAAACACTTTCTGCAATTGATTCTTACTCATAAACACAAAAGACTGACACATCCAATAAAAAACGGCCGGTTATATAACCGCTGACTCTCCGTCTTATGAGCGGAGACAACTTGATGCCGCGGAATGAAAAAGGGCTCGTTTTTTATGGCTCTGATTTCACTCGAGGACCGTTTTTCCGACCGGTGTGATGAGAAGAACAAAAGCGTTTTTAAAAAAATATCGGAAATAACGAGATAGAAATCCCCAATTCCCATCGATCAGGATGAGATGATGCGCGGAGGATTAAGCCTGCCTCTACATAGAAGTTGCAAAGCTACATATCAGCGCTATTATTTTGATTCTGGAGCACAGCGGAGGTGAATGTGCCAAGCGGAGTATTAAGAGGTTTCCAGTTGTTGCACAGATCCTCTGTGGCAGCGAAGAACACACCTACAGAGAAATCCTGTTCCTCTGTTCCCACTGTAGTGTCCCCCCCCTTCCTCCCCCCTTTTCTCCCCTCCTCTCTTTATCTCCCCTGCAATAGGAACACATCCCGCTTCCTCTATTTTCTCCTGCATGAATAAACGATGCTGATGTAATTTTGCTTTTCAGAGATTTTCTCCTCCTCCGTCTTCATCCTCTCTTCTGTTCCCCCTCTGATCCGAGCGCTGGGCTCTGTGACAGTTGTTGTGGGGCTGCAGACCCCCCAGATCAGCCTCTCTTTGAAGTCTCCTCTCACTGCCATGTGGCTGTGTGTAGAAGTGTGTGTGTGTGTGTGTGTAAGCTTGGGGGGTGACACTTGAGCTGCAGCATTTATGATGGGCAAAGCAGCAGTGATTGGTTGATTCATCGGTTAGTTGTCAACTATTTGGTAACCAATGACTGCCAATTTTTCAAAGCGAAACATGAAAATTCTCTGACTGCAGCGTCTTTAATGTGACTGTTTTCTGGTTTATTTACTCCTCTATGACACATCTTTGAGTTGGGGGGGACAGGACATTTGCGGACGCCATCTTTGGTAAAAACACTGATCGATCAACATTTTCCACTTCCAATAGATTAATTAAGAAAATAACCCGATAGATTAACTGACATTAAATGAAAATAATCGCTAGTTGCAGAACTGGATCGTAGCGTGTTAGAAGTGTTTTTGATATCACTGTGTTGGTGTTGTTCCTAAAACATCATAATGTTGTTCCAGGACAATCATTTTAAGAGAAACAGCAATGAAAATAACATTTCGAGCAACTAGTCGTGGTTTAATGGGTTACTTTACTTACTTTGTCACTCTTTGGTTAGGTTTAGGGAACTAAAATACTTGATAAGGGAACTAAAATGCTTGTTTAGGTTTAGGGAACAAAAATGCTTGTTTCGGTTTAGGGAACAAAAGTGCTTGTTTCGGTTTAGGGAACACAAATGCTTGTTTCAGTTTAGGGAACAAAAGTGCTTGTTTCGGTTTAGGGAACAAAAATGCTTGTTTCGGTTTAGGGAACAAAAATGCTTGTTTCGGTTTAGGGAACAAAAGTGCTTGTTTCGGTTTAGGGAACAAAAATGCTTGTTTCGGTTTAGGGAACAAAAGTGCTTGTTTCGGTTTTAAGGGAACAAAAATGCTTGTTTAGGTTGCAGGAACAAAAATACTTGGTTAGGTTTAGGAAAACTGGGTTAAATACTTGATTGGGGAACTTAAATATTTGTTTAGGTTTAGGCAAAAAAATGAATACTTGGTTAGGTTTAGGGAACAAAAATACTTGGTTAGGTTTAGGAAAACTGGGTTAAAATAGATGCTTTACCAAAGTTGAACACACTAACTTATGATGACATAAAAATGTGATTGTGTGTTTCACTGAAAGCACTGGAGCAACATTAACACAACACCAGTGCAGCGATATGAATGGTTGCATGTCAGCGACTGATATTAAAACGGACAAAGAACATCGAGCAACATGAGAAAACAGAGAGCATAGAAGACTAGGATTCGCCTGAACAGTATGCACACACACACACACACACACCTGCATGCACTATTTGAAAGCTTCTTTATGTTGCTGCAGATACAGCAAAGCCCTAAATTCTGCCGACGTCTTCCCCCATCCTCACATATATACATATCTAGGTCTACCAGCCCGTGAAAATAAACAACGGTACTCCAGAGATGGCCCAGACAACCCAGAACTGTCATAAGCGAGGATCCAAGTCCCTGATCAAAGGACCCGCTGCCGCTCGGAGCTCCCCAGTTCTAGAAACGGGGCCGACCGTCCTGCGTGGCGGTGGCAGTGGCGCGGTGGAGCCCGGCTGCGGGGACCGCGGCAGCTGGCTCTGACAGGTCTGAATGGGACTTAATTCAGTGGAGCTGCTGTGGGCACAAAACCCTTCATTCACCCCCGAGAGCGAACCACTAGAATATGCCATTAAAGATTCAACCAGCCAGATGGGGAGGATGTGCACCAAAGATGCATTTGTGTGCGTAGGTGTGTAGTCCGGTGTAAACAGTCCGCATCACCCAGAGTTAGAGTTCACCCCAGCTGATTCTCAATCTCATGACAGAGAAAATCGCCGCGGGTCAACATGCTCTGTTTGTATGTGCCCGTGTGGGTGTGTGTTTGAAGGCAAAAGAGAACAAAAAGCTGTGCGTGTGTGTGTGTGTACCTGAGTTTGTGTGTGCCTACTTTCCCTCAGCGTGTTGTGTGGTATTGCTCGGAGGTCAGTCAGGGTTAAGATGGTGAAATTGCTGCAGAGACAGAGGGCGGCGAGGCTGATGGGAATGAATGAAATCAGCGCGGCGTGTACAATACCACGGCAAACAGAGAGCCGGCAGCACAAAAAGGGGGAGAGTGCACCACTTCTTTTCAGCTCAGATCGGATCATTTCAGTGCATCTTAGTCTGATTGAGCTTACATTGTACAAAAAAAACTGTAAAAAATGATCCACGGATAAATCTTAAACTCCTGGTCTGCGTGTGTCGGGGTCATTACCAAAGTACTCAGCCAATATTTGAAAGAAACTGTTGCAATATTGAGGCACACTGGGAAAGAAGAGAGTGTGGGCATGTAGAGGAGGTGTTAGGAAAAGAAGACATATTCTTCTTCACGGTATATCAGTAGCTTCATTTTATAGCCTGCAAACTGTTCAGGCATGTGTGCTGCTACAATCACGTGACACATTAGTTGCTGCAACTTATATCCAAAACACCATCTGGTATTCTGCGGTCTATTCGAGCAGTCAGTGCTTATTTGCCGCCGCTGCTGCTGCTAAAATAGCATTCCATAAGGAAGCTCGCTAGTTAGCAATCTTACTATGTAGCTTTACAGCAAATAAATGTGTTCGCATTTCCTGCTTGTAGTAACTTTGTCATAATTTGGGGTTTTTTCGTGGAGTCATTTCCTGTTTTATTTTGTAGGTTGTATCCTCATGTGCCATGTTTGACCTTCCACTTCCTGTCTTGGTCTTTTTCCCACCGGTTTTCAGTGAACACCTGTGTTTTGTCAGTGTATTTAAGTCTGTGTTTTTAAGTCAATCTTCGTTGGTTTGTCCGAGTTTCCTGTTTCTTTCTGGTTTTTGTATTTTTGGTTTGTTTTTCTTGGTTTTTCCTTTTATGCTGCCTATCTCTGTGTGTTGCTTTTGGGTACCATAACAAACGTTTGTCTCGGCTCTGTTCAGCTGACTAATGTCTGCTACGCTGCCACCATCTACTTATGTACAGTATTTCCATTTGTTGTGAATCCATTTCTTGTGGTGATTTTTCTTTGGTTGTGTTCTGCGTTATATGTTCGTGATATAATAATGTTTTCTTCCTGTCGATTTATATAGTGTAAAATTATCAATGCTTATGCAAATCAACTTAACTCAAGCTCCATTTATTAGCCCCTTCTGGAGCTTTCAACCACATTTCATGCTCTTCATCAGCACATGCAGTTGTCATGGAGATGGCACATTTCATTTATTCGTCACTCCCCAAACTCTGCTGACATACGCTTGCGATTGTTCTTCCTCTTCTTGCCCCTCTTCCAATCTATCCAACGAAATCGTCATTCTTTTTAAACTAAAAACTGTGCAGTAGCCAAACAAATCAGCTGTTTTTTTTTTAAACCCATGGAGGGAGAATCTGTTTTTACATGTTAGAAGAATGTTCCTCGCCAAGTGATACTGGTGTGATACAAGGAGCATCGCTCCTCTGGAAGTAAACCAGAATGAATCATTGAGCTGCAGATGTTTTGAAGTGGAAAGTGTGTTTTCTGTGCTCGTCTGTGCTTGAGAGAACAGAGAACAAACAACTGGTGATTGAGAGAGGCAGGAAGAAGCGGCACATGCGGGGTGGGAGAAGAAGCAAAATACAAAGCTCGGCCCGGGGAGGGCGATTACGCTCCCTGGAGACCGGTGCTCCTGCGCTAACCCATAATGCATTACCTCTCCCTGTGATCTCTCACCTCAATTCCAACCTCTAGAAAAGGATCCGCTCTATTTGAATAATTCATCATTCATTTCTCTTCGCTCCTGTCCTCACCCCCTTTCCGCCCTTGTCCCTGACTTTTCTTCTTCTTTTTTTTTAATGGCGTCTAAAATTATCTAAAAAAGATCACTGAAATGTCAGGCGTAATTATGCGCCATGCCACTCTCGTTCTCCCTCTCGCTCCTTGCCGAGGCCTTTACATAACTCATTTGAACAAGTGTAATTTTAGCCTGTTTCCTGGATTTTTTGCATTCCGATAGCTTTGCCCAAGTTACTTTCTGACGTACTCTCTTCTCGTTTGCACTCCAACAAAGATGACTGAGCATCGACTGTTATGTATGTGAAGTTGTTTCGCTTTTTCTGCTGTTTTTTTGCGGGAAAAAACATCAATTCATCAGGTAACATGAATGCCAATATTTCTTTTATTTACTTAAGTCATTAGTCGGCATTTCCAGCATCCTAAAGGACCAAATCTACCAAAGCTGCAATGAAAGGGCTTCAAATGGGACTGTAACTCCTGTCAATTCTGTGTCATTTTTTAACTACGACCACGCCAAGACTCATAAAAAAGACCGGTCTGCGAGAAAAATTAGATTTCATTCTTATTAGGTGGTTTGACACTGCTATTATATCTTCAAAAGCGAATAGCCTGGGAACAATCCAGTCTTAATGCCATATCAGAGCCATGTAATGAGATAGAGAGGGATGGTGGGAAAAAAACTAGAGCAGACACTGATTTAACAGATTTTCTCCTTATTATGTTAAGCGCGGACGCGCGGCGATAACATTCAAACGCGCTCATAAATTCCGTTACGTCTCTAACTCGAAACCTGTGATACTTACGACGAAACACGGTCCCGCTGAGGTCTTCAGGCATTCCTCCAGGAGCTTCATTCTGAGGCGCTGCAGCTCCGGACTGTCCCACTCCTCCGGGTCCACGCCCCAGTACAGGTCCACCACCTGGAGACGCACAAACGTGGGCCAGGAGTTACAATAATGAGAGCAAAAAAGACGCACTGTTTCTCTTACACCATTAAAAGAAAAGGTTTTCTTGTCCTCTCTGAAACCATTCTGCAATTAAAAAGAACAACCGCCTTCATAACTCTTAAAAGAAAAAGTCAATGATGCTTCCCAATTAAAAAAACACTCGTTTTTCTCACTTAAAAGCACCATATGTCATTTCGGCCACTAGGGGCCTCGCTAAGATGTTGGTCGAGTGAGCAAGGGGGCAAAGCCACTGCTGTAGAGAAGAGAGTCGGGGGAATAAACACCCTGAGTCACATTGTATACTGCTCTGATCTAGATCCATTTACTGAAAAGAGGAGAGCTCAGGGATTAAAACATGTATTTACCCTCACTCCTATTTATCAACCTGACTGCAGCAGTGATCTGTTTAACATACAGTATGTTGTAGAGATGCAATTTACTATTTTGATTATTGATAAATCAGTTTTATTAAGATTTTTTGAGAAACAGAAAGTCAAAATTCTCTGATTCCAACATCTTAAATGGGAATACTTTCGGTTTCCTTCACTCCTCCTTGACAGTAAACTGAATATCTTTGGGTTGTGGACGAAACAGGGTATTTGAGTACGACACGTGCGTTTCTAAAATGTTATTGACCAGACAGCTAATCGCTTAATCGAGGAACTAATCGACAGATTAAAAAATATTTTGTCCTCCTGCTGAACAGCTTGTTTTTACAATAAGTGCAAACATATTGTTTCCAAATTAAAACCAAATACAGGGTGGTCAATTTGCCTGCACACACTGAAATTTAATGAATTTAGCTTTGAAAAAAACGGAACGAAAGCCTTTCAGCAGAGAAGCTGAGGGAATTCGAGGAAAAACTGTTGCCAAGCTTTGGGTTAAGTATAATTAGACAACAGCAAAAGCGCTCTGGCTGGCGCTCTAAAATCTCAGTTGAACCAATGCCACCGCAGCTTTCAGCAAACACACACACGCACACACACACACACAAGCGCACCTGCTTTTTGTCGCCGAAAAGCACGACGTCGCTGTCGAGGCGGCGCTAGACGCCGGCGAGGTGGAGTGACTGAATGAGCACATATGCCACAGAGGGGGTCTCCCTCAACACATTTGTCAGAATTTCTGGCAGTTTCAAACGAGAGCAACAGTAAACACGCCACGGGGGGAATCTCCCAGCGGAGGAGAGGCGGGTGAGGAAAGAAAACGCATGTGAGTGTGTGTGTGTGTGTGTGTGTGTGTGTGGCCCCCGCCACGCTGCTGCTGCTGCTGGCTCGGGGTGCTGAAAGGGGACAACGAGACCTCCTACCGGCAGCTGCCCGGGTCTCTCTCAGCGCCGGCCTGCCCGGCATGTGGCTTACAATAAGATACATCACTCCTGATGGCCTTTGCCGCTTCGGGGCTCAGGTTTCAAGTCCCCCCCAAAAAAGCATAATGATCGCATAATTCTCCTCTTCGCCATCGATTCTGCCGCTCTGCCTCCCTGATGGCGGCGTTAAAGGAGTAAAAAAAGTAGTAGGGGGGGGGATGAGGTGAAGCCAAAGTGATTCAGCAGCCCGGGCTGCGGCTGTCTTCCTTCATGCTCTGCTGCTCGCCAGACTAGCTAGCTCAAATGAGGTTAGCCCTGGCACAATGACTGACACATCCGCAGCGTGGCAGAGAACAGCAGTGACTGGCAGCCCCGGATAACGGCGCGGCGCAGGAACCCGAGAGCGCGGGACTTTACTCTGACAGTCTGGGAGATAGCGGCGGGAGCAGCGGGGGGGCCGGAGCTGCACCTCGGCTCGTCTGCCCGATTGTTGTCGTGCACCTGCGAGCAGCTGTGTGACTGGAAGGAGACAGACAGCGGCGTATTTCCTCCACAGCCCAGGGCTGCAAATAACAAATATTGTCATGATTAATTATTGCAGGGGCTACCGACTGTGTAGCTTTGTCACTGAGGATGCACAGTGTTGGAAATCTGCCAATATCCCATTTTGGCCGACCGCAGACGTATGCACATTTTTTCCCCCCCACCAAATTGCAGAGAACTTGAAGTCTCCTCAGGTGGTGGAAGAAACACATATATGCCTACTCGTACTGTGATAGGTGATAACACTGGGCGAAATATGAAAACTTCTCAGTTGACAGTTTGCATTTCGTGCACATAATCAAAGCGCAAACCTGTCATATGAGCAGAAATATTCATTTCGGCCCCTGCCGATATTTAATTTTAAAGGTGCAGTATGTAGTTTTGGGTAAGAAACTCATCAGAAGAGAAAGATCTTCATTGACTGATTTTTTAATGCCGAAACAAACTGACCTTAAAGCCAACCACTTTCATACTGTTTCACTTCCTTTATATGTGGCGGACCCTGCCACCTTTCTAGCTGCAAACGCTGTTCTTGGGACCTTGTTTTCCCCTGAGAACAGCTTGGTTATTCAGTTATGGAAAGTTTGTATTATTACCTCATTAATGTTGTAAATTCTGAGTTTGAATTTCGGCTCCAAATCTACATACTGCACCTTTAACACGAAGTAAGTTGTTAACTATTTAGTCCATTAAAAGTTCCCTGCAGAGTTTTGACCACTACCAGCACAATGGAACAATGTAGAAAGAAGAAGAAGAAGAAGAAGAAGAAGAAGAAGAAGAAGAAGAAGATGGAGAAGAAGATGGAGAAGAAGCAGAAGAAGAAGGAGAAGAAGAAGAAGAAGATGGAGAAGAAGAAGAAGATGGAGAAGAAGCAGAAGAAGAAGAAGAAGAAGATGGAGAAGAAGAAGAAGATGGAGAAGAAGCAGAAGAAGAAGAAGAAGAAGAAGAAGAAGATGGAGAAGAAGCAGAAGAAGAAGAAGAAAGCTCGCTAGCTAGACAAAGCTGCTTAAATGCTTTTGGTAGGGCATTCAACATGTTTGTTGGATCTCACGGACACAAGAAAACGTGTCAATCAAACAATCAAAAACACAACTAAAACCTCCACGAGGCACCTTTCAAATGTCCGGGGAATTATTTTTTACAGCCGAGTCCAAAGCCAAAATATATTCAATTCGTAATAGCAGGCCTGCAACTAGCAATTACTTTCTTTTCTTCATTTTCATCTTGACACTGACGTCTTCAAACTGCATGTTTTGTCCGATCCAGAACTCACAGATATTCAGTTTGCCATCAAGATAAAACAAAGATGAGCGTGAATCATCGCAGCTGAATGGCTGTCAAAACAGCTGCTGAGTAATTTTCCCTCGACTAATCCGTTTATTGTCACAGCTCTCGATGATATAAAACAGAGTAAAGCGCGAAACTCACACACGAGGAGCTCGAACCGGAGAGTTTCTGCTACTTTTCGCTAATTATTATCTCTAAAAATTAATGGATTCTGTATTCGGAGATGCATTTTCTGCGCTCGTTTCGAGATAAATGACAAACGGGTCAACGCGTGTACGCCTCTTTCCATTATTCCGAATCTCCAAAGGCTTTTACTTTGTTAAAAAAAAAAAAAAAACAGCTCTCCCACTCACACATGATCCCTCACGTTGTGGAAAAACTCATTGCCGAGCACGCCGGTTTATCAGCTGCCGACGAGGACCGCGGGGAGGGCGGGGGAATGAAGTGAGACGAGCGCCCCCCCCGCCGCCCCTCCCGTCCGATCGCGCTGAGGTTTTTCGGCAGGTGATTTGGGAGGATGCGCGGTAATTAAAAGCCGAAATGAAGACATTAGTCATATCTATTCATGTGTATGCATGTGGGTGGGGGGGTGCACTGATTAAATTTGGCCCATCACTCACCAGTGTGAGCAGGGATGGGAGGGCACAGGGAAGGAAAAAAGATGGAGGGATGTTTTACCAACATAGGCGAGGACACATCAATGAAGTTAAACGGATGGGGGGGAGGGTTGTTCTCTCTTTTCCTCTCTTGCCAACTTCTCCTCTCTCCGATTACTCTTTTCTCTCTCCTCTCCCCCTAAACTGTTTTAGCGGGGGGGGTGTCGTTTTTTTCTTACGTAAGAGAGCCGAAGCAGCTTCCGCTAAGCGGCTTTCTAACGCCCTTGGAAGGCATTTGCCCGTGGCGGGTCAAGAGCGGGAGGAGCCTATTTTTCTTCTTCTTTCTTCTTTCATTTATTGAATGTTAGGCTATTAGTCTTTGGGATTATGCCCGAGATGCCCGGGAAGAAAAAGGGCATGAAATCAGGCGGGGGGGAGAAAGAAAGGCAGGAAAAACCCCCACCGACAGAAAGACTCCGAGGCAAAAAAACACAACAGTAAAAAAATGGATGCGCTGCCAACATAAATATATCTTAAGCCCTCCCTACTGCGGGCAGTTTTTATCCAGAACATGTAGTAAATCTCTAAGAATGTTTGATGAATGCAGCGCTTCGAGGAAAAAGCGCAGGTTTTTAGCAGCAAATCCGTGGCCGAGTGGGAAAGTTTCGGCGGCGATAGGAAATGCAAACATCACATGAGGAAGAGGGTTTAAACTTCAGTGTTAGATCTCTCAAATGCTTCTCATTTCAATATTCCTCCCGCTACGATAAGAGGTCAGATATCTCTCCGTGATCTAATAGAGTTGACTCAGGTTGTCGATAACGAGCGCTGGGGAGGACATTTTTGGGAGGAAAGACCCGTCATGCTCCGTCACACCGGGGTAATTAGCGAGCATTTTCACACATCGCAAGTTGAGGTCGGGAGCCGGTCGGAGACGCGAGGTAATGAGATGGCACGACGAGGTGGGCAGGCTTTTTAGTAAAAAACTCGGCGAGATACATTCGAGGAGATTCGAGGCTGTCGAACGCAGCTTTGGGAAACCGGCGCTCTCGATGCGAGCCGATGTTTGCTTATTCAATGGCGTCCAACAGATCTAAATGGGGTTGTTGACCAATCGTGGACGTGCTGTGGATCGGTAAACAGAGCGCTTTGCAAACACTGCGGCGACTGGGAGCGATTCTGCACTCGAGAACAGAAAGTTCAAGGAAATACATTTTCATTCAGTTCTCTCCGCTGGTTTTTTTTCCTGCAGCTGATATCACCTGTGAGACACTCGATCGTTAGTCTTTGATTGTGCATTCAGGGAAGCTGCCGGGCTTGATAAAACAAGTCTTAAAAATGAATGGGAAGCCGGAGTGTGTTATGAGCGGAGTCAAAGTGTCAACGCGGCTGCTTCTCCGGCACATCGTCTCTCAGCTGCCCCCGGAGCTCAATCAACGCCGCCGTTTCCACCCGTTTGTGTCAAAACGTGCAATTTCAAGTCGACGAAAGAGCTTTAGAAGTCAAACATCCCGAGGAATGTTCTGAATTCCGACCCGGCGCGAAACCCCCCGACGGCACTCGAGAAGTTAGCTGTAATCAAGAGAAGCGTCGCCCGCAGTGCATCAGTGTGGGGAACATCACTCCTTCCTCAGACAAGTCTCTTAGTCAGTCTGGCCGACGGCTGGAAGGAGGCTGAAGTGAGCTAAGCCTGCTTAAGGGCTTGAAGTGTGGGCGAGGACGTGTGGGTGTGGAGAGAATGTGAACTTTCCTGCGTTTGAGAACGACGGATAACCGTTTGAACTCTGCAACAGAAACGGTCCGCCGGTGCCGACATTGACAAATCATTTACCTTCAAATGATCCATATCCCTACATCTGTACCTGTACAACCTCAGCTAAAAGGCTATGTAGTCAATAAACTATAATAAATGATTGAAGTGATGACAGTACATTTAAACAAAAAATACAAAGATCTGCCATGATTTGCCATAAAAACACAAAGTATATTGATTTGGAAGATTTCTAAATGTAGGAACATGAACAAAATATTTCATACTACTCCACAACTTAATAAAAATGAGTCCAAACTGTATTCCTCCAGTGCCCATGTAGCAATTTATATGAAACGGTTGGATGAGCACCTTTATCCACGAGACGAGTCATGCACTGGTTCACTTTCATCTCTAAAGTCTTGAAGGGCAGCGCACCATCATACATCAGCTCTTTATTAAATTGGTCTCATGGTAACTTTTCAACATGTTCAACTGATTACTTCATGCTCAACGTTCCCCAGATTACCACTGAATTTGGTAAAACTGCTTTAATTTACTCTGCTGCCTCATCCTGGAATACTTTACAACCGAAACTCAAACTCAACACGATCGTTTCCATGGACCAATTTAAGAAAATATGATTTCCAGCTGCTCTGCTTTTGAATGAAACTGTTTTTAACAGTGTTTGTTTTTGTTGTTGATTGTCTCTTTGTTCCTCTGTGCTCTCGACATCAAATATTGGTATTTCTTTTGGTAGTTTGATGTTACGTCTTGGAGTATCTTCCAACACTTCATATGCTCGCTACTACGAAATACGTGGATATAAACACCTATTCATTGTCTTTCTAGGGCTATCTGTCCATCAAGTGTCATATAGATCCTACTGACAGCGGACAGACTGATGGCCGTGAACATAATATGACATCCCCTTCAGACGATTAATACTTCTCCCATGGGTTTCTACAAATACAACAAACCAGAAACCTTGGACATTTGACTTGTGATTATCTTTGCTGATGTGTCAGCACTGTTCCCGCAGAGGCAGTCGGCATGTTGGTACGTTTTCCGTAGAGGCCGAGCAGAGAAAAAAGGCAGCCCCGGAGCGAATGGACGGTGAATGGAGGGGCGCTGGCCCGCCGCCGAGCTGGAAAGAAACAGACCGAGAGGCACAAAGCGAGAAATATGGCGGCCAGGTAAACAGACGGCGCTTTGAGCGGCTTCTCCTTCTGAACAATCGTCCGCTCTTCTATCAGAAAATGTAGGAAAAAGATGAAAGGCTGCCTCTCTCTCCTTTTCAGAACCATTTTCCTGCCGATGTCTTTCAGCTACAACTTTTTAATGGCTGGAGACGAATAAGCGTGCTCACAGGAACAAAGACTTTAAACTTACATTTCACCCGGACACGTCCGAAAACGTAAGAAGCCCGGCTATAAAATTAATTGGCTTTTAGATTTTGAAGAGGGTGACACGTTCTAAGAGCACTGCGTCCCTTTTTTTGACAAAGCCAGACTGACAGCCACGTTCCCCACCCCCTTTCTTAAAAGTGCGAGCACAATAGCCCACATGAATAGGCCGTTTTGGTTTTCTTTAAATCGTGAAATGTCGCCTCGGCCATCATCTCGTCTCCGATCTCGCCACGTGCGTCGGGAGTTGTAAAAGGCGCCTGAGTGACAGCCGCTGAACTGAATCTCACAGCCGCGGCCGGGAAACTTTTATTATAATTGCACTGTCTGAGTGTGTGTGTGTGTGTGTGTGTGATGCCCAGCGAGCTTGGCAGCGGCGGCGAGGTCCGGCCGCATTATTAACGGAGCCGCTTCCAGTAACCCCGAGATTCAGTTTATCTCCCGCGTGTGGGAGGGAGTCTGATTGTGTTGTAACGAGATGATTTATGGGTCTGAAGAAATGCAAGATGGGCGAAGGATAATGGGAGCGGGGGATCTCAGAGCGCAGCTGGACGGGAGGCTGACAGTCCGGCACGTGCGCCACGGTGAGAAGCTGGACCGGGGAGCGATTTAGAGACTAATCCGGGCTGTAGGTGGAAGTGAAGCGGATGTGGATGCTGCAGTAGCATCTCACCAGCGCACCCACACAGTCGTCCATGGAAGGGATCTATAGTCCCAGTATGAATAGAAACCTTACCATACCATCACCAAATCTAACTACGTGTCTTCCACAGAAAGGAGAAGCCCAAAAAAAAGTTTGGCCTGAACTGAAAAAGTGCCCGCTGACGGGAAATAAACGACGCCTTTACGATTTAATGTCTTTCACTCCGGTATTAAATCATATATTTCGTGTGTCTGCGGCGCGATAAATGATGGATCTGTTGTTCTGCGATCACCAACTCACAAATGATGAAATATAAGGGCGGCTGAGGCTTAATCACTCCAATTAATATTCAGAGAAAGAGTCCCCGACGCTGTCTGTTTGAACCTGAGGAGAATTGGACCCCGTCCAAAAAATGTGATCGACCCGAACAAACCCAAAAATAAAGACGGAACGGCGACACCGAGAGCAGCACGATGCGCGACCAATTAACGAAGACCAGTAATGCGTGACCCTTGCCAATGATTCGATCCGCTTTAGGAAATTTCGTTTACAATTTTTGCCTGGAAATGAAAAAGATTCTAATTCTAAAGAGAACTAATGCCGCAAATTTCTGTGAGTAAACCCTCTAACCTGGTGCATTATTCAAAATATACTGAATTGAATCAAATAACTGAATTAAAGAGACTTGTGGTTAAAATCTGCCTTTGGAGCAATGAACAGGACACATTATTAAAATGAATAAAAGAATAAAAATAATGAGACATTAAGACCTATTCATTTAAATGAAGGAGAACATGAAAAAAAAGGAGCTTTTACGACCATTTGAAGGTTGATTTTCAGTTTACCAGGTGCACTTGAATGCACCGTGATGCCCACACGCTTTGCTGTGCAAAACGATGTAGATTCCAGCAAATGACTGACGCAACCTGCCCATTAATGACCCCAAAATCCAGCAGAGACTCTCAGGATTGTTTTTTTCATCACCTGAATGTTTTGGTACAAAAATGTACCCGCCAGTGTGTCAGATAACCTGAAAAACAATCCAAGCATTTGGCAGTTGGCGGGTTTAATTTCAGGATCCGCCAGAGAGTGACATGTAGTATTACAATCACACAAAATCTGTGTAAATAGTTATAATCTGACATTTTGGGCTTCCAAAGTCAATATGTGGAACATCTGAGTACATTTACTTTCGTCGGCCCCCCGTGTGACGTCTCCCGCCTTTACCTCTCCTCCGTGGGAGAGGCAAGCGACGATCGTTGTCAGACATTTACATGTTTTAGCCGTGCCGTTACATTACATTTATGCCTCAAACTTTTTGCGTAGCATGCTAACATATTCCTGTCGTTTATTTTGTGTTTGGGCGCTCGAGTTTGTGATCACAGCTGACCAGAGGAATGTGCTGTGCACCCGTTCAATCAGGTGTGTTTTATGTGTTTTAATGCACTGTTGTTGTGACTATTATTCAAGAAAATTGCTATCATTCACCTGTTTTGTCAGAACAAACAGAAATCCCCTCCAAACATATCCTGGTGTGGATTTTATGAATCGATGTCGGATCACACAAATCCGATAATCAGTCTTTTTTTAAATCCCGGCTCTGATACGGCGCTGACAACAGGACCCTGCTTATTTCGAGCACATATTATTGTTCCGAGACTGAACAGAGGGGCTAATAACCGACTCTGCTTGGCTCCACTATATCGCCGCATCGCTAAGAGAGCCAGACGAATAAATCAAAGCCGAAAAACTCAACCGCGAGCGCGAAATCCATCGATCAACGTCCCTTCAATAACACCGTATGGCCGGAGAAGATATGTAGTTCTCCGCTGACTGCAGCCTCGCGTACGCCGACTGTAATCTAGTGCAGCTACAGACACACTGAGACCTTGCCTGACCCTGATCCATTCACAGATGTGTGTGTCTTTGACATCCTCCCTGCATCTTCGTGTGTGTCTGTTTCGTGTCTTTAATGGAAAAAAGTTAGGCCTCCAGTTGAGTGATGAAGACGGGGGAGAGCTGGAAACACGAGGGGGGGGATAAAAATGGTAAAAAGCGATCACGGAGCTTGATCCTCGCCCCCCCTAACCCAGCCCTCCGCTCGTCGCTGACTGAATGAGGACGCGGCCCCGGGCCCCTGGGCTGGATTTCCGTGCCGTCTTCCTCCGTCTATCCCTCTCTCTCTCTCCGTCTCCCGCGATCCCTCCTCATCCTCTTAAGGGAGCGTTCTGGATGGAAACTGAGTCAAGTGATGAGGGACCGGGGAGAATCGGGTTTCATCAGCTTGGCATATGTGTGTCAGTGTGTGCCAGCGGAGAGACGGATCGCGTGTGTGTGTGTGTGTGTGTGTGGGGAGGCGGGATCGCACATAAATTACAAATCAAAGCAAAAAAACAAACAAAAAAAAGACAAAGAAGGCAACTAATAGAAGAATCAGAGCACCGTACGTAGAAACTGGCGTACGATTTCACACGTTGGGATGATTCACGACCAAAACGTGACTTCACGCGCGCGAGTGTAAGTCATCATCAAGCTGCGGTAAACTCTGGTTTAAACCAAGGTGCCAGCTCTCACATAGCGTGGGTGAGGATGAGGAGTGGGGGGGGGCTCCGATGGATGAGGAGGAGGAGGAGGAGGAGGGGGAGGCGGCAGAGTAAGTGAGTCATAGTATTAACTCCCGGGCCTCCTGCATAATCATTTCAGCTCACGCTCCGTCACAGCGAGCTGAATCACCAGACAGACACGTGGCCGCCGACGCCGGAGCCAAAAAAACGTCTCTGCCAGGCTCATCCGGGCATTATCTCGCACTTCGGGGACGTCCGTCAGCTCTTTCCGTCTGGTTACGGCATCTCTGACCCCTTTGACTTTCAATCGCTGATGCCCGTGATAACAGGAGAATCAAATCGGCGAAGAATCCGTCGGCCGGGGGCACGGACATTAGCTCCGGAGCTCAACGCTGAGTGGTGGTGATTCATCTGGCTTGTCTCCTTTCACAAAACATTTCAGCCGAGATTTTGCTAAAAAAAACAAAGAGCCGACAGAATAAAAAGAGCCACACAATGAGCTTGATTTGATATCAACAGTCACTTTGAATTTAAACTTTCTAAACACCAGAGGTTCCTCTTGCAGCCGTTTCACTTTTTGGAGTGAGGTTTGGACTTTCACCTTTTCACTGTGCTCCAATCACAGCGTTTGTTTACAATAACCTCTTGGAATAAATCTCATTCATCTATGCTTGGTGCTTTCATATCTCATTGATAACATTTACGAACAGGCCGCAGACTACAGAAATGGAAGCTTTAGTTTTGCCAAAACCAGCCATCACCGGCTCGCCAGTGAGCTGCCGCTGTTGATGTTAGCAAAGTAACTCAGTGCATAAAAAGAATAACACTCAGGAGAGTGCATACCTCCGCCAAGGCCCAACACTTAATGACAATGTCAAAAAACGCCCTATCGCACAATGTTTAAGAAAACGAAGATCTGTCGCTTTAACTGGACCAGCACCAAAAGTTAACTGGGCCTATTCTGGACCGAGAACTATCCTCCATCAGAGTTTAGTGTGTAATCATGCTGATAAACCAATCAACCAATCAACCAACCAATCAACCAACCAACCAACCAACCAACCAACCAACCAACCAACCAACCAACCAACCAACCAACCAACCAACCAACCAATCAATCAACCAACCAACCAACCAACCAATCAACCAACCAACCAAAAGACATAAGTGAAAACATAACCTCCTTGGCAGACAGGTAATCACTACACAGGTCAGACCAACATTTTTGACTATATATATCTTTAAACGCTGCAGTTATGGCTGAAAATGACAAAAGAAATAAACAAGTTTTCCGATTTTACACATCCCTGCGATGCAAATCAACTGCGAGTCACTACCCAGACGTTGTTAGTTGTAAGTTTTAAACCAACCAGATTTTGCCCCGATTAAATCAACCAATCATGTCAAACTTTAGATCAGTTTCTCCTCTCTGACCACCACCACCAGAGACAAGGCTCCATGGGATGGGTTTTCTTTATGACTCCTGGCTTCACCGCCCCTCTATAACTGTAATAGACATTGTTCTGTTAAGACGTATACAGAGGACGGTACTGATGTCACGACGCATAAGACTGTTTCTCGTCTGATGTTTTCTTATCAACAAAAGTATTATTTATTCAATGAAAATGAAGTCCATTCCAGATTGGGAATGCAAGCAAAGAATTTAATCTAGCATGACAAAGCAATTCTGGCTGCACGATTACATCAGGAGGTTTTTGATCTCCCAAATGAACAGCTGCTCGTGTGTCAAACTCAAATAAAAACCACCGTAACTCAACTTGTGCGCAGCAGGACAGAGATCATTCGCGGTTTTCGTCATTGAACCTTTCAGACATAAAACACCCCTCATCACACCTGACTCCTTCGCAGCTCGTTCCGGGTCCTCCAATCGTTGTAAGAACCCCAGGGTTCACATCTACATGTTTGCACTTTGATATTTCCTGTGAAGCCAAAATCCCACTGTGTTTTTACTGGCATTTTCGTTGCTTTAGGATGGACGACGAAGGCTTTTAACTGGAAATGCACCTGTTTTGTCTCAACATGGACATTGGAAGATTGCCTTGTTTTCCTGGCACAAGATGGGCAATAAATGCCGGCAGAAACAAAGTAAACAACACCAAAAAACATCTGTAGCGCCATCAGCTATCGGCCAAAGTGATTTTTGTTAAAGACGTCCTAACTCTGTTGATTAAAGTGTGGTTTTACTTCTTTCAAAGTGCAGTTTGTTTTAACACTGAACCCTCTAAACCCCTGGACAGCCCATTAGCATGTAGTGGAGGTATTCTCAACGCTATTGTCTCTAATCTTGTTAGAGCACCTTTTAGACGGTAAGTGCTCGGAGGTGTTTTGCGATTCAAACGTTTTGAGCGTGAAATGAGGAATTAGCCGCCGACACCCCGCTGACTGCAGCTTTACCGAACGATTCAGGGGTCGCAGGTCTCCCCGACTGGAAGCAGCTCCCCCTCAAATCCGTCCAGGAACAATCTGCGGCGGAGATCTCCCCCACGGCTCGAGGGCTCTCCTGGATTTGTTAAGCAAACAAACCTCCGATAGCAATCTTTCCGTGTACACCGACGCTGATTTGCAATGCAAATGATCCCGATCAGTGGACACCATGGGGGGGGGTGAAGCGGCAATTCTCTGACAACAACAAAGGGAAAGCCCTCGCATCGCGCTGCCTTATCCACAGCGAGATTTGTGCCAGCCTTCACCGATGGAAGCGTTTATCTCTGCTGGCCTTCTGTCCGCTTAAAGGGACAGGGACCTCTGCGCCGCCGCTCCGAGGGCCCTCCAGGCACCTGATCGCCGCGTAAGCCCCGATGTAGATTTGGAGGCACTTAGCAGTCGGCGCTGGCAAACTGCTGCTCTGGAAGTTATAGGGCCCCTCGAGCGGGAAGGCGGGAGGAAAGAAATCAAAGGGTTGATGAAGGTAGAGAAAACGGGAACGCAGCCAGTTACCTGGAATTCAATCCCATAGTTCTCCCTGCAGAAGTCTCGTAGTTTGGGGTAGACGTGCTCTTTCAGTGCGTTCCTCTCCGCCTCTGTGTCTGGGGACAAAAGAAAGAGGGCGTCATGAACACGTGCAAAGACTTTAAGCGAATGTAAAGCGTGTAGGAACCGAAACGGCGTGTACGTGAAAGGATCAGTTCAGCATGTTGAGAAGTACGCGTTGCTTTCCGAGCATTAGATGGCAAGATCATTACCACTCTGCGGGAGCAAGGGGACGATTAGCTTAGCTTAGCATTACCTAAAGACCAGATGGAGGGGCTGTCTGCTAACATCTCTAGAGCCTGTCATACTCAACAAACAGACAGCTTTGTCGTGGTTTAAACAACTTAAAAAATACCACCTTCGTGTACAAAAGGTGAATAATGAGTCATTTTTTCATTAACGTTCCCCAAATTTCCGCTTTTCTGAACCAAATTCCGACAAAACGGATTGATTTCCTCCGTTCACGTTGTTGCAAAGAAGCTCGCTTTCTCATTTTGACAATTTGAAACTCAATTTGATATATTTTTCAGAGCGTGACTGGTGATTATTAATCTTCTGATTAGTCACTTTGTCTTTAAAACGTCTTGAAACAGTGAGAACAGCTCAAAGCTCCCCCGGAGATCCAGTTAACTCATGAATGACAGAGACCCAGGGGGCGGGAATTAATAAGATCTGATTGCTATAATTGATTGTGTTTATCAGTCCAATTCCCTTATTGACTGCAGGTCATTTCTTTGTGCTGCTCACTTGGGAAGCGGCGGCACTCGCTCGCAGAGGGATGAGGGGGTTTTAAGCCCGTGCTGCGTACAAAGACGTTTCGGCGCACTGCAGGTATTTGATCGCTTGCACTGTTGTCATGTTTCTCCGTGAAATAGCTCTGGGCCGTTTCTTCCCCTCCGCCATCAGACCTTCTTGTTCCAAAGTTTCCAGCTGCACGGGCGCATACGTTTGATGTCATGTGAGAGGAGCATGCCAGCGCCATTCAAAAAGGAGTTGTTGAGCTCCGAGGTACACGATTCTGATCGATCTGACAGCAGATTGTTACACACTGCGATAACTGAAGCTCTAACCAAGTGTGATAATCTAAAATTTAGTTTACAGGGTTCCTACATCTTTTACATCAAAATTTTCACTTTTCAAACCTTGAAAACAGCCCATTTGAGCTTCTTTAAGGAATTTGACGGCCCATACGAACCCTTAGATTAAAAATGTAGGTGCTCTTGTAAACATGGGTTATCTAGTGCCTTTCAAGGAAGATCACTTGACTTGATTTAAGTAAATGTCACTTTGTCTTTTGTTGATAAGCAAGTTAGTCTATCATTTGAGTTATTTTTACCTCAGTGCAAGAGACAAGATCACTTGACTTGATGCCAGTAAATGTCACTTTGTCTTGTACTGACACAAGAGACATGTCATGTCATGTTCAGTTCAAAAAGTCAAATAAAAAAAGAAAACAATGAACCTAAAAAAACAACTATATCTATGTCGTATGACTTCTGATGAAGAAATGCCTCCAGAGAGTGAAAGGACTGTCAGGATTCTGTTTCTTGTGGTTCTCATGTTCCCGGTTTTATTTTGATATTATGCCCTCATGGGTCACGCCGTGCTCTTCAGTTCCTCCTGTGGGTTTTTCCCTCCCAGTGTTTTTCCGTTCCTTTCCCTCACCTGTCCTTCTCCCTCCTCACTCCACCTGTTCCCGATCCCCTCGTTAGTGTGTGTGTGTGTATAGTCTTCCCTCATGTCTTTGTCAGTTCGTTCTGTCGTCCCCCATGATGCCGCCCTGTGTCCCCCCACCAGTGTCTCCCCCTGTGTCTCCGAGTTGGTATGTTTCTGATTTTTGTTCCTTGACTTTCCCCCTGATTTGTACTTTGCTTGTGATTCTGATGAAGAAATGCCTCCGGAAATTGAAGGGACACATTTCAGAGAGTGGGTTAACGACGGTTGGGATTTCATCAACGAAATCTGGTTTCGATATGTCGGGTTTTAGTGTGTTTCTCCATGCATTTCCCATAGACTTCAATACAGCTGTCACCACAGTCTGCCACCAAAGCAAGATGACCCTTCCTTTTGACGCAAATAATATTTTCTGTTGATCATCCAAGTTTTCTTCTTCTTCTACTACTACAATGATAATATATTATAATACTACTCCCTCTGTAATTGCCTAGAAGAGCTGGGCTGACACATACTGTTGAAGAATGTGGGATTATCAGGCATCACGGAGGCAGTGATCATATTGGACAGTCGGAGTGTCACGGAGCGAGTGCCCACGGCTTGTTGTTGTGTCCCACTTTTTTTCTCCTCCCTCCCTCCTCTCCTCTCGTTTTCACTGTCTTCCAAATGGTTACTGTAATCTATCTGGACAGGCCCAGTCTCTTCCTCCCTCTCTTTTTCTGAAGGGTGTGGACGGATAGTTAAAAACAGAACATGCCCGACAGAGAGGCCCCCCCCACTTGCGCGACCAAGACGCCGCACATGGCGGGCGGCGCGCAAAAAACAGCCGCTGACCGCGTCACGGGCCGCCGCGAGTGGAGGAGGCCGCAGATTCAGTCTGACGTATCTCCCCCTTTCCCGTCTATCTTTAGTAAGGCTTTGGGCCGCGACCGTGCCGTGCGTGCGTCCGCCCACAGCCACCCGAGCAAAATGTCACATCGAAATCCAGACGGCTGCGATAGTATGCAAATGAAATAAATGGCACGTTGCCGCATCGGTGGAGCCTTCATCTCATCCCATCAGACACATTACGGCGCGATATAACATCCCACGGTGACATCGTAAGTGCAAAAATAGCAGCGTTTATGGAATTTAGATCAGCTCGTTTGTGTGTTTTGCGCAATCCAAATCTGCATCGCGTCTGGATGTGACCCGACAGACTAAACTGTGTTTGTTGTTTGTTTTTTGTGCTGATAACGGCAGGACGCCTCTCCCCCTCTCTTTCTCCCTATTTTTTTTTGTGGGATGATGATGAGTTATGGCAGCCTGACGTATGCGTGTGTGTCTGTTGTGCGCACACCCACGTGCAGAGGAAACAAAAGCTGGATGTTGCATTCGCCCTCTTTTCTCGCTATGTGTGTGTCCTCCCTCCAATTTCCCAATCTGTTTATTTCAATAGTGCGGACTAATCTTTGTTTTCCTTTCAGAGATGTCCTGTCAGCTCTCTCTTTATTGCGCTCTCGCTTCCTTTTCTTCCCTGTCTTCCTCGCTCGTCTTTTTGGGAGAACTCGCGGGCGGCCGACTGAACGGAAAACTGCGTCCAAACGTCCGTCTTTCTTTTGTGCTTCGCGTTCATCGATTGTTCGGTCGATCGTAGGTGAAAATAGTGGAAAAACAGTGAAAAGTTGAAGGCGACGCTGTTATATTGAGTCCAAATTGAACGATGTTTAAATGACATTTATTGTTTGGCATTTCTGCTTGATAGATGACAACAACACCGACAAGACATCTCAGCGGCATCTGTGGATAAAAAGCTGAAAAGCCAAACCAAAAACACTACACTCTACTTGTACTGACGTCGCTCTCGTGGGTGGTTCATTCCTCCACATCGCGGCCACTCTGCGGTCTCATCAACGAGGCGCTGACAGAGCAATCACTCTCTCATCAAGCGACGCCGACCGACACTCCAGAGGCACTTCTCGGTCTGCACAACTGCTGCTTGGAGATCTCTGATTAAATGAGAGAGCGAGAGCGTCCACAAGACAAATGTCTCCGCGAGTAGGACGACGCAGTGACACGGTGGTCATAAACATTGACGTGCGGCGTGCGTGAGTGTTGGTTCGCCAGCTTTTGAGATATCAGCCTCTGAAATGTCTGCCTCCAGAAACACTCCGGCTTCTGTTACCGTGGATGACGAACAAAACACACTGGAAATGTGTCAATTGAAAT
This sequence comes from Lagodon rhomboides, assembly GCA_039737535.1. Lineage (NCBI taxonomy): Eukaryota > Metazoa > Chordata > Actinopteri > Spariformes > Sparidae > Lagodon > Lagodon rhomboides. The sequence goes on from CM077806.1 coordinate 13,910,828, forward strand.
TTCCACTCGCTTCATTGTAATGAGGTGGCGGCGTTAATCAAAAATTGAGCGCATATCAACGCTGTCCACATGGTTCAATAGCTAGAAGTAAGTACAAAAACTGCAATTTAAGCGAACTGGCCTGCTCAGCAGGAGCCGTACTGTATGTGACATTTAAAGATCAAAGCTTTTGTTATTTCCAGTGTAATGCAAAGATATGTATGGGTGACAAAGTCGCATAAATTGATCATCTATCTTGCGCAGTGGTCCCTAAAATGAATGTCGGTCGCCTCCTTACTTTGTGTTTTTTGTAGAAAAGACGCTCATACTCTTCTGACATTGAAATCATTCATATGAAACAATCTGAAAAGCTGTGAGTGAAAAAGCAACTCTTTGGAGGAACATATATATCATATCATATGCAAACTGTGGTCGCAAGTAGAAATGGTTGAGTACCACCAGTCTACAGTACATTCTGATTCATCAGGGATGTTGTTGGTTTAGATTAACGCTACGCGTTGGCTGATCGAAGATGTCAACAAATATCACAATATTTGCCATCATATGCAAAATTTCACACGACGTTGAGTATCGAACAGCTGTTACGGCATCTTTTGGCTTTTATTTTGAAAGGAAAACGCATGCAGAGCTCACATGTTAGCGGAGGCGACGTGTGTCTGTTAGATGAGGTGCAAATGAGACCGGGCTGGCGGAGGTTGCTGCAAGTTAATTGCCTGATGTAGCGTTTGAACATACAGATATGAAGGAGTTTTTTTGAAGAAGAAGAATGCCAGCTCGCCAGTTTGGCAGTATTTCTGGTTTCAAGTGGGAGAAAAATGGCTAGCAAAGGGCTTTGAATGAGACTATGTATCTTCTTCGCTGTAAGACAATCACGATATTTGGCGACAATATTGTGGTATAAAATTTGGTAAACACTCAAAGCCTAATTAGTGCTGAAACAATTCTTCCATTCATCTATTTAATGTCAATTTATCAAGCATAAACAAAACATTTCTGATATCATATTCATATCTTTTGGTTTTGATGACAAAATACCGCGACAACTATCTTGAAATGATCTGTCGGAATGGGCACTGTGCTCTGGCATTTTATAGACTTAAGAATGAACTGATTGTTTGGCCTCTGAAAAGAAAACTAATCAACAGATTAGCATTTTATCCTCTTTCTCACTTGTCTTAGCGTCTCAACAAATGTTTCAACCATCAAATACATCAGAATAGACCACAGCGGACCAAAAAACACTTCCGTCCTATCTCAGCGTAAACAAGGCTGTTTGCCCCAAAAGCGTAATGTCACCCGATGCGCCAAACAAACTCTCTAATGTGCAGAACCTTAACCGCAATGATGCAAACGCACAGCCAGTGAGCAAATCGATACCGAATGACCTGGAAGACGCTGAGGGCAACTTTGTGTGGATCAGTCATCCATAAAGACCAGATGTTCCTGAGCACGGGGAAGACCCTACAGGTTATCTGAACACCACTGAGTCAGGATGAAGGAAATCCACTGGAGGTTATTGTGCCACCATCCACACTTGATGTTGGCCGCCGAGGGAAAGCAACAACGTACAGTACCACGGTACTATGTGAGTGGATGTAAAAGTGATGGGGACGTCCCCCGTCTCTCTGCCGGTGAACCATTCTGTGTTTGACTGCACATGGAACAAGTGTTCGTCTACCCAACATAAAATGCGCTATAACAAGTTCATGGGGTGACATCTGTGCTGGCAGCTGTTGCCTCGAGAGCCACTCGTGGGGCTTTTAGGGCCTCTGTCATGAAATACTCACATTTGTGCCAGGGACACGTTTTACAGCTTAATTATAGTAAGTAATGAAGACACGACTCTCAAGACTAAGGAGACTCTTTTCTGTGTAAAAGAAAGCAGGTTACCATGGACACGGCATGCTGTCCTGTGTTGTTGAAGATTCAAATCTCTTGCCTCCTGACAGAACCAGTCAGATGATCCAATCAGACATGATTATGTCAGACAGGTTCGATCAAAACATGTTGATTGTATTCCTGTAGTTTGAGCTTGACAGTGACAGAAATAGAAAAGAAAAGAAATCCGGTCGTATGTAAGCCTATGAGAAAATAACCCTACTTCTGACCTGATTTACTACCTCAGTAATTGGTTTCCAAATGAGTTTTATGGTCTCAATCTCTAGGTTCAGGTCTTCTTCACTAAAGCATGATGTTCGTTTTGAGAATAATGGTCCAATTTAAAGAAAACTACACAATAAACCAGGGCATGCTCTAGGTGATGGGTACCTTATAATTGACCAACCTAGTATCACGCCTAAGAGTGTAATAGACCGACCAGTCCACTGTGTCACTGTCATGCTTGGCCTCGCCAAACGGTAGGACAACACGGTCACTTCCATGGTCAAAATTACCAATAACAAACATGATGCATCTGGTTAGATTTTCAAAATAAAGGCACCAAAACTACCTTGGTTATAAGGGTATGATCATGGTTTCGCTTAAAATACTGCCACTTCCTGAAAACAGTCACACAGGACTCAAACCCTCACCCCTCATCATTATCGCCCCCTGCTGGCATTGCACCCTTTAGTGCTTCCAATGTCAGGGCACTAGTAAACTGTCCCTTCTGATGTTTTCAACAGTCTCAATCAAATTGGTAAATGGCGAGGTCAAGGCAGGGTTGTCAGGTGTGGGACTATTTTCACAAAGAGTGACCTAACAATGTGGCGACCCTGAAGCTGCCGCACTTTGAATTTGAAGTAGTCTGCATTTGTAGTTTAAACCTTTCAAACATCACATAATCAAAAATAAAACCAGCAGGCAAGGCACGATGGGCTGAAGGCCAGATTTGGTCAGCCTGCTGCAGGTGAGTGTACACTGATGGAGTAGCTGAATATAAAATAACACGCTGAAAATTGAATTATTAATGAATGAACAGCGAAACAAATGTTGGTTTAGAGGTTTTAGTGGTCTTGCACCAGGCCCAGGCTTGCTGTGCAGTTATGAGCTGATAAAAGACAGATCTTTAAAGATAATGTTTGGACATTTTTACTACGGCTTCAAGAAACTCTTGAGTTTTACGGCCAAATCACAGACTAAAAACGAGGTCAGGGTTACAGAATCTCAGGTGAGCTTTTTATCGACAGCTGGTTCAAACAGAGTAGCATAAAGCAGCAGGGGTCCACATGTGAGGGGTGCTATGTTCCTGAGTGTTTTGCTAACCCTGTAACAAAAGCATTGTCCTTCTATATGGTTGTGTTTTCACATACAAAGCTATCAGATTCTCTTGTCTTTCTGCAGTGAGATTCAGCCTGACACTGCGTATCGCATTCATTTTATGCTGCCTCACTAAGAACCACATAGCTGGATCATCACATTTTATGTTCTAATCCTCAGTATTACTTTTTAATCTTGAAAAATGTCCCCTTTTTTAAAGATGATTCATCTTTGCATGCTGTTTTATTTCTATCTTAGTCCTTGCTATGCTGGGATCTATAGAAATGGAGAGAATTAGTATAATACTCCAAGGACAATTTAACCGTGGGAGATGTGTTAAATATTCATGCGATTTTTTCTTTTTTTTTCTTTTTCTAAGTGAAGTAGCAACTTTCTAGTTTTGTGAAATTGATCAGCACATCTCGTTTTGCATTGAAATACATTCTGTAAATGGAATCTGAAGAAGAGTTCGGAAACACGCACTTCTCCCTCTCAAGATGTCTATGAATAAACATGCACAACAGGAAGCGAAGATGTAACACCTTTTGATGTGGCTACGTTTTTTTAATGGTCCGAGCCAAAGAATACACCGAAGGGAGTGTTTGGCAAGACTTGAAGGCCTCGCCACGTTCTATCAAGGTGACTCTAAATGGAGCCCAAAATAGAACGCGGTTCCCCAACGTTAATCCATCGTCCAAGAAAGACACGGAGCGAAACGTTTTGTTGGAAGTTACCGGGAAAGACTGTGCTCATTTTCAATCTCAATTATCAGCATTATGCCTCCGAACTCTCCCTCAGCAGAGCCCTTGATGTGCACATAAAATAAAATTCCCATTACTTACAAACCGCTCGCAGACCGCACTAGTTTTCTCGAGGTTAATTACGTTGGTTATGAGTGGATAATCACTGTGTAATTTTACTCAGGTGTATCTAGCGGGCTGCTCGCTATCATCGCCATCGTTCCCTGGTGAAAATGCTTCTACAGCGCGTTCCCTAAAAAAGGCCCGAACGCCCGGGGAGTTGGACGAGCGCGCGAGGGCAACTGCTGAATTTGTCAGAACGACGTCCTGGGGGTGCGGGATTGCTCCGCGGCGCTGTGGAAAAGACTCGGAGAGAGGTCAGTAAGAAGCTGCTGCCAAACGAGTCTGCCTTGAGGAGGGAGAGAGCGGAGGCACGGAAGGCAGAGGACGATGCCGAGAGGAGGGAGGGGGGGGAACGGGCTCGCCGGCACGCGTCATAAACTCCACAATGCCGCAGAACGGCGCCGGGGCTCGTCCAAAAAGTCTGGCGCTCGCGGGCCCCGGAGAAGCAATTTATTAAACAAAAGCCACCCTTGACACAGTCTCTCCACCTGTCATCTCTCCCCCTGTCCTCCCTGACATCCCTCCCACGCTCGCCTTTGTTATCGCTCGCCAGACCCGATTCAAAAAAGTGGACGATTAAGGAGAGCGAGAGGTATTTTTGTTAAAGGCAAACGAGCACGGGATGACAGAAATCTGAGCTAAAACCCCACAACAAAGACAAACAGAGTAAACCGGATCACAGGGAATAATTGTGGGGTGAAACGTAACGTAATTAGTGGTCTCCGCGGCGACACGCTATAGCCTTGATGATGGTGCGTCGGAGGGCGAGATGATTTCATGCATCGCGTCCCCGAGGCGCCGTGCTTTTATCAACTTTAAACAGCTTAAGTGATAGCTCGCATACAAATCGAACGCCGGCCGATGCCAGAGCCCCCCGGGGCGGCTGCAGCGAGGTAATGGAGTTGTCTTGATACGCTCACGTGGATCTCCGCGAACGCACGCACGCACAAACGTATTGACAGATGAGACAGGCCGCATAATGCGCCCAACAGTACGCGTGAGAATAAATCACGGCGGGCTTTTTCTCTGGGTTTTTTTTCGCCGCTGCCGTCTGGCTACTGGCGAGAGCAGATAGTGGGGCTTTTTAATTGATCGGCTGTGGCCGCCGCGCGCACACACACTCGCACACGGGCTCGTGCACCTGAGCCAAGAACTTGAGTGATTCATTAACATCATGGAAGGAGGATGTAAATCCACTCCAATGAGTTGTTTGGCTTAGATTTTGGCCAACACTTCAGAGCACCTGCGTACACGCAACTGTGGTGGCCAGACTCGGAAATAAATTAAATCCATTTAGGCCGAGATATTCATTACTTTCTTGCAAAATTAATCTTATTTTTTTCAGCCTTTATCAGTCCCAAAAGTCTCTGTATGAAAAAAAACACGATGACAAACAAGATTGTTCGCGAGAAAATGCTCTCCGATGGCGTTCGATACAAAACCAGAGTTCATCTCCCGGCGAAATCACAAAAAATACTCAGTTTGAGCACCAAAACAACAGTTGGCCAACGACAATAAACTCAAGTGACGCCTCTTCCTTCTAATAGACAATCTTAGTGATTCTCAGACAACTCGGAGTTACCCTCTGGACGGCGTGCTGCTGTTAGCTCCAGGGTCCGCGGAGTAGAGAGGACGGAGTTGGAGAATAATCCGATTCAGTAGAAGAGGTGAACTACGGATGACGCACTTTTTGGCTCGTTGCCGGGGGGGGCTGGCAAGCTTATCAACAATCGCTCTCAGGATGGACTTGGCCTCTTCCCCTGAAGAGTAACGTCACATATGCGCTCATTCTGGGTCGGATAGGTATCTTTGGAAGGCCGGATTTGGCGCGTGGGCCGCTAGTTGTCACTTACTGTGTCACAGTTCATGGTTTCTATTTTAGTTATTTCCTGTTTTATGTTGAAAGAGACTCTTGTTTTTGTTTGAATCTTCCTGTCTTTGTGTTTATCCCACCCTGATTAGTTCCACCTGTCCCATCGTCTTCCCTCTGTGTTGTTCCCTCACTCTTTGTCAGTTCGTGGTTATACCTTGTGCGTCAAACGTCCCTGACTTTTCCCCTGTGTTGATTCCCCTCTGTTTGTTGGACATCCCGTCGACTTATCGGACTTTATATGGATTTGTTTGCCTGTTTTGGACAGCTTGCGAGGTGTTGACCCCTGCCTGCCTCGACCTCCCCGTCAGCTTTTTGTAAATTCGTTATTATCTGAATCAAATCATTGAACTGCCTCCACTCGGCCGCATGAGTCTGGGTCCGATTCCATGTCCTCCCTTTTCTGCCACGCTAGATTCTATCAGGTATGACAATTAACTTTTTACTAGATTACTGTCAAATTACGCGTCATTTGACTTTGCAAACAACACGAACCAACACAATGAACACAGCAGTGGGAGCGCCGTGGCTTTTGATTAAGGGCATTAGGGTCAGTATATTCAGCCGAGCTATAAACACAGAGCACATAAAACTATTTGCACTGCTGATCAGAGCGCAGAGCTCCCCCGCTCACACAGACACAATATAAAAGTGCAGCTACGCCGTGCGATGGTGTGATCATCACTGCGGATAGCACGCTTCACCTTTCTAGTGTCTGCTATCACAAATCACAAACGGAAAGACGGCGCTGTTATGTGTGCATATATTTTGTTATGGGCAATAAAAAGGGAGGCGAAGGTGATCCACCGCTCCACTGTACTTACAGTGGGATGGATGTGGTCGGGGGTTGAATCCAAATGATGGAGGGAAATGCTCTCATTGTGACTGGGAGCCGTCATAATGTAGATCTGATCCGTGTCATTGCATGTACAGTAAGGTGAGTGGCGTCACATACGTGCATGGACAGCCCCCTCTAGTGAACAGGGAGAAACAGGCTCTGCAGCAGGATTGAGGGCAGCCCAGGGTCACGCTTATGAATATTTCCTGGTGTGCGTGTGGCAGACGGAGGGGGAAAGATAATGAAAGGTTTCCGCAAACAGTGCGAGCGGCTTCAACTGGAGTGAACTCGTCCGACGGTCCAAAAAAAGATCAAAAACAAATGCAGAGGATGCATTATTGGAAATGTTCAACTTGCAGGGGGGGAGTCAGCTGTGTTTTCTGCTCTGGATACCAGCAATCTCGCCTCGCTGGAAACGGCGGCTCGTAATTAGCTCTTCTCGCAGCTCAGGTGTGTGTCTTTCCATCCGTGCCGACGGTGTGAGGAGAGAGACTTGGAATAGCCCCCCCCTTGTCGTTTTTTCCATCGCGGTGGTCTGAACGACTGAGTCAGCTACAGGTGGCGAAACAATGTCAGACTCCCCCCGCCGTCTACTACGAGGCATCGCGGCGCGGTGATCTGAGGTGGACTCATTCCTTTTTTATTTCAGGGTTCACGGCAATTTGCTCGGCGAGGGCGCGGGGAAACGACAGTGATGTATCGACAAAGGCCACCTCTCTTTTTTTAATCCTGGCGTGCCCTCCTTCTCTCTCTCCATCTCCCGCTCATAGCCTACTCTACTTCCCGGCGCCTTGTTTACTCCAGTTTCGCCGAGCCTATTTTTACCCCCTCGCCCACAGGGCATATTCAAATACAGAGCTGCAACTGGGTGTCTCCCTCACGACCCCAATGTCTTGCGCTCACGCCGGCGCGCTCCGTGGCGAAAGCAATCTGCTGTTTTTCCCTTTTTTGTGTTATTGGAACGAGGCTCGGCGCCCATTTGATTTTTGCTGTCAAGGCGTAATGTTACCTCATTTAAGACATTTTCTAGTCTGTTAGGTTAAATGGACCTTTAAATGTCACTGCTCGACACATTAAGGCGAGGACCCCGGCTGTTCCCTTCGAAGTGGGTCTGGGAACAGAGTGGCGGGTGCGTTGTGCCTCATCCTCGAGGACGCTCCGCTAATAGGTTTTGTTTTGACTTTATCCCCTCAAGAATTGTCCACACAGGTTACATCATGCTGTGACTGTGTTGGATTTCCTCTGCAGGGATTCCAACTAAAACAGCCCCCAAAAAGCCCAAGGTGCCTGGATGCAAAATATGGGTGATCTGTTGTGTGATTTGAGGGGCTAGGATGGGATGGGAGGAGGAGGGTGTCACGCTGGGATCTTACCGTCGGGGTTGGAGCAGATGAAGACCCGGACGCTGCGGCCGGTGGGCACGTTGTGCGGCGGCAGGGCGCTGACGTTGCCGCTGATGGCCGCCCTGCGCAGCGCCGACTCCCGCGGGCAGGGCTGCCTGCTCCCCACTCCCGACGGCCACATGGGGGGCGACTTCCAGCGTGGCTGTACACACGCGTACACACACACACACATACACAGGGCACAGAAGGGGGCAGGTTAGCGCGGCCGGGGGGGGGACGCACAGGCGGGCACATGGACAGACGCGCATGCTTTTGCGCCCTGATCCATCCAAACACACACACACACGGCGCAGGCATGGAGCTGCTCCTAATGGGTTTTTAATTTGATGCTAACTTTGGACACATTTTCCCAAAGCGTTTTTAAAGAATTGCTCCACTGATCATGCTTTAATAGGACTTTCTTGCATATAAAAATCACAAGATCATTTTTACGCGTCAATAATCTGCCTCTCCATCCTCCTAACGCCCATGTCACACACACACACACGCGCGCGCATGCACACACACCAATCAAGTTATGATGCATCCTCCAGATGTTCTCCCAACACGGGAATGAGATTTGTGTTTTTTTTGTCATGGCATTCATGTGGTAGGGAGGGATAATAATAGGATATTACGCACAGCCTACTACCGTCACGGTGCATGCGTAATTTTTGTATACATGTCCTTGGAGCGCATTCATGAATTTTCATGCCACTGTGGGACAAAAAACAAAACAAAAACAACAACAGACAAACAGAAAAACGAGACGATACAAAACTCTGAATTTAAGACGAGCAAAAAGGCAAGCATCAGTGGCGTTCCCACCCCAGAGAAGATGCTTGTACGGGCGAATAACCGCTACGAAAGGTTATTCCGCCGGGAGCAGATGTCAAGTCGCTGGTTTTCCGGAGTTGGTCTATCCTGAAATCTTTGTTTCAAAGACGGAAAACCTTCGAAAAAGACAACCAAAAAAAGGGCGAGGGGAGGGGAAGTTGGGTAGTCCACTACACAACACTCAAATAAAAAGAAAATCCTCTGCAAACAAGACAACTAAGCACCGGTGAGGCGCCGCATCCACAGAGAGGACTTGGCTACTAGTAGTGATGCTGGAGACAAGAGGCACAACAACAGGACACTTCTTGTTGCTCACATTCATTCGCTTCATTTCGTGGCTTCCGAAAATATCCAAGCGTCGAGGACGGTAAAAGGTGGATAAAAACGCCCATCAGAGTTGCTGTGGCCGAGAGACGACGCCGGGAGACGGTGAAACGGACGCCGTGTGTCGGAGCGCTCCCCTTGGCATCCTGCTGTCTCTGCGAGCCGACCGAGCTCTGAGAGGCGGAGAGGCTGTGAAGCCCGGGAAAATGAAAGCGCCACTACCGGCCGGCCTTTTCAAAATAAAATACACACGTAAGCACACGCGTTTGTACACACCTCACCGTAAGGCACGCGATATTTTTTTCGAAACAAATCCTTATTCTGAGCGTAAAACAACCACGCACGTTTCTTTAAAAGTGTGTTTTTACAGCAAACCATTGCGTATACTCACAGAGCTAGCTTGTCCCAAGAATTTGCGCTTTTACGTTGAAGGCTAAATAAGTAATCCCGGTCGTGCTCTTCCTCTTTCAGTAGGACTTGACGGAGGTGACAGAGGAGCTCTGGATGCTCTCCCTCCCCGGCTGACTCCTGTCCTCTCTTCTCCTCTCCGACTGGAGGACTGGTGCTCACCCAGTCCCTAATAAAATTGCACTGGTCCGCAATGTCAGCAGTGTGCGGTGTCGTTAATGACGTTACCAGCTACTCCTACCGGTAATGAGCAAAGCAGAAGTAACGTGAAAGGTCCAACCTACCATTTCAAAACCCCCGACGTAGTTTGTTTTTCACCTTACAGGCTTCTAAACCTTGAGTGAAGTTTCCCTTTTCACATTTTTTTTTCAATTAGCTTAAATGTGTTCACTTTCCAGAGGAATTTTACACCAAAATAAACATTTTGTAGCATTGTGAGCTAGGTCAGCTAAAATGAGAAAAGGCAACGTTAAGCTGACATTTACTAGCTTAACACTATCTTTCGCGTTTGGCAATTTTTCTTTAAATTATATTTCACAAGATGCGTTTGTGAACGTGTCGCTGGTGCGATACTTCTGCAGTGCTAGCTAAAATGAGAAATAACAAAGTTAAGCTAATGCTAACTAGCTTAACGCTATTGCTAATGCTTTGCGATTTTGCCTCTACTTGCGCTCGCAAATTTTCTTTCACCAGAGGAGTCATAAGAACTTGTGCCTCTATGAAAACAGAAATTTACTTGCTTTTTTGATAAAAGTAATGCACAATCTGATGCTTTTGTAATGCAAGCTATAATGAGAAATAGCAAAATTAAGCTAACATTACCTAGCTTAACGCTATTTTTCCACATAACAGCTAGTTCCCAGACTTTTTTCAAAAGAGTAGTCATAACAACTTGCTCCTCTATGAAATTTTAAAAAGAGAAATTGGCTTATTTTTAATAATAAAAAAGTATAATGCTATATTTTCTTAATTCTAACTGTAAGTAGAAATAGAAAAGTAATGGTAATGTTAACTAGTTTAACACTATTGTTCCTTCTTGGGAATTTTTCATCTAGCTCCCAAATTTTCTCTCACAGCAGGAGTCACAACATCTTGCTCCTCTATAAAACGTTCTTGTGTGTTTTCTTTTGACAAAAGTACCATGCTATGCAATATTTTTGTAATGCTAGCTTAAATGAAAAGTAGCAAAGTTAAGCTAATGCTAACTAGCTTAACGCTGTCACTTCTTGGCAATTTTCATAGGGTATAGATCTTGTATGACAGTTTGTGAGAAAGGAATTGTCTTACTACAATATTTTTGTAATGCCAGCTAAAACAAGAAATAGCAAAGCTAAGCTCAAGTTAACTGACTTAACGCTATTGTTCCTGCGTGGCAATTATCCATGTAGCTCCCAGAGTTTCTTTTCACAAGAGAAGTTAACACAACTTGCTTCTCTGTTAAAAGTTTTTGAGAACAGAAATTGCCTTACTTTCAATGTAAGTAATGTGTGATGTGTTACTTCTTTGGTCTAACAGCTACCTAAAGGTCTTTAGCCACGGATGGCGTTAGAAGCAGCAGCAGCCCCAGAGGAGGAGGACTAAGAAGGGGGGAGGAGGAGTTTGAATTAATTGCTTTATCGATAAATGTACCTCTGCTCTGCAGCCTCTGGTTATTCGCGCTGGAAGTTTAAGTGCATTGGATTTGTACTAAACGGAATTGATTACTGTGCTCTTCTTGTGAGAGGGAAACGCTGAACCATATATTTCCACCCCCCTCGCAGTCTCGGTCCCAGTATTTGGAGGGCAGCAGCAAGCATTTCTCTGAATCTGATGAAGAGAGTGTGTCTGTCACCTGAACTTTAACTTCAGACTGCACTAATGCTTTTAAGTTATGATGACATGAAAGAAGAATCAAGCCTATAGATGCATTAAGTCCTCGGCTAATTCTTGATAGAAGATTTTTGGCATCTTACTGATGAAAATAAGATTTTTTTAACATCACTTATATGATTTTTTAGAGCCACATCTATTATCATTTCCCATATCCAGATCTTAGACCATGAATACCAGGAAAAGGAAAGGAAAAACTTCTATCTTATAGATTTTCAACAAGTAGACTATGTTCAAAAATTGTGGAGAGACATGGACCTCGTTTGCAAGTTGTAAGTAACAGTCTATCGCATTGTTCCAAGTCAATAAACCCAATAAATGACGACTGACTATTCCAAGAAGCTAGATATCTTGCTGCTATTTCACATTTCATTCCCCACATTATAGGCAGCTACTGCACCGAACGCACTAAGATATTCAAACAGAACTTATCTAACTTGTTCCTGGCACACTGCGAAGTCTAGAGGACACATTACCATGACTACAAACTCCAAATTTAACCCATTATTTACGTAAGATGAGATAATTAGGCGCTAGATGACTTACTGTTCTCCTGCAGGTCTCGAGGACGATTCTGGGGCTCTGCAGGCTCACGCCGACCCATTTAAGGCGGCCCGCAGAGCCACCAGCTCACACCAGAACAAAATTCCGACTCCGGAACAGCTCAAATGGAGCACCGGGGACGGGAGCCTCGTTCCCAACAGTGTTATGACCTTTCTTTACTTGATTGTTCCGCTCCCTCGCATAATCCCCAGTCAGTTAATCACGAGTGCACCTGCACTGGATTAATGCGCCGCAGTCTTACGAGAGGATGCACTTTACACAGCGTGTTGGCGTGATGCGATGTGGCAGGCGAAAAAGTGTGTTTTTGCATGTGCGAGCAGGGCCGCTGTTAGAATATCTGTGCCCGGTGAAAGTGGCTCAGGAGGCCTTAAAACAGTAAAGATTTACAATCCATGGCATGTCCAACCCCCTTCTACCCCCTTAAATCATTCAGCATCCCCCGTTTGGCGCAGCTTATTGTGGGTAAACACCTTTGGGTCAGTGTTTGTGCATCCAAGCATGTTTACAGTAATTGCAAGTTGTCGGTTTTATTGGCATGTACACACGTGTGTGTGTGTGTGTGCGCGCTCGCCCGTCTCCCCCAAACCCTGGACCGCTCTAAGCGAATGTGATTCACTGTGGTGACAGGATGCGATGTGTCACCTGGGTCCACATGGACACAAAGGACAGACACGAGCTGTTCACTTGGCAAACGTCCGCACACACACACACACAGACACACTTTACGCACACAAACACCCGACTTCACAAATGGCCGGTGATGGATGGTTGCCTCTGCAAAACAGCTGGAGAAGAATGGAGGGTGTGGGAGTCACGGAAGACAGTTGGGAATGTCTATTTCCGTGCGCCACCCATTGGTACCACTACATTAACTCCTTAATTGCGATGCCATGTCTGAACTGGATGTCTTTAGTTAGCTGACCAGGATATCCAGGTTGTGCATTCAGCACTTGAGTTTAGACCATTTAAAGAGATACTTGGACAAAGTCCCAATGATATAATTCATGCTTTCATTTGGAATAAGCGGGTACATTTGTTACAAATCGTATATTATTGTCTCCCACAAAAACAAAAAAATCCATTTAACAATGTTAGACTGAGTAAACGGAAGGTATAAATCCAATTTCATGAGAAAATATGAAACAGAAATAAGATCATTTGTGCACAGACTATTGTTTTCACATCATTTCAGAGAGTTTCTAATATTTTTGTTTTATTTGATGACCTCGCTGACATGTTGAAAATTAAACTAGAGAAATAAAAAAATAAAAATCAGAACATTTGCAATAGAATTAAAACATGAAACTGAAAATATACAGTACTGTGACAGCTTTAAAGGGGCTCTGTGGAACTTTTGTGGTGTGCTGGAAGTCGGTAGTTAGTTTGCGTTAGCGGACTAGCTTTAACTACGGTTGCTGCTTAAGTGTGTTAGCATTGTACTTTGCTGCTTTAGAGTGAAAGCAAGGTGTTGCTGAGGCTGATGGGAGTCTCGCAGGATTTTTTGGCATTGGACAAATAGAAATACTGACCTGATGATGGCGCTAGATGAAAAGTCAGGGGCTCGCCAAAGCACTTACAATTTATCCTAAGTGGGAGGCGAATGTGAAGACTTTCTCGCCTCATTGCTCTGGTTACCTGAGGATTTAAGAAGAGTGATTGTAATTATTATTATCTTATTGTTATCATACGTGATGCCCCAAATGTCAACCTTATCTTGGCACTAGAGAAAAAGTAATGGGATCACCAAAGTCAGCAGGATTCGTCCTCTGGGGACCGTGAACGTCCATCCATTAGCTGTTGAGATACTCAAGTGGTGGACTGATAGACTAAAAACACATGTTCGAGCCATCTTCCTTCGGCACGTCCTTGAATCCCAACCAGGGACACCGCTCTAGTGCGAACATGCACCCTAACCCCACTTCATTCCTCTCCTCTCGTGTTCTTTCCCGAAGAGAATTGAAAGAATTTGTATTGGCTAGAACATCGCTGATTGCCTGTCTAATCACAGGTCGCTTTGAAAAACTACCTATCGCGACCGTGACATTCTCACACCCACGTCTTATTTGCCTCGAAAGAAAAAAGCCCCTTTTTATTAAAATCATTTGCATGTTCAGGTTTGTCAGTGGTGTATGAATAATTGGGTAATTTTCTGATTTCCTGACTTCCATTTCAAGCTTGTATAAGGAACAGATGCTGCTTACCAATTTATTTATGCAAAGTAGATTAGCTTAGGCACCTTGCAAATCACCGGGTTTATTCATCAGTGAAAAAATCTACACGGCCGATCAACAAGAGCAGCTCTTCCTGCTTTGACGCCGACGTGTTAAAATGATTCGGACACTTTTTAGCATTCGCATTTTTCCACAAATGCTTCTACCCTTCTCAAGAAATGGTAACAATATTTACATTCACAAGTCCGACCCTACTCACTACTCTTCTAGCAAAACCCGGGAGGTGTATGTGCTATAAGTAATTCAAAACCCAGCAGCGCAGGCTTATGAGGATTCAGACATAATCCTGCTATTAGCCGAGACAGGATTCCAATCAGAGCTCTACACCGGTTCCTCTCGCTCTTTCAGCAGCAAAAAAAAACCACAGGATTAAGAGGTGACAGGCAACCTTCTCGCCCCGACTGTATGTGGGATCAGCGCAAACACAAACACGCCGCACAGAACAGGTGTCAGTGACGCCGTCGGGTCACGGGCAAGTCAAACGGCAAGTAAACGCCTCGCTTTTGTCTTGTGGGACATCGCTGTTATGATACACACTGATGCTTAACATTACATTAAATGTTTGCAACTGTTAGCTCACAATATGGACAACATTACTCACTCTGCATATGCATTAATATTTCATTTGGAGGTGTGAATCTCCACAGGCCTCACGATTTGAATTTGATTATGGTTTTTCTATATTATTGCACAGAGCTACTTCTCCCATAATTTAATACAAGCAGTGAGATAAATCAAACTGTCTTTTTTATTTAGAAAGACCTTTTAAATCATTACACCTAGTGTTCAACAAATATGAAATAGTTGATTTTTCCAATACCAGTATCTGTGTGAGAAAACCTCACCTAAACATTACCAGAACAGACGTTAGCTTCAGGTGAAAACAGCCAACATGCTAAGTAGGCTAACTGTTGTAGCTCAAAGTGTGTTTCTCGTCCTTTCATAAACGCCGACACGTCCGCTTTCAGAACACGCAGGTTGTTTTTTGTTTTTTTAATCACTTTTTATCTCCTGACTTAAGTAACATTAGCTTAACTTTCGCTCATAATTCGAAGCAGCACAGCAGCGACAACAACATTACCGTCCACAAGCATCTAATGCTAGCCTAAGCCTATGTGAGGCTAACGCACATGCTAATGTTTAGAGGTTTAGCAGGTACGTTCACCTTGTTCGCCATCTTAGTGTAGCGTGTCCAGCTAGCGTGCTAATGTTGCTAACTAGCACTTAACACAGAGCACAGCCATTTGGTCCAAGTGTTAGACAAATAGACAAAAGATTTCACCCAAAAATGGTGATTAAGTCACTTATTCATGAGTCTAAAATTAGCTTAAAGTTTTAACGACATTTTTATCAGCAAACACACAAGTATGTTGTTGAAGTTATCTCGACAGGGACACTAAATCCTTGCTTCTCACTCATCTGAAGTCGCTCTGAACGGAATTATCAGCCAAAAATCTGAAGCCAAAATATAGAACACTGAAGAATTCATGCCAGATTCCGACAGACTTTTGCACAACATGTACAAATCTCCTCCCACTTCTCTCGCTTGCTTCCCCCCCGAGTGTGAATCCTCCACCACAACAAGCATCAGCCAAGACGCCGCAGTTATATTTGGTCGCTGGGAGCGCGAGATGAATGTCAGCGTTACCTTCGTGCCAAACCAAATCCTCGGTGACGACCGCCGAGTTATTTATGGCCCCGCGTCAACCGTGGCGCTTTTCATCACTCGCCAATTAGCCGGTTTTGTTTGTGCTCCCACTGTGACCTTTGGTGAGTAATTGATTTGAATCTATGTTTTCATTTTGTTCAAGTGGGTGACAGTGAAGGTGAAGTGATTGCGAAACAGACTTAACCAAACAGAAGCACGAAGCGCAAGCGCGAACGCGGTTGTTGTGTACTTGGACGGACGTACACACACGTTTAGAGCGAAAAGGCGTGCACGTAAAAGCACACCCACGCTCGCACGCACAAAACACAAACAGAGTACACATAGGAACAGCCACAGTGAGGAAAGCATTGCATTTAGCTCTTGTGTGGTATTTGAATGTTGAGTCAATGAGTCATTTTCACAATATAACTTTTTTCTCATAAATTGAAAATTATTCTCAGTGTCATGTTTTATTTTGTCACGACTTTTCCCCTTTAAATTACAGCTTTATTCTGATAGCATCATGACATTTTTCTTTGAAAATTACAATTTTATTCTCACATAATCACGACTGTTATCTCTATTTTTTTTCTATAAAGGTGCCACTTTATTCTCATAACATTTTCTCAGAAAACAAAACTTATTTCTAATATCTTGACATTTTTTCTATTAAAATTACAATTTTACTTTCATATAATCACAACTTTTTACTGACGTTTTCTCCAGAAAATTACTTTATTACTTTAAAAACTACTGTTTCTTTCTCACAGTATCATGACTTTCTCCATTAAATTACAACATCAGTCTCATATTATGATTTTTTTCTCATAAAATGACAACTTGTTTTCACAATCAGTTTTTTTCTCATAACATAACTTTCTTCGATAAAATCACAGCTTTATTCTCAAGAAATTATGACATATTTTTGCATGAAATAAAACTTTTCTGACATAATGGCTTTTTTTTTCTGATAAAATGTCATAATCTCATAAAATGACAACTTAATTTTCACATCACGATTTTTTTAATTATGAAATCACAACTTAATTCTTAAAATATTATAAGATACATTTTTTCTTATACAGTTTTATCAGTTTTTTTCTCATAAAATAAAGTGTTTCTTTCTTCTTTCATATAATGATGTTAGTACAATGATTCAGTACAACTTTACTGTCACAATAACATGACCTTTTCTCAGAAATTTATTTAATTCTCATAATATCAATACTTTTTTCTCAGAAGAACAACTTTATTCGGCACATTTCTAACAATTCAACAACTTTGTTCCTATATGAGCATGACATGTTTTTTAGATGTGTGACTGCTTCCAAGTATACAAAAAATCTCACGTTCAACACATGCAGACATGGCACCGGCTCTGAAAACTCCACATCCGCTACGAGGTGCCAAAATAAGTACTCGGCATTCATGTTCCTGCACATTTCTTCACGGAGCGTTTGCATTCTGCAGCGATGTGAGGAAACTGTTAACGTTCCATTTTGCTTGCATTACACAGGAGCTCCCATGACAGCGGTGCTAATTGGGCCTGGTTCTCTGTACTTCTTCCAGTTTGTACGCCTGTGAGCCACGAGACCGTAAAAGAGACGGAGGGATGGGGAGGGGCTCGCTCCCATTTCCCTCATTAGGTGGCATTTTACCGAGGTGCCATCCGGAGAGGGCTGGGGCTGCCATCTTTCCTCCGCTTCACATTCCCGGGAAAAAAAAAAAAAAGCTTAGGTGCGTTCCTGTGTGAGAGGAGGAGTGAAACACCTCTTGTTCAAAAAAAAAAGTGGCAAACTGACTGAACAGAGGAGTGTGTGAGGCAACCGCGAGGAAATGTAGCATCAATAATGTAAAAATGTAGTTGCTATTTCTCTCCCCGCAATTTGAACCGTCAGGCTGCAAAGTAGGAGGGATGACAGTAATGGCCACGTATCTGCTCGCCCGTAAAAATACAAAAGCTGCTCGGGCCTTCGTGAACCTGCTTCCTTTGACCTGAACAATCCCGTAATTGCTTATTAGAGACCTACGGTATGTAGTTTCCTTTCACGTCATCTGCAGCCGGCTTGCTTTCGCCGTTACGTTGCATTATTTATGCACAGAAATAGCAGAGGAAACACGGCTGCTTAAGCACGTCGGATTCAATGAGAGCTCCCGCTTTTAATGCAGCGCGTTCGCTCCGGGAGTTGCGGTCACGCGACGCGTTGTGTGCAAACCGGCCTCGGCGTGGAGAAGATGCTGCCAAAAAGAGCACGAGCAATTAGGAGGCAAATTATACACGCAGAGAAAGTGGCAGATGGAGGGCGACGACTCAAACGGCGACACCCGTGATACGGAGGGATCCGTATTTTTTTCAACTCCTCTGCTGTGTTCGGCGAGCAGATCCTGTCACGTGCCTCGTGACTTCCAGAGATTTTAATCTCGCGGAAACGGATCCCCCGGATGTTCCCCGCCGACAAAAAAAACAACACATCTCGTCGGACTCGAGACGAGGAAGGAATACGGGAACCAAAAGGGAAGACTCTCCAGCACTTAACTCGGCGCTGGAGAGCTTACAGAGCAGAAGTGTGACAGCAGCATGGCCGTAACCTATTGTCGCATTAATCTAAAGATGATGGGTAGCCCCACTAATTCTCCGCTCTTGTCTCATGGGATTAATATGATGTCGGGACAGGAAATATGACCCTCCATCTGCTGATAATTAGTCACGTCAGCTGCTGTGGGGTTGAGAAGTCCGGGTTTATGGGTCCTGATGTGTCTCATTAAACCCCTGATGGCACAATACTCGCAAAACAGCGCCGTACGTTTGAAGATGTCAGGCGAACACAATCGGTATTTGCATGACTTTGATACTTTGGTGCGTCCTGTGAGCCGTTTTATAGGTTGGAAACATCTGTTAGAAGGGATGTGTCGCAAACACGGCAGCATGAAAGGTCTATAGAATCGGTTACAAAAGAAACAGTACAAAAAGCATATAAAGAACAGCAACAACTATGATTGGGGATATCAGATCACTCAATTTAATAGGGGCAATACCCCACAAGGTATACATTCTGTAATAGTAATGGATGGATGATTCCACGTTTTGATTTACTAATAGCCAATTTTGATCTTGCTTTTCTGTTTTCTTCCCACCTACTTCTTATTTTCTGTTCAATTTTGGTCACGTTTTAGGCGGACAGCTTACCACGGCTAATTTTAACCACTTCAAAAGTCATCGCTCACCGCCAAGGGTGTCAGTTTGTGTTGATAAGTGGTGGGGACACAAAATGTTAATCACCTCCATTATCCAGCAAACAATAACCGTTTCCCCGCACATGTTGTAGGTGGTATAAGCTGCTGTGCATTTTAGGTCCTGGGTTAATATTTTGTCACATTTTGTGCCAGAATCAGCTGCAGTCAGGGAGCAGAAGATTACGTTCTCATTTGTTAGCTAACATTTCTTGGTCCAAGCTATTTTTCTGATCGTCTTTTAAAAAGCGTGCTTTCAAAAAGTGGAGAGGACACGTCTCCAGCATCCAATATGTTTACCGCCACGTAATAATGGCGGATTTAAACACCCGCATTCACTCAAATATCAACCGCATTTCGCAAACGAGTCGCTATTTATCTGTTTTTTTGGCGGTGGTGGTTACACAAACGACCCGATCTCCAAGCTAGACTTTTGCTTCCTCAATGTGTAGTTTTGTATCGGCCTACAGTACACTAACTCACAAACACCTGCGACATATCGAAGGTGTCCAGTTATGCCATGTCGTAGTTATTTCCTGCCTTAACTTTGAAGTTCTGTCCTCATGTGCCACATTTTGCCTTTCATTTCCGCCCTTTGTCTGTTTTCCCGCCCCTTTCACTCCACACCTGTGCTCTAGTAGTCAATCACCCCTTTGTGTATTTAAGTACTTATCTTTCCCCCAAGGTTTTCTACTTTGTCTTTTGGTTTGTTCTTTATTTAGCTTCTGTATTTGTCTTTTTGCCTTTTGTTCGGTTATCTGCCTGCCTGCGCACCTTGCTTTTGAGTCCCCCTTTTGTACGAATCCACACTTGTCAGCCAGTCAGAAGTGATAATTGAAACATGCTGGCATTGCTAACAATAAACAACAAAATCTCAACGTAAAAATGCCCTTTAATCTGTTGCTAATGTAAACACACTTTAAAATGAGTTGCATCAGCAGCCTTACAAACACTTGAATTGCCGTCTTTGTGTGTAACGCGTGTCTCATACTCATGTAAAATGCATGTAGCGCGCTGTAGTAACATTAAACCTATGTTATGTGATGAATCCTCCGTCATTGTTTGATCCTTTACCCGCAGCGCTGATGACAGAAGGTATAAACCGGAATGTACGGCGCTTCAGAGACATCTGGGGATGTACCTCCGCCGTGACGAGTGTCCATATGTTTGTCTTAGAAGCGTGGCGAATGTGACAACAGAAGCCTTCAACATTCAGGCATTTTTTTTTCCGAGGATGCCCAACCCCCCATCCGCTCGCAAATGACTCGTGTGTGTGTGCTTTAAGTGCATGTGTGCACAGGTAGCTGTAATATTTCAGCAATAAGCAGACAAGAGAACAGGAGGGAGGCGGGGGAGGGGGGACAGTGCTTGAGTCCATCATGCTTGAAACCCCCCCCCCACCCGCCATTTCTCCTTCTGTGGGAAAACAGTTTGTTTTTTAGTGTCTTTCTAGTCCTGCTGTCTTCTTTTAAAGCACAAAAGCAGTATTTATAGCTGTAGCATGCTCCGTTTTGGATCCGAGTCTCCACTTGGGAGTTGAGGTTAAATAATGTGGGTTGCAGATTTGTCAAAACGCGAGATGAATCGGCCTTTTGGGACCAACGGAGGGTGGCTTTGGATTCATCTTTTACATGCTTGTCTATTTAAAAAAATCTCCTTAATTAGAGCTGTATTGTAATTATTGGATGGATGGATGTGTGGTGACAGCGGCGGCGTGCAAAAGACATCACGGTTTATTATGAGACGGTTGTAAGCGGCAACCGGATAATACGGATTCAACTCACGGCCAGTCACATGGGGGTGATAGATGCGGTCGTGTGTGTGTGTGCGCGTCTCTAATAATTCCCCTCATCCCTGTCGGTAAACATCCCCGTTCACGTCTCGCGGCTCCACAATCCGCCCCTTGATGAGCCCGAGCAGACGAGGCGTCTGAATTATGTGCAACCTGCAGGAATTCAAATGAGTGTCAGAGGTCACAATAACAGGATTCGCGGCGCGGATCATTCCTCGCTGCAGGCGCGCTGAGGGTTTCACGTTGAATCGTCCTACAAATTCTAAATCGTGTGGAGCTTTTATTCTGTATGATTCTCGAGGAATGAGAGGTCGCTAATATAAAATTCTCTCACATCTGTGGACAGGTGTCTGTTAAAGTCTGGCCTCTGACTTGACACAATTCCCATCACATACATCTGTGAGACTCCAACAGCAGCCATTGCAGATACTGAATGCCAATACAATGCTCTCAAACTGGAAGTTAAAACTCAAAAGATATTCAAAAATTAACTAAAATTACCACCAGGATGTAAAGAAATATCAGTTCTGATGATCTATAACATCTATGTACTGTGTTGCAACGATGGCTACTGAAGTAAGCATGCTAACAATCTAGCCTCAGCCAGTCCTTTCTCGTAATAGAGTGGCGTAGCGCTGATGTATGGAAGTTAGCATCGCCCTGGTTCCCTCGACAAAAAGCCTACGGGATTTTTGAACTGGATTTTGGATTATTGCTCTGCGGCAAACACAAATTTATGACACTTGCAGGTTTTGTTCAGCAAGATAATCTTCGTAGACGAACACCGCTTTTGTGTTTTTCCACGCGTTACTCAAATCGCTAGAAGTGAAACGCTAATGTTAGCCTACAAACGGGCCACATGGACTTAAACATCGTCACCACTAAGCGTCCTAATACACAATTACTTCACATGTTTTCTGATCAATCTACAAGTTGCAAAGTTAGAAGGGTTTGTACCCAAAGTCGGCCTGTATAGACGGACTAGTGAGTAGATGAGTCTCCGTGTTCGACATGATAACATTTCCTGTCAATGACAACCTCCGTAGCCTCGTTTAGCCACTTGTTGGCTTCCTGTTAAGCGTTTTATAATTCAACTGTGGGACATTTAATGGTGTATTTTATGTCCGGAGGTGCAGAAAGGACTCATTACTACACCACTCTATAAGAGTCCTAGCTGGCTGCTTGGGTAACTGAGCTAACTAGCTAACAGCAGCTACAGGAAGCAGCAGTTGGCGGTTACTTTGGTGATATGCTCCCCCTCAATTGTCTGCGTTTTCAATTCTTACATATTGCAGCCTGTTCTCACTCCCAATGAGTCAAATACAGCCCCCTGGTCTGTAGTTTGAGACATCCGTTTTCCATCATTGTACAAAAAAGTACATTTCCGGTGCCATCCGACCCCGTAGGTCTGATGCCCGCGGCTGCAGTGTGGGTATACAGCTTGGAGCTCAGGTGTGCAGCTCCCCATGCCGCCCCGGGTAGACGAAGCGCTCAGTACGTATGCCAATCAGTGTCTCCATTTACTGAGGAATAGCGGTGAACACAAGGAGCGATGACTGGAGGGGAGAGAGAGAGATTAAATACGACTATGAGAGTCGGTGCGCTTTGATGTAGCTGCACTTCAAAGATATCCTCGCCTCTAGGGTGCGCGTCCCTCCACTGTACCTCGGCTCGTGCCCCAAACTGACAGGAAGTCTTCCCCCACCCTTACTTTCTTCCAATCGTAACTAACCTCCCGTTCTCTTTTTTCTCTGTCGTTTTACCCCCGCAAAAGCCTTGACAAACCCCCCCCCCCCCCCTTTCTTCCCGGCGTGCGAGACATCCAGCAGCTTCGGCGGAATGGCGGAAATGCACGTGAAGTATGTCGGAGAGGATTGGGCTCTGATCCCCCGGTCCTCCCCCCTGCTGATGCCGACTGGTTCTGTTCAGCAGATTTAGTCCCCTCTGTATCGTTCTGTCATTCATTCAAAAATATTTAGGGCTATACACAAGGTGTGGAACGAGCATATGTTGACGTACACTGCAAAATATAATGTAAAATAATCAGAGTGCATTGACAAGACATGTATATTGTTCATTTTTCTTTAAGATAAAACAAATTGAACGCATATTTTGATAACACAATGTTAATATATACTGATATATATTTAAAATCTATTACTCAAGATATATTCTGCAGATATTCCTACATAATATATTAAAAAATATATATGTCATTTGGTATATTAAATATTACATTGCAATACTAATACATTGTGCATTATGAAATATATATTTCAGTACATATGAAGATGACACTAAACACTAGCTTGTATCATCAAATAATGGAGAAAAAAAAAAACCTAGAACGTTAAAGGACAAGATCAGCCAAAAAAGTTTGTAGTCCCACAAAACATGTCTGGAGCTTCACAGCAAAACAGCGTTGCAGCAATCTCCTGAACAACTGGAGTAGATGGGGACTTGTTTCAAAACGTTAAAAAACAACTGAGAAAAAACATAAAATGGCTCCATAACAGCTTGTCCAGTATGATCCAAGTCTCCGGAAGCCCTGAAATTCATGAATTGCGAATGGAAATACTTTATCTCCAACCTTCACGCGTGGTCGTGCACCGACTTCAGATGGGGTACATGCTAATGCTTTTAGCCCTGCAGCTAAAGTGACAATTTTTGTTTAAAGAAGCACATAAATAGCATCTTTTCAAATCCTTTTGGGGTGCCGGTGCTTTGGGAGGCTTTAATTACGCTAGGAAAGCTTTATGGAGCCATTTTATAATTTTCACGGTTGTTTTTTATTTACATTTTAAAACAAGTCTCCATCTACTTCTCAGCTGTTTAGAAGAATGCTGCAATGCTGTTTTACTGTGAAGCTCCAGAAATGTCTTGTGGACGATGAAACTTTCCATCGGCATGGAGGTGACTAGATAATCACTGAATGTTCATTTTTTGGGTTACCTTTTCCTTTAATATATAAGATCCACATATATGGACAATGTACACCGATCAGGCATAACATTACAACCACCTGCCTAATATTGTGAGGGTTCCCCTTGTGCAGCCAACACAGCTCTGACCTGTCAAGACATGGACTTCAGACCTCTGAGGGTGTCCTGTGGTGTCTGGCACCAGGGCGTTTTATAGTGGATCCTCTGGGTCCTGTATGTTGGGGGGTGGGGCCTCCATGGATCAGACCTGCTCAGCACGTCTTACAGATGCTCGATCAGATTGGGATCTGGGGAGTTTGGAGGCCCGGTCAACACCTTGGGCTCTTTATTGTGTTCCTCGAGCTGTTCCTGAGCAGTGTTTGCGCTGTGTCAGGGCACATCGTCCTGCTGGGGGGCCACTGCCATCGGGTAGTGTTGCTGTGATGAGGGGGTGTACTTGGTCCACAACAGTGTTTGGATGGGTGGTGCGTGTCAAGTGGCATTCACATGAATGCCAGCACCCAAGGTTTCCCAGCAGAACATCGCACTGTGATGAGATGATCAATGTTGTTCCCGTCACCTGTCAGTGGTTTTAATGCTGTGGCTGATCGGGGTATTTCTGTTGGAGGGAACACTTTTCACTGTACATTTAGTCATGACAGTCTTGTTATGTAACGTCGTATCTTTGTACAGGGGCATTTTTGTGAATTTGAGCTCAGATTTGGGGGGCCTGTGAACAAATCGCTCGGGCATCTCCCCACAGTGCGAGTAAAAGCGACTCACAAATGTCAAAGCTCTTGATTAATAATCCATCTGCCCGCTGTTAGTTCAGACGTGTGCGAGCGCGCGGCAGAGAATAATGCATGCCATCCTGTGATCGTGAATGATCAAAAGCATATTTTCTCGACGAGATGGGGACGCGGCGAAAAACTTCCCCGTCCTGCGACGCTGGGAAAAAAAAAAAATTCCCAACAGTGGAGGCGTGGGGGGCTTTGATCGCTTACGCCGCACTCCAAGAACTGCTAAATAATGGAGGTGTACATTCACAGAGCTCATGAAAAAAAACGCGCTTAAATCTTTCATGCCTCTCTCGTGTCTTCTCCGTCTCCCTCGGTGTCACCTCGACGACGCGTGAGCCACTCGGAGAAAACTCCTGCGCGTGCACTTAGACGTGAGATATTATTTTGAGGCCTGGTGGCCTCTTTTGAACAAATCTGCGCGTCGTAAAGAGCGCCGACTGGAAGAGGAGACCGGATCGTGATTTCCACAGAGGTTGCATACTCATTACTTATCATTAAGGCAGCGCGGCAGTCCCGTCTTAATAACCCGCCTCACGCAGCTGACGTCTCAGTTAAAAAGCCTCTAATTAAAGTCCATATATCAGGCTCCACAGGTGGGGATGATTCATTGCTGTCAGAGAGCACCGCCGAGACACGACGGAGCGACGTTCCCGGCTTTCACCCCCCCCCCCCACCACCACCAACACGTCTATTAACGGGAATCCTCACCTGCCTTTTGTAGCCGAGGGGGCCCGGCGTAGCTCCGCCGCTCCACAATGGAGATGGAAACGTCCTGTCAGGCGGAGAGAGGGCTAATTGTGAGGGAGAAGCAGATGGCGCGCAAAAGCTTTGGCAAAAAAAATGAGAAAGCTGTTTAGCGCGGGAAACTTTAGTGCCCCCCCCCTCTTGTTCGGGAAACAAAAAAAAGTTGAGTGAGGTAGCTTCAGTCGGAGGAGGCTCCCTTGGATGGAGGGCCAGGTTTGGAGCTTTTTTTGAACAGGGCTGACGGGCTCTTGCGGGCCGATTTTATAAATCATGCCTGATGAGGTTTGGGAACCGACCGGAGTGGGAGGATGTAGAAGCTTTTTTCTGAATTGCTAGACAGGGAAGTGAGGGGATGGTAACAAAAAAAAAAGGACGGAGAATTAGAAAGGATAGAACACAGGCAGAGGGATAAAGTTGGAAGCGGCGTGATGAGCGCTTGTTTCTGTCTTTGCTTTGCGCTCCCATTCATTCGAGGCAGGACCACCGCGGCTGAATGCTAAGCTAATGAGCTCCCGGAGGGTAGCGCCACTCTGGCGCGCTGACAGAATGCTCTCGACCAACTCTCTTATTACCGACCGGCTTAGCGCTGGCCAGTCTAGCCTTAGCTCAGTTTAGCTTAGCTTAGCTTGCCAAATCCCCCAGCAGATCAGAGGCCTTCAGAACTGCGAGCCCACCCCGGGTTTTTCTGAATTATACATAAACACATCTCTGCTCCTATCCCTTTTTTTTCCTTCTTTTTCATTAGCTCAACTTGTTAAATATTGCATAATTTCTCCGCCTCATTCAACATAACGCGCTTACATTAATGCGTTTGTATCCTGCGTTTATTTTTAAATCTGACACCATTTGCAGGAGGGAAAAAAAAAACACGGCGCAGGTACGCAGCTTGAGAAATATCGTCGATCTAATCTAATTTCGCTTCCCCGCTCTGTTGTCTGCCAAAATATTAATCACTCTCAGCACACCTGCCTGCGTGCGCTCAGACAAGCAGGCAAACACCCTTCAAACACACACACACTCGCACACGAAACGTACTTTTTCGGAGACAACCCCATTTATAATTAACTGTACTTCGCTTCCAAAAACTCGCGACAGCGCAGATGGGAGGTTATTAATCAGAGAGCCTCGCATTAGCAGGTTAAAGAGGCCGCAAAGATAGAAGTTGGATTTGTGAGTTTTCAGTTAGAACGAGTGAAAAAGGGATGGTACGGAAACAACAGTTTTAGCAGCAATAATAGATGTTTTTATGAAAACAATGTTTAAAAGTACAACGTGATGACCGAGAACCGAGAATTATCACCCGAATCTCCCTTTGGCTTTATGGAAATATACATTTTAGGTCATTGTCGCACATTTTTTACTGTTTAGGTTCACCCTCATCGCTCCCACAGTCGCGGTCCCGGGTTTTAGTTCAGTTGATTTCCTGTTTTATATTGAAAGTTTATCCTCCCACTTCCTGTCTTTGTCTGTTTTCCCACCCTTCTTCTGTGTACACCTGTGATTAATTTGTTCTTTTTGTCGGCACTTCCGCGTTGGCTTCATTTTTTTTCCGCCTAGCTTATACTTACCCATCGACCTCATATACGTCTTATTGCTGGGTACCTGTGTAAACCATAGATCAGGCAATACTTCAGCTGTTTTCAAGAGTCATAAAAAAAAAAAAGATTTCCTCCCTTAATCTGTAGGGAAATAATTGAGAGCTCATGTCCTCGCCAGTGGTTGCGGGAATGTTGTCGCTCCGTACAGGAAGTGCACCGGCGAGGAGCGTCTGGAGACGTAAAGGATGAGTTATGGAGGAGAACAGAGTTGAATCTCAGGGCTGCTCTCAAACACAGCAAATGAAGATGGATTCCACTGGGACGTGGCTGTGTGTGTGTGTGTGTCCAGTAGAGATGGAGATGAAACCGAAATCTCCTTATGAACCTGCCAGCGTGATGGAGTGTGTTTGCATGTGTGTATAAACACGCGGAGCAGGTATATGTACAAGTTAAGCGCACCGTGCTGCGCGAGATTGTGGATTCTCGACATCTTTTTTTTTTTTTTTTCTTCACCCGCCTTCAGGCCACATTTGTGTAAATCTCAAGGACTGACGCTGAATGATTTAGCGCTCGAACCAGGCTCGAATCGGCCCCGGTAGTACGGCAGGGAGAGGGAGTCGGCCGTTGTTTTGCCTGAAAGTCATTTGGTCTAAATTGATAAGAAGGCCATTAGCCGCCGCTTCAGCCCGTTGCCATGGCGACGTGTCTTCTGTAGAGGAAGGCACGCTGCCTCAGGTATCTCCACAAAGAGGAACCATTGTTGTGTCAGTGGTGTGTGTGTGTGTGTGTAGGATTGGGTTTTTTTGTGTGTGTTTTCTTCTAATTACAAAACAAAGCTGTCATCCAATCATGTCAATTCCGGCACATGTAATTAAAAGAACTCCCCAGCCCCGCGTGCGCAACAGCGTGTGTGCATCTCCGACTGATTAGCTTTTCAAGTGTTTTCCCAACATCTGGACCTGTCACTCACAGCATCTCCTGGGCATAGGAAACATCTGTACGTGCCACTAGCCATCCGATTGGCCGACGGAGCATCTGTCTGCTCTAATGCGCCCTGTTATTGGCAGGCGAGGACACCGCTTGCATTTTTGCGGCTCGTATTGCTTTTAAATGGCTGCGGCGGAAGCTTAAAGGTCAGGGGAGCTTGTGACCAAAAAAAAAACGCTGCTCATCAAATGCAAATGGAGAATATGTATGAAACCTGCGTCGGAGGGAGTGAATAACCATTTCGTAAATGTACCCTTGAGCAATGCAAAGGCCGCTGCTTTTTACACTGGAGCGCGAGGCTGAGTAAGTAGAGTCTTGGTAACTGTATGGAAATTAAGATGAGCTGTATCCAAGCCTGACCTTGGAGAAAAATGCTCATAAAAAAGCAGTTTTCATTTTGAAAGTAATGAATGTGAATACTTTTTTTTTTTTTTGCAATTCTTGGATATATAGACTCAGATAAAAACGTGTCTGTCCATGACTTATCAAGCTTTTCTTCACGGTTAGTAGGCTTTCAAAGACATCCTTTATCTGTAGCAGGAGTCAGGAGAGAAGGAAGAATACTAGTCTGACAGTCGAGACACCTTATCTCAGATGTCTTACTATTTGGAATCAGGGGATGAGCAACACGGTCGCCAAAATAAATGTCGCCAGTTCAGGTTTTTGCAAACGACGGACATGTTCAAACATTGCATTTCTTGAGGTTCAATTTCCAGTGTGCCGTACAAAAAACATTTGGTTAGGGTTAGGAAAACATCCAGTTTTGTCTTAATATACCTGCTCTGCTCTGCACAAACACGGCTAGATATCCAGTGGTTTCGCACTTACACATGTTGAAACACAGTCTTGAACTGTAGTCACTGGCTTGGCATCCTTCTCGCCTAACTCCACCAGCCATACCATCCACCTATTGTTATGAAAGTGTGGTCGTAAACATGTAAGGGTTAGGGTTATGACACGTGATACGACACGTTTTGTGCCGCTGTTGACACTGGACACAAGCAGCGGTGTCTTGGGTAAAATCCTTGCGTCTGTGCTTTATACAAAGTCACTTACTTCCTTTTGGCAGAAAGACTAAACTCTTAGAAATAAAAGTTCTAAGTAGAACCATATAAGGTTCTTCGGCTTGCCCTCATAGGAGAACCCTTTTTGGCTGCAGGTAGAACCTTTTTATAAAGGTGGACGGTTCTACCTAGAACCCAACATAAAGGGTTATACCTAGAACTGTGTGTGTAAGGTTCCACCCAGAACCCCCCATGAGAGGTTCTACAAAGAACCCATTCAGGATCTTATACCCATGCTTTCAACAATCGCTGAAGAACTCTTTCTCCAAAAAAGGGCTCTCTGGATCAAAATAGTTCTTACTGGAACCAATAGCGTTACCAAGAACCCTTGACAAGCCATTTCTTCGGGAAAGGGTTTTTCAGAAGCAAATTCCAGGTAGAACCTCAGCCCTTGTAGAAGAACCCTTTTGGAACCCTTATTTCTAAGAGTGTAGAAAGCAAACATCTTCTGAGACAAATATATAATAGTTCTGAAGCAACTGAGAAGTCCCAGCTTGGTCCCTTTAATAATATAATATAATATAATATAAAACTGTAGTGCAGTGAAGACATAATGTCTCTGCTCGATCATACATCCTCATGAACAACAGCCCTCACATTGAGCAGAGTTGACTTTAACTTTCATAGTTCAGTGAAACAACCTATTGGCCTGGTTATCGTTCAGACCTGCACGCATCTCTAGCCTGTTCCACCTTTTCTAAAGCGCAACACAGAAATTTAACAGACTAATGGAAAAAAAACGAATAAGAGAAAGTAGTTGGAGCAGTTATCTGCCCGGAGGCCTCTGGGTCACGGAGTTACGACGGACTGAAAACTTCACCGATGTCAAACAAAGTTCAGCACAGCTGTATGTAGAGTGCATCAGCCCACAGTTTATCCCAGCGGCCTCCCGCTTCACACTCTGAGCTTTTATAACGCTGTGCACAATGTGCGTAATGATTACTGACCACCGTGCTGATCCTGAGGCCCCCCGCGGTGCCGGCGATGTCTGACCGCTCGGCCATCACACCGATCAGCGGGATTCCTGCTGCACCGAGAGGAGGATGCCGTCTCGATAGCTAACAACGTGATTGTAGGAACATCATGTTATTTTAGGAAGCTGTGCGCTAGATTCCTTGGGTGTTGTTTTTTTGTGTGTTTTTTTTCTGAACTGATATGTTGCTGTGGGTCAGTTGTGCTGATTTTTGACACTAATATTGATTTTTTTTTAGAACCCAACTACCAGACTCCAGTGCGGATTGTTTGTGGTGCGAAAGCAAGCAGACCAACCTCAGGATTTTTAATAACAGATACGTCTTCAGCCTGAGAGGACTAAATGTCAGCAAAGTACGGCAAACCAGAATATATTGAAACTGTACGGTTTCTTTATGCTTAATTTTATCTTGTGACAAAGCTGATAAAAACCACATTATTTTTTAGGGTGAGGAAAAGATCTTGTTTTGGCTGAACATACCTGTTTTGGTCGGCGCAGACACCACTTGATATTTTTCCAAGGTCTCCCTAAAGATCCTCCAACAACAACAAATGTTGAAACTCAGTCTTGAACAGTGGTCAGTGGCTTGCCGGTCTTCTCGTCTTTATTTTCCTCGATTAATAGGTAAAAAGCTGTTAAAACTGCTTTATAACAGCAGCCCCACACTGATAAACCCTGAATCATTACTGTACAAGACTCAAGTTGATGCTCGAATGACCCAGGATGATGGATCGTCCAAAATCAGCGAGTTACCTGCCAGTCTGTGTGACTTCATGTTCACTCCTTTTGGTTTAATTAATCGACATTAATGTTTTTTTTCCCCTTTGGTCCGGACCGAATGATCCGAGCTACAGGTGTGAAAACATCCTAACGTTGCCCCTAAAGAGTCAATTCAGAAGAAAAGCATTTTTTTACCCCAGATTTTGTAATCAATTGTTATAATACGAACACACACACACACACATGCACGCACACTCCCCCTCATCATTCTCTCTTTCATGCTCCGGCAACTTCTGGAGTGCCGTCAGATTAATCAGCGCCTTAATGGAAGCTGGTTAAATATTCAAATTTCGGCGGCGGGTAGCTGAACACGTCTTTGACTCGACTCTCTGCTCCGGGGCTGAAAAGCACTGAGGCGTCGCGTCGCACCGGAGCGCAGAAAGGATCCATTCAGCGGGGAAATACATTGTCTTCGCGTTAAATCATCTAATTAGCTAACGCGCGGCGTGCTCCTGTATATGAGCGACCGTACGAGGCTTTGTCTCGGAGAGCTGTGCGGCGCAGCATATTTGATCGCCTCATTGTATTTGCAGCGCTCCTGAAAACATTTTTAACAATATCGACATAGATCTCGGCATACATTTCTCATATGAAACCAGATAACTTTATTAATTAACATATTTTTTTCTAAATAAGCAGGAAATGCAGTATGTTATTGCCTTTTAACCGACATCAACATCCCGAGCATTACTCTATCCAGCTCTGGTACGTGATTGTTTGTGCCTTTATATGCTCATTTGTTAAGTCAAACTGGATTTGTGTGCATGAACAGCCTTTATAATCACTGCCACTTCCTCCTGTTGCTTTGGGAAAAGGTATGAAGATTCCCCGAAGGGACGTGAACGGACACGACCGGCTCAGATAACGGCAGCGGTATGCCCGAATTACCGAGACATGAGAAAAATGAGTCAATGAGTCCACCGTTGTTTATTCCGCTCGGCCCTGTTTCTCCTTTTTCGGGGGAAGGTCGCCCACTGTGAGTAAAAAAAGAAAACTAGTTTGTATGTTTGAAGACAGAGCTACATGAGCGTAATTAGGTTACCTCCTACTGCATCTGAAATGTGTCACCGAATGAAAGGCGCCCTGGCGAGTTGTTGATCACTTGGTGGAGGTTTTGTTTGTGTTTTCCGCTCGGCTGGCGGACCGGCGAGGACGCACATGTGCGAACACAAGCTCGTCTAATCCGCCGGGTCGACGGTCGGGAGAAATTGACTTTGCAAATGATCCCCAAAGAAGGAAACGCTTTAGCCCTCGGGGGTGCGAACGATTTGTTCTGATGAGAAACCCCTCAACTCCACAGGGTAGAAGCCAAGCTCATGGAAGCTCAACAGGTGTGGTGACATTTTCTGTTAAACGATTTTCCACTTTAGCTTCTACATGTTGATTTAAAGGCAGAATGAGTAGGGCTTCTAAAAACTCATGAAGAAAAGTCCCTCTTAATCATCACTTATGACGTACGAAAAGTGTTTGGTGGTATCTGTATCTGTAAAGACCCTGCCCACAGCTGGTACTTTCTTATTTTGGGTGTGGTTGTGCAGTTGCAAGCCGACAACCAATTAAAGCACATCAGCTGTGAGGGAATGTAGGTCATGCAAATTCAATTGTAAAGGTAAGATGGGGAGTTTTTAACCACGGTTGGTGCTATGGAGCATCGTTTTGATGAGCAGATACCAATATTGTTGCCTGGAAAGCAGTGATGAGTAAACCGGTTCATTAGAGAATTCGGTTTGTCTCGTTTGCACAGCACAACTGGACACCCCCGACTGAAAGGTGTGTGGTGAGTGAGTTTGCTATATTTCATGAACAGTCTTTCAGTCAGAATTAGATACATGCAGGCCCAGCAGTCACTGATCGCTCAGCCCAGTCGCCAGGATAAAAAGTTGGCATATAACACTTATGCAAACCTCGGATATGGGCTACGTACCGTATTGTCATTTCTGCAAAACGTCTTGCATCACGTTCCTCTTACATGTTCATTACCAGACGTTCATATCAGGATCTGCAGGGGAAGTTGGTGGAGTTACAGACGAGAAGGACTACGAAGCAATTGACCAGTGTTCAAGCCTGTGTTTCAACATTTGCATGTATGGAACCACTGGTTATTTTCAAGCAGCGGGACAATAACCAGTGGTTGTGGGACAATTTCCGGGCGTGTTTTCGGGGACAGTAACAGGTATTTTGAGCTCCGAAGTGATCTTTTCCTAACCCTCACCGAGTGGTTTTGTGCCTAAACCTAACCAGACGATAAGCACGGGGCTGTCAATAGATACAAGTGAAAACGAACCCTAACGAAACGTAAAAATGCTACGTAAAGAAATGTTTTTGCCAATATGAGGGGATTGGGTTGGCTCAGTTCTGTAGGTGTGTTTTTTGAGCTGCTGGGTTACCTGGATTTGTTCAAAAAAAAACCCGACTTCTTCACACATCTAGCATGAATAATACAAGGCAAATATTTTAAGAAGCAAACAGTCATTCGATGCGCTCGATGCAAACACGACTGTGTTATTCTGTTTACAAGACGTCTCCGAAGGGCTACCTTTACGTTTGAGGAGCTTTCAAAAGGCTCAACTGGATTTCCTGACTTCTGAAAGGCTTCACCATCAAATCCCGTGCATGTTTTCTTACAGTGGGCGTCGAGTAATGCACTCGGGAAATACATTTTTTAACTCTGCATCTGCTGTGGAAAAGAGCTCCTCGTTTCATACCTTCCGAGGGGAGCACGTCGCCCACCAATCAGCGGTTCAGCTGACCCCGTTGAAGTCTCCTGAAATGGCAGAGGTTGGTGTCGGGCCGGTGCTTCGTCTCTGCAGTGATGCCAGCCGTCATGACGGAGTTGTGTGTGTGTGTGTGTGTGTGTGTGGGAGGCTGTCAAATAACGCATGACCGCTGCAACCTGTCACGATACCTCCCTCTTTTTCCCGTTAAATGTTGCGCTGTGTTGAGAACCCTGTCACTCTTCAGAGTCACACACACACACACACACACAGTGGAGTGAAAGTACAGCCTCAGCTACCAGCGGCCTGTCTCTTCTGATTGATGGGACTATCAAGACAACAGTGGTGGTTGCGGAGTGCGGCTGCATGTATGTACCCAGGCTGTTAGCGTCATGACGCACGAGCAATATCTATTTTCAAACTGAGCTATTTAAAGATGCATCTTATTCTTTTTTTTTTTTTGGGTTCCTCTTACTAGAAAGACGGCGTAGTAAACACGCTGAAATTAGAAACGGACCCTTCTTGCGTTACCAGGCGGCTGCGTCCCAATTATTCATGCGGCTCTAGGAAGTCAGCGCCGCAAAAAAATGGCCCCTCCTCGGGACTCATCCGAGCTCACGGCTGATGCTAAATGAAGATCTGTGGGCATCTAAAAATAGCTTTGCGATAAATCAGAAACGTGTGGTATATGTGTGTGAGTGTGTGTGCGCGCGAGTGAGGTTTCTGGTATCTGATAAAAAGCCATTATCTAAAGCTCAGGACCTGTGAAATGGATCTGTGAGCAGACGCCGTGCGGCATTGTTTGCACTTGTTTAAACTTGTTGGGGCCGTGCACTGTATTTTATTCATTTATAGACAGTGGGCGAGTTACTTTCAAAGTGCAATACCTTACATAGTACTGGTTACCTTCATTTTAAAGTAATATATTATGTTACACTGTTACTGTCTGTGTAGAATAATATATTACTTCTTCCACAACTTTTTAGTTACTTTCAAAAAAATGCCCAAATAACCCACAGGACAATTAAATAGCCTAGATCTCTTGGACATATGGATGAGCAGGCAGGCAAATGATCACAGTCTGATATATTATGAGATAGAAATACATCTTTTTAATTGTAGGCTCAGTCAGATGAAACACAACAGACTTCTATAATGTAGCCTGTAATGACATGACGAGACGCGAATCTCTTTTTCTACGCCTTTTGTTTACAGTCGGAGGAACAAGGGATGCGCAGGCATATGCGATTCAAGAATGTAAATCAAAGCCCTCTCGGAGGATTAGTTTCATCATTAGGCCTCGTTTCAGTCACACAGAGACTGAACAAAGATCTTGTAGGCTCGGCTATATTAAACACACACATGCCTATATTAATAGAGTCATTTGCGGTATGGATGGGTTCTTAAAAAAAAAAAAAAACAAAAAACGCTTCACTTCAGGCGGTAATGCAGATTGTAACATGTTATGTGACATAACTGTTTTACCGAAATATTATTTGTGAATTGTAATATCACTCCGTTACTGCTAAAAGAAATATGTTACTGTAACTTTTACCCCAACACTGTTCATAGTGCGTATACACTTAAAGGCATTGGTTTTAGTAATTCTCACAGCAAGTGAGAAAATAATCTGTAAATCGAGCTCTTAAATTGGATAAAACAGTCATAAATGCAACGTTGAACACATGAATGCTAACAGTATCATTATTACAATGTAAACATGCTGAGGTTTAGTAGGTCTGACGTCAACCGTGTTCGCCATCTTAGTTTAGTGTGCAAATATTTAGTAATAAGCACCGAACAAAGGACAACTGAGTCTGATGGGAATTATATTGGGCTATTTGAAATGTTGATGGAGCTAAATGAAAAGCCATAGGTCAGAACTCAAGTCAGGGTTCATCCTCGGGGATCCATGAATATCTGTTTGGTGGGAGTCCATCCAAAAGTTGTCGATGGATTTAAATGAAAGCCAAAATTGTCAAACTCACAGTGGCACTCGAGGAAAAGTCAGAGGATCACCAGGATCAGTAGACCTTCTCCTCTGGGGACCACGAATATCTGCATACATAGTATGCATCCAAAAGTTGGTGAAGCATTTAAATAAAATTAAAAAAACCCAAATTTTTCACGTTCATCCATCCAGTTGTTGAAATATTCCCGGCTGGACTAAACTCATCAAACACATGACAGACAGTTACTGCCATCTCTACACAAAAAACACAGCACACCATAATCACCATCGTGTACAAATCCTCTCTAAACAGAAATCGGGGAGCAGTAGTGTTGCAATTACTACCTTTCAAGGTCAGAAGTCTTGGCCTTTCATTACTGCGCCCAAACAAACAAATTAGCAAAAATCTTAGTGCGAAACGACATGGCAACGGAAGCTCATGACGCAATTGGTACTCCTCTTGCATTGCCTAAATAAGACCAATGTCAGAATATCAGAATGTGTTAAAAAAGACAAACAAAATCAAATAAGAAAAAAGATGTGTCAGTTTTAGTGAAGGGAAATGAAATATTGTGGCCAACCCTGCCATCAGCTGTCCAAAAAGCATCCAGTCCTGCTGGGACCCGAGTAGAGTGCTCTGAGTGCAGACTTAAAGGCTCCAGGATTTAGGGGATAATAAGTGACTATGTTTGGGTTTTTTTGCATGAAAAAGTGCCCAAACGTGTGATTTTCTCTATGTCTGAGTGCAGAAAATTACCTCTGTCTGAATGACCAACACACACTCAGAATATCCCCCCTCCCCAACAGTGTGCCCTTGTCCTCTCTGGGGGAAAACCATCCGAGGGTGTGAAAAAGCTGGATTCAGGGTTACCGCATAGTGTCTTGGGACTGTAGGAATGTGTGAGAAAGATGAAAAGAAGGCGTGAGCAGAAACACCAAAACTGTGTGTGTGTGTTTGTGTGTGTGTGTGTGTGGTCATATTGTTGAACATTAGTGATGGTCTTTCTCATATCTGCTTTGTTATTACCCTTCCTGTTTTCTC
Organism: Lagodon rhomboides; assembly: GCA_039737535.1. Classification (NCBI taxonomy): domain Eukaryota; kingdom Metazoa; phylum Chordata; class Actinopteri; order Spariformes; family Sparidae; genus Lagodon; species Lagodon rhomboides. The sequence continues at coordinate 13,947,397 of CM077806.1, forward strand.
CCACAGTACGTCTTTTCTTCTTCGGAAGAGAGCAAGCCAGAGGAATAAAATAAAATAAATGAGGTATCGTTAGAAAATGCATTTTTTTTATTGACCTTGGGGGTTATTAAAGACACATTTCCTCTTCTTCTTCCTCCGCTGTTGGCCTGCCGGAGGGCACTGCGGTCCTGTTGTGCCGCAACTCCTTGTTTCCAAATGATAGCTGTGTCCGTTGCAAACGGCGCCAAGCTGTCTTGATATTATTATCACACCTATCATCTGTCGGAGGTATTGATGTTCCGTGGAATGGATTGCATCCATTGTGCGCGTGTGCTTTTATTGTGAGTACTAGAGGGTTCACGATCTGAGTAGAAATCGGGCGGGTGTACTGTCATAGTGGCCGTGTGTGTGACCGAATGAAGTCTGACATCAGTCGTCAAAAAACCCGATATTTTAAATAAGAATTAACATCAAACTCTCAGTAAATTATCAATTGACTGACACCGAAAATATGACTCTGCACAGCTCCTAAATATTGAATTGAAAATGATAATAGAGGGACAGGATTGCTTATTATGGCCATTACTTGACACAAACCAACCTGGAAATTGATGGGAGGCAATCATGTTTGGCACCGGGCCTAACAACATCCGTGACAATAAAAAGCCTAATAATCCACGGCCTCTCAATGATCACTACATAATTGCATGATGTTGCGTGCTGCGATACGGAATTCCTTGTCGATTTCATTTCTCAATTTGTCCTGCCAAATGGAAACGGCAAAGCAGGAAATTGCAAGACACGGACGCACGTTTCACTCCAGCCAGCGATATTCTCAGTCTCATATAAAATTTAACCACAGCTGCGTTAGGAGTTTTTGCCCTCACATCCAATGTCAGCGGATTTTCCAGCTGCTGTGGGACGGAATCATTTTGAAAGTCTCCACACTGACAGCTGCGGTCTTTGCAGGGCAGGAAAAAAAAAAAAATCAACCAGCAGCTCCCTTTTCCATTTCAACTCTCCATCACAGGATGGAGCAAACTGGGCCTTTTAAATTTGAAAATGCCTTCAACATTTCATTTTGTTTTGTGTGTTTATTTGGAATTGATCGACAGAAAAGACAGAAGTTGTACTGGCCCGATGGAAAAAACAACAACCAAAAAAATCCCCAAACAAACAAAGTTTATTAATGGAAATTAACGGTACCTTTCATAGACACCAGTCACAAATTGCGTTGCAGTCACAGAAATAAACTCAAACAAATCAAAATTAATCAAATCAATAAAACAAAGAGGCTCAAAGCAGCTCAATATGGCCGTATATACATTTGTTGCTAGGCAGCAATCGCTAATGGCTGTAGCAGTTATTACAGCTGTAGAAGAGGAAGTGAGGAGAAGCATTATCAAAAGCTATAATTCAAGAGACAGCTGATCGTGCCCAGTGTGAAACTGTAAGTCAACAGTTATTTCAACTTGACACGAACAATTACGTAATTCAAGTAATTGTTATGGAAGGTACAGAAGTGACATAGTGATTCGAACCCTAAACCATAAGCCTAAACATAACCAAGTAGATTTCGTGCCTAAACCTCACCAAGTACTTTTCTTACCTAAACCTAATCAAGTAGTTTTCTTGCCTTAACATAACCAAGTAGTTTTCTTGCTGAAACCTAATCAAGTAGATTTCTCGCCTAAACATAACCAAGTAGATTTTGTGCCTAAACATAACCAAGTAGTTTTCTTGCCTAAATATAACCAAGTACTTTTCTTACCTTAACATAACCAAGTAGATTTCTTGCCTAAACATAACTAAGTACTTTTCTTACCTAAACCTAATCAAGTAGTTTTCTTGCCTTAACATAAACAAGTAGTTTTCTTGCCTAAACATAACCAAGTAGATTTTGTGCCTAAACATAACCAAGTAGATTTCTTGCTGAAACCTAATCAAGTAGATTTCTCGCCTAAACATAACCAAGTAGATTTTGTGCCTAAACATAACCAAGTAGTTTTCTTGCCTAAATATAACCAAGTACTTTTCTTACCTTAACATAACAAGTAGATTTCGTGCCTAAACATAACTAAGTACTTTTCTTACCTAAACCTAATCAAGTAGTTTTCTTGCCTTAACCGTACCAAGTACTTTTCTTACCTAAACCTAATCAAGTAGTTTTCTTGCCTTAACATAAACAAGTAGTTTTCTTGCCTAAACATAACCAAGTAGATTTCTTGCTGAAACCTAATCAAGTAGATTTCTCACCTAAACATAACCAAGTAGATTTCTTGCTGAAACCTAATCAAGTAGATTTCTCGCCTAAACATAACCAAGTAGATTTTGTGCCTAAACATAATCAAGTAGATTTCTTGCTGAAACCTAATCAAGTAGATTTCTCGCCTAAACATAACCAAGTAGATTTCTTGCCTAAACATAACAAGTTTTCTTGTTTAACCATAACAAAACTGTGACCACACAATGAAGGTCTGGTACAAGTGTCGCTGTCGGCCATATTGTTGTAGGATTGTTGACATATGTCTTTTGGAAGATGCTGACAGTCGACCCATTCAGTTGTTTAGGTATGCGGATGTGTCGGAAGGTGTATGTGTTCAGAATCTATCTGTGTGCGTCTGAGTTTGTGTGTGTCTGGCCCTAGACTCAATTTAAGTCGAGGGACCACCTTAGGTAATCAACAATCTATAAGATATCTCCCTCTGTCCCTCCATGGACCGCAGCCTATACACCAAATCCAATCCGGAGATGGGACCCCATTTTCCCAAAATAGACCTTTTCTTAGACGCATGCACGCACAAATGCATATAAAATCAAATGCATGCATAAAGCAATTTGTGTGTGTCCCAAGTGCACACTCACTCACACATATCTTTGCACGGCAACATGCTCGCACTCAGCCGGCAGCGGGCAGGAGTCCAGCTGTGAGGCGCCCTACAAATTGCCGGTGATTACAGCGGTTTCACAAAAAAAATTCAGTGGAGGAGAGCGAGAAGGGAAGAAAAGAGGGGGGGGGGGCAGAAATGGAAGGCAATCAATAAATTCTGAGCAGAGTGTCGAAGAAAGAAACGATTTCTGAATCCATCTCTCTTCATCCGTCTGTGGTTCGTGTTTTGATTAGGCAGGGATGTGCCGCGCATCGGTGGAATCAAAGGTATTTGTTGATGGATGAAATTTCTAGGATGGGTTTTCATGAAAGGAAGGATAAAGGGGGGGATCCGATCAATAAGCCCATTTGTTCCTTTACAAATGAAAGGAACCTGAACAGGAAGATCTCATTTTTTAAAGCCGTGTTGTGTGCGTCATGAATACTCGCTAGGATATTAGTAACCGTCATCGAGAAGCTCAAACACTTACAGCTGAAGTAGTTTGACGTCTTGGGAAATAAACTTGTCTCTGTACAATTTATATTTAAATCTGGTTTCCGGAATCTGGTTAGCTTGAAGTTATGGGTATAATATTATGTCCTTAGCCTATTTCTACCTTTGAACAGAGCCTGGCTAGTGTTTCTGCTAAGCTAACTACCTGCTGGCTCTGTTTTTTGTTTTTTTTACTAAACAAAAATTAGTAGCGTCAATCTTCTCATCCAACCTTCTTTGCTAATTCCCCCAAATTTCGAATTCTCCCTTTCAAGCCTCGAAGAAAGGCCCGGCTGTGCGTCTTTTAAAAGCTCTCCGAGGCAAAACGGCCGGGCTGAGCGGGGAAGCAGAAAAGCAGAAGTTTTTAATCGAAGTGAAATCACATTTTCATTTCAATTCACACCTCGCCGAGATGTGTGGAGCGCGGCGGCAGCCTGGAGGAATCTCCCTCTCACGTTCCCCCCTCCACCCCCCCCACGCTGCCTTCTCTGTCTCTTGATCTCGTACTAACTCCGCATTTCAGACAGTTACTAATAAAAGAGCCTTGTGAAAAAGGTACAAACGGAGGAGGGGGAACACTGACTTTCAGGTAGAGCGAAGGAGAGGCTCACGACGTGAAGGGGGATTCGGGCGAATCACAGCTGGGCTTGTGTGACACATTGTCATTTATGCTAAGGCAGGAGAAAGGACAGCAGAAAAAAAAACACCAAAGGCCATCAATTCCTATTTTTCGCTGGGTCTTTATTTTTTCTGCAGTCTGCACATTTTTTTTGCTTTTTTTCTGCTCTCTCTGTCTTTGTCCTTGTCTCTCTGATTCCTTATCTGTCATTTGTAATCCCGCGCTCCGTTTTTCCCCCTCTCTCTGTCGTGTACACGGTCACTTGGTATAACTAGTTTCTCATCGCGCTGCTGTCCACTGCCTCCACACCTTTCCCTATCCCCGCTTTGCTTTCTGTCTCTGTTTTCCTTCTTCCTGCCAGAAGCTGATATAGACTTATATGTGGTGGTTAAAAGCTCAGACTCTGTCAGACCTGTTCGTTTCTTTTTTCTGTGTGTGTGCGTGTGTGTGTGTGTGTGTGTGTGTTCCCCGGAGCCCAGGCCCTGAAGCAGGGTGGGGCTGAGCCGTCTGTAACCAGGTATTGATCTGACACACACACACACACACACATAAAACGCACTGTGAGCCATGCTTTGCTGAAGGGAGGCCGGCTGACCTGAGATCAGATCAGACACAGATCCAGCCTCCTTCTGAGATGAAGACACCTTTGATTTTGTGTGCTGCATGTGAATGTGTGTGTGTGTGTGTGTGTGTGTGTCTACGCCGGGTTAGCGGGACAGAGAGGGGTAATGATGGCGGTTGGCTCTGTGTTCCAGAGATGTGCCCGTGAAGGTGCGTGTGTGTGTGTGTGGTCACACACAAACAGAATACACACCGTGGATAAATATCAATCCACTGTTGCAATATTGGCATGACAACTAGCCACGGAGACCACTGGCCGCACGGTCGATAAACCGCCCCAGTCTGACCTGTAATAATGAAGTCATGGACAACAAGAGACTTTAAGAAAGGTGCATTCAAAGTGACAGTCTGTAATTATTGTGCAGTGGTAGACTAGGGAGAATTTCTCTGAGGGCACTTTCAAACACAAAGAATGTCAAAAAAAAACAACCAACTAGTCGGTCAAACTAAATAAAAAATTTGATGGAGAAATCTGAAAAAAACACTTGATGGATGCGAAGCCAATACTTCCTCTCTTTTTGCTCCATTTTTGGTCGCCACCAACCCCCTGAGGGAATCATCTGGACTTGCATTGTTAAATGCTCCACTTTGTTTGCGAGATAGCCGCTAACTTTGCCCGTTGTTCTGATCAATTAGTGTACGGTGTATATTTAGAGCTTTTCTTTGAAAACGGCCGCCCCTCTATGTTGGAACAGGACGCTATGAGAGCGGTGAGAGTTCAGCAAAATATTGAAGTTACAGGCTGGTGAGCTAAACAATGAGCTGCAACACACAATCAAGCTCCGTAAGGCCGAGCGAAGCTACAATTGTCACATGTCAATTTTAAACAGTATCATTTATAGCCACTTTAAAAGACCAGTGTGGGGCGAATAGTGGTATCTAGCGGTGAAGTTGCAGACTGCAACCAACTGAATACGTCTCGTCTCACCCTCCCCTATGATGGCTGCTATAAAAATGCAAACGGCCCTCTCTAGAGACAGTTCTTGGTTTGTCCTTTCAGGGCGACTGTAGAAACATGGCAGTGCAACATGGCTGACACTGAGGAAAACATGGATCCAATAAGAGAAAATGTGGATACGGCTCTACAGACTACAGACTTCCAAATGTTATTGGACGAAATGGCTTAAATTCTGATGGTGAAAGTCGTTTTCACAGGTGACACTAAAAGAAAAATCCACACTTTACAAGCCACACCTTTCACAATATAAGCCTATGGAATAAAAAGGATTTTTGCTCCCCTTTGCATCACGTGAAGTTGTACATAGTTTTGCCCCCATGTCAAATTGGGACTCAAAACCTGGCACTGTTGCTGGTGACTTGGTGGAAAAGGACCTGCTCCTTCTGTAGATATAAAATGTTAATTTTAAGGTAGAGAAAACAGCGTTTTTTAGTTTTGGATGATTATACACTCATTTAAACATAATCACTAATATTATATTCCATTTCTGCCAGTAACCCACCTAAATCCATTGGACCTTTTATATTTCAGGCACTAAGATTAGGTTTGGTGGTTAATGGGAAATATCGTGGCTGCATTTTAAAGCCACGAACTAACCAACTTCTAGCTAGTTCTCGTCAGGTAACATAAATGGAAGTTGCATAGAAAACATTCGTCAAAATCTAAACTTTTTGATTGGTGTGTATATTTTCACGGCCGCTTCCATAGCGCCTGGCGAGCCTGTCTGGGTTTGGGCTGTAATTATGCGACTTGGTGCACATAACAGGATCTTATGGAGACCACTGAGGATAATTACCACTTGTTTTGTTTCCCTGTGAGCGCTACATAATTATCTCTGGATCTCAACATAACAAGCTCTCACACAACAATATTTCTGTGACCACAGGATACAGCACCAAGAGAAACATTCGCCGATACATTGATCCTGTTGTTTATCAAGTCTGCGACATGAAATGGGCGAAACCCACTGTGATTTAAAGAAAGCAAACCAAATTAGGCGAGAACTCGTCGTCGTTCATCGTTTGCCGGCGGTATCTGCTCCGTTTGCTTGGTTTTTTTTCTTTCCTTCAGCAGGTGTTGACCTTGGACCACAATCCTCATTGCACGCTTTCCACTCCACTTGCAAAGCCATCATAAACAATCCTCAACTGCTAATTACGCGCCGACAACGGTGCGCCGTAAATCAGTGACTGGCAAATGAATTCTAACCGAATCCGTGGTTGTGTGTGTGCGAAAGGGAGAATCCGGGTGGTCGAAACGGAGAAACGTGTCACTTGTTGTGCTCAGCCCCCACCTGGAAGATGGCGGGGAAGTGAGTGAGCGAGACTGTGTGCAACTATTAGTGTCTGGAGATAAGAAAATTAAACAAGCAGCAGGAGTACAGGGAGATGTGGTGCATGAAATAGGGAGCACGGCACAATGAATGTAAGTAGTTGTTCTGACCCTCGATGAGGTGACCGGGAGTCGGCGTTTTGTTGCTCGTCGCCAGGCGAATAGTGAAATAATCTTGAATTCTAGTCAACCAAAACATGATTTTTTCTTCCCTCCCCCAAGGAGGTTATGTTTTCACCTGTGTCCTTGGTTGGTTTGTCAGCCAAAACTTGGATGGAGGTCGGGTCTCGGCCCAGATTAGACCCCATTAACTTTCGGTTGGTCGGTGGTGTTCAGATGTTTAAAAGACGTCAACCTCGTGATGGGGGCTTTCGACCCCATCGGATCCAACATGGAGACATTCCACCTCAGATATTCATTATGCTTGAATGTTTTTGGGGCTGATGCATATTGCAGCATGTGAAGGGGTAGATGGGTATTGTGTGTGTGTGTGTGTATGCTAATGGCAGGCAGACCATAAAAATAGAGCTGTTAAAGTGCAGAGGCTGTCTCACACAATGATTTATTCATATTAGATACGGGGACGTACGCAAGGGGGCCATGTGTGCCGATGAGCGGCGCCTTCGCGAAAGCCACGAGGAACGCTGTGTGTTTTGCTTTGTGTTTGTTCTCCTGCAGGAGCTTCGGGACAGAATTCATCGGCTGCACACAGCAGCCCCGTTGTGAGTCAAACTGTGCGTCGCGGCGAACGAGCCTCGCGAAGGGCGCTCGTTATTTTCAATTCTCCGGATCGTCCGCGGCGACTGGGTTGCTTCCAGGTCGCGCGTCCCCTGTCTTCTTTGAGCGAGCTACAAACCCGGTGACATTTCCCTGCAAATGTCACTGGCTGGATGTGATGTTTTGTCAGGAGGCCGCCAATATTTTTTGTGCCTTTTTTTTGAATTTACATCTCAGAAAACCTTTAATAAAAGCGGCTACTCGAGCGCCGCTGCCCAGCTCTCCTGCTCCCGTTGTCTTCGCCTCCCTCCCTGCTTTGTGCCTTTGTCTCGGATTTTTTACTTCTAAGCCGTCTCCCCCTTGTGCGGTTACTCTATTTTGCTCCAACTGCTCTTTCTCCTCTTAATTCGCCATCTTTTTTTTTTCTTTCCTCCTGACCAACAACCTTGCCTCTCTCTGCCTCTCTTCCTCTCTTCCTCCCCTCTCCGGCTCTTGACATGAGTGAAGAGGCCCGCTGAGATAAAACACAATGTCAGAGCATGCCTCAGCTCTCTCCGCTGAGTGGGAAAATTGACTGGGATTGTCTGTGGCAGTCCCCACTCGCAGCAGTCTGTGGCCCGTGATGCTTAAAGTGCTGTGCTAATTAGTTTTCTCTCTGCCTCCATCCCGACACACACACACACACTCACTCTCTCTTTCAAACACACACACACACACACACTACAATAGTCTCCCTTTTTTTCCCCTTCCCCTTTGTGCCGCCTGGCTCCTTTGCCACGGCCCATCTATTATGTAACGGTGTGTGTGGAAAGCGCGGCTGCACCTTCTCAGGGGTTTTTTTCTGCGCGTGGCTTCGCATGTCACACGAGCGACGTCTCTTTCTATATTTGCCTAAGCGGCACATGAAGGCAGCAGCGGGGGCAGAGGCTAGCACAGCAGAATGACACAACGAGATAGCATACGACAGGGCGCAGTACTTGTCGGAGGGGGGGGCTGAGAGCGAAGGCGAGCGGTGACCCACAATGTTACTCGGTGGTGGTAGTGGAATCGGAAACGAGCTTACCGCATATTCACACATACAATATGTATATGTATAGTATTTACAGTGTATTCATATCTCGATACTGAATCAGCCCAGTAACCACAATAACCACCACTGATGCGTGCAGATTTGTGCGTTCCATAGGGCTGACTACCACGTTGACATTTCAGCGATATGTGTCATATGTTGCTCATGTTCTAAACATGGAACCGCTTGATATTTTTGACCTCGGTGTCTAGACATTTGTAAGCGCCGCCTGATGATTTTCAAGAGACCTCAGGCATGTTTGCGCCGATATTTCTGAGCTGCGTTTGTGGCGATTGACTTGGTGTTTCTCACAAACCTCAGGACATCCGCTGCCGCTGCTGTTCGCGTCGACCGAAGCGGGTATTTTAAGCACAAAACCTGATCTTGTCCTCAACCCGACCAATTGTTTTTTGTGCCTGTACCTAAGCGGACCATAAACGCATCACTGCCGAAATATAAAATTGACAACTGAACCTAAAATAACATGTTGCAACAGTAACAAATGTTAATGAACGTACATTTTGAACATTTATTCAGGCCACTGGGTTTACTGTACATATCTGAACAATGGCGTATACACAGTATTCATATGCAGCTGTTTATTCTGTATATAATGTATACTGATGGCATTGTTGTTCCACACCCACACTGTATGACTGTATGTTCACACTTATACCTGCCTACTGGCTGTTAAATATACCGAATATATATGTTCGATGAAGACTCTGCTTTTCCCTCTGTTTTAGTAAATCCACCCACTCTCAAACGGCCCAGTGCTCCACTATGTCCACCAGCTAGTCGCCTGTACAAATTCCACAACTTAATACTTTCAAATTGCGTGCAGGGTGATACGCCAATCCTTACCTTTTACTCCTATGTTGAGCAGATCCTACTTGCTTAGGTATGATGACTTGGCATATGTGACTTACGAGTGTTAACCTCCGTTAACTCACCAAAGTGAGTAGCAAGGTGTCAACGTTGACTTTTGGTTTCACACAGGAAACGAAAGGAAGTCTCTTGGGTAAAAGTCATGTGTTCGTTTCGACCAAATTGTCAACCCCAACCACAACCCTGCTTGAGCAACTTCCTGTTTGTTTACACTCCATTTTCTCAATCTTGACCTCCTTTTATTTCTTTAACCTCAATGCTCATAATAAACCAGTTTGTAAACGTTAGTTCTGTGGTCTTTGTTGTGATTCTGCTGCACTATCAATGCATTGCAGTAGCTGGTTTGGTCAAATGAGAGAAATCAGTGGAGAGGCTAGTCACAGCTGACTGTTGAACAAATAGCACTGTTATTGTGGGTGTATTGTGTGCTATTAGTCGTTAGCAAACATGAATTTTCACTGAAGTCGTGAACATTAATGGAAACTGAGGAGTGTTTTTTCAGGACCGGTTCCATCAGCTGTTCAGTGCCCCAAAAACCTTGTTAGCGGAGACGCTACTTGCTACAGAAACTGCAAATGAATCTGTTCCAGGCATTGTTAATGAGTTTTGTCATTTCTTTGGATTGCGGTGACCAAAAGGAATTAGTGGAGCAGAACAGGCCAGGTTTACTTCCTTAAATGAGAAGATTGACGCCACTCTCACATGTTTCTCTTAGATACGAAGATAGCTGGAGACAGTTAGCCTCGCTCAGCAAAAAGACAGGAAACAGCTAGCCTGACTCTGTACGAAGGTATTAAAGAAGAAAAAACAGCACTTATAAAGCTCACCACATACTTATGTTTATTTAAAGTGGAAAGAGACAACTTTCAACTTTCACACCTCCTGACGTCTCCCTGTTGTGTCACTGATAGCAACCACGACAGTGTTAGCAACATGGCGACCATGGAGCCAATCTGTACACGGATGGTGCCATTTTTCTGCATGCATTTCACTGTGCAATCAGTATTTAATCCAGAATGATTAGTTAAAGTGAAAAAGTTGTTTATTGCCAGTGTAATACCACTAGACAATCAAGTTAGCTGTTTCCAGTCTTATGCTAAGCTAACCCTCTCCTGGCTGTACCTTCATGTGAGAGTGGTTTTGATCTTCTCATCGAGCAAAAATCCAGTTCCTTTAAAACCACAGGGAGGACTGATTCATTCAATCATATGTCAATAAAAGAGAATTAGCTAAACATGGGAGTCAGTTAAGCTAATATTAAGCTAAGAATGATCCCTACAGACGTCCCCGATGAGTGGGTCAGTTGTGGGGAGCTACTCACCTTGGCTAAAATAGTGAAGTTTTAAAAGTGGAACCAATGAAATATCTTCCTAATTAATCAAACACACATTTTCTGTTTCCTTTTGACTACCACTCTTTTGTGCTTTGATCTAAAACATCAGGTAGCTCTCCGACAAAGCGTTGGCATTGACACGCTGCTTTGATACTCTCGGGGGGAAAACAGTGAAGTGGATTTTATCAGGGTAGAGGTGTGATTCTCACTTGTGTGGCTTCAGCTCACCGATCACTAGAGCTAATCTGATCACTGGAGGGAAAGCAGGGATACAAAGAGGACTAAATAAGCATCAGAGGTATAATCAGGCTGTTTGCAAACTGAAGCAACTTATGAATATTACATCAAAACAACATCACGTCTAAAAAGAATACTCGAGTAATTAACAGGACAAAAATAGCGACTGAACAATGTCACAGCTTAGCCTTGCTTTTAAATTCAGTAACTAACACATTAAAATTCCAGTGTAGTGTCTCGGATCAATATTAGTATAATGTCCTGTAAGCTCATTACGAGGCTATAATGCACTTAGTTCAATACTCCCAACAGCTTAACTTTTTTACTCTTGCTTGCATAATGAAAAAATATCAACATAACCCCTAATGTTACAATTCCTGAAACATGATTTTCCTGACTGTGGCATTTGGTGAAACAGAAATCAAATGTTGCCTTGGTTGTACTGTAAAGAGAAGGCTCAATTACAAATGTGCGCGCCTGTCAAAAGTTCAAAAGAGCTTGCACTTTGTAGTGTCGTTTTGCTCAAGCTAAAACCCCAAAGACCAAGTCATTAAATGTGGTGAATATAGACAGATTCGGGTTCACGCAAGTCAAGTGCAACTCAAGTCAGTATCAGGTGTTTTGCTTTAACACCTCAAAGCATTCATTTAAGAAAATGGAAACAGGGTAGTCTTGGTGATATATCAAAATGTCAGCAGCGACTGGAAACACAAGACAGGCCAAGTGGCGTCTTTACCTAACCTTAGCAAAGTGTTGGTATCAGTATCCAACATGGGAGATGCACGACTTGAGCTCCAGGAGAAAGTCTACAAGCCAGCTACTTGCTAAATGATAATCAGCAGTTACGAGTCGTTATGCAAGCATTTTTATCGATCCTACATGTTTTCTGGCAAGACCCGCCCTACTCTGCCTTTCATTAGATTGTGTCTGTTGTTTTCAAATGACAAAAGCCTGTACAGCTTTGTGGTTCTTCATGATGGTCTACGATGATTTCAGTGTTCAATCACACCCCAAATGAGGCAAGAATTAGCTAGCTAGCGGGCTGCTTTCGAAATACATGCTTAGTGGTTGTCTGGTGTTAATTGGTTGTTATTGTGTTTCTTGTGGTTGATACAGCAGAGAGCTCTAGTTTCCCTAGTAAACACACCAACCTCTTTGGCTATTGCAGTGCAGCTACAGTATCTCTGAGTTTACAGTTTGGGTCAAGCGTAGAGTATGCAACCAAGTAGAGCGGGTTAGCAGTTACAAGCTTGCTAGCTGTTTGCTAACTGCCAATGAGTAGGCCTTAATAACCATTCATGAATATGCAAATATAGATTTGCTAACTGCATAGTAATTGGTAATAATTGTCAGTGAGCAACTCTAAAACTTTAGAAATTCTTGTAAGTACCCAGTACCCGACTGGGTAGCTTTAAGCGCGGCAGCTACAGTAGTCCAGCAGCTAGCTCCAAGAGTAGCCTAGTCCCTATGCAACCAAGATTTTAGGAAGATATTTCACAATGTGCTACTTTCTGTTGTCATGAAGCCCGATAAGAATATTCCAGAATTGTGTGCATTGTTTCTTGTTTTATTAGTATAGCCCACGTTAGTTAATGATAACATAAAACCATGTCTCGGCATGCAGATGGCACAAAATAATTATCACATTGTTGTCTGAATCATGACTTTATTTTTTTTTTTACGTGTGACATAACGCCCAATACAAGTCCTCACGTGTTCATCTCAAACCGAGTCGTCAAATAAGCTCTCCTGAAGGCAGCGCCTCAGAAAACCAGTTTGTGAGGGGGGGGAAAAAATATTTAATTCAATTAATAATCAGCGAACACAGCCAGCGATGAGGTAACAGAATCGGCAATGCTGCAATTACTCACTGTTAACCCCCGTACACATGCTGCTCTGTCCTCTGAAAGCATTCCCCTCCTGTAATCACACCCAAACCTCCAAAGAGCAAGCTGACACATTTTCCTAACACTCCCCCCCTCCTCTTTCTCTCTTTTTGCTGCACACACACACACACACACACTTGCCGCATCGTCAAAGCACTCTGCGTGAACAGGCAGATTGCTGCGAGAGCTAATGAATTGTGCTGTCAGGGAAGTAACAGATTTATTTACATCTCGAAATGGATATCTCCTCCAGCCAATCCTGGAGAGCTGAGCTGGTTGGAGCTTTACGCTATGGGGGCCGCTAATGGATCAGGCAACCAAAAGAAAATTAGAGGAAAGAAGAAGAAGAAGAAGGAAAAAAAAACAGCATGAGGCTGGACAGCTGGCTGCTACGCCGCAACACTGGAAATTGGAGAGAAAATAAAATAGCCAGGGGGTGGGGAGAAGTAAGTTGAAGGGTATTAGTCGAAAATCCACTTTAAGAGGTGTCTCGCTGTAGATGCACACACATTCGTGCGCACACAGCCTTGGAGGCAGGTAGGCGGGACACATGTCTGGCTTATCTGGCCTTAAAACACACTTCCTGTCTACTGTATCTACAAGGTAACCAGCTGAGGCTTTTTTTCTGAGAGGTGAGAAACGTTGAAAGTCCTGATAAAAAAAAAAAAAAAGGCAGAGTAGAGAAAGAGGAAAAAGGCTGAATTTAAAGGCAGTGTGCGGCTGGTATCATCATCGGTCGGCCATGCTCGGGCCTGTCACAAAGGTTTATGTCATGCGAACAAATGCTACGCCAACACACGCACGCACACAAGCCGGCCAGCGGGAGAGAGAGAAATCCAGAGACTGTGGGAGGGAACAGGTGAAGATGAAACACCAGTCGGAGGAGAGATAATCCGTTTTTCATCTCCGTCTCTGGAAATCTCAATCCATCTCCTGGCATGTTTCTTATCGTCCCCGTTCCCTCTCTCGGTCTGTCTGACGGACACGGCTGCGTGTGACGCTGAGGAAAAAAAATGGAGGCCTGCTGCACCGGCGCCTGCTCGGACACGCTTCCTCGCGGAACGTGAGGAAGGTGCATCTCGCCGCTAATCAGCGTGCAATGTAGCGTGGTGTAAAATTAAAACCCCCACCAACACGGCGAGAACAGTGTTGGAGAGGGCAGGAGAGGACGAGCCCGCGGCGGTGTGTGTGTTTGTGTCTCTGCGAGTATGTGCGTTCTTGGATGTTATCAGTCATGTCGGCTGCCGGCCACAGATGAGGTCATTAGGCCCTTTAGCAAGGCAGATTTCTTCCCCCCTGTCCGCTTCGGTTAATAAATCTCCTCAGACGCTTGCATGCTGTGGTCAGATGTGTGTGTGTGTGTGCGCGAGCGACCCGACTTTGTGTTTTATGCATGTTTATGCACCGATGTGTGTGTGTTTGGGGAATCCCTCTCTCTCTCTCGCTCTCTCTCTCTCTCTGTGCGTGTTTGTGTGTGTGTGTGTGCGAGTCCTGCGTGTATATGTGTGAGGCGAGGACTTTGTCTGGTTGCATTTCGGTGAAGCGGCCTGGGGATTCAGAGAGGCCAATTCTGTCTCGCCGTGGCGATTTGTGTGTGTGTGTGTGTGTGTGCGTGCGTGTATGTGTGTACACCAGCATGGAGTCTTGCATTGTTTGCAAATGGCATAAAACACTCAGTAGGAGGAAACAAATTAGCATAGATTATTTATTGCTAGCTGTGTCGCTTGCATTCATAATTTGTTTTATTTTGCAACAAATGGTTTATATTTGATGAAAAAGAGAAGACTGAGTGAGCCCTGAAAATGTAGAATATGTTAACTGTGTGCTAATACCCCACTCAGAGCGAGAAAATACCCACACTACGCACATTCAATCGTGCATTTTCATCACCGTATCCACCTTATCTGGTTGATGAATGCTCTGCTGTGGGTGCAGCTATGATGGAAATGACGTGAGGTGACCAAAGTCTGCCTACGTCTTTGGAGGCAGAATGCAAATGGAAATCATACAGTGGATAGGGACTAAAAAGATCGACTAATTAGACAGAGACGTTTAATAAGATATACATAAGATAACACAAAGCTGTAAGACTGTAACAAACAGATTGTTCGTGGAAGAACTCTGTTTATACGTATGGATGTGCAAGTACATGCAAGAAGGATACAAATGTGTCATGGTCTGAGTTTGGGTTTTGTTATTTCCTGTTTTATTTTGAAGTTCATGTTTGACTTTTTGCTTTTCATTTCCTCCCTTTGTCTGTTTTCCCATCCTTTTCACTCCTCACCTGTGTTTTATTAGTTAATCTTTCCCTTGTGTATTTATGTCCTTGTCTTCCCCTCTCTCTCTGTCAGTTTTGTACTCGTGTTCCTGTGTCTCCCTGTCCCGTCTTACTGCCGTTATTTTCTGGAATCCCGTTATTTCTGGTCTGTACTTTGCTTTTGTTTCTTAGGAACTTCTCCTGTTTTGTCATCTTCCCTTGTTGCTACATTTTTGTATTTTTCAGCTTTATGTTATCAAAGCTCGTTTTTCTTTTTAATTATTTGCCTGCCTGCGCTTCTACGTTTTGGTTTCATTTAACCCAGAAAAAAATATCCAGAAAACAAGAATAATGTTCATATAATTAAGATAAAAGAAAATAAAAAATGGTAAAAAAGAAAATGCAAAAAAAAGAAAATGAGTCACACACTGTGTCAACAACAAACATGTCAAGATTGTGTTCAGCAATTTCTAAAGTCATCTGGAATCTCTTCCGTTGCTCATAAGAGGAAATGTGTACTTCTTAATATTGGTATTGGCATCAGCTTTAAAATTTGAGTATCAGTTGGGCGTTATTTCTAAATGTTGCGCATGTGTTGTCAAATTGATAATGATACTTACCTTTTTTTGACAATACATTCTGAACCCAAGGTCCATTCATGACGATTCACCATGTGCGTTTCATCAACATCAACAATAAATCTCACAAATGTCAACCATGGATTTTAGTGTGCAGAGATAGGAGACTAAATCTGTAGTTCTAAGGTAACAGAGCATGGATTTAAATGATAATTTTATTTGGAAAACCCATTAATATTGCTTACATCTCTGTGTAAAATGTGTACTCATGCATGTGTGATGGTCTTCTGCAAGACTTACAGACTAACTAGCAGCAGGGAGTTGGGAGAATTAAAAATGAAATACCTCCCCAATAAGGGCTAAGTGCTCTATCTACCAAAGCTGTCAGGCCAAATGAATGAACTCCAATGACTCGGCAGCAACATGGGGAGGAGAGAGAGGAAGGGAAGGAAAGGGAGAGGTGGAGGGACTGCTGATAAGAGGAGAGGAGAGAGTGAAAGAGTCAAATTCATCCTAAAAATACGGCGGTGCACTTTTGCTCTTCGTAAATGTGTTATTATTGACTCTTTTTCAGTTTAAAGTCAGAATTATAAGACAACAGTCAGAATTATAAGAAAAAAAGTCAGAATTATAAGAAAAAAAGTCGGAATTCTGAGTTTAAATTCAGAATTCTTAGGAAAAGGACAGAATTCTGGGTTTAAAGTCAGAATTCTAAGAAAAAAGTCAGAATACTGAGTTTAAAGTCAGAATTCTGGGTTTAAAGTCAGAATCAGAAGAAAAAAGTTGGAATTCTGAGTTTAAAGTCAGAATTCTGAGTTTAAAGTCAGAATTCTAAAGAAAAACTCAGAATTATGGGTTTAAAGTCAGAATTATAAGAAAAAAGTCTGAATTCTGAGTTTAAATTCAGAATTCTTAGGAAAAAGTCAGAATTCTGGGTTTAAAGTCAGAATTATAAGAAAAAAGTCTGAATTCTGAGTTTAAATTCAGAATTCTTAGGAAAAAGTCAGAATTCTGGGTTTAAAGTCAGAATTATAAGAACAAATTTGGAATTCTGAGTTTAAAGTCAGAATTATAAGATTAAAAAGTCAGAATTCTGAAGAAAAAACTCAGAACTCAATATTTGTTTTATAGTGGCCCTAACCCTCATCTGTAAAAAGAGTAGTGTTATGTGTGCAAAATAATCTTCCAGCTTGGTTGTGTTACGATGCTGTTGACTGTACATTTTCCTCCATTCTCCGATCATCAGACATCAAACAGTCGCTAATAACTGCGAGTGTGACAGAGAGGGGAACCGGAGAGCAGGAAAGAGATTAGTGTATTCAAGTTGACTATAAAGAAGGAAGAAAAAGGGAGTTTTTATGCTGTTTATGTGTTTGTGCGTGTCCCCTGCAACTGCAGATAACCGCACTCCCAGAAAATATCTTCTGTAAAAAGTAATTTGATGAATTTAAATACAATTTCTCTACATGCCACTAGAGTTCAACGCACATTAAAGGCTGTCTAATGTCTTATTTAGGCCCGTTTCAAGATTCACTTATTCATAAATCGACTCTTTCATTCGCCATATCTGAAAGCGAAGGAATTATCTCGCTCCTGCACGGAGAAACGCTTCTCCTTTTAGAGCAGGAACATTTTTAAAAAAACTCAAGTGTGAAAGGGGAAAGAGAAAAAAAAAACACTCCTCGAGATTAACATTTTATTGCGGTGTGGCTTAGACAGTCAGTCCCTTGACAGAGGCACACTGGGAAAAAAAACGCTAACTCCAAATGAGACTGTAATCCTTTGACGCGCAGAGCACGAGAGAGAGAGAAACATATTAATGCTCGGGGAAGAAGAAGAAGAAGAAGAAGAAGAAGGAAGCGGCGACAAACGCTCACCGGCTCCACGCTGGCTCATTAACTGTGTGCACTTTGTGTGTTTGTGCGCTGGTGAGACTCCTGCCGGATCACACATTTTAATTGGATTTAAAGTAACGTATGAAACAGCCTGCGCTCATGTTTAAAACAAAACATTTGCACACATTTAAATGCAGGCGCAGATGATATGTTCCCTGGCTCTGCTCGCGTACACAAATGAAGAAACGCCGCTGTGCCGTGTCACTCTGTCTGTCTAATGAGCTGCAGGCCATTGTGTGTGTGTGTGTGAGGAGGATGTCTCTGTGAGTGAAGGCAAGCAGAATGCGACTGGTCATTCTGGAAATTCATCTCACTCCCACTTCAGCGGTGCCGCTCTCTTACTTAGGCTTGCTTTACATGCAAAGTGCCGCTCGGGCTTCGCTCACAGTTTGGCATTAATCTGCAGCCCGGGTTGTCAGATGCTGACGGCGGTGTGAGTTCAGCACCTAGGCCAGCGACAACTAGAGAGCGAGAGCGGAGGAGGGGGAGGTGACGTGTGGTAAAGTCCATTTTGTTCTGTTTTTTTTTGTGCCTTAATGGATCTTCTATTGTGTGATGTGTGGCAGCTCAACAGAGGTCCTTAAAGTCAATGAACAGTGACACAGGAAGTCAACAGATGCAAAGTCTGAAGATTTACTGACAACGTTTTTACGCGAAGCAAGTTTACTATGTCTAAACACACAAATTATTGCATCAATCGACAACATAATAACGCTACGGCGCTAAAACACCCGCTGTACTCGAGGTCGTCTCTGGCCCAAAAATGCGCCCAACCCAAACAGACCCTGCAGCGAACCAGACCTGTGTGTTACTTTCAAATGTCAGACCTGAATGCGTCCAGGAGACGGACCCGATCGGCACTAATTTCACAGCTGATAGTTCCCTTTCAACAGCAACACTGATGGCTGAATTCCATTGATTGAGCCGGATTTAGCGCTCTGGTACTGACCCTTTTCATGACACACGAATAGCACAGGTGTGACCAATAACGCTAATGATGGCTACATTTTATTAAGTGTCCCAGCGACTGAACATGCTGCAATTAACTCTAAATGGAATGAAACCATCATTAGTGTAGCGGTGACGGATGAACGTGGCTCGTTTGGAATCAGCTTTGTGCTTTTGTTGCATCGAGCACAACAAAGATAACTCTCTTATTCATGAGGCATTTTAGCATCTTTCAGCTCATTGTTTTGGTTTGTTTTTTTTAGGCCAGCAAGTTTCCTGTTTTGGTTCACCCTCACTGCTTCCACGAGCATTGTTTCCCGATGAAGCTAAAAGTTGCTTTTGACAAATAGCTCTGATTAGCCCACTGTATGCTACCTAGCTTGCAGCTAGCCGGTGAACACTGAGCAGCTCAAGAGTGAGATCTTCCTCAGACAAACAGTTGTCATTCGGCCGGAATCACGACTCCAAATGAACGCTAACGAATGCTAAAACATTCACCACAAAGAAATGAGTAACACAATTGCCATTAATAAACGGTACAGTTATAGTGAATTGAAATGTAGTTCATAGTTTTTCACAGTAAACAAACAAAGACAGGCAATTGTTCATTAAAATGGTTTATTTCAACTTTTGTAAACCTTTACATACAGTATGATGGAGATACAGATACTCAATACTGTGTCACCAAACTTCCACCTACTTCATGAGGATTTTGCTGTGTCACTGTCGCCCACAGAGCTACACGAGCATAATCCTCCCAGAAAACAAAAGCCTGTCTTCATTGTTCCCTTGTCCTCAAACAAACAAGCTCATCTCAAATCGTAAAAAGACTTTCTGTGCTCTTGACAAGTTTTTTTTTGTCTCAAAGACACAATGCCACGAGTGCTGCGTGGGAACTCAGGGACTTGATAATCACCTCTATTGACCCACACCTGTGTGCCATTCAGCACAGCTGCTACTCATCAGCAATTGTCTTAGCAGCCTACAAAACGAGGAGAAGGACAGTCAAAGGTGAGCATCTGTGAAGCCGGAGCCGCTCTAGCTCCCACACTTCTTTTGTCTCTCTGTGAAATCGTCCCCGGAGGACTTTTAAAGAACGCCAAGGTGACTGCACTGCCAGCACATCTCCCCCTTCCCCCAAGTCATTGTGTTTTGGCCTCGGTACTCTCCTTGCTTTGGTGCACAGGACCTCCAAGGCAGCTATGGCGTTCCTCATGTTTCTTAAACTTATGCTCCTTTGTTTGCATACAGTCAATAAAAAACCACAACAGCAAGAGTTTGCACCGAGCCTTTGTCTCTTTGCATACAACGAGATAAAAAAAGTATTGATTGTGATCTTCAGATCTGAATGCAGAAAACACAGATTAATGACCCCCCTGACATCAGTTTGTCTAAAGCCACTGAAAGTAATTGAAGATACAAAATGTTGACCTGCACTTTGCACAGGACTGGGTAAACTCTTGCAGACACTTTAGAAACTTCTGACAGGCACTACATAATCTTGATATGGTGTTAGATCTTGCACTTTGTAAGCACATTTTCCTGGAACCTTGTCTGTCCATCACACCGTTGTTGATAAAGATTTAATTATGCAGATTTTCCTGTGATAAGAGGATTTGATGATATCAAATAATGACTCACAGACCGCGTTGGGATCTGACGCTGTGTCACGATTCAGAGTAACAGAGCACAGTATGGATCATTATAGTACAGTAAACGTGAGATTATTATTTTACTTACAATCTGGTCAAAAAGTCTGAGACCACTCGTCGAAAAAATTCTATTTTGCATTTGTTTCGAATGTACAACAATTCTTTTCATTACAAATGATAATATCAGTTTACCAATTTGAGTGAAAAGTCTTTGAAAATTGTCCATGTATTTCAGAATATCTTTTGTCCCCCTTTGGCTTTAATGACAGCATAAAGTGTGAGCTAGCATGGACTCCACAAGTTTGTGAAAAACCTGATGACTCATGTTCAATAAGGTTGAGGCCAGGTGACTGTGGAGGAAAGTCCCTGACAGTTAGGTGTCCTTGGTCTTCTTTGGTCTTCAAATAGTTCCTTCTAAGCTCACAGGTGTTTTGGGGTCAAACTTGTGGGGTCCATTACAGTTCAAGTGCACGCAGTCATTAAGGCACAAACTGAATGTACCAAATCCCAAGATATTCTGAAAAAATGTTAAACTCATATTGGTATTTGGTATGTCCCCCTTTTACTTTAATGATAGCATGCACTCGACCTGGCATGGACTCCACAAATTTGTGCAAATGTCAGCATGACATGACAGTGTTTCACAAAGCTTGTTCAATGGAGTTGTGGTCAGGTGACTATGGAGGAAAGTCCTTTGTCTTTGGTAGTTTTTGCAAAGCTCCGAGGTGTGTTTGGGGGTCAAACTTATGGAGTCCATGCAAGCTCGAGTGCATACTGCCATTAAGGCAAAAGGAGGACATACCTAATACTATATTATTCTGAAATTCATGGCCATTTTTCAAATATTCAACTTTACTCAAATTGTTAAACTGATTTAAGTATTAAGTATTTGGTATTAAGTGACAGCATGCACTTTAGCTGGCATGGACTCCACAAGTGTGTGCAAAGCCTGATTCCACACAGGCCTGTGTGTTCAATGGGGCTGATGTCAGGTGACTATAGAAAGTCCATGACAGCCACGACTCCTTGGTCTTCTTTGCTTGACAAGTAGTTCTTGCACAGCTCTGAGGTGTGTTCGGGGTCAAACTTATGGAGTCCATGCCAGCTGGAGTACACGCTCTCATTAAGGCATTAGCCGAAAGCACCAAATGCTAAGATATTGTGAAATTCATGGACATTTTTCAAAGATTCAGCTCTTCACTTAAATTGTTAAGCTGATATCATCTTTTGTAGAAGTGGAAGTATTTTAACCCGTGGTCTCAGACTTTTTGACCCTATGCGTATTGATTTACTGGGTTCATATTGTAAGTGGCAACATTGATCATTTTAAGCAGTCCGTCTGCAAAACACTTCTTCATCCTCGCATTATCTCTTCCAGGAGCTTTGTCCAAAAAGCTGTAATTTTTGATTTCTGCCTCCCAAAGACTAGCATTACTGCTGAACACATCCCTCTCTTGCCCAAAATGTGCTATCTGTCAGGTACAGAGAGATACCTCCGATAACAAAAACAGACATTTTGAAGGGAACATTCAACATGTTCTTTTGGAGACAGACGCCCAAAATGATTTACTATTATGGAATGCAAAATTGTCTCATTTCACATCAAAAGGTGCGATAACTTTGAGTTATTGCCATTAAGAGCTGTATACTGTGTTGGCTGCTAGAGGTGCAGCAGCCAACACTGTATATTAATAAATATACTGATATATGCGCTTCAAATATATGCATTTCTATGCTTATTTACAATTTTCAGAAACACATTCATCCTATGTGGATGGTGTAAGTTGTAAGTTGCTGCTTTTAATATATTTTCATACCATATATGCATGTATTTCTACACCTATAATTACAGAGAAAACAAGAAAACATAAATCTAATCTCCATGTGCTGGTAAAAAAGTTTGTGAACTGAATGAGTACAGAACTGATCATAAAACAGTTGTATGATTTGTTTTGCTGTATCTGAAAAATGGCCTTCCAGTGCGACCAAAATGCAACGCACACAAACGCATCAGATTAGATTTACAACACACACCTAACAAGATAAATGGGGACAATGATGCATTGTGCACAACGGGAGCAACACGAGCCTCCCTCCGGTTTCTTCCTTACAACAACACCCTGAATCACGAGCAGTCCGTTTGGAAACGAACAGTTATTCAAACTTCGCTGCGGTTCATTTAACAACTTGCTCGCTTGAAGCAGACCGCAAAATAAAGTGCAGACTCCCACGGTTTTGGACAGTGACGAATTTTCTATTGATTTGGCTTTGTACTCAAGAACAATTGGATTTAAAAATAAACAATGACTGGGGTTAAAGTGCTGAATTTCAGCTTTAATGGAGTTTGAGGTTGTTTAGATGAACACTGTTCGTGGCCAGTGCAGGAATTGACTGCAAAACTCTAACTAGGCATGGTAGGCTGGTATAATTAGCCGTGGAAGAAATTGAAGGGTCGAGTATGTAAACAGTGTTTGTATGCTAACCGCCAAACTAGTAATTCTTGGCTAACTAGCTTTACACCTACAGTGGCATTCCCCTACTGTTTTACAGATTGGTCATAATAAAATGTCAGATAGAAACATTTGATTATCTCATAGAGTTTTAGTGTTAGCATTAGCTCATGCTAACTAGCTACAGCTGACGATTGTTTTCACTTCAGCTGACAAAAAGGTCATTGTTGGCTTAAAATGAGGGGACTGCTTATTTTCTGTGTTAAAAATGAAAGACAGGCCTTTACTACAGCACACCTGTAAAGGTGATGACTGTAAACTGTGCCTAAAATAGCAGAAATTGCACCTGCTATGAGCCCTCTAACTCTGGAGGACAGAGTCGGGTACAGAGCCAGATCCTCTGGAGGAATAAACACCCGGAGAGCTCATAAATAACTTCTAACAGTCGGGATTAAAAAGTGGATTCATCTTCACTCAGCATTGTTGGGTGTTTATGTGCTGTATTATATGTATGTACTGCCGTCTGGAGTTGAAGGGGAAATGTACTTTACGTTTAACATTACAGAAAGAGCTGGAGTCTCTGGTGAGTGCTGAGTTCACTGAGAGGTTGACCCGAATTTAAACACACACACACCCTTGATGAATGCCAATGCTTGCTAGCTTACAGCTAATGTAATATAACATATATTCCCGCGGTCACTTAGCTGCTGGTGATTCCACCATTAAACTACCACCACAGCTGATAAAAATCAAGTTTTATTCCCATTATGTTTAGTCTCATTCACCGACTTCCCTATCCTGGAAGTAGCGACAGGTGACCAAATGAAATGCACCGTTGATTTGAGTAAACTTGGGTATTTCTCTGGGTTTGAACATTGGTTGGAAACATGTGTACAACTCAACTGAATACATAACATGATCTAGTTGTTTTCATTTCAATGCAGAGTTCTTACCCATCTTATCTTGAAACAAAAGAAAAATCAGCACTTGAACTTCAAAGTAATTGTAAAATCCAACGTGCTGGAGCACTTTCATCACCCGCTCAGTCAGTTTCTTGAAATTAGCCGGCGCGTCTCTACCAGCTGACTACTCTTCAAAGTGTACTTAAAAGTAGACACGGCCACACATCACCGCTTTCATTTCTTTTATTCCGAGGTGGAGGTTGCACAAGTGGTACGCCCAAGCGAGGAGCATTAGCGGTTAACACTCGTGCATAAATCATCCCTCATCGACCGGGCGCCGCTCACAGATTTATTTGAAATAGCGGCGAGTCCATATTGTATAAGGCCGGCGCGCAGACAAAAACATGTCATACTCAATCCTGTTTCACTGATGGACTTTTCTGGACCGTTGGAGAGGCTCTTGTCAAGATTATTTCCAATCATGGAGGAGCATTTATTATCGGCGACCTCTTATCTCTCCCTCCCTGTCAGATAATGACAGTGCTGGAGAAACAACGGGTGACCTTCATCTAAACCCTCCACTGAGAAAGAGTCTGACAACCGATGCGTATGCGACGAAGGCGTCGCACGTTTGTGTCACTCCTGACGGACACCGGTCGTAACGCGGAGGAAATCACAGTGTTTAGTGCAAACACAGTGATTCCCTTTTCTGCTTTATTACCTCTCTCTTTACCCCCTTTTTTCTTCTCATCTCCTGTGTTATTTTTCTTTTTTTTTTGACAATTCTCAGAGTCAAGCTTTCGATTAACTGCTCCCATTCATTAACAAATCCAATATTTTAAGCTGAGTGGATTCCCATTATTTTTTTCCCAGAGACTGAACTCTGCCGTGCATTCATTTAATCCTCCCATGTATGAAATAATATCCTGCCTAGCACAGCCAAAGCCATTAAGGCTAGTTTTTTGCTGTGGCATGATAAGTGGATGTATAAGGAACAATGATTAAATGATCTCAGCAGCCTTCCCCCCACTCTCTCATTAAGGGGCTTCTCCTCCTCCTTCCCAATACAATCACACCGAGGACCTTTTGACTACAGCATTGGATTGGGATTCTCTATTGATTGTTTTGAAACCAAGGGTGAATATGAAAAAGACAGTGTTTTCTAAGAAAGGCAGGCCATTCAAGAACTGACAGAACTGGCAAGGACGCCAGCAAGGTTTTTGTTAGAGACCTGGTATTAAAAATGGCTGAATTAACGTGATTTTGTCCCCAGCTTAGTCCTCCACTAAAAGGTAAATTCTTTCTTTTGTTGCCAAAGCTTTTATTTGTTGTATTTTTGTCCGTCATGACCATTGCCATTACTACTTCCCCTCTAAGGAGCACCAAAATTAAACCCCCTACAGGGCACTATTTAGGTTTGAAGAGAAATTCTAACTCCGATTCTAATATTTACAGTACTGTAGGTAATAATTAAAAACTCATATGATTTCCCCCCCCCATAACTGAATAAACAAGCTGTTCTCAGAGGAAAATAAGGTCCCCGGAACTCTGTTTGAAGCTAGAAAGGTGGCAGGGTCTGCCACATATAAACAAAGTAAAACAGTATGAAACTGTGTTTGTTTATTTAGTTTGTTTAGGCTGGTAGCTTTTGTAGTTAAGGGTTTTAGATTGAGAAGAACGTATTTTCAATCACAAAAAAGAAAACGTTAATCTTTGTTGTGGTTCCCTCGCAAAAACGCTACTTAACGGTTGCAAGCACACAGGTGTGCCCTTGATGGCGCTAGTGTTAGGTTAGCTTAAGCTGAGCTTAGTTAGCATGCATGCTAAAGTAGCTGCAATGTTTCGAACTACAAAAATATAATGTTCGAATACACACTGTACAGTTTCCGCTGGCTAAAGATCCCCACTTGTAGAAAGTGAGATTTCTATGTTATTTATTATAAAGCAGGTCTGGGTGCTATATAAATAATGTGAAAGTACTAAAACGCTCACTAACAATGCGCATAACTTGTTTTCAGTGACTGTGCCTTTAAACAAGCCGTCAGGACTTACAATACGTAAGGATTGTGATGTCACAGCTATGCAGTCACATGGTGGGTGGTAGCGCTCAGGCCTGTGAGAGTTGACCAATCAGAGCAGAGGGGGCTCTTAGGGAGGGGGGCCTTAAAGAGACAGGAACTAAACCGGAGTGCTTCAGAGAGAGGGTGGACAGACCATTGCTGCAGTATGACAAAAATAATGTATTTAATAATATTTTCTAGTAGACACCCCAAAGAAATATGAACCTGAAAATGAGCACAATATGTAAACTTCAAATGGAAGTGGTGTAAATGATTACATGACCAATAGTTATTTTATTATATATTGTTATATTATATTATTATAGCCACACTGATAGTGAATTGTTTTTTTGTGTGTGTTTTCTACAAAAAAGTTGGAAATCCAGCAAAGACACAACATAATCACACCAATAATCATTTTTTACATCAACACAAAGATTTTCAATGAGGATCCCAGCGCTACAAAGTGGTGACCAAGACGCTGTAATCAGGAACCTTAACAGTTGAAAAATATCCTGTTGGACAGACTAGGTAATATTTCTGTAAAGCAAATTCTTGTCATTTATTTGCCTGAATATGAGCAAATACCCATTTACCAGTTGGGCTCCCTCCCTATAGACCGAAATATGAGAATAACACCCCAGTTGCAAAATACTAAAATGTCACTTTAATTCTCAAGAAAATCCTACATGCTTTCAATTCTGTAATGAACAAACTGGCTTGGTAAGTCAGTGTCAGCTAATGATGGGAATATTCTCGCCAACTGAAGCTCTGCACGTCCCCAAGTCCCTGTTCTCGCTCGCAGATTTGTTATTAACCTTTAGCACAATTAAAGTCTTACAAGGCTAGAGGCAAAGCGAAAGCAAAGCGCAGCAAACCCCGGGATGAGATCCGTCTCTCAGAGATGCTGATTCACTCCTCCAGGACTGGAACCACAGAAGCAGGCGCTTTGTAACTCCCATTGATTTTTAAAGGGCCGTTTATTCCACCGACTCCGAGAATGATTTACATTATCTCCCCAATTAGCAAATGAGAATGAAATCTGCTGCATTTTCCCCGTCGCCCATCCTTTCCTGACATCTCTCCCCTGAGTTAGCGTTCATGTGGCGCGAGGCCCAGTGTGTTTTGTGTTTTCTTCCCCCCTCTGGTTTTATTCATTTTGTTTTTAATCACTTTCGATTAGATTTTTGCCTATTAGGGTTTAGATTCAGAGGATCAGCGGAGTGGACTTTCCCTCAATGAGATGCTCATACATCAGTGTCAGAGGCGACAGCCATTTTATCACCAAGCAATGGACTTCCTGCGGGGAGTTTCAGAAAAATGCTCAGCCATTTTTCCTTTTTTATTATTTTTTTAAAGATACTATGTTGCAAACGATTATAACGTAACATCCAACCAGGTCATATGAAGGATAATTAAGTCCTATGGCTCATTTCTGTTCCATGAGAAGTCAGCTATTGTTGAAAGTTTTCATTTCATTTCAAAGTTTCACCTTTTTTAAAGCTGCTATGATAAACATTCTTATATGAACAATTGACCATATTACTATGTGTGAAATGAAAGGCGTTAGTTGTAGTGATGGACCCGTAATAGTTAATCAGCATCAGACATTACAGTCTCTATGGAAGCCCATTTCTGCCAGGTAAAGAAATCAAAATAAGATTAAAACTACGCTCGATAAAAAAACATTTTCCCATGTTAAGTCATAATTATGAGATTAAGGCTCAGATTTATGAGATATAAAGTCAGAATTATGAGTTAAGAAGTCAGATTTATGACATCAAATGTCATAATTATGAGATAAAAGCTCAGAATTATGGGTTAATAATGTCAATTATGAGCTAAAAAGTCCTATTTATGAGCAAAAATTCATAATGATTAGATTAAAAATAGGTATTTAAAAGATAAAAAGTCATAATTACGAGTTAAAAAGTCAGATTTATGCGATAGAAATGAAATGATGACATATAATAGTCAAAATTATGAGATAAAAGTTAAACATTTATCTCATAATTTTGACTTTCATTATGACTTTTGTTTCTATTATTTCTATTTTTTTTAAAAATCTCATAACTGTGACTTACCATGGGAATATTTGTTTTCATCAAGGCTCTGCTGTCGTAGAATTTTTAACATCTTTCAGCTCACTGCTCTGCTTTTGGTTTTCTTTAAAGTTTCGCAGCAATGTTTCCAGCCACGTCCGCCAGCGACACTTCCAACTCAGTGCCAAATTTCAAAGTTGACACCTAGCTGGTGAACATAGCGGAGCATTCAGCAGCTAAAGAGACAGATATTTCCCTCAGTAGTTGGTGGAGACCAAAAACAGAGCTTAAAACGAAAACTAAAAATTGGACTTCTCCTCATTAATAAATGCTTGTGCTGCTCTGAATCGGTGGGAAATGTAAATACACAACTGTTTCTGACCAAGATCGGCATATTTATATAAAAAAAGTGTATACACTTGCATGTTTTGTGTGCAAAGCTTGTTTATGCTGCCCCCAAGTGGCCCAAAAAAACCCTGTTATCGCAAGCACAAAACCTGATTTTTATATAAATGTGCGGCTGAAACCTACAAGCCTTAATCTCTGTAGTGTTTGCTGTCTTGCCTGCTCTGTTTTGTCCCGCAGAATTTAAATACAGCGCACACAGCCGGCGCTGCCCCGGAGGAGCGAATAACAATCTAATGCAAAACAAAGCTTAAGTGGCCTCGCAGGAGCGAAAAAAAACATTTTCTACGACGCAACGCTGATATTAACTTTTGAACTCGCTGTTGGCTCCTCAACCTGCAAAAGTCAAACCCCCTGTCTCGCCTAATTCGCTGCGAGGGTGAGAGCTGTTCACCTGAATGCCAAGCCGTTCCGTTTTTTCTGTTTTTTTTTTCCGCTGCTGGTGTGGCGGCCCTCGCGCATGCAACTGCATATCACTGTCAAGGAGATGCGAGCTGACGGCTGGAGAGAATATGTGAGGGAGGCAGGGAGAGCAGGTGTGAAGATGCTGTGGGTGGACGGGGACGTCAACACGCCGCTGTTAACAAAGAGGAGACGGGCCTTTTATGGAATGTTGCTGTTTTACTGAAACTCAAAGGAAACTTCGTCTGATGGACCGCTTTACTAACGCACATCGAGAGCGCGGGGCGTTAACGCTGTCGCGCGGATGTTTTTCGTGAGATATTCAAGGATTTTTCAGTGGCTCCCGTGGCTCGTTCCACTGCTCGAGAAATGTCTGGAGTTATTCTCTGCCGGGGCGAGGGTTAGACATCTCCAACTTGTCAGGATAGCTGGACCTGCTCGCTAATGAGCAGCTGGGCCCAGCCAGCTACATCCGTCTCCTCCACCAGTTGACTGGATGTCTTCACTCGCCTGCAGCCCGGGCTCTTATTATGCTCAGGTATTTATAAGAATAGCCCAGCGATCCCAAAGAGATGTCAGGCTCAGAGCTCCAGAGAACATCGGATACCTTATTAGTGCTGTAAAAGTCAGCCAGGCAGAATTCAACAAGAAATCGAAGGTGCCAAAGTTGGATGAGGATTACAGAGCGCGCGACCGTCCGTCTGCCTCTTCTTCCATCTTTACGAACGCAACCAGAAAATAGCACCATCATTTGTTGTTAGAGCTGCCAATGAAAAAAAACAAGCATTCTTATACATATCTATTGGCTTTTGTGTTTGGATCTGGAGGAGAGCTAGGATCGATTATGCTAATACAATGAGTCACAGCAGGATCCGTGCTGCTTCGGTCCGCCCGTCCCCGTCGTGACTGCGTCTCCTCCGGGATGAATTCACCTGCATGTTTCCAGTCTGTCTGACCCGTCACTATCGATCCGTCGGCCATACCTCTTCTCCGCTTTGACGCCCTTTCATTGCGGGGGAACGATTTTTACATTTCCAATGCTCACAGGGGACGCAGGTAATAAAAAGGGCTGAAGCAATAATAGCATGAAAATATGAGAAAATAATGTATCAGCCTTGCTAGCTGTGTGGTTTTAGGGATGCAAATGTTTTATTCAGACAGAAATTTCTCTACAAATATTGGTTGGCTTGCCATGAAATCTTGGACTAGTAATCATAATAGTATAGTAGTCCTCAGAAAATGAATCCTACTGACTGTGGTGACCCATGACTTTTACCTTTAGCGCCACCAAAGCTCATCCGTTCCAGCTGTGCTTTGTATTTCCTGGTAATAAGCAACTGTTAGCATGCTAACACGGCAAACTAAGATTGGTAAACATGGTAAAAACTACACCCTCGGCTAGTTAGCATTGTCATAGTAAGCACGTTAGCGTGCCGATGCTTGCACTTAGCTCAAGGCACTTATTTTTAAAGCTGCAATATGTGGGAATTGTAGTTTAAAACATTCGATATGTCAAAGAAGTCTATAAAGGTAGCATGCTAACTGGTTAGCCCAACATGGGTTACGCCGCCTCCACACTGAAAACACTCTCCTTCAGGTGGTACGAAACTCCTGTGCTATTGCTGCACTGCTGACTGAGCTAAGTCGCTAGCAGCAGCAGCAGCTGTTAGCAGTTAGCGGTTATTCTGGTGATTTGCTGCCCCCTGTTTGTCTGGAGTTCAAACATCAACAGGTGGCCAATTCTTACATATCGCACCTTTAAGCTGCAGACAAAGTAATGGTTTAAAATTTTGGGAAATAATGTTGATATACTCTTTTTCTCGTAGAACTAGATAAGAAAATTGCCAACAATCTCATGTCTATGCACTAAAGGGACAACCACCAGCAAGCCCTTTAGCGTAGCTTAGCACAAAGACTGGAAACAGCTAGCCTGGCTCTGTTCAATGGTGAGAAACTCAAATCGGCACTTCTAAAGCTCACTAATTACCATGTTGCATCCCGTTTCCTCAATCAGAGCAAAAACGTACGTACAACATACCTTTTTTATGAGAGGTCGTGCGTTGGTTATGCCTCCTGGAAACCAGCAGGTAAGTTGTGACCAAGAATCCATAATACATGTTAGGGCATTTAGCAGATGCTTTTGTCCAAAGCAAATTACAGTTATTCATACACTGATGGCTCTACCGCTGAGCCACAGCCGCCTTTTACACACTAATCCTGAGCAGGCTTTGACTACCTAGTGAGTTCATACTGTAAACGTGACAACATTTGGTAAATTCTGACATTATTCTCCCACAATGCATTGCTCAAACATATAAACTTACGTGGCTGGTGGTGAAACAGCTCCGGGGGAGACCTCAAGAAGGAAAATGACAGTTCACGTGTTGCTATCGTGGCCTGAAAAATCAGCAGCCTGACTATGTTATGTATTGATAAGCGAGAGGATCACAGTGACACACTGCTGCCTTTATTATTCCTATAATATTTTGATTTTTATGGTCATTCAGTAGCATCTGTGCTGCCGAAAAGACACCTAAGATAAGACCAAGCAACCCCTGTCACAAGTGTAAAGAGGATATTAGAGCTTTGGATTGTTTGATACACACAAAACAGGTAGTAAATGCATATGTGTCCGCCCCACTGGGCTGCCACCGCCGATGTCATCACTCAAGTCTGCGTGTTCCAAGTCGCCGGCGAGTAGATATGTGGGAGTGAGTCATGGCTGCTGTCATGCGTCGTCCTTTTTGACCCCCTGATGTCTGGCAGGGATGACTAAGACCGTTCACGAGGGAAGCCCCCCGACACCGAGCGGGATATATAAATAAAAACACTTCTTTTACTTCTTCTTCAAACTATTTTTAGATTTCAGCCCGAATTCGCTGATTGCCGTTTCATGAAACGAAGGGAAATTGGAAAATGTGGGGAAAACGCAATAAATCCCCCGCGAGATGAACGATGATTAAAAGTGCATTTAACTCGATCTAATCATCAAGTCTGCCACTTCCTGATAACATGATATTAATAGCGTGATCAAACCCATATTAAGAAGTTCTTATCTCTCCCATTCACCGAGGATGTCAGTGTGTGTGTGTGTGTGTGTGTGTGAGAGAAGTAGCATCATGTTTATAGCGGGAAAATCCTAATTGTGTTTCAACAAGATTGATTCAATCTGCCCTTTAGTTCGTGACATAACATTTAAATGGAACATTTAACTCCCCCTCTTCATGCGCTCTCGTTTGAGCACTTATGCGCACACACACACACACAGTCAGACTCAAACACATGCACACACGCACACACAAACCCCAAGAGCAGCAGCTGGAACTTGTTAATTGCGAGCGCTAAATTCAAACGCCGTCGTTATCTTGGTTGGCAGTGGCATAAATATTAATATATCATAAAGAGGCATAAAAAGCTCGCCGAGCCTCATTTGGGTCCATATATATGCAGCTGTTAGTGTCTGTCGGGGAGAAAGGGACCATCATTTATTGAAGGGTGGGTGAGGGTGTGGGGGGGGCCCTGCCACAAAAGGAGCCCCGGCGAAGAAGAAGGCAGGAAATGACTGGCTCTCCAGAAAGAAAGAGGGCGAGTGAAAGAGGGAGGATGCTGGGAAACGAGAGCTGTCGTCCAGGGGCCAAAGAAATCAAAATGTCTGATTCAGAGTGAAGTGCGGAGAGAAGTGAGGGAGGGGGAGGGGACGGGGGGGGGGGAGAAACATCTGCTCTCCCGGAGAAGTTTTGACCTAATCGATGCCTCGCTTTGTGCTCCTCTCTGTAGACACACACACACACACACACAACCGTGCCCCGTCCTTGGTACTCAGCTGTCCGGGGCGCGCCAGACGGCTGAAGTGCTGCTGCGCCTGCACCGCCGCGCCCGCTGCTCCTCTCTCCGCCCCGGCTACCCGCCGCCGCCGCCGAGAGCCGGAGCCGAGATGGCAGGTGTTGACAGAGTTCCACCTGAAGGGATTTTATCACTCCCCGAAAACGCCGCCGCTCCCCAGCTGCTCGCCGTGCCGCTTAATCAACACGGACGTCACAGAGTAGAGAGTGAAAAGAGCCGGGGAAGGTGGAACAATGGCTCGTGCTGTGTGTGTGTGTGTGTGTGTGTATGTGTGTGTGTGTGTGTGTTTGATGAAAGACAACACGGCTTCCTTCCCCAAAATAAACACAAAAACGTAATTAGCCGTCGGCCGGGTCATTAGCTGTAATGGAGATCGTAAACAACGTGACTAAAAAAAAACACGAGGCCACGTGGCGAGGGACGACGAGTTACGGCAACTCTGGGGAAAAACAGGTGGATTAGCGAAGAACCCGCAGTGGCGATTTTTCGCAGCAAAGCCCGATTAGCCTGGCAGCCGCCACCCGCTAGGCTAATTGGCGGCAGGGCGAGTGGGAGGGCTGGATTATCGTAGGCAGTGTGTTTTAGACGGCAGCCCGCTCTTCTGACATGTGAATAGGCTGTGGGAAATGGAAGGCAAATTATTGCAGCGTTATTGATTGACTTGACCAAATGAGATGGAGAGGCAGGCGGAGGAGGTAGAGAGTGGGTGGGAGGTGGGGAGGGAGACGCAGGTCAAAAAAAAAGACGGCAAAGACAGGAGGAGGAAGAGGAGGAGGAGGGCAGAACGGGAGAATGACTTTAGCTCGCCGTACCAAGGTCTGTTTTCTCGTCGCGCGCCACTCTGAAGCAATATAAATGTGTGCACTCCTCCCATCGTCAGAATGTCACATTTGCTGAATCAATGTTTACATCGTCCACAATTTGTCAATGTCTTATCCAAATGTAAACAAAAAGGGGGCCGCCGTGGACATTAACATTCGCCACACACGCCGGGAATCTGCCACCACTCACAACCTGGACCTGAAATTTAACGGGCATCGAAACCAAATGTGGATTTGATGCGTTCGACACATTTTAAAGGTGTGGCATGGAAGCCTTTAACACCTTAATGGGTAACTGCACCAATTTTACCCAGTCAAGTGAATTTACAGGTCTTGTGGAAGACTGTATATGTGAAAAAAAGTAGTATAAAACCTTTTTTTGGGTCACTCAGTGGCTAAGTTGCACTGTGGGTAATGTAGGCACCAGGTTTTGAAAAGAAGAAAGAAGAACGTGTGAGATAAAATAGGTGATATCGCTCTGTCCATAATGAGTCCGACACACACAGGTGTGCAAGAGTAGGCCAGTGGACTGGGTGCCTTCATTACCCACAATGCAGCTGAGTGACATCAAGATCAGGATCAAAGGTAAAAACAAACTTAAAAGCAATTTAACTGTGTAACTGACATCAGTCGAGCCAGGGTGCCTTTTATTGCGTATTAATTTAAAGGATTTGGTCACCTGTCAAATTCATACTCCAAACAAATAAGGGCCAACATCTCACCAGAGTACTAGCTAGCTGCTGCTGACTCTTGCTGCCTTAGCTAGTTAGCTCAGTTAGCCATGCAGCTAGCGGTTAAGACTGGGAGCTCGAAGACTAGGGGTGTGCTCGTGTTTACACCGCTAGCACAGGAGCTCTGGACCAGGACGGGCTGAGGCTAGCTGGTTAGCTTGCTAACTTCAGTAGATATATCTGCAATACAATATATAGAAATCATAATGACAGAAACGATATTGATTCACATTGTGTTGTTCATTAAAGTTACAATCATTTAATGTTTTTTTAACTAAATTATGTTATGTTATGTCTCAATCAAAAGTTATATGGTCTCACTTTAAAGTGGCTGTAATCCATTTTTGCCTTTGCAATGCACAAGTATTTACAGTACGTAAGACTAAAGAGATTTGTCATCAAATTCTTCAGTTTCCCTCATTTCTAATTTGCTTCCAAGACTCTTTTCGGCTCACTGTTTTCTTTCCATGGCCCGCGCCTGTACTGTTTTGTTTAGTTTTATCACTGGCATCGACATCTTTCAGGCTGTATTTAGCGAAAAAAAGCACAAAAAATTCACGCATGCAACCTCCAAAGCACCACACACACAAAGTTAGCAACTGGCTAGTGAAGAAACTGCAGTAGTCAGCTGCCAAAGAGTGACATGTTTCCCTGAAGAACTGGTGGAGAACAAAACACGACCCCAAATCAATGCTAATGTTGCTCCACAATGGCTGGATGTGTAAATAAGCAACTGTTTGCTAACGTGTTAGCCAGAAGTGTTGCATTTAGCATGTTTCTGCTGTTCTAATGCGGATAAAGAAATCAGTTGATGGTTTTAATTTGTCAGACTTTTCATCTAAGTAGATCTACCTGCAGCCCAATCTGTCACAGCACCTTTAAGAGTTGATGGTTAGCATGGATTTCTTTAGCAGCAAGTGCAGCCAGGAAGCCCTTTCACACAGCTTCTGCCCATACAGATATATATGTAGCATCTGTGTACAGATACAAAGGCCTGCTTTATTCTTAAAAGCGGTCTTTAATGTGTACAGCACATTAGTGCAATTGATTTCTTTGGCACACGGAGCGGTGTTGCTCCCCACAGCGAAGACTTCTTTATCTTATTCCCCCTGCTTCTCTTTTCTCCTCGCCGTGGTGATTTATTTGTCCCTGGGTTAGAGGCGTCGCCGCCTTCAGACTCGTATACTCTCCCAATCAGTCACAGCGAGGTCCTCGGCTCTCAGCTGTCTGCCAAGTTTTCTCTTCAGAAAAAGGCCTTGTGAGAAGGCGTCGACGTGTGTGTGCGCGCGCGTGTGTGTATGTAAATGAGAGAAAGACATAAAGTTTGTTTACAAGGTATAGATAACACGTGTGACGGTAACACACAGAGCGGCGCCTCAGCGTGACTTGCTTTATGATCGGAGCAGTTTTTTTTCCTCTCCCTCCCTGTGCGGGCAGCTTGTTACGACTAATGCGTTTATCTCGCGGCGCTCGCTGCCAAGAGAACCTGCATCACGCAAAAAAAAAAACCCGAACGCATGCCGGGACACGGGCCCAAGAAAGCCTGGGCGACGGCCAGTTCACAAGCGCACGCGAACGCTCGCGCGGTGCTTTTTGCACAACCCTTAAAAAAGGAAAGCATCGACGTGGCATTTATCTCTTCATTAGTGTGTGTCTGAGCGCGCTTCCCCCTGCCAGCAACTCAAATGTAATGAGCAATGAAAGAGGTGGCGAGGGATTTTCTAATTGACAAGCTGTCTAATTCACTCCGTCTCCATGTATATGCACGGGCGCCGTCGCCACGTACGGCGAAAACGCAAAAAGTAATTGCCCTCGACAAGAAAAAGCTCTGGAATTCTGTTACAGTGTCTTTAGAAAAAAACCCTAATGAGTGCGGCCCCGTCATTGCCGGGCTCCGCTCTCCTTTGTTCCCCCTTTTTTTTTACGCTCATAGCAGCATTCAGCAATAATGACACACACACACACATGTGGGCACAGATAAATGGGAGCCAAATAATGTGGGTGCATCCGAAGCACTGGGGGCATTCTGTTGAGAGGTGTTTTGAAGTGCAAGAGACGGAGGGGGAAAATAGGGCTAGTTTAAATTGCCAGATGTGATTGGGTGCTATTGTGTGGTCCGGGTTAGCTAATGGGTGGCAGTCAAAGGGAGAGCAGGAGGAAGGATAAGAGTGAGGGAGTGAGGCGGAGAGGAAATACGGGAGAAAAGCCTTGATGTGCAGAGCTTATTAGGGCAGGGCTGCTGAATTGGACTTGATCGCTGGGGATTCTTTGGCAAAGCCAATATATCAGCGCACGCTCTCGCTGCACTGCTGCAATGTGACTTTACTCCATATATAGTGCACAAACACACACTCACACATTCACAAAATCACATTTGTGCTCTCATGAGGATATATAATATATATATACACAGTCCCCACACACATTTATACAGATAATCACGCACACATCCACTCAGTCGGACGATCGCAAGGTTTCCCCTTGAACTCAAGGCAGCGAGAGCATACTGAGACGGTGACTGTGTGTGTGTGTGTGTGGTTGGGTGGGGTTGGGGGAGCGGGTGGGACCCAACCGGGCTCTAAATTAGCCCAGCAGAGCTCCGTACTCCATCTCTGCTGAGACATCATCTCGGGCAGAGTGTGTGCACAGCTTTCACTCGGTGCAATATGTCGCACCAAATGGCACACAAATCGAGTTTTGTTTGTCTCAATCTGCTTTGTTTCGGATGAACTCATAATCCTCCGAGCTCTTCTTTTTTTCGCGCGTCGGTCGCACATGCTTCATTTATTTTCACTGACAAGAAATTTTGCCACGATGTCTTGTTGTGTTTGAGGAATTTCATGGTGTAAGGGCCCATTTGCAAAAAAGAGAT
Source organism: Lagodon rhomboides (assembly GCA_039737535.1). Lineage (NCBI taxonomy): Eukaryota > Metazoa > Chordata > Actinopteri > Spariformes > Sparidae > Lagodon > Lagodon rhomboides. The sequence goes on from CM077806.1 coordinate 13,984,256, forward strand.
GACGTTTCGTTTTTCACATCGACCTTGTAGTCTAGGTTGTATACTGTTTTCTGCTAACACATAAACTAAACCTTAAACCTGAAATAACTTATTTTTTGGACACATGGGGGTAGCTGCTAGCGTATTTTGAGTTGATAGCAAATACGTTAGCCAACAAAGAAACAAGACAGACTTAATTCCAGTGTCCACTCTTTTTTAGCTCTGTTTTTGGTCTCCACCAGCTGCTGAAGGAAACGGCTGCCTCGTTAGCTGCTCAATGCTAAGCAAAGCTCAACGGCAAAATCGCTAACTTTGCCTCCTGGTTTGTCACCTTCATTTGGGGCAATATGTCACACCAACTGGCATCCAGTCGAGTTTTGTTTGTCTCAATCTACGTTGATTCGGATGAACTCACAACCCTTCAAACTATTTTCGCTGACAAGAAACTGTGTAACGATGTCTTGTCTATGGCTCATTTGCAAAATAGTAATTGTATCTTTGTTTTGATTCATTTTACGAAATCATCGTTTGTTTCAATCAATCAAACTGCTGTTGGGTTGATTCGATAAGGTATGTCAAACTTTTCTAAATGTCCTAATCCTGTTTTTTAAGGAAATATTATCATTATCATATCATTCATGTATTTTAGGAACGTTGTTCAGTTTTTTGCAAATTAACCCTCATTTGTCAAAGCACAGGTAATACACGAGTGATCGTTTTCACACCAGCAGATTTGACAGAACTATAGATTGGTCTGAGTCTTGAGACTACTTTTGAAGGTCTTGCCTCGGTCTCAGTCAAACAGGACACTCGATTTCATTTCAAGACCTGTCAAGACCACTACTGCGGGGATAGCAACACCCATAGCAACGGTCTGGAGAGAAGAAAAGCAAACAGGGAAGCTCTTACAGCCCCTCTGTACGATAGCAGACATGAACTCTTTTGATGGTGATGTTTTAACATCCATTAGCTTCATCACCTTGATGAATGTAATGAATCAATCAGCAATTAGCTGACAGTGGAGCCTCAGATGCGAATCCAAGCTTCCGCCCAAATGAGACACCGGCAGCTCTGAAGACGGCACGCCGTTGATGAGCACTGCAAGAGGAGAAGATCTCATTCTCTTCCTCAGTCTCCCTCTCTTTTATGTGTCCAACAAAGCATCCTTTAATCACTCTGACTTTGAACACAAGCCCCTAATGGCTCCCTGGGGTTCTGCCACGGCAGCCATCTTGACAAATTCCTTCTGTTTGGGATGGAAAGTGATATAATTTTAATAAGAATCCTGTTGCTCTGAAATCGCACGCATGGTGATGGAAGAATGATGAAAAGCTGCATCGTGGGAAAAAATTAAGAGGATGAGAGAAGCAGGAGTCTTATTGGCAGATCGTGACGTCCGGCGTGTATGTCTAAAAGTTCACAGCTCACATTTCAGTACGTGCTTCTTTTTACCATGATAATGACCCTTCGCTAACCTGAACTAAGTATTGTTTTTACCCATGACCAAGTAGTCTTAGTTGTATACTGTTATCTGCTTATAGAGAAACTAAACTTTAAACCTTTTTGGACACATGGGGGTAGCAGTAAGCGTTTTTTTGAGTTGATAGCAAATACGTTAGTGAACAAAGAAACATTAGCATCAATTTGGAGTTGTGTCTTTGCCTACCTGACGGAGGTAATTCCAATATCCACTTTTTTTTTAGCTCTGTTTTTGGTCTCCACCAACTGCTGAAGGAAATATCTGCCTCTTTAGGTGCTAAATGCTACGCAGTGCTCACCAGCTAGTCGCTAACTTTGTCTCTTAGCTTGTTGTAGCAAGTTACTGTGGGTTCTTAGAATAGAATAGCTGCCTGCTACAATCAAAAACAAGGCAGATATGTATAGCATCTCACGCATGGTGTAGCCACGTTACGTTACCGGACCTCCGTATTCAAAACACTGACTGGGAAATTTTAACCATTTAGAGATACAGAGAGGCCAACCCATTTTCTAGCTTATAGGGCAACCTATATGACATTGCATTACCTTTGCACCACTGGAGGGCCACCCTAATGGGCACCTTTTCTTCTTGTCTTCTCCATTTTAAGGGCGACCCTTAGTGGCAGCCTAAAGGGCTCAATGTCACGTTCTCTTTCCTGCAAATTGGGCCACCCCAGAGGCCACCTTGATCAACTTTTACCATCAAAACTGCCTTTCTTCACATACAATTTTTTTTAATTTGGTCTATTGTAAATGTAAAAATGTTAATTAAAATGGCTTTAACCATCAAGGGGGCAGATCAGAAAGTTTTAATTTAGAATTGGTCATTTTCATACAGCTACAAACCGTATAAAATGTTTCATTTCACTAGGTTCATGGTGGATTATGGGTACCAAATGTGTTTTTGTCGTCCTAAATCCCATCCTTCCATAATAACCTGGTCTAAGAAAGAATATCTCCCCTGAAAACAGAATTGACATTGTGCTGCTCTGGTGATTTCTGATGGTTGAATCAATACCTACGGACACAGACAACTTGAGCAAGACATCAGGATCAAAATTTGAATGGATGACTTAATTTAGAGCCTGTCCATTGATGTGAAATCAGTGAGAAATGCAGTTTTCGTTCGAGATATAGCATCGAAGTGAGCCGCTCTTCCTGCTGGGAACCAGAAATGTCTCCACGTCCTGTAAAACTCACAGTGGGTGCTGTCAGGCTGTCTTGGGAGTCATTCTGTTACTTACCGTCAATGGAGCAGCTCGAGGATTTGTCACTGCGTGACATCATCATCATCATCACAGCCTCCTCTGCACAGCTTAGTTGCACCGTAATGGATGTGAGCAAACAACTTGAGCTGATTAGAGTTGGATTTCTCTGTCTCAGTTGTTGAAATACAATAAGAACTGGCAATTCCATATTTACAGCGCCATATTTAATTCCAGTCATCTTGGAGGAGGTGTTTCACAATGCTAATCAGACCTCAGGAGAAAAAACACACAGATATGCATTCATGCAACCGAGCACAAACATACACAGTACGGTATTCACCTACATATTTCAACCCATCCTCGCTCTGCTGGGATATTTCAGTCCCTCGATACAGCGTGCTGCCTCAGACATGTGCCTATCTGGCTTGTTTCCACTTGTTAATTGCTTAAAGGCACTTCCTCTAGATGCTGCGCGCCCATCACGGCATCAGGAGGACTATGATTAGATGGCCCTTGTTTGTGCTGCTGGAGAAAAACACACAGTTCAGGCGGAGAACAAGGCACTGCAGAGCCCCGCTAATTACGCCTGTTTTGTGAAATCAAGCGCTGGACGTTTGGTCCTGAACCACAGGCCTGCATGTGAGAGACATGCATGGAGTTTCTCATTAGGTGCTATTAGGAGTTAAATTCTGGGTTAAAAAAAGCAAGTGAAAGGACAATATGTTTAGAGGAGAATACATCATTTTGTGCCGGCCTGGCTTGTTAGCATCCCTGTTTCCAAGCGTCCTCTGGGGAACTACTTCCACCGCGAGGCCCCGAGGCCTAGCTGTCATCACAAATATAGTCTGACAAGGCCCCTGGGCTTTGTTAAACTCACATTATTTTCCCCAAATGATGCTCAGGACAGTACAAAATGCCATTCAGTACCCCGGTGGGGAAAGGTAACGGTGCGTCACAGCTTAAATCCTTCAAATGATTAATGAAATAACTGCAGTGACATTTGTTCTTTTATCAGCTTACTGCACGGCATGTGGCATCATCATCCTGGTTTAAACGTAATGAAGTACGATGGAGACAAAAGGAGTGAACTGGCCATTTATGAAGCAGGATAATCATGCGGGGATGCTAGAGTGAAGGTCAACTCAGCTATTTTTTCGTCAGGCTGTAATATTTCACCGTCCTGACTGTTATTGAATGTCTGACGAGCTCGGTTTCAATCCGTGCTGATTCGGAAATGAATTGCCGCGCTGTAGTCGTGTTAATTACTTCTTGAACTGTTTTCCACCCAACTTAATGTTCCCCAATCATGCAACACGCAGCACATTGTTGTGGCTAATAGTGCAATGCCTCATTGACTGTTTTGCTAATCTGCTCATATGAGAAAACCAGTGGACAAGCAATTTGTTCAGTCGGAGGAATTAAGTCAGAGATTAAGCTCTGCAAGTGTGTGGGAGCTTGCTTTCTAAGAGTTGCATCTCGGCTCTCACATCCACAGTCGTAATTAGTGTCCTGGCCTATTCAAGCTAGCGGCTAAAAGCTAAATTAGCCAGACAATGCGAGACAATGATTTAATGCCAGTGAGCTTTTTCATTATTTCAGTGAAGACCTTTAACACTCTGTAGGAGGAGTGATTAAGATGCAGTTGAACGTTCCTGACACACAATCCTTTTTACCGTCCAATCAAAGAGAAAACGTGGCTTTAGCGGATGTCAAATGTTGATCAGTTTGGCCAGCTTGAATTTACCTTTCGCTGGATGTCAGAGGGAAACGTGACAGGAAGAAGGAAATCTCCAAAATTACAATATTAAACTGCGGAAAAAGTGTAAAATGGAACGATGTTTAACATTCCCAAGTCTTTCCAAGGTTTTCAACTGTATCTTTACATCCACAGTGTTAATTAGCAATCGTGCTATCAAGACCTGAAGTCGTGACGTCACATGTAGGCTAGCCTCTGCTCTGCTAGCCTCTGTATTTTTATACAGCAACTCAATTTAATCTCTGTAGCAGTTTAAAAATAAAGAAGGCTTTATTTTTCACGTAGTGAAAGCAGTAGGTGGCCAACGTACCCCGCTCAACTCCACATTTAAGCTAGTGCCTTGGTCAAGACCACTGGCAGGAGAATTAAATTGATGGTGGGTGAAAACCCCTCAAAATCAACGGGGCAACATGTAAACTCCACACAGAAAGGCACTTTTTGATTTGCTGTTCAAGTACAGTGTTCGCTCCTCTCTATCCTGCTGTTATTAATCAAGTCTTAGCCAACCGTAATGCCTTTACTCACCTTGTCTGTTGAGCTGTGATGTTTACTCCATGGTGCTCAAGGGCTCACTGGAAACGGTGTTCGTTACCCAGATAGCAGGCATATGTCTTGCCGACGTTGGTCCGACAAATAGAAGATACCTTGGGAAGACGTAGTATAGGTAGTGTTCACTGAATAGAGTGGTAATTGGGAAGACACTGGCGAGAGGCTTCGGTCATTGTCACGCCAACGTCTTCCCAATTAAAAACAACTAAAAACAGAGACAGCGAAAACAGCCATATAAAGTTGTTTCTGTTTTAAATTACCATCCTTATCTAGACATATAGGATAAAGTGACCAGTGTGACCACAGCTGGAGATTTAGCAATTAGAGCTGACTTCTAGAAGTTCTGGTTCACTTCAGCTCTCTATTTGGCATCAGGGTTTCAACTGGGCTTTATATGCAGTGTTTATCAGCATCCTCTCTATTCGTGCATGCTCGTCGCTGAGCTAAATTAGCCGAAGGGTGGTAGACAGTAACTTTTCTGATGACACTCTGTAGGGGGGCGGGTATAAACATGGAATTATTAACAAAAATCCTTCCGTCACACAATCTTTCTCACTATGTGATCGTTAAAAAGAATGTGTCTTATGTGGAAATAGCAGAAAATGGCTCACAGTGTAAGTTTGGTTCCATTCACATCAGCATAAGGGCGCACACGGGAGCAGCGTGGGCAATTAGGACTACCTAACGTCAAGTAAGGCCGCTTCCACATCATTAAAGCGTCAGTTGTTTGACGTGGGCGAAGTCCGTACGGGCCGAAATAAAAATGTGTGCTTCGTCATCATAAAAAAAAAAAAAAAAAAGTATGTTGGCGCCTCGGAGTGTCATTAAAAAAAAATCTTAAATGATGTGTTAATCCGAGGAGCGCCGCGCGCGGAGGGATCGTCCGCATTGAGATGCAAAGCCGCGACGGAGGAGAGCGCCTATTTGCCTCTCCGGATGACGCGGGAGCTTTCCTGTTTGACACAGGATTAATAACAACAATACAGAGATTTATTTGCTTGCGCGGGGCTCGGGGTCTCTCTCGCTTCCTCCCTCTCCGCTCAGGCTCCCTTTAGTGGTTTTAATATTTGACTAATTCCCGCGCGCCAACCCGGCGTCGAGGCGAGAGGCAGGAGACAGGAAGAATGAGTGTGTGTTGTAGCCTTTATCAAGTCATTCTGTGCATCTAGGTGCTTTGATGTTTGGAATTGCGCAGGAAAAGCCGTCAAACATATGAAATAAACGTCTCTCCGACAATGAAATCTCATTGAGATGCGTCCTCGTGGACTAATAAAGCAGCACTCGGCGAGGCGGCGCTTGCCCGTCTTCGAAGCTTTTAAGAGCAGGCCACCATCTCTCTTCTGCTTTGCCTCGCGCGCCGCTTAATCGAATTTGTCGAAGAAAACAACAGATGAAAGCTCGTCTGAGGCATTTCCTTTCTGCGTGTGTGTGTGCGCCTCCCTTTCTTTTCTCTGTGTGTGTGTGAGCGTGCATCCGTATCAATCCGTCCAATCTCCTCAGCCGAGCGAAGCCTCTCGAGAAGTGCTGCCGTGGCTCAATTAGCAAAGCAGCCGGCAAATTACGGGGCATTTTTTTCCCCATCCTTTCTCGCTTCCGACTGTTTTGTTCTTAGCGGTGAAAAGTAAAGGGGGAAAAAAAAATCCCATGCATGCATGTCTTCCGTACGCAGTTGCAATCCGGAGATACGAGCAAGACTCCCAGGCGCAGAGCATTCAGAGAGTACATTCTCACCTTTTAGCCTCGGCCATCCACACGGCTATACCCTGTGCCTGCTCAGACGCAATGACCTGTGAAGGTGAAAGCCAGAGGAGCCAATTAGAGCGCACAGAACCATCCAGGGTGCCTTCCGTTTTCACGTTTATCCATACACCCAGCTCCCCTACCGACTCAACACCTTCCTGGTAAAGAAAAAAATATATATCCATAGGAAACCTCCGGCTCCTTTTTTTGTTGCTTTTGTCCTCCTGTCTTTCATAATAACAGTTCAGGAGTTGTGATTGGCTACGGTCCAGCAAGCCTGACAACCTTTTGACCCAGTAACAGAGGATGCTTTGAGCGGTGTCAGCGGCGGCTAATCGTCTCCGTGGGGACAATTTCCAGGTGTAATTAGTCTCGAGTGCTCGCTGGGGGAGCTCAGGTGGAACTGTTGACACCTCGTCCACGGCGTAACGCCGCTCTGTCGTACAAATTGACATATGTCAAAAATCGGCACGGTTTTTGAGCTCAATGCGTGAATGATGTTGATCCCAGGAGAAATATCGTTGAGTTTGACTTGGTTAAATGGGGCTGAGCGAGTACTTTTACAAGTTAGTATCATCCAGGTTAAATGTGTCAGTATCCGTACTCGTGAGAGTAAGAAAAGCCTCACTGGGTAGCTGACTAAAGTTTATTCTTTCAAGTTTTGAAAAAGATTTTTAACTCTTAAAACCAACAACACTGATTTGAAATTCAATTCTGAGGCTGTTCTGTAGATCGGTTTCAAATAAATAATAAATACAGCAACTTACAATCAACCCACATCAATTTCAGATCAAAGTAAATATATGGACCACTTTCGGTTTAAGCCCCGCCCATATCTAGGCTAAAGCCCGCCCATTCGATTAAGGATATATGGAAAATGTACAGCAGTTTGACTTCATTGGGCAAATACAGTGATACGCTTTCTTGCCGAGAGTTATATTCAGAAGATCCACGCTACTTTTGTGTCTAAGGTAAATATGAAATTGCGGTTAGCATCTCGTTAGCTTAGCTTAGCATGAAGACTGGAAACAGGGAAACTGCATGTCTAGCGAGGATCTCTATAGCTCACGGATTAACCCGTTATGTCTTGTTGGTTGAATCTGTACACAAATCTACTCGTAAAGATAAATGCTATATATGCTAGGCTAACGGTCTCCTGGCCTTAGCTTCATAACTCTCTGCAAGAAATCAGACGGATGTATCTCCCAAAATGATGCACTTTTCCTTTTAAGATACTTTGTAAAGCTGTGGAAAGTTGGGTTTCCTGCAAACTTGAGCACTTTGACACTGGTTGTTGTCGGAACAATCCCAGTTTAGAGCGGAAGATCTGAAACTGCAGCGTTCAAAACAAATCATTCCCCTTTTCTCAGCTGTCAGCTGTTGAAATGTATCACCGTCTTGTTATGGTGAATAAAAAAAGGCATCATTTCGATTCAGCTTTAAAGCTTTAAAAGTCATTCCGCTTCGTCTCAACGGTCCTGAAGATGGAGAAAACACAACACATATTCATGTTAGGCCCTTTTGCCCTTGGGTTTGTCTTGTTTTTCTATTTAATAGTGCACAGATTCTCCCTATTTAAAAAGGAACAGTGGAGACATCCGACAACCTTTTCTCTTGGTCGCAGAGAACAATTAAAGGAAAATGAAAACAAAGCAAACAGTCACGGTCGTAGCAAGAACACTCGGCTAAGTACATTGACGTAGTAGCTGTGGGAGAAAGGTAAGGTTTTTGGTCTATATGTGCGACAATGAAACTGTGCTCAAATATTTCGTATTTTTGTTTCGTAATATTTATGTTTTACTTTTTCATTCTCTAACCTTATCGTATATCACAGTAGAAGAACATTTCTTTGAGGTAACGGCGACGCGTCAGCATCTGCACATCTGCATAATAAAGCTCTCTTTTTGTTGTTTTTGGCTGCTTTTTAGGTAATAAAGCCCTTCTTTGGCTAATTTTAATAACAATTACTTCATCCTCAAATGGCATTTTCTTACTCTTATGTTCTTTAAACCAACGCAATTATTAAAGCCTCTGGCTCGGGTCCAGGCAATTTTTTTTGGGCAAAAACAAGTTTGTTTCTTATTAACTTTTTTTAGTCACAGTAATTAAAACATCAAAAATAGTGTTGTGAGGTTGGCAGGATTAGAAGTAAAATGAAAAAAAAAGAAAAAGGGAGCAAGTGGAAGAGGTCAAACACGAGTTCGCAGTAGAGGAAACGCAACTTGGCGTGGGTGTGATGGCGCTACTGGAGCTATTTCCTTTCGGTCAGTGCGTCCTCGCTCCGGGTCAGCCTATCTCTTACATGTGCACATTTGTATGTCTGATAACACGAGCCTGCAGCCAGCCGTAAGCTCTGTGTCTCCGCGTGTGTGAAGGCATTATTTCTCGATGTGATTTTTTCGGCTGATTTTCTTTCCGGCTCACAGCACTCGCCGCGTTTGCTCTCGCGGCCGGTCGAAACAAACACCGACCCCCGGCTCGACCCCCGCTTGGCTCGGTCCAGCAATCAGCGCGGGGGTAAATGAGCAGCGGTCGCAAATGAGAGAAGCCGCTCGGCATCTTCGTGAGGTATCAGGTCAATCAGGCCCACTGTAGGCGAGGCGTGCGAGGGCCCCCCCGGGCTAAACACTGCGGCGCGGAGCTCAATAAGTGTCTGCTGGCCTCAGGGGCAGCTTACTAAATGAAAGAGGATATTGGGGAGATTGTTTAGCATTATCACCGCTCATCATCGTTCCTCGGTTGGCCGTAACAATATGGTGCTCGGTTATTGCGCTCCCCCGCGAGGAAGGCTAGCAGCTGCCACTGATAGAGATGCATGAGCCGATTGGGGAGAGGCACAGAAAATGCAGATGGTGATGGAAGTGATTGGGACAAAGATGGATATGTGACAGAACAGAAGGGGAGAAACAAGTGTGACGACAGAATGGATGAGAAGATGGATTTCTGTGTTTCTGTGTTCTTGTGTATGCAGGACTGAAACTGCCAAAATCATGAATAAATAATGAGCTTAATGAATAGCTCGATAAATGAATTAACATGCCATTAAATGTGTCAATAAAAGTGGCCATTAATAAATACCACCAAACTTTCTCATTTAATTTTTCATTCTATTTATTCATTTATTCACCTGTACATGTGTTTATTTGGATAAATAATTACAGGGGCAAATTAAAGCACAAATATCTATTTGTGTCACATTTTAAATATGAATTAATGGTGACATTTATTTTCAATAGCCTTTTATTCAGGCAACACAAGTATGGAGGACTGAAGCTGCCAAAATCATAAAATAAATATGATAATAAATAATGGTTTATTATATTATAGAATAATTATTGGTTATTTACCTAAACGAAAAAAAAAATAAAGTTAAGTAAGTGAATAACATGAAAAATTAAAAAGTAAATATGTACTTCAGTTACAACAAAGGTAAATGATTACAGGGGCAAATTAAAGCAGAAATAGCTATTGATGTCAGATTTTATGTATTAATTAATGGTGACATTTATTTTCAAAATTATCTGAGCAACACAAGTATGGAGGACTGAAGCTGCCAAAATGATAAATAAATAAATAAATAAATAAATAAAAGACGAAATGAAAGAAGAAGTTAAATAAATACATTAATATGCTGTTAAATGCACCAAAAATACTATTGGAAATAAATGCAGCTGTTATTTAATATATAAATGTCACATAAGACACTTGTCAGATATTTCTGCTTTGATTGGCCTCAATATTTATTAACCTAAATAAAAAAAAATTAAAAAATAACAGGAAAACATGATGGGAAAGTAAATATATAGTTGAGTAAATAAATACAGAGGCATATTAAAGCAGTAATATGTCCAGTTGTATTCATTAATGGCAACATTTGTTTCCAACATTAGTTTTGGTATATGTAATGGCATATTAATGAATTTATGGAACTATAATCCATTTAATCATTTATTGCTGATTTTGGCAGTTTTAGTCCTCCATACCTGTGCTGCTATCGCCCATCTCTGTACAGTGTAGCTCCAATCAATTAGCTGTGGCTGTTCTTTCCTGGCGACTCAACACTTTAATGTGGCTGAAGGTGGGATAAACAAACTGGCGAGGGGGGGAAAGAAATGTGCTGGTTCTGCTTGGACACCCTGGAGGCAGCAGCAGCAGCAGAGGCAGAGGAGTGGAGGATGAGGATTAAACTGAACTCCATCTTAAACAGCACCACCCACTCCTTCTCTAGTGAGCTGATGTGGCTGCGAAGCTCTGCGGAGATGCAGCCTTGTGGCGACCGCGAGGCTAGTACGTTAAGTCGCCACGGCCAAGATGTAATCATCAGAATAAGTGAGGTGACGTCCTTTCATTTCGACTGCTCTGTTAAAAAAAGATGTGTGAGGGACAAAGAGAGAAAAGGGAATGGCTGGTGATAAAAGATGTGTGAGGGACAAAGAGAGAAAAGGGAATGGCTGGTGATAAAGGTCATGAGCCACATGGGGCCTCATTGTGATTCAAATAAATGATATAGATGAAACGCACCCCAGTTAACAAAAACGGTTACTTCTGTGAGAATTTTCCACAGCAGCTGGCCCTGCTCTCTAAACTAATTCATATTCGATCGAATTCAATTCACATCTTCTATTTAGGCATTTTTTAAAGTGGACACATCCCTTTGGAGTGCTTCCACTATTACATCAGGTTAACTGAACAAAGCTAACAACAAGCTGGCGAACACAGCAGTGCAGTTAAATGGACTTGCATTTCTATTCCGCTCAGAGCACTTTCCAACACTTGTCACATTCACCCATTCACCCACCGATGGTGGAGGCTGCCATGCGAGGTGCCAACTGCTCATCAGGAGCAATATGGGGTTCAGTATCTTGCTCAACGGTATTTTGACATGCAGCCAGGCGAGCCTGGGATTCGAACCAGCGACCTTCCGATTACTGGACGACCTTCTGAGCTAGAGCCGCCCTTGCGTGGAGACTAACATAGTGATGAAAAGAGAGTGGATAATGGCCTTACATTCATCAGGTGGACACGAACACGACTCTAAATGAATGCTAATGTTGGTCTGTGTGTGCTAGCTTCATGAGCTAATGTGTTAGGCGGTGAAAAATCTGTCAGTATTGTGTTTGTAGCTTGTTGTGCTGCCCTCAAGTGGTCAAAAAAAGTCCCGTAATATGACCCGTGGTATTGCTTGTGTAGCTAAAGCAACCCGAACCCCTAGCGTTTTCCCCGGCAGAGAGAAGAAAGTTAGTTTGATGTAAAGACACGTATTTTATAAAATATAGTTGTCAATATACGAGGGATAACAGAACACTGAGAACAGAGCCACTGGATTAGACTCTTTAAGTAGGCTAATGTTATGGAGTGAGAGTCAGGACGTGATTAGCCTAGCTTAGCATGAGAACTATAAAGGTATAGCTCCAGATGTTATCTTGAAATCAAAAATTGTCATTACTGTACAGGCTTTAGCTTTAAAGTTGAAGATAGCATTTTCACCTGGGTAAAGCTTGGTTAGCTGGGTCACGCCTGCTAAGCTAAGCATGCTTCCTTTTTAGCTAACTAATACAGACTTGGGACTATCGTCTACTGTCACTTCTAAAGGTGGGATTTGTAAGAAATGGCCAGAATTCAAAGGTAGCTCTCGAACCATACGGGACTGCAGATATCAACTTAGCCTGTTTACTCCTGCTGTAGCGACAGTATCTAGTTGCTGTTAGCAAGTAGCTCAGTTGGCCGTGGAGCTAGGTGGTACTCTGACAGGAGTCTGCCCACGACAGTGAGTGGAGCCAGAATATTTCTGAATATCTATGTGAAGTTTGAATTACTGTGTTTTACGATGAGTTAAGCTCGTCTTATGACAAGAAGAACTTGAATTCAGACAGTGTGCAGTTGAATTTTTCTGTTTAGTGGGATAATAGATGTAAAAATGTCTCATTTTCTGACATTTCACAAGTTTATTTTGTTTACTTATTAGACTAAGTAGCAAACTAGCCACTTTTACATCTCCTAGCTCAAACTACAGGGGCTGTCGGACTATCGCCTCAAGTGGTATGAGGAGACAGGACGGGCTGGAGCTAGTTGGTTAGCATGCTAACTTCGGTAGACATCTCTGTGACACAGTGTGAAGACGTCCCAAACCCCAAAATCCTGGCCATATCTTACAAACCCATTTCAGAACGACCATCAACCAGGCTACATTTTTATGCCACACATCACGAGGCAAAATAAGAAGACGTGAATCATACAGGACTTGTTCAGGCACCGCCCATGTCTGTTTGTAATGACGTTAGGCTCATAAAGCTGCGGGAAAACGACATCGTGATGGAGTGGCTGGAAAAGCACCCCACAGCCGGTGACATCATCGCGTCCCCGAGTGATGTCACCGGAGCGAGGGGGCATGCGGTCATCCTTTGCTGCGCTTTAAATAGTCCACTGTCTTCCTTATCTCTCCCCCCCCTCCTCCCCCTGCTCACCCACATCCTGCCATTCCCTCCTCTGCCCATTTGTCCCCTTTGCCTTCTTCTCCTCCACATTTTTCCTCCACTCACCGGACAATACAGCAGCAGCTTATCTCCCTCTCTCTCTCTCTCTTTCGTCCCCCCTATTTGTCTCTCTCTCTCTCTCCTTCTTCCTTTCCTCACTCTCTTTCTCCCAAATCTTTCAGCAGGAGGAGGAGGAAGAGGATGAGGAGGGGGGGGAGTTGTAAAGCGGGGGGTTCAGCGCGGCCACATCCCGGGCTCTTTGCTAGATTAATTTGCGGGGGCTCTGGCCTGCGCCGCACTGCTTACTGTACGCAGTGAAAGTCACTCAGGGATTAACGGCAGGCAGGAAGGCAGCGGCCCCCACCCACTTGCTGCCTCGGCAGAAAATGACCCCCTCCCCACCCGCCGCCCCCTCCCTCCCTCCCAAACTAACCTCCATCTCTCTTTCCTCTCTCACTCAGAACCACTTCTCTCGAGCTCTCATACCTCCTTCTCTATCCCAACCCTCTTTCCTTCTTTCTTTCTTTCCATCCCATCAACCCCCTCTCTAGTTAATTACTGTAATGGGCTGGCCGTCCTTGGGGGTAGTTGGAGGGCAGAGGGTGGGACCGGAGGAGACGCTGTATGGTTCGGCTCTGTCATGCTTCTCGCCTCCAGCACCGACGCACACACACACACACATAAGTACGCACTCTTTCAAAGATTCAGATGCATGGTCATGTGTACTGCACACACACACACACACACACACACACACACACACACACACACACACACACACACACACACACGGCTTCATTCATACAGTTGCGCATACTGGACGTGGACAAAAACAATTCAGAGACAAGACAATAGTCTGTGTGACATAAATGATTAAAGTTGCTCGATACATAACACAAACATATCATCATCTTTTAAGTTTATATGATGAACTTGTTGCAAACACTTGCTTATGTAGTCCATTTATTTCTCATTTGAGACCAACATTTACTCTCTTTTAGCTCTGTTTTTGGTCTCCACCATCTCCCGAGGGAAATATCTGTCTCTTTGTCTTCTAAACGCACTACTCTGTTCACCAGCTAATCAATAACTGTGTCCATCTCAGGTTTAGCATTGAAAAGGCGGCGTACGGTTGTTGTTCTGAGCTTTTATACTTTAAACCAGCTGCCGAGATTGGCATAATGAACCAAAACTGTAAAAATGCTTGCCGGAGCTAGTGTTAAAAATGTAGCTAATAAAAGGTGCTACAAATTTCTAATGCTGTGGTGAGCTGCGGGTTTCTTTGTAGCTTAATTGCTATAGCCGACAGTGTCATAGTGTGCATTGTAATTGTAGAGAATATCACTTATAGCTGCTGAAGATTTCAGTCCTGTAAACAACTGTTAAGCAGCTGCTCTGTCAACACGCAACAGAAGAGCGACTGGTGTATCAGTTTCCATCGCAGCTAAACATGCAGAGAGTGGTTGAGAAGAGTTGGTTACCTTACTAAGAAGTTGATGGTGTGCAGCCTGTCGACGTGCAACTGAACCGAACACCTCGCTGTGGCCGCTGCTTCTTGTGCCGTTACTTCTGATCAAAACTTTGGCGACAAACAAGTTGGGTTTCCTGTGACCGCCTCACAATAAAAGCCACCTTGCGTTTCGACGGTTTCGTGCTCTTGGCGCGAATTCGCAGCACCATAAAGTGTTGGATTAGCATCTGTGTATCACTGATATTCACATGTTTTTGCAATGATCACTCAAACGTGGTCTTCGAACACATGTAATGGAGGCAATTTTAAAGTTCAATCAATAAACTTTACAGTATAAAATGACAAATCTGCAACCAATATATCGATCAGGGGCTCCATTTTGCATTAGCAGTAACTTAACACAGATACTGATGTGATGTTAGGAGAGGTGACACTGAAGAACGAGACCGATGTTAATGAAAAACACGGGGTTACATGTATGCCTCATTTCCTGTGAATCCCTCATAAATGCGAAGGACATTTGAATCCACGGCGGGCGATGAAAGCGAGTCATATGGCGAGGTAATTATTGAATACAAATACATTAAATGAGTATTACTCACTTTACAAAATGCGGGCCATGAACAGCATCAAAAGCTGGGTTATAAAGAAGTATACATTTATGACATAAGGTTATTTATGACATAAGCTTGCAGCCGAAGAGAACAAAATACCAAGTGGGAGAGGAGAGAAAGGTAGAAAAAGAAAAAGCAGGGAAAGAGTGAAAGAGAGTGATTTGTTGAGATGGATGCAGCAATATAGGCGCCGGAGGGGGAGGAGAGAACTCGGGGGGTTCTGTGTGGGAACTTATTGGCCGAGTTTAAGGATCAGTCAGCTGAAACACTTTGGCTGAAGTTGACAGCTGTTTGAGAAATGCCAAATGACGCTGGCAGAATTCGGGCGCGCGCACACACACACACACACACACACACACACACACACACTTGCCTTACATCTCTTATACATACACACTCAGATACCTCGGAGCGCGCTTAAACATGCACAAACGTAGACACACACACGAGAGCGGTCTGCGTTATTACATATGCAGTATTTGCAAGTGTACTGTTCAGTGCACATGAGCAAACATGCTTACCCTCCATCCCTGCTGCATGTACTGTACACACACACACACACACACACACACGGACGTGCTCACGGGATAGTAACCGCTGCCAATTGCAGATGAGGCAGCATATGTCTGTGCTTATAGGAGACACTAAGCAGACATGACTTTCCTCAATCAAGCCGGTTAACTTGATCATCCGTCTGGCTGACTTCAGGAAGAAATCCCTTTAACTCTTTCAATGTCCGAGCTGTTTAGGGCTTCACAGCTGTACGGCAGAATCCCCGCATACAGTACTTCTCATGTAATCACCGTCAGTTCCGTACCCGCCTTCCTTTGGCGCATCTCGTTTGCTTGTCGCACGGGAGGGAAATGAAAGGAGACTTTTTTTTGGAGCCGCTCCATTTACTACCGAGAGAGCCTTGGACTGCGAGAGGGGATTTAATTGAGAGATTCTGGGGTTATTGAGTCCACTATCAGTGGAGACATTTCTGAAGGGCGATGGGTTCATTTTCCTGGAAAATCTCCGCAATTTTATCTGCTCAGAACTATTAGTGACACAAGGCTGTGAAGCTTGAAAGGTATTCTGCGTAGTACTATCGACGTGATTCCAGGACTGTAGTTACGTGGAAGCGTCGTGTATTACTCCAGTGCAGAGGTGAAGAGCTTGTGGTGAATATTGTGGGTTGGTTCTGGTGTGGAGTCAATCAATAATAATAATTTCTCAGTTGTATGGGTGTGTTGCTTTTCTTTGTCTTATGTGATGGCAAATTCAAACTCATTGTGTTTCTAACCGTTAGTCGGACAGTAACAGCAATTTCAAGACATCACCATGGGTTCAATTTGTTTTTGCAGACAAAGTCATGATTTCAGTTCTTTATGACAATGTTGTACCCTAACTTTTAGAACAACTTTATAATTTGAACAACCAGAAAAATCTGTAAATATGACAATAGTTGACTTGTTGGTAAAACCGTAAGGGAGCACACCCAGAACTCTTCAGTAAAGTCAACTTTTAAAATGTAGGTTGTGTATATTTTAGGCATTTAAATGTCCTATTTGTAAGAAAAGTTGATTTTTGAGTCTCATTCCAAACTCGTCAAAAATGCTTTGGGATGGCAGCCGACCCGTCCTACAATCCCAAAGAGTCCATTTTTGATGAGTTAGTAATGAGACTCAAAAATCAACTTTCCTCGCAAATAGCACCTTGAATGCTATTTATAACTAGACAGTCGTAAGAGATTATCAGAATTAAGAGTAGAGAGAGATGGGAACGACATGCAACAGAGGTCCAGATACGGACCATGAACCTTGCGGTTCTAGGTCAGCACCCTATCTTTTAACCCTCACACCACCAGACTTCTCAGCTTGGTATCACCAAATCATTTCAGGGGGTAGTCGCAGCCCATTTTTGCTTTCTGTGTGTCGTTTCCACACTTTTGAGGACCTAATTACACTTACCTACTGATTTATATTGAGCAAACATGTTCTATCAATTTACATGCAAATGTCTTAGAGAAGAAACCGTCAGGTGACGGACACCAAGACAAAGAAAGTCCATGTAGGGAGGAGGTCAGGGTGGATGGATGGGTTCACGTGAAAACAGGACTGTCCAATAACCTGTTTGTGTCCCATGTCAACGTTATGCATAATTATAATTACTTACTTATGTGTTACGAAACATATCTAACATACATATGAAACTGAAACCTTTCGCTGGGCTAACAAAGAACATTTGGTACCATTACGACAAAGATCACCTAATGAAGGTAAACTGACTGTTGTTTCCCTTCACAGTGGAAGTGTGTAGGGAGTAAACAGTTATAATGACACGTGAAAAAGCTTAAAATCCTTAGACGTGACGATAAATGTCCTAATAGGTGGCATGCTATTTATATGCCACCCCACTGAACTCCTGGTGCTTCTTGCCTTTTCCGACTATCTCTGCAGATCTTCAGCATTCACGTGATCTCCAGTCTGTCACAGTGATGAAAACGATGACCAGGCGGACAAAAATAATGTTGTAACAAAAAGCCTTACAAAAGGAGTACTTTCATGTAAAAATAGACCCGTTTAATCAGCACGAACACCAACCTGCAGCTGCGACAACAAAAGCAGACGTGGAGATGAAACAAACATTCAGACTGACTATTCAGCCAGCTGCCATTGCGGTGTGCTTGCCGCCGTTCGCGAAGATCATTGGTCAAATGAATCCCAATGACGGGTCTGAGTATTTCCTGTCAGTCAGAGGAAGGACATCACATGATCACGATTTGGAAATTCATGAAATCCAGACCTCATCTGGGGTAATGTGGTAGCTTTGACCTTGAGATAACACAGCATGCTTAAATTCCTTATTTCCACGTTTGCATGCGATTGGCTCCCATCGCTTTCGCAAAAATTTACAGGCCACTGTGATGCCGCTGAGAAGAGAAATGACAGTTGAGGGTTTTGGCAGGAAGGGAACTAGGACGCAAACATGAAAAAACGAATTGTATAAATAAAAAAAGCGCTGGATAATCAGACGGGAGGAGGGAGAGGACCTCACAGCACTTCCAAATTGCTCTGGTGCCACTGCTCATTAAGTTGATTATGATGTGAATATTTACTGTTACTACTACCATGCTTGCTGTGCGGTCGCCTGCAGCTGTTCACATCTCGATCGTGGCATTTGCTCTCACAAACACACACACATTTGCTGCGCCGCACCTCAGTTTGCACCGTTCGTAACACAGTCAATTACCTAACCCATATGAGCTTGTAGCCAATTACCACGACCATAACCATTACAGTTAGGCATATTTTTCACTTCGACCCGAAATGCAACATTTATCCACTTACAGGCATTTACTAGGAGGGCAGATTAGTAGACGATGAAGCAATTGGCTGCAAAGTCTACCCTATCAAACTGATTTAAGAAGTTGTTTGCTTTCTCGCCAAGGGGTTGAACGTGAGCCAGGTTAGCTGTTGCCCGCTGCCTCTAGTCGTAGCAGTAAGCTAGGCTGTGATTCTTCTGGCTCCACACTAAACATACAAAAGTGAGAGTGGTATCAACCTTCTCATCGACCCATCGGCAAGATTGTTTTCAGCACGCTCTCACGCCCAATGCTTCAAATACAGCACCCCTTGTGTCACGTCTTGAAGCACCCCTCTAGTGCAGTAGTATAACGAGCAAGAAAAGTCCAAGTCAGTCGTGGTTGGGGCAGTTAGATGTGCCGTAGCCTGGACTTCGCTTCAGTGGACCGGGTTTGTTGTTTGTGACCAAGATTGAAAAGTGAATAATTTTTAAGTCATCTTCCATAATAAATTAACGTACATACATACGTCTTGCAGATGCCAGCGTGAGTTACGTAGGAAAGACATAGTATCGGGAGTGTTTGCTAGTTAAGACGTTGGCGTTTGGTCACCATCTTGCCAATGTCTACCCAATTAACGAACGCTCCACGTACTACGTCTTTCCAACATAACTCAACATAGTTATTTTAACACAAAGAATGATCTTTTCCTAAACCTAACCAAGTAATCTTTTTTCCCTAAACCTAACCAAGTGTTTTTCTTTTGCTTAAACCTAACCAAGTAATTATTTTCCCGAAACCTTGGCTCTTCAAAGATATACATTGAATTGAAAAATCTAAGTTGCTATAGGGTGTTCGACTGAAAAGCCTTCTTGAAATGGTTGTTATTCACAGCTGTGAATAAAACTCACTTGACTTTACTTGAGTTGAAAGCAGCACAAGGGGATTCATTCATTCATGTGTCCTTGGTGCTGGAAACTCACTGACATAGTAATGCACTTGGTAGTAGCTTAGTTAGACACAGGTTCTTGAGTAAATCCACTCATCTTAATTTCATTACAATAAACTGAATTTCATCGAACGAATGCTGGTGTGACAGAGCTCTCAGTCTGCACCATAGTATTAAAGGAAATTGCTCTTGTTTTCATAGTTTTGGAAATTATTCTTCTGGTTTTGATATTTGTCTGGGGAAATCCCTGGTATGAAGCCATATTGAGCAGTTATGTACAACAAAAACCCCAGTTCTTGTGCAGACATAACAGCAGATTTCCCAACATTTCACGGCCATGTGTCTATCAGCCAGGCTTGCTGTGAAAAATTGCAGGCTTGTTTCATCTCTCTTTGCAACTGCTGTGCTGAGCGCCGGCCAAGGGGTCGAGATCAGAGGCCGGGGAGAGGTCAGCCAACCAGACAGACTCTTGGCTTTCACAGGAGAGACTAACAAGATGCTCATGTAATGAAAAATGGCTGAATGAAACTAACGCTCCAGGCATGAACCCAGGACTTTAAATGAACCGCTGCATGGTGTGAAAATACTCTGGGCTTTATTAACATTGTACTAGGTCGCCAAACCGTCAGTCGCAGTCTGACCTGTTGATCTTTGTGAAAGACAAGGTAGATGACCAAATGTTACGCCTCGCCCGGACTACAAGATATAATCCCGATCCTTCAGACCCCAGGGCGCCGGTTTAGGTTGAGAACGACAGGTGGTGTCGGGCACAACAAATGATCGTATTGTAGAGTTTAGTGTGTCATAGTGGACGATACCGGGCATTAGCGATTTTACGTGATTAAGCCATTCTTGAAATGTTCTTGTCTGATTACCTGGATCGTGATATTGTCATCAATAAGCCTAATTTGTCACCAAGCAATGAAAGCTAACTTTGGGTGTCCTCACTCCGCTAACCATCATAAATTGAAAAACAACTTCCCAACCAAAGAGGGTCTGCTCTCTAGCAAAGAGAAGGCCGACTACAGTTGGTCAAGGAGGCAAAATCCATCACTGCTGATAAACATACTAGTCATATTTGTGTTCAAATGTACTGAATGTGAAACGGTGGATCTTGGCCTATATTTGGACATGAGAAGAGATCCTGGCTTGAAAATGGTCGGTCAACATGGGATCATTTGTGTTCCCAGGATGCGATGTTCACAGGGTCCCAAGTTCCCAAGGTCTTATTCCTAAGGTCCTGTGTCACCCAGTTCAATAATCACATATTATCACAACACATATTAACCCTCCTATTGTGTTTGGGTCAAATCACCCAACGCTAACCCTCAGTCTAACCCTAGAACTGGGGAACATGGGATCTTGGGAACATAAGATATTGGGAACACAGGAGTCTTTGGCATGTTCCCATTCTATCAAAATAACATGGAAATAACTGTGGCGACGGCCACCACAGAGTCAAGTAACCAAAGGCTCAAACGGACCTAGCTATTGCTTCAAATGTGGATGTCTGGATATATTGCACTGCCACCAGGAAGCCACATTATTGCCTCCAGTCTTTTGAGGATAAATGGAAAAACGGTGAGCCATTGTCCGCCGGGAGAAGTGTGACATGTTTGTCTCGCAGTTGTGATTGTGTTCTCACCCCCGTTATTTTCTCTTTTCTCTCCCGTCACAGTGGGATGTGCATCTTGGTGTGTAGTGCCACCTGGGTCAGCTCCACTATAACAGTAAATATACTGTCAAAGATAGCTGCTTACACACTTAACTGATTTAAGGGTGAGTGTGTGCACGTCTGTACTGCAGCTACAGCTGATCAAGGCGATATCTGCAGTGTATTTAGAGGTCGAGACAATCCATCAAAATCTTATGAATATGAATAGTAGAGGTTAACTGTAACTTGGAACAATATGATCCCAACAGAAAGGAACTGTTAGGAGATCCAATCTTTCTCTTGGATACTTAACCATAATGAGCATTACATCATTTCCACTTCAGTGGCCACATGTTGAAGGAAATGAGACTACTTGACTGCGAGGGTCATCTGCATTGCGGCATCAAAGGCGGATGGGTGGAATTAGGAGGGAGAGAGGGCAGCTGGTTGTTAAACACAAGAGGGAGTGTGTGACCTCCACACTGCAAAAAAGCATCATCTGTCACCCGCCCTGGGACTCTCCACTTTCATTTTTGCTGCATAAATGGGGGGGATCGACTCAGATGTAAGAATTTATTTTAACCAAGAGTCTAGCGGAGTGATTCTTTCAACAAGACTGTGAGCGGTGCGATGAAGCAACTTGTTGCGATTGACGTTTCTGTGCTGTGCGAAGTGTGCTGGTGTGCGATCAGCGTCTCTCAGCATGCAAAAATCGCCCGCCCCGGCTCATGGGACGTAACCAAGACATCGGTGAATGATGGATAGGCGAAAGCGAGGGAGACCCAGAGGCGAGACCTGGAGAAAAAAAAAACAGAGAGGGCGTCAGACGGAGTGCGAGAAAGGTCTTCCTAGTCATGCCAACAACCTTTTTCATTTTCTGTCTCTTTCTCCTGATTGACTTAAAAATGAATGAGTGTATGTTTGTGCACAAAACAACCTCCAACCAATGGTTTGATGCTGCTATAACAAACATATTTACATAAAGAATGGATCAAATATCAATGTGTGATTAAATGTAAATAATCTCCCCTTATCTCGTTGGAGTGTTTTGGCATCTTTTAGCTTGTTGTTTTGGTTTTATGGCTAGTGAACTGTACTGTACAGCTTAGTTCAGAGCAAACAATAGCTTTAGGCATTCCTATGTTACCAAAGTCCCATGTTCTCGGGGTTAAGGTTATTTGACCTGAACACAATAGGAGGGTTAATGAGTGTTGGACTGGGGAACACAGGACCCATATTGTAGGACGCCGGGAACATAGATTCGCTCCCCCCGTCCTTGACCTTTAGCGATGTAAACAGATGTGAAGCTTTTTCGGCAGGCAGCTCAAGAAAATGTGTGAATTTCTGTACACCATTCAATAAATGTCATATTTCAGAACAGGGCGAGCTGACAGCTATATCAAATGAGATATTGAGGTTTTTTGCTCCCAAATTAATCCGGAGTGTCTGTCTGGAGCTTCAGGGTTTGTAAGCCGAACACCAGCATGGACGTTAGAGCATTAGTGTGCCGGGCGAAAAATGAGTCACTTCTTTGAGTGACAAAGATTTACTGACGGGGCTGTGCGGTGGATAGTGTCACAAAAAAGCTCCAAAAACATGATGCAGCAAACTACTGCAATGCAAATATCAGAATAGCGAATAGTTACCTTGCTTGAGGAATGAGAATTTATTAACTGGGTTGTGGTACAAAATGACTGAGATACTGTTGTGTAGTTGCAGGCATTGTGTGGTTTAAAGGTCCAATTAGATCAAATTAAATGTTTTAATTACATATGCCATGCTCTATATCTCACCTATACACCCATCCGTCTCAGGCACAGTAATGGCAAAAAAAGTTGTTTTGTAGGTATTCTTGATGGTATTTTAGAGAATTTCCTGGAAAATTATAAAAAAATGTTGATGACTCACCCTGCACTTGGGGGCTGATACAATCTTCTCATCCTATAAACACTCTCTTAATTTGTATGATGCCGCCATGGATGTATATTTAAAAAGGATGCCGACAGAGTGGTGGGTTTTTGGGGGTTGGGCCTCATGGATTGCTGTACAAAACCCAGATGTTATAATGTTATTCGGATCATATCTTATGGAGTAAGTCATTTCCTCTGGCTGCTAGCTTTACTTTTTGCTGAAGTAGCTGCTAACTACTGCTAACCAGCAGCTTCCCAGTGAATACCTCTGGACCGGGGCCATACCAAAGACGTTACATTAAATCAGGACACAGTGATGGAAAATTCCGAGATCTTCCCTGTTGGGTGGCCCACAGAGCTAGCCGGCTAACTTCCGGGTTAGCGCCCGGCTAACTTGAACGGGATAAGATTATTTAATCTTGCGGCTCGTCTAGATTTTAGACAGAAAGACTGTGTTAGACAGAATGGCTCCAGATGCTTCTTTCACAATGTAAGCTTATGGCAAAAAGTGTTTTACGGTCGCAGTGCATCATGTGACGATGTAATAACACAGTTTGGCCACTAGGAGAAAAACAAAAATCCACGCCTGGCGCTCTTGGGGGGCCTGAGCCGTACTCCAGCCTCAATGGATGACCAAGGCCTGATAGCATTAATGAGGTGATCTAGATCGCTGAAGGTTAGGTTCATCCAGGGCGTCATGCAAGCTAGGACCGCTACTGTTGTTGCAACAGTAACCGCTAACAGCTGCTAAATGTAGCTGCTGTTAGAACTATACAGCTCCTGTAGTGGTCCTGTTTTCTGAGTCAGCCCCTCAAGAAAACCATCCTGATTCTGTATTCTTTGTCGTCAAACCGGCCTCAGCTTTCTCCGAGGCTTTGTTGTGGCCTGGTTCACCGGGAGCTGTCAGTCCGGTCAGATACAGCGAATTTCTAGCTGTCCGTTTTTTTTTTTAACATGTAAATATGCCGAAGCAAATAGCGCTCCGCTAACTTTTATGGGCGCTTGAAGTGTTGTTTGTGCACAGTGTGAAACATAACTGTCATAGGAGGCCGAGCGGTGCACTCTCCCTGACCTTCTAACCAGAGGTGTTTGTGTTTTTGGAGCGCGGAGGGGATATCGAGCCAGTCTCCATGACCCTCCCCGCCTTGTGATCACGCTCGCGTACGCTCAAACACACACTGCGGATGTCAGGCCGGTTTCACACACCAGTGGACGCACACCTTCTCCAGCCGCCCTCCCGCTTCACCCTCCCCCGTCACGTCACACCTTCTCGTCCTTCTCTGCTCCTCTTCTCATCCCTCCCCTCCTGTTTACTCGGCCTCCCGTCACTCCACTCGCAGCTCCTCACCCCCCGCCGCCGCTCCCTCCGTCCTCCCAGCCTTTTTTCACCTTTTTTTTTTGGTTTTCTCTCCCGCTCAGTCTCACAGCATCTCGCACAATCTGGGAGGAATTCCAGAGTAAACAATACCCGTTTCATTCCATCAGAAACGTGGTCAGCGAGGACGAGGGCATTGAATCTTATGTGGGTGCACATGTGAAAAAAAAACAAAATCGAGCACTGACGCAGAAAGGACGTCAGAGACAGAGAACAACGCATGAAAGATGCACACTGCTGCAGGATTTTGAACCACATCAAAAAAAATGTTTGTTTGGGGAGGGCTGCAGGATTTGCCAACACGTTAACAAGAACCAAGTGGACAGCAACCCAGCTAGAATTTTGGCTCGCGCAGGTCTACACACAAAAAATCCCCCCAAATCCCCTGGAAAAAGTACTGGCTCATCTTTAAAAACTGCATCCAACAAGCCTGGCACTGCACAAAATCCTCGACAATGTCCTTTATATCTTGGTCCCGGGCCCCGGTGCTCAGCCACACACAGTCTCTGCTGCTGCGTGAGCAAGTTTTCAAATAAGTTTTGAGGATTTTTTTGGAAAAGGTTCTGGCTTTGCGGTTATGTGAGAGGCGTCAGTTCACCCGGCTTGATTGACACTGCAGTTGAAATTGCTCTGATAAAATAATTTACAGTATATTTTCCGAAATTAGTCTGTTAGCTAACTAACTTAAACAACTAAAAACTTCACTTCAATGCATATGTTTGTATTTTTGGCCTCTAGGGGTCTCAAAAGGAATTAAATAGTGTGGCATCATGGGAGTTGTTGTCCTTACGGTTAAACAACCCCCATTGCAGATGAAAATCTCTGTAGACTGAGGCAGAAATGGAGACAGACAAGGTTAAAAAAAGTTACGTTTAGGCACATTCGCCACCTTTGTTCCTCACTGGAAGTTATACAGCAACGGGCAACCAACCGTCAGGCACCGTTAGCGCGAACAAAATTACAAAGCACGCAACTCAAAACATGCAACAAATGTGTTGTCAAATGTCGCACGTATCGCTAACACAAGCTAACTAAACTGAGCTAAATAACGTTAGCTTAACGTTACCATGCTCTGGAGTGACTTCCCCCTGCATATGAGGATTTTAGTTTCAAATAAACGAATATATAGAAAAGCTCAGTGAAATAAGTTTAGGCCTTTCATTTATGTCTCTGTTTAAAACAAAATAGCTCCAGTCTCCACTCCACGCTTGAATTTTAGCTGAAATTGTGCCACGGCAACCCAATTATATCCGACTACAGAGGCCTAAATTTAACACTGATCATTTGGAAACTTCCTACTGGCTATTTGTGCTCCTAAAAACAGCAATAACGGATTACATATAATATTATACACCGGTAAATGATAGCTGTTTCATCGTTTCCCGTACGTGTCCTAAGCTAAGCTAACTTGTTGCTAGCTGTAGCTTCATATTTTGCCTACTGTACAGATATGTGAGTGGTAACAAACTTCTGATTGTACTCTTGGCAATAAATAGAGTTAAACAGCAATAACGGATTACATATATTATTATACACCGGTAAATGAGGGAGATATCTGCTTCACTATCCTCACAAGCTAATGTTGTCTGTCTGCTGTTCGGTGCTGAGCATGCAGTAGGCCACTGTCTTTTTGTACGAGACTCATTTCAGAACAACGAGCTAAAAGACACAACAATTTAGTTGTTAATATAGAACCATGGATTAAAGTAATGTGGTTCGGGGTCTCGCTCTTCGCGACGGGAATTCCGGTCCTCTCGGGTCAAGAGCGCCCAGCTGCCCTGTGTGCCGCCGAAATGAGGGACAAATGAAGAGTTTGTCACGGCCCACTGAGCAGTACACCTGAGAGGTCTCTCTCTCCATGTCTGTTTCCCTCACACACACACACACACACACACACACACAGTGGACTGGAGCCAGGGTCGGGGTGTGAGTCAGAGAATCTCCCCTGAGATTTGATCCATCCCTGTTTTTGTATGAATGGGCAGCCACTCAGGAGCTGTCTCAATTCTTCACTCATCACTGGGTTCAGCAAAAGATCACCCAAAGGACCTTGGGGTGTTGTAACACTAGTATCTTTCATTTATATTCTGAAACGTATGTCCATTCTGATTTAAAACCGGTTTGTTGACATAAATGCACACAAAATACATGTATATACATTTTTTTTGTATGTATCTTTGCTTTCAAACCTGACTTGCTTCAGATATGAAATGACTCTGACTGCTTTTCGTTTAAGAATAAACAGGTGCAAATAAAGTTATTACCTCCACTGAGGAGGTTATGTTTTTGACTGCGTCGGCTTGTTGGTTTGTGGGCCGTAATACGCAGAAACTACTGAACGGATTTCATTGAAACTTGGATGGAGGATGGATCTCAGCCCGGAATAGACCGCATTGACTTTTGGTGAGGATCTGGATCAAGAGACGGATCCAAAATCTGGTGTATTTATTTGGTTGGTATCTATAAGTGAGTACGATATGATGCAGATCCAAATAAAAATCGGGATCTTGTGGCTGTGAATATGTCTTATTTAATACTGCATTAGGCTTGATTGAATTAAAGGGGACTGTTGGGGCTTGGCAGAAGTATGCACTCTTCTGAGGGCCATTCTACTTATTAAAGAAATATTTATATTTGCTTTGTTGACTAGAGTGAGATGAGAAACCGATTCCACTCCATTTCTGTACAATATAATGAAACTACTGTCAGCAGCCGGTTAGCTCAGGTGGAAACAGGAAGTTACCACACACAACGAAGAAATAATTCAGCTTTGACTTCTTATAACAGAGCTTTTGTGTGTTTAAGTGAGCTTTAGAGGTGCATCGACGCAGATACGTTACCTTTGGATAGAAACCGGCTAGCTGTTTCATCGTTTCCCGTACGTGTCCTAAGCTAAGCTAACTTGTTGCTAGCTGTAGCTTCATATTTTGCCTACTGCACAGATCTGTGAGTGGTAACAAACTTCTGATTGTACTCTTGGCAATAAATAGAGTTAAATGCTACTTTAACTGGCTATAATACAGCTTTTTGCTTTCATGTGTTGAAGTAAATGTCTGGCACAGTGGCTTAATGGCGACAGAGTAATGACACCATCTGCTTTTCCATTGGTTCCCTATAAACGTCACTTTCGCCGGGCAAGAAATATGGAAATATGGAAAAACGAAGGCTGACTGGCAATGCAGCCTGGCACCATTTCTATCCGCTTTCATATCTCCATTGTAAACTAATTAAATGAATAAACTCGCACTATGTTCTGTGTTTTTTAAGGCTGTTAATCTGAGGGAAGAGGACACTATCAAATTGCCAGTTGCGCCGACACCGTCGAAAACGACCGAACCACTTGGAAAATTTCACTTTCAGATCATGTGAAGTCCTTTTTATGCATAGGCTAAATCTTTGACTGTGTTGTTCAGAGACTCCAAGCGCCACAGATCATATCTGATGTGTTTTTCTCCAGCTTCTGAAAATAAAGTCGCGATGAGGATTCGGCTGCGCTTGGATCTAAATTACTGTGAGGCAGTATGGTGTGTGATTGGCTAAATGAGTAAACGAGAGCCAATTAAACCCGCCTTTAATCAAAAAATAATCAGCCATTAAGCTAACGACAGACTTGCAGAACTAAATTGGCCTTCCAGTTTCTTCACTTTTGCGCTAACGGCCAATTAAACGACAGATCTCAGTTTTCAAAGAAAGTCCATATTCCACCCCCGCCCTAACCCCCTCACCAGATGTAATCACTATGGTCTGAAAAACCTCCGGATGAGCTGTGACGGCGGGTTTGTTCGCTCATTACTGTTTCTGTATCTCAATCACATCCGACTGTTTTTACCTTGACAGCTAAAAAAAAAAAGTGACTGATCAAGGCAGAGAGGATTCCCGTAAAAAAAAAAAAAAAGGTCAGAGCGCTGATGATGAAATGAATGATGAAACAGATGAGTTTTTTAATCAGAATCTGTCTACGCTGGCACTCCGTGGGAATTCTTCACCTCATCAGCCCTCGGTAACCCCACCCCCCCGCTTCCAACTGGGCGACGGGCAACCTCCCAGAGTGCCTTGCTGCGTGGCCTTTTCTATAATGTAAAGGGGGAAGAGAAGGGAGACAAAATGAGAGAGGAAACGATTTCCCGGCGCTGTGGGAGCCCCCTCTGTGACATTTACCTCTAGCGTGGCCCTTGATGTGTGTGTGCGTGTTCGATGGCCCTGCGCCGGGCTAATGATACCCCCTTCTGGCGCGCTCACTCGAGGCACAAAACCCTCCCGGTAGCGATGCCACACATGTCCTTTCGAATCACGCCGAAGGGAGGGAGGGAAGAAAAGTGTGGCGATAATAGCCAAGGACGGATTGTGAAGCGTGTTAAAAAAAAAAAAAGCGAGGTACGGGATGAGTGTGGCGCAGAGGGACAACAGAAGGGCAGGAAGAGGGAAAGGTTAATGAATAGAGGAGATGGTTTTTGTCAGCAAGTGACAGTGAGGGAGCAGGAGCGATCATCCTGTTTAATCCATCAGTTCCACCTGTTACCATTTCATACTTCATTAAGCGCTCCCCCCCGCCCCCTGTTCGCGGCGCTGGGTGGTCTCCGCGGGGAGTCCCCTACCCCCCACCTGGACACATGGCATCTATCATTACCCCCCCTGCTTCAGCTCAGGGCCCGCAGAATGTCACACAGCTGGAGCGGGAGGCTCTGACGAAGGATGAAAAAGAGAACCCCGGTGAATGTCATGAAAAAGACAGAGCACACATCTGCCACCCACAATTTGGTTATCGTTGTAGCGCTACTTAAAGCCAGCTTCAGCTGAGAGGGTCGACTTTTACGTGGGACATAATAGACACAATAGCATGAGAGGACCTCTTTTCAACGTTGGGTTACCAGCTGAGGTTCAAAGTTTGTTCTTGTCCTTGGGAACACAAAGCTTGGTGTTGGATCATATTTGATACCTTGATCAGGATTTGATTTAGGAGGCTCTATATAACAGCTATTTGCATGTATTAATGACTTTTATGGCCATATGTGAATGGACTGTAACGTGACGTGAAAGATGAGACTGGACTGTGGATGTCTTTGTGAAGGACTCGGGTTGGATTATCCGTGATATTCAAAAGAATTTGTCTTTATCCATGTTCTCGAGTACCTCTCAGTCTCTGCTAACAGTTCGCAGCAGCAGCTAACATTAGTAAGATAAGAAATGACGAAGGCTAACATACTGTTAACTTATGAACTTCAACACAGAAGTTCCACAGAGCCCACTTAAGCCAACATTGACAATAAGGTCTGAGAGTGTCCAGAATATATTAGTTAATTTCACTAAGTCTGTGAACCATCAAAATTGTAGTTACCTTTGAAACAATAGGTCCTTGATTTTAGCCCGAGGTAAACATCTCAAACTAGACAGCATTATCAGTTTTGCTGGCTGAAATGACAACTGGCAGATTTTATCAGCTAGCTAATTAAGCTAACGTGAGTGCCACAACTTTGTAAAAAAAAGCTATCCCAATGTTTCCAGCTTAATCATTTTAAAAACGACAACCTCGCTACAGAGGTCCTTAATATGACCTTTATGGCTAACAGTTAGCCAACTACATAACGTCACGCTAAGTGACTGCTGAAGCTTCCAGACAAAAAGTTAGCATCCTCAAAAGCTGAAGTTATACATAAGACATGTAAATACAGAAACATGATTGTTTTTACAATAAACTTTAACCAACCAAATGTAATGTTAGCTAATAAAATGTTCCTCGATGACATTAGTTCACTAGCATAGGTAATAATTAGTTTACTGGCTTGCTACTGTATTGCAAGCTAGTTAATTGGATGAGCTAACAATTGTAGCTAACGTCAGAGAAGACAAACACACTGTTTAATCCTTACACTATTGCTTTTGTTCAAAGTTAGGATTCGACAGTCACTGAACAAGGGATGGGTTTAGCTCACGGTCAGTTGCCTCCATGCTAAAGATCGTGAAAGTAGATCCAGAGTAGCTACTGAATTAGACCTTGATGTCTTCTCACCTGCTTGAAGGTCATATATTTTAAGAATTTCAACACACTAAAATATGCATCTCAGCAATTTTTTATTTCATGGCATATCTAAAAAATATATATTTTTAAAAGACAATAAATCACCGATATATCTTAGAAGTTTTTCCGACTCAAATCAAAAACATAGATGTGCCGTATTATGCCGAGAACGGAGCGCTCTGCTGGACCCAGTCAGCAGACGCCGTCAAATCTTAAAGATGACTCGGTGTCAGGGAGCTGAAAAGAGGTCACAGCTCAGCGTCAGCGTTTGTTTACGCGGAGAGACGAGATGGCTGACTGCTCGTGTAAATCAGCCACCTGTCCGTGGAGCCAAACCACAAAATAAAGTCGGAGTATGAAGGCGCTGTCAGAGATTAATGCCTCCGTGGATGTCAGACTTTGAATGGGAAAAATAACCCGAGAAAAATCACAAGAGATAAAGTGTCTGACAGTCGGCAAACACGTACAGTGTATGTGTGTTTTTTTTATTGGATTATAAAACACAACATGAGGTACAGCGTTGATTAAAAATGGCTAAGCTAAATACTGTCTAACACATGATTGTCTTGTGTTCTATGTGGTGATCTACAGCTTTTCTTGCTTCAAATATGTCACTTAAAATGCTAAGATATATGACACTAGATCCCAGCCTTGGGTTCTGGTTCCCTCAGGCAAATATGAGGGGTCATGAGACAATTAACAGGACAGAAAAGCTTGGAAAAGGTGTTTGATATTCAAAATTAGATTCATTTTTTCAAGTATATCTTATATTTTCTTTTTTTCTTCTTCTCTTTACCAGATAATATAAAGTCTTCAGACCTCAAATTACTCAGTTATCACTGATAGACATTATCGACTTGAGTCTGGGAAGAGAACACGGAATCTCACAGTCCAATGCTGACCCCTTGTGGATACAACAAAACACTACCACCAACCCATTTAGCAGGCTCTGACCATAAGCAGCATTAAAGGGGCACTACATAGTTTTGAACTCTGAACTGAACTGAATAAACAAGCTGTTCTCAGGGGAAACACTGTTTGAAGGGTTTGGCAGGGTCCGCCACACATAAACAAAGCAAAACAGTACGAAACTGTGTTGTCCTTTAAGGTCAGTTAGTTTATTCAGTATTTAGATTGTTTAGGCATAGAAAAATTTTCTTCTGATTAAAATGTCTTCCCCAAACTTACATAGTGCACCTTTTAAAAAGCCGTGTTATTTCTGCCTTTTAAGCCTCCCTGTTTCGCCGGGCCCTGCCTGGTGGCTCGCAGCAGCAGCTCCCTGGCCAGGTCCGGCCTGCCGCTCTTGGCCAAGCAGTGAGCCAGCTGAGAGGCCTTGGGTTGGTGCGTGGCAGCAGGCAGCCCTCGCCTCCACATGGCCAGGGCGTGGAAGGCCTGGGTGGACAGGCTGTCCCCCGCCCGGAGCTTCACCAGCTGGGCGGCGCTACGCCGGAGACGCAGGGCGAGGACCAGGAGGGCTACCTCTTCCTCCGAGAGCTCCCCGGACAGCCAGAGAAGAAGAGAGTCTGAGAGGGAATCTGGTGGAAGGGCAAGAGATGACGGATGGAGGTAAGGCGGGGAAGCAATAATCTTGAATCATTAGGCAATGAGTAGAACCACAGTATTGTAAACGTTACACTAAAGACGTCAACACGGTCGGAGGAGAAGATGGATTTTTTATGGTCTTACAAAACACTTGACTTGAAATTGTAATGAATGAATAGTAGATAAAAAGATTCACCTGTCTCCTCGCATAACTTCACCCGAGCTATGATGGGCCGATTGATGGTTCTCACTTTCTGAAAGGAAGTGCAATAAAACGTAAGAATATGCTCTCATTGTGAAGGTTTTAACACCATGAATCGGGGGGGAGCTCCCCTTGAATGCGTCCTCACCTTGGGCAAAGTCAGAGACAGCTTACAGACGGGGTCTCCCAGGAGCTTTGAGTCCATCGGGAGCGCTTCGTCGCCTCGCCGCTCCAGCTGACCTCCGGTGACCTTATAAAACACGGCCGTGCCCTTGTAGTGGGGGGAGCTGTAGTTCCCGAATGGGTCCACCTCTGTTAGACGCACCAAGAGCTGATTCTTCTGCTGACTGTGGAAGGTGATTCTGTCTTCAGGGACATCGTGTTGGTCGCTTTGACTTCCTGTGGTGAAACATAGACGTGCAAAGTCTTGTGATTATGACCTGTAGTTTAGAGAAAGATGCCCGAGCAGTTGTGCTGCAGATATATCCAATTATTTGGCAACAAACAGCCAGAAGACTTTTTGTTTTACTGCATCAAACTTTCTCTTTGCCTCCTTCCATCCACATGAAGGTCAGGGTTCAGGTTCTGCACCATAAAGTGCTCTGAGAAAGTTTTTTGCATAGGTGAAACCTCATTGTTAGAATCCCATATCCCAGCTTTGCATACATTATCTTTGATCTGTAACCACCATTTGAACTTTTCAAATAAGCAAATGTAATCGCGGCTGTGCTCTTGGACCAAGGCTTTTCAGGAAGTAGCGTCGGGTGTGTGTTGCCAAGGTGTCAAAGGAAGAAACACTGCCTGCACGCCGACTACAAATGTAAAAACGGTGGTAAATGTAAAACAAGTCTTCAGCCATGCTAGCCGCTCGTATGCTGTGCTTAGAGCTTAATGCTAATGTCAGCTTACAATCACTAGTATTCACATGGAGGTTATGCTAATTTGCTAATTGGGTATGTATTCCTGTGTTTAAAGTCCATGTTAGATATTTACTCTGAGCCCCTTTGAGCAGTTCTTCTGTCATAGAAGAGCCACTTTCCACAAATTCCAAAGTTAAACCAAAGCTGATGGGAGTGTCACTAGTTTTGCAGGTATTTGGTCATAAATTGAAGTACTGAAAAGATGTTAATGTTGACCTATTGACGGTACTACATGTTAAGTCAGATAATCACCAAATGTATTAAGTTTCATCCTCTGGGAACCATGAGTGTTGGCACAATTTCATGTGTGCCAATTATTTTGGAGATATTTACATGTTCCTACACCTAAAAGACTCAATAGGTTGATTGCTGTTATATCCCAAAATGACATATATGACTGTCAGAGAGAACCAACAACAGGTGCACTAGACCTTTGACAAACTGGATCTTTGTCTTCACGTGGTTAATGTTGTGAAACGGTCACAGTTTGGTTAGGTTTAGCCAACAGAACTACTTAGTTAGGTTTAGAAAAACATAATGTTTTAGTCTAAATCAGTATGTTACTTCTATAAAAGTTTCGTTACACACATGTTTTTGGTTTCACACGAGCCAAGAACAAAGATCTTTTGGGTGAAAGATTGTTTGACCAATCCAGCCACCCCGTCCTCTTCCCTGTGTTGACGTTGTCGCTCTTTATTCTATGTCACCTGACTTCCTCCTTTGCTCCCCACATAATTACTACAGCCTAACAACAGAAATAGACTTAATATCAGTCTTGACCACAGTGGTGGACCAGTAGACCAACGTTTCCAGCCTGAGAGCCATGCTAGCAAGGCTAAAAACCATGTATGTGACCATCAGCACAAATTACAGACCATCAGACTAACAGCAATAGCCAATCAGGTAAGTTGTAAGTTGCCTTGGCAATAGTCCCATAACTCCTCTTCCATTTTTTGTCCAAATGCAGGCAGTTTTTCTTACGATATGGACGTTTTTTTTCGTAAGTCCATAGTCAACCTCGTACCCTACCTGTGGAGGTGATGTTGCCACTGAACCTGAGGAGAAGCTGATCTCCTTCACGCATGGAGATCTCCGACGAGGCCTCCGAGAAACCGCCGTACCCTTGTGCCCGCAGTTTGGACAGCTCCCAGCCGAGGTCCCTGCTGGGCAGGGCGGCCACCAGGACGGCGTGAGGCTCGTCCTGTCTGGGCTGGAGGACGACGGTGACCGCGTGGCAGCAGACCGACTCCTCCAGCTCCTCCGCCAGGGAGGCCAGGTGGCACGGCAGCAGCGGAGAGAGGAGACGCACCACCAGCAGCCTGAGGGGAGGGAGGTAGGGAGACGGAGACAGAGGCTGAGTTAAGAGCTTGGCGGCGAGATCAGATTGTTGCCGGAAAAAAAGGAAAGGATGAGTCTGTTATCATGGGCCTGAATACAGACTTAATACACTTAAAGACAGGATGAAGAATTCACATTAGCTCCTGAATGTGTATTATTCTCTGGGGAAGCTGTTTTAGATAAGAAAGACAAAGAGAATTACAGTTTTACAACCAGGTCCGATAATCAAAATTAAAGTTTTAAGACGAGACTCAGAATCAGAAACTTTAGTTCCACATTGTCTCTGACTTCTTTAGAGATTACCTTACATTACCAGGGACTTATGTTCTGACATAGAAATGCCAAAGCCCGGAATTCAAAGCATTTAGGCCCCCCTTCATCCATACCGCCTTCCTTAAACCCCTTATGTGAAGCAAAGCTGGCTCTACGTCTGGTTAGCTGTAGCGCTCCGCATTCCTTCTCATGCTGCGCTCAAACACCGAACACGTCGACTTGAAAGGGATGTGCTCTTAACATCGAGAACCCCCGGAGAGAAGAAAAGCAGTCGCACGAGCGGTGAGTATTTGTAGATGTCTTGTCGATGCATTTG
Source organism: Lagodon rhomboides (assembly GCA_039737535.1). NCBI lineage: Eukaryota > Metazoa > Chordata > Actinopteri > Spariformes > Sparidae > Lagodon > Lagodon rhomboides. The sequence goes on from CM077806.1 coordinate 14,019,306, forward strand.
ACTCGAGATAAAACAAGGCAAGAACAGCGCGGAGTAAAGGAGATGCTGGGGCTGTTATCAACAACACAAGGAGGAAGTAGGGAAATATGAGGAGGGAGTTTAACCAAGTGGTCGTGGTTTTCCTATTCCAGCATCTCCGGTGCCAGAGTCGTTCCCGCTGAGCCCCCTTCATGTTGAGGTTTCCACCAGAGCTCCTTGTCCACAAGTGAGTAAGGACCCGTGACTTTTCTGTTGACTTTAACTGTTGTCCTCAAACATGCCAATCCACATTCGTCACTTTTCTGTTTCTGTTTATATCCAGGGGCAATGTTTTCACCCTCCTCCACGTCGTGGGAGGGCTCCTGATGACAGTCACTGCCGGTGGTCGGTGTGTGGATGTGGCCCTGAGGACGGCCCAGGACCCCGCGAACCTTCTGCGCCTGTCGAACACACTCGTCAGGCTCGTGGGCCGCCGATACCGTACACATGTTGTGAGAAACCTGAAACCATTGAACTAAAAGGGGAAATGCATATATGGCTATTTTCTTGTGCTAAGACACTGAAATACGCTTGTCGGGAGACAGGGTCAACAAAAAATGTCCCCAATTGATTTCTTCGATTGAGACGGTTATTTTTTGTTTTGCCATTTTTTTTCCGAAGTTTCATTTTAAAATATGCAAATGAGGCTTAATTTTATTTAAAGGGGCACTATGTGGTTTGGGAGAAGGAATTCAAACTTTCAAGAAGAATTAGTTTATTTACAATATTAATGAGGTAATAATACAAACTCAGAATTAGGAAGAGGAAAATAAGGGCCCGTGAAGTACACAGAAAGGTGGCAGGGTCCGCCAAATATAAACAGTAAGTAAGTAAAACAGTATGAAACCGTGTTGTCCTTTGTGTTGTTTATTCAGTCATGAAAACAAATGAGAGTTTGTTTATTTCCGTTTGTCAATGAAGATATTTCTTTTCTGATTCAAACTTCTTCCCCAAAACTACATACTGTACCTTTAACGTGGGTTAGCTACACCATATTAGGGCCAGCATGTTTCCAGAACAGAAATCTGAACTAAAATAGACACCAAGTCTGAATAGAAGACAAGTTATGAAGCAAAATAACCCCCCAAAAAACACCTGTAGTGTTTGCCCTAATATTTTGCCCAAGATTTCATTCCACCAAACATCACAGTTTTGATCACTGATTGATCACAATCGCTGTAAGAACTCACAACTGGTGTTTTTCTTGTGTCTTGCAGGCGAATTCTGTGGCAAAACGAAAGCTCAAACGGCTGTATTTCACCGACAGGTGTCGAAGGGAGCTTAAATTACTCTCATAAATGAAGAATCATTCACTGTCGTCCTGTCTTCATCAAACATTGTTAACTGTCCTGTTTGCTCCAGCTTCAACAGCCTCCTCGATATTACAAGATCAGCACTGCAAGGAACGCGTGATTTGGAGGTTTTGTGCTGGTTGCCCGCGTTCCCTGAGAAGCAGGCGGACCTGGAGCCGACCCCCGCTAACTGCATCTCTGCGAGGAGGTACGTGATCAAATTGAAACTGTTTTGGTTTCGCTTCAGTTCCCCTGTGGTGCCTGAGAATTTTCGGTTTTCTGTTCCGCGATCAGATGCAGGATTTATTACATCCTCATTCGTAGCGTGAGCAGGCGACGGCCCATTCTGACGCTGTGCATAGGGGCCGAGGGCAGCGAGCTGAACACCCACGATCCCACGAACCAGCTACAGTGGTTGATCAGCTTCAGCAGCGAGGCCCGGGCTCGAGGAGACGTGGTGAGAGACGGAAGATTATGATCACAACACCTCTCAGGGGGCTTGTAGGAGACTGTTAAGGGGTCTTCTTTTGTGTGTTTTTCAGATGTTTCTTTTTCTGAGCGGACAAACAGGACAAATCAGCGCCGGATCTGCGACAAACGAGCCCACGAGTCTGACCCTGGGCTTGTCCGCACTCTCTGTAGTCCTTTTCTGGGTGCTCCTGCCTCACATCTCAGTCTGCGCTGTGATCTGTTTGGGTTGGATGGCGCAACGACAGATCCAAAGACTCCTGCAGTCACAGAAATGCTCATGTTAACGACTTAAGTATAGCAGGCAGTTTAAAACGCCTGTGTTTGGACTTTCTCAATCAAGGATCCTTCCAGGCACTCACATCTAATTTACCGTAACGCTCAGTATTTTCACCGAAGCTTCTTTTCGCAGCCTCCAACCGGTCCGGGGGCACTTCAACGAGGCTTCTAACGAGATCAGAAAACCATATTACCTTTTCTCTTGCCTCCCTGCAGTGGCTCCTTGTTAGCTTTACAATTGAATCTGCTGTTCTGATATATATATATTTTTTTTTTACAAAAAGCAATATGTGGTCTTGGCTCAAAAGATACTGTATATCTGAGCTCCTGCAGCCATAAAACTGTCCAGTTGGACTCCATTTACCTGACCTGTCTTTGATCAAGGGTTTAATCAGTTATGATGGCCACCGCCTTAATCCACCATGATCATTTGCATTTCTAAGAAACAACTTAAACATACTTTTCCTTTGATTAAACGTGTGTTAGTGGGCTAGTGTTGCACATTGTGTATTAAACAGGCATTAAACATTAATTCTCCCGTAACTGAGTGTGGAAAATTAGGTCCCCAGAACACTGGGAGTTGGAAGGTGGCAGGGTCCGCCACATATAAACAAAGAAAAACAGTATGAAATGGTGTTGTCCTTTAAGCGCAGTTGTTTTGTTAGTCTGGGCATAAAAACCTTTAATCACTCTTAAATTGAAAACAAATTATAATTTTTGTTCCATTTCCTGGCCATCCTGTAAATCTCTCTGATCAAACGTTTAACGACCATTTAAATAAAGTTTAACTAAGTTGATTTGACTAAACTTGCATGAATTGTGCTTTTAAAATACCGTATCTGCAAACCTGTCAAAGTTCTCTGGCAGGTCAAACGACACCACTCCATTCTGCTGGTTCCTGACTGTGACCTTATCCAAGACGCCCCACTGCTTGTCTCTTGAACCCAGAGCGATCAGCAGCTCATCGGACATCTCCTTAGACTTCACAGAGGCACCCAGGATTCTGACGGAAAAATTAAAAAACAAGATATACTCTGTTTATGACGAGACTGAGAGTCTACAGCCATGTTAGCAGGACGCTAATGGTGCTTTGATGCTCAATCCTCATGTTGAAAATGCTGACATTCGCACAACGACTATGCTAACATGCTGAAGTTAAACAGGTGTAATGTTTATCATGTTCGACATCTTAGCTTAGCTTGTTAGCATTCAACACTTTGCTACAATTAACACGTTAAACCTGCTGTAAGCGTCGTTTTAGCTAACTTCCTGTGTCTCTAACTTGCCTGATTTGATAAAGTGGGCAGGGATACCAGAAAAAAAATACCGACCAAACACTCTCTAACAGTTATAACTGTTGGAATATAGAGCTATTTAATAATTATTTTAACAAAAATATATGATTTACAGCAGCTTTTATTCATGAGTTATTCAGCAGTAATTAACACTAAACAGTACTAAGAAGCACAGCTGAGGCTAATGGAAGCTAGCCAAAACATCGGACAAACGTCTGTCACGACAGTTCATGTGATAGTCCATGTTTCTTTTGGAGAGTGATGGACAAAATGACGGACTAACTTGAGCTACGTCGTTAGCATGGCTCGAAGCTAAGCCAAAGCTACAACTTGTTTTCATTAGGAATGGTCTGTACAACACATTTCTTTCAGAAGTTAAAGCTTCGGCGTGTAGGATTTAGTAGCATCTAGCGCTGTGGTTGCAGATTACAACCAACTAAGCACTCCTCGCCTCACATTCCCCTACAGTGGCCACTAAAAATAATAAAAGCATGGGAGGCCCTCTCTAGAGCCAGCGTTTGGTTTGTCCATTCTGGGCTACCATAGTAACATACAAATACCAAAAAAGGCCCCACTCAACCCACCTCCTTCTGTGGGGAGCCGGTTGATCCCATGGCGGACAAGCACTGACGGGACGAGCTCGGTGACCCTGCTCCTCCTCTCGCTGCTCTCTCGTGCGCCTCTTCTTTTCGGGATTTGGAGGACAGGGAAGGGTGAGAGTGAGGGGTCTCCTCAGGGGCTGAGAGGACGGGTGGGCGAGGTAGAGCAGCGGGCTCGTCGACACCACCGAGTGATAGTCGTCGCCTCTGGACTTGACGGCGGCCAGGAGCGCAGCGTCCACGGGCTGGATCTGAGGCAGACGAGGAGACATCTGTTCTGCATTATTTAGGCAGCAGTTTGGACGAAGATGCCGTGTGATGTGAAAATAGTTTTGTTTTTTGTGTGCCGCAGACTTGTTTTGCCGACAGCATGCCGTTTATCAAAGAGAGACATGCAGAGCGGGGAGCTGTTGGGTTTTTCGACGCCAGATCAAGCGACAAACTGCTGTGGCGAAGTCGGCGCACAGATGATTGGACTTGGAAGTCAATTCAAATATCGACCACAGCTGTTCATTTCTCTGCAGCAAACATCAGTGGGAACTCAAGTCTGTGAATTGTAAGCAGTTTCTTCTCTTCTCATCTCTTTGCCTCACCATGTCTCCATTTCTTATCTCATTTTGGAACAATTTTATTAGTGTGATTATCAAATTCTTTGATCTCGAAGATGCTTTTACCCATTTCTCAACCACCAAACGGCCCTCGATCCGTAACAACTCAGCTGAGTAAACCTGTGATCACTGCTAAAAACGCGCTTCGCCTTCAAAGTAAAGCGGCGGATAAACGGATAGTGATTAAATCATCATCTCCGTACCATGGTTTGTGCCATCACTGGAGCCGTGAAGGATCCTGGGAGGTAGTTAAGGCAGATCCGGGGATCCATGGGGAGCTTGAGTGACAAACCCTTCGTGGGAACTGTGTAATTCTCTCGTTTTAGGCAGGAAACTACGGCAAACAGGCCCAGGGAGTACACCCTCACCTCTGCAAATGAGCCCTAAAGAAGAACAGAAACAAAACATGAATGCAACAATAAACTTGGAACTAAAGCCCTGATGCTCAGTCTCGTTGGGACACAGTACAATTACAGCAGTGTCAGTTGTTACCGCTAAATGAAGACGGTTAAGGGAAAACACCAATAAATAAATGAATATATCACAATAAAGGTGCAAGATGTAAGGGTTAGGGTTAACCCAGGTAACCCACCTGTCGATTCATACTTGAAACAGGGGGGCAGCATATCACAAGAGTAACTGTTAACTGTAGCTGCTGTTAGCTAGTTAGCTCAGTTAGCCCTGCAGCTAGAGATCTGAACTGGGAGCTCATGGACCAGGGGAATTTGGTGTGTACATAGCTAGCAAAGTACAGGGCTAGCGGGTTAGCAACACAACAGACGTTATAACATCAAAACTGTCACATCTGCACATTCTGAATTTTTCGGATATAATCAAACAATTTCACACACTGCGCTTTTAATACACACTGTAAGTAATAGAGAAGTTTACCCTCTGTCCTCCGTACGTGCCCTCTGTTGTGACAGGGGTGACGTAGCTCACCCTCCTCTCCCCGTCGACTATCTTGACGGCGACGTCCCTGTAGTTGCCGCGGTAGCGTGCGCAGAAAGGCACCGCCATGGTTACGGGGAAGTGAAAGTTAGCTGCGTCCCGAACTTTGACCCTGATCACCCTGCTGACCAGCTCCTCCGAGCCGCACACCATCAGGCAGCTCAGGGCGTCGGCCACCTCGCACCTCAGGGCTTCGGCGACACCCATAGGTGCAGTGATAAAGCAGGCGTCTGGTACATCCGAATGGGTGTCCTCCTGTTGACCGGTGAGCCTAGGAAAAATATGTGCAGATTTGAATTTGAAGAACAAATACAAGTATTCTGATGATGATTCCGTCAACTTACCCGACTGTGATCCATCCTTTGTTTGTCTCCTCTTTGCCTTTGCTACTTTCATTCGTCTCCTCTAGGAATTCTGTCTGACTTTGAGAAGGAACACACTCCTCATCATTGCTCCCTTGACTTTTGACCACTAACTCTTGCCCTGTCTCTTCCACATCGTTGCGCTCAGACCTGTTCAATCTGGAGTCTGATGCTTGTTCGGTGTCCGCTGAGGGCATCGTCCGACTTTGATCATCTCCGTCTTCAACGTCCTGTTTGTGCCCGGAGTCGGATTCAAGGGGTTCGTGGGAGGTCAGGTGATCGGTGTCATCTTCAGGCTGTTCCGATGCTTTTGGATCTCTGGCCTCCTTAAGCGCTGCATCCACAGTGGAGGCCTCCTCCACAGTGCATGATTTGAGGATTTCGTTGTCTAGCTTAGTAATGATTGTGTTTAGTTTGTCCACAATGTTCTGTATTTCCTCTCCAACACTGAGAAAAGTATCACTGAAGGAGTCTGAACAAGGCATGACTTTAGATTCTGTATCTGAAATGACATGTAGAACAATAACAATAACAATAAAATATTGAATTTAATATTTTTCCCTGATAAACTGCAGGATACATTTTAGGTTAACAATCACTGATAAACAAGTGTTCTGTGAATTTTATGCAGGAATTAATGCTCATATAATTGCCTGACAAATGGATCTTAGATCTAAGGACACTTCAACTCCTTTCAGCAAATATATTTTAAGTGACTCATAAACTTAAATTGACCTAATAAGATCCAAATCCCGCTGAAAAACTGGACTAACAATCCTTTAATGTCAACGCACACTTCAACTCCTTTCATGCTTTCATTTAACTTCAGCTGCCACTTGAACTACTCTAAATGTTTGGCTAACTTTGGCTAAAACTGCGACTCCTTTTCCTGCATCCAGTGAACTGACACGTCAGGTCACGCTTCAGTCCCTTTCAGCATTTTTATTTACACTGACTCTTCAACTGCTTTCAGCACTGACACTTGAATTGACTTCAGCAGTTCTTACCAATGCTTCAAATTCACTTGAACCTGATCTTCTTACGATCTTTCAGGCAACACTTAAATCCATTTTCATGCTTAAGTTGTGACTTCCACTGACACTTGAACTACTTTCAGCATCTTAACACTTCGACTTGCTAACAGTCAACTGCTGCATTTGCCCCGCAAGTTTTAAATTGCTTTCATTATTTGAGATCCATCTCTCGAACTGATACCTCAACTCCTTTAACAACTTTTTTTACTGACTCTTCAACTGCTTTCAGTATGCACACTTAAACCGACTTCAGCAGTTTCAGAGGTGCTTTATATTCTGATTCCCAAAACCGAATGCAGCTAGCGCCCTTTTTAATCTTTTCACCTGGCCCCCCCTTGGACATCCCGATGCCACAACTTCAACTGCTCACATTTCACCTTGCAATAACACTTGAACTACTTTCAGTGTTACGACTTCAGCTGACATTTCGACACTTCAGCTCCTTTAACTGCTTTAACATTAGCCGCTACTCCCATGCCATTTCAAAGACTCTTATATTTCTTTTTGCACTTGTATTGAATCACATTTTCAGTTCTTTGCAACTCCTCAAAGAGGCCGTGAAGGACGAGCATGAGTCAGATCGACTCACACACCTGTTGTTGATGGATGCTGCTGATCACCGCCCCCTGCCGGAGGCTCGGCCAGCATGTGGCCACACTCTCTGAGAACTTCTCTCCATGCTGTCACTCTGTCTGAGTGAAAAACGCCCAGCTCCCTCAGCGCCTCCATGACTTTCAGCTTGTGCGCTCTCTCCTCGAGCTCTTCATCGGCGTTCCTCCCTCCCTCCTCACCCTCCTTCTCGCCTTCCGCCGGACTGCCTGGCTCATCTCTCGCGCATCTCCTCCCACCCACCGCTCCGTCGTGATGATCTCCCCGGCGTCTGACAGCTTCTAGCCTTCGAAAAGACTCCGTCAACATGTGGAGGAGACCGTCCTCCCTCCTCCTGTCGTGAAGAGGCTCAGCTTCATCCTTCTGTTTGCTCAGGTGCAGGTTTTCGTCCATGCTGAGCTAAAGAAAAAGAAAAAATAGAAGAGATAGAAGTCAGAAGTGTCAAATCTGGCCTGTGTTCTGCGCCATCTTGCACATGGCAAAAGCAATTCCCTCCCTTCAACACATTTTTTTGTGAATGACATCAAAATTTCACTAAAATACACCGCATTCCCTCGTGTACCTCCTTTTATATTTGAAGCTGAAGCCCCCTTGTCCACTGTGTCCTTGGCATTGACTGTTGCTGTGTACAGCGTTCCTAGTTTGGGAGCCAATGCCGTATTTATATGGCTGCCAGCAGTAAAGCATGTTGCCAAGGCGAAAAACCCCCGGAGGCGTGGCGGAGAGGGACAAAAGAGGAGCCACGGTGCGAAAGAGACTCACAGGAAGACAGAGCGCTGTCCTGCAGACATCTCGTCCCTCTCCTCTATTCTTCTGTCACTCATTTTACTGGCTTGCACGTCCGGACAGTAAAAGACACCAGCTCTTTAACTTTACTCACTCCTGAATCAACAAAAACATGTGGCTGTTACTCAGTGTCAGAAATGTTTTGGAGGTCAGAGGCTTACATTAGAGTGGTGGCTCTAGAGGGTTTTTTTTCTCTGAAGTGTACTACAGAGACAAAAACACTGAATCTGAAGTGTCATTTTGTGGGTCTCCTGTGGAATTTACAAGACATCCGTAGTAGACGAAGTGTTTACGTCTTTCACTAAAGGCACACCAGAGTAAATCTCAGTCCACAGTCTAGTCCCACTCTGAGAATATGTTTCCTAGATAAACAACACTTACAGCATATAATTACTCCATTATATTTGGTTTCATTTACATAAATAAGACATCTTCACCTCAAATCAATGCCGAAATTGCAATTTAAATAGTCACAAGGAAATGAGGTGTTAGATGTTCAGTATTTCTGAACGAAGATGTACTTGGGTCAAGAGGACAGGATGCTGACCATTTAATTAAGTTATGTTACATTAAGGTTTGAATTAATAGTTGAATTTTGCTCATCAAAACAGGTAAATACAATTATTTTATTACAAAGCAAGCTGTGTTCTTTCACAAAACATCCGAATCTACCATGATAAACTACTTTGGTCGAATATCTTTATTAATTTGATGAAAAATGTGTTACTGTTAGCCACCGTGCACAACACCAGGACCCTGAAGCTGAAGCAGCTACATGTAATTCAGCCATTGTTCATTCCATTATTTACACCTGTGCTTCTCCCACTGTGAGGTGTCAAAGAGTGTTTTTGCTGCAGCACTCTGTCACCACCATGTGGCTGATTCTGAGTACTGCACCCTGTCATTTCATTCAGTCACACATCACTTTCTATTTTATTTAACAGTAATGATGCAGATCAATAGAAGGAGAAATACACATAACGGAAATATTGACAATCATACATTTTCAAAAGATGTTTGAGTGATCTTTACGACAGAATAAACTGAGTGAATAAATAGTCCTCAAAGCCCACGATTTCACACTGTTTGCTGTTGTTTTTATTTGCAGGAACCTTCTTTTCCCCTCTGAGGACGACTTGTTCACTCAGTTATGGGAATATATCAACTAATTACCGCTGAGATTTTATATTACCTAATTCATATTGTATATTTTAACTTTATGGGTTTGAATTTATTTTCCAAAAACTGCGTAGTTCCCCTTTAATGATAGAAGTTGCAATATTAGAGAACTGTAGCTTTTTATCTGAGGAAACTGAATTTTTTTTAAATTTAACTGTATTTTTCTATAGTTGGAATGATAAATAAACTTGGTCTTTAAACTTAAATTAGTTGAATAAATTAAATTTAATGAATTTAACTATTGATTTATATTACAATTACCACTAGCAGAAACAGTAGTGATAGTAGTAAAAGTAGTGACATATTAGCTTTAATAAAAGAACTTAATGTATACACCGATCAGCTACAACATTAAAACCACTGACAGGTGACGTGAATAACACTGATCATCTCATCACAATCACAATGTTCTGCTGGGAAACCTTGGGTGCTGGCATTCATGTGAATGCCACTTGACACGCACCACCCATCCAAACACTGTTGTGGACCAAGTACACCCCCTCATCACAACAATACTACCCGATGGCAGTGGCCCCCCAGCAGGACAATGTGCCCTGACACACCTGAACACTGCTCAGGAACAGCTCGAGGAACACAATAAAGGGCCCAAGGTGTTGACCGGGCCTCCAAATTCCCCAGATCCCAACCTGATGGAGCATCTGTAAGACGTCCTGAGCAGGTCTGATCCATGGAGGCCCCACCCCCCAACATACAGGACCCAGAGGATCCACTATAAAACGCCCTGGTGCCAGACACCACAGGACACCCTCAGAGGTCTGAAGTCCATGTCGTGACAGGTCAGAGCTGTTTTGGCTGCACAAGGGGAACCTTCACAATATTAGGCAGGTCGTCATAATGTTATGCCTGGTCGGTGTATGCTTATAAACCTATAGTGTTTAATCTGTCAATTCTCTTCATGTTTTCAGAAGAGAAAGCCACATACACAGTATACATTCAATCCCGCATTCTACGCCCCATAAAAATAAACTAATATGATAACTGAAGATGAAATGGCGAAACAAAAAGTGTTCTTTCTTTCCTCAGGACTCGCTTCATTCAGTGTGCCAGGCAGCCCGCTACATTCCTGTCTGTGTTGAATGTAGCCTGGGGCCTCGGGAACAGGCTGGGACACGCACGTATTCCCAACAAGACATCACAAATGCCTCGACTTTGCTGTTCTCCAGTGCTTATCACATGCGAGCACGCTTTCTTATTGTGGGACAGGCTTACTTGGAACAACCGGAGCTCAAAGAGATTGACTTCTCTGTCAACATCAGTGACGAAAGACGCATTTAGATCCTTAAGTAAAAGTTCTAACACCACGCTTGAAAATATTCCACTAAAAGTAAAAGTATTTTATGAAAAACAAAGTTTAGAAAGTAAAACTACTACTCTTATATCTGATGTTTTTGGATTCATATCCCTGCAGCGTTACTGCTGCAGATGCTGAGGCTCGAGCTCATTTTAACTACTTTATATACTTTTGGGTAGTTTAATATGAGATCATCATAATCTCATGACATGTCTGCCCTGTGAGAACCACCTATCTCTGAAAAGTTTTCATGAGCTTACATAAACAGCCTGTTTGCAGCTTTGTGGGAACGCAGCTAATCCAATTGGATTTTTAAACAGTTTATTTAGCTTAAGCAGTGGGTGGATTTACTTCACCGATAGAGGAGCACTTAATCCTTTATCACAAACCATCAAAATAAACAATGTGCGGAGGAAAAGTTTCCACTGGATAAGAGCGCTATAACAAAAGTTTAATCTGAAAGGTAACTAGTAACTAAAGCTTTCAGATAAATGTAGTGATGTAAAAAGTTTAATAATTGCCTCTGAAGTGCAATCAAGGGTGAATTGTACTTGATAGCACAGCTGTGTAAAAGTCTTGAGACATCTTTTGCTAATATTCAGGTTCATAATCTCATTTTTGGCAACTACTGGAATAGGTTAAAAGCACTGTCTAGTGCTGCAGCACTATATTCCCCCCTCTGTCTGAAACGCTCTGTTTTAGCTCCTGTCTCTTTAAGGCCCCGCCTCCCGAAACCCCGTCTCCTCTGATTGGTCAGCTCACACATGCCTGACCCTAACAACAACAGAACAGCTGTGCTCAACCTATTCTGACTTGCCAAACTCGCTGCAAGGCATAAATTATGCAAATGTGTGACTCTGTGACATAGTGTGATGTCCCAAAGTCACAGAATTAAAGGCGGAACTAGTGACGAGGCGTTTCAGGAGCAGTGTTTTCTGTGGGAGAGAGGACCATGTGTTGGTGTGGACTTTGATCTTTCTTTCATATCTTTTACATGCACAAGAGCATATAAAACACACTGAAGGAACGGAAAAAACAAAACAAATAGGCTAAAATGGCTCACAATATGCCGCCCATAGAGCGTGCACACTAGAGACCACCGCTGACTGAGCTAACTAACTTCCGGGTTTAGCGCCTTGCTAACTTGAAATGGATACAATAATTTAACCACCCGGCTCTCCAAATGTTATCGGACCGAATGGCTCAAATCCGACAGTGAAACAAGTCACTGTGATGCTCCAAATGTATCCACTGTTTCAGAGAAACTTCTTTTACAATGTAAGCTTATTGGGAAAAGTCTTTATTGGACCCCAGAGCATCACGTGACGTTGGAATTACGGAAGTAGGCGCTCTTCCCTGGGGCATGGTCAAACTGAGTTGAGCCAGGCCGGCAGATGTAATCGAAAAACGTCATTGGATGCACCTGTGGTAGATAAAACAGGGTGCAGCTGAGGAAGAAAAGGACTTCCTAATGAGGTTGTCAAATGATACAGTGGAATAAAAAGTACAATATTTGCCTCTGAATTGCGGTGGAGTAGAAGTATAACGAAGCAGAAAATGTAAATACTCGAGTAAAGTCTAAGTACCTCAAACTTCAGTATAGTAGAAAGCTGCTTCCCACCACCAGAAACAGTGGAGTAGGAGTAATACTGAGGCAAAAATAAAAAAAATACTCGGGCACTGTGCTCAAGTGAATGTTCTCATTCACACTCAGTGATTATAGCCTGCAGTCAGGGGTTTTGAGGTAAGGACGTCTGCTGGTTTCGAACTCGCGGCCCCGCTCTGAGACGGGGCGTGGAGCTGGCTCTCACACAGCAGGGCACAGACGGAAACAAGAGCCCGGCTCGGGACGACTCGGAGCGGCGCTGACATGACGGGCGAGCGGACACAGCGGCGAGGGATGGAGTGCGCCGAGGTGTGCGGGTGATGCGTGAAAAAGCTTCCCTCCAGTGTTTTAACCTCCGCAGGTAAGCTTTTGCCGACCCGGCAGGCACGCGCGCGTTTGCGTCAACAACACCGCGAGGAACGTCAACGGTTTTTACTGACGTGAACCCGAAAAGTGGGCACAAACTAGCTAAAAGTTAAGTAGCTGTTTTTTTCGTACGAGGAAACGTTAGCGTCGTTTTTCTGGGGATATTTAGACCAGTGAAAGCGAGAAGGTGAAGTAAAACTGCGTCACACTTTAATTGGTATCTGTTGCATTACGTTACATCCACAGTGGTGTAACACCTTTTTTCCCCTCTTCTTCTTCTTCTCCTTCTTCTTCCCAGTAAGTGTGAACAGAGAAACGAGCACGTCCTGCTGTCAAAGAAAACACACATGGAGCACTGCTTTTTTTTAAATAAAAAAAATGTTTAAACTGCTGCTGCAGTTACAGTTTCAGTTTCCTTTAAACACCTGTTGTAATAAGTTTGCTCTATTTCAAAATACAAAAAAGCAAGTAGAGGTATTTTTACTTTTTCTCAAACCAGGAAGGAAGGGGACAACGCTTTGGACTTTGTGCAGAAGTATGAGCTAGGTGTGTGTTGGTGTGCATGCATGGGCGTGCATGCTGTGACTCACCCTCTCTACCTGTGCTATGACACACACACACACACACACACACACCCACTCCTCTACTATGCTGGCAACCACGCTTTCGGTTTTGCTGTGCAGAGTGAACTTTAATGAACTCTAATAATCTGCTGTCCTATTGTATGCCTTTTATGATCGTCATGTCTGCACACACACACACACACACACACACATTCATGTGGTCCCATGCTTGTGTGGCATGTGCAAGCTGTTCATCTCCTCCTCTTCTTCTTTTTTTTTTTTTGTTCTCTGCTATTGATCTAAACACTCTGTGGGCTCTGACACCAGGCAGTAGCTGCAGATCAAAACTCCTATATCCAGCCCTTAATAATGTTTGCTGAATGTGTGGGCTCTGTGGTGTGTGTGTGTGTGCGCACACACATTGTGTGGGTGGTGTGTACAAGCGCTAAAAGGCAGAGATGGCGGAGCAGGCCGGGTCAAATGCGCTTGCAAGCTTTGGCGTGTGCCTGCGCTGGCTGTTAGCCAGTACAGGTCCCTGCATGTTAACACTGCAGCACACAGCTGGGCAGGTTTGATAGGCGGTGATGAAGACTTAATATAGTAAAGTGTGGGGCCGCAACTCTAATTTTGCTCCTGTGGGCAAGCTGCTAAGTGAAGTGCCATGCATGTGCCTACAAGGTGTCAAACTTCAAGGCAAAAAATACCCAAGAGAGGAAGAAGATGCTGTGTTCTCGCCAGGCTATAAAATAACTAAAGGTCATTACATGTTCATGGTTATTTTCTGAACTGTTGCGCAGGCGCGCAAATGTGTATGCACCCGTGTGCAGCAAGACTGTGTTTACTTGAAAGCAGAAGTAACACTTCATATCCCCTGTGTACCGTAGGTTTGCAAACCCAAAAGAGAAGTGGCCATGACGAGATGTTGATGATGATGTATCCTGTGAGATAGAGCAGCCCTCGCCGCACAGTTCATCAGCGCTCGACACTGAAGAGATGGTGCGGAAGGATTAGGAGGCAGGCGTTGAACAAGAGCGGACCGTCGGCTGGGTTATTACCTGTGCGCGCTGCCCTGTGGTGAGCGGTGAGTGGTTTAAAAAAAAAGGGAAGAAAAGGCAAGGAAGAAAATCAGTTTGTGTGTTATTTGATTCAAATGTCAGACCTTAAGCAAGGTAAGTCTCTTGAAATCCTGACGGTAGAGAAATGTTATGATGGGTGGCCTGCTATTTCGTCACAGCTATTGCTGCTTCCTGCTGTTTCTTCCCTGAGTGTTGCACATTTAGGTTTGATTTTGTTGACTGGCAGGTTTGCTCACTTGTTGCTGGATGTACAGTACATGCATCTCAATCTCGGTAGAGTAAGCTCAAAGGAAGACACAGTTAAATTAAGGCGTCTCTGCTGTTTTGCTGAGAGTACATCAGCACCATGCCCATATTGGCTTGGTATGACTGATTTTTTTTTTTTTATGCCTACACAAACTGAAGAAACAAACAGTTATGTACCAAACTATTTCCTGACCTGTTGAGATCATTTCCTGGAATCGGACCACTTGTCTTCACACGTTTTTATTTAGCTTATCTAAGAGTTTCCAGCATCCCTCTTGCTGCATGCTAAGCTAGGCTCAGCGTCCTCAGGCTGTGGCTTCACATTCACCGTTACAGTTCGGAGCGTGTTATCGATCCGCTCATGTAACCCTAGCGAACAAGCGTTCAAAATATTGAAGCTTTCCTTTAATGAATTAGAGAAAAAAGTGATATTTATAGGAAAAAAATGTAATGCTTCAAATTACACCTGCAGAACTTCCCTGTAAGGCAAAATCGATATCCACTTTGAACAGTTTTGGTTTGCAGGAAATTGCCCTTCATTAGAGCGGAACCAATATTTTATTCCTGTTAGAATTTATGGATGCTTCAAATCTAAATAATTTTGAGGTACAAGGAGTGGAATCATGCAAAAATTCTCTTTCACAGCACTTAAAACCTCTTAAATTAACAGTATCTGTTTCTCTGTCTACAGTTTAAACCTGGGCATCTTCCGCGGTCCTTCCTGATGTGGCAGAGCTGACACTAGAGCATCATGTCGGAGCCTCCAGAGCCTAGCCAGGAGATCACGGAGTGGTTGTCTAACCTTCGCCTGTCGCAGTATACCTCCTGTTTCCAGCAAGGAGGCTATGAAGCTCTGGAACACTGCAAGGACCTCACCGATGAGCGCCTCCTGGAGCTCAGAGTGTTTCCAACAGGCCACCGTAGGCGCATCCTCCGCAGCTTGGAAGCACTTGGGGTGAAACAGCAGAGCGATGAGGAGCAAGACGAAGAGGGAGGGGTCGAGAACGGAAGGCGTGGGAGGAAGCCGGTGCCACACCCGAGACACATCTTCCTGAAGGATAAAAAGAGGGGGACTTCCTGTCAGCAGCATCAGTCAAAGGAGAGGAGGGGTTTTGAGGGAAGTCAGACTTTGCCTCCATGGGCAGGACTGGGAACTGAAAAAGAGGATGTCCCAGAGAGTGGATACGTCCGCCCGCCTCAACCGGCCCCGCGCAATCCCCAAAACATCCAGACATCTATTTCTGAACACGCCTTCATCCCTCCCTCCTGGACCTCCAGCAGCAGCAGTGAGTCCCTCTCCATTTCTGAAATGCCCTCAGACTGGGAGATCTCCTCAGAGGATCCCTCGCTGTCTAGCACCGACTCCATTCCCTATCCTGCCGCCGACGACAACGGGGGTTTCTCCGGCGAAATGGTGGAAAACTCCATCTACGAGGTACAGCCCACGTTTAAGGTTCCCGGAGTTCCACGGCTCACTCGCTCCTACCGCCTCAGGCACCGGCCCGTGCCTGAAATCCCAACTCAGACCATACTGCCGCTTCAGGACAGGTAAACTCCCAGTTAAACTCAAAGGAATAGTTGAGCATTTTGGGAAATGATCTTTTTCACTTTGTTGCCAAGGATGAGAGAATTGATACCACTGTCATGTCTGTAGCTACGGTTCATATGAAGCTATCGCCAGCAGCCACTTAGCTCAGCTTGCTGTAGCTGAAGGGGAGACAGCTATCGCCTCTGTTAAAGATAGCTAAACCTCTCTATACACATACATTTATATGTGATTATGTTCAATCTGCACAAAAAAACTTCACTTACTTTACCCTGTTAATTTCTCATTCACCAACAACACACATTCACATTAATATGATGTAAACCATACAAGATAGACAGTGTTTCCCATGGAATGGCTGTGTACCTGTGGTGGCGACCTGAGAATGAGACTAAAAAATTAACTTTCTTCAGAATCGCTTTAAGAGTTTGTCTACATTAGTCCTACATAGTGTTGCTTCAGTTGTCCTCTTTAGTGCATGCACACTTCCCTGCCCCTCTCTCCTCTTTTTTCACCTGTGATGCATGCATCGAAGGATGGCGCAACAACCAGGCGCTCTTAAAAGTTTGTACAAAACAACGCCATAAGTAGGCCTACATTGAAAAGGAGAGAGGGATGTAATACCAGAGGGACTCTCTCTCTCTACCTGCAGATTGATTGACAGTAGACGAGAGGGGAAGAGAATAATAAAAGCGGACGATAAAATGCCTAAATACGTCGCCAAATATACTTGCCCGCACAGGTAAAATGTATGTGTGGGAAACGCTGGTGTAACATGTTGATTTTTGAGCTTTAGAGGTGTTAAGAGGCAGATTGTGTTAAGCTAAGCTAACTGGCTGTAAGCAGCTTGCAATTTAGCAAGCGTGAGATTCAACCTGCTAATATAACTCTTGGCAAGAAAGCAAATTAGCATAATATCCCAAAGCAGCAAACTTTTCTTTTAAAGGAACAGGAAGCTTGCGGTCGACTTGCTGCTATGGGAAGCTTCATATTTACTCTACTCATATGGGAGTGGTATCAGTCTTCTCACTAGCTCTCAGCAAGAAAGCAGAAGAGTGTATTTTCCAAAATGTTGAGCTACTTTCTTTAAATATAAAGTCTGACTTAAAAGTTTCTGAGCGGTTGTTGAGAACTGTTTTATAAACAAAATGAAAACTTTTTCTCTTTGCATTTACATTTATACCGGCGGAAAACCTGCAGCCTCTTACTTTATATTCATTTCTGCGGTCCCACGTACATTACATCCTCTTGTACTGTACACCGTTGAACTTTTGAACCGCTAAAACTAACTTTCAAAGTTCCGCATCTATATTCTAAAAGCCTTTGCATCTAAACGGCGTTCCCTGTGTTCCCCCACGTGCTGCACTGGTCGTTCTAATCCACTGATTTCCCTTCCTCCTCAGGAGCACGCCACCAGCGCAAACAGCCAGCCCCGAACACCTAACCGGCTCAGAAGGTCCCATCGGTGCAAACAGCATACAGAAAGGTACACAGTCTTTCAGCTGCATCCGCTTCATCTCTGCCATGAATATTTCATTCGGCACTAGAGTCAGCGGCGCTGTTGTTTGCCCGGATGAAAGAAGGGAGAGGGAGATGAGGGTAGTGCGTGGGTGGGGTGAGTCGGGCGGTGGTGGTGGTGGGGGGGTGGGTGGCGTTCGGCGGCTGTGTCGTGGGAAGCTGCGTCGCCCCCGTTTCAAGCGCACGCCTCGTAGGGAATACGCTCCCTCACATCTTGTCCCTCAGCGAGACCCTTGTGTGCATTCCCGTCGCCTGGCTCTCCAAAGTTTTTTAGAAGTTGTTTAACTTTGCTAACAACACACAGTCGTGTCGTACAACCAGTACAAATACGTTTAGAATTTTCCCCCCACCCTTGCTGGATTTACTGGGCTCACTCGACCCTCGTGTCTCATCTGAAGAGATGCTACGTGAGCTGTTTTCCGCGCTGAGCCCGACGTGCTCTCCGAGGATTACACAAGGCTTTTTCTGTGACAACAAGCCCGTGTGAATGCGTGTCAAACACCTTGGAACACGTCAGTCTTTCTGGGACCGTATCTGACCACGCTGCGACATTTTTCTTTTGCCGTCGTCTGCTGCATATCAACAGCTATCTGTCCGTTTTCTACACTTTATCTCCCCGCACGCTCGGTTCTTGGCTTCCCCTCTCCTCCTTGTTCCGTGTACCTTTACCGCAGCAGTCTCTTGGTAGGCCTTGTTTTTCCAACTTTTTCTCTGTACGGAACAAGACAGAGGGGGAGACTAGAGAGAAAGGAGAGACAGCGATGCGGGCTGGGAGGAAGGAAGAGGAGATGGATGCAAAGCAGGCAGAGAGACGGAGGAAGAGAGGGAGCCAAGACGGTCCCAGAGCAGGGAGGCGGGGAGCTCGACTCGCGAGCTAAATCTCCCTTCACAGCGAGGCCTAGCAAGGCGTTATTTGACATATTATTTTACCCGAGCATATTTGAAGAGTTTACTCCATGATGAGATCCAAAACTTGAAAAAAAAAAGTGCAGCGTAGTCTCCCAGAACGATTGTTGTATTCAATCAAGATTTGCTACAGCAGGCTGACAGAATTTTAATTAACACCCCAACATCCTCCTCGTGAAAATAACTTTTTTTTTCCACGAGAAATGTCTCATTGAGAAAACATTTGTCTGACTGGCGCTTCATCAGCAACACAGCAAGCTCGGCAAATTATTCAGCGACTAAAAAACAGTAACGATCGCAGCTGTAGGTTCGGAGACGGCACAGCGGCGAACGTACACGGCTCAGTTTAATCCCCCGTCCATTTTTCAGCACCGTAAACGCGCAAGCTGTTGCTGTCTTGCTGTGGTGTTGACAGGCCTGACCTTGGTGCAAGAGTTTCCCACCATCGCACAACAAAACGAAGAAACTGTTGACAGGATTTGTCCCATACAACACAGAAGGAAGTCTGAATTAATACTCGTTAGATTGTCAGTCTTGTTAGCAAACAGAAACACGGCAACAGCCCTTCCAAGTTTTGATCATCTGGACGCCAGATTGTTTTCTTCAACTCATTTTTTCGAACTCACACAACTTTACACCGTCTTCCTCCTGAATATTTTTGAATCCGCCAGCATCAGTAGCCAGAGGAAGAACAACCAGTTCTCAACTATAAGACTCAGGATTTTGGGACTCTACACTCTAAAAGATGTGACGTATGATTCAGAGCCCTACTTTTTAAAAATGTGCATAAATGTCCGTTTCTGTCCTTGATGCATTATTAATGGCGAAAACAATTTATCGAATAAGAACTTTCCGATTCCCTGATATCAAAATGTTTCTACTTTTTCTTGTTTCTTATTATTGTAAATAGAGTATCTCTGCATTGAGGACTGATGGTCACACAACTGATTTGAGTTAAATGCCCAAAATGAGCCCAAAACGCCTCTTTTCCGTCCTTGACATCACACTATGCAACCATGTCACACTTGGCATAATAGAAGCGAAGTTAACTGGAAGCTGGAAACATGACATGGGGCGACTGGAGACGCAGTGAGTGGTGCTGGCTCAGGCGTGTGTGAGCTGACCAATCAGAGCAGACTGGGTTTTCGGGAGGGGGAGCTAAAACAGAGCATATCCTATGGAGGGGGACAGTGTGAGAAAACTGATGTGTTTTTTGAGCGTTAAATCACGTTAACCTATTCTGGTAGTAACCCAACATAGATTATGAATCTGAAAATGAACAAAATATGTCTCCTTTAAGTAAGCTTACTACAATAGCAACATGATTAATATAATATCCCTTATTATGATGACTATCGTCCTCATTGTCATCATTCAGAAGAACAAAAGTAGTCAGAAAAAAGAAAAGAAAAAACCCTTTTCACTCCTATTATTCTTGAACTATTCAGTTGTGAATTCGGGGACATGGCGTCAGAAATAATAAATTGGCCGGTGGCTGATTTGAATTCAGACGTCGGCAGTCGCGCGTCCTCTGCGCCGAGTGTGGGAGTGACACAAAGGAGTGATAATAACAAACTGACCTGTATCTCCCGGAACTTAAAGGAGCACCAGCTTCATTCAGAGCAAAATCAATCTCCTCGCTAACTCCGAACCGATGGCGGCATCTGGGTCCGCGACTTGAGAGAGAGAGCGCCTGGTCAGGAGCAGATAAAGAAGCGGGGACCGAGGGAAACAAAGGCGAAACAAAAAAGGAAAAGCCTGGAGGAGAAGCCAGCGGGGGGGAAGAATGGAGGGAATCGGACAGGAATTGAGTACAGTAGCGTTCGGCGGGGGCCCCTCGGAGAGAATCGCCAGTGGCCTGAAGGTCAGCAGATAGATGATGATTGATGGTCGCTATCTGCCCGCTGAGCCTGTCCGCGGAGAGGGCGGCCGTGTTGGAGTGGATTCTGTCATCAAGTAAACTGACCCCTTCATAAAGCCCTCTGCGTGCCCTTTGTGTTCTTCTGCAGAGGGCTGCATTGTGTGCCGCCGCAGCTTTAAACAACAAGCACATTCACATCTGTATCGGCACGAAAACTCATTTAGCTGTCCGTCCTTTCACGTCTGTGTTGTGTGTTTGTCTCAAGGCATCTTTATGTGTCTGCTTCGATCTCTGTACGCCACCGCCTGCCTCTCCGCGAGTGTCTATGTGCGCGTTTAGCCCCCGTGGCGGCGTCTTCTGGCCCTCACAATCCTCAGGAGAGGGCGGTGTCATTTTTCACAGTGACAGGCTGTGGCCCACGCAGGGTGGCCCCGGGTCTCCAGACTAATAGTGTCTGGCCAGAGTCACTCTTCTTCCTCGTCTCCGCTTCCACCGACCACCGACCACGGTCCCCGCAGGAGCCAAGACTGAGAAATGGCCTTGGCAGAGGCTCAGTCTGTTTGAGGATCGTACTCCCAGTTGGGCGAGGAAAAGGCCGCGGCAGAGAGATAGGCATGCTAAAACAAAATTTAATTGGTTTACTGCTTACATGGATCAAGGGGTTCTCACATTTATTCAGATCAATGAGTCGGTTTTAATCAAAGGGCGCTATAGCATCTGAGTGATTTAAAATTTAGCTGGAACAATCCGGTTAAGCCCCTCGCTTTCATGCACCACGTTTAGTCCCTCGTATTGTGTTCTGCACGTTTTTAATGCTGTGACAAAACCACCATTGTGTCGTGTCTGTGTCCCTTTTTAGCAACTCTTCAAAGAACCTTGACGCCTATTGCTCCCTACGGAGAAATGTTCCTGTACAACAACCCCGAAAGCTCTCCGGTAAGACAGTGCACACTCCTGCTAGTGGACAGTGAGTAGCAGCTTACCAAAGAGGAACAGACATTTCTCACATCTTCAACACTATCAGGGCTGTTTTAGCCGCGGTCTGCACAGCAGACTTCCCTCTCTGTGCTAATGTTGTCACCATGGACACATAGCAGAGTGGGAAATGTGCTTGTTTCAGTTTGCCCCCTGAGGTTAATAGAAATGTCACCTAGCCGCTAAAGTTAACATGGCTTAGTGCGCCAACACGATAACAGTGTCTGACTGAAAGATGGACGCTTTCTTTTCATCTGATGCTAATCTGCTCTGTGCTCTGTAGGACCAAGGCGCCAAAGAAGGGCTGCAGAAGGGTTTAAAGGACAAGATAAAACAAAGGAAACAGAGGTACGGTACGCTGATCGGATCTGAGGCTGCTGTCCCCACCCACCTGGTTTCATAAATAGATATTTAGTAAGAGGAACTGTCAACCACTCATTAACTCGTCGTGGTTTCTACTCTCAGTGTAGTACAGTGATAAGATCCTATCATGTTGTGCAGCTGC
This sequence comes from Lagodon rhomboides, assembly GCA_039737535.1. Classification (NCBI taxonomy): domain Eukaryota; kingdom Metazoa; phylum Chordata; class Actinopteri; order Spariformes; family Sparidae; genus Lagodon; species Lagodon rhomboides. Next base: position 14,041,266 of record CM077806.1, read on the forward strand.
ATGTTAAAGTGAACACGCATTCTCTGACTGGAAATGTCAAAAAACAAACAATTTGTTATTCCGGTTGCAAACCTCTCTGTTGTAATCTCCAGCCACGTAACCATTTCTTCCACTTGTATTTGCATATTTTCAATTCGGTGTGATGATGCAGTTGCAGATTTGTGGCTTATAACTGTGGTGTCTCAGAAATGTATGTGACGGGGGGAGGCTTTTTCAAGTAATGGTTGGACATTTTGGGAAACATTCACATTCATGCCAGGAGTCAGAGGTGATCAATACCACTTTCTTGTCTGAATGCTAATTATGGCCATTAGCTAAGATCACCAAATAGACTGGAGACAGGTTAAAAGCACTGGATGGCTCTTTAGAATAATTTAAAAAAATGTGCATACTGACAAACATCTAAATTCAAAGTAAAATGCATACCCAAACATTTGGTATTACTGGGAGTTACGTGCTGTTTTTATTTCTTGGCCGGCTGCCGTGACTTCTTGTTGCTGTTCACTTAGAGTTACAGCACCTAAGTCCTCATTAAACACTGGATAAAACAAACAAGGTACGTGTTAGTTAGTGAGCTTAGAAGCTGCTAGTTTTTGCTCCCAGATTTTATGCTAAGCCAAGCTTAGCGCCTCCTAGCTCTTACCACAGACGTACCTTCTCATCTCGTATTCTCCATAATGTTTAACTGTTCCTTTCTTGTCGTCCGCACTCCTCCAGAAAAAAGTCGCCTAAACAGAAAGAGTCCAAGGAGAAAGTCCCTCCCCCGGCTCCAGCTATCCCAGACCCCTACACAGACGAATACTCCACAGTGGAGGATTGTGCCGGCGTTTTGCCGAGAGCCAGTTCGGACCAAAGCATCGCAGCGGCCCCTGAGAGTCTCGCTGTCGGAGCAGCTGCCTCCGGGCCTCAGGACGACTCTTTAATCATGGTGGATTGTGACCTCTACTCCGAGCCTGCCGATGCTCTGGGGGCCGTGACCAGAACCGCGCTGCCTGATATCTCTCCGTACGCCTGCTTCTACGGAGCCCCGAAACACCAGGTGCTCAAAGTGGGCTGGCTGGACAAACTGTCACCCCAAGGGTAGGTTACAGCACTGCTGAGGAGTGGATTTGTGATGAGACAGATTAGCAGACATGAGAGATTCCTCATCTGATGTAACGCCTGATGGAGCTCGATGAAATCCTTATTAGCACTTTACTGCAGCGCCACATTGCACAAGAACTGTTATTAATATCTCTACCGTTTTAAGATGTTCTCATTTAGTTTCACAACCTTTGACCCGACCAACATAAAATGTACCTCAGTCCACTTCCTGTCGAGTAGCGAAGAAAGCCACCACAGTTAGTCAACCACGGCTTCCTGTTTTTTTTTGTGTGTTTTTTTTAAAGACTTTTTTTTTTTTCTATTCAGCTTCCATGTGTGTCTTATATCTTTGACGACTATTCAAAAGTAATTAATGACGTCAAACACAGAAGCCTGAAGCGGACCTGTCCGTAATGCGTAGCACCACCGAAAGGAAAGCACAAGAAATGGGACGGAACCTTCTAGTATTGAGATGCATCTTCAATCAATCGATCAATCAAACTTTATTCATCTGGCGTCTTTCAATCAAATGCAACTGCAAGTGCTTTACAAAACATAGGATGTTAAATGCATTTAGAGACAAAGGCACTTAAAAAATAGAATAAAATAAAAAAAGAATAAATGAATAAATAATAACAGCCATAAGATTATAAAACACTACCTAGAAGCCAGACTAGATTCATACGTTTTCAGTTTACATTTGAAAATCTCAGTGGGTTCAGATGCTCTGGAAGGCTCTGCTACACACTGGAGCCTTGTGGCTGAAAGCAGCATCACCAAATGTCTTTGTTCTGCTTTGTGGTGCAGCTTAAAGGGAAAAGCAAGAGGATCTGAGGAACCCTTGTAGTTCATAAACCAAAAAAAGAGTTTCCAAGCGATTGTCAGATTCAGGGCCATTCTGTGCATTAAAAAATAGTTTTTAAACGAAAACTAACATCCAACCTGTATCAAGAATAAATAGCTGTAATCAGCTGACGTATGTATATGAAGATAGACAGCGCTTCTCTGCTTCTTCCCACTGTGCAAAAATTCGGTCAAAATATCACAGATACGAGCGGCCAGTCTGCACAGTAGATCAGACGTCGGAGTCCCGCTCATACAACCATGTGCTCGATTGGAAGCTGGGCTCGCCTGTCAATCATGACGTCTCAGTCCCTTTGTATGGCATCAAATAACGAATGAAAAGAAGTGAAGACAACAGCCTATAAGAAGAAGCCATCTTTGGGAACGTGACATGTACTTTGAGTTTTTAGTTTGACCCGTCTGCTAACACGGAAGGGCTTCCGACCGATACTGCACACGACCATCAGGAGGCGATCAAGATGTTTTGGCCTCAGTCTTCGATACAGTAAACGGGCGTAATGGATGCCTTCGTCAGCGCTCATGTGGCACGGATTTGAAAATGAATTGTGTCTCTGTCATTTGCTCCCTTTTTATATATTCACCGTCACCGCCTGATATGCATGAGCTTGGCAAACTGCCCCGGGGCTGCTGAATATTCAAACTGGCCGTAGCCATTTGTTTTGATTATGCTAATTGGCATCTGTTGATACAACTCTTGACATTAATAAATCAGTGGCACTCTTGATGAAATTCGAGTAGCTGTTCAGGGCGGATTTAGTTCCTGGCTCGCTGTATTGATGGGTTTTTTTTTTGCTTTAGCTGTGACTTCTCTCACCCCAAAACCAGCTTCGTTCGGTTTGAATTTGTGCCTCCTCTCCTCTTCGCAGAAAATGTGTTTTCCAAAGGAGGTGGGTGAGATTTGACGGCGAGAACCTGGCCTACTACAACAACGACAAGGTGAGTGCGTTAAAAAAAAAACACATCCCCTCCTTCCTCCCTCCTCCCTCTTCCTGCTGACACACCCACATCCTCCACATGCACCCCGGCGAAGGCAATCTCATCCCTCCGTTACAGAAATCTATACGGCGGGCGAGCCGAGCCAAGTTCCGAGCGTTCCCTTTTCTCTATCTCCTCCTCCTCTTTCTCATTGTCATCATCATCATCATTAGCCTGGCAGGGGAAAAAATGGGGGCAAGGACAGAGCGACTCTACGCCACGCATGACAGGCCAGCACTCTCTGTGCCCGCCCAGCCATACAGTAAAGTACATTGATGTTGGCACCTGACCAGGTCCAGGGGAAAGAAAGAAAAGAAAAGAAAGACAGAAAGAAAGAGGGAGAGGGAAAGACTCTCCTCTCTTTCTGCCTCCCTCAGCAGTTCTCCCTCCCTCCACCTCTCTTCATTCTCCTCCTGTGTGACAGTCGAGTTTGAAATTCCGCTTAACACTGCCTGCCTTATCATCAGAGGGAGGCAGGGGAAGGATGGAGGGGGGAGAAAGGGTTACGGTGGGGTGAGAGTGCGTGGGTTGAGGAATCAGAAACCGGAGAGCTGTCAGGCAAAGACGGAGGCGAGATGGCAGTTTAACCACCGCATGTTCAGGCTGGACAGGTTGTTTTTTTATTTCGTCAACTTTTACAAACTTTTGGCTGCAGCTTTGAATAAAGACAGCGGCCTTTATGGACTAAGAGGATGTTCAAACAACCAGCCTACGTATTTTTTATTTTTTTGGCAGACTCAGATGTTAGCCAGATTGATTTTCAGAAGTCTGGACAGCATAAAACCGCGGCGCCTCAGTCTGGACACTCTGCCCGCTTGTAATCGAGTTGAAAGTGTCTTTTGTGCCACTCGACAACACAACAGCGATATCAAGTCCAGGTTCCTCTGCCAGAGTCGTGGAAGTGCATCAGAGCGGCTGAGCAGAGACCGCGCTGCTGCTCGCAGAGCGCTGTTGAAGACATCAGAGCGAACAACAGTCCGCGGACAGTCAAACGAATTCTCCGCTCCGCGACTTGATGGCACGTTTGCTTGGAGGGCGAGATGATGGATCTCTGACAAACAACACTGGTTCTACACAAATGTTTGTTGTGGTCAATTAGACAACGTACAGACGTGAATAGTTTCTGTTGGCTTCAAGTAAAAAATGTTTAACATTTTCGAAACTGATGAAAGCAGAAATGTAAAGTATACATTGTTTGTATCAGAGGTCCCAAAACTTGCGTAAACCCGGCACGAATTCTGCGTTCTAAAGTGGCCCTAACCTCCTCTGACTCGATGTGCTTTACCTCCGTGTCCGTGCTAATGACCGTTGGATGTATCTCCGACTAACAACAAACACATCTCTGTGTGTGTGGTGTGTGTGTGAGCGGTGACCTCGGCGCCCCTTCCCAGGGCCGGCTCGTTTTCGCTGCGGCAGCATTGCACAACATCACAATCAATGATGTGGGACCTGTCTGATGCCGGCTCGTTAATCACTTACTAATTATAGTCCGCCGCGCTCTCTCGCTCCGTCTGCCTCTCTCTCTCTCTCTCTCTCCGGGTCTCTCTCTCCCCCCTCGTTCTCTCTTTCCATTGCATTTGTTGCTTTATTTATCAGGACACGCTCCACCGCCGGCAGGGTGGGAATCGGCAGGGAGGCCAATGAGTCAGCACTTTATACTCCGTGTCACTGTTGGCGGAGGCGAGACAGTTTCTGGAAAGATGAAAGTTTGCCTTTGAGTGTGTGTGTGTGAGAGAGAGAGGGAACAGGGATTGTTGTTTAGACTTTTTTTAAAGTCATCCTGTCAATGTGACTCTCCCCTCTGAGAAAGCAGAGGGCTTCATCATGTTTCGGGTGAGCGGAGAGGTCGAGCACAATCTCTCTGTCATCCCTGCTCTGCGCGGCCAGCTGAGGCCACGCAACCACCCTCCACGGCACCCGGCGCCACCTCCACGGGGTGAGCGCCGGGGTAGGGGAAGATTACACGGGCAGACGGGAAGTCTCTCAGCAGCGCTCTGTGTCAGAAATTGAAGCGGAGTCGGTGGTTTATTTTCCTTCACAGCATGCATGTAGACGTGCATGTGTGCTCTGTTACAGGTGTGGAACGAAAAGAAGTGTGTCGTAGTGCGCTTTCAATGGTCACAGTTCATCTTCTGTCTCCCAGGTGCTCTAATGCTACCGCAACTCGAAATCCCGAAAGCTTCTAGAAAAAGTATCATGGCGTCTTCATGTTACTTAACGAGTCGTTTTCACTCCTTTTGTTACATTTATATGTGCAAGGAAGGCCGCACTGCTGAGGGCTCAGCTGTGTGGTTAAAGAGACTGGAACGCAGCCGAAGCAGAAGCAGTTTTGCTAATTATTTTAAACGGGAAGTAGGTAAATCCTCCTCCATCATGTCACGAGATATCTCTCTGGTGATTAGATGAACAGCAAGAAGTTCCGATTAAACTGAACCGATTCCAACCAGTCGGTAGCTTCGTTACTCAAGATGCTGTCATCTCATGTACGCATCGGCAGTGTTTCCCACACATGGAGTTGACTCAGGTTGAACGCCCAGGTGAAACAAAGTACATCTGGCACCCTGTGTTAGCATTTCTTTTACCGTTTTAACTGTGATTGATTAACTAGTGGACAATGTGCCCTCGCTCTTCCTCTTCCAGTCACACACAGAGCGAGCAGAAACACAGAGTGAGACAGAGATGTTCTCTGGCATCGTGTCTCTTGTAAACTGTATACTCCTGCGTTTTTTAGGCAACTTTATCGGCAATCTTTCAAAGTTGCTCAGAAGAGTGTATTTAGTCTTTATTTTTATCACCAGTAGTATTTTATTTTATATTTCTATTATTCGATTGCGCATTCTATTTCTGCTTTGCTTTTATCTTGTTTGCTTATCTTTCAATCAATCTGTAAGCTGCTACAACAAGTGAATTTCCCTGGTGAGGGATCAATAAAGTCTTATCTTATCTTATATTATCTTATGTTATCTTAAAAAGATAGTGGATTTTTGAGCCTCGTCCCCACCAACGCTACCGCCACAGGTACACGACCATTCTGTGGGAAACACTGCTCTACTTGGGCACATTTGAGCTTAATTCTAATATCACAGTGCGACTGTAACATGTCTGAAGCGCCAATGCTAACGCGCCTGATGTTCACCATGTTGCTAAGATTTATGTGCAGCTGAGGATGAGCAGAATGTCACTGCAGATATTTGGGCATTAAGCAAAATATCGAACACGTTAAAGTGATATTATGTCAGTTAGAAAATTTGAAAAACACCTAAAAAGTGGAATTAATTAACAAATATAGTGCTCTTCTTGTATGAACAGTAGCTTATGCTGGATAATGTTAGCTAACTTTACATACAGCTGCTGACACGACAGTTATACAGTTATTGAGTTATGTCTTTAAAATGTAAGCAAATAAAGAAAATTCAGCGTGCATTTATTCTGTAATTGCGCTTGTGGACCACCAGGGTCGCTGTTCAGCTTACTTTAATATTTCAACTGCATGCTCTTGATGAAAAATCAGCTGAAAGTTCTTATAATTCATGTTCAGGTCTGGCCAAAAGTTGCTAAATGTGTCGCTAAAAGAAAAAAAAGTAGTTGCCCGATCTAGCGAGAATGTCACTAACAAGCTAACAACACTGACTACAAATGCATTTCTTTTTGGCTACAATAAAGCTGTCATAGCTTTGGGGACTTCTCAAGCTCTGAAGACATTTATCTTCAGCCTTACAAAGTTGTCAAAGACCCTCGCCAAATTTTGTGCAGTCTGGACCAGACACTAGTTTGGTTTGATCAGTTCATCATGTTGTCATCTTTCCCACCTGCGCACAAAAATAAAAATGCCCAACGCGCTGACACCTCCTCATTCTCGTGCTCTTTCTCAAACTTTCAACACCCCCAAAAACTCTTTTGTAGTTGGAAATCCTGTGGGATCTGTCAGCCCCAGACAGAACTAATCGCACTTAATCACAGTCGCAGCTTGAAGGTCTCTGGCCGCGGTGATGTCATCATTGGGGTAGCGGAGGTGGCGTGGGAGAGTAGCGAGATCCTCGGTCTCACTTCTCCCTCTCTGCAGCGTCGGTAGCCAAATCCGTCTCATCAATCACCCCCTTTCGTCTGATTTCGTCAACACGGGGATTGACTTGGGAGAATGCTTTGGTCCTGAGATGTAGTCCTGAGGGTCCCGGTGTGGTGTCTTATGTGTGTGTGTGTGATATGTGTGTGTGTGTGTGTGTTTGCGAAAACAGTCCAAAGCCTGGCTTGAGGGTGGTGACGGCAGGAAGTGAGGAGGGTGGCTGGGAGGGATGAAGGGATGAAGGGATGAGAGGATGGAGAAGGAGGGGGGTGAGGCTGTATAGAAGGCCAAAGGGGAGATGAGGTTTTTAGGATCGGGGATCAGTCTTTGAGTATTATCAGTCGGCCCGATTGTCTGTCTGTCTGTCTGACGCAGCAAAGCTCTCCCCAGCCAAGCCTGAAAGCTCCTCTGCCGACTCCCTCCTGTGTCTTCCCAAGATACCTGAGCCGACGCTTACTGTAACACCCCGAATGTTTCAGTATTTCTTTTGATTTATGCGTCGTTTCATTTTGGTCACCAGAGCCATTCTCAAAATTTGTGATATCCATCTTAAATTTTCAAGGTTTCATGCAATTTGGCTTAATCATAATCATACAGAATCATCAAACGGACTATAAATATGATTTGTTTCCTTAAAGCTGCGCTAATCAATTACTTATTTTTTAACAAAGGGGTTAATGACTATGTCAGGGTTGCAACCAACCATTACTTTCATTCTCGAGAAACCTGTCGATCATTTCCTCAATCAGTCAAGTAGTTGTTTGGTCCATGAAATGTCAGAAAATGCAGAAAATGCTGCTTCGTGTTTCCCAAACTCCATGATCCTCAAGTGTCTCGTTTGGTCTACAAACCAAAGATTCCAGGGGACAAAACATGGTGAAGAGCCCTCTCTTCATTATAAGATGTATCACGACTTTCCGTGCGCTGGTGCAGAAAGTCGCGTACATGTGGTGCCCTTTTTATTTTTATCACCCCTGCCCCTCAGACCTCCTGAGTCAGCCACTGACTGAGCTTGACTAAATTTACAGTGTTTAACATGCAGATAATCATCACATGACTCTGCAGTTTCGCCAAGAGTATTTTTTTTAGCCTCTTTTAGGTCATTATTTTGGTTTCTTAACCCACAACGTCACTGTTTTGATTCAGTCTCACTGCTCTCATCGGCTTGTTTTCAGTAGAAACCTGTACAAATGGAGAGACTAACTGATACATCGGAGCGTTTAGCTGCTGAAGCGCCTGATGTTTTTCTCGTGTGGTGGTGGTAGAGACCAAAAACGGAGCTAAAAGAGGAGTGACACTGGGCGTATACCCATCAGGTGAACACAAACATGACTTCAGGTGAATGTGAATGTTGCACAGCGTCTGCTAGATGTGTGAAAAAGCTACTGTTGGCTACCAACACACCAAATAATACGTCAATGATTACAACACTGGCCCCAAAAATCAAGGTTTAAGCAGGATTAAACCTGACTCTTGGACTTGAGCCAGGCTTCGATCTAATATAAACCCTTGGCATGAAAAGTGAAAGCAAAAGTCTCAAGTTTTGATCCCACACAATCCTGAAATATTAAAATATAAATAATTCAGTACCAGGCTGGCATTGCATTGACAAACCTTCAATGTTTAATCAATTATTAGACGTTTTAATTATTTGGTCTTAAATAACCCTACTCACAGTGGGTTTGAAATAGTCAGCATTTAGAGACCTGGATGTTTGGCACCAGACTAAAGACTTAATTTAGAAGCAAAACAACTCCTTCCTAGGAGCAACATCTTTAAAAATCCTTTCGGCACCCTGCTTGGTGAAACAATGAGCAAGCATGCACTGTTGTCCACGAGCACTCTCTCAAAGGTGCAGTTCTCCGCTGCGACCAGTTGGTGTCCTCGTGCCTCCACTGAAACTCTTCGGAGAGACCAGAGCCTCAACTCCATGCTGGTGGTAAAAAAAACTCTTTGCCCTCCTCCCTGCTTTTCTCCACACGGCGCCTCCATTATTGTGGGCTTTAGCTCCATTGCGCTGCCTTAATTGTTTCCTGAAGTTTACCGGGTTGTTTTTTTGAGAAGAAAAAGACGTTACCCGCACAGGACGGGCAGTTCCACGAAGAGGGGACAAAAGAGAGAGTGACACCTCGGCTGCGGAAAAAAAAAAAAAAATGACACGGGTTGACGAATGTCGGGAGGGTAGAGCGAGAGGTGTACGGGAGCGGCTGGAGTGCGAGGAGGGGAGGGGGAATGAGCGTGGAGGAGATGTTTGGCGGAGGGAGGCGCGTCAGGTGTGTCTGCTATTGGAGAAAGAGAGGTAGTTAGGCCTCATTGCATCCTTGGCAGTCCTTCCACCTGAGATTAGTCTATAAACATTGTGTGTGTGTGTGTGTGTGTGTGTGTGTGGTGCGTCTGAATCCGCCCCGTCCCAACGCTGACCTCTCCCCGCTTTTCATCATCTCTCCGCCGACACGCCGCCGTCAGAGTATTTACAGATGCACAACGCGCAATTAAACAACCCTCTCCTCCATGACCCCGAAACCGGAATTCAAACAATTAATTACCGTTAACCCATACTCGGGGTGTAATTATCGGCGCGCAGCCACCGAGCCACTCCGTCCGCATGCGTTTCTCCTCTCCTCTTCCCTCACCTTGCTTTAACTTCTGGCTAAATTTAGAGAGAGGAAGAGGGAGATATCGGTGCGAAGCTCCTGGGGAGGGGAGATGCACGAGGCCGGCTGTCGGTAATTAGGTTGAGCCACTTCTCGCCATTGTCAACACCCTGCTCCTTATACGAGGAGGACCCCTCCCTGACCCTCCTCGCCGTCTTCATTTCGACGTCTATCCCTCCATCTCTTTCTCTTCTTGATTACGGAATTCCACTGCCGCATCTTCTCCTGTCCACGCTCCATCCATTTTCTCCCTCTCAGTCCTTGGCCTTTCACACAAACCTAATTCCTCTCCCTTTTTTTTTTTTTTTCAGAATTTCATGCTCCCTCCATCCATCCACCTCCCCCCTCCCCTTCCACTCTCCCTAACTGACTGCGCCGGCTGGTGTATTTTTGGCAGAGTGGTCTCTAGAAATAGGCTTTTGTGGACGGCAAGGTCACTTGGCTTAATTAAGAATGGCGAGAGGGAGTCAGAAGTTCACTTCCCATTCTCCTCCTCCGCTCATCCGCCCTCCGCACTCGAGCGTCTTCGCAGGGGCAGGGCGGCGGCGGCGCGGCGATACAGCCGAGAGGACGTACAGTGCAGTAATTGCGCGTGGCGGTCACCCCACGAGCCGTTACATTGTGCGCGGGACTGCCGGAGAATCAAAATTCAGGTCAAGCCCATTGAAGAGCGACAGAGTTTTTTTTCTCATACTTTGCAATGATAATGACATTATTGACATGAATAATGCAGCGTCTGCCACAACCCTCCTTCTTCTTTTTCTGTAACCCAGCGATTTTCACGGCGCCACAGAAGCGTAATGTACTGTCCTCCGGTTCACTCTGCTGCAGGAACATTACAATCTGAGATGTTCTCCGCTCTTCTCAACTACTCTTAAGGACATTTCTCTGTTCCACTCGCCACCGCGTCGGTTTGAATACTGATTCCTCGGCGGTACCGCTCGGTCCTTGCATCTTCAGATGCGATTGTATTGACGTCTGATTTTTATTTATTTATTTTGCCCCTTCTGCCTCCTTTTCATACCGACAATGACCCAGTAGTTTAATTGCCATTGTCAAGGGAGACTGTAAAGAGGGTCATGAAGCCTCCAGTGCATCATCCTCCTTATTTGGATGCCTCCACTCGAGCAGCTGTAGGGGGGAAACATGGGGGTAATGGAACAATACACACACAATCCCACTTTACCCGACAAGCACTTCCTGTGCTTTACCCAAATCCCCTCGTACGCCGTGCCTGCTCCTTTTTAAATATTTGAGAAGTTTGTTTTTCTGCTTGTAGATTTGTCTCCTAACACCCCAGATAACAGCGCTGTGTGTGTGTGTGTGTGTGTGTGTGTGTGCGCGCGCGCGTGTGTGTGTTATTCTTGTGTTTGCGCCTCTTCAGTGCACGGTAATTCACTTTTTTTGGACCTCCGATCCAAAACAACACATAATTCAAGTCTGTAATTTGAGTTTTTTTGTGTTTATGTCAAAGATCCCATCAATGCAAATTCGTCCCGGCTCGCACGAAAAAACGTATAGCGCAAGTTTCCCGTTTGCATCTCCGCGGCATCCGTTTGATTGAGACGCTTCTTGTCCAAGAGCTCCGTGCCATTTATCAAAGTTACCGCTTGAAAGGGAACGGGGGAAGCTATTTCTGCAAATAAATGTGACGCCGTATTGATGGGTTACGGCTGGAGTTTTGATGAGGATGTCTGTCAGCGGCGTTTCAAATTGAATGCGATCCTCGCCGGCGGTAATACATCTCAGAATCACACATCTATTGATGCAAACAATGCGCTGGAAAACAGTAATTGTGGCTCTACAGATGCAGATAATAGAAATGAGCAACAATTCAATAACGTTATTAGTATGCAGGGAGCGGCGCGCGCGTCTGCTCGTGTTTATACACTTAATTTACCGTGCGTTCCTGTTTCTGTCTGTTTATGTGTCTCTCTGCGTTTAGGAGATGTACTCCAAAGGTATGATCCTGGCCAGCGCCATCCGACAGGTGCGAGGACTCGGCGACAACAAGTTTGAGGTCGTCACCTCCCTCCGGACCTTCATATTCCGGGCTGACAGAGAAGGTACGAGTGCACCCTTTACTTTTATTGTGCTTCGTTTGCGGTCATTTATCAGCTGTTCCCTTCGTCCTGCTTGTCAGTCGGCCGCCGCGGCTCCGACCGTCTGATTTCCCTGTCCGGCCTTGTTTTTCTCTCCTGTTTCCCTCGCTCTCTCTAAACGCCTCATCTTCCATCTCACCCCTGTCCCTCTTTTTTTTTTTTTTTTTTCACACGCAGTTATCTCTCTCTCACAATTTTCTTCCTCCTGATACCTGCTCTCAAAGTAATTCAGTGTGATTTGGCTTTTTTAGCACGACTCGAAATCATTTTTGCAAGATACCCATATGTAAGGAAATTGGCTTCCTCGCAGAGTGTGAAAAGGGAAGATCAGTTTCGTGTGTGTGTGTGTGTGTGTGTGTGTGTGTGTGTGTTAAGTACAGAGTTAGGGTGTTTAGCCTAGCTTAGCATAAAATTTCAAGTTAAGCTTTAACAGTTCTCCTGGCTCTGTTCTGGATACAGTAGATACATGTATTTGGAAACTTTTTTTTGTTTGTTTAAAGATAAGTTGCATGCTAAAGTGTTAGCTATAGCATTAGCTTACAAACAACAGCCTCACACAGTGATTGTGTGCTGAATCTAACATTTTGGTAAATACACATACTTGCTGTGTTTTTCAGTGTGCGATGAGAGCATTGACACTACTCTAATATTTGTAGGTAAATATGAAGCTACTGCCAATAACTGGTTAGCATAGCATTAGCTTTTTTTGTTTAGGAAGCAGGTCTAGGTGCTTTATAGATACAGTGAAAAATGCACGCAGCCACCAGCAGGGTTGTGGTTGCCAAAACAGGAACAGAGCTGATGTAGGGGAGAAAAAGTGGGCGGTGTGTTCTCAGGCCTGTGAGAGCTGACCAATGAGAGCAGACTGGGCTTTTTTGGGAGAGAGCCCTTAAAGAGACAGGCACTAAATTAGCCTAAGTCTAAAGCCAGCGCCTCTGAAGCTCACAGATTAACATGTTTTATGTCACGTGTTTCAGTATCTGTTACGATCTCAGTTTAATCTGATGTTGTGCATCAAATACAGCACACTGGATTTAGGACGTGCTAAGTGAAGAGCTAAAATCACCAATTCTCGTTTTCCGTTGTTTACCTGTTGTATCGGTTCAGGTACCCATTGTACAGAACAGCAAGGGTTAGTTACAGTGGCTGAGTTTCATATTAAAAAGATTGACATCTAATAGTAATGAACTCAGTAACTCAGTCATATGTAAACTACGACTCTGTACCTAAAATGCTACTGCCTCCCTGTAGCTGATACCGATGATGCCGCACGTGTGCAGCTTCTTCAGCTCTTAGAACAGCAACGATGCTGCATGTGATGTGTGTGTCAGGACTGTGAGGTACACCACAAACCTCTCTGAGATTTAATCATCTCACGGAATGCGATGAGGTTATGCAGCGGCCGTCTAAAGAAGAGGAGAAGAGGGGCGCTGCTGGGTCGAGACAGACGTCAATCACAGTCCTTTGGCACTCGGAGGCATTATTCAGCTACAGAAAGAGAGAGGGAGTAGCTGTTGGCACCATTCATCACTGTCACTGACCGTGGGAAAGTGAAACACATCTGTCCAGGCTTCAGAGTGTGTGTTGATGTTTTGACAAGTATCAGTATTGTATTGGTGCTGGCAATAGCAGCCTGGGTTTTACGTGGCATCGGTTTGGAGCTATCGCCCATCACTAGTAAGGAATCCAACTGAACCCTATGGGCTGTGCGGGCTGTGTGTGTCGTGGTGATTAGGGAGATCTTGGTGGCAGTAATGACTTCATGTCCCCGTCTCAACCTATGTTATTAAGTCAATCTAAAAGAGACAGAATGTGTAAAAAAATCTCAAATCTCCCAGGAACTGTCCCTAAAATGTCTTGTTCTTCCTTCCTCTCTTCATCCCGCTGTCAGACAAAACGAAGTAAGACTCGCCTCTTATCGTCTTTCAGCTGGAAGCTTTGTCCGTGTCGGCCTTAATGAGAGGGGAAAGACACACTTACCGCTCCTCACTTCCTGCCCGCTTGATGGCAGTCAATTAGGCGGCTCAGGTCAAACTGCTCATTCACTAATCGAGGGTCCGTTTCCGGGGTCAGCGGCGGGCCGCCCTTTGATTCGCGTAGATGAGTGAGATGGGAGTTTTTGAGCACGTTTGATTGTGAACATTTGCGAACATGTTAGAACCAGACAGGTATTAACGAACAGATCATTGAGACCACAGTGCGAGTTACTGACGTATTGACATCTGCCGAGTAGGGAAAAGATCGATCAATATTTGACCTACTCATCATTGGCAATAAGCACCGAGCTCATCTGGTCGTTCATTGATCCACGCTCAGTTAAAAATACACCAGAGAACTTTATAATGTCATGATATGTTAGTGTTTAGCTTTTATTCAGTGTGTAGTAGTAGTTCAGTATCAATCAGGGCCTTTACTTTATTTTAGTCTTTCGGTCATCAGCCACTTCAACCGCTAACATTTGCACTGGATCTCCTTTTTGAACAGTTTTGCGTCACCGCTGCTTTATAAAAAAAAACGGCAGCGTAAACACCAACTTGCCCTTTAAACTTTTTTTCCTCGATTATCTCCACCACACTGAGCACCAGTGACCATCCGTCCTCTCCCTGTCCATTCGGCGCATCATCATATCGACGACTGCCAGCTTTTTTTGTCCGTTTTATGAGTCGCCGGTCCTCAGCGGCATCATTTATCACGCTGTCTGCCAGCTGATCGTCATATGTCACGCTCAGCCGTCCTGACAGGAGCTGGGAGGGGAGAGGGCTGTGTGATTTGGAGGTGGCCTCTGACCGCCTGGGATTGTTGGGAAGCCTCAGAAAAGAAGAGAGAGAGAGGGAGAGGGAGAAGGAGGAGGAGAAAACTTGGCCTCATCACCTCATGCATCTTTAAACAGGCCCACTCGCCTTGTGGCGGAGAGTCATCAATCTTGGGGGAAACACATGAGAAAGAGGGAGACATGAGGAGACAGAGGGAACGAAGGAGTAGGTTAGTGAAGTGGAGGTAAGGAGCCGGCGGGCTGATGCAGTCGGGGTGAAAGGGGGGGAGAAAACGGTCGAGTGATGGTCAGAGGAGTGGGCGCGAGTGTTAAAGACATCCAGGAGGGACGCACGCAATCTCAGTGTGAAAAAGCAACAGAGAGGTAAAGGCGGAGACGGCGGGGGGAGATGAAAAGGGCAGAGTGAAGACGGAGAGAGGGAAGAGGAGGGGAGAGAAGTGAGTGAATAATTGAAGGCCACCGGAGAGAGTGTGCACACAGCTGTCGGCTGATTCTCCACTTGGTCCGCAGGTGGCCTCTTCCCTCAGGTACTGTCAGCTTGAGAGAGGAGCGACGGGAGGAAGGAAGGCAGGCGAGGGGGGAGAGACGGCGAGCGGGGAGGGAGTGACGGGGGAGAGCGGTGGCAGTGACGGGGGAGAGAAGAAAGGGAGAGGAAAGGCGAGTTTGGCAGGAAGAGACACGGCGGAGAGTGACGGAAAACGGTCGGGACACGGAGCGGAGGTGTGGAGGGGATGCAGACAGATGCGCTACAAGGGGGGAAGATGGGATTTATGGTGTAAAGAAATGTTGATGATTTGTATTCTGATGCTTTGGCAATTGCCTTTCCACAAGCTCCCGCTCCCTAACACATGTTGGTTGGGTTTGAAATGACAGGGAGGAGAGTTGTAGAGAGATGTAGAGAATAAGTAGGGAGAACAACAAAAAGGTTGGGAAGAGGCCAGGGAGGATTGATGGCACGTATAAAAACTCAGGAGGACTTAGAGTATAAACAGTAGTAAATATTTCACCTTGCATTACTTCACATTTTACAACCTACCGGCCTTTTAAGTCTTCACTTCTGAAACCCGCGCTGATTTATTTTATTGGCCACTCGGGGCCGGGGAACCCTTTAAGCGCAACACTGACATATTATCGCCCTTATAAAGTTGTTATGGTGTTAACGAACAAGTTGTCCAGCGAGACGTTACTTGGATTTGTGTTCGCGTTCATCTGACGACTGCACAGCACATCCAGCATCGTTTTTAGCTCTGTTTTGGCCTCCATCACCCCCTGAGGGAAATATCGGACTCCCGAGCAGTGCTCACTAGCTAGCTGCTAACTTTTATCTGCCTGCTGCTTTGTGCTGCGCCGGTAGCCTACGCTTAGTTTCTAAGTTTGCTCACTGAACACAGTGGTTAATGTGAGCTGCAAATGATAGAGGTTTGGGCTCTAAAACAAAAACAATGAGCTGAAAGATGCTAAAATGCTCCCTGCAGATGAGTCAAGTCGTCACTGACACCTTTGACAGTACACAAAGTCTTTTTTTTCTTGCATTGTTAATATAAAAAATGTTTTATATTATTTTCTTTTCTCTTCGCTTTTTGGCTCTGTTTTGGTCTGCGACAACTCCTGAAGAGATATGTGATTTTTTTTTTTTACAGCTAAAAGCTTAGCTTCTTAGCTAGTGTTGCACATATTTCAGGAAGTAACACAGTTACTAGTAAGACAGTTGAGCCGAAATACACTGTGCCAGCTTAGCCGAGTTTTTTCTTGATAAGTGAAATAAGAAAATTAAGATAAAAAAACAAGATTTTATTATGTAGAAATTTAAATTTTCTGTGATTTGGCGCCCTCCACAGTTTCTGAGTGCGACACCACTGTCATAAACACAAATCCCAGGTGTGTAACAGCTTGTCAGGCGTACTGTAGGTGCCAACTACAAACCAAACTCATTACGTCATAACAATGTTGTGCGTTGAAAACTTGTATGTTGAGGTAAACATGCATGTAATGCAAGTGATGGCTGTTACAGAGAGACCATTCACCCTATTACAAGACACTCTACCATCAACATGATTTTGAAGCTGTAATTTTAGGGCATAAAAGTGACATCATGTTGCTTTAATTCATTCTCACGCACTTTTGAGGCCTCAAATTAGGTGAAATACACATCTCTGATAAAGTCGCTACGAATTTAATTAGTAAAGATATATTAATTAGGGATTTAAACAGATAAAAATACATACCGGTCAGGCATGGTTAAACTATGTTAATTGCAATTGAATCCAAATAAAACACATGAAGACACCAGTGTGTACTGTATCAATAGTAAATGTTTAGCTCTGCGCTGTGAATGTATGTTGGTTTGAGGGGATTGAAATGAGAGCAAACAAAGCAAGTGACCACAATCCCTCTGCTTTGTGTATTTTCTCTCTTCTCGGCTCTTTCTTTCTTTTTTTTCTCTTTTTATTCCCGTTGATGGAGACCGCGTGGGCGGCTTCTAAGATCTCTGCTGAGCGCCGAGTGGACCTGGCTCTCATCTCATCCACTTTCAATGAGGATTATCTGCCTCTCCGCTCGTCTCTCCGCGCGCAAAGTGGAATAGTCTTTCAAACACGCGGCTGTACATATATCCCTTAACAAGCGATGAAGCTAGATGCGGCTGTCAGGTTTTTAGCGGAGGAGAGTAGCCGTGCGTTCTTTTTATACGCGCGCCGCAGAGGTGAGGGCATGTTTGCCTGCCGAGTGAAAATACATTTTGGCAAGCGCGCCCGGCGGTTCATGTGCGAGACTGCGCGCACAAACAAACAAAAACATATATCACACGCAGGAAGCTTTCAGGCGCACAAGTCAGTTGCACATATGCTGTCGCGCAGGCGTGTATATAGGCACCGCCGGTGTTTCTCTCGACCCTTCCGCCTCCCTCCCCTCCTCCAGCCCTCCCCGCCGCGCTCAGATTGACAGCTCGGCCGAAGAGGAGAGTGGAGGGGAGCGAGGAAGGCCCTGAATAAATGAACAGGCAAATAAGTGAGTGCAGGACAGGTAATGGAACTCAGAAAGCAGGGTGGGAACGGAACAGTAAAGGCTAGTGATGTAAAGAGCAGTCAATAATTGAGCAGGCGATTCATTATTGAAGCCGGCTCTTTGTAAATTCATAAGAATCTGGGGGGGTAGTCAGACCAGAGCTGAATTTGGGGCCAGGCAGCGGATACAGTATTTGGGAGCTCAGCGGGGGGTTAGTGTGCGGAGGGGGCGGATACTCGGAGAGGAGAAACTTTTCTTCAGAAGTGGAGATGTTCGGCGGACGCGCTCGCATGCAAGGTCAAAGACGGGGGTTTGTGTTGGCAAAGTCTGGAGAGGTCAGAAGGTCCCAATCAAGAAGCTAATTAAGGTCAATTTAGAATGATATCAGGTTGACAGTGGCCGCAAAGTGATTGACACACGAGCAAGAACGCCCTCCCCCTTCCTCCGTCGGCCTACGGAGTGGTTAGAGGACACGCCAGGAGTTCACACAGAGGGTAACACGAGCTCGCAGTCTGAAAAAAAAGAGAGAGAGGAGAGTTTAAAAGCGATGCCGGTAGCACACATGCACAATGATACTTGTGAATCAGACCGATTCAGTCAGATCTGATCCAGGTGGACCCGAGGATAATTAGATCCGAAACACGTTCAACCCAAACAGACCCAAATAATGAGGTAACACCAAGCACATGCGCTCGAAAAAAGAAAACACTTTGCGAAGTGCAGGGCTGCAGATAAAGGTTATTTTCAGTATTTATTACTCATTATTTTCTTGTAAAGCTTTGGTTATAAAATGTCTGCAAATAGTCAAAAATGCTAGAATATTCCCATCATTCACAGAGGTAATCAGGTATAATTGAGGGCAGCGCGCAAAATATATACGAACAGTTTTAGGCTACAGGCTAAATATATGTAATTTCATCCCTGTTTCATCAGTTCAGCACATGGCGTTCTGTACCGCTTCACTCTGAAACGCTTTGAGCAGGACACCGATTCCCCCGCCAGCTCCGGGCGGATTTCTACTTTAGATGAGCTGTGGGAAGAAAGTGAAAAAGACGCATTTTTTTCCCCCATTGCGGGGATCAATAAAGTATCACAGAGCAATTATTCTCTCTGTTCTTAAATTGGCATGCTTTAACAGTCTAATTTGCGTCCTTAGCCTACACAGCTGAAAGTACAATTGATTTTGGCGTCATGATTCGTGTGACGGTGCTCTTTCCTCTTTTGGCGGAGAACTGGCCCATAATAAGCATAATAATGGATAATGGAATGAAACTGAGAAGTGATTACGACGGGCAAAGGCTTCTTCTTTGAACCCTCGAACGTCTTAATTGAATACACAAGAACCATTCGGATATTAAAGGCATCAAGTCTTTCCGTCGGCGGAACAATCGCGAGCTCCTCCATCCTGCCGCTCGCTCACATTCACGGGGATCCAAAAATACACTTCCTGTCTGGCCACGCTAATTGTTCCCTGTTCGTGTCAGCGTGTGTATTTGAGAAAAGCGTCAGTCATTCTGTCAGGGGATTGTTTTTTTTTTTTGTCATTTCCGATGATGAGTCGAGAGCTGCGCAGGTTTGAATTGAAGTGCGTTTACTTTTCAGAAAACTTTTGTTGTTTTATGGTTTCTCTTTTTTTTTTTTCTCGACAAAAGGCTTCCTTGTTCCCGTTTTTCAATTTGCCCGTCCATCCCGGCTGATTGCTCGGTTTTCATATCAGTTTACAGGGTCTTTTGATTCCATTTCTCAGTTGTTTTTCTGCCTCGCGTCGGACTCTTTACCACAGTGGGCGCTCTGTGTGTGTGCGCTTGTGCGTGTTTACAATCCTCTGGTATCTCTGGTGTTTCCACTTTGCTGGCTTTGATAGCACAATGTCTTGGGCGGTAGGGGAATGGGCTTTACAGCGCCGGCTTCATGTCTTCTTTTATGTCCGTTTGAAAAAGTTCTGGAGGAAGATATCTGAGGGGCCTTTGGAGTGCACATCGTTTGAATGTAAACCCTGCGTGGAACATGGTGCAGTTGCGCTACACTCGAGCCGTTTAGCTGCGCGGTAATCCAGGGTGATTTACAACAAGTAAGAGATTCAGTGTCCTGTTCAAGGACAAACTATTTCTGATGACGCAGGACATCTAAAGTGTCAGTCATCGGACGCTCCTCCGGAGAGAGATTTTCCCATCGTATCTTAGTGATCACAGCTAAGCACTGAAGGCATGGATTTCTGTTCCCTGTCGCAACACTACTCTTGAAATGGCTCTTTCTTTTTTAGCCTTTCCAAAACCACTAAACACAGACCAGAAGTGTAAAGAATGGATCAAAAAGTGTGTCTTTCTGCTCGTAACGTTAGCATTTCCAGCTAACTAGCATAACTAACATTACTTCCTAGGCCAGGAGTTAGCATAATATTAAGCTACCTACATTTATTTGTGGGGTTGCAGATTAGGTTACTTAGTTCCCAATGAGCACATCCAGTGTGTAGCATTACCAAAGTGCGTAGAAGTAGGTCAGAGTTTAGGCTAACGCTAGCAGTTCTGTCCTGCGCCTTCCTGGATTTAGGGTTTTAACTCCAGCAACCCCAACTACCCTTAAAAATATAACACTTTCCAGTGAACATGGGTTAGTTTAAGTTTAGTGAAATAGTGCCGTTTTAATATGTTATAAATGAGTGAGCTGGTGAGGAGGTTTTTGTCTCGCACATGCAGCTTTAGCTTTAACCTGTTAGCATCTCATGTACGTAGCCATCAAGCCCATATTCAAGACAACTTTTAAAGAGTGCTTGTTTTAAGTCAGCTGGAATTATTACAAAGTCAGATCGACACACCGTTTTCAACTAGATTCACGGAGCTAATGCTAGCTTGGTTAGCTTGCTAGGTACAGTTGATAAGATTTCTACATATAGCAATCATTTAAGCCCGCGCAACTGTTGGACAGCGGCTAGAAATGAGAACCCTGACTGTTTGTTCCCAGGAATCACTAAGGATTTTGATGGTAATTCTGCCGCCGTTAGCGCTGTAAACCGCACACGAGCTGTGAGAGAACGTAAACCTTGAGAGGGCCAAGTGAACAGTTGCACAGTTTTATCACACGCAATTAAAATGATCAGAAATGAATGCAATTAATTGCTCACTGAAATGTATTCACACCTTTCTGTGACTTTGCCCCTTTCCTTTCTGGTTGAGAGACATGTGTAAATCCGCAGAACTGCCTGTGTCTCATTTAGCTGTGTTTTTTAATTATATTTTTAATTAGGTGGTGTATTTGACTTAAATTATCCCCGCCACATCTCGCTTGAGGCTTACGAAGCTCAGAGAGGCAGCTATCTATATCTCCACTGCTCGACGTTGCACTTTTTCGGCTTTGCAGGATATTTCTTTTCCAGGGGCTAAGTTAATTTTCACCAATCGCGGCTCATCCTTGCGATTCAATTTCTTTGCTTTCAGACTGGGATTTTTTTTTCTGTATCAGTATGCAGTGGAGGTCTGGCGGCTAACAAGCCAGTTTAATTCACTGAAGGGACGCAAAAATGATGAATTAACAATATGAATCAAAGACTTTAAGATGCCCTGATCCTTCTTTATCTAATTCTCCCTCCGGCCTTTCATGCTGTCACTCTCTTTCACACGATCACGCTCGCGTTCGCATACACAATGTACCTCTCGTTCTCCCCGTCTCTGTCTCTCACTGGTGCGTGTGTCCACAGGGGAGCGCCAGGAGTGGATGGAAACTCTTCAGACGGCCACGCGCCCCCCCGCCTGCGGCGCCCAGAAGCGCGCCGACAGCCTCCCTCGCCCCTCCTCCACAAACAAGCGGGGCTTGCTGGAGCTCCGCGGTTACAAAGGCAGAGTGCTGGCGTCCCTGGCGGGGAGCAAAGTCAGGCTCTGCAAAACAGAACAGGTACTTCCAACGCCGCCGAGGCTTCCTCTCTACAGGATGACAGCTTCCTGTTTGAAAAAAAGGGGGGGAAGATAATAATCACGGCCTATTGAAGCAGATAAGGCGGAGATGGAGATGTTCATGAAAGATATAGAGGGGATCATGAATGTGTAATGCAAAAAGTAAATATATGTGTGAAAAAGCTTCGGGGGTGCACTGAGAATGTAGTCTGCTCTATTTTTGGTCGGTACGAGCGTCGCGCTAGCGGGTGTCGCCGACTTCTTTGTGCATCTTTGTTGACCTGACACGCGAGCACATCTGTGACGAGCGCCCGAAAGATGTCGGAAATAAAAATAGAATAAATGCATAGTTAATATTAGGGGTGTTAATGATGAATTATTAATCTATTAATCGTCGTAAGGAATTAAACCGATAAAATATGTGCCGACCTACATTCAGAGATGGGCACAGATAAATCAGTAAAGTATCCTGTTACTAATTACAAATACTTGCTTGTGAAACACAGCTAAATAAAATGCAGAATACTGGTATGAGAAAAGTGAGAAAGTGATTTTTAATTTATAGAATACAAGGTCATTATTTTGTTCTAATGTAGCCTACCCTGATTTTGCATTGAACACAGATCAATCATGTTAATGATGACTGATAATAGGTTGTTAAGGCGGACAACTATTGGTTAAAGAAATTGCTTTACAGTTGCATCTCTTGTTAGTATATAGTTAGTGACTATCTTTTGGTCGATATGGTGCTTTAGTGGTAATTTTTTTAAAGCTTTTCATTGGCCCCTGTTGCTTGTTCCCTTCTCCTACCATCAACTTTTAAAGTTGGGTCGTCGAGGCCAGTCAGGCAGCGGCACCATAAGTGGACGCAATTGCCCCGGCCCATTTTGCTCTCCGTGCCAAATCGCCAATCGTTCAGCCGGCGTTTGTTGCCACAGCCTGACACAGTAAGCACCAAACGCCCCCTGTCAGCCCAAGAGACATCAAGTGATCCTCGGATGGGCCAAATGGCAGTTTGGTCCGTCCATTTGCCCCTCTAGTTATGTTATTACTGCTCTGGTGTGACCTATCGGGCAAACATAAGCCATTAACATGAACTTTTGTCCTGTGGTAGTGCACACTGCTGGCTAATACCCCGCAAATCTCTGAACATGGTGGAAAAAAACCCTTTTTGATGTAGGTAGCGGCATTATCTCTCCTCTGGCACCACCCTTAGGCCAAGTTTTGTTTTTCAATTGTCAATATCGAAACATCAGATCACACCTTTGATTTCCCATCACGAGTCAATCTCCAATACAGTTGAATCCTGTGCTTCCCGTAGCGCAGCTCCAGAGGGTCTCCCGCTCGATAGCAACATTGCCTTTAGCAAAGTAGTCTTTCCCCTTTTTCATTCGCTCAACTCGCGTTTTAGTCTTCCACTGTTGTTATTCTCGGATTGTTACTCATCGTGAAGTGGCACGCGGCCTCTTGGTTCGCTGTCTGGTGAATGCATCTGTTATTTGTATTGTTTTCATCGAGAGCATGACGCGTGGGTTTATTTGTAGGATCGCGCGTAGTCTTTTTAATTCCGAGGCAGTCTGCAGTCGTAGAAATCAGCCCCTCACGTACAGTAACAGACACGATAACGGCAGATTCCAGGATAAACATACACGTTTGCACAGTGAAGGTTTTCTGACAGGAACATATGCAGGAACGTGATTCCGCTTGTTATTTTCAGAGCCTTTACACCAATTTCTTTTAACTGACACGCTTGCAATCTGAGTCATGCAGACAGTCTTTGCAAAAATGTTGTTTTTCCTCTATATTTCATTATATTTTAGCCCATTTTCATTTCTACTAGATCTGCATTTAACAACTAATGCAAGCAACTGATTAGGTATTCACAAATATTATTTGTCTAAATATACCCAGTGGTTAAATTGAATATTCATGCAGTAGATTTTTGGGCTACTAATCATGGTTTTATTTCTTATTTTGAACAAGCGAGGCATTTAAGTTATTCTGATTGATATTCTGATGAGCTATTTCTGGTTGCGTGGCACATTTTTTTTTTTTTTGTGGCAGCAACCCCTGAAATTTGAAGTGGCCACCCTCGCTTTAGATGGCAAGAGCTAAGAGAAAAATAAAACTCAAGTTTCCACATGTGGTCCAAAAAAGGTTAGTCCGGTCTTAACCTCAGGCCTCCGGCTGTTCCCTACCTGTGGGTTGAAATCCTGAGCTTTGACAGCGCTGCACCTGCCTTTTAAACTTTATTCCCGTCAACCCCCCCCGACTTCACGCGCGCTTCATAATTCTTGAAACTGCTCCGTGTCATATTTACTGTCTGGTATTCTTCCCCTGTCACGTCTTGTTTTTGCAACTCCCAATGAATTTTTACAATCTTTGAGGGGCTACTGCAGTGATTTAGTGCTGCAGTTTCATAAATCTTTTGAGGGGAGTACGTGGTCAGTTTGAAGCAGCAGAGGGCGAGACATCCAGACTTTTAGTCCCCGAGCACCCAGGCTCCAACATCACTGAACATTCGGGGTAAACGCTCACGTCTTTAAAAACTCTGTCCCCAATTTGAAACAGGCTTTCCAAAAAAACATTCATAGGCCTCAATCCCTAGATGAGATACGACTTAGAGGAATACTTACACATTATGCGAAATAGATAAGAAAATTAATACCATGCTCATGTTTCTGCATTTAGTAAGACGAGAGAATTAGGAGGTAATTAGCTGAGCTCTCTACACAAATTGAAATGTAAAAATGACTTAGGTTATAGCTCCCTGAAAAACCATAACCAAAGAAAAACAAGATACAATATGTTAATTAGAGAGCTTTAGTGGTGCTAATAAGTGGATTTTTAAACTTTATCTAGCTGTTCTTTCCTCTTTCAGTTTTTATGCTAAGCTAGGCTAAGCTCACTGGCTTACAGCCACAAACATGGCATGTTTACAACACTATTTGAGTACCAAATAAACAAATGAGATCCAACATGGGGCTGCCGGTAGTTCTATTTTTTCATTTTGAACAGAGCAACGCTAGTTGGTCTTCATGCTAGCCGACAGCCTCCCGTCTTTAGCTCGATTTATTCATACGTTACATTTTATACAAAGACGAGAGTGATCTTGATCTTTTTGTGTAAATCTCTGCAATATGTTGAACTCTTCCTTTAAGTCACTTGTATTCACAGGCTGAGTAGTAAAAGTGGACTTCCCTTTGACATACTGCTAAAGTATTAGCATGCTTATTCAAAGGGCTTTGTATTCGTTTCAGAGCTCATTGAGATGGATTTTGTTAAAGGTGAAATAAGTAAGAATGGGCCACCTGTAGCATATCACCAGAGTAAACGGTAACTGCGGCTAACTCTAGCTGCCCATAGCTAGTTAGCTCAGTTAGCCAGGCAGCTAGCAGCTCAACTGGGAGCTCAAGGGACCAGAGGAGTGTTAAGTTTGCGTTTACACTGCTAGCACAGGAGCTTTAGAGCAGGACAGGCTGGGGCAAAAGGTTAGCATGCTAACATCAGTACATCTCTCCAGCACAACACATTGACACAATGACAAAACTACTTTTTATTCACATTCTGTTGATCATTTCTGTACATCTTTGAATGTTTTCAATACGTATTACTTTTTACCCCTTTGACACACGACCGAAAAAGTCAGCAAAGCCGTTTTACTAGGCTACTTAGTATTACTTCTACATCCTCGAACACTCCTAGTGATAACTTCCATCTTTACATTAACTGCAGGATAAAGAAGTGATAAGTTTTCTTTTAGTCAGAGTTTCTCTTGAGTTTTTCCTATTTGATGCGAGTCCAATTAAGTCCTGATAGTCCCTGCTCACTGTGTTCTACTTCTGTCTCGGCAGCAAGATATCCTATCTGAGATGGGAGAGATACCTCATACCCAGTGATACTATTTCTTCAAGTGCCTCGCACGTATTTGTGTGCATATTTGATAATGCTACTCGCATTCAACTCATTTCCATCCCTCCTTGCCTCTCATTTTGTTTCGCCCGCTCTTTTAGTTTTGCTGTTTGCCTTTCATTATTTTCTTCATTAGCGTGAACAAACATCTTTGTTAGAATTCTCTTTTGGGTTTCCCTCCATGTCAGCACATTTCCACTTCCCTGATCTGAGACGGCAGGAGAAACGCGAGGGAAAGAGAGAATCAGAGAGAGAACAAATTAATTGTATTATTTTAGCTTACAAGCTAAATCCCCGGCATACATGCGGCAGCGGCAGCGGCGGCGGTGCGTTTTGCAGGAAGGAAGGGGAGACGGGGGAATAAGAGACAGACACAAAGAGATAGAAGTGGGAAGATGAAGTGGAAGGGATGGAGGGAGCGCTTCGGTGCGAGAGGTCGCATGAGTGAGAAACGAGCGTCGGTGGTTTGTAGGAAAAGGGGGGAGAGTGATGGAGAGCGGGAGCGCGTGGAGGGAGGTAGACCGTCGCCCCGTTCAAGTTCAGTGAAGTGGAGTATTTAATCTAACATGATGAACGAGCTATTGGAAACATCATCCTCCCAGCTCCTCCTTCACCACCCCTGCCCCATTTCTCACGGACCAGAAGCCCTGTGATGAAGCTGTGTTTAAGGTCATTTAAGCGCCGAGGTAAAGAAAGTCAGACGGTGTGCAAAGTGTGTCACTCTCGCACGTTTACTCCGAGAGTGATCTCCTTGCCGTGGGCGGCGTCCTGTAGGCAGATTGGTACAACCAGGGTAACTTGTTTCATGTCCTATCGTCTCATACATCACAGTTGCTCTCTGGTTTGTGTTCAAACAAGCTGAAGGTTCTGATTGATCGTTGGATGATCACATTTCTTGCCGTTTCCTAGTTTACTACCTAGGTTAGCTGAACCCAGTGAAATCTTGATTAAAACAACGATGTCTTTTTTCGCTCCCACTTACAAATGTTACAAATGCACATACAGTAGAGCCTGCTCTGGTGGGAAAGGTACTCTGAGTATAGAACAACAGCGAGACTAAGGATTTAATTAATCTCTGCCTTAATTAAATCTCTTTCTCATTTGCTCCTCTCAAGATCTTCTTTGTCACAATTAACATCATCCCGAGACTGCGAGGCCGCTGTGTAGAACTCGTGACACGAGAATGAGTCTCGTTTCGCCGAAGCCCTCCTCTTGTAATGAGTTTTGTTCTTTTCTGCATACCTGATGCGGCTAAAAGATGATCATCAAGTTTGAAA
The DNA here is from genome assembly GCA_039737535.1 of Lagodon rhomboides. Taxonomy (NCBI): domain Eukaryota; kingdom Metazoa; phylum Chordata; class Actinopteri; order Spariformes; family Sparidae; genus Lagodon; species Lagodon rhomboides. The sequence goes on from CM077806.1 coordinate 14,067,859, forward strand.
TAGATTGGTGCGCTGTTGTATGTGGCGCGTTTTACGCCTGCTTTGATGCACCCCAACAAGGTGTGAGCACAGCGGCGACAAATTAAAGTTTATGTGGTGAATGTGTTGCTGTTACTGTTAATATTCACACTTCTAGCTGACATGGAGCAACATTAGCATTCATTTTGAGTTGTGTTTCTGTTCATCTATAAAAAAAAAAGTGCAATATTCACTCGTCCTTTAACTCTGTTTTGGTCTTCAACAGCTCATGATGAAAAATGATCTGGCTGTTAAGCTGCTAAATGATCCACCGTGTTCATTAGCTAGTTGCTAACTTTGTCTGTTTGCCTTTTTGTGTAGAGAGTTATGAAAGCTTTTTTGGCCTAAAACGGAACTGCCCTCTGTTGGAAACCATGCTGACTGGAGCATTAACAGTGAACCAAAACAGCAAAGTTGTAGTCTGTTTAACCAAAACAATGAGCTGAAAGAAGCTAAAATCACTTCTTAAAGCTCAGGGGAAGCGCAGATTTTGCTGACAATTTTCGCTCTGCTAAATGCTATATTAGCATGCTAACATGCACATAATAACAATTTTGATATGCAAATGTCGAGCAGGTATAATGTTTACCATGTTCACCATCTTAGTTCAGTGTGTTAACATGCTAACATTTGCTAATTATTGATAATTACCCATGTTCGGACATTAACCAAAGGATAGACCTGATTAGCAACTGAAAACACAGTGGATAATGAAAATTCAGAGCAACATGTGGCCATTTTTAATGTTAAACAACTTTGTAAACCGTTAGCTAACATTAGATAACAGCTAACGTTCGGCCACATCCTAGATAACACTTCTGTTTGATAGTGCTGCGGACACTAAGGTTAGCTAGTAATGTTAGCTACTGTTAGACAGCAGCTAATGTTAGCATTCAGCTGCTTACTTCCTTGCTAACATGACTGTTTGGTAGGGTTACTTGACACGATGTGAAAGCTGTAAATTAACGCTCAAATATTAACGCGCATTATGGAATATTTGACATTTGCTAATGTACTGTATGCTAATGTTAGCTGTTGTCTCCCAGTAGCTAATGGGTCATTAAATATGTTGTTTACAAGCCTGATGTCCCTTCTATTTTAACTATCCATTATCTTATCTGTTGCTGATTATCCTTTCGATAACAGCATTCTGAGCTTCCCACCCCGTGCGTGACAGCAGAGGAAAATGGCAGCCGTCTAATAGACAATTTTTACTTGCTGGTGGACCCAGAAGAAGATTCTTCAGACTTACCAAAGTTAGTAGGATTTATCCTCTGGTGGCTATCAAGGTCAACATTTTCTTTACTTCAATCCCTCAAAAAAGTTTCAGAGACATTTCAGTCTGGACCAAAGTGCTGGACAGACTTGCCAACACCGACGCCCCAACGGCCCCGCTGCTCGCATGCCTAAAAAAAAGTATTGATTAGTGCATCGTTAGATATAAACCCTAATTTACAAAGTTTTATCTGAACAAGCATGTGATTCATGCCAGATCCAGCCGGTTTTTCCGTTAAATTAACTCACTCGGGATTAGAAAACTCTGGACTTTTTATTGAAACAAACATTACTCGGCTAAGCTCGCGCTGGAGCAGCAGTCGGACTCATAAAGTCTTCATGGCCCTCGTTCCGCATGCACAGTGAAGTTTTATGAAATATCTTCGAGTGAATGACTGGCAGACCAACCTCAGCGACTTTTACTGGCTTTTTACGAGTACAAAGCTGCTTTGCTGTTTGTTTGTTTGTTCAGTAAAAGCACACTCCCTTTTGTCTCCTCGTCCACTCACACAGCTCATAGATTCCTCGCCGCCCTTGGCCCCTCCGTCGTCTCGCTGCATGGTGTTTCAAAAATAATCAGAAGTCTTTTGTCTCCATTGAGTGCGCGCTCTTTTAAACCCACATGCGTATGCTTTTAGAGCATCTTGACGCTGAGTGGACACGGGGATCGGAGATAGAAGCGGAGGCCGCCGGTTGCTTGTCTGGTTCCTTTTTAGAGCCCCTCGGCGCTGAGGAGTGGCTGACTCACGCATTAAGAGGTTGGAACGCTTTGAAAGAAATTCTAATTGGATGTATGGCTTGAATATTCAGAGTGGGCCTCTGCTCAGCACTTACCGGGTTAAGGTTATTCATTTTCGCTGCGAGGAACAATTCGATTTTTCTCTCACATTTTCATCACAATATTTATGGGTTGATGAAGTTATTCAGAAATTCTTTAAAGCGAATGCAATTGCGCATGTGCACCAGCGTTTCGCCTCGGGGGGGCCCTTTCTCCCCTCTTCCCCCAATCAGCGCCATTATTGCCACCTACCCCTCGGCTGGTGTAATTGGGCGAGTTATTTTTACCTCTAATGCCCTCCCTTTCCTCTCCCCATCCCTCCTTCGCTCCTTCCTTGGTGAATTAATTGGCGAGGGCAGGAGGCCACGGCACATATTGGGTGGGTAACGAGTGGCGAGGGCTGGCCGGCCACTAACACCCAGCGCTCTAATTGGCTGCCTGAGAGGGATGAGGGTCATTAGGTATAGGTGACTGCTTTGCCCCTCTCGGCGCAGGCACACACTCGCGCGCACAGCACTTCCTCCCCCGTATATCGGCGAAACAGGCCACTTTTACAGTAATACATGTAAACCGTTTCCATTCCCCTGTGTTTGAATTTCCGCGTGCTGCCTTTTTAGATCCTCGCACGAACCGAGCGGTCGGCGAGAGCGAGCCTCGGACGGGGTTAGTTCAACCTGGCGCTCTCATTACCGCGTCACGCGTCTTCAAACCCCAGAACGTACCGACTTTAAAAAGAGCAATGACTGCGCGTAGTTTTAATTGATAGGATAGAGGAGCGAGTGTCTCCTGCTTCCGAGCCCTCACATCAAAACTTTTAGCTCAATTAGGACCTCGCCGCACGGCGAGTTCACTTGTCTCAGTCGTGCTCCCTTCGCTCCTTTTTCTCTCTCCGTCTATCTCTTATGTCATCCTCAGTTACTCACAGGATCAGTCGCCGTGTTTTTACTCTCAACGCCGGGCCCGAGCTGCTCCTAAAAGAGAATAATCGCTTGAGTTTTTTTTTTAACACCTTCCTCCTAAAATTTGTTTGAAGTCGTCTAATTGGGGTTAATGACGCTCAGATGAAGATTTTGACAAAATTAGCCCCAATTGAAATCTGCCCACACGTCGCCGAAAGATCAGGTCCGGAAAAAACCCGCAGCACGCAAATATTGAAGTGACTTTTTCCTCCTCGTGTCGCAAAAACTGCAAAAAAAAATTTGGCCGCGCTTTGAAGTTTGCAGCTAATTAGTCGAAGAAATTTCAGCGAGAGTCGCGGCGGCGCCCACATACATCAACACGCGCGCTCTGCTAGGCCGCGGATTCCCACCCAAAAAAAAGAAAAGAAAAAAAAAAGCGCCTAATCAACAAAGATGGTGCGGATTCATTTTCTTCTCTTTGTTTGCCGTAATTAGTGTAAATTGTTTTTTTCGCTGGTGAGGAGCGGTTTCGCACAGAGAGCACACATGCTTTATAGCTGGCACGGCGCGGCGGCGTTTAGCGCCCCTCGCTATTCTGTAATTCGCTGCCGAGGAACCGCTCGGCTGACCCCCTCGCCCGCCTCACCCACACTCTCTGCGAGGATCGCCGAGACCTTCCCGCGCTTCTCCCTCCCCCTTCCTTTGTGCTCGCGCCGTCTCTCTCTCTCCCCATCTTTTGACTCACGTTTTTTGGCTTTGTCAGTGATGGAGTAAAGTGTGTACTTTTTCTGTACAGTAATTTTTGGACGCCTGCGTTTTTTGTGCTCCATTTTGATGCCGTGCCTATACGTGTGTGGGCGGGAAGCGCACTTCTTTTGTCTTCCTGTTTATTTATTTATTTTTTTCTCCCCGTCTCAGCTCAGAGCTCAAGGCGATAGAAAAACGGTCTAAAATGCAGTGAGTGTTGAGGGTGCAGCGGGGAAGGGAGGGCGCGATGCAGAGTTATGGCGGAGCTTATGAAAACGGTGCCTCTGCATCTAACCCCTATTTCTGAAAATGGGCCTCAGAACACATCGAGGCTGAAAGCCTGGGTTGGTTTGGATTCCCTAGATGCACCTTTGCCTTTCACAGAGCTTTGCTGTTTCACACAGGTACACGCGCACACACACATGCACTCAGTACGACAGCTCCACACCACAGCCTCGCTTTCTTTCCTCTCTCTGTCACACACACACACACGAGTCTCTCACAGACTTGGCTTGTGCGTCATTGGCGAGAAGGAGAAAAAGCCATTGACTGTTGGGTGCGTTATTGGTCTGTCACAAACTATTTTCAGCGGGCCGCTCACTCGTCTAACTCCGTGTCCTGTGCCATTTCCGAAAAAAAACACAAGACAGCGCACAGGAAGCCAAGACTGACAACGTCCCTGCAGTGTTTGTTACTTTTCATTAGACCAAATGACATTCAAACGCCATGTGACAACGTAGTTGCGACTTCAATGAAGCGACCTGTTGATCCCCCCTCATTAGAGAGGGCCTCTAATTTTTTTTTTTTTCAAAAACGGCCCTTGATGTGGTGTCTAGCGAAGGACTCACATTTGCCGGCCCTTTGGACTTCATGTTCCTTTTTTGGAGTGTTTTGAATAGTTGTCTAGATTTTTTTTAAACATTTGCAGACACACTTCCTGGCTTTAAAAATGGGGAAAGTGATTACAGACAAAGAAGAAAGCTGAGTTGAAGTGTTACTTCAGATTTAAATCACAAATGCACACATCATATCTTACGATATCATACGATTTCCTGATTTCCCCCCAATAAAATGGTGGTATTTTACATGTACATTTCAGTATTGAATAAATGAACAATATGTGATATGTTTTGTACTTAGCTGTACAGGTTTTTGTTACATGTAGACAGAGCCAAGCTAGCTGTCCCTCCCCATTTCCAGTCTTTATGCTAAGCTAAGCTAAATATGGCTGTTGGCGGTAAATAAGAATGAAAACAAATGAAAATGTGTGCGTAGAACTGCTCCAGAATCTGCTTTAGGAGAGCGCAGCAGCTCGCGTCTTATTTTCTTATCAAAATAAGTGTTAAACAGCTCCGTGTGTGCTGACGTAGAGAGGAGGGAGGGGATCGCTAACTGCAAGTCGGACAGGAAGTTAGCCAAAACGACGACAGCACTTTAAAGGCATGGTTTGGGAGAAGTACATTTCCGTTCTTTCCAAGAGTTAGATGAGTAGGTTGATGCCACCCTCATGTTTGTACTTAATGTTTGGAGCTGAAGCTACATGTAGGAGGCAAATTTCAAAGTCTGCTGTTGGGGGGGGGGGTTAGCTTGGCTGCTAGCGGTGCTAAAGCACTCAAATGATCACGATACTCCACTCAAGTTTGTAATTTCACATGGAGCTACTGTTGAAAGTGGTATTGATCTTCTTATCAAACTCTTCTAATAAACAGGCCCATTAACTGTCGAGGATTTGAAGTGGCTGTACCGTAACAACCTTGCAATTAATTACTATTAAATCTCTTCATCTCTCTGTTTGTGTGTTTTTTTTTTTTTTTTTTCCAGGACTATAAAGCAGGTCTGGCTATCGCTGAATTGGAACTGACTGCTGCCAATATCAGGGACGTGGACCGCAGGGGCTTCGATATCAACACGCCCTTCAAGAACTTCTGGTACGTCCTGACTCGTGTGCTTCTGTATATGCGAAATGCTGCTCACTGAACGAACGAACGAATTAATGCAAATTCATTTCGGACACGTGTAAACAAAACAAAACAAAAACTTAAATTAGTTCGGCAAATAAGCAGAATAAAATGAAAAGCACGTTACAAACTCCACATCTCAGTAATTAATCAGAATCACTTTACTTCCGTTCCTGAACCCGTGAACCTTCATACGCTCCCATCTAACTATATACAACTTGATAAACTATATGTGCAATAAATAAATCACATCCTATATATACAGTTATTTAAATTCATGCAAGATTGTTTGTGATGCACGTCTCTTATGTGCGTTTGTGTGATAAAGTGCACTATTTCCGTTAGATACCCTGTTTTTCTTGTTGCTTATTCAATCAAAAGACAAATGTCAAGTGAAGGAATCTTCCCTCGACAATAGACCCCCTTCAGGACGATGCATTCAACAGGTTGACGCCGCAGCACACTTCCACACGTGTCTTAAAATCTTGCGGCAGGGTGTCAGGACTTCATTTATATTCCTTTCTCAAACTGAATCTCACTGCATTATCACCTCATTTGAACTGTATAGTTTAGGAAATGCCCTTCATGCACACTTAAGACTCTTGCTCCACTGTATTTTAATCTCGATAATCACCTCTCATAAAGAATCCATAGTCACAGCTGAAAGGCGAGGACAGGCATTTTGGTTAATCTGCTCTTATACGCAAAGGTATTAAGAGTCTCATAGTGCGATAAGAGTTTAGGATACTTGCGGTAAAAGTATATTCGCATATTTCTCTCAGATTGGCCTTTTTTTTAAAGTTTTTCTCCATAATAAGGGCCGTTGTTACCTGGAGAGTTTGAGGATTAATTCAAGCCAGAACGTTTTCAAGGTTTTGAAATAACAAATGTTATTTGTCTCCTCGTTTCCCCTCCTGTATTTTCGGTAAAATGTGCAAATTTCAATCCATTATGTATTTCAAAGTAAAAAACTCATGCTCACGCTGCATTGTCTTGAAAAAGAAAAAAAGGTCAAAGAAGAAATTAACCGCAGAAGAATGACAGTTCTTGCTTATTATTTTGAACCAAATTGGAACAAAGTAATTGTTGAATTTTGAAGGTCGTACTTTGATTCATTTTTTTTCCCAGTCTTGTTCATTCCGGTCTGTTTTTTCGTGTTTACGCTGACTTTTAAACAGACATCGACCCACGAGGGGAAAATCTACCTCTCGTCATGCTGTACTCCGCCACCATATGTGTTTCTTCATGCCCTCTGGTGTCACAAAGAGATAAAAAAAGAGATTACTAATTATTTCTCTTATTTAATTCGGGCTGCGACTCAACATGATGTTATTATCACTGCGCGGTTCCGACGTTTCTCTGACCTTTTAATGAGAAGCACGCCGAGTAGAACACGAGCACGACGAATCACATTTTCACACCACATATAAATGCCGGACACACATTTTTTTTTTCAGGCAGCCTCAGTCACCTCAGAGTTCTTTCATCGCTGTTTGGGTTTTATGAAGTCAGTTTGCGGTCTCGACTCAAGGCCTTTCCGAATCTCTGTCTGCTCCGGGTTGAACCCGTGGACCAAGCAAACTAAAATGCATCATGTTTTCACTCTGCTCATTGGTTAAACGAATCATAGCAAGGGAGACGCTCATTTGTCGGGCCCCTACGTTGGTTCACGCAATGCTGATGTAGCACAGTAGCTCTTAGTTGGTGGATAAAAACGCAAATACAAGCAAGGAGAAAGGAAAGTCAAGTCAATCTTATTTATACAGCCCTGTATCACAAAATTGTAATCACAATTGTACAGCATTCGACACCCCATCCTTAGACCCTTGATTTGATTAAGTAAAAGCTCATAAATCCTCATCAGGAAGAGCCACAGAGGAGGAATTCCTCACGGGACGGAGAGACATCAAGAGACAAAGCTCTAAATATGGTGTGTAAAGAGTGGACCAACATGGTAGAATTACAATATGGACAATCAAGATGGCAGAATGATAGATAGATTGTAGTGTCTTGCATCTGGCCACCTAACTGAACTGCAGGTGTGAAATGTACCTCAGTACCTCAAGTCCTCATAGTTAAACAGGGCTGAACGGGTCGATTGCCAGTGACTCCTCTAATGACATATACACCGATCTGCCACAACATTAAACCCACCACACGATGTTCTGCTGGGAAACCTTGGGTGCCACTTGACACTCACCACCCATCCAAACACTGTTGTGGACCAAGTACACCCCCTCATCACAACAACACTACCCGATGGCAGTGGCCCCCCAGCAGGACAATGTGCCCTGACACACCGCAAACACTGCTCAGGAACAGCTCGAGGAACACAATAAAGGGCCCAAGGTGTTGACCGGGCCTCCAAATTCCCCAGATCCCAACCTGATGGAGCATCTGTAAGATGTGCTGAGCAGGTCTGATCCATGGAGGCCCCACCCCCCAACATACAGGACCCAGAGGATCTACTATCAAACGCCCTGGTGCCAGACACCACAGGACACCCTCAGAGGTCTGAAGTCCATGTCTTGACAGGTCAGAGCTGTTTTGGCTGCACAATATTAGGCAGGTGGTCATAATGTTATGCCTGATCGGTGTACACTGCCGCTCCCAAAACGACCCAGCCAATCGCATATGACTGCTGAAGAGCACCAGCAAAAGGTGTACCAGACATCTGCACTGTCACGTGGTAAACGTTCTGAGACACTCACGGTTTAGTCAGGTTTAGGCACCAAAACTACTTGGTTAGGTTGAGGAAAAGTTGGGGTCAAAATATGTAAGTTAGTGAGTTACATAAGTGAAAATGAGTCAACGTTGACTTTTGGTTTCACGCAGCGCCCGAATCGTGTCTCTTGGGTGTCTGACTCATCCATCCCCCCAACCTCCTCCATATGCAGACGTCACCGTCTAACAATAAATGGCGGTAATAAGCCAAATACAGTTATTTTAATTTATCCTGCAGTATCAGTCATTTGCAGCTTTTATTTTTCACACTTGAATCTTCTACAATACTTAATGCAGCACATGTTTTTCTTTGAGATGTGAAACTAATGAGCGGGCGTGCCAAAAAGACTCTTCTCTAATGAGACGACAAGAACCATCTAACAAGTTTCTTTTGACTGCGTTTTTGAGTGTTCAAATCTCTTTCACAAGCAGCGGCCGCCGCACACATTTCAGACTTTCTGGTCACTGCAACAAACACGCTACACGACAACAAGGTCCTGTAAACGAAAGAAAAAAATCACTAAATATCGATTAGGATTTCTTTATTATAAAGTCTCCCCTGGGAGCTTTGTGCAGGTATCTCTCTCGCCTCTGTAGGGCACAAAGCCTTTCAGGTGACTCCAGTCCCCGGGGGTCTACAATCAATGAGTGCGCTGCTTGTTTGTGCCGTAATGGCCCATTTAGAATACAACCATCGCAGCTGCCCGGACAAAGCATGGCTTGTTTGTTTGTGTGCGCTTGTTCACTATTTTCTCTTGTTATGTTTTTTTTTTCTCACCCTTTCCCTTTTTCGCCCGTTGCCTCGTATAAAGATTTTTTTTTTTCCCCCTCCTCATTCCTCTACCTGTCTGTTGTATGTCCGATCGATCGGCTTGTGTCAGCTCCCTTAATGGTCCCATCGTTTGGCAGCTTCGTTAATACGCTGGACGTAATTGCCATTTTGTGCGAAACAAAAAAAAAAAAAAGAGGTGGAATTAAAATGAGCTCAGTTCTCCTGAATTGTTTTGATGAGGTGATTGCTGAAAGGGTTTTATCGTGTGTGTGTGTGTGTGTGTGTCTGTGTGTATCAAATCGATTGGTAGCCCTGGGAGCGCTCTCCTACCTGCTCAAGGTGGGGATTAGTGAGAAACTCATCTAATCACTTTAAGCTGTGGAGACTCACTTTGGCTTTTCCATTGTTTTGCTGCCGTTAAATGGACAGAGCGTTCAGCCCCGCCGTGGTGGATGCAGTAGCAGACTCTTATGAGGAGGGAGAATGACAATGAGGCAGGGAGAGGAGATGGTTACCAGACAAAGACGCTAAACTTTGGAGAGAAGAAAACTTTGTGCCGCTGATCAGAAAGGACTCCTACCAAAGTAAAGCCGCAGATAAACGCCTAGCTCAAGGGCATATGAAGAAAATCCGTGTTTGTCTGGTTTATTTTGTTTTTGTCTGGTTTCTACATCTCCGCCGTATCAAGCCGGCATCAGAAAACCCACAAATCCACTGTGTTGTGCACTGATACATATCACAAGGGTGAGCGTTTTGTAATTCTGATAAAATTACCCTTCAAAAAGATGCGTTTACATTATTCAAGAGCATCTTGGAACACTGTTCGTTCAATGCAGTGTTCACGCACTCCCGCAATGTTCCGCTGTGACACCTTTGACCCGTTCATTCACGTGGGTGCCACTTGACACACGCGGCCCATCCAAAACACAGTTGCAGACCAAGGACACCTCCTCATGACAATGGCACTCCCTGGTAGCAGCACCCCCTTGAGCAGAACAATGTGACCCACCACCGCAATAACTGCTCATGAATGCCCAGAGGATCGCGACAAAGAGCTCAAGGCCTCCTTAATACCCAGATCTCGCTATTATTGAGCGTCTGTGGGACGTGCCGGAATCCGTCCAATCCATGGAGGGACCACCTCGTAATCAGTGGGACCAAAAACAGCCTGGTAACAGACACCAAAGGACACCCCTAACCAAGCCCTATCAAAGATAGGACCTCCATGGATGGAGCAAGGATCTGTATTGGCTGATACTACTACACTTACAAGACTTGCTAGTTGCTCCCGTCCGTGAAGCCATGGATAATACCAGGCTTCGGCGCTTATGCACCATCATTGACCTCATTAACATTTCTGACGACACTGCAGGTATGATGTTATTATCATACCGCAAATGCTGAAATTAAATGAAAATAACTTTATGACTTTATGCAAAAAGTTCTAACATGAAACGCAATTGATCAATTCTTGATCTAAATGCTGAACTGTGAACACCAAACTAGACTTTTTCACTCGCTCTCTGATCAGCTCCAAATCACATTGATGCGCAGTTCTGACTTTTTTTAAAGATTGAAGTCGCCTCATTTACATGAATCGGAAGTCGGATTTAGCGTCGCTTTAACTCTTCAAACAGTTCCTCATTGGCTCTCTTCTGATCTTTCAATCACACAGCTATTCGAGAGAAAACGTTGATCACAGTCTTGTCATCGTTCTGCCTCGTGACGGCTTTCCAAGATGCTTTTCATAGAAAAACCATATTTAGCCAACACAACTGTGTTTAGCACAACTTAATTAACAAAGAAATGAAGAGTCGGTAATGTTTTGCTGCATTGTGAAATCTTTTCGCAGTGGACGCAGCGCTGTGCATACAATCAGAAGATCACTGCTTTTATTTTCTACCTTGTTGTGCCTTCCTGAACACCTCTTTGGATCGGCTTGATCCAACTGTCGGTCGAATATCTGATGCATTTACCTCTTTAGAATGTCTGTCGGCTTTTCCTCAAAGCACATATATTCTTTCCCTTTTGGGTTGTTAAGTTCCATTTGAGATTTATTCGACCCTTTGACACTCACTGTTTAGGATTATTTTTAAATGGTGATGCATGGTGGATGTTTCTTTGATCTATTGCTTTCACAATATGGTCATTACAGAGGCTGTATTGATTACCTATACATGAAAGCACTTTATTTTCTCAGTAATAGATGCAAATGGGAACGACTAGCTGCCGTGTCACCTCAATTATTTAAAAAAAGATATGAACGCTCCTCAGCTTGTACCGATGAACTGCTCTCAATATTTAGTACGCAGTAATAAGTATTATTTTTTAACAAAATCTTCATTTTTATAATATGGACCACTTTATATTTGATGCTCCTACCATATTGTGCATTATGCATGCCTGCAAAATGAGCCGGAGGCCCATTTATCATTAATGAAGAGGAGCTGGATTTCCTCAGTTACACGTAATATGTAGAGCAGCGGAGCATAAATGCCTTAAACAGCAGCTAACATAAAGAACACCAGCGGGAGTAAACCTTTAAACTTATTATTCAATGCTCACTATAACTTAGAATTATAAAAAGGCTGTCAAGTTACTGCACATCTTGTTTAAATAGCCTTTTAACATTTTTTTTGTGGGGGTGGATGGGGAACCCTGAAGCTAACCGTAAAGAGCGGTGTACAGCCCCGCGACCACGCAGGCCGACTGAAAATTGAACGTAAGATGTGCTGTTTTGAGAAAATTGATTTTTTGGAAATACCCTTAGTTGCTTTCTTGCCGAGAGCGGAATGAAAAGATACGGCACTCTTCTCATGTCTGTCTGTTAAATGTAAGTCAGAAGATGATTAGCTTAGCTTAGCCTAGCGCAAAGGCTTGTAACGTGGGGAGATGGCTCGACTTGCCGTTCGTTGCCTGTTCGTTTAATCCTTATTCATGTTAGCTTTAAGCTAACCATCTTTCGGTTTATTTTTAATGCGCAAATGTGAGAACGGTTTCAAGCTTCTCCTCGAATTCTTGGCAGAAAAGGCGAAAAACTATTCTTTTAAGTAATCAATATACTGCTCGAACATAGACTTAGTAATTCAGCTGTTTGACTTAAAAAGAAAGAACAAAAAGCACTCGGGGCTCGCTCTGGACTCATTCCTGCACTCTCTATTTTACTTTTGGATTTGTTTGCTTTCCAGATAATTACATAGTAGTGAGCAGTGAAGAATAACACGAGAGCTGTGCGATTGTATTGTTGTTGCAGGGAAAGAGGTACCAGCATGTGAGACTGCTTGAAAGGTGCTCGCAAACAGCTCAGTTATACCTAAATTTATGATCAGAGCAAAGGCACCAATTGTATTATTTTTAGCCCGTAAACCAGTAATTTCCCTCCTACTCCACCTCTTACATTTATGTTAATTTTCAGTGGTTTGGAAGAATTGTTTGAGCTGTTCTTTGATTCAATATTAGCTGTTTGAATTCTTTTATATCTCTTAATTTCACATTTTCCCCTTCGCCACCTGTGAATCCCTGAAATCCTTCCCAGCCTTCGCTTCACATCTCGAGCTCTGCGGCCCGGGGACCGTCACATATTCTGCCTCCGGCTCCTTTGTGGTTTTGGGGAGGCCACGCTGAAGTTCAGCAGAGGAACGTGAGCAGTCATCTCTTTAGGCGGGCCTTAGGCAGAGACCCGTAGGCGCAGAACGGCTGAACCCAATCAACCCCATCGATCTCTGCTCGGTTACTTGGGCGAGGCTCGGCCCCGGTGCACATCCTCCACTCCGGGTGAAAGCTTCCCCCCTCCCCACTCCGCTTTTTTCAGTCCATCTACGACTCTCCACCTCGCTCTTTTTCCTCTCAATTTGATGTCTCTCGCTGTCTCTCTCATGCCCGCTCTCGCTTCATCTCGCAGATTGCCTGTTACACACACTTATCATACATTCGGCTAATTTCAAGTTACTCGGTACATTCAGCAGGTTCTTCAGAAACGCGTGCTCCATCCTCTCCATTAGAAACCTGCGCTTTCTGTACCTGCGGGGTATCTTTTATAAGTGCTTATTAGACAGTAATTGACATATTCCTGCGTGTGTGTGTGTGTGTGGTGTCCAAAAAGATCTCCTCGTTCCGGGGAAAACTAATGAGTAAGACATAGATGGATCGAGAGACAGGTGAATGACTGTCCTGAAAGACTTCCAATTTAGGAGCCTTGACAGTTCAGGCATTAACTGTATACGTGCGCGGTGGACATGTTCATTTTTAGATTTTTCCCTAACCGCCAGAAACTGTCTTCCCCTCGTCAAACCCCACCTCCCCAAGCTGGAAATATGGCTGCTTTGACCGCCTTGGTAGAATTAGTAGATGGGGATGTAGCCTGTTTAACCTTCTTTGAACCCGGTCCTTCAAAATAAGACTTATACGGTCCACACGTATGTGGATCACAGTGCTGCCTCAACTCCTCTGTGAAAAGCTGTCGGAAAACTTGGCTGCGGGAATTTTTGCTCTCATGCAGTCAGGAGCTCGTTCTGGCAGAAAAGGCTTGGCTCGCAGTCGGCGTTAAACTTCATCCCAAACGTGTTGGAAGAGGTTAAGTCAGGGCCCTTTTGGCAATATCCAGATTTTTTTTTTTAAATTTCATGTGTAAAGTCGTGGTAGGGGGATTACGTCAAGCCAAGTCAGTTTTATTTTTATAGTGCAAAATCACAAACAAAAGTTGCCTCGTGAAACTTTCTATTCAGAGCAGGTCCAGATCTTACAGAGACACAACATCCCCCCGTTGGTAGGCGCTTGGCGACAGTGTGAGAGACGAAACCGTGTAGGGAAGCAAATTTGGGTCAATTTCTTTTGTCCGCTGCCTTAACAGTTAGTTGATTATTGGTTCGTCATTAATAACACGTGAAACATGTTTGTTGACGTTGTTCCATTAGAAAATGGTTTTAACCACTGACTTCAATGCCAAACCAGAGTCGCTTTACATTACGAGTTAAAAGAACAGGTGACGTGAACGCCAAGTTATATAACACAACACAATGACTTTTTTCCATTGTGGAGCTTCCGTCTATCACAACAAGATCCGTCCGGTATTGAGGCTACTAATTGGCTAAAATTACAATGATATTAGTTTAAATGGAAATTGGTCAATACATTAAAACACAACATTTTCTATGCCAGTATTTTGTACTTTATATATATATTTATATATATATCTCGTCTCTGATTGTCGGTCATATATTTATTCATCAGTTAGATGCTCAACGCCGTTTTATTGATTTATGATTAATGAGTAACATTCCTTCTTCCCCCTGCTCGGTCTCTCACGGGAGGGATTTCTTGATCATCGATGGTACACATCACTAGGTTTTTTCTCATCAGATTTCTTTACACGACCGCATGTGCACGATAAATACTGAGACAGAGAAAAAAAAATCATTGCCGTGACAGGAAAGCAGATGGACGAAAGAAAAGATCATTACACATAAAGATGAATCCTTGTATTTAACCCAATTCCGTCTGAATTTCAATGACGGTGAGCTCAAGTTCGGAAAGTCAGGAAACGGCGTATCGCGTCACCACCCAAGTTAAAATAACTAGCTTAGGTTATTTTAGTTTATTTGCACATTTTAATTGTAGAAAAATTGAGAAAGGTTTGGAAAAAAGGTCAACAAAAGTGAAATACATGGGCATTTGAGGTAGAAACACATTGCGGCTTATCTGAGAAGACCTCACCTTAGACAAAGAGAGAAAAAAACCAAAAGGAAACAGACAGCAAAATAAAACATAGATAACTTTTACATGGAACAGAGAAAGAAAACAGGGAAAAAAACAGCACTATGCTGAGAAACAACAATCAGTTAGTTCACAGTACTATTACATGTACTTATTTAGTTTTTCACATCATGCAGCTATCACGGAAACTTTTGAGTCTCAGCCTGTAGACAAAGACAACAAATTAGTTTCTAACTACAAGTTCATATTCCGTCAATGGACTCCACGAGTACTGTCCTCGAGATACACAGTACATTGTTAGGTAAAGGTTGTTTACCTGCCCAGTGTTAAGAAAATGAACTTGGGAACTAAGTAACCAGGTGACTATGTTGCTTGTCTATACCATTCATGAACAGCCATGTTATTTTGGCCTCACGCTGTAACCACGACTTGAAGGTGAAGTACAGCCTCAGTCAGCGTTAATGACACTTTCTTTCAAATCTTTAACTAAGTAATTTAATCATCTTCATATATCAAAGCTTTCAGACATAATTCTGGACTGGAAGTTACAGCTTTAAGTCTGTAACCATGTGAACAGACAAGCAGCAGCACATTTATTCTCTCGCCGCAGTCTGACGGAGCTTCTGATGCCGGTCCTCACGTTCATAATGATTTTTTTTAACTGTATATTCAAGCTGTAAATGTTTATGATCTTTTCCCATCACACCGTGTCTCAGCTCGCCTCGGTTCCGATATAGCAATGATATCCTGAAACACATCCCGCGTTAGCAATTTACAGATTTTAGCGGCGCAAGGTGAGATGCATCGATTCACCCGCCCCGTCGCCACCACCTCCTCCACCGCTCTCCTATCAGTTTCACCAAATCTATTGCAATCACACATCGGCGTACACACTCAGCAGCCCCCCCCCCAAAACTAGTCCAAATACTGCACACCCCTGTAACCCTGCCAAGCTATACTATGCTGTTTAATTGCTCTCTCTCAAATCAAATCAATAACAGTGAGGCATGTGTTGGGGGGGTGTGTGCAAAAAAAATCGATTGTTGCAGCTTCACGGCCGAGTCAGAACGGGAGAAGGAGGAGTGGATTGAAGCAGTCCAGGAATCGATCGCCGAGACGCTCTCCGACTACGAAGTGGCGGAGAAGATCTGGTTCAACGAGGCCAACCGGAGCTGCGCCGACTGCCGCGCCCCGCAGCCGGAGTGGGCGTCCGTCAACCTGGGCGTGGTCGTCTGCAAGAAGTGCGCAGGTAAGGGCCTCACGGTGGCGAGCGAGAGCGAACTCGCCCACATGTTGCACACACACGCCGCATGGTGTGAACGGAAGCAAGCGGCGTGTCGAAACACCTTTTATGTGATGTGTGAGTGTTTATGGTAAAATACCATCTCTTTTTATTGAGCCTTGATTTCTGACACGTTTTCACCCCATTTCCCCTTTTAGCAATCATAACCTGTTTCTGGCGTGAGTGAGAGACGGTGAAATGAAATGAGGAGGTGAAAGAATGTTTGAACACATTTCCGACCCACTGGAGGGAAGAATTCCTCTCACGTATGTAAAGTTTTAAAGGCAAGGGGCTGTAAAATCAGCCACGTCGATTCTGCTGTCAATCACGGGCGTCCCATCGCCTCGGTCCCCACCGAGAGGCCGACAAACGCAGGGCAGCGGCGTGTACGGTCTCTAAAGGGCGGCGGCAAAGAATGAATGAATGAATGAAAAGTTGATTAATTAATTTGCTTAGTTTATGCCACAGAATTACAAGATTAGGCTTGACGGCAAATTATTCAAAGTTGAATCAAATTGAAAAGTTACATTTTAGTTTTCATTTTGTCATTTTCATTCTTAAAATGCCACCAAACAGCAGAAAAGAGTCCTTGAATCGAACCTTTTTCAGGGTTTGGACCCCCAGAGCCCCGCTTTTGTTTTGAAATCCTCCCTGTTTTTGAGGTCTCAAGGTCGGCAGATGTGTCTATGCACAGTTTCCGTTCTCATAGGTATTCAAACACAAATAAATACCCACTCATTTTTTATTTCTGGAAACTTTATATTTCATAAATGTTTAATTGGGAGCTTTCCTGTAAACAGATTTCATCTGAATGTTCACCTGACCTGCTGCGCACTGTCTAGACTGTCTGAGAGTGTTTTAGTAAGTAATTACTGTTTTTGTGCCGGTTGAACCATGTGTCTTCACTGTCTTTACCCAGCTTCCTCGGAGATTAAGATCTCTCAGATACAAAATTATGATAAAAACATATTTTTTTTAAGCCAAAATGATGTTGTTTTCCTTCATCTTATCTCAAAATCTTTGCATCTTATTCATCAAACTCCCATTTTCAAATCAAATTATCTGTACAGCGAACATCATTCTTGCTCGCGTCTCACAGACGTACGTCTGAAACCTGTCTGGCTGTAAAAGAAAAACAAGCCGAAAGGCCGTCAGGAACCAGCTGTGAAGACAAACGCACGCCATCCGTTCGCTCATGTTAATTCTTATTGTTTATTCCTCTCTGTTCGGCGCTCGCTTCTCAATCTGTATGTGTGGTCTGGCGTCTGTTTGTGCCTGAGTATGTGCTCTTGCCCAGAGGCTCTTTTTCGGAATAAGTTCTCAGGTGATAAGCCACTTATAGGGGTTGGCGTCTGGCCTCTGGACTCTCTAATCTATTTGGCAATGCTGGATGGCTCAGATGAAATGACAACAAAGATTAAGCCACGGGCGAGAACTTGGGGGATCCCGAACCGCTCCTTGACCCGCTAAACATGATTAGAGAGAAGCAGCGGCCACGCTCCATCCAGAGGGATGTCTGGTCGCTGTATGTTTTTTTTTTTTTCCCCCTCTTGCATGCTCCTATGTGCTCATCCTCCCCCCCACCACCTCCTCCAGATCATCTCCAGGCCCGAGATTTCTTCCCAGAGTCATAAGTTTTAATGCGATTCTTCACCTCACCTCTGCCGAGCCCATGTAATTGGTACGCATCAGATATCCAACATCCCTTTTTCAAACACCCTTAAATGATTTCATTTGCAGGGGTGTTTAATATTACATTTTGTCGACACGCCGGGAGAGAAGGGGAGGGCGAATATCCGCAACGAGGAAGCTGTCCTCGCACGGCGCTCGCCTTAAATTAGGTAGTGGTCCATTTGGAATACCAATGACTGCTCTACACTTTTAATTAGCGCTCTCATGTCATGGACAATAAAGAGAAATGCTGAACAAGAGAAAGAGGGAAGAAGTAATGAGAAGGCTAATGGTGAAAATGATCCCACATTGGCTTTCCTCCTTTTTGTGCCAAGACGGAATGAATTTTAATAGTCTGCAGCTCCGCTCTTTGATGCCAGGCTATTGCTCTGTTTGCGTAAGACTCGGAGGACTGAAAGTGTCCATTGTCTCCCGTTTTTATGCGAAAAGATTATTTATGTTGATTGTGAAAATTAAATACAAACAGGTAGATCTGATCAACACCACAGTAATACAAAAAGGAGAGTTTTTTTTACATCTAATCCCAGCACGGGCACGCTTCACCGTGCCCACGTGTGCTTTTCATACAAATTCCTAATCAGCTGCTCATTTGCCTTTTTTTTCTTCCTCCTCCCGTTTTTCTCTTCTGCTTCTATTAGAGAAGTGAGAATGCAAATAGAAAAAGCTTTCATTGCGGGAAGCACATTCTGAGTCGTCCTTGTCAAAGGAGGACCTTGTTTGTGGAAACCGAAAGCGTCTCCTTGCAGCAGAAGCCATTACCGCGGATAATCAGCTATTTGCGGAGACGGTCCGGGTGTTATCTGTTAAAAGAATTGGCAAAATATGTCACCGATGCGGCGAGGTTTGGACGCGTTATCGCCTCATAAAGTTTTGGTAACAGTCGCCTATTTACACATCCAGAGACAGCAGTGTTAAATTTGAGTCCCGTGTCTGTGTCACGCGATCGATCTGAATCCAGCTCGAGGGAAATATCTCTCGAGCCGCACCGAGTTCTCACCTGCTAGCTGCTGACCTCGTCTGTCTGTTGTTCGGTGCTGATCAAGTAGTGCTCAGCGGGTTTGTCAGAACTTCTTTTCACTGAAAACAGCAGCCTGCCGCAGCTGGAAACGAGGCTGTTGAGAGGCAACGAACAGAAACATTAAAGGTGCACCACGTGGTTTTGGGGAAGAAATTGAAATTGTACTCGGAAGAGATAGATTTGATTTTTTTTATGCTTAAAGAAACTAAATAAACTAACTCTCTTTGTTTTCATGACTGAATAAACAAACTGATCTAAGGGAACAACACAATTTAGGTTTTTACTGTTTTACTTTGTTTATATTTGGCGGACCCTGCCGCCTTTCCACCTTCAGACAGAGTCCAGTTATGGAAAAAATAAATATTTCTGAGTTTGTATTCTTACCTCATTAATATTGTAAATATTACAGTTATGAGACTGAATTTCTTCTCCAAAACTACATAATGCCCCTTTAAAGTTGGGGCATGTAAACCAAAACGATGAGCTGAAAGACACTTAAACTCTCCATACATGTGACCCCTTTCAAATGACGCAGAGTAATTTGATTTATTGATAATATAATGTTATTGACTAGTGTAGCTTAAACAATAGTCTCATTCTTTACTCCTGCTGGTGGTGGTGTTTCCGTTCCCTTGTCAGTTCAAACCTGCACTAACCAGTCACTTTACTTCCTCAACTAAAGCGTTAGCTCTTCCTCCACTGATCCCTCTGTTCCCTCTCTGTGCCCTTTCTCCCACTGTGCAACCTGACCCCCACGGGAAATGACAATACTCAGAAGATCTGGAGGCCCCCCTCTCTACAGTACACATTTAATGGCAATAAACCGGGATGCACCTTGTCGACACTTCTGCTGTCAACAGTTGCTGTGGTAACCCACAAATGCGGTGCTCATTGCTTTGCTTTGTTTCCTTCTGACTCATCACTGCG
Organism: Lagodon rhomboides; assembly: GCA_039737535.1. NCBI lineage: Eukaryota > Metazoa > Chordata > Actinopteri > Spariformes > Sparidae > Lagodon > Lagodon rhomboides. The sequence continues at coordinate 14,087,661 of CM077806.1, forward strand.
CGAGGGGAAAATGGCACACAAGTACAGGGGGTTGGAAAAGTGCTCCATGTACTGTCGCCGGGAAAGTTTTTAATTGGGGCTGAAATCCTTTGTGGGTAGGGCGACATTTTTTTTTTTTTTTTTTTGTCAGAGCTGCTGTGATGGGAATGGCCTTTTTGTGTGTTGTGTTGGTTCCATCAGAAGGATGAAGACATTTACAACAGGCTATTAATATGGGAAGATCTCACCATGTACCTGTTGGCACGTGCGAATGCACACTTTTTTCAGCTTCATTACCCTTACACAAGTGAAAATGGCCCTGTGGTGCTGTGCGGCTCAGCGGATGAAGTGTGGCTGTAGCAATTCAGCAGGCGCCCAGGCGCTCCTTCACTGGAGAAATGTGACAGAAATCTTGCTCTTTGGCTTTTTTTTTTTTGCCAAGCTGGACTCAAAAATAGTCATCATTTTTCTCTTTTCAGTGTGACTTTGGAAATGCAAGATTTAAACACATCAGGCCACACTAATGCATCCAATTTCCCCACAAATATTTCAATAATGTTAGAAGAAGGAAAATCCCCACTGTTTGTAATTGCAGGCCAGATTTTATTACTGAATATGTTTAAACCAAAAGACTCAATTGCTGCTGTTTTTGTTAAAACGTCAACAATTCTAAATTCCTACATTAGAAAAAGGATGAATTTGATGAGGCATAATGTGGAGTGCAACAAGTGTTTATCATTTCTCTCCCCATGCTGACTTTTTAATGTTTTTAACAAACTAGATCATTGAGTGCTTTAATTAACAAGAGTTTTTGTAAATATTGTTTCAGATGGCTGTCAGATTCCATATGGGGCTCCACAGGGTTCAATACTTTGAATACTACTTTAAATCAGTATACTGAAACAAAAGTGGTGTTCCAATACACAGTGTTAATTGTTCTAACTATGGAGACGACACGTAACTCTAAATATTGCTAGTGTGGTTTAACAGACTGCCTTAAAATTGTCACAGTTTGGATGTGCAACAACATTTATTACTAAATTATTAAAGGTGCAATATGTACAAATTTTGGTTTCAAACTTCAAAGATGAACTAAAATTATCAAAAGTGAAAGACATCTTTGTATTGTGTTGCAGAGATATCTATTGAAGTTAGCATGCTAACCAGCTCTTCCGACCGAAAGTCCTGTGCTAAAAGTGTCATTGCCAACACTCCGGCTAGCTGCACTGCTACCTGAGCTAAAAAGCTTACAGTCGCTACAGGCTTTAACACAATACAGTTTTTAGCTACTCTGCTGAATTCCACAATTCTTACATATTGCACCTTTGATAGTCTTGCAGTTTAATGCTGTTTGTGCAGCCACTCAGTCCATGCCCTTACACCCACTATATATATTTGACAACCCACAGCTTTAGATTTAATCTAATCTGACCCCAAAATAATGGTTTGCTCAGCCCGGTAGACAGTATTCCTTATGTAGGGAGAGTAAATATTAATCACCAGTTATCAGAAATGAATTCCTAGTTAGTTTCTCTTTTTAAAAGTCTTCTGTGAGAAATGATTCAGTGCTTTCTGGTGTCTGTGCCCTCGAGATCCGTGTCAAGACGGCCTTATCACAGCTCATGGCCCCGCATTTTCATTCGCAGCTACTCCACTTGAGCACACATGACAGTAATGAGATCATGCCAAATCTAAATCTAAAATTGCCCGGCTTTACACACAGGACAATAATTCACATTCACACATACGGCCTGTTTCTGCCAGATGTATTATGCATGTATGCTCTGTCTTTGGCCATAAGCAACCCCAGAAGCCTCTCGTTCACCCAAATAAACAGGCCGACCCACAAACACAATGAATTACTCATGATTCATTAGCAATTAATGGCCCTCGTTCTGTGCTTTCATTTCCAATTAGGAGTGCTGAGGGGACTAAATATGTCTGTTGTGAGTGAGAGAATGAGCTTCCAGTCATGCTCTGTTTTTTCCATCTTGTAACTGCCAGTTTATTGTTTACTGCATCACCGACATGTGGTGTGTGTTTGCGCAGACACTGTGGAGATGTCGTGTGCATGTATGTAACCATTCATTTTTCAGTTTTTTCACATGAACTTTTCAGGAAGCAAACGTGTAGCCTGACAGCAACGCGTCTCTTTATATGTATCTAATTGAGAAAGGTTACTTAAGCCTGAGGTTTGTGTGGATGGAGTGTGTATCTGTGAGCTGAAGTTGATGACTCTGTCTTCCTGTGTACCAGGCCAGCACCGCTCCCTTGGGCCGAGTATTTCCAAAGTGCGGAGCTTGAAGTTGGACAGCAGTATCTGGAGCAATGCACTGGTGGAGGTACATACTGTATGCTGTTTTTCTTAGAAGTGAGAGCGACACACATTCTCAAGTTGTTTTGATGTATTACACCGTCGTCTGAAAAAGTGAGCAACACGTGTTAATGCCAATTTGGGCTTTGGCAGATGTTGACAGCGTCCTGCTAATAGCTTCTTTGCCCCCCTCTTTGTTCTGTAACCCATCAGTTCTTCCTTGAAGTGGGGAACAAGAATGCTAATAACTTCTGGGCCGCTAATCTTCCCTTGGAGGAGGAAATCCACTGCGGGGCCTCGGCAGAGCAGCGCGCCACCTTCATCCGCAGGAAGTACCGGGAGAGGAAGTACCGGAGGGTCCTGGAGGGCTTTGATGACCTGGAGCAGCTCAACCAGGTACAGCTTTTACAGTAAACTCGAAATGGTTGCTTTCTGCCTTCTTTTGGTCTTGGCCAGTAACTATCTAACTACATACCTCACTTATTACCATATTCTATATACAAGAAGCAGTCTTCACTTGCATAAGATTGGGGAGCAACAAACAACAAGTCTATATAAAATGTACTGGATGTCAGGTGATTTCACCAGAGTTAGCTAAGTCCTGCTAGCAGTCTTTGTTAGCATAAATTTGGCTAACAACAAATAACAAGCTTATCTTAAAATGTACTAGCTTGTCTGAGATTTTAAACAGAGTTAGCTAAGTCCTGCTAGTAGTCTTTGCTAGCATAAAATTGGCTAACAACAAATAACAAGTTTATCTTAAAATGTACTAGCTTGCCTGAGATTTTAAACAGAGTTAGCTAAGTCCTGCTTGTAGTCTTTGCTAGCATAAAATTAGCTAACAACAAATAACAAGCTTATCTTAAAATGTACTAGCTTGTCTGAGTTTTTAAACAGAGTTAGCTAAGTCCTAGCAACATGGAACCTGCATATCTTAAGATTGTTCGGTGATTTTCAGCAATTTCTAGTTAGCAACATCCTGCTAGCTGTCTATGCTAACATGACATTGTGTAGCAACAAACAACCAGCAGTGTCTTTAGATGTACTAGCTGTCGCATGGTTTTAGCCAGAATTAGCAGTGTTTTTTTTGCTCCTGGCTTCATGGTGTGAACAGGAAAAAACATCAATACATGAATCCTTCCTAGACCTTGAATGTGTTTTTTATTTCTCTAGTTACCTAACTATGTTTCTTTTAGGTCAGGCCAAAGTGCAGCACAAGTTCACCAACCATGCAATGATAAGTGGGCACCTTCAATGTTTTCATCTGTGCTTGGAAGCATGGTACATGGCACACTCCATTAGTCAAATCCACTGGCCCTGAAAACGCTCATATTTTCATGACCTTTTGACCACCAGTAAAATGGCACTGTAAGTTTAAAAAAAGTAAAAGTGCCAAAGGGGAAGTCTTATTGATTTCAAGTGTAAGCAGGTTGGCGCTGGGGCCTGCTCTGCCAGTTTGTGGTTTAGTGTTTATTGCTCTGGCAAGAAAAGGAAAAAAATCGCCTGTTTTTGGCTTCCTCTGAAAGAGGGGGTCTTAAAAGCACGCAGCACGGGGCCTTTGAACAGCGAAGTTTTCCACCTGCGTCAGCACTTACGCAGATCAGCCCCCTTGTATTGTTTTCCTGGGTGGAAAGAGAGGGATGGAGATGTAGAGAGAAAGAGGGAATGATGGGGAGGGGGGAGTAAGGGAAGAGATATACTAGCTGGCTAAGTGGAAAAGTGGATTAGGATCCACAACAGAAACGCTTGGGTTGGTTTTATTGCGGCTTTGCCTCTTGCTTTGCTTTCGCGTCCGCGTGTGTGTGTACGTGTGGGAGTGTGTACACGCGTGTGAACATGTGTGCTGCTCCACTGAAGATGTGTGAATTTGCTGTTACAGTGGGAGTTTTTTTTTTTTTTTTTTTTGCAGGGTGGTGTGTCAGATACAGAGAGTGTGGCTGCCTAAAAGGGTTTGGCCGGTGGAGGGGTGGGTGTGTGTGTGTGTGCATGCGAGGAAAGCGAGTGAGAAAGGAGGAGAGAGGCAAACAGCAGAGGTGGGTGGTTGTGTTTGCTTTCTCTCCGTCTAGCCTGCCTTTATAAAAGGGGCTCAACAGATTTGATAGGGATCGATGTGTCACGGAACATTTATACACACCGTGACTCAACATATGTGTGTGTGTGTGTCTAAATATTAAAAGAAAACTCTTTAAAACAGTGCCACTTATCTTAACATAAAGTAATAAATCACAAGCAACCTATAAAAAAAAAAAAACGCATGAAAAAAAAAAGTATTTTTAACATAAACAAGGACACTGAGTCTAATCTCATTGGACACGTTGTTCCAGTTCTGTGTCACACTTACTTACTGTAACACAAGTATGAATACGGAAAAATAAAAGCTATATAAAACCCATTCCTCCCGGGAGTCGTCTCCGGAACAAAGACAATAATACTGGCAATTTTTCCTCATTGACATTCACGCAATTTTTTGAAATCACGCAGTGGCCTTTTAACAAGTTTTATGGGCCCAGCGGTCATGAAACTCACTCAACACATGCCGTAAATTACCGTTTAAAGCGTCAACTCGAGTAATGGAACGAGAATATAAAGGTAGTGAAGTGATTTATGCCCGACGGCGTCAATATTCCCCTTAAATAATCTCATCTTAGTCTGCGAGGATGTTTTTTTCGTTCGGCGTCCGGCTTCTTCCCTTTTCGCGCCTCTATCTCTACCCCGCTCTCCCCGTTTCTTACTCCCATGTTCCCCATTAGAAGCTCATATCCCGGTGACCTCCACGGAGTCTCCGCAGGCCACATGACCTAGAGGGGGGTTGGTGGGGAGGGGGGGTGTCAAAGGACCTTCTTATATCATTACGCACACACTCTCACACACACATAAACCCTCCAGTGGCCGCGGTAATTGCTATGACACGGAAGGTCATTTCCAGAGACGATACGGAATAAGGCCAGGTTGCATGGGACTGTTTTGCCTTAATCTGACCCCGCCTCGCGCGTGAGCACGTGAGAGACAAAGACGGCGGGTAAAATAACGGATAGCACATTTATTCTTTATGTTTTTTTCCCGTTGAAGTTATAGATATTTATTTTTTTTGGCAGAAGCTTTGCACACGGATAGAAATCCATGAATGTGTGCCTGGGACACACACACACACACACTTAAATATCTTTATCTCAGTGCAGGTCCTTTGTGTGGGCGGGCAGGTTATATTGACAGGTACTTTGTTTGTGTGTGTGTGTGTGTGTGTACTTTGCCTGTGTGTATATGCGCAGCCTCCCTTCCAGACGGATCCTGCTTGTTCGCGGCGCGGATCGATGCGGCGCACCGACTAGGTCCGAGTCCGATGAAAGGAGAGGTTGCTCGTTGAAATTCCGCTGTTTGCCACTCGACTCCTCTGTTGATCCACTTTGTTGCGGGTCATCGTGCACAATGTCACATCAATTGACTGGACTGATGGGAAGAGACAGCCAGAGAGAGAGAAATGTTTTTCCTCGGTCAGACTGTATTCTTCTCAGTCTTTTTATGCTGCTTCTCTTCGCTGGCACGAAACAGGTGAATAGTTTCAGCAACGCGTGTCTGCGAGGCTCGAAACTACATATATACTGTGCAGTCAGTATGGTTTTCTGCTCCTGTTAAAGTAGGAAGTCAGCATCATGTATTTATAGGAGCAAAAGTTTGCCAAACTTCTAAAGAGTTCCTCTAAAGGGCAACTCCACCAATTTAAGCATTACATTGTGTTCACAGGTCTTCTGCCGTTTTTCCACTGACAGTACCAGCTCGCCTCGCCTCGGCTTAGCGTGGCTCTACTTGGTTTGGTTTCAGACACGTTGTGTTTCCATCTAGAATTAGTATCTCTTCAGCATCGGCGGGTCGTCATCAGTACGTACTTATCCATGCGACACATAAACAGGGCTAGCTGTGGGCTACGCAAAACACGTACACCTTTTCATTTCTCGTCGCACCATCAAGCTCGTTCTGGATGCGGTCACTCAGGAGCGTCTCCACCTCTGCCACGGTCCACGGCGCGTTCTTGCGCGTCGTTCCTTCCGTGTAATCGCTATGTTGACTGAACGCAGATGCTAGTTTTTAAAGGTAGCGGGTGTCGGGCTCGGACGTCGCGCTCATCGTGAGTCATCGCTCTCTGTCCAATCAGTGGCCGGCTGCCAGCTTACGTCACACAGAAAGTATCAGCTCAGCTCGCTTGGAACTTACACGGAGGTGATACTAAAAAAGTACCACTTTAGCAGGTACCAGGTACCAGATTTCGGTAATGGGAAGGCGAGCTGGTACTGTCGGTGGAAAAAGGGCATTAGAGGAGTACTCCTGCATATTTGAAAAAAAAAAGTAGTATAAAGCTTTTTGTGGCTCCAGAGGAAGCTGCATGAATCTGATCGTGATGTCACTCGCTTTGCATTGTGGGTAACGGCCAGGCTCCAGGTTTTGAAAAGCAGTCCACTGGTATGGCATTGCACTCCTATAACGTGGAGATATCACCTTTTTCATTCCACACATTCTTCTTCCTTTTATAAAACCTGCCGCCTACATTACCCACAATGCAACTCAGCTACTCAGTGACATCACTGGAGGCATTTTATAAGATTATATTCAGCTTCCTCTCAAGACACAAAAGGCTTTATTCTAGTTTTTTCTCAACATATGTGGGAGTACTCGGGAAGACCTGTAAAAACACATGAATGTGTAAAAATTGTTGGAGTTACCCTTTAAGTTGCATTATGGAAATCGTTGAATTTAGTGTTTTTTTTAAGCTAGACTCGCTTTAGGCTCAAAGTCTGGATGTCTTGCCTTTCTTGTGCATTCAGACACAGACGCGCAGCCTCTCAGGAGCTGCCTGATGTTCTGAAACCGCTCTTAAAGTTGAAAATACGATATAAAAGTATAAAAGTTTATATCGATGTTTGTCATTGGAATCGAGGAGAAGTGATGCCGTCCTTTGGCGAGCGTTGCTGAGGACCGCCGATCAATCCCACTCAGAGAAATTGCTTTCAGCCGGGGCGTCTTCTTTATTCTCAGAGAATCGATGGGATTCAGAACCAGCATCAATTAGAGAATCCCCATCATGTAATTTGTTTCAGAGTGATGCCAAACAAAAAAATAGCTTGTTGACACCCCGAAATGTTAAAACCGATGCCTGTAGATGTTTATCCACCTGCATCATCTGATATTGGAAATTGCCTTCTCTTATTATCTATAGTACCTGAGGGGTGCCGTTTAGCTCAGTTGGTAGAGTTGGCGTCTCATGTACAGAGGCTTTGTCCTCACTGCAGTGGACCCGGGTTCGAATCCCGGCCCGGGGACCGTTTGCTGCCTGTCACTCCCCCTCTCTCTCATCTGTTTCCTGTCATATCTTGAGCCTGTTCTCTCAATAAAGCCATATAAAGGCCAAAAAAATACTTGTGTTCTTATAATTGTATGTTCACAATCCATAGCATTCTTAACCTTCGAAGTGTTATTCTACCTCAAGTTCTTCTAAGCTGACTGATGACAAACTGATCAATCGTCAGATTGTCCGCAGCGCAGGCTAATTTCCACCCTTCGTGTATTTAAATTGTCATATCAGAGTTTTACTTTGTACTGCCTGTCATCTTTGTCACTTCACTATTGTTGTGTCTCGTGCATACTGGGTGTGTTTTCGTGCAGTGCGTTCCCTCCATGTGTTTCCCTCTGCCTCACGTCTGCTCTGCTGTTGTTGTTTGCTCACTTCATTGTTATTCATGCCTTTGTTCCCGCATTTCTCTTCCCCCGAAATTGTTAGTTTCATTATATTTAATATGGCCCATTTGTCCTGTTCTTATTTGCTATATTCCTTTTTTTTTCCTTCTCTTTCGCAGGCATTATAGATTTAATGATTCCCACGGGGAGTATTAAAGTTTGATCTTATTTTAACTTCTCTTTGGAGATCGGCGGGCGAAACTCAATTCCTAAACTTTATGTGGTTTTTGTGACGCCGCTTTATGGACTCTTTGTCCTTTATCAAGCTGCCGTGTGCGCGTAGAGCCACGCCGGCTTCTTCTTCCTGCTCGAGGAAGTGAGACCGTACCTGCTTTCTGCAGGGATTTTCACAGGTTCATTGTCTGGGATGTGAAATGTTTAAAGGTTTTTTAAATCCAGCTATAGAAGGCTACTTAGAAACGCAATGAGCTGCGAATGCACCCGTTCGGTCTTTTATTACTCTATCACTAGCAGGGAATGTTAAGGGACAGGTGAACTTGTGCAGCTGCTTAAAAAAAACAAAAGAAATACGTTGAAGGTACAAATACAGTGTTGTCCCACACATACATTATTGGTGGATTTCAGAGATGGTGCTGAGACCTCGTGGGACCCGTAGTAGACCAAGCGAAGCTCCTCACGTGCTCTTTGATCCTCTCCTGTGTGTGTGTGCAGGCGCTGTGTGCAGCTGTGGTGCTGCCTGACGTGCTGCAGACCATGGCGCTGGTGTTCAGCGGGGCAGATGTGATGTGCGCCACCGGGGACCCGACCGTCTCCACCCCCTACCTCTTGGCCCAGCGTGCCGGTCAGAGGCTACAGATGGAGTTCCTGCACCAGAACAAACTCTCGGGTAAGCAACTACGAGGCCCCCACCCCCCCCGCCAAAAGCTACCAAGGTTTTATCTTCCTGCGCGGCACAGTCTACAGTCATAACAGTGATGGATTTACCACTTCATCTCCAGCTCGTGCTAACAGCTGTAGGTTTGCACTTGATGTTTAGATGAATGATGTTACAGACTGAGGCTAAAGCGAACAAAACATGTGCATCCTCACCACTTGATGCTTCATGTGGAAGACATTCTTATATTTAAGGTTAGTGCTAATTAGCTTTGCTGCGGTTAGTCTCTGATTTCATACCGATGGAAATAAAAGCAGACTTTTCCTTTCGTGCTGATGGCTAGCAAATCTTTATCAGCTGTGGCTAGTTGGCTCATGCTGGTTGGCTCTTGTGTCACGGTACAGTATTGTAAGCTTATTATCATGCAATTTAAAATAGTCTTTCTTGTTAACATAATACTGATAAGATAGATAGATAGATAGATAGATAGATAGATAGATAGATAACTTTATTTCTCCCGAGGGAACACTACACATCCAGTAGCAGCACCAGGGTTTAAAATTGGCACCCACCACTCGCCAAATGTGTGTAAAAATATGTTTTGGCGAGTAAAATAAATAGGTCACACGCCATGAGAAGGCTGCTGAAATATGCCGACTTTGCTATATATTCAACCTAAATGCCAAACAGTAAAACAGGCACCGTTTACAGCCACAGCAGATCTGCTGATTGGGTTTTGAATTTAAAGTTTGTCCCTCGCTGTCCACCGTCATTATACATTTGAAAATGTATCAAGTTGTCTTGGAAACGGATGCATTCAGTCAAAAGAAGACGAAGAAGAAGTAGAGGAAGAAGAGGTGGTTAAAACCAAAGAGATTAGAGATGAGGTTAAAGATGTGGCAACACATTGCGGGTGTAAAACCACCCGAAAAGAGATTGGCCTGCCAGAAAAGATAAGATTGTATCACTTCTTACCAAAGATGAACATGGAATGCCCTTTCTTTTTGTGAAACACTGATCACAGGTGAGGAATAACCGATACGATTGGGAAATGTAAATCTATCTTGGTTGATGAGTTTGGCCTTTAAAATTTAATATAAATTTCCTCAAACCAAATAAAGAGCAGGACAGAGCTGCTGATGTCACCTTAAACCGTGATAGAGTGGCATGTCATTCCCTCACAGCGGCTGAGTCGGTCCTATACGGAACGTAAATGTTGGCTCGTTAGCTAGCAGAATGCTTCTGGTCTTTGGAACGGTGATGTCAGTGGTGAGAGCCGACAAACTCTCTGTTAATTAACCTCTTACTTGTGTTAAAGTTTTAAAACAGAACCCCACATTTATTGTTCATGCTCTTTTATTCAACAATGAAGGGGAAAAGAGTTCCAGCTCGACTCCACCAAACTTTCTATGGCCTGTGCTCAACCCAGGTGAGCTGCCAGAGACGGCAGCCATGAAACAGAATAACTTCTATATTCCCTGTCAGACTTAAAAAAAAGAGCTGACTCGCTCACATAAATCTGTGAAAAGGCCTTTAAACTAGGTGCGCGAGTTGGACTTTTACGACCGCCGGCGCCCGGCCGCCTGCATTCAGCCCAGTATCTTTACACTTTTAACAAGCCAATCATGTTTAAAAGTCATATTCACCGCTGCGCCGCCATGTTTATAACAGCACGGTGGGAGTTTTTTTTCCTCCGCTGCCATGAATGGAAAATGAAGGCTTTGTGTCTTTCTCCGACGCTCACCTAATTTCGCTTTGTTTTTACCCACCTCGTGTTCCCGGCGTCGCGGGCCCCGGCGCAGCTGCGGCTTCCTCGTGACGGGTGTGTTTTGTTTGCGGCGCTCCACACAGGGCCGATGATAAGAACGTGTTAGATTAAAGGAGCGAGAGGGGCCGTCGGCTGGGGCCGCGGGGAGACTTTTCTCGGGAACTGTTTTTACATAATGTATGCGCTTGCATCTGTGCACGCTCGCCGCCACCGAGCCTGTTAGGGACTCCTAATTGCTAGCATGGGTCACCTGGTCGCCATGGTGAACGGCCCATTACTTGGAGGTGCGCTGGAAGACACACATCCAGACTGACAAACAGACACACACACACACACTCTCAAGTGTGTGCCATTGTCCGTCTGAATTGTGTAGCATACAGGCGCTCTCTATATGCTCATTATGTGTCTGGAAGTCGCACGGCTTCATCATTAGCGAACAGACAAACGCGGAGCTAACCAGACTCTTCCCGTAGAGGTGGATGTCCAACTAAAACGCACCAGCGACTGCAGGCGAGAAGGACCCAGGTCAGGGAGGTGACCGAGAGCCCAAATGCCACTCTGACATATTTATAGTGTTCTTGGCTGCAGAGGACATCTCGCCTCGGGGACAAGAGTCAGTGCAGCTCTTTTTGCGAGTTGGGACTGTGCGGCAGTGTGGCCTCAAGGGAGGTGCTCCTAAATGTGAAACAAGATGTTAACCCAGGATCACATGCCACACTGAGGGTTGTGTGGAAGCACGCTCATATTTGACAGTTCTGTTGTACATGAATCAGTGTTGGGTAAGTTAATCGGGAAGTGTTCTTTTTCCTTATTACTCCATTGAAAAGTAATAATATTACTGTATTTATTAGTTGGTATCAAATGTTATTGGTTACATTACTCATCATTTGTACTTTAACAATATACCCAACAATGAGCTTTTTTTTATATCTTGTCTGCCTAACGTCTCGCCACAAACGCCACAGTCCAGTTTCACATTGCCGTGCTACTATTTCAGATGCGACAGTGATTTAACCTACCTAATTTAACCTATACATACGTAGCGGACGTGACCTGTCGCATGTACATGTCAGTGTAAGACAGCCTTCCAACGACAGAAAACAAACAGCGCTCTGGCAACACAATAATGCGGCGTTACTTAATCTAGTAACTGTAGTACATGACTGATTGACCTTTTGTAAAATCAAAGTCAGAATTTTTTCACCTATTTTTAAAGAAGTTATGTTCTGGAGAAACTGATGGGTTAAAGCCGCCCCGAAAGTATTACAAATCGACCAATGCACTGTAGGTTATGGCCTTTTAAATGAATTTGTTGATAATAACAGAAATCTAGAATATTGCTTATTCTTTAACCAGTCAAAAGAATAGTTGGTCAATAGTCGGCCAGTCAGTTCACCATAACCCAGATCTTTCCCTAACCCTGACCATATTGTAATCGCCCTGTGTGGATATTAGAACAAATATGTAATTTAATGATCATGTTGGATGTTATATCATTATATATGATATGGTTTAATGATGTATCAAAGTCATACAGCGCTCATTCTCAATCCTGATGTCTGATGCTTTCAGTTTGGTTTGTAGACAAGTGTCCACATTGGAATGTTCGTATTTAGTCAAGAATGAAAAATGCAGGACAGAGACGAGGCTGTGCTGCTCCCCGGATCCCCTGTAACCTTTCCAGCAGGGAACAAGCTGGTTGTAAAGCAACATAAACAAATGCATCCGCAAACATATTTTCTGAAACCACACTGAAGCCACGAACCATCATGGTGTGCCGAAAAGATTAAGGCTCCGCACAAAAACCGCTGTCCAAATTCCCTATTTGACATTTTGCTACCGCCGGACACATTGTCACTTCACACAAAGCTGTGGGAAAAGCGCCGTCCGCATTGTCTTTGTGTTTGCGAGCGGCCCCCGGAGTCTGCAGGAAAAAAAAAGACGAGTGAAAATTTTGATTAAACAAAAATTGAGCTCTTTTCGGTGGTTGTGCGCGGCGTTATGTCTGGGAACAATTCAATACCCGTATGACACCATCCCGACTGTGTGGCGCCGCGTTGTCGGAGGGGAGATAGAGGGAGGAATGAAAGGAGGCCATACAGCAGCCAATATCGAGGACAAAACAGAGTTCAGAGTCCTTTTTTGGGAGTTTTAGAAAACATCAACCTCGAATTACAGTTGACAATGGCTGCGCACATCCAAGGTAATATAGGAAGAGTTATGGGTTTGTCGTTCCCTTGCAGCAGGGTCTGCTCGTGGTATTATGGGCTAAGTAGTCCTCCCTATATTTTATTTCATAAACCATCACAACAAAGACGCACTTCAGGCCTTCATCCAGCCAGCCACGCGGCGCTCGGAAACAGAAGTATATTGAATGAAATGAAGACAAACATGGTTCTTTACCAAATTCATTATCCCCCCTGGTGAGAGACTGGGATAAGCCAGCAATAAACAATTGTCAGACACGCGGAGCAATCCTCGGTCGTAACAAGTAAAGTCTAAATTGGAGTGTCTCTGAGTGTGAAGAAAACATTGCCGCCGCGTCGACGACTCGCGCTCCCAGTTTGTCGGAATAAAAATAGGAGAAACCCTTCATTTCCCCTGGATATAGTGTATCAAAACAAAGCTGTCAGCCCGGCTTCTCCCAGAACCCCCCTCCGCCGTCCCATCCCTCCACGGTGGCTCATTTGTAGCGCCGGCGTCAGGACATCCGCTCATGGCAGAGGCATTGCCACTTCATTAGCTCCTTCTCTCTTCGTATACGAGTGCATGCATGCGGGGGCCTCGGCGGACCTCGCGCTCTCGCCCACACCTGCTCGCCCCAGAGCACCCTGGGATAGCGTAGGAGCATGTTCATTTACATATCCCCATCCCAGATTCCATATATATGAAAAAAAAATTAAATAAAGCCAATGGCAGCTCTCTGAGGCAGTGTCTCTTCGCATTTCAGGGACCCCCGAGGACAGCCCCAATGATGGATCTATCCCTCGTAGTCAGAGGCTTCCACTGCGGCGGTTTCTTCTACATTTTTAGGTTACTTTATCATTTGTTATGTCCAGTGTGTTCCCATATGTACCACCCAAGAGGCTGCACGGGCCACATGAATACAAATTAAATCAAAATGTGTACATAGAATCAGGTCCCTTCTCAAGTTTTGTTTTCATTACCGGACCCAAACGCGTTTTTAAACCTCTCGAGATCAACGGTTTTCCATTTTGAAGTTGTGGCAAACAGACGGCGTCAAAAAGAAAATATATTTTGGTACCGTTTTTTACGCTTCATTTTTAAAAAAAAATGAACACACGCTGCCAAATGCAAATACTCTTCAAGATAATCTATTTTGGCACAACTCGTGTTTAACCAAGCTGTCACCAGTGTCTGGCCTGTCACTTGCCAGTGCGAACATGGTGATGAATATGCCATCAGACACCAAACACTGTGGATGCTGTACTTTGATCTGTGTTGATACCACTGTCGAATGCTAATTTACTGCCTCGGCGGTTAAAGAAACATGAACCCTAAGTGGGCAGTTGTGGGTTTGTAATCCCTGCAATAATCAGCGTCTCCGCAAAGCCTCGACACTAAATTGGAAGTCATTTGCGATATAAAAGGATCAGCTGATGGACCGAGGCTGTGAGTGGAAATTCTCTTCGCACCAAAATGAGCATTATGAATCCCCAAACGTTTCATAATTTCCCACGTCTCGCTCGCTAATTTAGCAGGTATCGAGCGCTGATGGCGTCGCCAGTGTTGCAGGAACATCTGTGGCTTGAATGGACGACACAGAGGACCAGTTTGGCCAACGAGCACTTTATTAACACAAAAAAAACGAAGTTTCAGGACTTGCCGCTCTCTGTGCTGGTGCCACTGGACCTTGGCTGAATGGAAAGACAAGCTGGTAATTGGTTGTTAAGCGCCGCGGGTTCGTGACAATAACTACTGAGCTCCACCCGCCACTTGGCCTCGATACGAATATAAGACATCCATCTATACAAGATAAACACCAACAAGTTTCCCTTTTGACAGTCAGATTCTTTGGAAAATGTAAATTGGAGACGTAAAATACGATGTCACTGGGTCCCATCAGTGCTTGTCTTAAGAAATTAATTTGCGGTCCACTGCATTAGAGTCGTAGTTCTATAGTTAAAAATCAACCCAAGACATCAATGTCTAAATATTATTTGTCTATGTGGTAAATGTTCACAAGGAGAACTACTTTTCAAGGAACTAAAACACTCAATCAGCCAGTCAGCGCAAAGAGTTAGTCTGCTTACGTATGAAAAATCAAAGGTCGTGTTCGTATCACTTCTGGAAGTGACTAAACAATAAAGCTTCCACCCAAAGTACCATCAACTTTTAATCCCAGGATCTACTTATTAAGGAACTAAGATTTTCTGCATTTCCACTGCGATCTAAAGATCTGCTTAGTCCATACGTAAATGGTCCGTTAGTCAGTAGTTGATGTATGAAAAAGCATCTGCTGTGTTCATATCGTTGACTTTACACCAACTACATTGTCAGTTCATCTGTGCATACTTTCGCCTGTAACTGCATTTTGATGTGTCAAAGCCCAATGAACAAAAAAAACTGAATGGTTACGGCAGATCTTTGAAAATAGCAGCTGAAATAAAATGCTACGAGTACTCAACCCAAAAGAAATGGGCAGCTGTGGCTCAGGGGTAGAGCCAGCGTCTTGTTATAGGAAGGTCGCTGGTTCGATTTGTCGAAGTGTCCTTGGGCAAGATACTGAACCCCAAACTGCTCCTGATGTGCTGGTCGGCACCTTGCATGGCAGCCACCGCCATCAGTGTATGAATGTATGTATGAATTACTGTAAGTCGCTTTGGACAAAAGCGCCTGCTAAATGCCCTAAATGTAAATGTTCAGTGCTGCAAGCCCCGCCCCCAAATTATTGGACTTTTAGGGAGTAAAGGGGTTAGATAGTGTCCCCAGAACATAATTTTGACCCTGGTCCCTAGTTTATCAGACATTTTAAGCTAACTGTAGCTCTATGGTATTCTTAGAAATAAAGCTGATGGGAGCAGTGAAATAAAACAGTGAAGTCGTGGGCCTGAAAACCAAAACAGTGAGCTAAAAGATGCTAAAAAGCTGAGTGCAGCTAAGGAACTGTAGAATGGGCTGAAGCAATACCTTATACAATAATATGTAATATTGCAGCTTTGTGTAGGATTCCAGATGGGTTTCAATGCAGACACTGGAGGAAGGTAGTGCTATTATTCCCCTGGCGTTGTCATACTTCTCTACCAACAAAACTTTCGCCATTCAACTATACGTAAGACCTTAAACTCATAGAAATTCCACAAATAAGGGCTTTCAGGTAGTAAATGTTTGATATTTGTCCTAAACAACTTGTGTCTTGCAGTAAGACAACGCACCCCTGCCGGCTCTTCCGCTGTAAATCTGCGGATAAAAGCATCGGCTAATGCCCAAACTGTAAACAGAGCAATGCGAACATGTAAATTGTGCTTTACGGCGGCTCTTCACTCCGCCCGGGAGGCCGCCGCCTTGTAAAAAACCGAGCTAAACAGCCATGCCTCTTACTGTTGACATCACCCCGCGTCTTCTCAAGATGACACACCGCGGATTTGGAGGCAGAGAAGTTTTATTGTTGCCACCCCGAGCATCCCTGACGCCTTTGGATCTCTGAATCTCGCGGCACATTAAAAATTTATCCAGCAGGCTTTCTGTGTGGATAATAAAAAGATGAACACCAAGACACACACACACACACACACACACAAACACTAAATCAGAGGCCCTGTTTCATCTCGGGTCTCCATTCCACCCTGTTGTAAGCAACATCGCAAGGCTCTGCCAGTTTTTTTTCCAGCACTTGTTGACGTCGTTTATGTTTTTTAACCAATAAACACACTGTACACTGGACTGTTAGACGGGTCAGCGGGTCACAAGCAGCTGCTGAGAGTTTTAAAGCCTTTTATTTATTTATTTTTTTTAATGATGTGCTTCTCTCTGGCGGTCTTGTGTGTGTGGACGGTTTTAATTTTGAAAAGGAGCGCTTTCGGCTGGAGCGTGTTTGCGTGTTTGTGCGCGTCCTCCGGCTAAATAGCTCAATAAATAATTAAGTTTAATTTCTGTAATCATGCGCCTGACCGTGCGCTTACAAATTCGCTCCTCTGCCTTCCTTTTTTTTGTCTTATCTTTCGCTTGTACGTGTTGCATATGTTCGCCATTTACTGTGTGTGACTTCGCTGTCCTTCATGTGTGTGTGTGTGTGGCGCGCGGCCGCCTCTGATTACCCCACTGTCCACTGCTTGTCGGGGACCACTTTGTGACCGGTGCCGTGGGCGACCAGATGGCTAATTGAGCACTCTGTCATGTCACCTCCCTTCGCTGGGGACCGAGCCAATCAGCGCAGGCCAGACTTCTCAACTGCCGCCCCCACAGACATCACAGTCCCATCTTAACAGAGTCCAGCTTTAGGGGCCCACGGGGACTGTTTCCAAGGCTCACAGAGAGAGAGAGCCTTGTTACAACCGATA
The DNA here is from genome assembly GCA_039737535.1 of Lagodon rhomboides. Taxonomy (NCBI): domain Eukaryota; kingdom Metazoa; phylum Chordata; class Actinopteri; order Spariformes; family Sparidae; genus Lagodon; species Lagodon rhomboides. Next base: position 14,104,805 of record CM077806.1, read on the forward strand.
CAGCATCGAGCCACCGGCTTATTTACATTCTCTCAACCTGAGTGCTTTAAATTGTGTGTGTGAGTGAGTGTGTGTGTGTGTGCGTCGGACTCACTTCCCTGCAGTTTGCTGATTAAATTCTGTCAGATTCCGTGTATTTATGACACCGCTATTGGCAGACACTCTCTCCGCATTAGATTAAAAGGCAGATTACAGATGTTGCTAACTAAAAACGGCTTTCTGTGACGCGGCTCCTGATAGGCTGCACCCCCTCGGCGTCACATCAGAAATATATTGCGCTTGTTAGAAGTGGCTGCAGTGGATAAAAAGCGGCTGCATCACGCCAGATATGATGTCGCCGTCGATTTGATTGCTCCCTGTTACCGGCGAGGCCGATCGTGCCTTTGTTGGCTTGTTTTTCATTTGCAGCGCGCGGGTCTTTATTCATATTCGCCGTGTCGGAGATCCATTGTCACTTTTATTAAATCAGGAGTCTCAGTGATCAAGATCGACTGTACAACATCACGACAACAGTGCAGCCGCTGCACACAGAGACACGCTAATTAAAACATTCACAAGTAGCTCTGAGGATGTCGGTAATTAGCTTAGAAGAACGAGTTTCTCTTACTTCAATTTGCTTAGCAGTTTGTTCCAGTAATAAGGTGCAAAATACTGGAAACTAGTTTTCCCAGTTCCCCACGGCTGGTATATTTCAAAGCCAAACCACCTCAGATTTATTAAGCACAGTCCATATGAGACTAAAGGGTATATGTTCCCTTTACAAAACATTTGCTGTCGACTTTAAATGTATTTAAACACAAATAACCTTGCTTTTGCTTGCATGTGTAGAGCTGTGATGTAGCGTTGCACTATAGTACAATCCTGCATCACAGCTGAGATCAAGGCTGTTGTCAGCTGTTCAACACCTTCAAACCCTTTAAACCATACATTGTCAGTGCAACAGAGCTCACCCTCCCATTTAAGATCTAGTTTAGTCTAAAAAATCTTCTTACTGGGTCTTCTTTGATTTATTTTTTCTTCCGCACAAACACACCTCTCCTACCAAGTCATGGCTCTGCTAGCGACCCATAAGCTAACACTCAAGCACCTCCTGCTAAATGCTTTAAATATCTTTAAGGTCATTCATAAATGGTGAATTTATAATTATTTAAACTTAAGTACAATTATTTCACTGTTAACAAACAACAAAATGACTCCCAAATGATTTATTATGATTATTACAAAGTTAAAAATGATGCTGGTAAACCTTTACAATTGCCCACTAAATGGTTTGTGAAGTATTTCACTGCTTGTTAACAGTCAAATAACTCTGAACTAATGTGTAATTAACTTAACCAGACACACTACTACATTTATCATCTCTTCACTGTTACAAAAACGCAAAAACAAAAAGATATATATTTTTGATCACTCATCTTGAACATAGGGGCAGTTACATTCATTTGTCCAGCCAAATGTGACTGTCTCCGCCAAAGAAACTGCGACTTTGATGTAAAAGTTATATACAATAGATGACTATTCAATACATGGACCAAAGATTAGAACTTGGAGAAATGTTTTTTCATTTCAATGTATCTTTAAACTCATTTTATGATAAGCTATCTGGTTATCTCGGGAAAACAAAAACATGTTCCTGTTACCTCGGTACGACAACATTTGTTATTCCACGATGATGACGTGAATAACTTGTGTTCTTGAGAAAAGGCACAAGATATGAGTTGTTATCCCAGGAAAACTGAGGAAATGATATGTCTGACCATTCAGGGCTTCATAGTTTAGGCAGAGTTTAACAGTGTATGTCATATTTCCCTCCCCTACTCAATTTTTTAGTTCTTTAGTCACAGGTATTTAGGTTCACAGAGACATCCTTGAGTCATCATTTCGAAAGACGAGGCTTCAAAATATTCGATTTACATACCATTTAAGAGTAATATTTTGCTGCATTTATAGTATGTGACTGTAACTCCAAGATTACTGCGCATGTGAACACAATAAATTAGTTTGAGAACACAGACGGATTCAGAACAAGCTGTCTCGTTAATGAGCTGATTGTTTTTTTTCTCTCTCCGTGGCCCTGGGATGAGACGCCGGTGGTGTCAGTAAAGGGGTGGAAATGTCGCCTCAATTAAAAGTGGTTTCAATTAAAGTTATTTTACCTTGCTTGATGAGAGAGCTTGGAGGTAGTGAAGATATAATCTGTGAGATATTGCCAAGGCCCCGGCAGAAAATTGAACCTCGGAATTGAAGCTAATTGAATTTGAGAAACGATAAGGTTGAATGTGGGGAGCTCTTAAAGCCGGCAAGACGGGACGAGTAGAGGGGAGTTTAGAAGAAAAAGGGGGAAAATGAGGGAGGATGGCTTTCTAATTTAAATGGACGAAGATGTAGAGAGGACGGAGCGCAAAACTCATTCAACAGATACAGAACATGGAGGTCCGCGCCTTGAAATGCTCTCAGAACACCTTATCATTGACTTTGCAAGAGAACAGTCGTTTGACAAAGTCATGACTAAATAAACAGTGGTTTGTATAATCTTGTTTCATGCCGCTTGTAGTGGGGGAGTAGATGATAATCGTGTGCGGTCTGAGAAATACTACCCACATATGGAGGTCAGAGCTCAAGTTCAAGAACAGCAGTCATGAAGCTGGTTGGGGACTCGGTGTCTTGCTTAACGGCACTTTAACAATGGGGTGGACTGAATTCATGTTGTTTGACGATTGTTTGGGGTAGTTTATGTGAATAAGTGTAGAATATAAACATAGGATCGCATGTGGGATCAGTGCTATCTTGATCTGAAAGCATTCTCACATTCCAAATCCAAACCTGTTTTATTGCGACACTAGTATGGGATAGAATGGATGATTGACACGCCATGGAAGCTGCACATCTGGACAGGTAATATACAGATAATATATGCTTAAAAGTGTGGTCTGCTGGCCAACGACAGCCTTCACAAACATCAATTCTACATAGGTCTATGTAGAACCGTCTATGAACCCAGTGGTTAAGCACTCCTTGAAGATTCAGGCGAGCATTTTCACTCAACAATCTCTCAATTAATGCCCCTACAGCAAGAAACAATATTTTTAAACCCTCTGTTACAGTGCTTGGACCAAGAGCGGTCTGGTCACATTAAAGGACTTATATGTTGATGATAGTTTTGCATCATTTGAGCAGCTGAGACTTAAATTCAAAATCCCTAACTCATTTTTTTACTTGCTATACTTGCAACTTTGCAGCTTTGTATCATCTTACTCAGCCAATTTTCCATCATTACCATCCAGTTCTCTCCTAGGATTGGTTTAAGAGCTCAGTTCCAAGTCTAAAAAGAATATTGGAAAAATCTATCTTTTACTCAACTCTTACAATTTAGAATCCCTGACACGTTTAAAAAGACAATTGGAGAAAGAATTAGCTATAGAACTTTCTGAAGACATATGGCAAGCAATATTGGATAAGATACACTCATCCTTAATTTGTTTAAAACATAAAGTAATACAATTCAAGATTGTGCATGGACTGCATTGGTCTAAAGCAAGATTGGCTGAATTTACACCAAATTTCAACCCTAACTGTGATCGCTGTGGAACAACACCAGCCACTTTATCACATATGTTTTGGCTCTGCCCTGCTACTTAATATGCTGTTTATTGATGTACATTTGGTATGGTGCAAGGGATGGGGTTGTGTGTTGGAGTCTGTTGGACTATATTTAACTGTATCTCAAACGATTTAAATGGCAGTCAACTGTGGATACGATTTTAAAAGTGCAAGTGAAGAATCAGATTGGTTCACTGCCAACATTAGACTCATTGGGAAAAGGCCATTTCCTTGCTCATCAGCTGAGTCTCCCCCTTCCTTTGCAGATTTCCCCAGACTGGAGCAGTGGACGGACAACACCTCCCTGTCTGAGTCTTCCCTCTTCATGGATGGCTTCCTCTACATCTCCTCCGGCCCATCCAAGGCGACGCTGGACCGCCGCGGAAGAGACGGTGAGCGCAAAATGCCGCTTTGCAAAAAGAAAACCACCCGGCAAGGCCAATCAATCCGTCAATCCATTTGTAAGCAATTTAAACTGCGTGTTTGTCAGAGGTCTACTCCAGTTAAGCGCTGATCGATCAATCAGTGTCAGTCTGTCAGCTGTCAAACTGCCAATCGTTTAATCCGTACACCAAACAGTCCAGTCAAAACGATCAATGAGTCTGTGTTTCAGATGCGTTCTGCATCGGCCCTCTGGGGATACTTGTCAGACGGAAGTGTGTTCTTCGGCGACCCAGCAGCGAATGCTCCGCGGAAGTGCGGGGTAAATTAGTGCCAGGTCAAAAAAATTTACATAAGAAGAAATGAAATAATTTCTGTACAAGCCCTTTCTAAATCTACATGAGAGAAGCCGTCTCTAAAACTTCTGAGTTCTCCTTCTTTTGTCTTCCAAGTCAGTTTAAAACTTTTTAATCATTTCACACCCAAACTACTCAGCTGCTGCCGAACCTCCTGCTCCGCGGATGGTCCCACTTCTCCAAACAGCTGGAGCGTTTCTTGGGCCCATGGGTAATTAGGAGAAGGAGCCAGCTTTGGTTGCTCCCCCCCTGGGGATGGAGGTTATTGGGAAGGTGGAGGAGTGGGTTGGAGAATGGGTGGGGGATGGAGGAGAAATGGGAGGAAAGAAGGTGTCCTGGTTGGGGGGTGGGGGGATGACAGCTTGCAGCTACCTGCCTCTTGAATGAGCTGAATCTCCCATGTCGTGGGCAAGACATCCATCTCCATTTCCATCACCCCACACACGCTCTGCTCTCATTGGTGGTTGCACATGCTGGCTAATGAACAGGGCTGAGGTCCTGGAAATTGCCCCTTAGTGGAGATTGGGGGAAATTCCTTCCAGTGTCTATTGAACTTCTCATTATTTGTTCAAATTGAATTCATTTTCAGTTCACTTGTTAAAGCATAACTCTTAATTTAATAGGTTTCGGCATTCATTTCTGGTGGTTATGATACGATTGTACTCACCAAAGTAATTGCTGAAATCTGGGAACACGGTGGACTCGCACATCGAGGTCCAATGGGTCGAGAAACTTGAGCATTCGGACGTGCAGACAGGTTTTAAATAAGAATGATTTTAAAATCAAATTAACCAGATTAGATAAACTGATTTAAACGGAGAGTGTAACTGAAATGCTGCCAATAAATCCTTGACACATTTTATTATCCACCTTTGCTGTCCCTCCCAACAAACTGAATTACCTTTGGGTTTCTTCAAAACCTTTGGAGGAAATGTTTGGGTTACTTGCCGATCTGACTTATATTTACAACGTTACCATATTCCTACATCTCCGTTATTAAGCCGGTAAGTGCAGTGTAATTTCTACTGTAAGGAGAGATGATCAAAACTGCAAAAGAAACCTGTAATCCTGTATTAGAATGATTTATCAAAACAAATGTCCTGTTGGTTCCCACTTCCATCTGATATTTCTTATATATGTTCACCAGCTAGTTTCTGGCAGTAAAACCAGGACAGAAAGCAAACAAATGTTCCATAGAGCTCAAGTGAAGTGTAGACTTGGGTGATGATTGGCAGTATGAGGTTAGCCACCCCATTTACTCACTCAGTGTCTTGCATGGAAACTATCTTGATTGGTTACCCATCACAAGTTACAGCCGTTCAACAATGAATGATAAGAATCTGCAAAGTGACCAACTAACAACCAAGTAAGTTCTGTAATACATAGTGTGTTGGAAGAAGAAAGCAGCAGAAACAGGAAATCCTCAATTAAAGTACCTTAAAAACAGTACTTGAGTGAATTGTTCATCACATTCCATCACCAGTTCTTCAAATTTTGACACTAAGATCAAAATATTTACTGCAAATTCATAGCGGTTCCAAATATCGGTTATCGGTGTCCTTGATTATAGGCCCAGAAAGAAACACTGGTTGATCCTTAGTATTTGTCTTTTCCTTTATAACTGCAGAAGTAATTGTAGAAAAAGAAGACTATTGGCTGTTCTTATAGAACCTTTTGGTATGACACTGTGTGGCCTGTGTTCCACCTACCGTACAGCGAGCTCTCGCTTCAGATGAGGTAATATCGCAACAGGTGTCCATTTTGTCGAGGTCCATTTTAGCCCCTGCTGTGCTTTCTGCCCCACTCGCAGACGCCGCGCTGTGCCCCGAGCCGCCTCCCCCTCGGATAAGTGCTCGTAATATTTCGGCCGATAAATACCTTGTTATTTCATCTATTATGGAGGGCCATACAAGTTTGGCTTTTGTGCTTTAATGGCGCTTTAACTGCCGCCGAGGCTGTTGAAAAATTCAAGGGTTGTTGGGTTTAAAACTCGACGCGTTCCAACTTCTTCAATCACGAGGAAGCGCTGTCAGGACTTTGTGAGCATGGAGGGATGAGGTATTTTTGAATGTACTCCAGGATGCCTTTCGCTCCCAGGCTAATGGTTTGATGGTCTATAGATACACCCAGGTTCTTAATAATTCATAGGTTGTGCTCAGGGCTTAATAAAAGCACTCTGCTACAGCATCTTAAACTTTTCCTTTTTTTTTATTTTCGTCTGAAGAAGACTCCAATAGGCTTTCACGCTTCAGCCGATGGGGGCTAAATTCCGAGTACGACATAAATTAATTTGGCAAGCAATTTTGGTAATGGCCTCGACAGAGGTGGCATGGGGGATCGTCGTGCCAGTCCACCATAATGAAATAAAATACCGCGCCGCTTGGCATTTAGCAAACGTGTCAGTCTAGATGCTGCAGGGAATATAGATTAGGATTAGAAAAAACAGTGTTCCTTGTTGTTTTATTTGTGCCGAAAATCAAGGTTGCACTGGTTTACTGGTCCATCATGGCGCCACTTTATTAGCTGTTTGTGGCTCCGCTCCATATCAGGTTTGTGCAGTTGATTCCAGCGTAAATGAAGTCCCCCCCCCTCCCCCCCTTAACGGGCTGAAGAGTGACTCATGCTACTTCCACATGAAAGAGTGTGGGGAAAGAGAGGGACAGTCGGCAGTTACTGTCTGAAATGGTGAGTGGCAGCAGGGAAATGGCAGCCTTAATTTCTGATTAGTTTTGTCTTTTCCTCATCAGCTGCGCTCTGGTTCTGTGCCTTTCGACAGTAACTCACGAATGGCAGGGAGAGAGGAGAGAGGGAGAGGGAAAGGAGAGGAAGGGGGAGTAGAATTATGTTAACAGTTTTATTGAGGACACAAATCTGAGCCCATATGAACATTCAATTACTCGCATCTACAAAGCCGGAGTCAGGTTTTTGATAATAAACCAAATCCTCTTTATGGTTTGTGTTAAAAAACATTTTTTCAAAGGTTGTTAAATGATTCTAAGCTGTCACATTTCTGTTTTTTAATGTTTTATATTTTATGAGAAGAGAATAAAGCCTATTTAAACTATTTGTCTTAATCTAATATGCTTTTAAGAATATTTCTGCTCACATTACTGCGCCTCTGCTCGCTTAAATGAGTGATTGCTGCTGTTGCTTAGGCCAGAAATACATGGCAGATAGTGTTTCTTTTTTTCTTTATCTTATGCCATATCTGTCCATTCCTCCCTGTAATGAAGTGGGCTGTAATTCTGGCACAGACAGATCGTTCAGATCCCTTCAGTTTCTCGATTTCCATTTCCAGCCCCCTGACAAGCTGTCCAGCAGATGTCTTCATCACAGATATTTTAGTCTGATGGCGAGATAGGCAGAAGATTGGCGGAAGAGGGAGAGGTGGGAGAGCGAGGGAGGGAAGAGGGTGATTTAGTGGAAGGGGGCACGGCCTGCTTTTTTCGATGCATACTGAAATGGGTGTCTGTGCAATGTAGATAAAAAAGTTTAGGGCGACATTGGGTGTGAGCGAGAGGAGTGCAGCTAAAAATAAAGCCTGAGACACAATCGGAGTCAAAAACTTTTGAGCAAATACTTTATTCTGTAAGTTGGTCCATTGAGTCAGTGAACAATAAGACAGTTTAATTGCCACATCGATGACTTCATTAGTCTAATCAACCTGCTCATCTTGCCTACTTGGAGCGTTTAGCGAATTTAACAAATTGCGTAAGTGAGCGAGGAGGTGAAAAAACAAGCAGAAAGAGAGAGAGAGAGAGAGATTCCACATATAGTCTGGAAAATGCTGTGCGGGGAACGCTCTTGGCGCACAAGGTAATTGGCCCAATTTAGCTGGTGGAGGCATGTACCATGGTTGGCTTCCGCTTGCGTTGTCTCTGGCGGGCTGGTTGCGGTCTCCTGTGGAGAGCGGCTGGGCCGCAGAACCGTTGCTGTGTGTGGGGAACAGCTGGCAATGGACGCAGCTGCTTGATTGTAAATCAAGCACTATTGTTCCCCCCATTGCGCTGGTGCTTGTGTAGAAGCTAGTGGTATCCCCACCCGCTAAGGAAATGCAGAACTACAAACAAAGAAGGAAGAAGGATGCTCGCGATTCGGCGATGTGCAGGGTTTTGATAAAGCCCATTTCCTGGGGGAATATCTTGTAGGGATCCAAAGACATTCACTGCTGTGTTTCGAAAGTAAATTGTGCCACAAATTCCAACACAGATGAATAATAGTGAGTAAAACCCATTCCACATATACACCGCAGTCATTATGGTGCTGAAGTGGTAGCAACACCACTGGTAAGTGTTCCATCTTGGGTTATATCAGAACAACTATCTTCCTGGTTTGATTCATTCTTTTACTTTCAGCCCTCCATGATGTCTAATTCCTGTCATCATTGCCTCTACTGTCTTTCTTTCAGCCTGCCCAATCCCTTATATTCATTCACAATTCAAAGCCTAAAGAGATAAGTGTATCTGAAATTACATTTATAGTCTCTCAACACCTTTTGGCCTCCCTTTAATCCCTATCCTTTCCAAACCCTCTGTTTCCCCAGCATGTAAAGGCCTCATGTGGCTATCTGTTCCTGTGGGTTTGCTGGCCATTATTAGGATAATTCTTCAGAAACTGGTTGGTCGAACACTGAGCCCATTCATGTGTCCGCACTGCCTGGACCCAAGATCCCGTAGCAATTTGCTTCCCAGATTCGCAGAGGGATTTTTAATGTCTTTCTCCTTGTACTTGAGAGGAAATTAAAAACATTTTTTTTAGCCCTTTTCAGCAGCATAGATAAAAGATGTCTGTTCAAGGAGACAGGTTCCAGATGCCACATGCTGACATCAAAATGAGATCTATTAATATTTCTGACATATTAGGACATTTGAGTCTCCTCATTTACATGTTTCAAATGATATACCCTTTGGGATGTTACATGCCCTTGACCAAAGGTTCTCAAACGTTTTGGCTTATGAACCCTCAAACCGAAGCAATGTTTCCTGCCAGGCCTCGTGACTGGATGTCTTTCTGCTTGTGACAAGTTCAGTTAAAGAGTAATCTTTTTAAAATCAGACGTCTAAAGAGGTCAAATTAATCTGTAATTTATGACAAAATGCGTATGAAAAGAAACATAATAATGTGTAGCAGAAACGTAGTATTGGTGCCCTCTAATTGTCCTAATCATTTTGGGTGGCGTAAGATCTTTACCGTATGACTTGGGGTTTAGGATCTATTGGTCTGGGACCATAGTTCCCAACCTTTATGACTCAGGACCCCTTTTAACTACTTGTGATCCCTCATCAGTGGTCGGACCTGTTAATGGGCTGTGACCTTGTCACCTGAGAAAACAAGATTTTGAGTCTAGAGCCACCCTTTGTAAAGAAACTAAAGTGTTGGATAGAAAACCAATGCACTGGACAAATTGGAAATTTCGACCTGACTATGCTACATTAAAAGTCAGGCAGTCTCTAAAGATAGGCAATAGCTGCACTAAATTGTTTAATACTACATCTAACATTTTCCAAGACATTGGACTCAAAACCACAAACGTCCTGCTGGTGGTGCTGCAGGAAAAGCCCCGGTGATCATGAGAGTTAGTTGGATTCATCCTGCTGGAGACATGAATGGCTGGACCAAAACATTAATCTGGCAGATGTTGAGATATTTCACTGGATATGTAAAGAAGTTTTCAGCCACAGAAACATTCATCCTCTGGAGAGCGTGAATGGCTGATTCAAAATCTGGGTCAGGCCATCTCATAGATCTTGAAATATTACACTGGATAATTAAAGAAGTTGAGCAACACAGAAAAAAGTCAATGGATCTTGAAAGTCACAAGGATTCATCCTCTGGAGAGCACAAATGGCCGTACCAACATTTGCGCCAATTGATCCCATAGATTTTGAGATGTAACACTGGACAAATAAAGAAGTTGAGCACCACAGAAAAGTCAAGGGATCTTGAAAGTCACAAGGATTCATCCTCTGGAGAGCAGGAATCGCTGTAACATAATTTGTGTCAATCCATCTCATGGATGTTGAGATATTACACTAAAAAAGTTGAGCCTTTCAGGAAAGGTCAGGAGGATCACCAAAGGCATTGGGATTCATCCTTTGGGCACCATAGATGTCTTTGCCAAATTTCATGGCCATCCATCCGATCGATGTTGAGATATTTCAGGCTGGACCAGAGTTGTGGACAAATCAACTGATCGACCGACCGGCCAGCCTTTCCTCTAGCTCGACTACAATAAACAAATACTATACAGGAACATGGATAAAAACAAAGATTTCTATCAGAACCGCAAGTTGGGGACCATTACCCTCGACAATACGTGTTTCAGTATCAATATTGGTCCATTACTTAAACTCCTTAACAATCTCTGCGTCCTGAAGCCATTATAAAGCAGAATGTCTGGATAATCAATGACATTACAGCTTTCTCGCAGCTCATAATAGCAATTGGCTTCAGTCAGGAAATCAAGTGTGCCTCTTAAGAAGATGATTGTGCGAGTGTTGCAGATGGTACAAATGAAACCATTCAGTTATTACCCTATTAGAGGAGAGGCAGAGGGGAGGACGACAGATCTCCAGAAAAATATTGCACAAAACAAGAACTTAACTACTCTCCGGCGGGGGAAATGATGGACATGACATTTCCTGCGGAACCTTAGCAATCCGGGGACACATTTGCAGCGGATGTGAAGTGCATTACGATCTTTTCTGTCACAAAGACAACGGTGCGTCCTGTCAGATAGATTGGATTGGTAATGACTTTAAATACCATAGTCAGTCACTCTCCGTCTCCCACACACGCACGCATACAAAGCTGCTGCAAGCGCGGTCAGTCTCGGATAGCGGCGATGATTCTTCTGCCGCTGGAATCATTTTGAAGCAAAGTGGGGTCAGAAGAACAGCATTTTTTTAAATGCCAGAGTAAGCAACGAGATATAAGTCGTCGCGTAGTTTTAAGGCTGTGTTGTGGAATCGTGTCCAAATTGTTTTTTTTTTTTGGGGGGGGGGGATTTGTTTTTAGACGGAAAAAGACAAAGAAAAAGTCAGAAAGAGGCGTACAGAGAGGCGGCGCAGGGGTGAATAGAGCAAAACTGACATCCTCCTTCCCAATGCTTATCACATCCTTTTTCTTTTAACAGCCAGTTGTAGACACTTCCTTTTTTTATTGGAACTATATCTGTTCCTTCAGAAACATCACACACAGTTGGCAGAGGAATGCACAATTAGCATATTCATGAGACGAATACAGTGGAAACTTTGGAGTTGCAAGCGACAGGGGGTGTAGAGGGGGCTGTTGGTGTGTCTGTGTGTGTGTGTGTGTGTGTTTGTTGCGGAACAAAAAAGCAGATGGCACGGTGACTTTGAAAATCCAAAATTAGGTATGTTTTTATGAACTTCATGCTCATTGGCTATGTAAATCGCACAGTCAGACAATCATGAAAGACAATGTTGTGTGTTTTCCAGCTTTTCCGCTGAGATCACGCACGTTGATTGAAATCTGCTCGGCACTTTTGAGGCGCTAAACCCTTTTAATTCCGCGTTTGCGTCCCCTCGCGCGCAGAGTGCTCGACTTAGTTGTCCTCCGATGGACTGTTTTCTCACGCAAGTCAGCTGATCGCAGTCGCAAACCCGCAAGTTTGTTGTGGACACAAACAAAGCTCATCTGTTCTTGAGATGTTTGCGTTCCTCGCTCCATGCCGAGACTTCTTTTGTCGATGGAAGGCCGCAGCCTGCCGGTTGCCTTTAGACTGTGCTTTTACAAATCACACTATGGATGTTCTTTTTTTTCTCTCGGCTTATACTATACTGGGAAGCTGATTCTGGAAGGATGTTAGCTTGAAATCCCGGCCTTCAGGTGGTGTGATCTGTTTACGTCTGCACGGTGTCGACTTTGGATGAAAACAGCTCGGCGTTTGAGTCGACTGCAACCCAAAGAAGAAGAAAAAAGCGGAGGCCTGTGACGCCGTCGCATCTCCATACATCCGCCCGTGTGTGAAAGCTGAATGCGCGTCTTATCTCGGAACCTTTTAAGCGATTTCTCGCTCGTGCCGTCTTAGCTTTGCGACGAGCCATTAGCTGTGTTAAATAGAGTTGGAGTGGTGCTAATTGTTCACAAAACCGCTCACTGACATTGCAGGCTCTAATTAATTTCCTTTTTCTGACTCCACAAACAAACAATAGCCAATTTGTTAAATTTTATCAGTATGCAAATGCAGGGCTCTACAGTAGTAATCCAATAGAGGCACCAGACATATTGGAGGATTGTGGGTACATAAGGAAAAGGCTATAAATGGTGTTCGGTTAGCATCAGATCAGTTTACAAAATGTTTCCCCAACATTGCACATTTCTTAAAGAAGTTGCTAATCCCTTTACATGCAGGAAACACTTTACCTCCTGTTATACAGCTGCCCCCCAAATCTTGGGTTTTACATCAAGAGTGTTTGTTTTCTACGATTGGATGAATGTGATCTTGCCAACCGAGGGAAAAAAAAACACCATAGCTGCAGAACAAACAAGGAAGAGACTTACTCACACGGGAGTATCTACCTAAGGTGTGCTAAAATTATCTAACTTTTTTGCTCATTAACTGTTCATGACTTGACATTGTCCTCCTAGGAAAATCACTGCTCCTCCTGATGAATAAATAAAGCGTTGCAAAGATGCTTGAAGATGCAATACGTAAGAAGAGGCCGCCTCTTGAAATCATACTCTGAGCGAATAGGGGGCAGCAAATCCCCAGAGCAACTGCGGCTAACTGTAGCCGCTGTGGGCTAGTTAGCTCAGTTTGCCGTGCAGCTAGTGGTCTGGACTGAGAGCGAAGGACTGAGGGAAAAAAAGAAAATATAATGTGCCGTAGTACTGTAATTGCCACTTATAGCCACAGGGTGTGCTGTTCAGTAGTGTTCCGTAGTCTTTTTTTAGATCTATATTTAAAGGTGCACTATATAGTTTTTGGGAAAACATTGATTTTTTTTTGCCTAAACAAGGTAAATAAACAACCTCTCTTTGTTTTCATGACTGAATAAACTAAATAAACAAACTGACCTTAAAGGACAACACTTTTCATATTGTTTTAATTTGTTTATATGTGGCGGACCCTGCCACCTTTCTAGCTCCAAACAGTGTTTTCGGAACCTTATTTTCCTCTGAGAACAGCTTGATTATTCAATTATGGAAACATTTTTGGATTATTACTTAATTCATTTGGTTGATTTCAAAATCTGAGTTTGAATGTCTTCTCCAAAACGACATAGTGCCCCTTTAAGTTGTCCAAACTTTGGTCCCTTTTTGCTCGTTAAAACATGAGCAAGAACATTTCACAGGTCATTTTGGTGTGCAAAAAAGTGTGTCAAACATAAAACGTGTGAATTGTGTGTGTGGCCAACCTTGCATGTATCTGTATGTTTTCGTTCATACGTCATCGTATGTGTATATTTCAGACATGGCCCGTCGTTGGTGCACGTTGGAGGGCGGCTTCCTGAGTTACTACGAGAGCGAGCGAAGCCCGTCGGCCATCGGCAGGGTGGACGTCACCGAGGTGGTCAGCCTGGCCATCAGCAAGACAGAGACCATGACTGGAGCTGGGTATGAACACACACACACACACACACACTGACTGATTATGTACATATCTCTGCTGTCGTCTTTTAAGACAGGATCAGAAAAAACTGTGATCTTGAAAGTATTTTCATCATCTACACTTAAATAAATGATACATAGACTCGATTAAAAAAGTATCCTAAACCTTGAAACAAACTGGCAACGTTGGACTTAATGTGCTTAACAACAAGCAAATGAATAACAATTAATATTAATCTTAATCCTGAGCATTAAGTGGCAGTTTACATATAATTCCTGCTTCACAGCGGTTCAGCCCAGCCACAGGGCTTTCATTTACACTCAACATTCATATTTGCTCTGAGACACGCGTGCCCCAAGCACATCCGCGCGCACGTACACAGCCAAACCACTTCCGAATGCTTAATTTTCATGCCCTCTGCTACATCATAATTTTATATGGGATTGTCAAAGCTTTTTAAATGATTTATTTCCTTTTGTTTGGCGAAATTACATCCCGCTGCACGTGTAATTCGTATATTACAGAGCTTCCAGTGTGGTTCGACATGCGCACGCACACGTGTAAACACAGACGCCGGCACAGTTTCCCCCTCCCTCGTCATATGGCTCATTAGCATAATCTCAACTTGAGCATTATTCAATTTAACAGAAGCCATCAGGGCTTTACGAGCGCTATATTTTCCTGTTTACTTGCCGCAACTTTTAACTGCCCTCCCCTCCATCCCGCCGCCTCCCTCCGTCTCTTCTCTCAGGTTACGATTCAATCAAAAAAAGAAAAGAGAAGAAAAAGAAAGTTGCTCCAACAACAGCAAACTTTTTCTTTATTTCTTCTGGAAGAGTTGAAGAAGAAAACAGATGTCTCGATCCTCTCTCGCTCACCCTCCCTCTCCGCTCCCATTGGGTCGTGCTGCGCGTGTGTTCGCGTGTGTGTGCGCGCGCTTCAATAATGGCTTATGATTAAAGCATAAGCCAGGTCCCTTAATGACAGCAGCAGATGTTCTGAAGAGGGAACAATGCTTTTATTTGTAAGTGTTATTTATACAGCCATTAGAAACACATCTGGCCGGCTCAAACTACGACCTTTCCGACGAGCTGGACACACGCAAAAAGTCACGGCGGGCCGCGAAGACGACGCCGCGTGTGCGCCGACTCCACGAGGCAACAGCGGCGCGCGCCATTTTTAGCTTACATCCCAGATACAGGTCACGGCTTCGCCCCCGGAAAGGCTATTATTTCTCCGCCGCTAACGCTCGTAATGGCTGTGCGTTTCACTAGATTAAACTCTGCCTCGCTCCCTCTCGCAACTTTTTTTTTTTTTCCCCGGCGTTCCCAGCATGCCGGCGCGGCGGAGAGAGAGAGAGCTCGCACCTCACCTCTTGACTGTCTGGCGCTCATGAATATTAACGTATGCAGATGACACACTCCCACCAGCAGCCTATCGCCGCGCTACAGGAGGCCGTAGGTGTCGCTTCCATTAAACACAGCGTTTGGGTAATTTCACCGTGGCAGAGGACACCGTGAATTACAGCGCGGCCCCCGACACATACGTCTGCTAAAGTTGTATGAATATTACAATCCCACTCCTAAGGAATTAATGCAAAGGGAAGCGTGTCGGCTGGTGATAAGTTGAGGTTTTTGTCTGGACTTTTTTTTTGACTCATCCGCCTGTTTCGAACGAGAATGTTTCTAAGTCGATCGCGACCTTCAAAATTCAGCTGGAAACCTTCTTCTGTTTTTCCCTTTTCCCTCTTTTCAGCTGCTCGCACCATTTCACTCGCTCCGTCGTCCTCTTTATCACCGTCTGCGAGTTTTTAAAGACTTTTAGAAGGGCTTAGTTGCTAACTTTGTCAGCGAGATGGGCTATATATACATGAGGGCTGGGGATTTAAGACTTTTTAGAGCACACAAAAGCCTTCAGGAGGAAATAAAAGGCGACAGAATTGCACATAGATATCTTTATGCATGTTAAAAGTGCAGGTGAGACTCCACAAGGAACAGCAGGAGTGAGCTGAGTGTAACTTTACTCAAGCATAGAAAGTGCTTTTCTCACTACAGCACACGGGCATTGAACTTATTGATCTCTTTTTTTTTCAATCCTGTAATTTTCCTCCTCAGCCAATATCAAACCTACTGTGGTTATGTTTCACCAGTGTCAACAATAGGAGTAAGAATTAAAGACAGTATGTAGGGAGGCAAAGTCTCTAATGACCTAAATCTAATGACCAAAACTACTCATTTGGTCTTTTTTCATTACTAACAGTGTTGTAACATTACAAACATTGTGGTTGTAGGTTCTTCTTTATGGAGGACTGAACCTGTCAAAATCAGAAAGAATAAATAAACATATAAATGGCTCCAATAAATAGATAAACAAATATTTAATTAAATGCACCAAAAATTAAATTGAAGATAATTGTAGACAGATAAGATGTGATATAAAAAGTATTTGTAGTCAATTCAACAATTATTTACTTTGCCATTTCGTTTTTTATTATTTTATTAATTTATTTTGTATTTCTGTATTATTTACCATTTTTGTTTTCCCCTGTTTATTTCCACAGACAGATTTATTCCTGTATTATTTTTTTTTACTTCATGCACTTATGCTTCGTTATGCAAATGCATGGGCTTTAAAGTAGGGCTGTGATTGGCTTTGAATGATAACTATTTCGTAAATGATATTTGCATTTATTTTAATATTGTTTTATTAATTAATACCTACATTTATTTACCCATTTATTACTAATGGTAAGTTAATTCACTTGTCGAGCCATTTGTTTATGTCTTTATTTCTTTCTGATTATGGCAGGTTTGGTCCTCCGTACTTTTTTGGCTTCTTAAAAAAACAGGAATGCACACTCAAGCAGGGCGGAAATCATTAGAAAATTAATTAATGAGTCAATAACCAGCAACTTAAACTAAAGAATTAAAGCCATTTTTCAAACTAAAGAAGATGTACTGCCTTTCTTTGTCTTGTGGTAGCCTCAGCTGAATATTTTGGTTGTTTGACGGTTAGAAATCAAACACATCGGGCTTCAGTGGACAAATATCAGCCATAATAATATACAGTGATTGAAAGTTAACCTTTAGTTGCAGCCTCACACACACTGTTGGCACACATCTCGCTCGCTGCACCTCCTCAGTCAGTGTCACTTCAGGCCGTGATCAGACGGCGCACTTAGCGAGGCTGCTGGGTGACAGACACCAGTGCGTTTTACACGAACTTAAATAACCGGGACGCTGTCAGCTTTTTGCAGCAATCATCATACATTAAGTCGAGGAAAAAGATTAAAATAAATCTGGTTAACGCAGCAAGATTCCCGCTGAATATACTTAGTGTCCTGGCCGTGTGTGCGCCTAACATCTTCTTCACGTGTGTGCATGTGCGTGACGGAGACAGTCAGCCTTCAGAGCGCTGCAGGTGTGACTGTGGGCGACAGGAAAGATGAATCCTGCTCTGATCTCCAATAAGCGAACAGGAAGTCTGACTACTACAGGTGAAGCTTGGATAAAATAAAGCCTAAACAAGTCCTCAGACGGACAATAAGTAGATGTGAGCGGATGTTGATTTAATTGGCCTTGTTTGTAGAAGCATCACTTAATGATCTGCCTTTTATTTAATAGCCGATCAATTGCATTTAGTGGTTCGGCGGCCTCCTAGCAGCTGTACTAATGTCTTTTTGGACAGCGTCTATTAGATTGTGTGTCGGTGTCACGACCGTTGCAGATCATCTCTCACACAGGATGTCATCTGACTTTTGTCTCTGTTATTATTCACCCCCCTTGGCATGGAGGACCAAACCAGTTTCCTCTCCAGGGAATTATTAAGTTTAGTTCTGCTACTAATGATCCTTTTCATTGTCGATTAATCTGTCTGTTACTTTCTAGATTAATTGATAAGTTGTTGAGAGAACCCCCCCAAATGTCGTCAACCCGAACATATTCAGTTAACGGTCATAGAGGAGCAGAGGGCAAAACACTTGACATCAGCTTTGGATTGAACAGTTAAAACATTAGATTTTCTCAAGTGCTGAGGGGGGGACACCAAACACTCCGTCACACTGCCGGCTAGTTAGCAACACTGCATTTCACCGCAGCTTCTCTCATTGACTTGAGTTTGTCGTTACTGTGGCTAGCTAGCAAACGTCAGCTATACGTGTTTCATTGTATTGAGTGATAAAGAAATGAAGTGTCCATCATTGGTTTCGACTACTTCCTGGAGGTCAGGACGGATCAAGGACGGACTCTCGTTTTCTCAGGGTCATCTGCCCCCCCACCCCCTTTGGATTTACGCCTGTGTAGAGGACAAAAGAAACCCAAAAATGCTCACATTTAAGAGGCTGCAATCACAGAATTGTAACTTTTTTTCCTTGAAAATTCACTCATACAAACCAATTAATCACTAATCAAGATCGTCATCAGATCTGAGAATGAATGAAAATGCATTTAAACAGGAGGAAAATCAGCGCATATTCTCACCACAGACAAAAAAAACTATCACATTCTGCATCAATACGCCCTAAAATATACTTGACTAAGGGAAGAAATCCGATCCTTGACCGTTCGTGATGTAATTATTCAGTCATCAGGCTGTCGTAGTGCCTTCACCTGACCTCTCCCAAAAGAACAGGTCTCTTGTGTGCATATAAACATCTAAGAACAGGGAGCAGGAGGGGAACGCTGCATGAAATAACATCAAGGAAACAGGAAGACAAGAGCGGGAGAAAAACAAGCCTCTCAAAGATTTAATGCGCCTCGTACACGGGACGCGAACCATTTAAAAAATCGCAGACAGCACAGGAATGTCTCCCTCCTCTCCCCAGCCACTCCCTCCCTCTGGGACGCTCGTAATGCAAGCGCTCATCTCTTATCCCCCGTCTCCTTCTGTCCTTTCTTCGCGATACCATTTGCCCACCCCCCTCCTCCCCTCCTCTCCTCCTCGCTCTCCCTCTGGGACCGCCTCTAACAAGCGCCAGCACACCTGGCGGCCAAGACGAGGGGGGGAGGCATCAGCGGCGGGGTCACGCGAGGGCACACAAACACCCATGTCTCGCCTGTTCCCCTGACACGCATGAAAGGAGAGCGAGTCGGCGCTGCCTCGACCCCCCCCCCTCCGCGACACGCCACCTTAAACACCCGCCGCCGTAGCATTTAGAGCCTCCGACGGAGAAAGAGGAGCTCCCTCTCGGCAGTGTGCGCTCCAACCATTAAGATAGCGATAGTCTAACCTCTGCGCCCTCCCCGAGAGAGAGAGACAGACAGGAAGAGAAAGAGCAACAAAGATTAATAGCCGCCTTTTCGCTTCCGACGGCAAGAGGTACAAGCCCGTAAGTGTGCTGGATGAATGAGCGTGTGAGGGATTAGGTATTCGGTATTTGTTCACACACAGACACAAGGAAAACGTATGAACGCTCCTCACTGAATGACACGCATTGTATACAAGCGCATTCATAACGCTGTCAAGGCCGAACCTGAACACACGCCGTAAGGAATGCAGATGCTTCAGAGAACACAAAGCCGCCGAATCCAAAAAGGAGACGGAGAAATGTGTTTCAATAACTCTTCTTTGACTTAATTCCGGCGGATGAAGAATGCGAGATGCCCTCTTCCTGCCTTTATAGAGCTTTTAAAACGTGTGCATCTGAAGACGGTTGTCTCGGCGCTCCTCAAGGTGACGCGCGATGGAATAAACAGCCAATTTCTTCTTCTGAAAGCAAACTTAAAGCTGCGATAAAAAAAGTGTTGTAAATGTTTATATTTTATATTCATGTGTGCAAAACTCGTCAAGTACAGTCGGCGGTGTTTTAAACAGGAAGAAGAATGTGTGCAATAAAAATCTCCCGTTCTGCTGTCTGGATTTTGGTCATTTTGTTTTTAAACTGTCCCAACAGTGTCACAGGAGTGCTGTGATCTTTAAAACCTGGTGCCTACATTACCCAAAATGCAGCCGAGCTACTGAGCGACATCACTGGACGCAACATATCCGATTACAATCGGTGGACCTACCTTTTTACGATTGTTTTTATCCACCGATGCTCGTCGATGACTCGTCTACAGCCACAACACTGTTATTTAACTTTAATGCCCAGCGAATTAAACTAAACAGAACCAAGAGGTGTATTCTCAGCCCTCGGTTTCAGCTATTTTGTAGAAATGCGAGTTCCCTCGACAGCTGAGACGAGTCAAAGCTCAGCTCGATGATTCAAAAAGGACAGATTGGTTTCGATATTGAAAACAGGCGAACGTGACGAATCATATATTTGGTATTTTGGATGATGTGCCGATGCGCAGAACGTTAAGGTTGGAGAAGCGGAGGGAAAAGTGAAAGAGCACCACCTTCACTTATTACTGCCCTTGAGCAACATGTTACATGTTTGTGTGTATGTATATAAGTGGTGGAAGTGTTACAATTCTTTAGTTTAAGTAAGATGTTTTTGAATGTGTATCACTGACGTATTGATGTGTAGGTTTCATTTAACTGCTGTAGATGCGTCAGGTTCATCTGATTTGAACTACTTGAGTTACTGTTGGGTGGTTTAATCTGCAGCAATGCATCATATTCTGTAAGATTATCATGTGGTTTGTTGTGGCTGTACTGCAGAACCCAAATCAGCCCTATTTTTCATCCCATGACTGAACTCTCAATCAGTTTATCAGAAAATCCAAACACAAAATTAAAAAATTTGGCGATGCGTGGTTTTTCTCTGAACAGGAGGGGTATGCAAACGTGTAATCTACAAAGTAACTGGTGACTACAGCTGTCACACAAGTGTAATGGCGAGAGAAGGGCATTATTAACCTGTGAGATGTTGTCGAGTGGAACTGTTAAACTGCTTAAAATCAAAATGTACAGTACAGTTACATTGAATTTGTACTGAAGTTTTGTACTTAAGTAAATGTACTTAATTACATTCCACCACTGGTGTGTAACTATACAGTATTAAAGAGGCAATACGTAAGATTTTTTTGTTAAAAAAACATTCAGAAATTAACTAACATTATCAACATAATGTGATTACAGAGAAGTTTTGACACAATGATGTCTCTGTATTGTGTTGCGGACATATCTTCTAAAGTTAGCATGCTAACCAGCTAGCCCCTGGCCCATACTGGTCCACTGGTCCTGTGCTAGCAGTGCAAAAAACGAATCACCCCTGTTTTCAAGCATCTAGCCTGAACTGCTACCTGCATGGCTAAATGAGCTACTAGCTAAGCTACAGTTAGCAGCAATTAGCGGTTACTCCGGTGAAATACTGCCCCCTATTTGTTTTAAGTATGAATTTGACAGGTGGCTAGTTCATACATATCGCACCTTTAAATACATTAAAATAATTTTTACAAGTTGATCTTCACCGTACACAGACTTTGCAGTTTCTTTTGCCCGTTTCAAGTATGATCAGGTATTTGTGAGGATTTCCCCCGTCCCAGAATTCTAACGGTTGAGCCGATGTGTCTCCGACAGGGCCGTGTTCACCGTGGAGCTGTACCTGCAGACGGAGCGAGTGCTGATTGTCGGCGCCGAAACGCAGGAAACGCAGCACGACTGGATCCAGGCGCTGACAAAGGTGGCACACTTAGCATACAGCGCACACACACACACACACACACAAACCCTCTTCATAAGTTTGTTTTTCACTTAAAGCTACAAAGGAGAAACGGTGCGAGCGCGCCGCAGAACTACAGCACATCCATCCGCTGCTTCTTCATTCACTTTGCAACACACACACAGTAGCAGACGGTGTCCTCGGAGAACCTCGCGCCGCCTGTGCTTCTTCCAGTAAGACAAGTGGTCCGACTATCTCTTCCCCCACGCGCTGACAGATTCTTGTAATAATACCCTACATAAATATGTCCCCCATTGCCTTTTTTATCTCTTTAATCCCAGGCAACCCAGTCATAGATAGTGGGAGGTATAGCTGCATCAGTCCATATGTCTCTCCATCTGTACCATAGGCCCTCCACACCTCCGTATTTCAATTTGAGCAGCTGAACAATGGCCAGACTGAGCCGAGCGAGCGGGAGGGGAGGGATACTTACTTGGAAAATAATTCCGCCGGGGAGCAGAAACCGAGCAAAGGTTTATCCCTCCGAGCGGAGAGCTGCACCTGTCGTGTTTCGGAGGTGACGCAGCCGCCGCCAGAAAGTTTTTGAAATTTTCTTCATCCTCTCTCTTTGTTTTGTTTTTTTTTCCACGCGACTCGCAGTGCTTCGTCCCGGCTAAAGTCGACGGGCTGATGCAGAGGGACGGGGAGCTGATTGGCAGACTGCACTACAAAGAAGGCCATGACCTGTACCACTGGAGGACGGGCTGGTTTCTGCTGGAAGGCTCTGCCCTGCACTACAGCCCGGGAGAGAAGGAGGGAGTGGAGGAAGTGCTTCAGCTCAAACAGCTGCAGGAGCTCAGTAGGCACATTTGCATTCACAGTTTCTCACCATGTCTTTGGTTCTTTTTAACCAGAAAATATGTTCGCATAGTTAGGTTACATCCCCCGTGACGCAGCTACAGTAACAGCTTCCTCCAGTTTAAAGTCTCTATATTGCCTCAAAGGCCAGCGTGGTCAAGACGGTTTGCAAAGGGTCAAACCGCGCAGCTAGCGGTCGTATGAGCTGACTCTGTCTGGACTGGAAGCTCGGAGCACCTAAATCGTTGGTATTGTTCACTATCAGACTACCATATCTTGAGGCACAATGCGGCTAGCTGATTAGCATGCCACTTTTTACTCACAGGAGTTTTTCCCATTACTCATTTTCAGATCCATATTTGTTTTTTTTGTGGTGTTAACTAGAAAAGATTAAAAAAAGATTCCATGCTTTGCTTTCCATCGCTGCAGCATCTCTTTTCACCCTCTGTCTGAACGCCACGTTTTAGTGCCTGTCTCTTTAAGGCCCAGTCTGCTGCGATTGGTCAGCTCTGACAGGCCTGAGCAGGCACCTCCCACTGTGTCTCTACACCACCTATGGCGGAGTTTTTGCAACCGCAGCTTGGGGCACGGCTGAGGTGCGGCGATTGTAGCGTTGTGACATCACAGTGTTACGGAAGTCCTGACAGCTCATTCTTTCACAGTATTTATAAAGCACCTAAACCTGCTTTATACTCCAAAAAGACATGGATATATCACTTTCCACAATACGGGAGCTTTAAATGTCTACTCCTGAAATATACAGTACAGTTTCCACCTTTTCAAAATATAATAGTCCGAAAAAATTCATATTCTTTCCAATGCGATACTTTAATAATCTAATGATACCATTACTTCCATTAAAAATAATGTATTCTGCTCATAAATGTGACTGCTGTACATGCTGGTGTGGTGGAGCCGACACTGAGCGGAGCACGACTGACCTCGTGCATTAATACATACAGAAAAGAACGCCCCAGTTTGGTTAATACACCGATTTCAGCTCTGTCCTGAATCGCCACAGTTTAAGCGAACGGTCTCTCGTTAAACATTTCCAGTGAAGCCTTTTAACACGCAATAAATAACCGTATCAGCTTATGGTTGATGGTGTTAGTGGTCAAATGAATTAATGATTCCGATTCGCTCTCACCAAGCTACCACTCCACGGCGCCCTCCTACCACTTGCATTTGTAGCTACTCAAAGATGTTGGAGGATAGATGCGAGCGACCGGCATCAGGCGACATTTCAGCTCCTCACAGATCTCTGCTCATATTGGCTGGTTTAGTCTAAAAGTCAGGAGTGAGAAGGTGACACAGACGATGCTCACATCAGGTCAGGAAAGGTCAGCATCATGTAATGCATCGTCAGGCGAGCGTCGGCTGAAACAGGACGATTTCCACGAGCCGTTCTCACAAAACGTGGCGTGAAAACGGGTCTTGTGAAGCAGAAATCCGAAATATTGCGGCGCTCCATCTACCAGCGCGCTTTGCCAATATCTCCACATTGGCGGCAAACGGCGGTTATTCAAAGGATAGTCGGCGGTGGGAAGCTTCTAGTCACGGTGAAAGTTCACACATACTTTGGCAGATTGATCGATCGCACCCGTGCGACGCGCGAACAGAAGGAGGCCGAGAATCAATGGATCTTTGTAATCCATTTACACCTCGACGCGGATCAAATCGCGGAAAGTGCCGCCCCGTCTTCTCACCTCGGGGCGGCGTAAGGCGCCGCAGCGGTTCTCATTTTTATTCCCGGCTCTCTCAAACCATATTTGTCACAGCCGGGGAGCCGCCAGCGCCAGGAGGGGCTGTGTTTTGTCAGGGGATGGTAGGTTGCCGGAGCACTGAAAGGATCCCTTTAGGAATCAGAGTCTGTGACATGGGATTAACTGTTATTTCCTCAGCAGTGACACCGCCACATGAAAGGTGCTCCCGTGTAGCAGCGAGGGGGATTTAATAAATACACTTTTCAATTAAAATCACGACATGTTTCCAACTTGCGGCACTTCAGACTGCATCGGGAGCTCAAGTGCGATTCAGTCTCTCCCCGGCTCTCAAAGCCCACAAAAGATTTGTTCCTCATTTTAATCTGGAGCGCCTTGTTTGTCATTTATTCTCTGTTTCACTCGACCCCCGTGACAAGGACGCATTTTACTGTCTTTAGCTCACTCAAATTATTTTATTGATCTTTGTCAATGGTTCAGTATTAATTTGTCTGAGCGCTTTGTTTTCTAAACTGCTCTTTAAGGGATTAAATTCGCAAATTCCAAAAAAAACGAACAAATGGATTCGATCCCCAAAGAGCAACAGTGCACTGCCTCCCAAAAATGGCTTCCTGGGGGTTCAGTTTTGTACTTTTTGAGAGAGGATTGATCATTTTCTTTTGTGATGTCTTGTGTCAAGATGTCTGCCGCACACGTAACTCAAACCGGAGTAAAACAAGGGGGAAATGACAGATCCAGTCGGATAATCACTGACCTGTCGCGCTGCACAAATCTGCCTTCCCCCGCCCGGAACTTTCTTTTTCAAACAAGATAAGCACATTAACTTTCAACTCATTCGGCGCAATCATCTCAGCGAACGTCTCTTCAGGCAGTGGCTGAATAGCGAAGAAATGTTAATCCCCACTGCTCGGCTCAATCATCCGAAAAAATAACGATAGGCATCAGCAGAAGACTGCAGTCCAGCATATTTAGCAGCCAGATCTCAGTGTGTCCACGCCGAGGTCCAATTACATCTGAAGATAGACGGCGATCACAGCTAGCATGTTCAGAAAGAGCAAGATCTGTCGGTGAGTCATGTTCACTTGGGAGTTCACTCGATACGAACGAACTGCCAACACCAAGTTCTGGTGAGATTGTTGTGATAGCCTACAGCTACACATCTTTGTTAACTAATCCATGGATTTAAAAGAGTTGAAACGCATTAAATGATCGTCTGTATACATGTTTTATGAGATGGCTAATGCTTAAAACACTTCATGCATTTGGTTCGTAACACTGATTGCAAACATATTTTTTTTATTTTTATGTTTCTTTCCAATAAAACTCAACATCGGACTTTTAAATGTTACTTTTTGGATCGATGAAATTCTTCAAAATTCAGTAGCTACTTATAAATAAACCGAAATAACAAGTATGTTTGAAGTATTTTAGAAAGCAAAGTTTGTCGAAAAGAAAACACAAAAAAAGGTTATTTTTCAGTCGTGAAATGTCTTTTTCAGTACATATCTTGGCCACAGTTCTGTAATATTTACATTTAGGGGGCTTCCTTTTTGAAATGTTCCTTTTTGAAAGAGTTAATAAATCAAATTTTATATCTCTCAGTATCAGCCTACAAAAAAACAACTAGTAATTATCGGGCGTTGGATTTCAAGCAGTGTCACATGATGTTTACATGCTCTAACCAACCAGTACGAGATGTCTATCACCGAGAAACAAAACATGTGATCCCTCAACTGCTTCCCACCAGTGACTCTTTGTGTTCAACTAGAGGAATCGCTGCTGGAGGATCTCTCCAGATGTGTGCAATAGGGCCTGTGATACCAAGAGATTTGCTTACGATACCTTTCAAAATAAAAAATAATAAATGCTCCCACTATAAATGCGCTTCAGCAGCCTAAATCGCCCTCACTTTTGGAGAGAAAAAAAGCCTCATGGAAATCTCTTCCAGGACGGCCAGTACAAATTACTGGAGGGAACAAGGCCGCGGACTTAGTTCCTTATCACACAAACGTATTAAGTAATAAAAAAAAGTTTCCCGCTGAGCTCTGAGATGGATAAAAGAGGATTGCCGCGTGCCAGTTCAAACAACGGTGACAAGTGTTTTGCATTTACCTGATAAGGCCGTTAATAAACCTCTCTCAAGTCAATATCAATCTCTGAAGTTCTCCCCTTTCTTCTCTTGTTGTTTGGATCAGACTGAAATACTGTGCCCTTGAAAATCCGCCAAGAGAAAATAGAAAGCAAATTGTTTTTTAAGAGAGACTTTTGGGGATTAATTGTTTTTTGTTGTTTAGCTCGACATACGCAGGGGCCGAACAAAGGACTTGTTTGCAAAAATGTGACTGTTATATGTTATATTTCTACCAATCCTCTTTATTTGTGCCAACAATTAGAATTCAATTTGCTGTTGTTGCTGATAATCAATGAGTTAACTACAGATGTGGATGCAGAGATTGTAGTGTTTGGAACAGGAAATAGAAAGAACTCCTATTCCTTTCATTTGGTACTGTGAGCAATGTGAAATGATCAATTTAAAATAGAAAGAACATGAAAAACACTCTCCACAGATAGCGTTTTTTACATTTTTACGCTAATTCTATAATTAAGGAATAGTTAAACATGTTGGAAAATGTACTTGTTTTGTTCTTGTGAGTATCTGTACATCGGAAGCTAGATTAGCTTAGCCTAAACTGCATCGTGTCGTTCTTACACTTTGTGTTTTTGTACGGATTAAATAGGCAAGAATCAAGGTAGCTAGCAGCTTGTTAGCTTAATTTCAGCACAACGACTTGAAACGTGGGGTGACAACTAGCCTAGCTCTATTGAAGCTAACTGTAACTATTTAACATGTTAGCTACGTCTTGTTTGTTGAAATCAGGCAAAAAAAACGAGTGTAAAAACAACATGTTGTCGTTGAAGCTAAGCTAGCTGGCTGCTGGCGGTAGCTTGTTTATTATACAGAAATAAGAGGGATATCAATCTTCTCATCATAAGTGTATTTCCTAAAATATCTAATTAGCATTGTAAATAAATAACTCTCCAAGAAGACCATGGGATGTTTGCATGATTAAGTAAGTATTAGTGGTACAAGTTAGCTACATAGCTAGCTCCCAATCTCTGAAAGTCCACATTTTATTTAGATAAATTCTCTTTTGCTCGTTTCTTTAATACATATCCCTCATTTGAGCACAGCCAGTAGAAACTTGAGTATGATGACAGTGCCCAATTTTGTTGCTAGGAGATTTGTGACTCAACTGCAGAGCCTCAAATCTTTTTTGTACTTTTGTTCTGTTGTGTGTGTGTGTGTGTGTGTGTGTGTGTGTGTGTGTGTGTGTGTGTGTGTGATTGTTGCCTTGATCCAAGCAGCTGTTTGAACCCACAGAAGAGATTATGGCAGAGCTCTGGAGTCCCATAGCCCAGTTTTTCTGAATCCTTGCACTCTGTCTTTTTTTGTGTGTGTTTTTTCTTTTTTCCTATTTGGTTTCATTTGGTCTAACTTTATGTAAAGCTTGATGACCAGTGACTCGTGTTTATGCCTCACTTCCCTTTCTTGTTTCAACCACCTTTTAGAGAGTCTGCGCCTTAAAAACTAGATCCATGTTTCGCATTACAACAGGGAAATGCCATTAACTCCGATGGAACGCATTTGGCATTTTCCACTTCCCTTCTCTCACTTTCCTTTCCGCCGCGCGTACGAGACTCAGCCAGACGTGTCTAGACGCATTGTGCTGTGCATTATCTGCGATGATTGACTTGAAATCTAAATGATTACTTAAGAGAAGAAAGACCTTTCAGTGACAGGTAATGAATGCGCGCCGACGCTCAAGTTTCCTGGCTGAAGCTTCTAAGTGCTTGTGCTTTTTAGAGCGATTGAACAACAGCAAATGTCAAGCTGCTCCCAACACGTTGCTTCGCATTAGCGCAGAACGTGTTGCTCTGATACTGCATTTCCAACAACTTGTTGCCCCTTTTCCTCCCCCCCCCAGCTGTCTCCACACATACGGAGGGCGAGGAGAAGATCCAAGTCCTGCTGATGGTGGAGGGCGGAAGGTATGTCAGTCTTTGAAATAAAGGTGTGCTAATTGGCAACGCACTTGTGATACAACAACACCCCCATGCATTATGCAACGCCGCGAGCTTTGATTTTTTTGCATTTGTCTTGTTAGTCCGATTGCACTTTACCTACTGTAAACCATCCGAGATAATTAAAGTCTCGCTAGGCTGCCCGCGTCACTTACAGAGACGAGGTGAGACGGCGTTTTAGCACAGCCGCCAACAGTTTTTTGGCTCCCCTTTTAAAGTAATGCGACGGGACTTTGTGTTTACTCCGTTAATTGCTCTTCGTTTGTGTGTGTTTTTTTTTTGATCAAACCTCGTGGGAAAGCGCCGGTTTGTTTATAGATGTGTGTTTCCGCAAGAAGCGCTTTTGGTTTTTCTTTAATCTCGCCGGTTGTTTACTTAATGACTTAGCAGCGCCTTTTTCCAAGTACATGAAACGACTTTTGCTCTTAAAATATGAGCCCAGCCGTATTGTTGAGGGAAAGTGCATCAGCGTGTGCTTCATTAATTGTTTTTTTTCTTCTTCTTCTTTAACAGAACAGTTTACATCCACGGCTTCAACCGGACGGACTTTGCACTGTGGCACTCGGCGATCACGCTGGCCGCCGGCACGGACGGCAAGGCGCTCAGCGACCAGCAGCTGACCAAAAACGGCGTCCCCATCATCGTCGACAGCTGCATCGCCTTTGTCACTCAGTATGGTGAGTCGCCTCGAATTCACACGGGAGGAAAAAGTTTCTCAAAATTGGTTCCGCACGAGTATTATGGTTTCCCCTCGAGGAGCTGATTCATCCAGCGCGCCGCGCCGTGAGGAGAATTTCACGCTTTTTAATGCCGACGCATTATTAGAAACTTTTCAGCGGCGTCCAAAGTTGTTTGCAGAATGTAAACACACAAATCCACACGGCGCTTATTACTTTCTTGATGCGTGAATAGAAAAGAGGGACTTGTACAGTACCATTATACAGTAACTGTTGTGTAATATAATGAGGGATTGGCGTAAAGTTAACTCTGACTGGAGCTGTAAAGTAGCACAAAAGGTTAGCGATCCTGGCGGCGACGGTTTTATTTTACGCGCAATTAACATACAAATGTGCTTATGTAACGTTGTTAAATCCCACATATTAGCGCCCGTAAGGTCGCCCTGTAATTACACATGGTTCTATAGAAATGTGCTGTTGCTGGGTGCTCTCGTCACTTTCTTATTTAATCCGCCAGGTCTGTGCCAGGAGGGAGTCTACCAGAGGGCGGGGGACGCCGGTCGAGTGGCCCTCCTCCTGGAGGAGTTCACCAGCGACGCGCGCAACGTGAAGCTGAGGGAGAAGGAGCACCGGCTGGAGGACGTGACGGACACCCTGAAGAGCTTCTTGTCGCAGGCGGAGGACGCGCTGCTGACCAAGGAGCTCTACCCGTACTGGGTGTCAGCTCAGGGTGCGTGAAGTGTCGGAGCGCCGTAATATATACAGAATATATACCAACGTTAAAGGTGTAGACACACACAGAGACTTTTGAACATTAAAGACAGGGTTTTGAACAGTATTCTTACAAATAATAAAGAAGTTTGACCCTCATTTCCCTTCATGTGTAACCTCAGCTCATAGCTTGATAGTCTGTAAGCAGCCCTCATCTCTCTTTGTAGACGAGAAGGACGAGAGGCAGAGGGTGAAGAAGTACTCCACTTTCATCGAGAGTTTGCCCAAGACAAACAGGTCAACGCTCGACGCTCTGCTACAACACCTGTACAGGTACACGCACGCACACACACACTCCTCACACTGCAGCACATGTACCTGTGAGGCCATTTCAAGGTCGGGTTTGCAGCCAGGATGGAGTTTATTATCCTGAAGGAGAAAAGCCCGCGGTCAAGTTCAAGAACGGCAAAAAACAGGACACGGAGACGCCAAAAACATCATTCAGCAATGTTGTTCACTCACATTTACCGTAGTGCTGTACTCAATTACAAATTTAAGGTACATTATCGCATATCTGACAGCAATAGTTGGTTAAGATTTCATATAAAAAGTATAGTAAACCTTTGTGGAAACTCAACTGTCTTTAATTGGACACGGAAATGAAGCAGAACACTAATTTCGTTCACAGCCTTGGTTTCGTCTTTCTCGTGCTTTTGACGGAACAGGTGTAGCGCCGCAGATGCCGCACTGCATCACAGACGTAACAAGCGCAGAGACTCGGAGGTCCCGCCACCCCGAGTCGCCTCGGGGACGCTGTTTGTCACCCGCTGATTAACCCGCCGCCCCCCCCGCTCTGCGTATGACCCCGCTCTGCCCTCTGTTGTGTGTGCAGATTTGTTTTTTTTCTTCTTCTTCTACTGACCAATCAAGACGGAAACCAGCCAGAGCGAGGACGTGCTGTCAGCTGCTTTGTGTTAAAAGCTGAAAAGGAAGAAGTTTGTTTTTGTCGCCGAGGCGAGCAGTGTCCTCGGGTTGAAGCGATGAATGAATCTCGTATTCGATCGTTATTAAAATCTGAGACAGTCAACAGCAGAAGTCAGCAACACAAGTGGTGCTATTTGTGAGTTTAAGCGCCTTTTTTCTGGGAAATCGTTACATTTACATTCACTTTTAGGGTAAGATAATGGTTTTCTTTTTGTCTTTTCACTGTTAAACGCTCAGTTTCATGTGTGGAAAACGTCTAATAATAAATCACAGGACGTTTAACTGCTGTGGACAGAAACAACAACACTTTGTCTCGCTGCGCGGAGACTCGATTAAAGCTAGCATCAGCTGCCTCGCGCCGCACAACCTGTTAGTTCTCCCACCTCGAGAGGCCTTCGCAAACACCCCGCTCGCTTGATGTCTCATTCACTGACGCTCGCATTACACATTGTTTCCTCAGAAACCTGCAGAGGCTGCTTGTGATTTATCCGCATTATGTTAATGATGTAGATTGTTTGGAGGAGACTTAATTGGCCCTTTGCTGAATTTGGACCGAGGCCGAACATCTCACTAAACTGTGTGTGTGTGTAGCTGTGTGTGTTGCAGGTACACTTAGTTTTCTCCTAACCACGCTTCTTTCTCCCCCGCGATCCAGGATTCAGCAGTGCTCCCACCTCAACCACATGGCGAGCGAAAAGCTGGCGTCCGTCTTCTCCCCCTGCTTGTTCCAGACCCGGGGACAGACGCCGCAGGAGACGAGCGTCGTCCGCGACCTCATCAGCAACTACATCACACTCTTCAGCGTGAGTCAGAAGAGATTTATATTCATGTATTTGTCTTTTATTGCCATTTGACAGGAGACAAACGGCCGAGCTGAGCACGGTGACATCATCCAGGGCTCCACTCGAAAGTTCCACACTCACCACATCGTTTTGAAGCAGTTAGAAAAATTGATCTCTCACAAACAAGTAGCCCCCCCGCCTCCTTTATCAGTCGTGATAAACAGCAGTGGGTTAATTTAATGTCGCCCCGCTCAGCTGTAATCAACGGCACAAACAGCTGCACACATCGCCAGGATGTGTGCAGATATTACATAGAAAAAAAAAAACAGGTCACCCAGGACGAAAAAAAATACCAGAGGAGCCCTGTTCAGGACATTTTTAGCTCGAGGGCGAAATGAGATCGGGCTTATGACTCTGAGTTTGTTCTATATGTGAGGAGCAATTTCGAAAGCAGAGGAATAAGTCAAAGATGAAGGAAGAGAGAAAGAAAAATCGGATTGAATTTCTTTTGCCTGGGCTGTGCGCTTTTTCTGTTTTCCTCACCATTGAATTAAACAAAGTTAAGCCGTGATCTGAGAAGTTAATGTAAATGCTCCTCGTGATGCACTTTGAATGCTTTTTAAAACATCGCATAAAGGCTATCGTTACTGTTAAACAAACCCTATAGATACCTGTACCTCACAGACGTTCGCTGTTACCCCGATGACATCACAATGAGTTTCCTCTCCAGATCCACAGAAGACATCACCTGGAAACACTATAATCACAGGCTGAAAAATGCTTTGTACACTGATCTTTACATGTAAAATTGGTGGCATGCCCCTTTAACAAATGAATGAGTGACGGATGGTGTGCAGGACTTCTGGTTCTTTCTCAGTAACGCATAATAACATTATTACCATCCAAAATTGGAAAAGTATGCATCGCTCCATGTGCGTTAAGCGTGATCCGTTCAAACCCTCCCTGAGATATTTCTGTAGAAAAGGTGAAGCACACGCAGTCAGATGTAGCCGGGGCTGCTTGTTTTAGCAAAACTCTCCTATCAACGGCAGAAGGAAAAAGAAAATCCCGACACTTAAAGCGTTCATGTAACATTACCATACTGCATATCTAAACCAGGCTGCAGGCGCGACTTTATTTGCAACTCTCGTACTCCAACCATCTGGGGAGCAGAACTGTTGCTGCCAAATCTCCACAATAGGCTTGACTCTGCTGATGTGTGGATGGGCGGAGGGGGGAGGGGGGCGGTGTGGGATCAATGTTACCCTTGGAGAGCCGCCTGGCTTCGCGGGATACGGCGGCGCAGAGCGACCGCCTATCCCCCGCGGAACGCCCGGATCCCTCTTGTTCTGCCGTCGAAGGAGGAGCATTCACTCCCAAATCGGTTTTCGGGACGCCATCGTTCGCATGACAAATAGCCATTAAGCTCGACCAATCACGAGCCCAATAGCGGTGAATACACAACGCCGTGACATGAAGGAGGGGGAAAAAGTGAGACACGCCGCTAATTGAAGTGCCAGTTCCGCGCTGGATGTCGTCGACGGCGCTCCATTATCAGGCCGAAACACACGCACGACGAGTTTGTGAGGTTTTTCTCTTCTCCCCGCCGCAATCGTCTCTGCCACTCGTATAACTCCCAACAAAGCAAATTGTTCTCAGAAAATGATAATGATGTTAGAAAAAAAAAAAAAAAAAAAGTTGGAATAAAAAAATATCATTTCCAACACAGAGCTTTGTGGAAGAGACGAGTCTTCGCTTGGCGCCGAGCTGTGTCAAACACTCACCGCCAACTCCTTTCTTCAAAAATTGGTTTCAGAAGTGTTCGATGAACGACCCAGTCTGCGCACGATACCTTTTTCTTTTTTTTTCCCTCCTTCTGGTTTAATCTAGTCTTCCATGTATTGTATTTGAGAGCCGAAATTAATATTCCCTCCGAATATGATCCTATCAGGCAATTTAGCGTCTCTCAAGTGATCTGAGAGTTTCTCATTGGCTGGAGTCTGAATTGATGTGTGTGTGTGTGTGTTTTTGTGATGTTTTTTTACCGACAGGTCAATGAGGACCGGGTGCAACAGATGGAGAGGGAGAATAGCTTCATCACACGCTGGAACGAGAAGAAGGACGCCACAGTAAGCCCGACCCGCCGAACCAAAATGGAAAGCACCGACGGGTGTTCTGTTTGTTTGTGCGCGTATTGATTTGCCCGTGTGCGCCGGGGCCCTCTCGAATCAGGGTTTCATTTGAGCGAGTTTCCTGTTTTTCTGGGCGAAAATGAAGCGGATGGCGGGGTGGGGAGGCGGCGGCGCGAGGGGGGAAGGCGGAGGAGGCAGGAGCAGGCGGGTGAGGGAAAAAAGGGCTTTGTTCCTGTTAACCTTTACGGCAGGTACTTTATGCCTGGATGCCTCAGCCGAGAAAAACATTTGGTTCAGATAACTGGGGGAAAAAATTAAATCGCATGCCGGCGCCGTTGTCGAAATCTGAAATAAGTTGTTTACGCCCGCTCCTCTCTGCTCTCCACCTTGTCTGCGGGCTTTCAGAACATGTTTGCTGCTGCGGGGCAGGAGGGGTTACTCAGTGGAAAGCCGGCGCTATTATAAAGCTGTCTGAGGTGCAAAGTGGGAGAACATTTTGGTTATGGACACGAATTTGTGAGTTGTAACTTGCAGGTGAAAAGGAAAAAAGCAATGGTTTGTTCATTAAAAACAATTATTGAGTGTGATTGGAAGTCAGCGTGGCGCAATTGTTCTCTTGTGAGATAATGGGTGTGCTTATTTTAGGGATGATTTAACACCTAAAGTTTAAATATTGCTTACATTAATCATCTCCTTTCACAAAAGACTTACTTTAACAGTTTGGACCACTATTTATATCAGTTATGGTAAGATTTCACACAGTGGCTTTGTTGTTTGACCTGGCCTTACGATGATGTCTGCAAGCTCCCGTGCAGATGAACCGATTCAACTCAAACTCCGATTTGAGTGCAAGCTGTGACTTGACCGTTTTATTCATTCACTCCATGCAGCGCTGCTTTTAACTACTGCAGCTCTGAACCTGACCAAACCCAAAAAAGAAGTCGTTCCTACCCTCTGATTTATAAAGGCTGCACCTCCAGTCTTTAGGTATGCCACATGTGTTTTATTTATAGGGATATGTGGCTTAAGTCTTAAGCCTTTTTTTCAGTAGACTATTGGAAAGATGTCAGATGTTCCTTTTCAACATTCATCACAAAAGACAAGCG
Source organism: Lagodon rhomboides (assembly GCA_039737535.1). Classification (NCBI taxonomy): domain Eukaryota; kingdom Metazoa; phylum Chordata; class Actinopteri; order Spariformes; family Sparidae; genus Lagodon; species Lagodon rhomboides. Next base: position 14,139,316 of record CM077806.1, read on the forward strand.
TGAACATGGTTGTGAAATGGTGAAACCACAAATTCCATAGACCATATTCACATTTTCCTCTGACATCACACTGAGGGTGGGAAGCTAAAATATTATACTATATATTATACAGGTTGCAAGGCCTTTAAACAATCAGCAACTTAAAAAGACAATGGATAGTAAAAATCTAGAGGGAGCTCATGACCATATTTCAACATAAAACAACATACTTGATAACCATTAGCTTGTTAGACAACAGCTTATGTAGCATTCAACCCCTTCCAAGCTAATGCTACTGTGTGATAGTGTTACACTACCTGACCGGAAAGGTGTAATTGAATTCTAAAATAACAAAACACATCTTGGACAGACTTATTTAAGCCTGGAAGTGAAACTCACATGAATTTATCAAACAATAATGCTATCTATGAAGTGGTTAAATGCTAACGTTAGCTAATGGGGCGTCGTACAAAAGATCTGAGAAATCGCTTTCATTTCACAACTTCCTGATTGATCAACTGAAAATTTTGGAGGGCCTTATTTCAAGGTAAAACAACATATTTGATAATCAGTTAGCTAACATTAGCATTCGGCCACCTCATAGCTAACATTACTATTTGATTACGTCCCGTGTGTTTCACATCCAGGCTTAAATGAATGTGTCAAAGATGATATTTTGGAATTATTTCATGCCTTTTCTGTCATTACAGTAATGTTAGCTTGGAAGTAGTTGAAAGCTAACATTTGTTGTTTTCCAACGGGAGCTAATGGTTATTAAATATGGTGTTTTACCATGAAACATGGCCTGATGTCCCTCCAGATTTTCACTATCCATCAACTTATCAGTTGCTGATCAATTGGGAAGTGGTGATTACATTTTGTCGGATTCCCTACAGCAGCACAACATCCTCCCAGTCTTCAAGCTTCCCATCCTGAGCATGACTTCAGGGTAAAATGGCTGCTGTGGGAATAAGGTTTATGGCGGTCTTTCTAGTACAAAACCAAAAAACACCGACCCGATGGATCACCAAAGTCAGTAGAATTCATTCTCTGGGAAACATGAATCCGTACAAATCCATCCATTCTTGCCATGTAAGTTATTTGAGTCGATGCTCAAGTTGTTACCAACAGGTGTATTCAAGGTAAGAAGATGTAAGGTTGAACTGTTCAGCTTACACTGTGAGCACTGCCAAACTGAAGAGGAAAGTAGAGGTAGGATTCAAGGTAAAGGATGTTGCTGAACAAATGGCTCTCGGGTCTGCTCTTGAATACCAAGACAGTGTGCGCTTTTGACATTTGCAGGAAGCTTGTCTCAGAAGGCTGGGGCCCCGCAGGTGGAGGTTCTGACCTCATCTGTTTCCATTTAAAGGCAGAGATTGACAAGGAGGCCCGCGCCCCGCAAGTGGATAGTATGGCTAGACTGAGGGAGTAAGTAAATCAGTGATATAATGAGGTGTAAGGCAGTGTCATGCCTTGCAAGTTAGAAGTGGCACTTTAAAATCAATACTTGCATTTACAGCCAGGGCGAGTGCAGGGAGAGTATGACTTTGGTAAAGATTAGAAACAGCCTTCATTTGGGATAGAACTTTGCTGTTTTTCTGAAAAATCTCCCCAACAGCTGCGAAACCATTTCTTTTTGTTGCCTGCTTCACCACCAAGCTGTTAACATCTTTATTTCCAGTCTTTCTTTTTCACTTGACAAATGCTGATTGTAGAGCTTGCCTGGTCGTCCTCCCGTCACATAAGACTGAAAGGGAAGGAAGAAGAGTGTACTTAGCAAACCTAGATGGTCCCATATCTGCTTGTGACATTCTCACAATTACCGCTTTGGTTTAAATGACTGTAATTTCTGTCGTTTTAGGGCCTCGGATGTCAAAGTGGGTTCCAACCTCTTATCATGCGATAGTTCTCCCAGTTCAAGCCAGTAATGGACCTCAGTCAACTTGTACATTAAAATGACAAAGGCAAAGTAACTGTAATTTCCAGATAGAAAAGCGAACAGAAACCTATTCATTCTCACTCCGTTGTTCATTTTCTTGACATGGATTTCCACTCCGCTCGGCCAGAAGTACAGATTTGGTGCCTCAGTTATGACCCCGTCTCTCTCTAAAAAAAAAAAGAGCTCCATTTTCACAGCCTGTCTTAAGTTCTCTGGTTTTTACCACCAATTTTATTTTTTATTTTTTTTGGGATGCAGAAAGGATTACTGCTCCAGCACACGATGCTATAATTTGTACTGACAAGACCAATATTACTGGGAATTTGACCTCCTGAATGTCGGTACATGGAAACAGTGGCTGTGAATTTAATATTTACAATTTGAAATCTGAATGTATCCAGAGCGTCTCTTTTTGCATTATAGTCTCTAAAAGAAATATATATCATATTGGCGCCTATCTGGCAGAGTTAGACAAGTACTTTTGCATTTTTTAGCTTACATTGACAAGCTTAGACTATATAACTTTGTACATTTACTGTATTTCTCAAAGAGTAGATGCTAAAATAAAAGTCCCTATAGCCTTCGACAAGGATTGATTAGTTTAGGTTTAGCTTAATTTAGCTAACCGTTACGTAGAAACCGGAAGCAGGTCAAACATCTAGCTAGCTAGCTGATCACAGTAAAAAAAAAATGCCTTATCTCTATGTTAGTTTGTGTTAGCTTAAATCTAATAAATTATCTAAAAATGAATGCTAGTAATTGGCATGTTGAACATTAGCATTCGGCCACCTCATGGCTAACATCACTATTTGATTACGTACCGCGTGTTTCACTTCCAGTCTTAAAGGAATGTGTCAAAGATGTCTGTTGATATTTTAGAATGATTTCATGCCTTTCCCGTCATTACAGTGATGTTAGCTTGGAAGTAGTTGAACGCTAACATTAGTTGTCTTCTGACGGGAGCTAATTGTCACCAAATATGGTGTTTTACCTTGAAATATGGCCTGATGTAAACAAGATATAGCCTGTTAATGAGGGAGCTTTGGAGGAAGTGGTTTGATGGTTCTTTTTTTTTTCTTTGCAGGGAGCCAAGCTAGCTTGAAGTCTTTATGCTAGGCTAAGCTAATCACCTCCTGGCTCTAGCTCCATAACCAACAAACAGAGCGGTATCAGATTTCACATCATTTTTAGTAAGAAATCAAATGAATGTGTTGACAGTTGGATTTTAAGAGTTAGAAACTTCAAATGGTGTCTTAAACATTAGCATTTTCTTCAATATTCGTTAGCTTTTGTAGCTTTCAGAAGTACAAACAGATGGAAGTCCTGTTTCGAGATATGATTTACAGGAAAGCATCAATTGCAAGGGTTTGATATTGGACAAAAATGTTTCCTTTGCAGTGTGCCATGTCTTTTATTAATAACCACAGAGCAAAGTCTGTTACGGTGAACCTATCCCACATCCTTGGCATCTCTGCTGGGTTCATTCTTCCAATTTGCTTTTATTTCCTTTTCCATTCCCCATAATAACCCCTGAACATGTTTTTTTTTCTAGGTGCATCTTCAAAAACATTTTTAAACTGACAAGCACACTCAAAGTTAACACCTGAGGAAAGCATTCCCGTTCGCGGGTGTAGGTGAAACAAGCACCCTGCGCTTCCACCTTTAAAAGTTAGTTACGCACATATTTAGCCCGGTTTTCTTAACGCTGCTAGGATTTAGTTTGCCTCCAGCACAGAAAACGACCTTTGGTTCTCTGCGAATCCTCCAACTGTTCCTCTCACTTTTCTCCATTTAGATTCACGCCACACCGGAGTGCGAATTTGGAAGGAAAGCCAATTAATCCGGCAGCATTGTTTTTATAATTCGACTGATTCGATGTCTCACTTTTGCTTCCCCCTCCTCCCCCCTCCTCAGTTCTCTCCAGCTGGGGACTTGATCTTCGAGGTGTACCTGGAAAAGAGAGAACCAGAGAACTGCTGTTTAATCAAGGTACGAGAGAGCGTGTGTGTGTTCTGAATGTGTGTATTTCAAGCAGGCGTGAGTTGAAATGAGAAAGAGGGGAGGGGAGACGGGAGCGCGGGATGAAGGCAGGTGAGGCGGGAGGAGGAACGAGGGCTGAGGGGTGGGTGGAACGAGGGGTGGAGAGGTTGATAGAATAGGGCTGAGACATCCGTGGTTTAACCTGATGGGATTACCGCCACTGAAATAAATCAAAAGCGAACTAATCAAAGAAACGTCTGATTTAATTGTGTGAGTAATTGCGTTTTACAAGGGGCGCAGGCGGCTGTAGGTTACAGACTCCTGTCACAGGGTGGCTGTACAATAGAGATCGGGTTAAAGAGGAGCGCTCAGCACCACGGTTTGACTCCCAATACTCCGCTTTTTCTCCCGGTGGAGTGAAGCAGCACGTACGCTTTGTTCGCTCCTGTTCAGGAACACCTAATAACTCGACAAAGGAGCAAAGTATTTAATCAGCGCTCTGTGTGTACATGCCTGCGAGTCAGATATCTGCGAAAGTTACTGTTACATGTTAAGTATTGAATTTCTCTTCATGAGAGAGATGGCCGAAGGCGCTGCTATCGATCCGGAGAGCTTATGATCCCAGCTTCTATATATGCACAATGTTCTTCATTTTTGTTCGATTGTTTCTCTTTAATTTGCTTTTGTTGTTCTGCGGTAGGTCTCTCCCAGCATGCGGCCCACGGAGCTCGCGGAAACGGCGCTGAGCATAAAGAACGTCGCCTTTGACGCCGACGATCTCTGGACCACCTTTGAAGTCATCGAGAACGGAGAGTTAGGTACGCCGCGGCGGAGTCCCCCGTCAGTCGGACATCGCAAAACGCTGTATTTCAAGTAGTGATGCTCAATATCACGAGATAGTTCTTTCTTAATATTATCATTCTAGTATTCTTTAATACATTTCAACAGATTAGACCCATGATGGGATCACAGGATTCTACACGCCGTCACTTTTTGGTTCTGATGCTTGAAGGTTGTACTCTTCATTTTTAGATTTCATTTTGAAGGGTCAAAAGCCAAGAAAGTTTTCAAACGTCACTGAAGACGAATGGATTTCCACCCTGCTTCCACTGCTGGCGCCAGCTTTTTCATTTCTTTCTGGGCATTTCTGCTTTCCAGTTTCAGTCGTGGTCGTAGCAACTCAGTGTGACAAACAAACAGTCTTGCTAGGAACGAGAACGTGACTGTGGACGCTGCGGTGATGTGGCGTGCACCTCAACCTTTAGGCCATCGGCCAACCGCGACTATTTAGCATTATTATTGCGGCATCGCCCGGGGGCCTGGGATTGAAACGCTGATCGTGAACTGTATCGTCCCCCAGCAGGGATAGGTCATGATGTTCGAATACTCAAACAGTCGCTGAATTATGAAAATTTAAAAAGTTCATGCGACTTTGGTTTTGTCCTGCTGTTAGAATATATATTCCATTGTTTTTATATGAATATTGCACATCCTATTTGCAGTTATCAAAGGAAACGTATTAGTGGATGATACAATATAATTAAAATGCACATCAACTGAGCAACATCTCAGATCGGTATGATAAACACATGGTGAATATCAAACATAGGGGGGCTTTAGAGGAATCCACTGGCATAAATGGAATGTCATTTCCATAAATTTGTTTCCATTAGTGTGTAATCACCTAAAAGTAAGAATCGTTGTGTTTTCCGAGCCTTTCGTATCTACAGAGGGAGCGGATCCTCCTCCGTAGAGTCCTCCGGGTTGCACCACCGAGTGTCAACAGCAGCCCAGAATGGGTGCTCAGTTGGCTGAAGTCTGCAACCTCACCACTAAATCCTGCACACTGGATCTTTAGAAGAGAAGCGCATCCGGAGGAATCGTGACTGAACTAAATGTCAACTGTCCAAAATGTCTTTGGATGTTTTTCTTTTTAACTCCCAACAGCATTTACTTGTTCCAACTGAAAACATAACCACATTATGCTTTAGTTTTGCGTAATTAGAGTGAGAGTCCATTCTGCAGTTGTTGTTCTGTGAACTGTTCAGTGTCACACCAACAATCCTCCTCACTAATCACTACTTTTTAAGAATCCACTTTAAGGAATTAAACAAGCATTTAGTTTTAATCAAGCAAACAAACGCTACATTCTTGCTTTTTGTTCGACAGAAAGGTCAAGAAATCATTTTTTCTTTCATTTACTCACAAAGGCCTGACATGTGTGCTTATGTTTCTACACGCTGATTTCTCCGAAAATGATTGCTTCTGCTATTACAGTCTTTATATAACTGTTTCATGATATTATTATCAGTTAATTCATATTTTAATACACATATTTCTTATTCAAATTAACTATATATCAGTCCAGTCGGAGTGCTTTCAGCTGCTGCCAATATTCCAATGGATTAGTTCGTGAGAGGCCCCTTTACATTTTAACCACGCTGAATATTTCGGAGATCTTATCTCTTATCATTAGATGGCACGATGACACACACGTGTTGCATGATTCCAACTGAGTGAAGCCGCTTTCTGTAGGATGTTGGAGTAAATTGATAACTTTGATCCATCGGTCGGATCAAGAGTCAGCCAGCTGTCGACCAAGTCTTCGCTCCGCACCTCTCCACTGTCACCCACAGTGTATTCAATCAGTGATTGATGCTCCCACATCACCATTTAAACGGCTATTCTCATCCAGGGCGTATACAAAGATCACACCTCCTCCCGACCCCGTGATTAGATGATTATGCTATCTCTCTAATGAACCAGTGTCCGTGAGCGCGGACGCACGCCGAGAAATTAGCCAAGCACCGTCAAGTTGATGATATGCACATTAATTAATCATCTTCGCCATCATATGTCATAAATTACCTTCATCTCTCTCGCATGGTCGACCCGGGGAGCTGACCCGTCTCATCTCGCATTAACATGCGCTGATGGCGCCTCGCACACCCACATTTCATCATGACGCGGCGAGCGAAGGGAGGGAGTCAAAGTTGAGCTCTGTCGCCAAGTTGCTTCGCTTGCGGTCCCCGTGCACCCTTTCATCAGTTCACTGAGAGTTTACACCGCGCTCTCATGTTTGTTTTCCCTCCTCGCAAAGTTACAGAGGACACGCCGTCCTCTTCTAAAACCGAAGGTGTGTTGAATACTGAATATATTTGCTGACTGTTCAGCATATTTTCCGCGGCGAGACAATGTGTCTGCGGAAGAGTAAACAGTCAGGCTATTTTGAAGGCGGTAGCGTGACAGGTTTTGCTCATAAAACCATAAAGAAGGGAGGGGAAAGCGCGATAATTAGCCATTTTGGGGGGATAGCTACAGATAAACACCGTTATCGAGGACAATAAGCAGAAAGGGGGGAGCTAATATTTGTTGGGAAATGAGGAACTAATTCCATGGCCTGGGTCTGCAGAGATTCCAGAGAGGAGATAAGCCCACTGTTATGAATAAGTTATGCCATTGTGGCTCTTTTTTACCTCTCCTCGGTTATGAAAAACAGGGGAGTGTAGAGATTGAGGCATCAGAGCAGGGGGGGCGGCGGTACACAAATTATCTGCTTTTTTTTTTTTCTTCTTCTTCTTCTTGGCTGATAGCATGTACCCTGTTCACCAATTAGGAAGAGATAATAGGTCTATTTTGCACATGAGTGTGTTTTTATAATCATGTCCTGATATGCTGGAGATAATTTAAATGATGTGATGAAAACGGGGGGAGAACAACAACATAATTTTGTTATTTGGTTAACCAGAGTTAGCCTCGGATTTTTATCTGAGTGTGTGATTTTGTTTCATGCATTTTTAATTCACATAAAAACAGAACGGCTTTGTTGTTGGCGGCGGATATTTTTGGACCGTTTGTTTGACCGTTGCTATATTTCTGTCTCTCCATCTGAACTCATGTCTTTTTTTTTTGGTTTTTCAACAGAGCGACCGTTGCATCACAGCGAGAAGATTCTCGAGCAGGTGCTGGAGTGGAGCGCCTTGGAGTATCCCAGTTCTGCTTTTCTTGTGATAAAGAAGTTTTCGGGGGCCAAAAGAGTTGCGGATGGGAAAGGTGCAGTATTCAAACGACCGTAGAAAACCATTTCAGATGGACAATTCTCATACTAGTCAGCTTTAAAACCTTAGCAAAAGTTAAACAGGAGGCTAAAAGTAATGGCTAAAAAGTTTAAATAGTTTAATTAGTGGACAAATGTTTATAGCTGAAAGTAAAGAATGCAGAGTTGAATAGGTAAAAGTAAATGATAAAGGGTTGGCACTTTCAGCTTCAAGTTGTGTGCTTACAGTTTTAATGTATTCTTGAACGACTGGCCTAAGCTTTAGTTCAATTTTGTGACAAAAATTCTGCATTCAAATGTCTAAAAACGACTAGATCGTCATTCATTTCGCAGAGTTGTACTTATTATCCCAAATGTTTCCATCAGAAACCCAAAGAAATAGCACATATTTACATTGTTCGTTAGTTATTTCGCATTGTAGATGCGTTGGTACGTTGCCATCTCTGGGATGGATGGAAGTTGGCGAACAGGACATAAATAAAACTTTGAAAACCTCGCCTGTGAACGTTTCTGTCTGAGCCACATCAGATAGATTTCTATCAGCTCGACGGAGCGTTCGCCTCCAACGGAGCTGCTAGCAAGCAGCGGGACGCTCCGAGAGCGTGTGTTCACATTCAGATCGACTCTCACTCACTTTAGCACTCACCGGAGACTCCGGCTGTCTCTCTCCTGCTCCCCTCTCTTCTCTGTAATGTGGTTCATGTAGTAGAGTACGATTCCCCTCCAGCTCCAGTCGACATCACACCCGACAATTTAGGTCACCTCCCCAGATTGCTGTTGCTGGCAAACAGGAGTAAAAAGTCTAGTAAAAAGTTTATAGGTAATCTCTGATCTCTCCTCCCGTCTGTAAACGGCTCCTGATCAGAGCAGACTCCGATGTGACTCCGGGTGTTTATTCCTCCAGAAGGTCTGGATCTGCAACCGACTCTCTCCTCCAGAGCTGGCCAATGCAATGATATCAAACAGAAGAGTGGAAACAGAAAGAAAGCATCATATTTTTAAAGCTGAAAACAGCTTGTTTGTAGACTTAACTGATTAATTAAACCGAGTATTGGTCATAGAATAGAAAATATAGCCCTGTAATAGACTTCTCTGTGTTGTACAGCAGACCTAAAGCAGTTTACAAAAGGCGAGTACCTGAAGTTCAATGATGGATCCTCCAAACTGCTGTCGGGGCATAAATTCCAGGACAAATATGTCGTACTAAAGGCAGAGAAGCTGCTGCTCTACAGAGATGTCAAAGTAAGTACACTTTTATTTTTCCGGCCTAATCTACTGCCACATCTGCTGCAAACACTTGCCACCGTCGATTTTTTTTGTTTTTTTTGCATGTAAACACAAAGTATCAGGCGAACAGAGTTCCTTCTATCACGGGGGAATTTAAAAGGTTATTGAACTGCTTAAGAAATGCAAAATGTGGAACTGCATCCAAATAGGCCGAACTCTACCCAGAGCACTCTCCGCTCCATCTCCCTGGCGACGTGTCCGTGTCTGCGGGATCCAAATATTCGAATTACAGAGGAAAATAAAACACAGCGATGGCGGCGGACTTCCCACTCTCTTTTCGAAAAAAAAAGGAAGGAATGCGGTGTGCTTCGGAGAGGACCAGCAGGCCCGAGCTCCCTGGAGGGCTTTTCTTCTCAGCACATTTCTGCAGTTTGAAACATGGGATTCGCAAAGGAGTGAGAGGAAGTGTTAATAATTGATGGAGGTGCAGTAACTCTGGCGATGGGGTAGGAGTGGAAGGGGGAGGGAGAATCGCGAGGGGTGGCGTCGCAGCTGAAAGCTTTTTCTTAATATCAGGTTGCACAAGAATGTGGCTAATTGCTGCGTTACGACGGAAATTAGAAGTGTGAGTGTAATTTAATTGATATTCTTTGGCCTCCGCAATTATTGCGAGGTCTGTATTTAGCGCAAACGACGCTGGATGGAGCTGGGGATGGGCGGTGGGGCTGTGATGTGTAGGTGTCAGAAGCAAGCCATAACTTTGATTTTGTTTCGCTTTGTTCTCCCCCGACTTTGTTCTTTGTTGCTCGGGAGAACAGGGTCTGCCCGTAATGATTCAAAGTGATCGCCGTGTTGCGACGCCACACTGATAGTTTGTTGGCATTCAGTTTCAAGTTTGTCATTTCATTATCCATACAAAATATTCATATCATTTTGGGTTTTTCTTTTTCCCTTTGAAGGCCGCTAAAGCAGAGAGAGCGATCCAACTCAGCTCTGTGAAATGTTACCTGGGCCTGAAGAGAAAGCTCAAACCTCCAACCAGGTAATGTGCACTCACACGTACCAAAAATCCAATGTATTTTTCCTGAATATGAATATGTATGACTGACAGAGGGATTCTCTGCAGCAGACTTACCAAAAATTCCAGTCGCATGTCAGATGCTGGAAAAATTCCACTTCAAAAACAATTTAAAAAGCGATGATACGAGGTGTTCCTCTCTTGTAATAAGTTTAAAAAAAGTGAGATTTGGCCACCTGTTGAATACATGCTCTGAAAAAAAGGGGGAGAATCATATCACCAGAGCAAACTGCTGCCAACTGAAGCCACAGTTAGCTTCTTAGCTCAGTTAGCTGCGCAGCTAGGTGTGCGGACTGAGAACTCGAAACAGCGAAGAGGTGTTGCCGTTTACTTCCGCTAGCGCAGGATCTTTGGATTGGGTCGGGTAGAGGCTACACTCTTAGAAATAAAAGTTCTAAGTAGAACCATGTGAGGTTCTTCGGCTGGCCCTCATAGGAGAACCCTTTTTGGCTCCAGGTAGAACCTTTTATAAAGGTGGAGGGTTCAACCTAGAACCCAACATGAAGGGTTATACCTAGAACTGTGTGTGTAAGGTTCAACCCAGAACCCCCCATGAGAGGTTCTACAAAGAACCCATACAGGATCTTATACCCATGCTTTCAACAATCCCTGAAGAACTCTTTCTCCAAAAAAGGGTTCTCTGGATCAAAATGGTTCTTACTGGAACCGTTAGTGTTATCAAGAACCCTTGAAAAACCGTTTCTTCGGGAAAGTGTTTTTTCAGAAGCAAATGGTTCCAGGTAGAACCTCAGCCCTTGTAGAAGAACCCTTTTGGAACCCTTATTTCTAAGAGTGTAGCAATGGTTAGCAATATTGTCAAAACTGTTGTTCCTTCACATTCTGTTGATTCGAACGGGGCTGTTTTCACCTGAAATCTTTACGTATCGCGCCTTTGAGGTCAGTTTGTTTTAGTCAGTTTATTCAGTCACGAAGACAAAGACAGTTTGATTATTCAGTTCGTTTAAACAGGAAAATAGATTTCAAAAGATGTTCCTCTTCTGATTGAAAAGCTACCTTTTAGTGCACCTTTAAGTTTTGTCTAGAAACGCATATATACTTTGTGAGATGTCGCACTTTTCAGTTACATATTTAAAATGTAAAACAGACACTCGTCTTAACACAAGAAGGCAGGCTGTACAGAAGAAAAAGTCAAGAGAGAGGAAGAAATAAAGCTAGAAAAAGGTTTTGAAAAGGGATGTTGTGTCTGAAATCCGCACATAGAAGCAGTATTTTGTCAGAAGCTATCACAACTCCAGAGCTCTAGGGCTTGTTTTGTCACATTACTCCATCCACGAGAGCGTATGTTGCTATGTGCGTGGGCAATTCCTTTATTCGTTTCAAAGTTTTGTTTCCAAGGACAGTGCCGAGCTTTCCGCACTCTAATGTATCACAATATGTAAAGAAGTAAGAATCTGTTTGACTCGCAGCTTTAAGAGGATAACAACAATGCGAGATAACTGCGACGACGAGGATCGCATCTCGAATTAAGCGGTGAACAATATAAATCCAATCTTCAACCTCCCTTTGTATTTCAAGCCCTTGTAGGGTGCAATTTATGTGCATTTATTCCTCCGCCGCAGTGTTCTCCGCTCCCATCTGTGAAGTGGTTTCCACTGTCCTGTAGTGGAGATATTATTGAGATGTGGGTGATAAGAAGTTGTCAAATCTCTCTCTCTCTCTCCCTTCCGCCAATAAAAAAACAAAACAAGTGCTACAAATTTTTACACCTGCTTCTCGCGGACGTTAAATCACAGACACAGATGCCTCTGCCTCGGCGGTCAATCAACAATTACGAGCCGGTTTTTAGTGGTCATTTGTACACATTTCCATTCCTGGCTCGCGTGTTTTCTCGGGCGCGATAAATAATGCATTAAGCCAAACTGTAATTTTTCCAGCACACACACACACACACAAAAAAAATGAATGTGGCCGCATAATGAATGTGGTCAAATGTGACTCATTAGTGCCAAAACAACCGCTCTGTGTTATTAAGATGAACTAGTGATTATTTAGCTTTCCCATTGTCTTTTTCCAGCGCGCTTTCCCCTTAATTGCGTTCGCGCGGTCGTCTCGAAAAGATGCATCGCCCCCCTTTTTTTTTTTCTCTCTTCCCTCAAAGTTCTGCAAAAAATCCGGGAGACACCCAAGCCGCTCCTGACCCCGTCTTATTTTTCACCGTAATGAAATTGATTAAACGTAATTGCGTTTTAACAAATACAAATTATCGAACCCCACAGCTTTACCGCACGCGGAAAAAGAAACCTTCGCCGCGACTGTTTTATTTTAACGATCTTCTGTTATTATAATTTATGACGCGTGCCAGAAACCCTCAGCCGTTCTTGTTGGTCACACGAAAGAGGACTTTTTTTTTTTTTTTGGAGGGAGCCAAACCCCTATATTTTCACATTACCCGATTATAATTCCTCATAATTTCCCCCATGTCGGAAAATTTCCCGAGTCTGGGGAAGCGTGAAAAATGAGTCCGGCGAGCGATTGTCCGCATTACGCCGTCCTTCAGGGGGGGAAGGAAAAAACTGGATAAGAGAGGAGGGAGTGGGAGATGAAGAGAGAGAAAGAGGGGAAGGGGGGGGGTGAGAGTGGGACCTGAAAGAATGATACAGCGTGGTATCATAGATATACTGTTGAGTGGGCTGTGGGAGAAGTGATACGGCGAATAAAGAAATAAAGACAGAGTGCTGAGGAGAGCGGCGAGAGCCATAGTGAGAGGGTTAGGAGAGTCAGCGCTCCACTACCTCATTAGGCAGAGGTCTATCTGTGCGCCGGCCTACTGCAGGGCTGGATCGGCCGCCTTAACTCACAGGAGTGGTGCTCCGGGCTGCGGGCTTTTTCTCTATCTCTGCCCCCCTCTTTTTTTCGCTTTGTTCTTCCCCCCACTTCTTCGCCCGCTCCTGTTCAGCCACAGCCGCGAAGGGTTTCAGGGAAGGTGTATTCTCCAGGAAGGTGGTCTCGTTCACCTCGCCGCTGCCTCCGCGCAGGTTAATTTGCACCGAAAAACACTCGCGCAATCGCGCACTTTGAAGCTCGCTGCGTTCACCTCGCAGCTTAATGCAGTCGACTGTTGCAGCGCAGGAGCTCTCCCACATACATGTGCGTTTTTTTACGAGGTTCGACATCTCACGCATCTCCCCCCGTAAAAATGTGCTTTAGGCTTATAGATTATCTGCATGAATATTTTACACTTTGGCCCGGAGTATATCGAGGTCTGACCATGCATAAACATGTGGGCTCGAGCTGTGCTGATTAATCTAATTAATTCCACTGTTTAGCACCTAGCATTTGTAGCGAACTTGTTTTTCCTCTTTGCATTTTAATAAAAAAGAGTTTTGACCCGCTGCTGTCTTTAACGATACTTTCTCAACAACCCTTTTTTCTTCAGTCGTCGAGTTGGATACTTAAGAGAGAAAAATAACTCTTCCTTTCAGAAAAAAACACGTTCGTAACCTCTGTCCGTAAATGAAGTTTGCTGCACAGGACACTGCAAGTTTTTTTTCCGTTTGCAGAATGAACTTCTCAAAATCTGACCCCTTGTCCTTTCTGATTTAACAGCTGGGGCTTCACAGTCTACACCGACAAACAACAATGGTGAGTGTCATGCAGAAGTTCCTCCAGTTCAATAATTGATGAGTGTTTTACCCTTTCCACTTAAATTATCTCTAAAACAGAACGAATCGAGTGGCACGGAGTTAAAAAGTTGAAGCTAAAGCACTTTGTTATGAGCCGAGAGGGTTAGCAGAGGGCCATCAGCGCAGTTAAAATATATTAGTGATGGTGAGAGGCTGCTGTCTGGTCGACTCATAGGAAGTGAAATAATGCACAATCTTTTTCACTTTTTTAATAAAATGTCTTTTTGTCGCTTCCCTCGAAACCATTATCTGCTGTCACACATAAAGAGCTGCCGTCCAAAAATGACAAATGCAATTCCTTGACGAGAGCTCGCTTCTTATAACATTTCTGATATCAGTGTGAATTTATTCTTATTTATTTAAAACGTTTATGAATAGGAAGGGGATATTTCTGTCAGAATTGCTGAGGGAAGAACACAAATGAGGCTCTGAGGATGGCTATGATCGTTGGCCAGTTTGCCACAGTAGTTCAGACTAGAATCTGATTTTTTTTGAGGGATTGACACATGTATTTAGTGCTAATTAGCAAATGTTAGCATGCAAACTAAGATGCAATAAGAATATGGTAATGTTACACCTGTTAAGCATCCGTATCATAGCATTGCCATTGTTAGTATGTTGAATTAAGCTAAACCCAATGCTGTCGCTAAGTACAGCCTCACAGTACTAGGCTTACTAGCTTGCCTGTAGACTCTTTATTAGCGTAAATATCCTGTTGACCTTGTAGCCATGCTATCAACGAGGCTCTGAGGTCTGTGCTAGTTGGCTAGTCTAGCACTTTTGTCCATGTTATTAGTGTTCATTCGCAATCGTTCGAAGCTAACATGTTAAGCTAATATATGAAATGGTAAACATTATACAGTGTATTGACATAAACATTTGAATGTTAGCATTGTCATCGTTAGCAAGCTGAAGTCCGCTCAAGTACATCTAAAAAGAATCTACAGGCAAGTTAGTAGTTCTGTTCCTATTAGCTTATTTCTTGTTTACCACATAGCCATGCTAGCAACAGGACTCTGAGTGTCGCTATGTTGGTTCGTTTGTCCACCATTTTGATCGTGTTTTTAGAGTTTATTCGCAAATGCTAGCAAGCTAACATCTAAAGCTAATATCATGAACATGGTAATGGTTAAACTTATTTAACATTTGCATGTTAGCGTGGCAATTGTGAGCATGTTTAGTTCAAAGCACCACTGTGGCTAAGTACAGCCTTGCTAATGCTAGCTGCTGGTTGCTATCATGACTCTATACTCTCGTGTTGTTAACTTGATTGCAGCCATTTTAGATCCTTGTTTACTATTTTCAAAGATTTTTAAATTTAGCACACATAAAGGAACATACAGTATAGTCCAGCACAGTACGTACATGAACATATTAGCAGTCACCAGAAATGGAGCAAAATCAAATACAATACTGTGCAGATGTAAGTCTCAGGTATTATTTAAACCAGCAATCATCCTAGATTGTTACATACAGCGTTTATCGCAACTGCTACTGCTCAAGATTAGTGTAATCATCGGTAATCGGAGCCTGCCCACCGATCATCAAGTCTATTTCCAGCCATCAGCAAACTGTCCACTAAGACAAGACTGTGTCCGGCGCTGTGACTCACCACGAGTCCAGTCACCTGGTAAAGATTAGTGTGAAAGTAATGAAGTGGAAATCAGCGACTGATGGACTGAGCTCTCCCTCCTCAGGCATTTCTGCTGCGAGAAGAAGGAGGCGCGGGTCAGCTGGGTGACGGATATCATCAGGATGAAGGTAAGTGAGATGACGTGCGGACAGAAGTGTGAGAGCGAAAAAGTGAGGAGTGCACTCATGCAGACGCTTGATGAAGCAGTCTGATGAGCAGAGCGGTGGAGTGCGGGGAGAAAGTGCGTGCGTCCATTGCGTCGCAACCCCCGAAATATCAGTGGATGTGACAAACACATTGCGGACACATCTTCCTTTTTCCCCTTCCTTATTCGGATGAAAAATACACCCGGGCCCGGAATAAATCATCTTTTACAATCCATATCTCCGAACAAGTAGATATGATAAATCATATTTCCCCCAATCATCCATTCCCATTGTGCTCTTAGGCAGATGAAATACATAAACAGGGAAGGAACTGTAAAGTTTTTCGAGGTCACTCAGCAATAACATAAATCACTTTATGTGGAAAAGCTGTGAGAATAAGGTCAAGGCGACCATAACAATCACATTGTGGTACTTAGCCCCAAGATACAGCTAAGTGTTGTCGCTGTCAGTCGCTGACACAGCACATATGACATAAATAATGCAAGGCAAAGCAAACACGGGGAGAGCGGCCCCGGCTCTGTTATATTTTTGCATTATTCTTTTCCACCCTCACACTCCTCGCATCCTAACCGCTCGCCGCAGTGTTTCCTCATTAAACCGAACGCAGGTGTCTATTTTCGGCTCATTTCCAGGTAAACGGCGCTAACCTGAGCATCACTCTCGTCCTAAGCTGAAACGTCTCACCGTGGCTCGAGATTTCACGGCCCTGTTCTTGTATGCTCAGCACATTTAATCAGTATTAGCCGTCCTTTATGGGAACCTCTTCTGCAGCGCGGCGTTGTTTATCACAGGTGCTTACTGTAAAAGCCTTTTAGTGCCTTAGTTTGGGTTAGCGAGTAAAAAGGGCAACGCTGTCAGCGAGAGATTGATCTAAAGGGGAAGCCAATTTTTGTCTGTTGTTTCAAGGTGTTTATTTCAGCGGGCTCAGTGACTTTTCTCCGCTCTTTGCAGAAGCTCTTAGCTCCGCAACAACTAAATCTACAGCAGACCGGAGCCGGCTAAAAATATTAGGATCCCCCCCTCCCCCTTCAAATCCGCTAAATATCAGGATTGTCAGCTTCCAACACGGGGGCTCATGGGGAAGGACACAGGGCTTGTGGGAAGGGCAGCGAGAAAGTGTGGATGAGAAAGTAGACAGAGAGCACTTCAGTGTTCTTGATTTCCTTTCTCTTACCTGTTAGCGGGCATTGTGCTCCGACAGTTTCCATAGCAACCACCGATGGAGGACCTAATTTTGAAGCAAGGTGGAATGGATGGCGGCGGCGGCGAGTGGCGGAGGGGTTGGGGGGGAGGGTGTAAAGGTCCAAGGACAGGTCCTGGCAGTGATGAAATAAGGATTTGTTAAAGAGAGACAGTTCCATAGGTCCCGGGGTCACAGCGATATAAAAGGAGACATTGTTAAAGAGAAAGTTTAGCCGGGGATCAGAACACAGCCGGACAGAGAGCACCGTCACCCTCTGACTCTCCCTCGGTTTTAAAGATGCTTAAGTCCGGCAGAAGAACAGAAATGTATACCTACACACTCTCTCCTGTTTCTTCTCTACTTTTATAGCTTCATGGTCACAGAGAAGGAAATGATTATTAAAAAAAGATAATAACACTGGAAACCTCACGTTCCTTCTTATCTACTGTGTCCAAAGGTGATGAGATGTGTGCACTAACAGTGAGAAAACAAAGACACTTAGTCTACACGACCTGTATCCGTTGTCAACGCCGCACATACTTATTTTTATCACCGCCGCATTAACGTCTGCTTGCTGTGGGCTGTGTGTCTCCAGTACGGCTCTGACCTGACCTGTTCCAAGAGCGTCAACTCAGAGGACGCCGCGGACAACAAATCGTCCAGAGGGGGAGCCGCGACGGACTTCAGGAAGATTCCAACACACAACCACATTTTCAGCAAACAGGTGAGACGTCGATGACGGAAAATGCTCATATCTCAGCTGGTTTAGACACTGTGTATTTACTACGAAGCGGAAGATCTTAGTTTAAGCCATCCTGATCAGGGTAAAAAAACAAACTGCGAGGTATGTTAGCATTGTTAGCCAGCAACGTGCCTCATTGGATTGCAGTGCCGGGTCGGTCGGGCCACCACTTGCAGATACTGAAATGTATGAATAAACCATTGAATAGATTGGCATAAGATGTTCTTTCCAATCAAATACCTCCAAAAAATACGATGGTTACAGACTCTCTCCACCTTCTGACACTCGTATTTTGAGGGTCATTTATCGGCGATAAAAGAGGAAAAAACAGACACCGAACAAAGTCAAAGATAGATTTGATGGATAGGACGATAATATCGTTGTGAGTTTCTTTGGCCACAGTAATCTTGTAGTGAAAATCTGATATCCCGAACGGGTTTTGTTAACATTATGCCGGCGCAACATCGGCATGTTGGGATGTCATTGCGAGCGTGTTAGCCTGTTGCTGTTAGCATTAAACTCAAGGCACCGCTGTGCCTCACAGAGCCGCTTGGAGACTCTTGGTCTTTTCAAATATTTCAACAAGAACACCGAGATCCAAGACGATGAGTTCATGGAAGGTCTGAATTGGAGAGACATTTTTGAATCATTTAACTTTTGGAAAGTTTTTGGTTCTCTGTATATGTCATGAAAAAGTGTGCACTTCTGACATTTTCAAGTTGCTTTATGATGTCATTTTTGTTCACTTAGAGAACGGTGTTGGGCAGTGTGAGGGCTCTAGAATAATAGCACCATCTGCGTTCGGATTGGTTCCTCTATAAACCTCACTTTCAGCAAACTACTGCGTCTGCCAGTGTACACAAAACCTCCTGGGAGAGTGAAAGCTGACTGGCGATCCCGGTCAAACTGGGCAGCCTGGCACCGTTCCTGTCTGCTTTCACGTCTCCGTTACAGACCGAATCGATTAATAAACTCGTGCTCCGTCCTGTGTTGCCGGCGGCTGCTACTCTGAGGGAAAACGTGACCGACCCGGTCGTCTTTGCGACCGAGACACCAACAATAATACCATTTGTGGCCGAACGGCAAAATTAAATTACTCATACAGCAATGTGTTCTAACCCAGCGCTGCTCATAAATGATTTAATTTCCCCATGCAAATTTGAGTACGAGGAACTCTCCTGACATGAAAAATGACTTGAACTCGGTGTATCGCAATTTATCTTTATCTGTTCGCCCACAGCTCACAGACAGGAGGATCTCTCTCGACGACAGCAAGTCGAGGCCCGCCAAGGACGCCGCTCTCCACCACAAGACGAGCGCCGCGGCCAACCGCCCCAAGCACGCCGACATGCTCAAGGCCCCGCAAGTCCCACACAGGAGATCCTCGGTGGACGTCTGCCAGCACCAACGCCTCGCCTCCCCGTCGCCGTCCAGGCACTTGCAGCCCATGCCTCTGCCCGTTCCCCCTCAGAGCGGCTGTAAGGCGATCAGCAGGAGACCCGCTCTGGGCGTGGAGAGCATTATGCCGCCTAATCTGCTGAATGAACTCAACTCGGTGCTGAGCAAGACCGGCCGCAGCGCCAAGAGCAACGACTGACGGGAGGAGGAGGAGGAGGAGGAGGAGGAGGCGGAGGCGCACCTGGAGCGGTCAGCCTGACCTGAAAGACAAACATTACAGGGCCGAGTAGAGAAAAGAACGACGTGGAGGCTGACACAGACGGACCGCCGAATTTGCAGACGGAGCCAAAGCGAGCGGCGAGCGGCACGGACCGACCGCTTTTGAACTGGGATAAATAAAGGGACGCCCCGTGCGGGAGGGGATGTGGGAAAAACAGGTGCGAGGAGACGGCGGAGGTCACGCAGACCTCAGCTGGACACGGCGCTGACCCAAGCACTACAAAACCTGATTTATACGCCAAGCTCTTCTGAACTCTGAAAATCGTGTTCGCCTGTCAAACCTCAGAAGTTTCCAGAAATGCTTGCTTCATGCCTTTTTCTTTTCTTTGCGGTCACTTTGAAACGGCTGTTTAGAGTTTGGTCCGGAAAGAACTGGGATTATTAGAATCCTTATACAGCAAATGAACCTTTAGTTAACCACACCTACATGTTTACTTGTCAGAGGCGGGGTCCGCCATCTCTGCACATAATTAAAGCACTTAATTACGAGGATAAGCGCAGGTTTCGGGACTAATTGCCGTTAGCGCTGGCTAGTAGACCAGATTAATAGAAATACTATGTAATATTAGCTGGTGGTGGTCAAACTCAGGTGTTATTTATTTTATACGTAACATTTTTTTTTTTAATTTCTACTGTAACCGTTGATTTTATCATAAACTAGCAGTGTTTTTAAAGCATGTATAATTTCTTTCGATTGCATGGCCTAAAACTGTTTTCAGTTATTAGTTTTACGGTTCACGTTCACTTTTAAAGGGGCACTGTGTCGTTTTGGAGAAGAAATCAAACTCAGGATTTTGATATTTACATTATTAATGAGGCAATAATACAAACTCAGAAGTATTTTGTTTCCAAAACTGAATAAAACAAGCTGTTCTCAGAGGAAGATAAAGTCCCCAGAACGCCGTTTGAAGCTCGAAAGGTGGCAGGGTCCGCCAACAGTATGAAATAGTGCTGTCCTTTAATTAAGGTCAGTTTGTTTATTCAGTTTGCTTAGACACAAGTCAGCGAAGGTCTTTTCTCTTCTGATTGAAATTTCATCCCCAAAACGACACAGTGCACCTTTAAATGAAAACCTGAAGCACACACTATCCACGAGTTACCACAGGTGTCATCAGATCCGAAGAAACAGCAGCCGAACAAGATCAAGATCTCTACCGCGAACGCCGTTAAGCACACATTGCGTTTAGCTCGATCCGCCTCGCTTTTTCTCTCGACGTTCAGGGTGTAAACTTAAAAGTCCTGGGTCCTTTTTTGTGTTCTCCCAGTGTGAAAAGAATCTAAATTAAAAAGCGCGCGATGTGGAAAAAAACCTACATTTTCCACGTTTCCGCAGGAATGCAGAGGTGTCGAAGGACGCGCACGGAGAAATCTTCACTTTTTATACTTTTCATTGCAAACCCATCTGATAATTACAGTTGGGCTTGAATAAAATACTGTCATTAACAAAATAGGAGAGTCGAAGGAAGCTCACATGATGACGGGAACCAAAAAAGTGATAAACATCAGTGTTGTCTAATGATAATTACCGTCATTGCTTTCAGGGTTATTACGCGTCATGATTGGATTTTTTTTCTTTTTCCTCCCGTTCAGTCGTTCTGAGCTCTTTATCTGTGTTTTATTCCGATTTTTTTTTTATATTACATCCACTCAGGTTCATCTAACACAGTCATCTGGGCTTTCTTTTTGCACCGAGGTGAATCTGCTCAGTGTACATATGGATTTTATACCTCACCGGATAGATTTCCTTCTCCTACACTCTGTTGTGTTCCATGAACACATCTTTAAGATTTAAAGAGGAAGACTCACGCAGACAGAGCGACTCGAGCCTCGTGTTGATCTTTCGTCTTCGGCTCGTTTGTGTCTAATTACGTCGTCGTTTTTTATTCGCAGATTTTCATCGAATTCCGCCTTTTATTTCCCCGGGCTTGAAACGTAAGAATAAACTCCCCCCCCTCGTCTCGAGTCGCGCGCTCTCGCTGAATAATGTATGGCGGTCGGGAAAAAAACGCACACGTAGGCAATTGTCACACCGGTTCCTCCATGAAAAATTCATATTAACATTTTATTTTCATTATGCCTCGTACGCCAGCTGCTTGTCCTTTGTTTCACGTCCTTATATTCTAATCATAGAGCTCGCAGATTTGTGCATCCGTGGCCTGAGCCGTTCATATTAGGGCTGTTTTCACTGTGCAAATATGTGTTCTCTCTCTCTCCTCTCTCGCCTGTGTTAGTTATATTAATATGTTCATTGCACTGAATACGGTCCTGATTAATTGGCCTGTTGAGAGTTTCATTCCACGCCGCCTCTCTGTACAGTATAACTCATTTGTTCTGATGTATATGTGTATATTGATCAGTATTAAATGCCCGTTTCCCTTTTTTTAAAGTCTCAAACTAACTAACTTGTGAGCAGCGAAGATGATCATCCTTTTTAAATGCCTCCTGTACGTCTCTTGATCCTCGAAGCTGCACGCGCTGTACGTTTACCTCGGTCGTCCTCTGCGTCTGTACAACCCAGCATTTTTCTCGCCGTCCCTCCGAGGCCTGCAGCGTGCTGAGGTCACCATATGGCGAGAGAGAGAGTTCGGGCGAGAAAAAAAGCTCCGCAAAGTCATTATACGTGTTGACATTGACCGTGCAACTCCGGTGAGGTAACCGGCTTCTGTGCCCGCAGAGGCTGGGAAAAAGTTGATTTACGCTGTAGTGCTGTCGGCCGCTTAAAGGCGCGCTACGTAGTTTTGGGGAAGACATTTTAATCGGAAGAGGAAGCTCTTCACTAAATAAACTAATAATCTGTCAAACTGACCGTAAAACACAGTTTCATACTGTTTTACTTTGTGTATGTGGCGGACCCTGCCACCGTTCCAGCTTTGAAACAGTGTTCCGGGGACCTTGTTTCCCTCTGAGAACAGCTTGTTTTTTCAATCATGGAAAAGATACATATTTTCTAAGTTTGTGTTATTACCTGATTAATTTTCCAAGTATTCAAATTGAATTAGAATTTCTTCTCCGAAACTACATAGTGCCCCTTAAAGCACAATGTCATGTTCAATACAATGGGCTAGACCTCTTTGTATTTGTTTTCTGCCTTTTATCCCCCTTCTCCTCCTCTCTGAATCAGAGGGAAGTATTGTGCCTTGTGCTCCACTTCACCCTCAGCAAGCCGGAAGGGGTTGCTTTTCCGATTGAAGGGGGCTCTTACTAAAGATCAGGATGTCCTCAAATGTCTTGTTTTCGTCCGCAAGCCGGAAGATATTCAGGTTATTTACATAGAGGAGCAGAGAAACCAGGAGATACTCATGTTGAAGAGGCTGGACCACAGAATGATCCATTGTTACATCCGCAACGATCGTCATACGAAATAAAACGCATTGTCAAAGAATGGAGAAACCAATCGTATATAATGTAGCAGCTGCAACGGGCTTTGAATGCTGCTAGCATGTCAGTACACGCATCTTAGAAATAATCCAGTTATATATTATGGATACAGTTGTATAGCGATAACATAGCTCTACGAACGTTAGCATGTTTTCACGCTTGTTTTACCCTTACAGCCATTGACTTCCAGTCATTCCTTAATAGATATAAACGTTGGACTTTTCAGAATCAATCTGCCTTCAAACTGACGTGCCGGATGATAAGGCAGCAATAATGTAACCTTGAACAACTTGAGGAGCTGAAAGGGCGGCTAACTGGTCCGCGCAACGTACAGAAATGTTAGCGGCTTTAACGAAATCAGATCCGTTGCTGTTACAGCGGGCGTTCGAGCAAAGATATGAAGACATCGCCGAGCCGAGGCTCGACAACACACAGGTACAGTATCTCCAGCACGTTTTAATGATAACACTGATGTCAAATCTGGAGGGGTTTTTTCCCACCACCGGCTAGCTGTGTGCTCTGAGTCATACCGTACACGCATGCAGAGGTGTACAGTAGCAGAGTACCTGAGCTCGGTGCAGTGTTCACACAGACGCTGATGACAGCGAGGGAGAGGGGGGAGGAAGGTTGGGGGGGGGGGTGGACTGGAGGGAGAAGCAGTGAGCTGATACGCTCGAGAAAGAAAGCGAGAGAGAGAGCGAAAATGACAAGTTATTTCAAAAAGGACAGACACGAGCCCTCTGATTGGACGTGAGACGCTTCTCAATTAAACGCGGGGCCCTGTGGTTTTTTGAGAAAAAAAAACAAAAAAACAAGACATGTTGGACTTAATCCGACGCGTCTTTGAAATGTGGAGGTTATTGATCAGCCCTCGGCCTTGTGGAAGTGTCCACTGAGGCCGCGATCTGATCTTCCCCCCACCGTCTCCGTCCGTCTTTGGTGTCGGCTCACTTTTGTCTGTCTGTGAATAATACGGACATCAAGGGCGGAAAAAATGAAAAGAGCGCAGATGAGCGACGGGTCCCAGCGTGGCTCCATTACCACTTTAGACGGCTGTATTCTAGTGTGCCGAGAAGCTTTCTGAAACAAGTGCGCAATTAAAAATATATGTCCGTTTGCAGCCATATGCCTTATCTGAGGTGATTAGGCACTTTTAGAGGTAAGGGGGAGAAAAAAATTGTTAAGATAGCGTTTTGACTCAAAACACAGCAGATGTCCGCGAGGCGAGCGCACAAAACTGAAGTAATCTTCTCCGCTTTATCCCGGCCCAGAGTAAATCAGAGAGACCGTACTGTTAACTCTGACATACTGCTGCTGTATAACATGCAAGTCGAGCCGTGGCCCCGGTGATTTACATTTCCAGAAAGGGTAAGCCTTATATTAATGGAGCCGTCCATTTTAGCCGCTATAAATAGCTCACTGCATGAAGTCGTCCCACTGCTGGCTGCCGTTTTACGCTGATCCACACATTCTGCCCTCTAATCTCAATTCTATTAATGTCTCGGGTGATATTTACGACACATGGACCCTTTTAGCCTGACACGGCTGTAAAGTATATGTTCAAACCAGCCAAGCTTTATCTAATTAAAAGCCTCTGCAATTGCAATTCAACTGGGATTGAGTCTTTAAAACCTCAATCAGTCCCCCCCCCTCCTTTGGTTGAGGGAGCGAGTGAGTCGCCACAGAGCTAATAAAGACTGGGAATGTTAAACATTCCAATTAAACGTTTCAGGGAGAAAAAAGGCTGTAGATCTTGTTCATATTTTTACATTATTGGAATTATAGGAAGGTTGCCAGATGGAGGTCACCTAAGCGATAACACTATTTGTTTGGGGGTAGCCTCACTCTGCTGTTCCCTAATTCAGTGGGACATTCAGTTATGCTATGCTAGTAGTGGCTAAGGTAGCCTTGAATCCCTAGCCTTAAAGTTGTAATGTGTAAGCGTGGCTGCTGTTGGCTAGTTAGCTCGGTTAGCCGTGTATCTTGTGGTCTGGAGTGAGAGCTTAGAGCGCAAGGTGAGTGTTGGTGTTACTAACAAGGTCTAGGGCTAGCTGGTTAGCATGCTAACTACAGTAGATATACCTGCAACACAGTACAGAGACATCATAATGTAAAAAGTGTTATTTTGCCGGTTCTTTTGATAATTTAAGATAATTCTTCAATGTTTTCAACTACAATTCTTACATATTGAACCTTTAAGAGGTTTGGACTACAGACAGATGTTAAGTTCACTTAAATCTCTATGAACAGTATCCGGACCAATTAGCTTGCCAGTGTAATATTGTGATTGTACTATTACCAACATAATAAATTATATAATCATAATGTATTCATGTTTTGGGGCAACGTTTTCTAAGCATTATCTCTGTTTCCCTGGAAATACATGGGTTTCTTCTCCAGGAAGTAGGCCGACCCCGAGTAACAACCTAGCAAAAGGCAATTTGTAGTCCCTGTTGAGTCAGCTAGCCACCGTGAGCTAATGTTAGCGTCTTCTGTAGATCGTGGGATTCCCCAAACTGAAAAAAATACCACAATAATAAACGCTTAGCTAGTTCAGTCTTGTTATAACCAAGTAAATGTGAAAAAAAAGTTTTACATTAACACATTCAGCCGCTACATCCGCAAGCTAGTAGGCTAAATTGTTGTGGGACTATAGTCGGTGGGTTTCTAACTCTAGACCTCCAGATTTCTATTGACAAGATTTGATTTTGTGTAGCTCCATCTGGAGACACAAATTACTTTATCCAACTTGTTTTTCACATGCAGCATACTCCTCAGCACCTGTAAACAGACTGTGATGTGTCAAATCAGCACACATCCTCTTTCAAGAGTTGTGATTTCTCCAATTCACCATTTTTGTGCATTTTTCTTTTTCTGTTGCTGGCACATGTCCCCATTTTCAAACCTGCCTACAGAGCTCTGATAAGCTTAGTTGTTTTTTTTCTTCCAAACATTGAAACAGCTGTCAATTA
Organism: Lagodon rhomboides; assembly: GCA_039737535.1. Lineage (NCBI taxonomy): Eukaryota > Metazoa > Chordata > Actinopteri > Spariformes > Sparidae > Lagodon > Lagodon rhomboides. Next base: position 14,164,972 of record CM077806.1, read on the forward strand.
GCACAGCACCAGGCCTATTTGAAGGTCTGCGAAATCATGATCAGTGAAGACGTGGAATGCGTCCGGAGCCTGACTACCAAATTCGAACATGAAGATCAGTTAACACGTAATATCAGGGAGTATAACCCGGATGTATAAATAGTGGTATATATGTATGTAAAATATCTTCTGTGGCGCTGGAGGGAAAGTTTTCAACCAGCATTTGTTAGTCAGGTAGGGTTCAATCAAGGTGCATCCTGGGGAATGTAGGCTCCAGCCTTTTTAGAGATGTAGTCAGTACAGAGACTAAAAGTCTGAATATCTTGGCCTCTGCTGCATCGCTTTTGATTTTTTAAAATCCCTCGCAAGTCCCTCAACTATATGGATGTGCCGTAATAAATCTCTGGAGTGCCCCTTTAAGATGAAAAATAAATCCTGAGGTTTAATCTCTTCAAATATAAATGCTCTCTCTCCGCTGTGAACACTGTGCACGGCAGAGGAGGAGAACTATTCCGATGTTGATACAACCGCAACTGGTTCGATTTGAACAAACAAGAGGCCGGCGAGCTTCATATGACGGTCTTTGGGACTTTGGCGAGGGTTTAGCGCCCTCAGAGAGAGAGAGGGAAGGCGCTGTGAGCTGATCAGGGTGGACCTTCGAGCCCCGCGGTCATTTCCATTTAGTAATCCACTCCAGAGGTGGAATGAGAAGCGAGGCCGAGCCGACCTCTGCGTACCGCCGTCCAACGGGCTGCCTTATTTCACCGGCGAGGGAGCGAGCGTAGGAATGAACAGTCTGAGCAGAAGAAGATCGGGGTGGAAGCAAATGACTGAAAGAAATGTGACTATTGAAAATGGCAAGATTGCATACGCGAGTGTTTAACGTGAAAGAGAAAGTGCATTAGCTGCGGCGATCTCCTGACCTGTGCGTCCAGAGTCCCACATATTGGCTTTCAGTTCATGTGTGAGACCTTGGCCACCCTATTAAAGCCGACGGCAGGCTCCCTGGCCAACACACCACATAAGACAGTCAGCAATTTGTTGTGCACCATCATGCCCCCCAGCTCTCCAAACCGCACCATCCCAAGGACGCCGATATAGATTGGACGCCATTGATTTGAATTGGGGAGACGAGCATAATTTGTTGCCTCATTCGGAGTCCATTATTTATTTATCCCCGTCTAATCTAGAATGCCAGTCCGCCCACGGTAACCTTCATCGCAAGATTGTTTGGTCTAAAGTTATCAACACAACAGAAGTGGCGAACTGGAAGGGATTTAAACATTTGCTTGTTAAAGATGCACAGAGCCTCTATAGAGCTGGAGGCGTAGTCGTCCTCTGAAGTTTAGGTGTCCTTGACTGGTGTTTGGTATACCTAATGGCTTACATACCGTCTGTACAGACGCTCCAAGACACCAATCAAAGAGTTTATACATCTCATCAATGTTGCATAAGACTAATTTGGTGGTGTTAGCCTGCCAATATGAACGCCAACGCCTTTCAGTTGGCTTGTTTAGATTGCTGTCAAAAAGGTGTTATGCACAGTGTATATATGGATTGCACGCATTTAGCTTCTTGTTTGATCTTCCCGATATATTTTTTATTTTGAAAAAAATAAAGTTCGAATTACAGCGCAAAGGAAGCTTGCCTGCAATTGCGCGACCAAAACAGGAAGAGGCGTTGTTTTCCCCGGTCGCTCCCCGAACAACTGTAGAAACTCTACACTGCAACAGAAGAAGAACCCCGCTGATGGAGGAGGCAAAGAAAGTGAAGAAGGAGACTGATAGAAACAGAGGTAAGACGAGAGTGAATGGACGGGCATTCACTCAATGGAGAGCACCGGTGTTGTGTCACAGTCCGTTCCCCCGCTAAAATGTGTTTCCTCTTAGTAGTTGGACTTGACACGGTTCAAAACCTTTATTTTTTTTTACTAGAATTGCAAGTAACAACGTTTTTGTCACAAATTGGGATTCTTACCGGGTTTTCCCTTCTTTTCGACAGTAGCCAGGCTGCTAGCGGTAGCCGTGTAACAGTTATACCACAGGGAAACGCTTGGAGGGGTTAAGTTTAAAAGTTGTCTTTCTGATTTGAAGTGAGGCTTTTGAGAGAACATGGAACATTCTTTTCTTCTTTCAGGTGACAAGTTTAAATCCGGGAGAAATAAAAACAAGCTCGGGCTTAACGCCACACACAGCGGTTTTGTTGCTACATCCTAGCTTTGTCTGGTCTGACAAGTAGCCTTCGGTTGTTGCATGAGTGCCATTAAACCGAACCGATTAAGGTTACAGCAACCTACGACTTCGACTTTTCTGAGGCACAGCTTTTGTTTGTTGAAGAAGATAAGAGGGGGACGATCCACATGAAAGGTGGTGTAGTGCATAAAAATACAAGAAAGTCCTGTGTTTTCTTTGTTATTTAATTTTGGCTTGAATGCTTGAATTTGCATTTCATTCGGAGCGAGCTTCTTCTTTTTTCGGCTGTCCGGAGGCCACTGGATAATTCGTGCGCTTTATTTCCATTCCTGACTGTATTCAGCTGCGTTAACCCTTTGAACGCCACCGTCTTCTCTTTGTTCGCGCGGTCGCTCGCCTCAAAGCTTCCTTTTCTTTCTTCTTCTTCTTCTTCTTCTTCTCCGGTGTCTCTGAGACTGAAGGTGCAATTAGCCCGAGAAAGAAACAATCACACGATTTCATCTCATAATTGATATTAAGCCCCTCTATATGCAAATGATTGAAAAAGATCCAATCTCGCCTTTTTATTTGATAAGGCTGTGAACTCTATCATAATACATATCACATAACACACACGCACAAACACACACACGTCTCTCTGAATCTTCCCCGAGCCAGGCTGGTCTTTTTTTTCTCCCTCCTGATGGCGAGATAATGACCCTCATTGGTTTGTGAGATTTCTGATTAGCAGAAGAACAACAATGACTGCTAATTACCACCTGAAAGACAGAGCTGCGCCGACAGAAGCTTCTTTCAGTCCCACGGTGCTGCAGGCCGGTGTGTGTGTGTGTGTGTGTGTGTGTGGCTTTGTTTACGTGCATGCGGTTGATTTCCCGCTGGAGGATATAAAAGAGATCGAGATAGACCAAAGGGTGAGGGGCAAGTGCTCTGTTGAGACATAGTTAGAGCGGGAAAGAGACAGAAGGGACGGCTGAAAAGAAAGGCGGAGATGATAGAGTTGTTCCGGCTCGCGCGCATCAACTGTTTGCCTGTTTTTTTTTTTTCCCATCCCGCTACGGACTCATTTGGCACGGAGACACCTTTGTCGACTCGTCCGACCGGCGGGCATCTGTATTACAGATCTCGGGGCAGAGCGAGAAAGAAAAGCCGGCGGACCTCGCAGCCGCGCCGTTGCGTTCATCACACAGAACCACACATTTTCCACTGTTGCTAGGAGATGCAAAAGAGCTGCTAAAAAGGGGAACGAAAAGGTAGCAGTTTTCAGACTCAGACTTTGGAGTACAGTTGTAAACATTATTAAATCACTGTCGTTTGCACTGCAGTACGTGGCACGTCTGCGGACACCCACTGAGCCCCTCTGAATTCATGTTTTTCCAGGCTAAACCGAATCTCTGCGCCGCTTCCCGTTCACTCACAAGATTTGTTGGCTCTGATGTGTCCCTGTTGATCCGCCTGGGGGTCGCGCCGCGGCCTCCAGCGAACTGTGTCCCAATGAATATTTGATTTGCCTTGATTACCTATCAGTTTGGTTCAATATGGCATGCATAATGAAGCACAATGCGGCAGCATCAAAAATGCCGCCCGACAGCTCGCCGAAGGACAACAGACGGACCTTGAGTTCTTCTCAAAGGGCGGCTCCGGATCGGACTCCGTCCCCTGTGATATCCTTTCATCTTCGGACCTCTTTGATTGATCTTCCGTGATCCTAACTGAGTCAAAAGCATGTATCTGATGGAGGTGCCTTGGAAGGAATCGGATTAAAGACGGAGTCGTCATCCAACATGTGTCCACCTTATCAGTCCTCCGTATGGAGGTCACCCTCTTACAGATGAAGCGCTGAATTCATAAGCAATAACAACACACCATTCTCGGGGTCGTGGCAGCTACAACCTTATTTCTGTGCAAGCAGTTGTGCAATTAACCATTGTTGATCTAAGATTAAGACAGATTGAGCAACGTTATGGTTAATTTCTTGCCAAAAATGATTCTAGAAACACATTTAGCTGAATTCTTGTTGTAATATAAGAGGAAGTTTCCAAACAAGCGGCCAACTTGGTCCAGTTTGAAACCCTGGAGCAGAAAAAGACACGAGTGGCGTTCGTCCAATCAGGTGCAGCCAGATAGTGTTTGCAGGGTTGTAAGGGGGGCCAACCGTCCAATGCTGGGAAACAACAAGACTTCTCATGTCCAAAAACACCCCTGTGGACGTTTACCTTTAAATAGATGAATAGCTGAATAGTTTGTTGGTTTGTAATCATGATTACACAAAAACTACTGCACGGATTTCCTCAAAACTTGGATGGAGGATGGGTCTCGGCCCAGAATAGACCCCAATAACTTTTGGTGCAGATCGAGGAATTTCTTACTTTCTTAAACATTGCAACATTTTTGTTAATATCTCAGGAAATAATGCACAGGTCTTTTTCAGGCGTATATAGGTGGCTTGGCCTTGGTTGAGATATGCGCTCTACTGAATGCCATCCTAATTAGTCAAGTTTCAGTTGACTTAAAGTCTGGGCGTTTAAGTCTTATTTTAGTCAAAGAAAACAGTGACTATTCTGGTGTAGTTTTAGCCAATGAGAAACATCGTCATTGGAACAAAAGGCTATTGACGAACAAATTTAGTCAAGGTTTTCATTTGCGAAATTAGTCTTTTAAAGAAGTATATGTAAGGTCCCAGTCCAGACAAGCTCGAAGGCAGCAAGCATCACGGCTAACTGAGCTATGAGCTAATTAGCTAATGGTTGCAATCTACAGCCAGGAGTGGCTCGCAAAGAGCAGCAGCTGTTGGTTACTCTGGTGACCTTTGAATTCTGCCCATATTCTACACGTTAAACCTTCAAGCCACCAACACAAGACAAGGTGAAGGACGATCAGATCAATGCGCCGTCGCTCTCTAAGTCCCACAGCAGAGAAATCTCACTTTAAACAAAAGAAAAGCCTCCATGTGGCCCTCCATCAGAAGTGTGATGCTGTGATTCTCGAGCAGCTTCACCAGAGATGAAATTGTTTCTCCTCGAGGCCCCGAAAAATGGCGACTAGTGTTTCACATGAAAAAAGGGGAATTCTTCCAAACCGTTGAGGAAACGTGTTTGTTTTTTGCGCCTCCTCGTCTGTGATCCACCGCTTTATGGCACGCTGAACATACTGCGGCAGGCTGCCTGGCGTCGCTCGCCTGGCTTTTCCCCGCCGCGGTTTATTGAAACTAAATCCTCCTGTCGTCTGATTCCTTTTTTTTGTTTTTACCCTTTTGTTCCCTCAAAACTCACGCTTCCTTTGATGCCTGAGAGTTTGCTAATGTTTTTCTTATAACTTCCAACTCCAATCGAACGTTTCCTTCCAGCCGTCCTTGGATTAATCCATTCTCTCTCGCCCCCCCCCTCCTCTCTCTAACGAGCCTCTTTTCTGCTTAATTAACATTAGTCGGGGCTTGTTTGTGCAGGCATGCTATTCAGGTCATGAATAAACTAGGGACTGGAACTGGTTTCTTTTTGCATTCTGAGAACTGTGTAGTTCCTCCATATTCATCCTGGCTTATCGGCCGCATTGTCTGCACGCGTGTGCAGATTCCGTGCGCGCGTGTGCGTGCCCGCGGTTTGCTAATGAATAGCGGAATGCTAATGGTGGTAAAACAGTGATTTCTCCAGCTGATTGGGTGTAATGGATGGTACTCAGAGCTCCTTCATAATTGATGAGGATGTCTTGTGGATGTCCCAGCGCTGTTGTGGATTGAAGTCGGGCGCGCGTGCGCGTCGTGCACGCGGCAGCGCTGCATTTTTCTTTTTTTTTCTTTTTTTTCGGGGTGGGGCCCGAGACTCCCGGAGAAAGTCGGATCTTGTTATTTACGCGGTAGCGCCTGTCAATTCTTATTAACAGAAGCACGCTCCGCCGTCTCCATAATGTATGACTGCGTATCGCGGGCGAGAACGGTGTCAGATTCCCTTATCAAATTGAAAGAAAACAACGGCATAATCTAATTGTTTGCAAAAGGAGAATGGGATGATTAAATCTCGTTGTTTTTTTTTCATTTCTCTTGCAGCAATAGAAAGAGACAAGGGAAGGAGAGGCCGGGGAGCCATCAGCGCTGAAGGAATCCATATAAAAGTGTGTCTTTTTTATCTTCGAAGTTTGTCTGCGACGGCGGGGCCGAACCGAGACGCAGACACACAGACAGTTCAGGCGGCATCCGAGGAAACGTCGTGAACCGCGCGACGACAGAAAGCCGGGGACATTTAGCGGCCTGTACAGGCTTCTTTATCTTAATGAGAGATGGTGTTTACAGTTTTTCCCTCGCTTACGACACCGCTGGAAAGATATTTCATTGATATTGCGAGCCGGGGGCGCCGCAGACAAAAGAGGGCAGAGGGGAGCGAGAGGAAAATAAAAAGAAAAGGAGGATGCCGCTTGTTTTTTTCTTTTTTATTGAAACGGGTAAATCTGGAGACGACGAGGTGAGGCGCCGACCTGCAGGGGAGGCGGAACTCCGTGCCCGCGTGTTGATTCTCTATTGTGTGCTCATCTGAATGGGGGGGAAAAGAAAAAGAAAAGAAACAACAGTTTGTGACATCCCCGCCGCAGCGCACACCTGCGAGGTGCTGGAGAGCCAGCGCGAAGAAAAAAAAAAACCCTGCAGATTACCTCGGGGCCCCGCGGGGTCTCCCATCACTCCTACACGAGCTCCCGCGGTTAAACACATCCTACTCCCCCCAATTCTCCCTCTCCTCGCTTTCTGTCCCGTTGTTGGGCTTTCATTTTTTGCGTCGTCTTACTCCCCCGGCACCTATCACATCCTTCCGCGGCGTCCTCCTCTCTCTTCTCGCGCCATCCTTCCCTGTACTTCGCTCGCTGGTTCCCGGGCACCATGCCATCCACAGCTTCGCGGACGGCCAGGTGTAAAGACAGATATTGGTTGGAAATAGCCACAGGTCCGGCGTGAGGCGGACTGAAGGAGCGCCGCTTTGAATAGCGAAACTGATTTACAGCTCATGTTTTTGTTGATTCTTAGGGAATAAATGAATGGAAATCTGGAGTATGGTGTGAGCCACTGAACAACAACCTGACTTTGTTTTTCTAGTTTGACTTCCTGCGTGGGTTTTCTTTCACCTGCTCCAGCTTCCTCCCACTGTCTGAAAACATGCAGGGTCAACAGCTCTAAATCGATGTGAGTGCGAATGGACGTCCGTCGGCATGTGTCAGCCCCCGTGTGACTGACCGGCGACCTGTCCGGGCCCGTACCCCCCCGCCTCTCCGACCAAACGTCAGCTGGAATCGGCTCCTTGCCCTCCTTGACCCTACAAGGGACAAGTGGGGCATGTGGCCCGACGCCCTTGTTAAAAACAGGGTGCTGTTCATTTCTGTTTGGGAGGACGGTGAGTAGATGGTGCAGCTTCTGAATACAGCTGAAGTTAGCTCGGTTTGCTAACCGCTGTATGTGCCCTGTTCAGACCCTGGTATCAAACCCTAACTGCAGTGTCCCCAGACTCCCTTAACAAATCACGCAATTTTGAAAAGATCCTCCGAGAGGGGTAACTTTTAACAAACTTTGTGAAACGGCTACGGAAAACTCCAAATCATTCGTGCCTGCTTGTGAATTCGTCATTAACTGTAATACATTAAGTTGCTTCTTTCCTGCTTTACCAGCCTGTCTGCTCCGAGGTTTACAGTTCAGCCGATTTCACCATTTGGGAAAGAAGACAACATTTTCTGGTTGGTAAACATGTAAAAGTTTTATAAATACAGTAAACAGAAGCAAATATAGGAGCCTTCTTTGTCCCCTGTGGAGGACGTCCCCAGACTCCCTTAAAAAAATGCTCAATTTTGTAGTTGTTGCGTTGGAGGAAACTTTATATAGTTTTGTGAAACGCCTTCTCTGACAAATTCTGAACAATCTGGTCCTTCTTTCTACTTCGGCAAATGTTTTACATGAAGAAGTTTCTCTCTTTGTGTGAAAACATTGCCGTCGGTTTGTTCTTGTGATGCGCGTTCGGATTTGCATACAGAGCAGGGGGAGTGAGATCATCTTGCATGTTAATGCGAGTGGTGAACCGACAGACTCGGAGCTGTCCACTTGAGGTTGGATCACGAAAGACGGAGAGATCAGACAAGGTGGAACCAGATGCAGGAGGCTGCAGGCAGGCAGGCAGATCAGTTCCAGGACATTATTCCAGGACGAATCACAGGAGCAGGCAAACACAACGTCAGGAATAGGGCAAAAAAACAACTGGACCGAAGACTGGGGTTAAATACAAGCTAAGCTAACAAGGGGATGGGGTGAAGGTGGAGAAACGCAGGTGAGGGGAATGAGAGGATGAACCAAGAGAGCAGGGAAGGAGCTGATAGGCTAGAAAGAAGACTGGGAACAGGATAGGGCTAAGGAAAGAGAGCAAAACCCCAGAAAACACAAATAAATGGAACCGAAATGACAGAACCGTGACAAATATCGGGTCTGACCTCCCTCCCAGTTACATTGTGGGTTAGCTGGAAAGCAAAGAAAAGCATTTGCAGACCATACGGGTCTATGACGTGCTCTACAGACGTTGACGACGCGCCTCATAACAGTGCCGGTTCTCAAACATCAGTCTCAGTCCCGACAAACTTCGAACTAGATTTCCACAAATATCTCTAAAATTAGTTCGAACCTGTTTCGACAAATAACCACAAATAAACGGCGTCATTATGGTTTATATTTCTGAAAAACTGAGGAAGACTCAGATTTCAGTTGACTTTAAAGCAGCTACGAGGAGCTTTCCATTTCTTGATTCTGGCGCCCCCTGTGGATAAAGGCGGTATGAGCACCACCGTCTCCTGCCGTAAAGATCTTGATCTGGCTTGCTTATGTATTTGTTTTTGAAGCAAAGTGAAAGACCTATGTTTCGTACTATTCACACAGCTGTTTGGTTAATGCATAGGAATGACGTAATGCATCACCGGACTGTAGAGCAGCTTCCCTCTTCAGGGTGTCAGACCCCTCAGCTCATCCTCAGCACTCCGCCATGAAAACTGTTTGAATTTCATCGGCACTATAAAGTTTTCAGAGAATGAATTCAAATTCAGAATTTTAACGATGTAATAACACAAACTCAGAATTATTCTAATTCTTTTTTTTTTTTTTTTTTACCATAGCTGAATAAACAAGCTGCTCTCAGAGGAACGTAACACTGTTCGAGGCTAGAAAAAGGTGGCAGGGTCCGCCAAATATAAACAAGGTCTTTTTTTAAGGTCGGTTTGTTTATTCAGTCATTAGAATAAAGAGTTTGTTTATTTATTTATTTTTTTACGCATAAATATCCTTTTTCTGTTCAGATTAAAATCTCTCCCCCCAAAAAACTACATAGTGCACCTTTAAGGCCGACTATGATCACTCTGTAGAAGAAGCCAATCTCCTCTCTCGTTTGATTATACAGTTCACATGGAGGGACCGGTGTTCAATTCAGTTTTATAACCAGTTAGAACCCTCCCCGGTCCGCAGAAGGAGGTAAACTGCTCTTTATTTGGGGAACGCTAAAAAGACTTGGAGCAAATATCAATGGAATAAAAGAACAAAGGCTCGTCTTTAAGAGCATAAGGGGGCCCCTTGTTTCTGTAATTGCGCCGTTACAATTGTGGGAATAAAAAATGATGCCTCGCCAAGCAGCCCGCATTGTTTAGACAAATCTGCGGGGTCAAAGGTGGCCTTTTTCATTTATTAATCGTCGGCTTTTTAGCAAAAAAGGAACTCGCAGCCGCGAGAGACCATCAATTATGAAAGCCTCTGTGTAATAGCTGATTCGCCATAAATGGAGGAAATAAGTGAGGAGAGGGTAAAAAAGAGGCCTGGATGAGAGAGAGAGAGAGAGAGGAGTCGAGGAGGAAAAACGGATTAAACAAAGAAGATGAGCGAACTCTCACTGAAAGGGAAAAAAGGGAGATTTTGTTTCATCCTCCTCACTTTGGGATGAAACAAATAAATAAAAATCAATTCGGGGAAATTCAATAGTGTCTTTATTGCAGCTGTGGCATGCATCGGCGGCGATCACTATCACCGGACATCGAATAAAAAGATTCTGTTATCGATGACCGAGATGAAAACGGAGCCACCCTTTTTTTTTCTGTCAATGTTATTCAGTTTGCAGCGTTCGCAGCAGGCTGCGGTGAGAAAAGAAAAAAAGTAATGAAACCTAAACAGAGCAGTATTGCAAAAGCTATTGGCATGCCAAAAAGTTGATCTTATAAAAAAAAAAGGGTGGGAATGAAATAAGCTCGGAGCGTGCCCTTCATCTTCCTCGCCGATAAACCCGCCGTACTGTAAAGGATCCTGTGAAGCGTAATTGGTCCGAGTTTTATAAGTTTAAGTAGATCCGTGAGGTAAGTGGTGAAAAAGTAGAAGGAAAAAAGTCAGAAGACGCGATAAGATCAGAAAAAAAGTTTGAGCGGCGATGTGGAATTGGAGTCGGACGGGCAAATAAAGCAACATTTCAATTTTTTTCCCTGACAACGCTGCCGTTCTGGGTCCTGACTCCCAGACGGATATCAAATTTGTTCCCGAATTGTGAGACGCTTTCATGATCCACTACCTCCTCCTCAAATTGAAATCCGCTCTGCTCCTCTCCTCTGCTGATAATAAGGCAGGAGAAAAAAATAAATATGTCTCAGGTTTTTTAAATTACAGAGATGTACACGTTTACGTCTGGGTACCGCGGGGGGCCCGAAAACACATGTTCACGCCGAACACGTGATCGCGCCTGTGGAGAATAAACTCTCCCTCCGCTTCCATATAATCAGCTGCGAGTGGAACGTGAACCGCACACCTCTTCTCAACGCTCACCATCTCTGCATTTTGCTCTCGTATTGTAATGAGTATCATGGGGACTCATTTGTAAAAGCGTTCTGACACAGATCTATGCTCGCCATCGCACTCAAGTCAACGCCGTGATCAATGAAAAATGTATCCCAATGCCAGATTCCTGAGTTTGGATGATAGATAAAAGGAACCCGATACAAACGAGCGTTTTCCATCCGAGATCTGAACACTAAATTCGGGTTTTCATTTAATGCACTCTTTAAAGAAAATCAAAAATAACGATGGGAGGATTTTTCTTTTAATGAAATCCCTCGATTGTTGCGGTAAGCAGCGCGTTTATCTCTAAAAAACTGTTTGGAAACAAGTTCCTCCGCTTCACAGAATTGATCCCATTCTGCTGTGTTGCAATATTAACGGGGTCAAAATTAAAGCCAAAAGGATCTCGGAGGGTTCGGGTAGAATAACTAAATGTCATCTGCAGCAGGATTGGGTCACGATCTGCTATCTTCACAGCAAAACAGCGTCGCAGGATTCCCCTAAATAACTGAAAAATATATAAAAATGGCTCCATACAGCTTCTCCAGGGCAATCTGCTTCTCCAGAAGCCCCAAGATCCTAAACTGATTCAGAAAAAAACCCCCAATATTTACACAAATCTTCACTGTAGCTGCTAAGCTAAAAGCGTTAGCGCTCACCCTGTCTTGAGTTCAGCCATGTGTTGAGGTTGTAAATAGCGTTTTTATACTTGTATTATGTCGGTCGAGCTGTTTGGAGCCATTTTATTTACATTTAGGGCATTTAACAGACGCTTTTGTCCAAAACGACTTACAGTAATTCATACATTCGGACACTGATGGCGGTGGCTGCCATGCGAGGTGCGAACCAGCACATCAGGAGCAGTTTGGGGTTCAGTATCTTGCCAACCAGGGGAATCAATTGGTTGTGGCCCTTTTTATGTTCTATTTTCATTAGCTTTTTTTGCATTTTCGAGTCCCCATCTACTTCAGTTGCTCAGGAGAACGCCGCGGCTCCGTTTCGCCGCGAAGCTCCAGAAATGTTTCGTGGGGACTACGAAACTTCACTTTTTTGGTTGAACTCATCCTTTAATCTATAAAAAAACAGCTTGTTGTCAAAGTGCCTTTAGTATTGAGTGTCCTTTGTCATATAACACGGGGCGATGGCAAACATCAACGAGATCAGCAGATCCGCAATCGCCACGAGTTGTGACGCGATGTCTGTTTCGCACCTTCCGACCTTCTTCCGCAAAACATAATGTCACTTTCTCGCAATGTAATCTTTGCTTTCTGCGTCATCTTACTCTTAACAAAATCAACAGTGTTAGTGAATAATCGCACAGAAACATGACCCCAGAGTAGACTTGTAGTTCTCGAGACCGGTCTCGGTCTCAAGACCACTTTTCCGTGGTCTTGGTCTTGTCACGGCCTCGACAGTCTTTGGTCTTGGTCTTGGTCTTGATACTCTCTGGTCTTGGTAGTGTCTTGGTCTCGGTTTAGGCGGTCTTGACTTCAAGTCTACGCAAGACATAAATGCATTCATGATGTAGTATGCCTTTTGTTCTACAGTTTGAATGTATATGTTTATGTATCTGTTCTTTGTGATGTCTGTGTTATATTGTTCTTGTCCCACTGAACTACAGCTACAACTACAACTTGATAAAGTGTGTTATAATTGAGATGCCATTGCACACATCAAGGTGACCAGTTCTTCCTCTTGTTAATGTACAATTTGAAGTACAATTTTGTACTATTTGTACTATAAACTATTTGTATTTTGCATTTAATTTAATGCATTTTTTGGTGCACCTGCGTGCGGGTTCTACAACTCATGCAAAGTGGCAAAAAACTAGTCTTTTTTTGGTCTCGGTATCGGTCTCGGTCTCGAGCTGAACAAGTCTTGGTCTTGACTTGGTCTGTCTTGGCCTTGGTCTTGGTCTTGGTCTTGATCCTCTCTGGTCTTGGTAGTGTCTTGGTCTCGGTTTAGGCGGTCTTGACTACAAGTCTACCCCAGAGTACAAGGGCCCCGAGTGTGACTCCAGCGCGGGCCGCAGACAAAACCACAAACTGTGTATGTGCACATTATTATGTGGCCAAGTGCGAGCGCGGCGCCGCCGGATTCAGGCAGAGTCCTGGCCCTGCTTCCTTGTCGGCACACAGTGCGGTTGTATCTTGTTTGCCGTACAGTACTGCTGTGGGTGATCATGTGGAACCCCCCGACTGGAGCGCTGGCCATGTTGTGTGCGCTGTCATCTCAGATGTGCACAGAACATTGAGGAGTCACAGATCACTACCCCTCGGGGAGATGGAGTTTGTGTGTGTGTGTGTGTTTCAGAGAGCAGAGTGTGTGCGTGTGCCTGTGTGTGTGAGTGTGTCAGAAAAACTGGTTATTTTACTTCTCACGTACTTCTCACCTGCCTCCTTCAGTCTTGCTGTCAACTCACTCGCCACAGTCACATGAGCACATTACCTGACCGCTGCCATGCTATGCTATGGTATTCCCCTGTGCCTCGTGTTGTTTATGGCTCCCAGCGGTCCGACGTTCTCATCCGATACACTGTTGAATCTTCACAGTTCTGCAAAACTTGTATTATGTTGTCATAATTTTGCTTTTAATGATACCCCACTTGGCATTGGACATTTCTGCAAACCCAAGGATTGGTTCAATTTGAACCACATTTGTACATGTCATGCCGATCATACCACCATTTCTAAAATATTTATCATAATAAAAAGTTGTGATTTTATGGTTCAACGCTGTGGTTATGATCTGGTTAGATTTAGGCACATACTCAGTTAGGGTTAGGACAAGATCACGTTTTACTAAAAATGCCGGGTTTAGTTGACACAAAAGAGCTTGAAAATGTTCCCATATCTGGATATTTCTAACATTAAAAGGTGCAATATGCAAGAATTGGCCATCTGTCAAATTCCCGCCGCTGCGCATCACCAGAGCAACCGCTTACTGCTGCTATCTGTAGCTGCTATTAGTTAGTTAGCTCAGTCAGCTGTGCAGCTAGCGATCTAGACTGGGAGCCCGAGCACCAGGGGGTTGTTGGCGCTTATACTGCTAGCAAGGGCTTTGGAGCAGGAGCTAGTTAGCACGCTAACTTCGGTAGACATCATTGCAACACGGTAAACAGACATCATCATTACAAAACTGCAGGAGGCAGCGTACCGCGAGGCTCACAAACTTTTTAGGGGTACCGCTGCTAACTGTAGCTGCTGTTAGCTAGTTGGCTCAGTTAGCCGTGCAGCTAGCAGTCCGGACTAGGAGTTTGAGGAACCGGGGGACTAGTGGTGTTCTGCTAGCTTGGAATCTCTAGAACGGGACAGGTCGGGACTAGGGATGGGCGATATGGACTAAAAAATTTATCCCGATAATTTCTGGTATTTATCACGGTAACGATAAAAATGGCGATAAATAAACACCAATTCAGCCTAATCATTTTGACTATAAATCTATCACCAAAATAAAAATAAAGGCTACTAAACTACACCAATTAAGTTCAAGCAGTACACCTGTACTGCAAAAATGTTTGTTGTTTTTCATTCGTTCATTTGTTAGGGCTGTCATTTTTTATTCGAAATTTCGTTCGAAAGTGGGGGGAAAGTTCTTATTCAAATGTAATGACCTGTTCGAAATCAAAATGTACAGTCTATTAGACCGTTTGAAGTAGTTTGCCTTGTGATCCAGCAGAGGGCGCTCTAAAACTTCACTATCAGCTTGACCTATTGCACGCGCTATTGACCCTTGACCTATCAATTCAGCTAGCGTTAGCTTATGTTGTTTGCTACGAAAATGCGACACAAGCGAGCAAAGCCGTCCTGAGCGGCGAACGACAACAAATCTGACCTCACCTGCTAGCTTGCCACCCACGTGAGGCAGCGGAGACTGAGGCAACACAGACGAGCGGAGCTGCCGAGCAACGTCATGTGTACAACCTCGTCTGTGTGCTGCATGAATGTGATGTTAGACGGACTGTGAAGTTAATAAAATAATGAAAATAATGTCGTGCGGTGTCCAGATAATGGAGGTGGAGCCTTGTTGAGGAACGCGCTCCTCGCTGCCCGGCGTATCTGCTCCGCCTTCCGCCATTGGTGTCAATATTTCATACGTGTTGGGCTGCGAGTGTGTCGCGCGCTACATACGGGAATTTATCGTTTTTTATCGTGGGATGACATATTCTCACCGTGGGGAATGTTTTTGACGATATATCGTAAACGATAACATATCGCACATTCCTAGTTGGGACTAGCTGATTAGCATGCTTCCGTCGGTAACACAATACATAGACAATCTTAACATCAACAAAAAGATTGTATGACACAGGAATTTGTTCTGTACACAAAACGTATACATGATTTACTACAGCTACACATTAACCAGTCAGTTAACCTCAGTTAAGGCTTTAGCATCATCTTCTATGACAGCACCAGGTTAATATGTGCTCTTAACCATGACAATCTACATTCACCGCTCTCGGTCAGTTCGTTTAAGTTCGCATTCTGGCATTTACCGGGTCAGAGAAGCAGAACCCGACGTCTCAGCGATGCGTCCGCGGCTGTTGCCTTCTCCCGCTAATTAATAACCACTTTACCTGATCATGATCCGCAGCTTTCTGGCCGAGAAAGCCTATCATCTGGAGCGCAAAAAGAAACTGCTTGTCGAGCTTTTTAGCATTAACAAGTTGTCGTTAGGGAGACGCGGGGCGCGCGGCACATTACATACAACATCTGAACCGACGGCGTGAAAAGGATTTCCTATCCGTCTCCGACTTGTCCATCAGCGCGCCCCACACACAAACAGAAAACGTGGCCCCGCCGACAATAAAGACCGGGGCGGTGATGTGTTTTTTTTTTTTTTTTTTACATCACTGCGAACACGAGATATGACTAATCACGATTATGCGCGAGCCGGTCTATTCCGGGGCCCGAGCGAGCCTATCGCCGCATAATCAGTGGAGGGAGAGCGAGAGAAACTCCTGTCACCAGATATTCGGGGTGGAACCTAATATTTGCATAACTGTGTGTCAGATAAGGTGGTGGTGGTGGTGGGGGGGGAACCATTATAGCGTGGCACAGCCATAACCAGGGGGCATGCGGGAGAGCAAGGCATTATGGGGGCTGATTGGGGATGGTGCGCGCGGCGATTCTATTAAAGATGGAGAGGCGATGCGGAGGATTGAGAAGTTTGCGGCGTGTCAGACTTTTCATGAAAGTGCCTCCGCTGCATGTGGCTCCCGCCGCCGAGCGAATAATGAGGCGTCGACGACGACATCAGCCTCCGTCTCGCGTGGCGGGGGGAAAAAAAACACCCAAAGAAGACGCAGTGGGGGCGTGCATACAGTTGATAGTATTGTATCGAACACTTTGCAAGCCTTATAATCATAATCCCCTTAAACTCGTCGCTGTTTGTCGAGTGTTTTATGCCGGGGAGCTGGTCTTCGCTTCAAAATCCCCCCTCAGCCGCTTTTTCATGTATTTTACAAAGTTTTTTTTTTTCTCCCCCGCGACTAACTTTTTAGGGGTAACAGGGGTGACACGGCAAACGAGCATCGGCGAGAATTATCAACACGGGCAGCTTTTCCGGCGCGTCACCTCCCCCTTCTCTCAGTATGCAGCCACATGATTCCGTCTAGACAATGGTAGACAGGCAGCTGCCTCTGAGCGCACACACACTACACACACACACACACATGCAGACGCTCGCCACACAAAAAAAAAAAAAAAAAGCTGTCCCTTTCATCTTGAGTAGTTGCTTTCGGAGGACCAAAACTAATAGATGAATGTGCCCGGCTTATCAATCAGGCCGGGGCAACGGGAAATCGATGAGCGCGGGGCTAAACATTTAGAAGGAATCTCGACACACGTGTATAATCGAAAAAAGGTAGATGGCTGCGCGTTGACCCGAATTTCCTTCGATGGTCGTTCGCGGCTGCCCCTTACGTCGCCTTCGCCCCCGATAAACCAGCAGGTTGCGTTCTTAAAAATCCTTTTTTCTTTTTCCTCCCTCCTCGTTCCCCACTCTCCTCCGCGTTAACATCCTCCCCGCAGCCGCCCCCCAAGACCGAACGAACGCAACGAACACGGGCATCCGAGACGCACGAAAGGCGGAGAGCGAACAATAATTAATGAGACAAAACTTTCCGCCGTTTTGTTGACAACAAAAGCGGGGCTGCATGCGAAACGGCAGAGGGGAAAACATCTGGAAAGCCTTGATGAGGTGCCTTTCAAGTAGGACAGGAAGCCGGTCGTGCCTTGCGGGCGTATTAACAAATGCTTTAAAAAAAACATCTCGCCCGGGCGTCATTTTTTATTGAGCAAGGGGGCTACTTCACCGCGTGGAAGGCTTTTCACCGGCAAAAAAAAAAACAAAAAAAACAATCAAAGGGAATATGTGAGCAGAGCTATGGAACAATCTGGGCCTATATTTAGAGAAGGGAATGAATCCACGGGCGCAGGCAGCAATCAGATAATTAGGAAAGCAAATTAAAATAGACAGATACAGTCTGCTTGCTGGAGGCCGTGTTTGAATTCTGCCTCTTTTCCCCTCACTTCCTCCACGTCTCCTTCTTCTCTGCTCGGTTCGCTCTGTTCTCCTGTCCCTCTGCACCTGCAGCTACATCAGTGCAATCAATACCGTGGTACATTTTCACAGCGGCTTCCATAGATGAACGGATCCGTGAGGATTTTTTTTTTTTCCCCGCGTGCGAGCCATAATAATGTGTTGTTTCCACGCGCGTCTCTCGTCCGGCTACTACATGGCCCGTGGCATTATTTTGCACCGTGGTCCGTCAAAGTCACGGGGTCAAGACTCACAGCTCGTAGCCTCGGGCTGGACGTTAAGGTTTGCAGCATGGCGCGCTCACCCTTCCGGCGCCAAACTCGGCGCGGTCTTCATCCCGAGATGTCCATCATCGTGTTTTCCTCCCCGCTCTCTCTTTTAATGACGATCTTCGCCATCGTTGTCCAGCTCGTGCGCGAGAACGCCTGTGACCGCATCCCACCGGAGGGATGTTTATCGCTGTTTCCTGTAAACAGTGTTTAATGTTTGAGTCAAGGCAAAAAAAAAAGATAGAAATAAATCTATTTTCGGTGTCTGTCTGTCATTTTAGCCGTCGCTAATGATGCTTCCTCACGGTCTGCTGCAAACGCGCACATCAACCCATATTTGCTCTTAAATGCAGCCCTCCTGCAGTTTGTATTCCTGTATCCGGTATGTATGTTTTTTTGGGGGGGCGGATGACGACTACGCCTGAAAACAACATTTTTAGTTTTCGGGGTCAAAAGCTGGCAAATAAATAGAGCATCTTAAAAAAACAACTATTAAATGTTGTTGTTGCAGTAAGTTAATTAGACAAAACTAATCCTTGGTTCTTAATTTAAAAAACACTCAATTAAATGCCCCTGAAACTTCTCCATAATATTAATACTAAAGGCTAAATATGCAACAATCAAACTTAAAGGTGCAATATGTAAGATTTTGCCTACTGTGCAGTGTCACTCCAAAAGAACAGGGGGCAGCGTACCACTGAGCTAAGCTAACTTCAGCTGCCGTGAGCTAGTCAGCTCAGTTAGCTGTGCAGCTAGCAGTCCGGACCGGGAGCTCGGAACGTACGAGACAGGAAATGCTAAGGCTAGCTGGTTAGCATGCTAACCTCAGTAGACGTCTGTGCAACACAGTAAATAGACGTCTTGACATAACATCAAAACTACTATTTGACATTCTGATGATCAATTTCAGTTCATTTTGGAATGTTTCAAACCAAAATTCTTACACATTGAACCTTTAAAGGTAGAAAAAAACAAACAAACACCTACTGATAATAGATTTTAATCAAAATATGCAAAACCATGGTTGGTGAACGGAAGCATGTGACATCACAATTCTTCTGTTGGCCCCCGTCCAATTTAAACCAGTACAGGCAAAAAACACATACAGAAATGTGTCATATGAGACAACCACAACTGTCAGAACTATGGCAGAACAATTTGTGTTCATGTGGTACCCCATTCTCAAAGGAAGACGGTGAGTCATTTTGTGGGCTTTAGAAAAGCTTTACTTTTGTGTATTGGGTTGTAATTTCTCACCTAAACGTCCTCCGTCATAAATGTATATTAATGTAATGGAAGAGTGTTTGGTCATATTTTCAATTTCCAAACAAATGTAATTTGATGGAAGGCACTTCTGATGTGAGTATCAGCTGCCTATACTTTGCTAAAATGATGCTTTAGTAATAATTGCAGCAGCCGTTTAATTACCTGTGAGAGACATCAAATCACAGTTTGAATCTGACATTACCCTCATTTGTATTTTTCACTGATTAAGGATTGTGTTCATTAGTAAGTAATATAAATTCATCACATGAAACATGTTTTGGGATTGTTGGTTGGATTGCGACACGGCACTGACGAGGTCTGTGTGCAAGTTCAAAGCATGCTAAGCTAGCCTCTAACAAAAGTGTTGTTAGATGGACAATAATGTCACAGACTAGTTTTTACATAGAAATAGTGGTACGATGTCACAACATTTGAACCCAGTGACAAACAGTTGTAGCTCTGATGGAGCAAACTGAAGCATGTTAGCTCGCTAGCTAGCTTAGATACAAGCTGTTTAGATTGTGAAAGTGGTGCATTGGACCCAAATATTGATCAGAATTCTGGTTACTGATAATTGAGTGAACGTACAGAAATAATAAAATACCTCAAATTACACAATGCTATGTTAATAACATAAGACAAAATGAGCTAGGTAGGCTAGGTCCTAGTGTTTGTGCGGTTAGCATAATCAGGAATTTTCCTCTGACTATTTTGAGGTTAGCTAGTTGTTAAGAACTCATCATACTAATTCTACACAGTTTATACTACATCCTCATCTTCATACTAAACCGTTTTTGCAGTTCTACAAGATATTAACATATTTAATTCATAATTTTATGCTAACAGGTAGGCTAGGCTACAGATACAAGGCCTGTGCCACATCAGTCAAACTGTGGCTTTAAACGGCCAAACTTAGCAAAACTTTACAGAAACAACAACAATTTAATGGTATTTCTTTTTATTGTTTTTTGCTTTGTGTTGTGAGATGTTACTGGAGGGGTTTCAACCAACTGCAATTAGTTTTCCTAATTTACCAGCTGTGAGCGGCTCCCCCAGTTCCTCTGCGCATTTCAGTGTGAGATAATTGGGAGGTTTGGTTTACATCAACAGCGAACTCAAAAAACATCAATGTTTGTAATTTGTCTTTTCTTCAGATTTTATACATCCCACAATGGAAACATGTAGGTGGTGCAACCCTGTCGAGCTCCAGCTTGAATAGGCTGAGTGTAAAGGATCTGGCGAGTGGATGTGAACAAGTAGGGACAGCAGTCACCACCAAGTGCATCCTTGAGCAAGGCACTTAGCTTCTTACTTATGCGGTGAAAGATATATTCAAAGTGTGCGCATTTATGTGTGAAGCCTCTGTATGTAAAGTCGTTGAGTTAAGAAGATAAACAGAGGTAAAAACATAATTAAAACATTCAGGAAGTCCCCTCCTCATCTCGCCACTCCTTCACTTCACATGCCTCCGACACACAGTGCGCGCCCGTCATAAAAGCGCACCCTATTTACTGGTCCAATGTTGACATTTGAGAGTTGACCTTTGAAATCAAACGGTCGTGCAGGCAGGGACCAGGGATGGCATTAATAAGGGAATTTGGCGCACAGTGTCGATTTAAAAGTCCATTAACTTTGCAGAGCTCTCTGCATACCAACTCCGCTCTGTGTTTTTCCCCAGTCTACCGCGGCTAATTGCCATTCTGGGTAGGGATGGCTATAAAAGTTCCCGTTTAGCCATGCACAGAGGTTCCTCGGTGCACCTTGTGGTGTACGAGACAATATAACCCTTTCTCCAAATAAATAAGATAAAGGGGGAAAACGGGTCTACAGGGGCGAACTGATTCTGCATGCTGGGCGGAATAGTTAGTAACAGATGTTATCAAGAAGTAAATTTCTGATCCCCTCTGTGCAATTTCCACCAATTGTCTCTCGGAATCGCAGCAAATCATCGGCAGAGGGGGATGAAGGGGTGACAGAGAGAAATAAATGCACAAACAAAAATAACGACGGAGGCGATAAAGTACATTTTCGGCTGTTTTTCCGAAGGGAGGAAAAAGTTTGGGATAATTTACTCGCAAGCTTTTTTGCTCCGAGGATAAAAGATAACGGAGGGAGGGGAGGCTGGAGAGATGTAGTGTTGTCGGCGTGTACTTCCTTTGCAGCAGCGAGATGCAGCTCTAACTCGACATACGCAGACTGTTTCGCTTTCAGATTCTAAAGGTAATCTGTCTGTGTTTAAATGTAATTCTTTCGCCTTGCTTTTATTTCCTAGACGTTCTACATGATTGCTTTAAAGGGGCCCCGTGGCACCTCCGTGTTGCGCTGGAAGCCGGTTGTGTGTTTACGTTGGCGGACGCCATTCCTAAACTGATGTTTACTAGCACACGCGCTAGGATAACTTTTCTAAAACGTATCACGTTCACTTTACGTGTTTATGGCCCGACATTCATATCAGGACGTGGACAGTGGTGGGGTTACAGGCGGGAAGGCCTCGAAGCTAGTCACAGCAGTTCGAGGCTATACTTCAACATTTGTAAGTGGGAAGCTACTGGATATTTTTTAAAAAGACCTCGGGACAGTTTCCAGCCACGCTCGTGGTGACACAAAAAGATCTCTGGCCGTGTTTGAAGCGACCCTAACCCTAACCCTGACCCGAAAACAGCCATTATAAGCCAAAACATGATCTTCTCCTAACCTTAACCAAGAGGCTTTTGTACCCCGAACAAAAGCACAGCGTTGTCACAACATATTTGGAAAATTGGACCTGAAGAAATGTTAAGTTGCAACAATTAACAAATGTTAAGTTTCAACATACATGTGGCTTGCAGAAACATAGATTCATTTTTGCGATCAGACCTAAAAAACAAACCAAACCAAAGATATATTTCTTACTTAAAGTTCCAGACACCTTCCTTTACAGTCAGTAAAATACATCAGATACTTTCTTAACATGCCGAGTCCACATGTCCTTGTGCGCCTGTGACATGTCACCACATCGCGCTGCTACGGTACAAATAGAGCAGGGTTCTTAAAAAGGTAGGCCGTCTTGTCTATTTCGCTTTATTTGCTACGATTTGCTCGGCACGGATGTGTCAAACTCATTAGCCTTTCGTTAGCAGAGGTGGGCCGAGCCGCCAAAAAGGTGTCGTCACTTTATACAAACACGAACTCCAGCCGAAGCCGTCATGAGGATGATTCTCTGAGAAAAATCACGATTAATTGACAGCGAGTCAAACATTTGTGGATGATTGCTCGATGGTATTTCACATCACGATTTTTCTGATAAGATGATGAGTCACCTACGAGAGTTATGCTGTTCAAATCGGGAGCAAACCTGCGCGATTGCTTTTAGTTTAAGTGACGGATGCGCGTACAGTACATTGAAGGAGGAGGCTGCTGTCCGTGGTGCTGAAAAAGGCCAGAAGAGCTGCCCACGTGCCAAGACTGAAGGAGCTCATTATTGTGTGTCTTGAGTGTGTGATTTTCCTCAAGTGCTTGTTGTTTGTGTTGTGTGTGTGTGTCAGTGTGTGTCTGTGTGTTTACGCTCATCCGAGACTCTTCCAGATCCTCCTGTCTTTGTGTTTGCCCCGAGGGCTCCCCTTCATTTCGCCTTCACTGAGGGGAAGCCATGTGTAAAGATGCAGCTCACCCCGTTCCCACAACAAGACGCGCAACGGGAAAGAGCAAACACTGACTCCCACTTCCGTGCACTCGGCTCTATTACGTGTCAGACCCACGCCGCCAGTCACAAAGCCTTCAAAACGCTCTTCGATGAAGACATGACATGTGTTGTTTCTAGGAATCCATCGTTGTCAGGTGGGAGCCTCGTACCTCTGATTTCACGCAGAATGTCCTGAGGGAATCTGCGGTATTGTTCTGCTTTGAAAGACTTCCCTAAACACTTGCATGATTAAAAAAAAAAAGTATGGTTTCCTCCCTTTAAATAAAAGCCATTTCTTAGACGTCGGCGTCGTAACTGACAGCAGTAAATTGCACAGCCCAAGAAACTTTTTGCTCCGTATTCCGGCAAGCTTTTTGGGTATCTTTTTCATCAGCAGCAGATGTTTGTGAATCCACATAGATGTTTGAATGGCGTGCCCTGCTCCCCGAAAAAGAGAAAGAAAGAAAGAAAAAAAAAAAAACCCTAAGCAAATTGAATCAACTTCTTCCAAACATCGTCGCAATACCCCGTGTGTGTTTTGGAACTGATAGGATTTGCAAGGGAAAATAGAGACCTACAGGGGACTTTTGTGACAGAGAGGATGTGGGACATAAAGAAACGAGCACACAAAAGGAGGACTGGGCTGATCAACACAGGCCCACCCCGAAGACTTGAGGATGTCTCATAGTTTGCAGTGTTTGTGACTGTGTGCCAAAATCACTCGCGGCAGAATGGCTGTCTTCCTTTTCACCACGAATGGCGTTTGGTTTTACCCGATTAAAGCCTCTTCCTCCATTCCTCCTCTCAGTGTAAAACGCCGAGATTGACAAGAGTGAGAAGTAATTAGACTATCGCGGGAAGTTTTTTTGATAGTGGTTTGACAGTTTCTTCCTTCCGAGCCCGTCTGCTGCAATGAGCATGAGTTTCTTTTTAGATGAATAAGCCTTTTGAACCAAATTAGTTCTGACAAAGTCCCTCTTAATAAAAGATACATTCTCAGAAGTGTTAAACTGGCTTTATTAGAAAAGCTTAAAATGGAGTGATGTGCTGCTGCACCTGATGGTGTCTATTCAGCTGTGGTAGAAGCCATGTGCCCTCGTAGATAGACCCCGGGGGGTAGTCAGTCGCCCAGGGGTACATTGAAACAGACTGCATGATAACTAGTTAAAAAGTGAGCAGAGTAGTTAAAATCGGCTTGTTGAAAGTAAGGGGTAAACATCTGAAAAAACCCATTGCCATAAATTATTGATAGACACCTTAAAATGGGAAATGTTTAGCCAAAAGTAATGGGTGAACAGTTAAAACAGATGGCTAACTTTATACTGTATGGATAAACAGTTGAACTCAGAAGTTAATTGTAAGCTAATGGAAGCAATTGAAATAGGCCAAGGTGATCAATGTCATATGCAATGACAGAGGAAATTGAAATAGCTAAAAGTACTGGATAAACAGCTGAAATGGTTAACATTAGCGAAAAGTAATGGATATGGTTAAAAAATAGAGCTAAATGTAATGGATAAACATTTAAAATTAACATTAGCTATAAGTAGGCTAAACAGATGAACAGTTGAAATTGTTAACAAAAGTATAATAAATAAAAAGTTAAGGAAAGATGGCTACATGTAATGAGTAAATACTTTTAGAAAATAGCTAAAAGTAAAGGATAAACATTTGAAATAGTTCGCTAACAGTATTATTAAAGCAGTTGAAATGGTTAAAGTTAGCTGAAAGTACTGTTGAAATAGCTAAAATTAATGGACAGCCTAAATGTTTGAAACAGTTAGCTTAAAGTAATAGATAAACAGATGAAGTTGTTAGCATGTAAATGTTATGGATAAACATTGTAAAAAGATAGCTGAAAGTATTGGCTGAACATTTGAAATAATTAGCTAGAAGTAATGCTAACACAGTTGAAATTGTGAAAATTAGGCTAGCTAAAGGAGGTTAATGGATAAAAAGTTGAAGTGGTTAATGTTAGCTAAATGTAGTCTAACGAAAACAGCCTACGGTTGATATAGATAGCTAAAAGAAATGATAAGCCATTGAAATAGTGAATGTTAGCTAAATGTAGCCTAATGGGTAAATGGTTGAAGTAGTTAGCTAAAAGTAGGGAGATAGAGTTGCAGCTGAAATAATCAGCGAAAAGTAATGCTGGAATAGTTCGCCAAAAATGATTGATGGCAATAGTTTCAACCAGCTATCTCGTAATAGCTAAAGGTTTCGGAAATATGACTGAAACATCCAACTTCTGCCAAGTGGGAAGAATGCAAGCTTGGCCCGACCATTGTAAACATCTACATTGACTGTGTTTAATGGTATAAAAAAGTGTATTGTCACAGACTTTGCTTATATGTTGTGTTACTTAACATCCACCTTGACATCAGATGAAATAAGAACATCTGGGACATGATGGCTGGTGTACATTAGACCCAATAGTTTGTGAACCACTGCCCTAATATATTTCCCCTGACTCTGCTC
Source organism: Lagodon rhomboides (assembly GCA_039737535.1). Taxonomy (NCBI): domain Eukaryota; kingdom Metazoa; phylum Chordata; class Actinopteri; order Spariformes; family Sparidae; genus Lagodon; species Lagodon rhomboides. Next base: position 14,190,178 of record CM077806.1, read on the forward strand.
AACAGCATATCCAGCGATCAAATATTGAAAATGCTCATTCAGTCCATTTATGCATTTGACTTACTGCACCCAGGCTATGTATTTTCATCGGCTGCCATCGCATTCTTTAATTTGGACATCATGCTGTCTGGAGCATTGGATTCAAAGAGGGAAGAAGTGGAGGGAAGATAGATGTGTGTGGGGGTATTCAGACAGAAATGGTGAAAAAAGGTTCACGAATAAACTGCAGCTACGGAGTGAGGGAGGGAAAAAAGTAAGGGGAGGGGGGAGAAACCGAGAGAAAGAGACTGAGTAATAGGGGGGAAACCTGCCGATAACTGATAGAAACACGGTGAGGCCTCCGCTGTCATCAGGAGCCAATTTAAGCCCCACACATCCATTAATCCCATTGCTGTGATAACTGAACCGTAGCCCCCCCTCCCTCCTTCTTTCTCCCCCCCGTGTCTCCCCACTTCTTCCCCTCTTTCCCTTATTGACGGATGGGATGCAACACGCAGTGAGCCAAGAGGGCCCTGATAACAAGGCTCTCATATCAAGTTGCTCCATTATTGAGATGCAGAGAGGTATCAAGATCGCAGGCTTTCTTGTCGGAGTTTGTCACTGTCTCAGATTCACGGCACGATGCCGAGAGGAGGGCAACGCGGGGATGAGAGGGTGGGATGAGAAGGAGTAGAGGGAGGAGAATAGAAGATTCTTAAGAGAAACAAAGCAACTCAAGTGGTGCTGAGACAACATTTTGGGGCTCAAGAGATGATCCTGAAGCGGTGAAAGGGAAGGAAAGAAAAAAAAAAAGTGTTGAGGGCTTTTACAAAGTCGTGTTTGAGTCTCAGGTGAAGAGTGTTTCATGTGCTCGTTCAGAGAGGTGGGTGGGTGGCAAGATCGGGTACAGGATAAATATCATATTCAGTCATAAAATGAAAAATCTGTGGCTTGAATTATTTATTCATGGATTTCAGGGAGGAACAGTAAGAGACACACAGAGCAGAAATGAGAGTGAGAGCACTGAAAGGGAAGGGGAGAATCTCTTGACAATAACGCAAGAAACCGACTCCATTTGTCATCTGTTGCGATGGAAATGATTTCGCTCGCAGTGAACGCATCTGACCTTTGTTTTACATGTCCCCTAAGTCGGTGTCAGAACATTTATCAATGTGAACCAGGAGTTCTGGGCTAAAAATGGAGACATTTAAACACGAATTTGGATCCTCTGGAGATGCTAACATTTGGAGGGAATATAAAATGAGCGAACCTGTTGAAAGACGCCGCTATTTATCCTCGGTTACCGGATGGTCGCCATAGAAATCATGTCTGCATTTCAAAGTCTTCCTTTGTAACTTTCCTGCCACCTCGCTTCGCTTTGATGATCGTGGCGCATCACAGGAAAAGTGCAGATCATCCAGAAATGCATTGTGGATGTAATGGCGGCTTTGTTCCTTGAGAAGGCACGTTTAAAGGGGATTAGTTGTGTGCAGACAGGATCCCCCGCCTACAACCCTTTGATGCCTAATGATGGGCGGGCGTTTGGATTGATCTGGCACTGTGTGGGCCAGATGAAAGGGGAGTTTTAGACAGGGATCTGCTGCTTTCCTCTAGAGGTCTCTCCTCTCTCCTCCACCCATCCATCCACCTCTCAGCTGTGGATCTACCTTTCACTCTTGATGTATAAATGGTGTGCTGGTGTTTATCCGCTCCCAGGCCCTCTCTCCGGTGCTTCACCCCATCCATCATCCATCAACATGGCCATTCAGTCACAAAAGCCACCTCTCTTGAGCTGCTGATCTGCTTTACACTCATTACAGGTCCAATTTGTAAGATAGTTGATCGTTAAGTCTCATTCCCAACTCGTCAAACACTGGCGCTTTGAGTAGCCAGCCAAATTGGACTGTTTAAACAGTGTTTTTAACTTAAACAGAGTCACTATTTGTTGACTTTGGCCCAATACCAAGACAGCCCTTGCCCCTACCACATAGCCCAGGGGTAGGGTGTCCCAGTTATTGTTGGGATAGAGCTGTTGGGCAAAGTTTTAGGGTTACATGGCCCTCCAAACTGAGGTTTTTCAGAGTCATACTTGGGACCAATCCCATTTCCAAGTTGTACCCCCTACCCCTCGTATTCAAGGAGACCCCTTGCCCCTCTGAACAGAGTTACAAGAGGTAGTGGTTGAAATATCCACCGATGAAATGGGACAACCTGTCATGACCCAATCGTGGTATTATCACAATGCAGTTTGCCATTTATCTGACAGAGATGGACACTCACAATACGTTCAGACATGTCACCCTACCCCTCTATCCCAACAAGAATCGGGGGAACCCTACCCCTGGACGTGAATGCGTGAAACGGAGGCGTAGAGTTAAGAGAACGCTTCAGTCATTTCAGTGTATAAAGATGTTTTTCTTTAAAGCATAATTCATAAAACAATCGCTACCACTTTGCTTATGTTTCGGTAGCAAACTAGCTAGCTAGCTAACGTTACGCGGTAATTGTTGACTTGTTGATGATAGTCCTGCATTTTGACGAATTCTAATGTTCCATTCCCCCCTTTGAAGGCATATAATGTACAAAATATCAATGCTTAATAATGACGTGAGGGTCTTGCACATTGCCTTCTGAACCCTTACCATGCTCTTCTCCTCCTCTCATTCCCCCTTATTCTCTTCTTCGTGTGCACCTCGAGCTTCATTTGAATATAATATCCTGGGAATTTCCCCTATTCAATTAACCGTTCAGGTCATGTTCAAGCTCCCGCTCCCTTCTGCTTACTCGAGCTCCTTTCCCTCTCCACCGTTCTCTTGATCATCCTCTCTCTGCGGGGAATTATGTGCTTCTAATCCATCAATTAAGGATATCAGTGCATCGCTTCTCTGCCCCATTAGGGGCTGTGACATCGTATGACTAAGTATATAACCCCTCCACCCGCCTGAGCTCGACCTGATATCAAATCCAATCTTCTCCTCTCGCGCGCTGTCTTACGCCTTCGCACCCTTCCATGCCACGTGAAGGTTGTCTTCGGGGATGCATGTCAAAGTTCACACTTTGTCTATTTGAAAACTTTTTTTGGGGGGGGGGGATTTTTAGCGCTGGATGTGTTGTGGTATCTATTTTTCATTAAACAGACTGAGAGAGAAGTCGGAGCCAAAAGCACTCTTCACTCAGAGTGGTTTGAAGAAGTACACGAGATCTTTTCCAAGTAATTAATGTACATCCTACCTCTCCTTTAAGCCTTCAAAGGCAGAAAAAAAGGCTCCATGGTTGTCTTCTAGATGAGTAAACACCCAGCTTTACTCATTTGTTAGCGAAGAGCCAAATAAATCACTCAGAACTTCATCTCCAAATTAATTACAAAGCCCCACAACATAACCCCAAACTAATAAGGCACGTTGTCCTCTCTGAAAATCAAGATAAAGGCAGAAAGTTTTGCGAAAGTGTTAAGGTTTATCATTTTCAGATGTTAAACGCTGTTCATTTGTCGAACACATGCGCAAGTGCAATTAGGGTATCTATGCAGATGTCTGTTCGACGTCCCTGATGATTGCAGGATCACACAGTTGAAAATAATGAGGCCTTGTTTACCAGTGGTTACAGGCGAAAGGCTTTGATTCTTGAAAAAAGTTGCCCTCTCTGAGTTTACGTGCCGCGCCCAAAGGTGAAACACTGCGGACGGATTTGTAAAACACTGCAGATAATAAGTGAGCATCACTCTCAGGCTGGGGGAAGAAAGATGGAGAGACATGGGACTCATCTGATCTAACACAGAACCATTCTGTTGTGTTATGCTCGTGAAAGATTAATGTGCTGCCGGGTTAGAATAGAGGAGTATTTGCCGAGACGTTTTTTGATCGAATCCGGTGCCATCCACTACTAGTGCGTCACTGCACGCCCACTCGGATCACACAAACAAATCACCCACTCAGCTGTCTGCCGTCAGAAAAATCTTAAACACATAAACTTACCCGGGGGAACGGAGCACAAAGCGTTCCACTCACTCCCGAGAAGAGGCCATCAATATTTCACGGCCTTAGCCCAGCCCTTAGGTGAGCATGCCAGCCTGGCAGACTGTGTGCTAATTGAAAAGGAAAGGGCTACACTGATTGTGCGAGGCCATTCCTTTGAAGTGGGCCTCCTCCTTTTTAAATGTTTAAGCAGCGCCTGTCTGAGTCCTTCCGCCTCCAAAGTCGCCGCCGCCTCTCAATGAGAGCAGAAAACACCTAGCTAGCCTCTCGGAGAGGGCTCGGCATTGTGGCATCAGCAGAATGAAAAAAAAAAAAAAATCTTAATACATGGCCTTTTATTCTGAAAGTCAGGCATGTAATGAAATAAATAATTCGTCACTCATATTGTTGAAGCGTAGCGTCTACGTGGGCAGTGTGCGAGTGTGAGATGGGGGGTAGGGGTGGGGTCGCAGCGCCTCTGGGTGAAATGCACAGGCTTAATTATTATTGCTACTGATTATACTTTCAATTGGAAGCAACTGATTGGGGGCAAATAAACTAATAAGCAATGAAAGTCTAGTCTTGTCGGAAGATGTAGAGTAGAGATCGCAAAAACTGAAAACCAAACCAGTAAAGCTTGAAGGAGTTCCTCTTTGTGTGATTGTTGCTATTCGTTGAAATATTGCATAGCTTTACCCTTTTAGGCCTCTAAATTCAAATTCAGAGTCTCTTTCATGACTAAAGTTCAGCTCTGTAATTCAAAAGCATGTTGGTGTAGCCTTTGGCCTCAGACTATGTCACATCTCCCAGGCCTTGAGAGTTCAGTAAATTTGTACTTGATGGGAAAGATACGCCCAGATTTACTTAGCTCCACTATCGAATTCCATGGTCACGGCAATTCAATTGAAATGAATGGGAAATTTCACGCTTTTAGATGCTTTGCGAAGGTCCAATTCGTAAGACGGTTGACTTTTGAGTCTCATTCCGAACTCGTCAAATACCTTCATTTCTGGTTGGTGGCCTAAGAACTCAGCGCGTCAGCATTTGATGAGTTGGGAATGAGACTCGACAATCAACTTTCTGATAACGTTAAAGAGTATCAGTGTTCGGTGGACATTTTCAGTGCCCACTGCAATAGAGGTTAAAGCCAACAGAAGCACAATGAATGTATCCTATATCAGTTGTTTTCTGTTGCACTACTCATACCACCTCTGCCCAGTCCTTTATCCACTCACAAAAACACCCCCACACACCTCAAACTCTGTATCACATCTGTAATCAGGGCAGATTGAATGGTTACCACCACTCCAGCTGTAAGCAACTCCATCCTCGCCTCTGCGTAGCTGAGCTGTGTAAAGATCTGCTGACAATGTGCCAGCTACCCCTCCGAGACCAACAGTAGTACCGGGAACTCTCTATCTTCTACCTCCCCCCCCTTCTTTCTCCTCTCCACTCACCAGCTGCTTTTTTTCCACCACTATTCTTAGGCTCTACACAGTCCTTCCCTTTTCCCACCTCTCCACCCTCCATCCTATTATTTTATTCCTGCGTTCAGTGTTCATTTCTCTCCCACTCTTCCCTGCCTTGCAGAGATGTGTGTTGATAAGGGCAGGGGAAAGGGAGCATTCGTTTGCGAGGGGAGTTGAGGAGTTGAGCCGAGGAACATTTAGTGCTGATAAAGAAGAGGCAAGTTGAGTGAAGTATCTGGGAAGAGGAGAAACAGACAGGTGAGAGGGGAGGTGTGTGTGTGTGTGCTTCTTTTTCTTTCTTTTTTTCCTTCTTCCTTCCCCCAGCATAGGTAGCAGGCTGAGTTGCCAGAACCGTAGAGAGTGTAGTCTTTAGAGGCTCTTTTTGAAGTTGAGCCCGAGGATTACCACGGTTGCTTCCTCAGCAGTGGCAAACCTGTGTCTGATTCCTGAGACGGGGGGGAGAGAGGGGAGGTGGAGGGAGGCAGGGGGCTGATAGAAGCGGAGAGGAGTAAAGTTAAAGCCCTCGGGGAACGGCGAACACATGCAGCTGAAAGCAACCAGTGTGCGATGACAAAAGCTGCAGGAAGATGCAGAGGGAAGAAGGGCGGTGGCGTGCACGTGTGTGAATCGTGCTGACGAATGCTCATGAGCTTCCTCCAAAGCGAAGATTCATGAGTCACTCATTAGTCACAGGCTCGTTCATTATTTAACACCGTTCCCCAGCGACTCCAGGTGAGCGAGTTCCTATCCAGGGCTCCTTTGTACACGTCATGCTTTAACGTCATGACCTTTCACCATCTGAAATCAGCTACATGACAGAGATTAAGATACCGGGCTCTGAATCTCTGAGAGCCAATTTACCCGGTGCTGACGCGAGAACCTCGCTATGCCTTTGGCGTTCTGGCTCAATCAAATCTTCCCACGTTGAGATCAGACCTGAGGTTGCCAATTAGGTAACAGAGCTTGCGGACCAACCTAGGACAAATGTGATCCGTCCAAGGTCGGTCAAGGAGTGCATGGTGACTGTATGAGACCTTTTGACAGACTTGTTGAAGATAATAGCAAGAGGTGAAATTCAGTCTGATCGCAGCACACATTGTGATCAGAGTGCGATCAGAATGCAGAGATCACATCTTGAGATGGTTGCTTTGAGATCAGATCAAAGCCAAGTATAAAAGCAATCCATACATAAGTGTTTTGGTGTGTAAATGATTCATACTTATCGAAAGGCTTGGAATTGGTCTTTAAGATAGTCTCAGCTTGCAGCAACAACACGGCTGCAATGGATGCAAAACCTTTTGGGTCAAGACCGACTGTCACTTGCATCCTCGAAAAGTGCTTGTTTTTGCTACCGACAGGCTGAGATTGTTATTGTGAGTGTCTCGCAACATCACAGAAATGATTCCAATAGAGAGAGACCTTTTATAGAAGTGTATAATCCTTTTTGTTGCCAGGAACACAAGACTCGCTTCTACCCTCATCATTTTCCTCGAAGAACTCACCTCTCACAAGTGAGACTTATCCTTGAACGAGACTTGTGTTTCTGGTCACAGATAGGAAATGATTATTTACCAAGAAAGTCCTTCGTGTTGTCAGATACTAGGAACAACCACCTTATCCTGTCAGTGGCAAAAACAAGCACTTTTAGTGGACGTAACTTTGATGGTCGCAGTTGGCCCAAAGGATTACATTGTGGCCATTGCAGCCGTGTTGCGACTGCAAGTGAGTGGAAAGGTCACCTCATTCCACCTCCTCCTGCTAGCTTAAGCAAACCAGACAAAAGCTTGTAGCAGCGAGTCTTCCCTTGTAAAAAAGCGATTTAAAAATTAATGGCATTTGGCATTGCTTCACTTGACCCAGTACACGGCATGTTTGGTGACAAGTCTACCACCAAGTCTACAAACTAAGGTGCATCTCGAGATCCGGTCACAGAATGGAGCTAATGAGGGCGCTCATTAGTACCAGGTGTAAATACGGAAGACCTGTGGACCAGATGTCAGCATCAGACGTGTTGATACCAGGCGTAATTCACATTGCAAGCCTAACCGCTTACAGATACAGGGTGTTCGGTGCATTAGCATTTTTCTCTTTATCCAGGATATCCAGACACAGACTGCATGTGTAAATGGGGTTTTGAGTCAGGCTCTCTGTGCGAGGCATAGGTGGAGGAAAGTTAGCTCGCAACTGTTACTTTGCGGTGCACTAGCGCAGGTGGAGAATTGAGGGCTGAGGGGAGATAGAGATAAAACAGAGAATGTGTCCGTCTGACAGAGAGACCAGGGGAAGGGCGGAGGAAGGGGGTTCCCGAGATGGATTGAAATCATCCGCACGCCGCTCGCCCCGGCATCCACAGGCATGACACAAAACAAAGCGTAATGGGCTGGAGGAGGCCATGTGTGACGGGGTATAGAGAAGCCACGGGGAAGGGGCAATGGAGGGAAGATGGTGGATGGAGAGAATAGCTATAACTCAGGCGGGGGAGTGGGGGGACAAGGTGGGAATCTGGAGGGAAAAGAGAGTGGGGGTGGGGGGGGCTTTTGAATATCTGCCCGATGACATCGGTCGACGTCTTTAGTCGACGTCTGTTAATATCTCTTCTGTCACCTCAATTTACATTCCTCACTGCATCGGCAACATGGCAGCAGAGCTAATGAATTCGAGTGTGAATGAAAGAGTGAGAGGCAGCGAAGAAAGGGAGGGGGGGGAGAGGGAGCGAGAGAGTCACCCTGCGAGGAGAGCACACCGCATACCGAAGCAACTCCTCCAGCCGCTGACTTGGAAATGAGTCACAGCACTCCGCTCGACTAATAAAATCTACAGCAAGTGTTATACTGTTTCTCCTTGTTTAACACCGAGGCAGAATGTGTTGGGTCATAACAATGAGGTGGTGAAGATGTTTTAAATATACTTCCCCGTGTGGATCGCACAGGGTCTGTTTCCCGTTTCCGCCAGCAGAGGGGGGTAATGATACATTGAAGAAGCGGAGGGGCTTTGCTGTACAGCTGCAGAAAGACCTCATGGAGAAGCATTTTTTTTGGAGGGGGGGGTTGGAATTAGGTAGAAAATAAACACGCGCCCTTTATGTTCTTCAAGCTTTTGCACTCGTGACTTTTAAGGTTGCGTTTAGCGGGTGTTTATTAGACTTGTTTGTTTTGCTTGTGTTAGCTGCTCCTTTGACTTTGAGCACCAACAAGGGGGTTTATTAGTCATTAAGCCAGCGAGATATCAAGGGAAGGAGGAGCGGTTTTCCCCTCAACTTAAGGCTTTTCGGAGGCGAGGTGGAGTCGGGGATAATCCGGTAAAAAACACGCCTCGCACAGGGGCTACGCTGAGCCCCTCACGCTGACTTTGGATGTGTGCAGAAGTGTTTTTGCGTGTGTGAAAAGGTGTGCGGAGGGGCTCTAAGTGTGTTTTGCAGCACACACACACAACCGCGCGAGACGGCTTCAAGCAAAAAAAAGCGGCGCTGACATGCAGGATTATGCGCCGCTCGAGCTCCCGCCGCATCCGTAAACAAATCAACATCGAATTTGGGACTCTTTCACTGCAACGATCCCAAATGCGCTTTTTCAAAATGTTACTCAGAATTCTGAATATATAGAGTTAGGATTGTGTTTTTTTTTTCGGGCGGACTGTGTGTTCTCTCTGCACGCTCGCTCTGACGAAACAGAAAAGTGGGCTAAGCGTAGTCCAGGGGTTGCCAAACTTTTTCACGTCAAGGACTAATTTGTGTTATTTCAGCTTTTTCCCCCCTCTCTCTCTTTTTTTTTTTAAAATCATAAAAGCAATGTTCAGACTGCGTTTTTATCATGATGGAAAAAGAGTTGTTTCCATAACAACGAGGGGGCCTCTCTGCACAAAGTGCTCATGTCCGACACTCAGACACTTTTGCCAGACACTCCCACAACAAAGCCGACGCAGCCTGTACAGACGCTTAATTACATTCTCTCTTTTCATGACTTTATGCATTATATCACATTTTTCTTATTGCCGACGAATTGCCATTCGAGTCGAAAGTACTTGAGCTCATCTCTCGATACTTTCTGATTTTCATTCTCCGCCTGTGGCACTCATTCCAAAGCCCATTAAATAAATGTATAGTTTAAACAGAGCGATTTTAGGGGGGGGCGATGTTGATACTGTTTAATAAAAGACTTTCCACAATGACATTGAAACAGTTAACTTCACTGGGGATTTAATAATTATGAAGTACCCCAAGCAAAACAAATCATTCTATTCTTCTTCTTTCCATAACAAAAGACGGCGGCTGTGGCTCAGGGGTAGAGCCAGCGACTTGTTAACCAAAGGTCGCTGGTTTGATTCCCCTGGTCTGCATGTCGAAGCGTAAGTGTACTGTATGTCGCTTTGGACAAAAGTCTGATCAATGTAAAAATGTAGACCATCTTGCAACCTCCAGTTTTTTACAGTGATACTGTACACGTGTTCCTCTCCCTCCATGCCCTCTCTCTCATCATTGTCTCATCATGAAATCTCAGATTTCATGGGAACTTTTGAAAGGTTGTGCTTAATATATTTACTATCACACTGTTTCTTTATGTGAATTTATCTGTCTGTCTTTGCTTATATGTTCATTTTGTACAGAAGTGTCTCTTGAAAAAGAGATCTTGATCTCACTCGGACTACCTGTTTAAATAAATTACATTTAAATTTTAAATTTTTTTAGAACTTTTTCTGGCTGACTAAAATGAAATTCCAGCTCGGGACTGTAGTTTTAAAGCTTACAGTTGTTTTTTCTTTCCTTCAGGGTTTTCTGTTCTTGAAAGTTCAAAAGGTCAAAATCCGCACCGACAGAAGCTCCTCTCTCCCACAGACAACGCTGCTCCTGAAACGCCTCGTCAGTGCTCCCTTCCGCGACTTTGTGACATCACACTCCGTCACCAGGTCACACGTTTGCATACTTTATGCCTCGCGGCTAGTTTGGCACGTAAGGGTCGATTTAGCACAGCTGCTCTGTTGTTGTCAGAGGGGCTGGGTCAGGCACGTGTGAGCTGACCAATCAGAGGAGACTGGGTATTCAGAAGGGGGGGGGTTTCTTAAAGAGACAGTAGCTAGTAAACCTATTCGAAGAGTAACCCAAAATAAAGTATGAACCTGAAAAGGAGCATATTATATCTCCTTTAAACCACTGCCTTTTTGCTTTGGTACTTATTTATTATCTTTTATTTTTTTTAATTATTATCTTTTATCTTTTACTTTTGTATGAAATTTGTTGACGTTGGAGTATTGGCGGGCTCGTCCTTGAAACCCAACGTTATTCTTTGTGATGTTTCAGCTCAAAAGAGGTCAAATCTTCAATACAAAAACTATAAATGTGCCTTTTTTTGTGACGCTGTCAAAGTAGCCCAAACCCTCCGCAAGGACACGCTCCATTCAAAATTGTCACAATGAATACAATACAACTGATGGGTCTATTTATTTGTAAACCCCTGCATCCTTGGACTTGCTTAGAGGAACCACTCAGCCTGCCCAGAATGCTTCTTGTAATTTCAAATTGCAGCTACACTATAGAGCCAACAAAAAAAAAAAAAACAATTTATTTTTATGGACGGCGATACAAAAAAGAAGCGACAGTCACTCAGAACACACTGATGTGGACAAAAACCCGCCTATTTTCTGCTGAGAGTGCATCCACTACACATGTATAAGTGGCATTAAACAAGTAGGCAGCCAGTCACGATGTCCAGCGTAACTATTCCCTGCACAGGACGTCGCACAATAAATCATCTGAAAAAGAAAATATATGTACATTTACTTGTGCATTGTGGCGCGACGTAACATGCCCCGTTTATTCCCGCACGTGCAAAAAAGGTTTTCATCAAGCGCGTGGAGGCAACAAACAGCGGTGAACGTGCGACGTGACGCGGCAGCCCGGTCGATCCATTAGGCGGCACAAAAAGGATAGACGTGTTGTTATTTGGAAATTATAACAATTATTCATGCAATCAGCGCTAATTGTTCCACTTCGCTATTGTACTTCTGTCAAGCTGAGCTCTTACAGTAAGTCACAAAAAAAAAAAAACACGCATGTGGAAATGGTGGAATTCATTGTGACTAATGAAACACACAACCCCTACACACACACACACACACACACACACAACTCCTTCCTGCTGAGAAAGATAGAGAAGCCAGTACCTCGCAAAAACGTCCTGTGAAATAAATTAGGCCTGTGATGCATGTTGCTGGGGTGAAACGCGCCGACTCGATGACTCTCTGATTAGCCTTACCAGGTGCATGTAACGTGATGAAGGTGATAGCGGCGAGTTAATTAGCATTAGCATATAGTACATCTTGATCATGTAGGAGTGTTGTTTTCGTTCCTCCTGTACGGGGTGCGGCGGGGAAGGAGGAGGAGGCGGAGGAAGCTGGTGTGTCGCCGCAGGTTATGAGGTAATTAACTTATCTAACAGAGACGTGTTCTTGAGGCTCCACTTTCCACGGAAAACCGGCTTAGGCATTCTTTTTTTACGCCCCACATAGGCAAGTGGAGCAGTTTGAAATAATACCACTGTAATGGGGACGATATAAGTGTGTATGACTAAAATAGATGTTCATTAAGCAGTCGTATCTCTGCTAGGATAAATGCAACGGGAGGGGGAAAAAAAGCGGGGCTGGGCGGCTGTCACAAAGTACAACATTATAAAATATGAGGCACGTTTGTCGATTAATTAAACCCTTATTTGCCTTAAATTCCAAAAACAGTGACGCAAAATAGCCCAAAAATAGTGACGGGCGTGGAAGAGCAAAAAGGCGGTTAAGTTTAATACGCTGGCTCTGCTACAGCGGCTGCAGTTCTGCATCAAATTCACATCAGTGCACTCCACAAGTACTGTGGGAGGCTGTAAACAGTGAACCCGGCCCATGGGGGGGGGTGCCGGGGGGATGGGGGGTGGGGGGTGTACCGGAGAATGATGAATGTATTGGCACAGCCGACTCCGTGTTGCTCTTGTTCTCTCCAGTCATTCGGAACATCAAGCGCTCGCCGGTGTTCCCTATGACTTTGCTCCAGCGGATGTAGGTGTACGCCGCCGGCGAGCTTCAGCCACCGAAGGAATTCCCAGCAGAAGGGGGCCAGGCCGAGGCAAACTCGGATTCCCTTTAGGTTCACCTCCCTCTCTGGCTTTGATGCCTCTTAATAAAAAAAAAAGTAGCACATAAAGATTTATTAAAGCGCCCGAGCTGGAAATATTTCCAGTTATTTTGGCCCGCTGTCCAGGGACGCCCCCGCAAATCTCACAGGTTCGAGACCTGCAACAGGATTTGGTTTTTCTCTGGGCGTCCTTGAACAGAACAGTGAATGTGCCTGTGTTGTTCATTGTAAGTAGAGTGTTGGGGGGGATAAAACAGTGATGGAAGGAATATTTCTTGACTTTTGAATGGACAGAATGTATCAGATGGTAGGTGTTGCTGTTGTTACACGTTACGCAGTCTTGATATATGCTAGCGGTATGTATGTAAAGCGAAAGAAAGAAATGTTCGCTTTGCATTAATAGTGTCTTAAAAATCGCTCTGCAGATACTGAGCGTAATTTTTCTTTAGCCTTAAAATGTCTGGTCTGCAACACTGGTGTTGTCACATGTTTATTAAGCAATAGGAGAATTTCCTTTCCGACAACTACAGCTACTGTGGGGACTCATATTACACGCAAAACACATGATCACCCTTTAAAATATAATGATTCGTCATTGACTACACTGCAAGAAGACGAAAGAAATAGAAAGTAGTTGAGATTAGCTTCAATGTGGTCAACTACGGTTGCTAGCAAGGTAAAGGAACAGTGTGACATTTTGGAAATAAGTCATGAGTTAAATGAGAAGATGGATACCACTCTTAAAATTGTCTGCTAAAGCCAATACATACACTAACGCAACAGCTAGCTTAGCTTAGTTTAGCACAAAGACTTGAAAGGGGTAAACTGTTAGCCTGGCTCTCTCCAGAAGTAGTAAACTCACCGACCAGCACCGCTAAATTCTGCTAATTAGCATGCTACATTCCATTTGTTTAATCCATACAAATAAGTAGTATACACATCTACAAGTATATGATCCGTTGTAAGGAGCAGGGCTAACTTCTTTTGCCTCACAACTGCTTAGAGCCAACAAAAAGTTGATGTTTTGAACTTACACTATCACCAAATTGTAAAGATATAACAATTTTGACATTATGTCAAAGATATCTATGTATTGTGTTGAAGAGATATGAAGTTAGCATGCTAACCAGCTAGCCACGGGCCAGAAATTGTTTTTCTCCCAGTGGACCAAAGCTCCTGTGCTAGCGGTGTAAAACACCGACACCCCCCTTGTAGTCCATCTTTAACTTTTGTGCAGATTAAAATAATTAAATATGTGCTACTTGGTTAGCCTTTGTTAGTTTTGGACAGAGGCAGGCTAGCCATCCCCTCCCCATCTCCAGTCTTTGTGCTAAGCTAACCTAACCAGCTGCTGGCTCTCACGTTACGGTTTATGACGGATGTGAGAGATTTAATCCGAATGCTTCTTCCGCCGCTGTAAATACCTCGGATACAAATGCATCTTTCGGAGGGCTCGGAGCGCCTAGCGACCCATTCGTCATGCTTAGCAGCTAACACATTTACACAACTGGTGATTTCAAAGAGTGAATGATCACAACGAGCTCAGGTGAGATTGCTGTGCTGAGGGCGTCCAGCTGCCTTTTGTGTGATGTTTTGTCGTCCCAATTCTCTCATTTGTGTCTCTTTGCAGTGATGGAGTCACCGGCCTGAGGCGCCCCAAGGCTAAAGAAAGGTCTGGCGTAAGATGGAGGAGACTCATTGCCTTAATTGTAATTAACTGTCAGAGTTTTTTTTCCCCCTTCCTTAGTCTTAAAAAAATACAGAGAGATTGGAAAAGCTTTCTTAATCCTTCACACCTCCTGCCAGGTGTAGCTGCCGTGGTCTTGAGGGCGACTGCGGGCCTTCCACGTGATATTTCCAAACAAATGAAAGGTAAGATGGAGTTGAAGGCCACAGCTGTGCGGCGGAGTACGTGCTCACCTGTACCCAGCTGTCATCCATAATCAGACTCCGCTGTGTTGTTATAATGGACCTGATATACCGGTGCTCTTACAGTGTTTGGCAGCTTGTCTCGTGTTACAGACAGGCAGTGTAGGAGGCGGATGGACACCCATGCTGCTTTGCAATCTGAGCAGGATTTCCATCTGACCGCACACGTTAACCCTGGATTACTCGACATCTTCTCGGTCATGTTCAGATTTCCAAGACGCACCGCACCACGGAGCTAGTGTTGCCTTGCTTTTGAAGAGAAGTGAGGCAGAATAATCCATATGGCTGCGGTAAAAGCAAGGACAAACCGATGGGCAAAAAAAAAAAGTGGTTAGTGGGAGCTTCAATCAGTGTAAAGACTTCTTGTAAATCTGTCATTTTCACAATATATGAGTGTTAAATAATGTGTATTTGTCATGCAGTATTCAAAGATTGTGCAAAACGTGCAGATTCTAGATGGGAGATGTGTGAGTTTATCAAGTATTATTTAAAATGCTCAGACAGCAGCGTTTTATTTTGAAATCTGGTCATGCATGCAGGCTGCTTAGTGTAATTTATCCGTCTAAAACTGCAACAATTACAGCTGGGTGTCATTTTGTTCTCTAGTTTGTACACCATAACAAAATCCTGCCAATTAACCGCTCATTTGGATTGACCTTAATACTGTGTTTCACAAAATGCCAAGGACAGAGCTAAAATGATCTTTAAATTGCGTCTCGCAAATAAAATATCCTGTTTTTGCTCTCATAAAAGGAGTGGAATTTATTAGAAAGGTTTTTTTTTTTTTCCAAAATGGGTTATAGTCTACAATTAAGTGAAAGAAAAATATTCTTCCACTTGCGCCCCTTTAACACCGCAACTGCAACGGCAACTTTTCTCTCCAGTCTAACAAGCTAATTAACAAACCTGCTCAATGAGAGAAAAAAAAAAAAAAATAACCCTTGTTGGAAATCATGATAACAAGCTGTTCACAATCACCCTTTAGCATTGGAACCGAAAATGAAAGAATTAAGGTAAACTAACAGCAGGGATTTGCAAAGTGTTGATGACAGAGCTATGGTATCATGACAAGACTACAAAAACAAAAAAGTCATACAGTATGTGCGAGGATTTGTATCGGGGATGCCTTTTTTTTTGTATTTCTAGGCTAATGAGATCGCTCCTTTTCTAATGTAAAAAGATAAGCTAATATAGAAATGTTGGGATTTTTTGTTTCCCTTTTCCCTATTCAGCCAGTAGCATGTCCCCCTGTCCTGCCAGCATCATTTTCAGCCAATACTAAAGCAACCATCATAGCTGCTTGGAGAAGTTAACATTGTTCTTGGTGATTGATGACGATTTAAGGGGTTTCTACGTCTATAAGTTGGCTTACAACAACCCATGCATCAATCTCACGCATACTTGTCACCATTTTTATGGCCATTCTTATATTTTTCATGATTGCAGCGAGGTGGCTAGTTGGCTACGTTGGGAGATGGAATGTCTGATCAAAAACAAAAAGACCCAAACGCAAGACACAGAGGCAGGCAGGTCTAAAAACTAAAGGCAAAGCAGAAGTCCAAAATTAAATCAATAGCATGGCGGGCAAAAAAAAAAAAGGAGAATCCAAGAAAAACGAGTAATGCAAACAGGACAAACCAGAAGTCATACGAGGAGAGAGGACATACGAGCCTCAGGGAACAGACATGCAGACCGACCAACAAAGAGTGAAGGACAAACACAGACATAAACAAACAGAGGCTGATTAACAAATTAAACACAGGCGTACACAGAAGTGGAACGTAAAACCTGACACACGAGCAGAGGCTTTCATCACGAAACAGGAAATACCATGACAGGCACGGCATTCGCTACCACAATGGCACCAATCATTTTGAATTGTTCACAGCAACTTTGCTCAAGACTTCCATTTTCAAAGCCATCAAGTGTAGAATTGAAGAAGCTTTGGTGCCCCCATTGGTTAGATCAAAGAAGTTACTGGAGCAGATGCTGTTCGTTGTAACACTAAATACAGATCCAAGCAAAGGAACCAATGTTCACCAGAATCTTTCTATTTATCACCGAATGAAAACTTAAGCTATCGGAACAATTTGAAAAAATAACATTAAAACCATACATATAGAGGCTTAATTTTACCCCCAAGCGAAACACAAGTATTTGAAGTAAGTCTCTCTTACATTTAGTGTTAAATACTTCCCATCCAGTGGGGATAACGTCAACGAGAGTAGAAGCTGTTTGGTGGATGCACATCCTTCCCATTGCGTTCAGGCAAGGTGGAGTTGTCACCAAACAGGATTAGGAATCCATCCAGGATTTTGCCTGCTGTCCCGATATATTTTTTATTTTTATTTTTTATTTTGGGTGTCTGCTTACATTTCTGGATCCCAAAACCATTAACATTGAGTCTTCCCGCCACTCTGCCCATCCCTGTGGTCTCTCCTGGGGGCCTACACCATCAGCTGCCAAATTAGATACCACCCGAAGTGGAAGACGTAATCCATTTCCTGGCTGTTTTTCTTGGGCGATATGTAAAAAAAAATGCCGTTAAAACTTGGTCCCTTCCCAGCACTCTGTTGCTCTGCATACTGGAGATTTGCAGAAGCGGAGCGGTATTATCTGTCTGAACAGTTTTCTCTGCATCCCCAGAGGTAATCTTTAAGTTCCAACATGAAGGCGCTATAGTTCTTATCGTTCGGCTCATTTGGTTGCGGGGTTCATCTTTCATGAGCTGTTACTTGCTCTTGGCCATCCTTCACACACAACCCCCCCCAACTAACATGGGTTTTTACAAGTTTTGCAAAACTTCTTGCGGCAGTGCTGAAGGTATTTACGAGTTAAAAGGTATACCTGAAAATCAAAACGCAAGAAAGCAATGTGGAACAAAGCACACGCGGGGTTGACGGAACAATTTGGGCACCGTTATGTTTAACTATCTTTATTTCCGCTGCCTCTTTGTAAATACCTTTATGCCAGAGACTTATCTCACACATGAGTCTCCGCACTTGATCATTCCATGCACTTGCGCCACAGTAGCGTGGCTTTTGGGTTAAAGAAGGCAGCCTTTGTTGATGCTGGAGGTAATCCTGTCAAAAATCGCCCAGGATACTTGCACTTGAGGCGGTCGGGCTGGCCCCCGATCATCCCTGCATGGATGCAGCCCTGGTGTCAGTAGGCAAGGCTGGCCAGTTGTATGTTTACCCCTTCTAATCCCTCCTGCAAGGCTCGCTCGAGCGCTGTGGCCAACTTTATTAGTTCTGTGCCTGTCTGGCCTTTCCCTCCGGGACAGTGTGTCAACAGGAGGGGGGGGTGGGGGTGCGGTGGCAACCTGGCGAAACAGGTTCTTTACCAACAGTTAAAGGTCAGGTAAAGGTCAGGCCTCGGATTCTATACACCTGCTCTGTCTTCAAAGTGCTGGACTGCATGCTGGCTAATCTGGTATCTCAAGGCTTTTTATTGCCTGCCTGGCTTGAAGGGGTCAGCATGCGCACGACAAACCCCCCCTTCCTGAGCCGCCTCTTGAATTTGATTGAACACAAGTCGGATGCCGCTTGACTTTGGTGGCAGGGATAGAATTTAAAGATATCATATGTAACATTTCTGCATTGGAAAGTCTAAAAACAATACACCCTTTGTCAAATACGTTTCATAGTTGTGTACCTACATGATCCCAAATGTTTGCAACAATGCTCAAATCAAGAGAAATCGCTCACTTGATTCAAGGTATCGGTGCGTTTTGTTTGGTCGCCTGGAGGAATTTCTTTGCTGCCCACTTTGTCCAATCAGGACAGAGAACTACATATAAAGAGGCGGGGCCTGTCTGCTTGCAAACCTGCAGAGAAGCAGGCTCCTCGTGTTTGCCGCCATGTCCGGTGATCACCGCTCCACGTTCACGTGGTGACGAAGCGAGGACGAAGGGGATTGCTAACTGCGAAATGGACAGGGCGTTAGCTAAAAACGACAACGTTTACACCAGATTTAAATTCACAGATCCAGTCCAGGATTAACCCACAGCACGTGGACAAACTTTGATTCATCTTGGGTTATTTAACACCAGATCATTCTGAATTGTGCTTTTGTCATTGTGCAACATCTGAATCAAAATCAGATGACACTGTTAGGGCTGTCGCCAACAGTACGTTGCCAGGTCACTGTCGAGCCAAACCAAAGCCAACCAGCTTCACCTCTTAAAGTTATAATACGTAACTTTTTTAACTCAAAACGACCAAACCCTTGTCAGTAATTTGTAGAGTTGTGTAACTACAGTATCCCAAATGCTTTCAACAGTGGGCAAACCCAGAAATTTCATCATTTTACTCAAGGTTTCGGGTGCGTTTCATTTGGTCACCTGTCAAAGAATTAAGCGATAAACCTCACTTGACTCAGGCTGTTGAATGTTCTGTCTTTTTACGATCGAATGGCAACAAAACAAGCTCGTTCCGTGACCGCGACGTTCAAGGCGAGCTCTTGTTATCACGATCACAATGCGAGGATAACATCCTCAACAAGAGTTTCAATTTGAGAGGAGAGCGAGAGGGAGAAGGAAACTACTGTCAAAGTATGAGCAACTTTTCAAAACTCAGCGCTCGGCTTCGGATGAATTGTGCTCATCTGTGTTGCCCCAAGGAGCTGCTTAATTAACACACAAAAAAAAGGCAATTATTACTCCATGCAGTTGTTAATTGGGGTTTGTCTGAAAGGAGGATATGAAATGCCAGGGAAATTAGAGTATTAGAGAGCTATTAATTTATTGACTTTGTGTCCCGAAATTCTAACGAGGGAAATTTGCAATGTTTCTTCTCAGCACATGAATGGAACTGTATCATCTGAGGAGGGGGGAGGAGGGGGTCACAAAAGCAGTGATCACGCGGTCCCTGTGACAAATAAACACGTCAAATCACTTTCACCCTAAATGAAACGGAGACACTTCATTAATTCCGTTCTAAATTCTGATTAAATTTCCTCTGTAACGTTAAATTAATGACGCACACAAAACCAAAGACACCAAAGATAATTGAGAGCTATGCAGATCAAACTAATATACATGTAAGTCATTAAATTGATGAAGGGAATTAATTAAGTATCATTGCTAATAATGCAATCATGCTTTGGTGTGTCTTAAAAAACAAACACGGCGGAATGCATCTCTATTGTAGCGTGTGCCAAATAAGCAAAATGTTGCCAGGAGAAGCTTTTAAAATGGGGATTTTGCGACATACCTGCTTATTTATTTAAATGAATTAGAGGCGCGATCCTACAAGCGACCCCCGACACACTCGCTGGATATGAATTCTGCACATTCCGACAAACCTGCAGGGAATTGCAGGGTGTCCTCTCTTAGCATAATGCCACTGCAGTGGGGATTTTTCTTCCAGTGTCTAACCTTTTCCACCAGCTGAGCAGCCTTTTAAGGTTTCTGGTGCAGATCTGCTTAATTTGAATTAACTTCTAAAGGGAAGAAGTGGTGCAACCATCAAGTATCCGCACGCACTCTCTCTCTCCCCCACACACACACACATACACAGCACAGCAGTTGTGTTGGAATTGGAAATGTGTTTTAATGATCTGTGGACTAAATAACAGCAGGTGGTTGAGCAGTAGGACTGAAGTTAGAGAACTAAATGTGGTGGGTTAATCATTAAAAGTAATACTGGTTTCGAGAAGTGGATATTTTTGTCCTACTTGGGAGTATCTAACAGTGGATTCAAGTTCTAACGCACTTTAAATTAGTGATGAAAATGGTAATTACGGACATTAGTCAAGTGACTAATGATGCCAGAAGGTCTATTGATGGTGAGGCGACGCTGTGCGTCTATTTAGACACGTCTCTGTGTAGCAGTTGTGACGAGAAGAAGTCACATCACAGTGGTTGTCTTGACAATTCATTTAGAGAACTTCACCAAGCTAATGTAAATGAAATTGGCGATTTTGCGCCCCCCCACCACAGTTTCTGAATGCAAGACCACTGTCAAAAATACAAATCCCAGGTGTGTTACAGTTTAAAGTAGGTGCTAACTACAATGAAAACTCAATACATCATCACAATGTTATGTGTTGAACACTTGTGTGTTGAAGTAAACATGTATGTAGCACTGTGATCCCACCCGCTCACTGAAGTTACATAGTGCAGAAACAAGTGACGGCTGTTACGGAGACACCATTCGCCCTATGACAAGACACTGTAGCATCAGCATGATTTTGAATCTGTTATTTTAAGGTTAAAATAGTTACATAATGTTGCTTTAAATGTCAAATTTGGCATTTTTTTTCGAGGGGGTGAGGTGGCAAAAATGAATTGGTGATTGGTGATGATAATACATGTGAACTGAAAGAGATTTCATTCATTTGAAGCCGATTTGATTGCGAAAGTCGTGATATGATGAGAAGAGAGTCGTCTTTTATCATCTTCCCCATCTTGTATTCATCATTCATCATTCACAACACAAAGAAAATTAATTTATCACGCAGGGAAAGTGGCGTCAAGGGTGGAAGTAACAAATGGTAATTGTCAAACGTGGGAGTGATAAAAATGCTTGTGAATTAATAGTGAAAGTGATGGAATATATGTAAACTGATGAATAACAGGGATAAACTGACAATTGATCTGATACTCTTGATGGTCATTTTACTTCAAACAGTATGTCTCTGATAATAAACTGGGCTACCGTTCATCAGTCACAACACCAAGTGAGATAATTTACTATGTTTATCCTTTTAAAAAGGTCATGCCACTCAGCGAGCCACTTGACACAATATATTTTAAGCAAAAAACGTGTTTTCCTAGACCTAACCGATTGTTTTTTGTGCCTTAACCTAACCAGCCCGTATGCACAGCGTTGTCAGAAGATAAACCTGAAAATTTAACTTTGAGAAATGTAGTTGCCAAGTTTCAACATATGTTTTTGCAGAAACATACATTTCATATTTACATATGTACTCTTGCGATTGGGTTCAGTTAACAGTGTTTAAAAAAAGTTGTGGCGTTCTGTGGCCGAACACTGATCAGAGCAGCTTTAAGTAAAGATACAGTTCTTTCCTTTGCGGACGTTAATTTCATGGGTTTATATTCAAATCCATACAGAGCTGTCAAAAATCCTATGACTAGCCCTTTACACCTGGACATGTTTATTTTTCACCATTGTCCCTTTGCAGCTAGAAGGATCTGTATTTAACCCCCAGCCATGTGTGTGACTGAATAAGAAATGTAGTCGATCCTAATGGTTTTACTGGTTCAGCAGAACTTACTGAGGAGGAAAAAACGACAATGTGCAGCCACCAGTGTGTACTCCATGTTCTCATCATGTTTCTGTATGTTTTATTCGGACATAGTTCGGGTTCATCTTGTATTCCAAGGATATACCTGCCTGCCTTGTCCCAGTATATGTTCTTCCATCTGTATTGACCCTTAACCCTGACAACGTGTAGGAATATATGGATGGGGGCATGTTTGTATGAATGAATGAACACGGAATGATGATCACTGCCTTGGACATATCACTAGAGGCAGTCTGTAGGAAGAACTCGTACCACCAATACACCTATGGAATTTAGATTTATGCTCTTTATTTCAGACATAATCTAGACGTAGTTCCATAAGTCAATGATGTTATTGCATGCTTGATTGGTGATATTTACTTAGGCCCAAAGTATGAATTAGAAATTGTCGTAATATCTAATTTTGTCGCAGCTGACTCCTTTCAGAATACAAGCCCCCACTGCTAAGTTTAAGTTTGAGATGATTGGTTTTCCAACATCAGCATTGTGGACTGCAGACTGCAACACATTATTAATGCAGTCTCTACAGCTGGCCATGGGGGGCTTTAGGCCTTCACAATGACTGCTTTATACTGATATATTGTCCAAAAACGGATTGTGATGAATGATATAAATGTCATTTTTAGGACCATTTTATGGCACTGACATAACAATTTAATAATATAAGTACACCCTTTCTGAGATAAGGCTGAGAACCACTGATATAAAGTGTTGCAGGAATGAGTCCTAAAACCCTTGTAGCATTTTGTACTTCCAGTTCTCTCAGCTCAAAGATAAATAGGTTTGATTCCTGAAATAAGGGTGTGTGGTAACACAAGCCAAAGAGGTTTCTTTCACGTCAGTAAATACCCCATGTTTAAATTATAAAGCATTTTAGTCTTAACAATGTAATTTGCTAACAGTTTGCTAAATGAGACGGATGTTAAACATCATTACACCAAACACGGAGGCTCATTGACTTATTTGCAAACAATTCTGACTCTAACTTTACAACTTGTCCATCAATTTGTAGTAAAGTACGCATAGTATATTGTGGTTAAAGGCGACCGATGTACCGATGTAGCCTCGTTCGCCTATAGCCTAAAATTAGCTGTTCTACCGATTGCATTTATGCTTCAAAAATCAAAAAAGTGGACTTAAGATCTGTAAAGTTCTTGATATTTTTTGTTCAGCAAGACAAACTTCACAACTTCTGTTCTGCAATAATCCAACTTCCAATGGAAAAAAATCACATAAGATTTTTGTTGAGGCAACAGGGGCGATGCTAACTTCCTGGTTAGCTGACAAAAATACAGCATCCCTGTCGCTTTCTATCGTCGATGTTTTTAAGTAAACCAAAAAAAATTATATTGTGTATCGTAAAAAGGATCATTAGGAAAAGCAAAAATATACAATAAAAAACAGCAGACACAGTAATGTAACTATTGTGGCAGGCGTAGCAGGTTTGTTTAACTTAACAACTTTTGCCACAGCATCTGTTCTGGCCTCTTTTCCTAGACCAGTTTCGTATTCTTTAACCTGTCAGGAGGTCTGGACAGATGTCTGATAGAAATCCCACTCTCACAATAAGCGCTCAGCTTTGCTATAATGATACTGTTAGACATTATGACACACTGTGACCATTACTTTTTCAGTCACTGTCTGAGTTATGACGCTAATTAATCTCATTGTTTTCAGGGAAAATTGAGTCTGAAATGGAATTTCGAGCAACAGCGTCTCAAATGACACACTTGTTTACTCCTTCCCGTCTGAAGACAGAGTCACTGCCACAAGGGGTGACTGCAACTGTGCCTCTTTCATGATAAGCACAGTAATTGTGGATAAAAGGTGCACACGACCTGACGTCTTACCCGAGGCAACTTTTTCTCTCCATGTCAATGCCTAATGGCTTCACAATTGGCTTTTAAAAGCTGACGTGGTACGGCCTTTACCCCCCAAATTCTTTTTTTTTTTGTGCTTTCTCTACCCACAACAATGTATTTCCCTGTACTCTTTCTGTCACAGCACTTTACTCAGAGAACACAATTAAATTTGTTTGACTTGACCGGTAAATAGTGGAATGGCCCACTCAATTCTAAAAGGCACACCACGCTCGCACACCGAAGCGGTCGAGAGATAGAATGTGAACTTAGCTATATGGGTTGTTTGTGGTTGCAGTGCTCTCTGGGAAGGCCATTAGCTGCTCTGACCTGTGCAGTTAGGAGGTGTCAACCATGATTTGTATTGTACATCTTTGGTCTCCATGGTTCGGTGCTGATGGTCTTTAAAAGCCCCACTGGGAAGCTCTCGATTATCATCTACTTACGGACCATCACTGCCCTGTCATTCAGTTCACCTGCATTAGTTCTTTAGATATAAGGTCAAGCATGACATTAGGGCTTTATTTCTGAGTGTGTTCTGTTTTCTGACTGATATTTTGCACTCACCATCAGGCATTAAGTAGTTTCCCAGTTCGTGATGTCCCAATTTTCCACGGGTGAGTGTCTGAATGTGTCAGCAGGGTCAGAGGCAATCTTTCATGCTCATTTCCTGCTTCTCTTGAGTAAGAGGGGGTGCTGGGTCAGAATTGTTTTATTTTGCAGCTGTTTTTCCAGCACATCCTCCTAAAAATACCTAAACAACAAAATAGTCGGTTGTTTGTCAGCATCTCCAAAAAATTACATATATGACTGTTCCCTAAACAACACCACTGTTGCAGCTTACCATCAACACATGTACCAGACATTCATCATACAGTTGCAGTCTCAAAATATTGTTTTAGGTTTAGGTTTAAGATAAAAAATACTTGGTTAGCTTTAGACAATAAAACCCCTTGGTTAGGATCAGACACAAAAACTACTACTTGGTTAAGTTTAGACACAAAAACCACTTGGTTAGGTTTAGACACAAAAACTACTTGGTTAGGTTAAGACACAGAAACTACTTGGTTAGGTTTAGACACAAAAACTACTACTTCATTAGGTTTAGACACAAAAACTACTACTTGGTTAGGTTTAGACACAAAGACTACTTGGTTAGGTTAAGACACAGAAACTACTTGGTTAGGTTAAGACACAGAAACTACTTGGTTAGGTTTAGACACAAAAACTACTACTTCATTAGGTTTAGACACAAAAACTACTACTTCATTAGGTTTAGACACAAAAACTACTACTTGGTTAGGTTTAGACACAAAAACTACTTGGTTAGGTTAAGACACAGAAACTACTTGGTTAGGTTAAGACACAAACTACTTGGTTAGGTTTAGACGCTAAAACCACTTGGTTAGGTTTAGACACAAAAACTACTTGCTTAGGTTAAAACCACTTGGTTAGGTTTAGACACAAAAACCACTTGGTTAGGTTTAGACACAAAAACTACTTGGTTAGGTTAAGACACAGAAACTACTTGGTTAGGTTTAGACGCTAAAACCACTTGGTTAGGTTTAGACACAAAAACTACTTGCTTAGGTTTAAACTACTTGGTCAGGTTAAGGCACTAAAACCACTTGGTTAGGTTAAGGCACTAAAACCACTTGGTTAGCTTAAGGCACTAAATCTACTTGGTTAGAGTTAGTAAAAGCTTGTGGTTCGGGTATTATTATTTCTTTATCTTCCATTACAAATGCACCTTAGTAACTTGCATTATGTAATGTAGGAGACATTACTTCACTGTGTTACTAAGTTAATAGAGCTCACCAGTGACATTTTGTTTCACACTGGGTTTGAACAGTGGCTCCGAACTGAAAGTCCTGTGTTTTGATCGCATCTCTTTTACGTCCTTGTTGTCATTGCTATCCTGGGTTTTTATGAAATACTATACAGTGAACCCTCGTTTATCGCGGGGGTTACGTTCCAAAAAGAACCCGCGATAGGCGAAATCCGTGAAGTAGAAACCTTTATTTTTTTACAGTTATTATACAATGAAATACTCCATAAAACATTGAAAGCAAGGAACAAAACCTTTTTACAGGCCCAAGCATTTGTTTAACAAATAAAAGTACTGTATAAACGTTTGTTGTTGTTGTTTTTTTTTTTTTTTTACAAATAACTACTGTACTGTACTGTAAAATAATATAGTTATAAATAAATAAATAATAATTTTAATCATCAATACGAACTGAAGGGTTAATATTGCGGGATCAGCACCGCCCCACCGTGACGGATTGGAACGGGAGAAAATGAAAAATGATTATGAAAAAAAATACAAAGTACAGTAGGACAAATAGTGACTGACGTGTACAGTACAGTATTTCACTGCTCTTCTGACTGAGCCGCTGCATCCTGACTCCGCTCTGTGGCGTTTTTTTCTTCTAAAGCCTGCGGTGCAGGTGTGTTTTTTGGAGAGAAGAACATAGTTATCGGTAGTTGTTGTCGCTCTTTTTTCTTCAATTTGGCAAGCGGTTTTACGTACGTGTACATATTAAACCATAACGTTATTGACACACAGGTAGAGAAGACGCGGAGAGACTGTTTAGCCAATCAGAATGCAGAACACAATGCATGATGCAAATCCGTGAAGCAGCGAGACCGTGAAAAGTGAACCGCGTTATAGCGAGGGTTCACTGTATACAGTCTTCCAGCATTCTTCATACAACCCTTTTCTGGACTTACTCTCGAGCAAATGATAGAGAAGAATCCCACATATATTGTAATTGCCAAGGAGAAGTGTTCTGTCAGAGACTGTCTTGTCAAAGAGCACAAGACAGTTCAAATTACCCTGGTCAACATGATGATGATTATTCTGTCTTCTTTCCTTTGTGCCACGCCAATTATACTTCCTGAAGTGCAAGAATCGTCAGCCAGTGAACATAATGGTTGCTTTCCTAGATAGTGAACTCCTGAGAGGTTCTTTAGAAATCATGTTTTTGTCTTTAAATTTGCACAATTTTCTTCAGCCTGTGAATAGGAATTAAGGTAACAGGGGCATCAAAGTGCACAATTCCAATGTTAATGCCCATTAGCCCTTTTTTTCATTTATGGCATCAAGTTGTTTCGGCCAATCACTGCAGCTAGAAATCTAACAGAATATAACCAACACAGCAGAAGATAAAGTTACGTTTGACATGTTGTCACTCAGTTTGATGTGTGCAGCAGTTTAAAACACGTGTAGCAACATTAACGTTTGCTAGCTAGCTTTAGCCAGTGCAACAAACTGGCAACCACTTGAGGGGGCAGATGGGGTGTCAATTTTAGTGATTTAATGTTATCAATAACACTTTTAAAGCGTTTGTTCATGTTTTCAATCACACTCAATACAAATATGTGCTTTATCATGGAGTTGTTTGCTGTCAAA
This sequence comes from Lagodon rhomboides, assembly GCA_039737535.1. Lineage (NCBI taxonomy): Eukaryota > Metazoa > Chordata > Actinopteri > Spariformes > Sparidae > Lagodon > Lagodon rhomboides. The sequence goes on from CM077806.1 coordinate 14,217,165, forward strand.
ATCAGTCTTTTATGGTCTTTACACCCATGTTTACTTCGTTTCTTGCCATCTCTACAGCTAACCGAATCCTCAACTCTTTGAATTGGTGTTTATGTGGATTCAACCATTATCCTCACTTTTTACATTTCTCTCAGCTGCATGCCTATTTCAGCTGCCCCCACTGCTGCTACACTGATAGAACTGTACAGCACCGGCGCTGCAGGGAGAGCTCCATCTGAGGGGGTTGAGGGCAACGCTGAAATAAATTCAGGTGGGTGAGAGAGAGGTGAGATGCACATGAAATTGCTTGCAGCCTGCCCTCGCACACTCTGAACTCTTTACTCCAATGAGCTACTGTTCCCCCCAATAAATAACACATCATTGAAACTGTGCCAAACTGCCATGCTTCAACACTTCAATACAAACCCTGCGGTTTTCTGAAAGGAGAATGAAAGACGGGGGGAAAACAAAAAGCTTTGATGGATGCCAAACTACATTTTGCTTTTCTTTTAGTTCGAGCGAAATTGATTTTAAGGCATCCACAACATCGCATTGAACTTCGAAAAAGGCCTCATGCTATCTGTAGAAATCCCATTCCCCTACCACCTCCCTCCCTGTTATCCTCACTTTTTGTCTGGCTTCCTTTTTCCTGTCTCTCTTAGTCTGTCATATTCCCCCCATGGGGTTGAAAATGCTAATTCTTTCAAAGGAGTCATGGGATTTTGCTTGCCTCAGTAACTTTTCTCCCCAGATCCCGCATTGGATCTCTTCCATGATGTGTTTTCCGCCTGGGACGGGGGCGTAAATTACAATCCATATATAACAAATCCAGTCCATACATAGATCACAGCAGAGTTTATTTGTTGAGCAGACACACAGGTGTCTGTGTTCCTTTTGCTCTTCTTCCTCCGCCACTAATGGGGGTGCATGCCCAGCCATCTGTGAAGGACAAGGGAACCTTTTGGCCGAGACAAATCGCTTTGGAGCAGGGCCGCAGCCTCCCGCCTCCTCCCCATCCCTGTGCTCCGCGCACACACACACACGCACACAGATGAACACACATACAAACACACTGTCCCTCTCCCTCCAGGGTAACAAGGGAAGCGTCTGTGTTGGGTCCATAGTGTTCCATCAGGAGTCAGCCAACTGAGCCACCGGTCTAATCCCTACCAGCAGCCCACATGGCCGCACTGCCAAGTTCCAATTAGACCCATAAAAAAAAAAAAAAAGTCATCCATTTTTTTCTGAACGAGGACCTTTATGAGGGGTGTGCCCAGCCCTGCGTGACCCAGCGACCACCCGATGTAACAATGCGGCTATAAAAGCAAGACAAGATGGGAGAGCGGGCCAGAATTATAAGACACCCCAGAGGGTTGACACTTGTGAGGAACAAACAAAGTCCCCCCCTCCCGGTGGGGAACAGAGTAGTGACTGCCTGCTCGGCGAGCCGCAGTGGCTCGAAGGGACAAAGTTCAACCCGGACACTCTGAAACCCATATAATCGTTGCCTGAAGTCGATGATGACTGGCGGGTTGAGTGAATCGCCGGGTACTGTGGCATGCAGAACGCCCTTTTCAAAATTACAGGGGCTTGCACATCGCAAGAGATGGATCAATTATTTGATGGTAATCGGTCAGCGCGAGTACCGTATCATTTCAAGTGAACTGATAGTGGGTTTTAGTGAGTCAGAAAAGCCAATAAATATTTCTTTGCGAACCATTATGGGTTCAGTTCTTGAGCTGGCATGGTGACAATTTAAAGTTTCAAATTTCACAGCTTGGCGTACCGACAGTTGGTGGTTTTACCATCAATCCAAGCCGTCGGATAAGGACCAGTGATCAGAAATTGTGACTACTAAGTTAGAGGCTGACAAAGAGCCATAACAGAGGATTTACAGCTCCCATCTCCTATAAACAGGACCAATATACTGTAAATGGACCCAGGCTCTTAATAGCACTAGCTCTTCCGAGGTAAAGAGTTCTGCTGACAACAATGTCATCGATAGTGTGTGGGGTGTTGCGTTGCCTGTGTCCAAGCCTACTAATGTCCTGAGCGACCTTGCTAAATAAAGACCAGTGGATTGAGCCATCCGCTCTCCCTGTCCATTGCCGGAGCGCCGAGGCTTGAAGTATACATTTGCGCGCCGCATTACACCCTCTAATAGGCAGTCAGTCAAAATAACACGCTGCCTGAAATGTCAGCGTTTACCTTTGTAATGACCACGCTTCCACCGAAATTAATAGATCCTCACGCTCGTCTCTGTAACACGGCGTTTTCAAACTGACAGAAGCGGAGACCCTGAAACCGCCAACACACACACACACACACACACACACACAAATACACCCTTGTTCCCGAACAACCTACACACCACATCCCAACTTTGACGCATTGGAAGTCAATGAAACGTATTATGACTGCCTCACCAGCTTTAGTTTTTGGTTTGATGAAGAAAGAAATCACTTTGGAGTGCACCAGCTTTTAGCAGCCAAAATAATAAGTTCCTTTATTTGTATTATATATCTGGTAATTTTTGCACAGTTTAATCAAGGTAATGAAGGTATAATATTGAATACAAGCTTGAGAAAGAGCAACATTTGAAGCAAAATACTTGACTTAATTTAATCAACTCAAACTCCTCAGTTTCAGTCAGTAATTAAACAGGTTTATATTCACATAATAAAAATGATTAATCTTTACTCGGGTTTCACCAATAATGTATCACAACTTTCCACGCCATGGTGCCCCACTGCACACAACTGGTGCCATTTTAATTTTTTTGCCCCCTGTCCCCAAACATCTTGAGTCTGCCACTGCCAATGTTGAACTTGACAAATCGCAGATCCGCCCACATTTGGCGCTTGGTGGGTGTTAATTTTGGACCCTGACAAACTCTCGCTTAAGCAGTGGCTCTGCATTATTGGTAAAGCAGTGCGTATATTGCACATAAGTGTACTTAAACCTTTACTAATAGAAACAACTTTAATATCTTATGCTGGGACTAGACTTCACAATATAAGCCAGAAAACCCGTTTTTGTTTTGCTCCTGCATAAATGGGGCATCACACAAAGACAAGCGTTTGGCACATCCATTACCTGTTTTACTCTTTACGTCGGGTCACAGTGGAACATTTTGCATCCTGGCCGCCTCGCGATGTAATTTCCTTGTCTTCTCCCTTCCCTTTTTGAAAACTTCATCATGGTGATGTCGACCCTCGGTGCGCTCTTCTGAGTACAACTCAAGAGTACGGCAGGCAAATTAGGAATCATGTTTCATTTCCTTTCAGTGGACCTGTAACCATTCAGGTTCCAGCGTCATAGCAAATTAATCACACCTAGAAGGTGCGATGCCACCTCTGCATACATATGTATGCTGCCCGCCTGCACGCCCACGCTCTCGCCCTCTTACAGCCAAATGGGGAGGGAAAAAAAATCGAAAGCCCACCTTGAAACGATGAATGGTTCCAGGTTTTTTTTTTAAGGTTGCAAACGTACATAGTGTTGTGCGTGCAGGTGGATCGATGAAGCCCGTGTCCCATAACTCCCTTCTTGGTCAAATTGACCATCTTGATAGAAATAAAAGTAGCATCAAGCTTACGTTAAAATTTGACAAAATATCCAGAATGCAATGTGTGTGTTCATCTGTCAGGGATAGGGTGTGTGAAATGTTTGGAATAACCTTTTGGAGTAAAAATTCTGTTGAAAGCAGAAAATGCAGCTACACCCAATTGTATTCATCCACCCCCCAGTGCTCGCTTACCCCAGTGCTCTCAACTCTTTATAAAACTTACTCAATAGTTATCGACCCCCACTTGGCCATGTTCCGTGATCATACGCATAAACAGGAGCTGCTATTAGTGCGCCACGAGAGTGCATTCATGTGTATTCACGGGTCAATGGGAAAATGCAGTGTGTGCCCTCACCTCCTCTACTGTTGCTCCCATATACACAATAAAATGAAATGTTAATGGATGCTAATGAAATGGCTAATTGTGGATTCGGTGCAGCCATGCGAAGCTCACTCTCTAGGCCTTGCTGTTCATCGTTTATCACACAAACGCCCCTTGAGAGTTCAAGGGGGTGGGGAAAAAAAGGGAAAAATAATAATGATAATAAACATTAAAAAACAATGAAACCACAATTATTATGCATGCGGACCTGGCGTCGCGTTAACCTGCTGTGCCGTGTGCGTCACGCCGGCTCAGGGGTGACATTCCTTTGTGCTCGTCCCGCAGATTGTGCTGGAACTTTTTTTTCGGATTGCGAGATGGAAAGGCAGCTCGCAGCAGGCTGGCCGGCGGCGATTTTTCACCTCAGAAACAGTCTTGCTTGTCAGTCCCGGCAGAGACAGCCGCTGATGCCTGCTAAAGCTGAGTAAAGCTCGCGGCTGTCTTTATCTCTCGGCCTGTGAGCCCAGAGTGGTTTCAGGCAGTGATTAGTGAGGCGGATCCCACGTGGGTCACCCTTTTGCTGGAGGAGATCAGTGCTGGAGATTTGAGGCATCTGGGCACCTTTGTAGTTGGAGCATGTGAGTGACAAGAGAGGAGAGGAGAGGTGGACGGAATGGAAACTGGAGAGAAAAGGCAGACAGGCAGATGGAGGAGAGGTCTGGGTAGGAACAGGAGGAGATGAAGGCTGTATGATTAGTTTGCTCAGGGAAAGGAAATGTTTGGTATTTTAGGTGAGGGAAAACAGCCTGTTGAGACCTGTGTTGCGAAAATTGTAGGCTGCTGGTACCTTCAGAGAGCCTGAATATAAATATTAGCTAAAATATTACACATTTGTACACTGGAAGGAGAGCATAAAGAGAAGTTTTGCTGTGATGATAATCCATGCTATTGTGGTTCTATAGATGACACAATGTCGCTCAGTCAAAATCTTTCTGAAAAATGTGTGGTCCCTAGTCTCTGTTTGACGATCACCTGACTTTACCTTTAGCACCAGCATGAACAATGGTTGGATTGATTACTATAAAATTAAGCATTCACGCCCTACTTTTACATCTAGTAACTTTGGTGATCCCTTAAAGGTGCGGCATATCGCAAGAGTAACCGCAAACTGCTGCGGAGTGAACCTGCCGTGAGCTAGTTAGCTCAGTTAGCAGTGGGACTGGGTGATCAAAGACCAGGGAAGTGTTTGTGTTTACACCACTAGCACAGGTGCTTTGGACCAGAGTGGGTCAGGGCTAGCTGGTTAGCACGCTAACTTTAGTCAATAATGTCATAATGTCAAAACTGATATTTCTTCACATTCTGTTGATAGTTTGAGATGGCTTTTTGAACGTTTTCAACTTAAATTGTAACATATTGCCCCATTAAAGCAAAAGTTTTACATTTTGGGAAATATACTTATTTGGCAGGGGAGTTTGCTATGGCTTGGCACTGAGCAGTTGCCAGGCTGACAGATACTGTTACTATTTCACCAAGCCAGGCTAGCTTTCTGCCCAGTTTCTGGGCTTTGTGCTAAGCTAAGCTAACCGGATGGTGGCTGCAGCCTTATTAATAATGTAGATTGGTATTAATAATCTTATCTAATCCACTAAATAGCTGAGAAACAGTTCCCGTCCGCCTCAGCTGGACTTTCTGCTTAGCGCTACTTAGCCAACTTAGCATGCTAACATTCTAAACTAAGATAGTGAACAGTATAAAACATTTCACTAGCTAAACATCGACACGTTAGCATGTTTGTGTGCTGATGTAAACGTTTAGCTTAAAGTACAGCCTCACTGAGCTGCTAGCGGGGCTGTAGACTTTTGGTCTTTTTTGTGTTACACACAGCTATGTCAGAGATGTTTACTGCACAACGCTTGAATAAGAGCAAAGATGATACAGTTTAATTACTCTAAGCAGCGGGCATCTTTGATGGCCGATTGTAGTTATTCGAGAAGACTCTTATCAGGTGGTTTTGAAGAACATTGCCGGTCTTGGCAGTAGAGTTGAGCCCTCGTCTCATCACACCTTCTTTTATTTGGCTAAGCTTTGGTAGACGTTTCTCTTTTGGCTCACGTTGTACAGCTCTACACGTGTTGATTGACCGTTTAATGAGGATTTAGATCGTTTCGCGGATGGAAATTGATTTCAAGCAGGTCGTCCACCTTAAAAATTCTCTGTGCGACGTTATAAGGGGAGAGAAAGGGGTTTCATGTGATTTGGCTGTCAGTCGGATACACTTTCACCATTCTCCCCTCGCTCACGTGGTCTTGAAGGCCTTTTTTTATGCGTGAGCGAGAGCACCAAAGTGACTCGACCTCCTTTTGTTTTGTGAATTGGTTTCTGAGTCAGAGTCCATTCACTATCGCAAATTACTAATCCTCCAAAATAAAAGGACACTTAACCTACTTAACAGGTTTGTTGGAACATGTCGTAGAACTGTTCTTCAAGGAGTAATTTACGGCATTCATTTCCATATTCTCATGGCTCGCGCTTCGACTTTATAGTGCTAATTATGCCCATTACAGTGTCACTGACCTCCCCCCCCACTGCCCGTCTTCGCCGGAGAAGTAGAAAAACCCTGCCATTTGCTTAGCAATGAAGAAAGTTGTTCCATTTCAGTGGACTCACCTCCCATCTGCCTTTATGCTGCTAAATGAAACTGATTTGCCTTTAAGACAATGCGTCTTAAATCTGAGAAAGAGAGAGCGCGAGACGGAGAGGGGGAAGTGGGAGAAAAGAATCATAAGGGGACACTTAGGCGTATGTTTGATAAAGATAAGTGACGTCCCATCTACTGGTCGTTAATGAGATCTTTTGCAACAGGAAGATGTATGTGGCTCTGGCGTGGCGCGCACTAGTGGGAAATGACTGCTGAAGGGGGCTGCAGAGGGAGGCACTTCATCAAGTATAATTGCTGCCTTGTACGCACTGTGTCCCCGAAGGCTCTGGCTTCTGTGCAGACACCCTGGACCTTCCTCCTTCAACTCGTCCATCCTCTTCCTCACTCACTCTCTGTTTTCCATCTTTTCCCCCGCTGACCCTTTCGCCCCCTTCCTCCCCGAGTACATTATTTCCCGTTAAACAATGCTAATGGAACAATGTGTTGCTGGCTACGGAGCTTGAATGCAGGCTTTGATTAATCAGGCGAAAACACAATGACTTCCTCTTCGCCCATAGGTCCCATGTGTCCCCTTTAGTTTTCGTGTGTAGTAAGTTTTTTTTTTGTCTATGCTGTGCATTTATTCTGGGAAACAAAGTTAGTGAATCAAACAGGAATAGCAGCTCTTTTATCTTGCTTAAGCTGTAACATTTTGCTGTACAGTTCATTTTTTAACAAGATTTCTGTGAAATGGGACACCAGGCTCTGAAGAAATGCTCTATTTTTAACAGACGTGGAGACAAACGAATAAATCTGATGCGTTTTATTGCCCGGGTGTTAGGCACATGTGAATGTATATATTGCGAGTTGTGATTTTTCAAAAAGTAGCCCTGCTAATCAGCAGTATTGTGTTCAAACCCCCCTTTTGGTAGCAGTTGCTGTGCATTCACCAATTACTAGATGAAGGAGGTTTTGTATTTTCAGACAATTATGGCATAATGATGAGTATGCGTATGAAAAATACCCAGAACAATCCCAGAAAACAGCACACTTGTCTGCCTTCCATAGGATTGATTGATGATGAGTGTCACTACTGCCTATCCATCCGTCTGTCTCCTACTAGTTTGAACAAGCAGTAGATTTAATGCAAAGAAGCAAATATTAAAAACAACCAGCCAATAATATATAGTTGGAAAAGTGTACGATTTGCAGTGGACGGCAGCTTCAGTAATACAACAACTAATTGGCGTATTCCGAAGCGGCACCAGCAATTTTGGCACAATACCCTCACGGCCATTCAAGGGATAGTCTGAACGCTGGCATGTAATCTAAAGCATTTCCAGTAGGGGCCTGTTCATGTTGGCAAAAAGGAGTGGAACTAAGTGCAACCATCAGCCAGTCCACGCAGATTGCATGGCACATCAGTGCAGCGCAGCCTCTTCCAGAAAACAGGAAGGGTTCGATTCTTGCCAGCGCTGTAGAGCAGCCATGTTCATAGCAGGTTAGCCCCTCCGCTGGGCCCGTCAGGTGGGCTTGGGAGAATGAGAGGGCTGGAAATAAAGGAGTGCACGACTGGATCGGCAGATGGGGGATATTCTGTACTTGGTGCCATGCAGCTGCGACTGCAGATAACATATGCCAGGGAAAGGGGGCAGAGAGAGGCTCTGTAAACCATGATAATCCAAACAATGTTTTCTAAAGGAGGGCCAATACTAAGCCTAATGGTACTTGGGTTGAAAATTATCAAAGGTATTGGACGCATTACAATGCAAATGGGTTTATTTTGCTGCGCTTACATGGGACAATAATGCCGCTGCTGCCAAAAACAATTCTGTGATTACATCAATTGACAATTCTTCATAATGATCCTGCTGTCATGACTTTCCTTAGAGGTTTGGATTTTATTTTTCTAAAAAGACAAACTGTTCACTGACCCACCAAATAGATACACTCATTTAGATATTGTTGGCAAAATAAGAGAGGATTTTATTATTTCTTTGGCATGAAACAGCCCCACCAGACAATTATTATATTATTCAACTACATGTACGTCTGTCTTATATTAATCTACAACTAATAGGTGGAGCATATATATAGACAGAAGATTGTCTTCCACAAGGAAATAACAGAAACAGGGATTTACTCATCTTGCATCGTGCCTAAATTGGATCATAACAGGATCTGCAGATGTTCTGGTTCAAGATGAGTACTTTTCCGGTTGTCTTTTGAGCCACAACAAGCCTATAAAAAGGTACAAGGTACATTTATTGTCATTTTTATAAATCACAAGGATTAAAACAAAACAATGTTTGAGTCCTTTGTGTCCTGCTACATCTATTTGTGAGTGATGATGGTGAGTTGAGGAGTCTCGCAGCCTGGGGAATTAAGCTGCTCCATACTGTGGTGGTATAATGTGGCTCTGCAACAGACTCGCCTGTCAGGAGTAGAAAGTCAATGAGCTCTCTACCAAGCTAGACTCAGAGACTAAAGACAACGAGTCTCTGAGGAAAGAAGTTGAGCAGCTTACCAAGGAGGTCTGGAAAGATAGGAGCTTGAGACTGGAGCTAAGTGAGCAGTTGCAGCAACAAAAACAGCACCCATCGGCAAGAGGTGGAGGCTGAGAGAAGGTCTGTAAAGGTGAGAGCGGATCAGGAGCTGATCCAGGGGGCTGAGGGGTGAGCAGAATGACCTTTGTCTGGAGTTGGACGCCTGCAATCAAGACTGGAAGGACTGGCCTCAACCAATCTGAAGACTGAGGAAGAGGTCAGTCAGGCTCAGCAGAACTTGTTCCAGAGAAACACCAGAGAAAATAAGAAGCGCCCAGTCTGGAAAAAAATGTGCAACTTTCTTGGTTTGAGAAAGAAGAACAAGTAGAAATGACAGGAAAAAAATCCATATCCAATTAAGACCCCTACACATGAGGAGGGGCATCAGACTGGAAAAAGGGAGTAAATACTCAAAGGGGGGTGCAAAAAGATACATGAATCCCTAGTCGTGGGTGCCACAGAGAATGCCTCCATTCAGGGTCCAGAATTTTTGCTATGCCCTTGCCCTTGCCCCTCATCATCTCAGCGACTCAGGTCATCAAATACCAACGCTTTGGGATAGAATTTCAGGCTGAATACCCAAAGCATCGGTATTTGATGACCTGGGAATGAAACTCAACAATCGACTTTGTTTCTCTAGAATCACCGTCCCTACCTTTTAAAATTTGAGAAGCAGATTAGTTGGGTTGTCAAAACTAACTTTTTCTCACTAAAGTCTTCTCGGTATGCTTTAATTACCTCTCAGTAAGATTATTGGAATTCCTTGTATGATGGTGCAGAAAAGTGGTTCATTGGGATCAATCGTTAGTCTAAAAAAATACAGCTGCTCACTTTCCAACTGGAAAAAGGTAGGCATTATCACATAACCTGTATTGGCTTCCAATCGCTGGCTTCATGTCCATTTCAGGATCGAGTTTATTTTATTGCTCATTTTAAGATCTTAAATGGGATGGTGCCACTTCACTTAGGACTCTTACTTCATCGTACTGTATTAAAAAGGAGAAATTTATCGAGGGCTATACAGGGTCATGGTAGACATTGATTGCACATCTCTTCGATCTTTTATCTCCTTTAGAAAACAGCAAAAAGTTGGTGCATTTTAGCTGTGGTATAAATTGGGGTAAGAGCCGTTATGTCTTCTGTGAAACTACAAACTAGTCATGGATGCCATTACATTTCACAGTACCATTCTATTTCCATCCAGGCTTTGTTTACACCTGTCCCCTTGTGGAAAGTACAGTTCCATTTTGATCCTTCACGTCTTTCACTCTGTACATATAGTATATACATGTGGTTTGATCTAGCAACATTGTCACATAAAGTACTTTTCCCCACCTCAAAATGTATTCATGTGCACTTCTCACATTTTTCCACTTTAATGGCTTGTCATCTTGCCATAGACACAAATGCTGTTCGGCGACTGAAATGAGAAGCGGAACGAAGGGCCAAGTCATGTCCGCGGCATGTCCAAACAAACGGAGCAAGAACTGTTGGCCAGCTATTCAACAATGGGTTCGCCTATCTACTGCAATGGGTACCTAGCTACCGCAGCAGCTGCCAAAGCCACTTCAAATGGCCCCCCACTTCAGACAGGATCCTTTAGAATAGGTTCGAGCACCATCATGAGACTGAGGCTTAGCCATGAGAGGGACTAGCTTGCATAATTCTCACGAATATGCAAAGCCTTTGAACTCCACTGTATGCTGAAAATCATGCAGTGTTGCAGTTTACAGTGTGACTATGGATGATGGAGAATTATTGATTTATGAATGGGAGAGAGGCTTTCTGAAAGAGATTGATGGGTCGATGCCTTAGCATGTCATCTCAGTGCTTATGCTTTCTTCCTACAAGCAGCTAAAGCCATCTGGTGTGTAATATTAAAGAATAACTCACTGCAGCATATAGATGCTGCTCAAAACCTTCAGTGTGCAGTAATGTAGCACATGCAAGTGGTAGAAACATACTAACTAGGCATCATAACGTCAATGCAATGCCACGGCACTGATTTCCTTCTTGAACTTTCCTTGGAGCTGGACCCTTAAAAAAAGGGATAAAAAGAATATGGCACTCAACAATAGGCTGCTGTATGTGTGGGTGTGCAGGAGTAGGAGGATAATACACAGGCAGCAGTGCATGAGTGGGCCTTTGTGCAATAGCCAAAGTGATGTGGGCATCTTTTCAACATACAGCATACCATAGATTATATGTTCCTATGTATGATACACTGCAGTGTGCTTTTGTGAAGAGATCATTTGGGCATTAAATCCTCGCAGTAAAGACAAGGCTGTTGAATAGGCGAGGGAGGAAATTCCCAGAGGGCAACTATTGTATGGGACCCATGGTACTGGTTGGAATATTCACATAAATCATATTTCTGCTACAGTATACATATCTGTTCTGTAAATCTCATGCCTCGTCTTTGTCTTTGGGAAAAATACAAAACCAAAAGGGAGAACTCAATATTTTTACATTTATGGGTTTCGTGATGGCGCCAACTATCTTTGCATATTTCCATCATAAAGGCCTGGAAACAGCGGGATTTAAAACGGCAGAAATGTCACTTCAAAATTCAAAAGAATCCATGATCAAAGGATCCTTTCAAAAAAAAGCAAAATTAATCAGACAAACCAGCAATTGGTCTTGACAGCATACCAGCGACAAGGCGTGCCAGACATTCATTGCGCGGTCACAGTTTGATCAGGCGTAGGCAAGAAAACTACTTGGTTAGGTTTAGATTGGGTTAAAAAACTGCATTACTTATGTAAATTCAGTTACGAGCGAAGTTACATAAAGTACTAGATTTGGGGTACTAAGGGACTAGATCTGGTGTTTCGGAGACTGATGACATGAACATCCGTCTCCGAGGTGAAAGTACACCCCAACTTCCTCCTTATGTAGATTATTTCCTATCTTTATACTTTCTCCTTAGCTGCCATCATAAAGTCTAAAGCTACTAGATCACAGCGTCAGTGTGGGTCCTATCAAGTTGTTTTCAAGGTCAACCTAGTCATATACATCTGTGAGATTAGATCCAGATGCAAGGATTCCAACAAACAAAGAGTATATACGAAAAGTAAAAAGTAATATGAAAAAGATACACAGTCAATCATTTAATACCAACCTGTTGCCAGACAAGCTGGGACTCTTTACACAGAGGACGGACAGTTAAGCAATGTGGACTCTTTTGAAATCTTAATTCAGGTACAATTATGTATAGAGGTAATCATCTGTGCAAAATGTCTGCATCATACCAGAAGAGGCTAGTCTGATTAACAACCTATGAACCTGCACCGTGTGGGAACTCGTTTATAAGAATTAATTTACTCTGCATATTGGAAGGCTCCTAATTATCAATTGTGTGTCATGTATTACAGTAACCTGCCCGACCTTCAATTACAATAGCGCCAATCAGAGTGGGGTTAATTCCGAGCGACGATCAATTTGGCCCAATCATTTTGCTCCACTCCCGTGGGGGACTGGCTCACTTTGAAGCAAGCAAATGTATTTCCAGCCAGCCCACGTCAACATGGTACCTTGTTTTACCATCTCTGTTAATAGAACACATTCATCAAAACCACTTTGCATTTTGCTATGTGACTAAATGCAGTGTTAATGGTGCTCTACTAAATGCATTCTCGAGCGTCGCGCTCATTGAGATTAATACAAATGGACTATGACTGATGCTTCATTCCGAGGTTGTTTTATCTGTTAAACATTTTTTGTTTCGCCATTCAGTGTTTGTACCTGGTGAATCTCGATCAGAATGTTTCCCTCCGCCGCAATTAACCGTGTCCTTGACTCCGTGTTCAATAAAATAGAAACACTTTCGCATTAATACATTAATGGATAAAGTTGAAACAATGGCAATTAAAAGTTATTCCAGAATCCTCTGTGGTAAAAGTTCAACGGTGAATGTGTACAAATCATATCGCTCTGAAGCAAACTCTTCAGGAAAAGTGTGCAAAAGCATTGACATTATAGTCTGCATGTGTACGCCCAACACGATCACGGTTAAAAGGAAGGCCACAAGTTGTCTCCTGAGTGCATTTTCTGCTGAACAGCCAATAGCAAGTGTCTTTGAAGGCAAAAGTACAATGGAGAGGGGAAACAAAAGCTTTGCTCCACTGTAACCCAGGAGTAAGTACGCAGGCCTAAACAATGACAGCATGTCCTTGAGTTATAAATATATAATATCCCTCAGGTGGCACTGGCAGACAGCAGCTTCTGATTGGCTTTGGTTATAAATCATTCATTACAGTTCACATCAATAATTAATATTCCAACCAAGCCTGAATCCTTTATGTAAATACTGTCACACGTTGGAAGGTTACCATTGTAAACTTGCACAGACAGCAGTTTTTGAACTTTTGATTGCCGGCTTAGGCTGCCGTGTTTGTCTCTGTGTTCTTCTTAACTAAGCCGCCGAGTAAGTGCGTAGCAAAGACACACAAGGGTGCGGTGAATAACCCATAAACTTTGCAAGCATAATTGGATTCCGTGGATGGGTCTACCAATTGATTATTGGTTAGTCGCTTATCTGATTTCTACACACTCCATTTGACAAGTTTTTAACGGCATACATATAATGAACTAATGAAAACCACCCAAAGAATAGATTGTTTCCGTGACAGCTGCCAACGTTTTATCGTGGCCAGGAAACTGGCAGCCAAATATCTTTCTAATTATATTGGATGTCTGCTGTATCTTAAGCACTGACCTAATGTGTTTGGACAAAACAGAGGTGGAGCTGACTGTCGGCATTCACAAATCTTACAAAATATATAAAAAAAACCTTTTATTTTGCATTTTTGCAGAAAGCTCAGAGAAGAGTTTTTATTAGAGGGCTGGAACCAGCTAGCTAATCGATGTTTTTTTCCCCCTCAACCTTTTCTTGTGTTAATAGGGAAGCTTTGAGGTGCTGGTAGTTTAAATTTCAGAACTACTGATCTGAAACTATGTTATGCTTACCATTAGTAGTATGCAATCTTCCTGTAGTGGTGTGCAGAGAAATATATATATATAAAAAAATCAAATAAATTAATTTACAAAACATGTAAAACAAACAAGTACTACCAAATGTGGAATTAAAATACCTAAATGTTATTAAATAATTAATTAATTAAAAGTTTAGTCTTTCCTGTCATACAGCCTGCTATGTAGTCACGTTAATGCACATAGCGCATGTTTAAGTTAGCCATGGTCAATTACGAGCCACTCAAACTATACTGGTGAGACAGTAAGCAGGGATTAAATGAAAGGTTCAAAAACACAACAAACATGGCTCCACATTGGATCAAACAGGAAGAGAATATTTTGAGCAACCAAGCTTAAATGCTAATAGCTACTTAAGTAGAGGCATTCACAGCACATGCTAACGTTGGCAGCAAATGGCGCAAAACAGTTCAGAGGTGTGACTCCACGGCGGTCATAATTTGGAGTGCTTAATAGTCTCTGAGGTGGAACACGGATTAAAAACCTTGAGAATCACTTCCTTCAGACCGATCAAGGCTAGATGTTTCCACTCTTTTCCAATCATTTTGCCAAATTAAGCTAATAAGCTCCAGTTTCATATTGACCAGACAGGTTGAAGACTTGATTCTCTCATCTATCCTCCGCAAGAGAGTATGCACACTTTCCAAAAATGTCAAACTATTCTTTTTAAAACAGCATACACATGTGAAATGTGATTTTAATTCTTTAAAGTTGCTTGACGGAAGAGTTGGTCTCTTTTTGTTTGGAATTAATCTGAAGATGTAAACCGCTGGACAATCTTATTTTCAAGGGTTTTGAAATCAGCTAAAAAAAAAGTTAAGAGTTGATAAACGAGGTCAGAGGTCACTTAACTTTCACACCTTTTGTCTAGCTTTCATCCAGTACCTGTGCCACGCACAGCAGCACTGATGATGCAATCAATCACAGCTCATTAATGGCAAGAAATGGGCTGCTGAAACAGGACCATATGGCTCTGGCTCTCAACTCCCAGTATCCCCATCTGGAAGCTGCAGGAAAAAAAAACTCCCGTGCCTGTCTTTTTCCTAAATAGTTATGACTATATGCCTTTTTTTTAAAAGTTTGAATTGTGTGCAGTTAAAAAAAGAGGTTTGTTTACTGGTCTTGTCATTGATCCTTATTAGTTACACAAGGGAAGCTCGTATTTTAGTGTTAACCAAGGGAAAGATTAGATGTTTTTCTGCAATTTACTGAAGTGAAGCAGCTTTTTATTTATCTTGAGCTTTCAAGATTAAAGTGATCAATCAAAGCGAAATGAATCTGCAACTATTTTGATAGCTGAACGGTTGATGGATAACTGTTGCGCTTTCCTCCGTGAAAGTAACTGTCAGGATACCGTGCTTGTTGTTTTTCCACCGTTTTCTGATATTGATTTATCGAGAAAGTAATTGGCAGATTGATTCATAATCAACTTAATGTAGCTACTCCCAAAGTCCTTTAAGGCGAGTCTTGCCACTCGGCAGCCATCTTGGAAACGACCCTGGGCAGTTATTTTGGGTTAACAGGTCACTGGGATGTAAATACTGGGTCTATAAAGTCACAAGTCAAAATCTAATTTTAAAAAAATGGCCACCTGTCAAAGTTTGTCCTCAAAAGAAAACGTGGGCAACATATTGTTAATGTAGCCGCTAATTATTGCTAAATGTACCTATCGCTAGCTAGTTAGCCAAGTTGGCCTTTCAGCCAGCAGCATAAGCGTCTTGGGTGGATATGTCCGACACGTTTTGAGCAGCCAAGTGGTCAAAGGTAGAAAAAAAAAAAATCCGTGTCCTTGCTGTTGATTTACAAGTCGACATTGGAAGACTGCCACATTGTAGCAGCTCTGAGCTCGTGGCCTGGTGCTGATTGAAAATTGGAAGGAAACTATCTGGAGCGTGCCTTTCCTTTTTTTTTTTTTGGTTACTTACTTCAAAAGCGCTGTATAAATGTGCACTCTCTTCAATTTCTTCAGCGCTTTGATGCTTTGATCCCACTGAACTTTGCTAAAACATCATTTAAGCCGCAGATAGTTTTTTCCAGGACGGAGCGAGCGGCGATATTATTGATTCATTTTAGGTGTCGGCTGCTGTTTGTGCAGCTGAGCCGCTTTTATCTCCCGTCCCGTCGACACTTATGCCTCCGCGGTAGCCACTACAACTTTCCTGATGGACCCGGGCTGGCACTCCGGTATCCTATAAAATGCTTCAGCAGGCGATAATATGGGCGAGAGCAAAGCACAGGACTGCAGACTGGCACTTTTGTCATGTTAATGTGACCGCATATGACGCTTTGCAAATAGGATTTACTGTACAGGGCCCCCTATGAAATGGAATTGCAGTCTCATAAAATGTACTTTTAAAGAAATTGTGTGAGGGAACTCTGGGCAGTAAATTAAACTCCTCTGGCAGGATTAGATGGAGGATGGAGGGAGGGGGGAGGAGGGAGGGCGGCTGGATGAGTATGTGGGGCAGCGGGAGAACTCCTGCTCGCAGAGGTCATGGATCCGCTGTGATTCCACACCTCTCCATTTCAGCCTTTATTCTATTTTATGGCATGTTTTTTTTTTTTTATTTTCCTCTGAAACAATCGCCAACAAAAAAAAGAGAAGCTCTGACGTAAAGGAGCTCCATGCGCACGCAGAAAAATGGATTAAAGCCTGCGTGTAAGATCACGCACTTGTATATATATTTATGCATACGGTATATTCTTACACATGAACCTGAACAGTGGGGTTTGGCTTTTGTGGTGTGCGAATTTGATTCACGGCTAAAGTTGCCTCTCGCTCGTGTCACATTTTGAAAGTTGAAGACCAATTCTGGGTTGATTCTCCACGCCGCAGCCTCGCAGAGCCCCTCTCATTAGGGCCGCATGTGTGGCGGGCGGGCGGGCTCGGCTTGCAGTCCGCGCAGGAGTCATCCAGGACCCTTAACACCGCTCTGGTCTCTGACATTTGAGTGTACTTCAAGAGTCTCCACGCTACGCCTTTTAAAAAAAAACCCTCTCCTCTATCAGCTCCTAAATCCCCGAATCCCTGGCCCCCGTGCGGAAAGCCCTCAGTAGATATCCAGCTGCGGCTGCCGATAGGAGCGCCGGGTGAACTCTTTAACAAGCTTGTGTGTAAAGATGCAGGAGAAAAAGCGAGGAATCACTTCCTCCTGCCTTTCAGAAAAAGAGAGAAAAAAAAAAACACCACTCCTCATCTCTTAGGCATTTCTTCCAACCTCGGTTGAAAGTCGTCAACACAGCCACTCAACCTTCAAGTGTCGGAATCTGAGCAACGGACTACTCCAAATATTTTCAAGCAGGCTGAAGTGAGCGCACGCTTTTTATGTCTCTGACACGCGAAACCATGACTCTTTGAAAGTTTTTTTGAAAAGTAGTATGCGTAGCTAAATTCTTTGTTCGTGGCTTTTAATTCCAAATAATGGTGCAGGTTCTATTCAAAGGGAAAAGGGATGAATGGGAGCCTGATTTCTATAAAGGCCTGTAATTAGCTAAAGATTTGAGCCGCGAGGACAAAAACATTCGAGCACAAATCGCTCTGATAGGCAGTTAATCTGCACGTTAGTGCGTTAACTTCTCCAAATGAAGAATTAAGTACAAAATTTTTTGCCGCTCCGGCTTCCTTCTTTTCAGACTACTCGTGTCGTCAATGTGAACTAATGAAAAACACTGTAGGAGCACAAAGATGGCACTACCTGTAATAAGGTACTTGAATTTTTGGGATACGGGGGCTCGGAAGCGGTCGCCACGGCAACAGGTTTTATTTCGACGCCAACTTCGGAGGACGAGTCTTTTTCCAATTACGGAAAACAAGAGATGCGAGTTGATTTATAAAGCGCTGTTTTGTTGCCGTGATGTTTCGTGCCGTTGCTCGTCCGCGTGACGCCTCCGCAGATCAAAGACGGCTTTATTTCCGCCATCCACAGCTTACAAAAAGAAACACAGGAGATTAGCATACTTATCAGGGAACAACCCCCAAAAGATCCGGGCCGATCAGAAAATAGATATCGTGCATCAGATATCAAAAAGACCCCGAAAACCTATTTTTAAAAGTCAGCTCCTTGATACGAGCGACGAGGCGTCCCTCTTTAACACAACGCTTCGAATCAGTTGCGGTGATTTCGTGTGAGAGGTTTTGTGATTTTCCAGGCAGGACGCATTTGGGGAAAAAGGTCTCGCATAGCCAGATCTTTACAGCGCCCACAAGTATTCTCATTCTCACGGGAGGAGGCTGACGGTGAGGTTCGCCCCGGGGCGTCACGCAAGCTAGGACCGCCACTTATTAGATGAGGTGTCGGGTGATGTAGTTTTGAAGCGGTGAAACTTTGAAAAGACCGTCCAAAACATCTTTATACAGAGCGCGGGTGCATTTTGCAAACTGAAACAATACATCACACGAGCCGTCCAGTTCGTGTTACTCTGAGCTTTTATTCCCCTCGTCATCAAAAGGGTTGTTGCGGCGGCACAGTGCAGCGCTCGCACAACCACGCAGGTCAGCTTTTGAGGAAACTCTGATTAATAAAAAGCCGAAAGATAAAACCTCTGACTGAGGCCGTTTTTTGTTCCGTCAGATTTTTTTTTTTTTTTAAAGGAATGGCAGTTGCTGATGTTCTTCTTATTCTCCACCGTGGCAGTTTGAGACGCCGTCACGTGTGAGACTCGAAAGTTTGTATTTAGAGGTAACAAAGGCCTGCTCTGCGTTTCAGAGCCGGCCACTTTCGAGGTCTCTTCTCTTTTGTGTTTTTTTTTTTCATTTTACACAATCTCTCTCCGCCATCGTCTTCGTTTCTCCATCTCGACCGTTTCTCCCCCGAAATGTTCGACATTTCTCGCTCCCCTTTACAGTCTCTTGCGCTTTTATGCTCACTTCACTAACACCCCACCACCACCACCACCCCCCCTTCCTCCCTGCTATTTCACGCATCATTTCTCTGTTTAATTGCTGCTGGCTGAAACCTTCTCCATATTCCCCCGCAGCTCAGCATTCCTCC
Organism: Lagodon rhomboides; assembly: GCA_039737535.1. NCBI lineage: Eukaryota > Metazoa > Chordata > Actinopteri > Spariformes > Sparidae > Lagodon > Lagodon rhomboides. The sequence continues at coordinate 14,236,204 of CM077806.1, forward strand.
AGTCCAATGCTATTGCAGCCTCGCGCTATTCAATTACCCCTCGGTAGACTAAACTAGGCAGGGCGGGCCAGGACTGTTTGGGCTCTCAATCACTGAAACACCACTCTGGACAGAGGCCAAACGTCGGCGCCTGGGATGATAAAACAAAGCTCTGCAGCATTGTTGATCTGAACTCGAGGTGACTAAGAAGGGAGAAGGCCTGTGCAATATGACATTGTTTTTTGAACAAACCCAAAACCCAAGCCTGTGTGTGTCCCAAAACAGCAATATCTGAAGCGATTATCGGTTAACATTGAGCTGAGATTAAAAGGATTTTTTGCTATATCCTTCGGTTTTGTTTGACATATTTAGTCAAAATTGTTATCAACAAAAAGATGAAATGTAAGTTTTTCTGCCTGAATGTTCCATTAAGATCTGAGGCCTGTACTATGATGCGGGATGTGTGGTTAGCGACGTAACTTCAGGGTTAACCCAAGGTTTGCAGAGCTACAACAGTGGTTCACTTCTTACCGAGGTACGTCGCCATGATAACTTAAGCTGCACGCCTCACCTTGTGGTTATGTTCGAGCTAACGGATCAAATCGCAGCCTTCTGACCAGTCACTTCTCTGGAGAATGGCATTTTGCCCGGTGGCCACTCGCCATCCCAAAAGCCTCCTCCACGTAGACCAGCATTATAAAAGAAACAACTGTAAAACTGTTGACGGGACATCTTCAACTGCAAAACAAGGAAGTTGTATTCTGAAAAACCTTTTTTGATTGATTTTTCTTGATCGTTATCACAATGTAAAGGCTATGAGCAGAGCAGGAACTTCAGGCGGGGCCTGTGGGGAAATAGTACTCGTCATATTTGTTAGGCAGGGAACCAGGAAGTAGACCAAGAAGCTAGAAACTTCTTTTAGCATCTGTGTCAGGCGAACAATGCTCATTGGACTGAATGGGCACCATCTTTGCGTTTGATTTCTAGCCACTATCCCTGTCTTCCATTATTTGAGCGAAAGCTAGTTAGCCTAGCGTGCTAGAATGCACCTTTCAATTAGAATGTAAACTTAACAGCAAGTTGGGTCCAAATGTTGACAAATGCCGTGGGAGCTTGTAGAGAATGAATACCTCGTAGTTTTGGTGTTCTTCGGCGACGTGGTGTGATGTTGATGTGCACAACAGCAACTCATTTGGCGGAACAAATGTTGAAAATGGTTCTGCAAACCATGGATCTGTTGAAACTACGGGTGTTGCTATACACTGGTATTGACGAGAACCATGATATTGAAAAATATAAATATCAATATTGTGTTTATTCCAGTGCAGATGTTAGGACTTGTGGATCTTTTGTTTATCAGTTCATCTGGTTGCCTTTTTACTATTGCTCGAGCCCAACTGTTCCTTTTATACACTTTTGTACAGATGGTTACAGACTCTCTCTCCACCTCAACTACACTCAAATTCTGAGGGCAATTATTTTGCCAAGAGAGACAAAAACGCCACAAAGTCAAAGATCAATTTGACTGAGTACATTATTTTTTCAAATTTCCTATTGAGATTGCGATGATATCGTTGAAACTTTACATTTATTTAGGTTAAATTTTCAATTCAATGCTGTGGTAACGTTCTGGTTAGGTTCAGGTACGAAACACACTCGGTTAGGGTTAGGAGAATATCATGTTTTGGCTTTAAATATATTCACCGGTCGCCACAAAAGGGGCTAGAAATTGTTACTAAGCGTGTCACACTTGGGAATGTTGAAACATGGTCTTGAACTGTGGTCGCTGGCTTCTCAGCCTTGTCAAGTCCATAAGCTTCCCCTTCGCCTCGTGATGTGAAAGCTAGGTCCAAAAACTTCTAATGTGAACAGGATGTAACATGCATTGTGTTAATGTCAAAATGTCTCATATGATATTGAACGAACATTTCATTCTGGCGACAAATTTCAGGTCGTCTTTACAGCAGGACAACTCCTACATAAGCACACTCGATGTCAGAATGGCTGCTTTAAATAGAGAATTTCAATTTTTTAAACATTAATTGTGGATTTTAATGGGAGTCCTTAAGGGGCTTAATATTTTATATTCCCTGAGAAAGGTGCCTATTGTGTCGTTTAGTGCCGTTTGAGAGCTACATGAGAACATCATTGTGTTTTCTCCCCTTATTAGTCGATTATGCCGTGCTGTCACTAATGCCGGGTGATGAGTTTGTTTCCATAGAGACATCTCTCGGTCAGCGATACCGAAAAAAATAAAAAAGCGAGTGAATAATAATGAACTCGCCGAGTAAACAAGTCAGTCTTGAATACCAATGCGCGCCGAGATGCAAACATTTGTCTTGATCACGCAGATATCGGGGAACTTTGTCAAAATTAGACTCGCATGAGCGTGTTTAATCTGAGCCATAAGTGAGGACAACGTATTGTTTTGGTGTCATTTTTTTTTTTATTGTGTCATGTGAAGGGAAAATGAGGAGTTTGGCGAAAAAAAAAAAAAAAAGACCTTAAATACCCAGCATCCATCATGCTCCCTTTAATCAGGCCGGTGTTGTTTTTGTTTTAACAGCAGCTTTACTCGGAGACAATTTCGAAACACCTTCACAGTAAGCAGCGAGAGGATATTTGCCCGTATTTGCAATTGTAAGCATGAATATGAATACAAAGCCGGAGCAGGACGTTTCTAGGCCACACACACACACACACACACACACGCTGATATGTTAACCAGTAAAGCAAAATACACACAAACACGCCGCTTATCTGTTTCTCTCTGAGGCCTCACACATCGTAATGGCTCTATCTGCCTCGCGCACACACACACGCGCACAATCCACCGAGGTATCCAGAGTAATTATCAGGCTGTTAATGATTGCCGTGCATCAGCAGTGCTCCAACCATTCATTACAAGAGCTTCTTCAGGCCCCTACTGGGCCCGCGAGACTGCTTATCACGCACCACACCACTTGATGGGCTTAATGCAACCTATTAACCAACAAAAGTCTGGATGTGAAGTTCGCCAAACCCCCCCCCCACCACCCTCCTCCCATCTGTAATACACTTTGATTTATGTTTTTTTTTTGTATCAGTCCAAAGTCAAGAAGTGGATTGGGGATGAGATGGATTGTTCATTTTTTTTTATCTTCTTAAGAGAGGATGCCGCGCCGAAAAAACTGTAATTACTCTTGTAAGAGCCGCAGAAGGATGTGAGCGGCGCGGTCACGGCTAATCCGCAACTGAAGTCATCTCGCATTATAGGCTAGTCCAAACAGCAGCGACGACAGTGTAAACATGATATTACAATGTCGGCCACGCAGCCCGCGTCCTGACAGCCGGTAGCCTCCGGAGTTCACCCCTGCTATCCCTCAATCTATCCCGTTCCACTTATACATTCACCCTCTCTCCTGACGCTGACCCCCGTCACCCCCGCGCAGAGGTTTCCGCCACGAGATAGAGAGGGTCGATAATGTCTTTCCACATCGCAGCGGGCGGATGTGTCACCGCGGCCGTAGCGGAGGAGCTTTTCCCTTGTGCCCGGCCATGTGAGCATGCATGCGTGTAACGGCGGGGTGCCATGATCCTGCGGCGTGTTCTTTTTTTTTCCGTAGACACACATGTTGTGGGATTGTGGGAATCTTTTCCGTGGTATTATATAAAACACATTTGATCTTAACCGGCATACCAGACAGGACAGGAATTGCAAAGAAAAAAAAATAATATGTTCTCTCGCATTTTAAGTGGTGAATGTCTAATATATTTGAGATCTTTGTCTCAGAGAGCATCAGGAGCAGAATAAAATTCAGTGTTTTGCCCTCACAGCATTGAAAATTGCATTAACAAAAAAAAGCAAAACAAACAGAAACATCTCGAGGAATAGAATCCTTCCCATTGACTCTAAATTCTCCTCCTAACAAACTGTCAACAACTTTTTTTTATGTGAACTGTTTTCTAGTAGATAGTAATTCCAACAATTCACAGTTCATGTTTTTTGTAAAGCGCTGTTTGACTTACTGATAAACACTGTGCTTACACAGCTGCCTTTGCACTTCAGCAGGGATCAGTGTAGTCTATGTATGGTATTTTGAGCGCACACTGATTCCCTGGAATCATTCAGGCATGGATGGAAAGAAAATACCAACACAGCCTCAAAACCCATACCATTGAAAAGTACTATTAAAACAGCTTGGTTAACCTAACCAAGACACTAAAACTGTTGGGTTAGGTTTAGGCTCCCAAACGACTCGATTAGGTTTGCAAAACGTCATGGTTTGGGTGGCAGCTGTGGATCAGGGGCAGAGCCAGCATCTTGTTATCTGAAGGTTGTTGGTTTGATTCCCCTGGTCTGCCTGTCGAAGTGTCCTTGGGCAAGATACTGAACCCCAAACTGCTCCTGATGTGCTGGTCAGCACCTTGCATGGCAGCCATCGTCATCGGTGTATGAATGTATGTAAGTCGCGTTGGACAAAAGCATGGTTGAATGAACTTAACTTGAAACATATGTACGTATTCACGTATTACGCTGGTGCGTGACTTTAGTTATGGTACGTATGTGACATAACTTCATCATGTTAGGAAGTTAACATAATGCACCACTATTTTCACAGGTGACATAAACAGTGGTCCTCCCTGTCTTCCTTCCTAATATGGACTTTTTTTGCTCTTCATCCCACTTGCCTGACTTCCTCCTTTGCTGCTGTAATAACTGATACAGCCACTAGAGGATGCCACTTAACAGGAAACGTTAATACGGGTAAACAATAAGCTGCTCGCACAGTCGACCTAATTTAGTTGTTTTTCTGATAGGAACAGGATCAGGTGGAATATAAACTAAATCTTATATCTGATAGAAGCAGTAGACGGGTGGGGCATTGCTCAATAGATATGTCTGCCATGATTGGACCTTTTTCTGGGCACTGTGCCAGATGGACTTCTTCATGTTATGACCTCCTGCAATTATGTTCAAGTTGTTGATAGTGACAGTGGCATTGTCCTTCTTTATTCACACAATAAATGATGATATCAATTTAAGGTAAGTCACACATGGAAAACATGCGCAAACAGTCCAACTGCCAAAAAAACGACAACGATATATTCTCACATGTATTTGGCGTTTGTCATGTTAACCGATAAGTGCGTTATGTGCTGGTCCTCATCAGTAGCCAGAGCTTGGCATCACACGAGTTGTACTGGTGGTAACAAAGAAAGTGTTTTAATCATCAAGGGTTTAATTTGACTAAAATCTGGCTGTCAACAGAGCCAGCGCCTTCCCAGCAATTGACCTCCCACATCGCCCACCATGTGGTCTGTCCTACATTTTTTCTGCTAAGTCAAACACTGCCCAATTTAGGTAATTCTCTTCCAGCTACATCTCCAAATACATACTTGTTTATCACAAAAAATGTCATCTGTCTTCTCAGACATCTTACATCACTGTCAGTGATTTATAAGAAAACACATTCCTGACCACATCCGTGCTATTTAAAGGAAAACTCACCCTCATCCTTTTGCGCCTTTCAGACCTTTCTGTACACTCTAATCAAAGGACCAGAAAGAAAGAAAGAAGGAGGGTGAGTGCTGAGCCGCCTTTCTTTGAGCGACTGATGTTGGAACAATGGCTGACCTTGCCTCCCATGGATGTCTCAGGCACAGTCGGGGAGTAAAAGAGTGAGGAGATACATTTTTTCAAAGGCGGCCCGACCATATTTTATGTTGAAGTATATGTCTCGCCTTGTCTCGAAGCCGTTTCATTTTATTGTATTCAACCCATTGCCATGTGTTGAATCTTTTGTTAGGCCTAGAGAGATGTCGCTGCAGTTTTCCAAGGTACTTCGTTTGACCCCACACCAAAGCCTTCAAATAAATATGTTGTTGTATTACGTTGTCGTATGAAGTGTTTTAACCTGCGATCTTTTTTTTTTTTTACAGCAGTCTGGTGAGTGACCCCTCCAGGTTTGGCGCTGTGGTTGCCAATCAAGCGTCACTTCTTGAGGCACCCCCTCCAGTGCTGTAGTGAAGAGGGAGAAAAGTCTGAGTCGGGAGGTGGTTGGGTTCGGGTCATTCACAGGACTTTCATTCCAAAGACAAGGGTTAGTGTTCCATTTTGTGACCAAGAGTCGTGAGTGATTTGTTTTTAATATATGCCAGGTAAGTAAATTAACATACGTAAATAATAGCATGTGTCGCGTAAGTGACATCACGTACATAACAGACGTCAGGAGACTTAATGTAGTTACTGTATATCATTCATCCCCCAGCCATCAGACTGTTTATCTCAAGCACTACCTGAACAATGACTTTCCACTTACTTTCTTATTTTTTCCTCCCTATTTTTCTATTTAACTTTATGCGTATTTGTCCGACTCTTTTTCCTGTATTTGAGCTGTTGTAACAAGTGACTTTCCCCGTTGTGGGATAAATGAAGTCAATCTAATCTAATCAAGTATGATCTTTTCCTCGACCGAACCAAGCAGTTTTGGAGCCTTTGCCTAACCAGGTACTTCTGGATCCTAAACCTGACCAAGCTGTGACCAGTTGGCAATGTAAGTAACAGTTCAAAATGTCATGAGGTCGTAATTTAGTGGCCCGTTTCTCAGCAGGGTTTATTTTGAAAAGTCTAACTGGACGTTTTACATAATATATTATTGCTAACTTTTCCATGGAGCCCCCTTTAAATGCAAAGTTGACACTAGAGGGGTAGAGTAGAGCGTTTGAAGCTTAAAGCCACTGACCAGGTCGCCTTCTTTGACGAGTTGAGAAGGCGAATGCGTTGGTCCGATTTTCATCGACCAAGGCAACATTTCCCATGATCCCCTGCTACTTAAGTCTTCTGATTTTGATTGAGAGACCCCCCCCTCGCAGCAGAAAAGACTTCCTGTGCCTTTAGGTTGTCAGTAGTAGAGTTTGTCAGCACGGGAAATAAAAGGTTAAGTATTCCTTTGCAATAAGTAATTATCATAAAATTTTAAGTCATTCACACTGTAATTATATGGTTTTATACATTGTTCAGCATTTCATTTTTATGAATAATTGATAATGTAATACAATACATCATGGGAAATTTCAGCGCTCTCATCCTTACCATGACAAAACCGGAGCTAATGAACACCCCCTAAAGGTATAACTACATTCTACAACAATTTCAGCTGTAAAGAATTTTTCCATTATTGTTGATGACCTTGGTTAACATTCCATAATTCACCACTATTGACGTGACCACCCCCTCCCCCCATACATTTAAAACAAGCATTATGCCGAATGCTGAATCTGTGTTCTCTCGTAAATCCCCGAAACAGCTGTGAGAAACCTGTTTATTAGTTGTTATTATTGGAAGAGAAATGAAAATGAGAAATAATGAACCTATTTCAGCTTGGGCCATAGCTGCAAGTCGATGGCCTGAATGCTAATTGACTCATTTACATCCACTGATAATGAGCAGGTTGGAAGACTCGGCTTAAGTGGTGATTATTATTTCCTTTGGTGCCGAGGCTTCGCCGGTGGGAACCGCTCAGGTTGATGCTCAGTACATAAATCAGTTTCCCTTTAAAAAAAAAAATAATAATAATAATACTTAAACATTCTTACCTGTCAGTGCTGCCGCGACCGTGACACCATCTAGCAGTGACAACCTTATTTTTTTTCATTCATAATTGAATGGGAATGTTTACCAACAGAGAGATTGTAGCCTCGGGGCGCCGCGGCGACGGAACGATTTCAGGGCCGGGCGAAAGAATGAGGCGCCCGGGCGGGGTGACGCGTCGGCGGTAACACCACACGCGAGGTGTCAGTCTCACAATTATAAGATCAGTTCCTGGTAGGATCGTGTCATGGACCCCGGGAGGAGGTTTTCTAGCCTTAGCTTATTCAGCACTGCGAGGCAACACACTCAGCACAACATAGCCCCCCCATGTCCTGGCAAGCTAATACATTTTTATTACTTGTGTCAGGCCGTTTTAAGGTACCACACTATGCAAATGATGAATTCTTCCCCGGGTATGTTTTCTTGCTGACAGTTTGGAGAAAAGCTGAGTGTCACAATATGGATTTTTTTTTTGCTTTTTGCTTCTGGCCTCGGTTGGAACCGTTTTTTCCTCTACATATCTAAAAGCGCGGAGTTTGGGAATACTGTTTCGAGCCTGTTCCGCCTCTGAATAACGGGAAGTAAAACTTTTACCAGGGCGTGGGCGAGAGGACCGAAACAAACACCGACCAACAGGAGTTAACAGTTTCAATCAGTCTGCAGCAAATCCCAACTTGTTGCCCCTGTGCTGCGAGAGATGTGTAGCCGGGGCCGGGGAAAAAATACCTTCTTAATGGTGGCGAGCCGGAGAGAAATGGCCGCGGCGGCCTCCTATTACTTATGTTTCTCCCCACTCTCGGCCCCACCTAATGGGATATGCCTCAGACTGAACAATAGTTCCATTAAACGCCAAGTCAGAAACAAGAAGTTGAACACCGGGCCCTTTCAGACTGGGCGAGCGCGGGCTGAAAGATGGAATTTCAGCTGCTCGAGATTAAAAGCCCACAGCGGCAGATGGAAGTGTGAACGAACGAGAAGAGAAAAGGGAGAGAGAGAGAGAGAGAGAGAGAAAAAAATGGTAGACGGAGGGAAAAACGAGGAAGCACAGGAGCAAGACAGAGGTGGCAGGCAGTCAAAGTGGCAGTTACACTGTAAATAAGATCTCCCCACAGGGTGCTTAGCTCTGGACTGCCTTTGTCTGGCCTTTAATAGCTTACAGGGCTGAGAGAGACAGATTAGAGCAAAACTGCAGGGACACAGAAATATAGGCTTTGTCTACAGCTGGGATTTATCTCCCACCCTGCGTCTGAACTTTGTTTTCCTGTGGGCCTCCGCTGTGTTGACTTGTAAAAACCTTGAGTTGTGTCTCAGTTCCCGTTGCCGACCGAGTTCGAATCATTATCACCTCAAAGAGATTGCCCCGGCTGTTTGAGCGCTCCCTCCCCGTCTTCCCCACCGTATTTCACCGGTAACTCCTCCTGACAGCCGCATCGCTCGCCACAATCAACCCGTGCGAGAATTGATGGACGTGGGTAGTTTGTAAACTTTTTTTTTTTTTTGGGGGGGGGTGGGAACTTTTATTGGGATGCATTTTCTTCCCCGCTGAAGCCGAGCGGCACAGAACGAGCCGAGCTCATTAATCAAAGCGCAGCCTAAAGGGAAAACATACCGGGCTACATTAATTTTCACACCAGAGTGGCTGAGGGAAATGATTAATATATTACCATGAGGAAACAGGTTAAGAAGGCCTGATTACTGTCATATAACAGATCAATGTGAAGTTATGCATTATTTACCCATTTTGTCATCGCGGAATGAGCTGGAACAATGGAACACGCGAGATATTCAACGTGCCATTACTCTCCATTCTCCCTCAGCAGATTCCCTCCCCCCCTCCCAAAAAAAAGAGAATTTCATAAATAACGCTTTCTCCGGAATTTAAACGTCTCGAAAAAGGGAGAGGAAAGGGTTGTGGTGGTGGTGGTGGTGGTGGTGTGGTGGGGGGGGAGGGGTAATCTACATAATACACCTCGCATTTAAAATCAGGTGTCGTTAATAATGAGCACTTGTGTTTGAAGGAGCTCTTCATTAGTGTGAATGAGCATGTGATTGCCCGCGCTTTGATGTGACTTCACACGGCAGAACCGGATCGGGGTGGCTAATGAAGTTCTGAAAAACGACCGCCGAGTTCAGCGAATGTCACGCTCGCTTCTTTCGACAAAAAGAAAAAAAAAAAACGTGAACCAGGAGACCCCCGAGTCCCCCCTTTTTTTTTTTTTTTTTTGACGCGACACGCCCGCGTTTAAGGGAGAGCGGGTTTGATACGGAGTCGGAGCGGACTGGAAGTTTCTTGCGTCGTCGGCGAGCGGATGCGACCCGCGTGGATTTTTCCACACTCTCGACATCAGAGACCTTCACGGCGCGTTAAAATCCGAACGCTTGATCAGACGAGTCGGCCAATCCCCAAGAGGCCGGAGCAATAACACCTCGTGTCGCCGTGCCCGTTTTTTTGCCACGGCTGAGATTTTCATAAGATTCTGACAGGCGTCCCCCCTCCCCCCTCCCCCGGTTTCGTCTGTTTTGATCATTTCCCTCTTTTGATTGTCCAAAATACATGACAAGCACACGCTCCTCAAAGTGGTCTTAGCAGGCAACAACACGGGCACCTGCGTGTTTTGATGGCAGTATGCTAATTAGCTGCTGCATGAGCGGATGCTCCTTCCGAAAGAGAGGAGAGCCTAATTAATTTTCAGATTCGAGCTTTGATGTGTCTAATTGCTCTAAGCTTCCCAACTTCATTAGTCAGCGAGCTCCCTCGGTGGACGGTGAAGCCGGGTCCCTGCGGTTACCAAGGAGAGATTTACCTGTGTATTTTTAGGCCCTGTTATTATTAGATGCACTGTTGCTGCTGCTGCTGCTGCCGCGTCTGAGCCGAGTCTAAAAACCAATAAGAACTTTAGAGGCTTTATGAAATAAAAACTGTCTCTTCCAACGCCGACCGCTGTGAAATCAATTCATCGCCGTCGACGAGTTCATCGACTCTGTCACATCTGTTTATCAGTGCACTCCGGGGTTGGTGTTAAAAACAGCCTGGAAAGCCGCGGTGGGAGTTTGAAGGACAACAACGAGGTCGCCGGGTGAATGCGTAAAGGTCGGGCTGACCGCAGTCTCCCACCCCCTCCCTTGTGTCGAGGTGCCGTTTCTCTCACTTTCTCTCAATTTGCTCTATTTTCTAAATCTGTTCATTTGATAAGACAAGAAAATAGGTCTGCGAGTGTTTCTGAACAGTGATGCAAATTAATTATCTGTTGTGTCTTTACAGTTTTTTTTTGCATTCAGCCAGTAAACAAAGGTTTAATCTCTTGCCTACATACAACAAGTGAGTTCCGATCGTTCAGAAACTAAACTTAAGAAGGTTTGATACAAAGTCCGGCGCATATTCTGAGAAAGAAAATAACTCAGAACAACAGAAGTCCCATGACAAGGCTGGTGGAGTGCCCTTTGCTTGGGCGTAGTTATGCGTTGTCCTTCGTGTTAGCTAGGGAGGGACTTGCCGCGAATATTGACTGGCATTTACTGCAGCCAACAGCGCTCCATTGACCGTTGAGGGAATACAGCATCGAGTTGGTTTTCTTGCCGGGTTTGACTAATGACAGCCTACGGGCGAGTCAGCAAAAAGGACCGCTAACTAGGCTAACTAACCAGTGATGGCTAGATTTAGCAGCAGTTTAAGCAGCTAATACGTACTAGCATCTGCCCATCATGTAACTCCATAAATTACATTTGTACTGTAAACTTGCCTCTGTGGTTTTTGGAGTCTTAGTCCGGAGGTGTTTATTTTGGGGTAGCTGGTTAGCATTAGTTAGCCATATGTTAGCAACAAGTAAAATCTGTCCAGAGACGAGGCCAGGGGACAGCAGAGGGAAAAGCAGATATCTTCAACAGAAAATAAGATCCACTTTCATCAAAATCAGTGAATAAAGGTACAAAGTAGAGGTTTTTGAACAGTAATCCTTGAAGCGTGGTCCTCAGAAATACTGCCCTGTCATAAAAATGAAGAGAGAGAACATTGGATGAAAAATAAGTACAAGCCCAAGACTGCAGGATGACTCATCAGCATTATTCTTTTCCAGTAAATGACAAACTCCAAAATACCCTTAGGAATAGCTAAAAAACAGCTTCTTTTTGCCATTATTGGACTTGAGACTGGAGTACAGGTTCGACTTCCTGTAAACTTTAAGCCCCCCGTCCACACTCCCGCATTTACTTTATACCCGACTCCTTTATACTCTCAATAGGCAGATCTCAAATAATCTCAAAGGCAGTGACATTAAATCGATTCATCTTCTGTAATTAACGCAGGGTAATGGGATGGGTTCATCAGTTTGAAATCAGGAGTAATTAAATTATCTAGTAATCAAGTTCAGAACATTCAATCATGAGTTCGGTCGTGAAAACCGAGGATGATGAGATCGCTCAGTGTGCAACAGATTTTTCACACAGCTCATCGAATTACAACAATGATCTTATATCTTATTGTGTGTGTAAAACTCTTTACTCTTTTTATTCATAATGCTGGAGGCTTAAACATGTGTCTTAAGTGTTTGTATTCTCTCTGATTGACGGGGTCTGGTCCTGGTCTGAATGTGGCCGCATTGGAAAACATAGGAGATTTGATGGTATAGCTCCTGAAGGACAGGCAAAGATATTAAGTTCATTAGCGACGAATTAAACATAGTTATAAGTTTGAATTGAGTGGGTGTAACTTGAGATGAAGAAAATAAAATCAAAATTGGACAAACACGATGTCAAGACTTAAAATAATTGGTAGTGTATATCTTTATTAACTTTCATTTTTACAGAGTTTGTTGTCTTTAGTTGTTGCCTCTTTGTTGCCTTTTTGTCCAAATAAAGAACATTAACTGTCAGCTTCAAACTCACCTCTGACTTCTAACTAAACGACTGCCTTTAGAAACACACAAAACGAGATGTCCAATTAAAAATCAATTTTCCTGCTTTTCACACCACATATGCGAAAAGGCCGACTCTGTGACAACAGTCGAGGAAAAAGTTTCATCACACGGGCGTCTGCCAACATAACAAATGTCTGGAAGGACACCATTTACACGAGAGGAGGCAGAGGGGTAGAATAAGTGTTGCTGGATGGCAGACAGCCATGACTGGCGCTTGGAGAGGGGCTGGGGTATCGCCCATCGCCATCTTTGCGAAGAATATGTCCATTACGCCGCATCTTTAATGAGTTGATCACCCGGTTGCAGCAGATCTAGAAAACTAGTTGACATTCAGAGTTTGTCCATGCACACATGCTGCCAGATGGACTGATCCAATTGACACCTCATTACTTGAGACAATATTGATCGAATGGGGAAAGTTTTTGTTGGGCTGTGTTTCCACGTTTTTTTTTTTGTATTTTTATTTCTCTTAAAATTTTGACTCGGATTAATCATTAGGGGGGACATTTCGCTGACATGCCGTGATTGGCCATGAGTTAATGTCACTCACTGTCACCGCACATCCTAATAAGAGCCCTCCGTCTCTCCCCTCGGTCGCTGCAATTTGGGATGTAATGACGACCACAATGCTGCCGCGCTTACTCGCTGTAAGAAATTTGGGAAGGCAATGGAATCGAGACCTGCGGCATGTCTAAACCGACAACAATTGTGGACAAAATATAATGGCGAACCATATACAAACTAATTAAAGTGGCCCTTGTTTGCTAGGCCAAATGAGAACATTTCCTGCAGGAATATCCTAAAATAAAATGAATGAAGGAATGAGTTGAAGAGTGCTGGGTTGGGAGTTTTTGGGGGGGCTTGCCTGGGATAGCAGGACCGGCCTCATTAGTAAGCTCCTTGGTGATGTGTGCCGGGCCCTGCGGAGTCCTGGGCAGAAGCTCGGGGACTTGCTGACTTAAAAAAAAAAAAAACACCACATTTCTCTCCACTTTTAATTTTCCCTTCCCTGAGCCCGTCTAGCACCTTTTGAAAAAACTCCAAGGGAGCGATTGACCTCATCAATTTACCTGTGTGACCGCGTCGGGTCATTTTCCTGCAAAGGGATAAATAATTGGCTCCTGGCGTCCTGTCCTCACAGTTGTATTATCATCATTTTACAAATAAATGTGTTTCACAGGGATACGGCACAGGGGACTAATGTTGTTTTTGCAGATATTCAGCAAATATTATTGCCTCCACAGAAAGCATTCTGCTTATTTACATGGGATATTAAAGAGCTGTAGTTTTTACAGTATTGCCCTAGAGGCAGAATTGGCTGCCAGGAACACACACAGACCAAAAAAAAACCCTACAAATTTCTACTTAGGTTCATCATTGTGAGTCTATACTTCTCCTTTTGTTTTCCCATGGAAAAAGACACGATGAACACCAGACTACTCTAAAAAGCTATTTTCACCCCTGGGCCAATCTCGCGCCTCGATTAAAAACCGAGTTGCCTCCAAAGGGGCCACCAACAATGTTTTTTAAGTCATCAAATACTCTTAAGAGTCCCCTCGTAAAAAAAGGATCACTTTCCATTTGGCTCGGGCGGCGGTGCATTAAAAGCCTTTTCGGTACTGATGATCCATAATTCAGTCTCATTTTGACACATTAAGTTCAAGGCCAACATTTTTTTTTTGATTTCTGCTGACCAAACAGGCGAGGGGAAAGTCTTCATCAGCAGCTTGTTGGATATCACATTTCTTAAACAATGTTAATGCATCCAGTCAACTTCTCTGTGGGGACAGAGATCTATAAGCCTCAAGGGGAAGCTGGCATCACTCATAAAGAGTAATGCACTACCAGATTTTACTAATGGCTTTTATTTTATGCAACAACCACATAATGTCCCACAAGTGAGAAGGGAATTTGAGATTAGTTACACTGGTGATCTTTAACAGTTTGGTGATGGTGACCTATCCAATGTTGTTATTAACTATACATTTCTAGCATGTGGATCATAATGCCACTTTGCTAATGGTTCCAGTGTGTGTAGAGCAGGACCTATTACTAACATAAGCTAAACCCATTCCCGTCACAGCAATTGTGCAATTATAGCTTAGCAACCGTCAGTACGTGCAGCCAGGCCCGTCTAGCTTTTGATTTCTGTACGTAGATCGAGAGACTGTAGGCAGCGCAATACGCCGTTTATAGAGTGTAAAGTGTGGTGCCTTTTGTTTTCCGAAACCAAATACACAAGAAACATATACTGTAGTTGTTAGCATTTCATGGTAATTAGCTGCATAAATGAGTCTTACTTAAAAAAACATTATGAGAAAATAGCATCATCACAATATATTTCATTATCTGCATTAGTCTCTGGGATTACAATTTGGACTCCATGTTGTCCAAAAATGTTAGCTAAGTAGGCTATCAAAACAGGGTTATAAAGAATTCTCGCAGTTTTCTTGATCATACTTGTAATACTAGCGCTACACTGCCATCCAAGAACATTGTTATTTAATTCACCTGTCCTCAACATGGATCATTAGCTGGTGAGAGCGCTAGCTAGGGCATGTAGCCCCTTTTAGCGTGCTATCGTGAAGCCATGAAGCACCTTTTATTTTTAAAAATAAATAATATTGCCATCATGGCATGGTATTGTGAGAGATGAACGTTTTCAGCTTCAATGTAGACTAATCTGACATCGTTAGCATGTCTTGCTAATTAGCTAGCTACATGACTAAGCGCTACCCCAAATGTCAAGAAGCATATCAGAATTTAGCATCATCAGAATATAATTAATTACCTTCATTAGTTTCTGGGGTTAGACAAGATGGATTGTTCCGAAATATGTTAGCTACTACGTTAGCATCTAAACTGAGTTATGTTAGGATCTTGCACTTCATTATCATACAATGCTTTGACTACACTGCCATATACGAACAGTGTTATTTATTTACTTACCTGTATTCTTCAAAAGCTGGTACGAGTGATGATGTACTGGGACATGTAGCCTAGCTTTAGCCTCAGTCTTTCAGCAGACTGTCATGTAGCCATTAAGTAAGTACATATCTACGACTCCTTAAGAGTCTCTCTTTTAAAACAGGGCTCTCTGAAAAAGTAAAAATCACAAGAATACTCCAAGGCAGTCTCTTTAATGTAATGTATTTAATGTATTTATTGTCATGGCATGGTTCTATTAGACATTAAAGACAAACTCAGTCACACATTTGCCCATTTGAAGTCACTCTCAAACATTAGAAAGTCAGCCAGCGGCGGTATTTTTTTAACTCATGTAGCTGATGTTAGCTTATTAAAGGGCTAGCTGGCTACAGCTCCTGAAATCTACCAGCAAAAATTGTTATTTTAGCTATAAGCAAGTAGCCTACTTCTTTTCAGCTTCTCCATGAGACTGAATCACGTGTAGAAAATCTGAATATTTGCGGTGTGATGTCGTACTGGGGGCTGCTTTGCAAATCGCCAGTTGCAAACATATTCTTACAGTGGGACTTGCTGCATATTTATCGAGGCTGGATCAAGGCCGCATTCATCTGCCTGATGCACTGTGCCACTTGATGAAGAATCAGTGATATCATGCACAGTGTGACAGAAAATTCAAATGTTAATAGACAGCCAAATGTATGCATATTCCCGCAGTCAGGCTTTCTCACTCCGCTGCACAGTCTGTCTGCTTAGTTGCATATTTACATTCCAAAACACTGGCACTCATTAATTAAAGAGGAGACCAAAGTTCCCTGCCAGGGTTATGTTGGGGCCGATACGCCCCACTAAACCATTTCCATTTGCCCTTGGCTTTCTAGGTGAAGCAGAATGAGGGGGAATCTCCATATCCCGTTTGTTCTTGTCAACCTATGGGCAAACGTTCAACCAGCGCTGTCATACATTTGCATCATAATTCGCCGTGCCAACGCGTGAACCGGTTTATATTTTCCGACGAGAGTAAAATGCGCCGCTGAGCTGAGCGTAAGTGCTCGTGTGTGTCTATAGATGGTTTGCTGTCGTGTTTGTTATTTTATTTCAGTGTTGGTTTGTTGAGTGTGTCCGCTCGGTTTATTTTCCCCCCGCTTTGTTCATGATTCTAGCGGTGTGTGTGTGTGTGTGTGTGTGTGTGTGCGCGCCCTGGGGATAGATGTTACAGACAGTGGCAGTGACATGCTCAGTACTTAACTACATGGGAGTTTGCACAAATTGAGCATGACAAGCTGCAGACAGAGAACAGTCGGGCAGAAGGCAGCCACACAAGTCCACATCGCCGAGAATATGAAGCCGCTTCCAAAAAACGGTAAAGATTTAATGCGTTTCTAAAACTCCCCAAATGCCTAAGCAGATGGGTGATGGGACTGAATCACGAATAAAATGAATTGCGTCTCCAAAAACAAAGGGTTCAATGACACATTAATAAACGTATGGTATATTAGAAAAGGTCAGTTGAGTCGGTGGTGCGTTCTTGAGCCAATAAATCCACTTTAAACTCGACTGTGTTTACAAAACTCAATACATGTGGAACATGTGTCGATATAATGCTAAAAAATGGCGATGAAATTCAATGAACACAAAACTGACCAAAAAAAAACATTTCATTTCCAGCTCACTTAAAAGAAATTGGGCCTGATAATTTCATACTGAAAGCAAATGTGAGTTCCTGCTCCGCGCCAGTGTTACTATGGCTACATTGTCACTGGCACTGTTGTGAAATGATGCCCGGTGATTAGCATTCTGTGGCTCTTGCTAGTTGGACATGTCTGCTGTCACATTCCGGCAACAATCGCACTAAACCCCCCACCCCCCCCGGTATTACGGCGTTAAAAAATCTGCAAGTGCTCGCCACACGGCTGTTTTTTGTCACGGCCAAAGGAAGGGTATTCACAACAAATAATAAAATTACACCCTGAGCTAAAGAAATTCATGAATTAGTAATTGTGGGAGCAGAGTTCCTTTGTGTTTGTTGTCTGATGTGATGTTCAACTCATTAAGTATTCTAAACAGTGAGCCGGGGTCTCGTGTATATGTGCACCTCGCGGTGTTATCTAATGACTGGCAGACAAATGGAACACTGGCTCGTATTTTACAAACATTAGGCAAAGGTTGTAATTAACATGCAACATCCACTATTCACTGCAATTGCCTCTTTACAATTGGTGTAGCACAAAGCGCTCTCCACACTTTATTCTTTTTGACAAATCCATTTTCAAAGAGTGCACATCCGTTAGGAGTCACTGACTGGAGAAATTTAACGAAATAATTGGCACTCGTTTGCCGTTCTGTTGCATTATGTGCATTTCCCCAGTGCCTTCAAAGCTTATTGGAGTAGAACAGTGGCAACAATAATATGCTGACCTCTGACATCAACTGAGTGGTGATGTAGTGATAAAATGATTGGCTTAACAGCCCCTTCTCACTCCCAACATGTCAAATAGAGCAGTCTGGTCAGTGGCCCTGCCCTTTTAAGTTTTGACACTGTATGTATTAGGTCTTGAAGTGTAGTGCAATAGCGCTAGAGCGAGAAAAACCTGAGTCGATATTTCTTCCAGAGATCGGGGTTTGCATCCAAGAGGTTCGTGACCAAGAGTGATTCGTTTAATATTATGTACATAAGTAAATGTATGTAAATTACATAACTTAAGTTATGTGAGCGACATTACTTATGTAACTTAAGTTGTGAAACTGAACATAGTTATTTTAACCCAGTATGATCTTTTCCTAAAACTAACCAAGTAGTTTTGGGGCTTAAAACTAAACAAGTAATTCTGAAGCCTCAACCTTACCAAGTAGTTTTGAAGCCTCAACCTAACCAAGTAGTTTTAGAGCCTCAACCTAACCAAGTAGTTTTGGAGCCTCGACCTAACCAAGTAGTTTTGAAGCCTCAACCTAACCAAGTAGTTTTGGAGCCTTGACCTAACCAAATAGTTTTGAAGCCTCAACCTAACCAAGTAGTTTTGAAGCCTTAACCTAACCAAATAGTTTTGAAGCCTCAACCTAACCAAGTAGTTTTGAAACCTCAACCTAACCAAAAAGTTTTGGAGCCTCAACCTAACCAAGTAGTTTTGAAGCCTCAACCTAACCAAGTAGTTTTGGAGCCTCAACCTAACCAAATAGTTTTGGACCCTCAACCTAACCAAGTAATTTTGGAGTCTCAACCTAACCCAGCAGTTGTCAGCAAGTTATTTCTGAAAGTCTAACTACAACTTGCATATTATGCATTATTGCTAACTTGACCATGGAGCCATTCAAGTGCAGCACTGACTAAGCATAAGCATTCTAAAGAGAGAACTCTAGCACGGACACTAGCATGGTAAATAGACTGTCATATTTTGAAGCTTAAGGCCACTGACCAATTTTCTATTTTTGACTCACTGAGAGTGAGAATGTGTCTGGCTTAACATTTAGTCCATCAGTCGACTGGATACGACTGACAACTTTTGAAAAGGCTTTTCAGTGGTTTTGCAGCAGCGTAGATTTTTGAAGTTTCTGGGGTTTGTTAATAAAACATTTAATTTATTAAATTGAATTTAATTGGGTAGTTTCACTGCTTAAAATTGTTACCTTTGTCAATCAGACCATGTACCCAAGAAACAGATCTTTCACACAGCAGGAGTAAAAGCACTAATAACAGTAATAACTTATCCTTCAAGTAGAAAATGAGCTATTGAATAAAAACAAACTAGGCAGTAAAGTGTTCAAGCATCTGTAATTTCAAGACACATTTTGGGACTTTATGAGCAACATGTTCAGGGGGAATGTCCTTCAGCGATGGATGAACATGCATTACACTCTTCAAGTGAGCTGCAAATTGAATGAACTCGCATTGCAGTGTGACCCCAGACGACGTAGGTCACTGGACAATCCTTTAATGGCTTCTGTTGTGATTCAGGTGTCCGAGGCTCTGAGCAGGAGTTTTTCCACACGCTTTGCTCTTTCATAAATGAAGCTGCAGTAAAACTTGAGGCAGAAATAGACTGCCATACGCATTGTCTGCAGCCTTGAGGCGTATAAGCCGTCTGTTTATGTTTACATTGTTGTTTTCCCACCCAATTATTATTTTCGCCTGATAAAGAAGTGCGAGCTATCCAGCTGCCTTCACTTCAGCAGCCTGGCTCAAAGCAGACTTTTTTTTTTTTGGAGGGAAGCGTGCGTGGCGTAGGGGCCGATTAGTGAAAGATATGAGATGGAAAGAAGGGAAGGAGAAAGATAAATGTTTCAAAAAAAAAAGAAAAAAGAGTGTGTCGTGAGCCGAAATGGAGACTGCTGCACAGAAAATAGATATCTGTGGCGCATCAGCGTCAAACATTACACTGCCGGGTGTGAACCTGCAGCTCATCCTGGCGATTTTCAATTCCCATTGACACTCAAAAGATAATGAGCTTATAGATGTTTTTAAGATGTATTTTTGCTCATGTCTGTGGCAGGGATTATAGTCTGGAGCTAATAATGCTTGTCTCTCGCTTTCGCAAACAGAGCCTGCTGGAAAAAAAAAAAAAACTCACTTGACAGTCGAAGAAGCTCGCGGACGCCGCATTATTTCTACACATTGTTCTTAAACCTATGCCGTGATTAACTCTTCACACGTTCAACGCGCTGAGAAAAGCCGGTGATCATTTGGACTGACGTGCATACGTAAGAAAGAGAAACAAAACAAAGGGCTTTAAAATCTCACCCTCATTATTCTGACATGTACTGTATAATTATGAAGAGTGGAAGCGGACTAAAAATGGTAAATGCAGCGCCCAGGTTGTCAAGAGTCACATCCATCAGTGAGAGATGACACATCTCACTCTGCAGCACCTACGCACTATCAATCTTCATCAGCATGCGGCGCAGGAAAAACAATTCTTTCTGCATATGGTCTGTTTAATGTTGAAAACTGTTTAACGTACTAAAACTGGCTCAGTATAGCATTGACACAAAACTGGGTTAACTTTACGCAGTACCCACACGTGAAAGATCACAGGCTCATCAAACCCAAGACAACGGGTTGTTTCCACATAGAGTTTGTGTTACTGTTGTATAACTGTCGGGTAAAATATGGACATTTTCCCCCCAGTCTCAGACATAACAGCGGGTCCTCCACTGTTCTGTTGGATCAGTGCTGTGGAACCAAATTTTGCAAGGCAACAGTGAAACAGTAAGACAGTTTGAGTTTGGATTAACTGGGGGAACAGGGGAAATTACAAATAATTTGTTTTTAATATAAGGCTAATCTAACTCTATCCCAATAAGAGGCCTGGATCTCTCTGTCACTGAGGTAATAATGTCCCCAGCCACCTATTTAACTCTAACAGTTTGCAACTACACTGTTATTTAGACTTGGTAAAGAAGTCACGTAGGTTTGATTGATGATCCACTGCTTTTCTACTGGTGGGTACTGGGAAGAGAAGGCACAGTACTTCATTGGTGCTGAATTGACCACAAATCTGTTTTTTTTTTCAGTTTAAAGCAAGTTAAAGGCTCAGTCCCAATATACCGCTTGCCCCTACAAGTTAGCCGACGGGTAGGGTGTCCTGATTCTTGTTGGGATAGAAGAAGAACGTAACACTTCAAACAGCGAGGGTTTCAGAAGAACACTTCGTCGTTTAAATGATTTACGGTCCTTGAAACAATCACTGCTGGTTTGCTGACTAGCTAGCTAGCCGACATTACATTGTTGTTGTTGTTGTTGTTGTTGCAATTTGATATGTGTTCTGAGGGGCAAGGGGGCATTCAAAAATGAGGGGTAGGGGCGAAATGGGATTGAGCCACAGTAAGTCGTTGGTCTCAATGATTAGACCCTTTCGCAAAGGAACTACTGAGATCACTCGATTTGAGCTCATTGTAGCTTCCAACATTGCAAACAGTGCTGGATCTTCCCCTGCTCAGAGTAGATCTTGAATCAGTGAGAAGAATGAAGGACATGTGAAAAGATGGTGAGAACCATGCTGGTGTATTAGGAGGATTTCACCGACCATGACCAACTTTAATTTGGTCGGTAAACGCAGATAAACGCAGCCTGGGAAACACTTAACTGAGATTGTCTTTCCCTAACCGTCACTGAAATTCTATAGGTGCCCGAACCTGCACATTAGTAGCTTTTAAACCTCTATAAGAGACGGGTTTGCTTGTTTTCTCTCTCATGACTGCATTCATTTTACATACATACAACACTTTTCACGTACATTTTTATTTCATGAGCAACAAAAAGAGAATTTCACTTGGCTGAATTTGAACAAGTCCTTCTTATAGGATGAAAAGACATGGTGGAAATAGGTTGGAGTAAAGCCAAGCTAAGCGTACTTTTTCCCCCCTACCCTCTATCTGATAATCGACGGTAATTGTGGAACGTTTTTTGTCTGTAAATGTTGTAGAAACGCCCGTAGAGTCTGCTTTTAAGATGGCGATAAAGACCATTAATTCATCTTTTGAAAAGAGCGGCGCCTTTGTGTGAAAAATGGAATTGGACATATAAATTAGGACATGGCCTCGGTGTCCTTCATGATGTTAACGGCCCTAGTCAATCCTTGATGTCAGTTTTTTTGTTCTTTTTCTGATCATAACGTGTATAACTTTCGGCAAGAGGCAATAAAAAAGAAAAACACCTGCAGTGGAGATATGACGGCAGTGATATTTCAGGATTATTCAACGGTAAACCTTGAGTTATCCAAAGCATGTGACAATGAAAAATGAGACATCTTTATATGTGTGCACTTAGAATCTCTAAATAAAAATGTTGCTGCTTACTTTACCTTTTCAGGCAGAGAGGCATTTTATTTATTTTTAGGATACTTCTAGCTTCAGCTTTGAGAATAGTTCCATGTAGAAAAAAACTTCACCAAAGGGCATCATGTGGTCCCGTGGCTCCATCTCTGGCGTCTCACCCACCGCTCTGCCGATTAGCGGAGTACGACGATTTCCAACAGGTCGTGGCCAGCAGGGCCGTGTGGAGTGAATTGTGCCAGGGGATCCATTCGCTCTGGCACAGTGACCGGGCCAGAGTTTGCCGTCGGCTCGCTCTCTGATGATGCAAGGGAACTCGGACAGAGAAGGGGGGTGGTAGTGAGTGAAAAGGTTCCTCTCAAGCCGGGGATATGAAATTGAGGCCGGTGGTGTCATTTTCGGACATGATTGCTGTAGGTTGGAGGAAGTGGGAGATTGTCAGGGATAACCAGTAAAATGCAAGAAGGTTTTTTGCTTTCAGGGGCCGACATCTTCAAGAGAAAAACACAGTTGCATATTGGTCATGTAGTTTGCATGTATGTTATATTATATTCAACATATCTTATTCAATACGTCACAGACTGAGTTAAGGTTTACTTTGTTTTCCTTCAAGATTTCGCTCCAACAGGCCGACCCGCTTGACGTGCGTCTTCAATTAATGGCACGCTCGTTTAATTTAACGTAAATTCTCCACAATAAAAGTTCCCTGTTATTTAGCTGTTTGAAAATTTCACTATGGAGCAGGAAAGTCCAGAAATGTGGGCTTTTCATTGGCAGTAACATAAAGCAGATATGTGAAAGTAAAAAACGGGGACTCTAGAGAGAAACTAAAGAGATTCAGTCAGAAGCAATAAAAGTACGGAGAGAGCCGATCGCAGTCTTTCTCTCTGGTCTCTTCCACAAACACAAGTCTCGCAGTCGCAACACAGGCTTGTATGAGGGGAGAAGTTGGGTCATCAGGGGTCGATTGACGTCTAGAGACATCACCGCTTCACACTGGACAGAAAAAAAACCCACTAACATGTGGTTCTTGTCTTCAGTGTCTTCAAGGCCACAACTGGCATTTGTTACCGGGTCAAATGACTCACAGGTATTAATCGGCAGTGATGGGAACACAACAGCAGGGTGGGCACTGCAATTTTACGCCCCCTTTCCGCCGCAATGCTATGACGCACATCGAAGGTTCTGCCATTGTAGAGTGAATAGTTTTCTAGTCATCTCAGTTTGAAGCTTCTGTTGGTCAGATAGTCCATTTTTGAGCGTCCTTCCCAACTCGTCAGATACTGCCGCTTTCAGATGGTGGCGTCAGTAATATTGTCTTGCTAACAGGAGCTTCAAGCGGCACTCGAACATTGTTCAGTTGGCATTGAGTTTAAAAGAGAGACTGAAGTCAAAGATATGACAATAGGAACAACTGTTATCTCTATCAATGGCCTCCATTTCTACCGTTCCCCATTTTCCGGCTCATTCGTGACGCTGAAACGTGACAGCAGAAAGAAAACAAAAAACAGAAAAGATAACCTTGTTCACTGGAAATGGCAATTGGTTTACCCACGTTTAAGAAACCTGCGCACATTTGCTAGTATTGGTTTAAACTGGTAATAGAGAGCAGAAAACGTGATAAGGTGCCCTCTTTGCCCCTTTTTTGCCCCTGCCCTGAATCCACCAACGATGCAAAGACACAAAGTCTGAACGCAACATGCTCGGAAAAGTCTTAACAAACTCGCCTCAAGGACGAGTACTTGTGGATTTTGCAATATCCACACTCTCACCCCAAGACAATCATTTCCGCCGCGTAAAGCATTCCATATTCACTCTCATGTAATCTGAATGAATTTATTGACTTTACCCCGGGTCGGTGCTGAATATTCAGGGCGTGTCAGAAAAAAACAAAGTGGCATGTACATGCACATTAATACAAATCAGAATCTTCTCCTCAGGAACGATTCCATAAAATGCAAATGATGCAGGTGACCTTGCCCAGTGGGGAAATGAAAGCAAAAAGCTGCACATCGTTGTCAACATAAGTGATAGAACTGGAAAAAATTCCCCCGAGGCGAGTGGACCGTCTCTATTCCTCCTCCCCTACCCTGCAGGGCTGGCAGAGGTAAAAAAAGAAAAAAAAGTTTCAAAACGTTCCGGAGCATGAAAGATTGTGAGCTTTTGGATATTGACATATTTTAATGCAACTGTGTTTCTCCCAGTCAAGCAGGTATTATCTGCATAGTGAAGCGGTGCGCTTTTTAAAAAGTCTGTGTAGTCGATATGAGTGCGTCGTCCACCGTCTGTGAATAATGGATGAGGGTGTGAAAGGAAAAGGTGAGGTGGGAGTGGGTGTATTCATGCATGGTGTGCTCCACAAGACTGGGTAACAAGGATAATGGCTGCTTTGTGTTTTACGTGCACGTCCACACACACACACACACACACACACACACAGAGTAGACAATAGATCAATTCCCTAATGTTAGAAATAACAGTTTTTAATTCACGCCACTGTGCTGTTAAAGCAGCTGCTGTTCCAGACGCCGACGTGACTTACGGAGACGGAAGATGCTAAGTTTAGCAGTCGTGTCAAACACCTACTGGTTCTGAACAAGTGTTCAAAAAGTATTCAAATGTAATGCGTCGACAGATCCAGATTCCACTCATCGAGCAGTTTAAGCGGTGCATGTTTTGTAACCGCTGTCTTAAAGGAAGAGCTGTGACGTAAGGGTGCCATTTTCGGGACGCAAAATGGGCACAATACAGTAGATTTGGCACTTCTGGAAATTGAACGAGCCGACTGCAGCCATCAGGTCGGACATGAAGGTCTTTGATCAACCGGATGCGTGGGCCAAGTAACCTGTAGATATAAGAATAATTTCTGCATTTCTTAATTGTGTAGAGCAAACTCTTAGAAATGAAAAAATGGATATTATGAATTAGCCTCGAGGTTGCCATTGTGGCTGTTGCCACCTTGTTTTTCTGGAACCAGAAGTGACTATTTGGATGAGGGGCGAGGCTAGAAAGGATTGGATTTGACTGAGGACACGCTGTGGTAGCAGCTTGTCAATCGCACGGTAGCCACGCCCTGAAGCATACCCTTCTTTATTGTTTATTTTACTCTAAATGGAACCATAATTTACAAAATGAACATCATGCTGTGTTGAAGAAGACTTGAAACCAGCGCCTGAGACCATAAACTCATTAGGAAACGGTTTACTGAGGTAACAAATCAAGTGAGAAGTGGGGTCATTTTCTCATAAGCTCCCATACAATTGCACTTCTTTTTGAATCCAGCAGAAACGCCATTAGAAACCATGCAGGTTTGAGGCATTTCTGCATTGGCTTCACTTTTCAGATCGCATAGCTCTGTCCATGTTATACAACCCATGGCTTGAAACAGTACAACATCTGATTGTGTATGTTTTTTTAATCTTGCACTTAAAGCACTTAGAGACCAGTCCCATGGTCTCGGTTTAAATAATAGAAAAGGTCGACACCGACTTGGATCATGACACGCTATCTTAACGTTCTTCCTTTCGGTAGTGAACCTAAAGCTTGATCGTTGTCCATTAACTACACGGTTGGCGGTTTGATCCCCATGTAGAAGAGTTCTTGGTCAAAACACTGAACGCTAAATTGCACCCCAAGGGAAAGGCAACTCGTGTACACAACGGTTACGTGTGACGAATAGGCTTTGAAGGTTCAAATGGATGTAAATGTACGTTCAAAGAGACAGGGTTGCAAGGAGAGCATCTTTTTAGAATGAGGTGCCATACAGACATTGGTTCCCTTTTAATCATAATGACAATTGCTTGGCGGGGGGAGGGGGGTCATGATTGTGCTCGTTATGTCACGCAGAGATCCGCATAGGCAAATACATTGTGTTCATGCACCTGTTATTACAGAGACGTGAGGTCAGGTCTTGACGTGTAACAGTAATATTGTGTCCTACTTCCACAGCACAGGAAATGTAAAGATTCCCATTCTGAATTGGGAGTGGGTGTCACTTCTCAAAAAGATAATGATGGGACATGATAGAGAGTAAAACCTGAGGTAGGATAATGGAAGATGATGACATTGAGGCCGAGGGACAATAAGTGGTATGGAGTAATGTGCAGTAAGGTTACAGAATCCAAAACGTCCAAAGCCATAAAATCAAAGCTCACTTCAAACCCCCGAGTAGGTCTCCCTACTCTCCATCTCTCTGTCATTGCTCTGCTCAACAGTAGTTCGTATCGTCGACGCCAATTCCAGCCACAAAATGAAAAACAGATAATGCCTTTACAGTCTGATTCTTCGGCGGGTACGACGTGTCCTCCAGATATGTAAGCGACTTGACACCTGATGGGGGAAAATGCGACATAAAAATGCAGCAAACTCGGGCGTCAATTTCACACCCAGTCTTCATTTGTCACTCCATAGAATTCACATCTGTGTTCTCCCGTACACATCAGCAGAGGAAAATCACAGGAAATTAAAATTCCCTCTCAACGTACAGATGTGTGTGAGTCCCCAACCAGAAGGTGAACAAATGAAGCAGCAATGCAGAGGAGTGAGAGCTAAGAGCACGGCACAAACCTTGATTAATAGCTCCAGGGAGGAGAGAGGTGAATGTGGAAATAAAAAAAAATAAAAAAATGAAATAAATTCATACAAAACAAGGTAAGCATCGTGGAAGAGAGGCATCCCAGAGGAGCCGCTCTATACATAAATTACAATCATGCGTGTTCAACTTAATCTCTGTGTGTTTCGTGTGAGGCAAGATTCATGATCTAGTAATTATCTGTAGGAAACCTGTTGAATAATTGTTGGAGAGTTTTTGGCCATGAAATCTGGCAAATCAAGTCTTTTAAGTAATGTACTTTATTGATCCATTGACTTTTTTGTTATAATTGGAGATATGGGTCATTTGGGCCACTTCAGCACAAGATAATGAGTGCTTTAAGTGCAGCAAAGTCGATGGTTAATATCGATAAGATTGGTGTGAAAGTGATTGATCCATTTAGACACCCTGTGATAGGACAGCGATTCCTATCAAGACCATGGATGTATGAAAGGCGAACTACATGACGCCTTTCAAGATGGCGTCACGATTATCCAACACTGAATGCCAAAAAATTGCAATTCCTCGTTTTGGGGCCATTTCTCCGGCCGAGCCAGGTGAGGCATGCACGTTCAAGACTTCTTCTGCGGGGGCCGTCTGATTTCCTGTTTGTAAAATGCTTCTTGAGTCGACGTGTGTGACGTGATACTGCGTGTGTTGCTACTATGCATCGTCTCACAGATTCAAAATATGCTACACAAGATGGCTAATAGGCAAACAGTTTGAATAGTAGCGCTATATCCTAGCATTCCATCATGATGCTAAGCAAAAAATTAGCACATTTTTAGCATGTTCATAACATAACTTATAAGCTACGCTAAATTCTACTAAATGCGAGCATGCTAACATCCAACTTTTCTTGAAATCTGCCATTTATTGGCAACCAGTGATTGTTCATGTCTGCTAAAAGGCTAATTTTGACTTAATCTTGGCCTAATTCACAAAACGAGCCTGAACAGGCTACAGCTTTAGCCTTGGATACACAAAACACAATAAAAATTCAGACATGTCACAGAATAGACAACTCATTCTGAGTAGTGTATATGCCGTAGCGTATTCCGTGTGTTGAGATTTATGGTAACATTCAAACATGCTGACATTAGCAGGCTTTTATGCTACATTCTTAAATAGCAGATTACGATAACATGATACAACCCAGCATTAAATCATGCTAGCTGTACACATGCTGAATGTAATGCGCTCATTTGAGCATCATGTTAGGTTGGTAATGCTATAAACAAGCCAACATGCTCGATTTTACTAAATGCTAGCATGCTAATATCCAGCCTTTCTTCATACATATGATACTTACGAGCAACAAGTGATTATCCATGTGCTTAAATGCAGATTTTGCCCAAATCTTTTCATTCAGCATAAAATACAGCTAAAGAGGCTACTCAAGGCCCCCCCCCCCCGTTCTAGTGAGAATTATAATCCATCCAATAGTTGTAGAAGCTGATGTGTAATGAACATCACCACCACACTGTGGCTATAAACCTGTAGTTTTATACACTGTAGGCGCCATGAAAAACATGCATTAGGGGGGGTAAATCATGCTCAAGTCAGTCTCACAACAGGCTGTATTCCTGAAAATTACAGGTTTCCAGCTCCGCATCACACAAATGACTGGTATTATGTTGTGACAGGGAATAAACAGGGATGCTGGTTTAGAAGTGGGTGGGGGGGGGGTGGATGGGGAGGAAGACAGGAGACTTGACCTCCTTTCCTGCCCACTGTCAGGAGCTTTCATTGAGAAGAAAATCACAAGGAAGTCGTTCATTCAGGCCCTATATGCCCCAGTACTGTCATTCTCCTATTACATTCACAGTTTGGAAGAAGATGGAGCGGATGGGCCAAGCGAATTTTCCACTCTGGCGTTATGAGGCTACAGATTTGGGCACTCTGGCATGGGGAAAGGTTAGCTGTACCCATTCAGGCCTATATGAGCACAGATGCCCTCCACTGTGTGCTACACCTCTGTATCCACCTCCTCATTCTCCTCGGCCCTTAAATCTTTTGCCCGTGCCACAGCTGGCCTACGGAGCTGACAATGGGCTTTTCATTGCTGCCATTCACCTACACACAAGCCACTGTAATTGTTTCTCGCTTTGATCCTCGCTTTGATTGTGCACCCCCCCCACCCCCCCCGGCAAACCGCCAAGAAAACCCAACAAAGAAAAACCACGGGCCCCCGTTATCGCCGCAGATGAATGGGTGTATGCTCGGTAAATATTTCAGCGAGATGGAACGGGAACAAGAAAGGGGGAGGATTTCCCGTTGCCAGCTGAAATCAAACAACCCAACCTCCTGTCAGTGGTCCAGCATTTCCGTGTCGAAGTGTGCAGATGTCTCGCCATCTGTAGAGGGTCTTGTAGAGTCCAGGACCGCATGGGTTAGGTTAAAGGTAGTGGAAATCTGCCTTGAGGGAGGAAAAAGGAAGCTCACCTCACCTTTTTACCAGACCTCATGGTAAAGGGTTCCTTTGACTTCCCGTTGGAAATACGATAATAAGCTGCCATCGCCACAGAATGCAAATAAAGTGCGAGTAACTGTCAAATGTATTGATGGCCGTGTTTGAGCACTGCAACCAAACCTGTGCGAGACAGAAGGCACCGCAGCGGAGAAAATGATGAGTTGACAGACGATTACAGTACGGTGAAGTATACGGTGTGTCCTTGAAACACGTGTCACTGTGAAACTCAATAATTGTCTATTGTGAAGCGCAGAAAGCGCATCTCCGGAGGGAAATGACAGCAGTGATTTATCTGCATGTCTCAAAAAGAGTCCTTTACTCTACATGGCTCTCATGTCATGTGTCTCTGTCTCATCTGTCTTCGAGCGAAACAAACACAAGACCACGACACTCCAATCTGTCTTAACCAATCTCCCATGTCATAACGCCACTGTGTGAAATGATTAACTGCCATTTTTAATACACGTGCAGTTGCGAGATGGGTAACAAGACAACAAAATCACGCGAGTGAGAAGAGGGACCTCGGGCCTCACTGCAGAAACTTCTAAAGTCTGATCTTATTTCAGTTTAGGACGACATTTAGGATTATTGGTGCAACAGAAACCTGTTTCCTGACTGAATTTATAGGCTCACTTTTTCGGGCAGGAATTGAACTGTTATAGAACCGTCCTAACTAAGGAATTTCTTCACTTGGGAATCCTAAGGTAGGATGGCACAGAGCCTGCCCTCAATTCAAAATAACTTTTTGCTATTTTAAAATAGCACCACTGTTAGGTCTACGGGGAGGACAGAAGAGCATGAATACCAAAATATTAAGTAAGGTTATCTCAAGGAAATTGAATCGAAAGCAACTGGATTTGGTTTTTGTCTTGAAGACGTTTCACCTCTCATCCGAGAGGCTTCATCAGTTCCTGCTCCCTTGACTAGGCTGAGACTAGTCCAACTAGCCGGTGTGGAGGTCCAGCTATTTAACCTCTCAGGAGGCGGGCACAAGGCCACTGATGCCTATGGGTTGTATGTGCTCCATTATTGCCAAACGACAGTCGTTAGTATGGTCGTTGGGGATGGTGGAAAGTTGGTTTCGACTTCGTTAGTGTTCTATTGTGTTGTAACGACAGTCGTTGGAGTCACATGAGGCCCTCTGTGCACAGCCGTTATTCTTAGAGGCTAAGTTGTTGAATCTCCTGGGAAGACATGAAAGGGCAGCATTGTAAATTGGAGATAGGTGGTGTCGCAGACCCCCTCCTCTGTTTAGAGATGGTTTTTCAATTTTTGCATAGATGGCTTCTTTTACTCCTCTTTCAAACCATCTATCCTCTCTGTCCAAGATGTGAACATTATTGTCCTCAAAGGAGTGAGCTTTTTCCTTGAGGTGCAAATAGACAGCAGAGTCTAGGCCTGAGGAGTTGGCTCTCCTGTGTTGGGCCATGCGTTTGTGTAGTGGTTGTTTTGTCTCACCAATGTAAAAATCTTTGCATTCCTCATTACATTGCACTGCGTACACCAAATTGCTTTTGTGGGTGTGTGGTGTTCGGTCTTTGGGATGTACCAGTCTCTGTCTGAGTGTGTTACTGGGTTTGAAATACACAGGGATGCAATGTTTGCTAAAAATCCTCCTGAGTTTCTCTGATACCCCAGACACATACGGGATGACAATGTTCTTTCGTTTGTCCTGCTTTTGTTCCTCCACCACTTTGGTGTTCTTTCTGGAACCTGCTGCAGTTTTCACAAAGGTCCAGTTGGGATAACCACAAGTTTTGAGGGCACCCCTCAGGTGTTGATGTTCTTCCCCTTGTGCCTGCGAGCTGGTGGGTACGTTATCAGCTCTGTGTTGCAGGGTTCTGATAACACCCAGTTTGTGTTCCAGTGGGTGGTGTGAGTCAAAAAGTAGGTATTGGTCTGTGTGCGTGGGTTTCCTGTATACCCCAATGTGGAGGCTCCTGTCCTTTTCCATATGGACATCACAATCTAAGAAGGGCAGACTCTTATCCTTAACATCCTCTCTGGTGAACTTGATGTTTCTGTCCACAGAGTTAATGTGTTCAGTAAAGTTAAGTAAGGTTAAGTAAGGTTACTCAATTGTTGGAGACTGACATTATCAGTCATCTCCATTGACACACAAACTGCTAAACAGCTAAAATCGAGCAAATGTCTGTCTCTTGTCCGTTGTAGCAAGCTAGCTAGCCAGTGACAAGTGAAGTGAGACTGCCATTATCATGGATACAGGCAGTCTGGTAGATATTAAACGATAGCATTGACACCCACATGTCCTTAAGTTTAGTCAGGTGGGGTTTCTTTGCAAATAGTTGCTTATTCATACATGCAAGTAGAATATTAACTCTCCTTTTAGCTCCGTTTTTGGTCTCCACCACCTCCTAAGGGAATTATCTCGCTTTTAGCCGCGAAATGCTCCGCTGCGTTCACCAGCTATTAATCACATTTTGTCGGTGTTCCATTTGGTGGCGATCGTGAAGCGTAGAGTAGATTTTTAGAGCCTTGTTTTCTTCAAACTGGTGCCTGACTTCATTGCCGAAAACCTCTAAGTTTGCAGGCTGTGAAACCAAACCACCAAGCTGAGAGTTGGCCTTACATAAAACTCCATAGAACTGGGCTAAAAGTTATCTTTCTGTGACATTCATGGTCTTAGGGGGATGAATCCTCGAAAGTATGATGATCTCCTTACAGGTCAAAGGTTTCAAAAAGGACCCTGCAAAATATTTCAGCTTGTACTTGATTGGAACAGAATTTGCTGTGTTTTTACTAATAACTCTGTGGACCTCCTTACTTTTGCTCCATCTCGACCATGACTTTTGCATTTGTATTCTAAGTGAAACGACTATTGGATGGTTTGCCACGAAATTAAATTCAGATATTCATGAGAGACAACTGTACATAGTCAAGTCATAAAAAAAGTACTAAGTGAATGTTTTCTCCCCCTTCGCTCTCTCTCGCTCGCTCTCCAACTATGTGTTGTTAGTGTGAGTATTTAATTACATTTTTGCATCCCTCATCCCAGATGAATTAAAATGGTCAAAACGGCTGTAAACAACCAGCTTTGCAGCTTTTCCCTGTCTGTTTTTTTTCAAATGTGAAAAACACTTATGGGTCTCGGCAATGACCCCTGACGCATTAAAACAAAGAAACTTAAACATTTGGAAAATATTCTGCCATCTCGAGTTATAGTTCATCTCGGTGAATACAAATGAAGAGCATCTCATCTCCGTTTTGATTAATTTTTTCTAAATCAAGATTTCTTAATTGTGCACTCCAGGCAATATCAATCAAATCTGTGTTGGCTGGTTTCAGTAAAACATGTTAATGTTTTCACTTTTCCGAAAAATTTTGTTTTTTCTTATTGTGCGGTCAAAGAAACATCAAACTGGTGCTGATTTATTTGAAGAATTGGCTTTTAAGTGTTTTTTTTGCAAATTCACTTTTTTCAAGTTAATTTGAAAAATACAATTGCAGCATCCAAAGCTCACCTTGCAGCCTTTGCATCACTGTGTGTCCGTTCAGGGCGAGATGTCTGGTCCACAGAGTGGTAATCATAGGATGACACATCTTACTCTGCTTCGTACATATGATTAAAAGTAAAAAAAAAAATACTGGAAGAAATCTAAGTATAAGCAAATCAGGTGACAGACTGGTGGTTGTGCACGTTGCAGCTTTTCAATCATAACCGCACTGATTGGTACCTTTGCAGCAGTTTGTACATACCTTTCCCGACACCGAGCTCACAGACACTCGCAGCTCGACTGGAGAGGAGTCATCCATCACAGTGAAGAAGATGTTGTGTCTAGTTTTTGGTCAAAAACATGTCAAAGCTGTTAGTCCGGTCACATCGGAGCAGCGAAGACGGACCGGAACGCAGGTAGACGGCAGGCGGGAATCTCAATGGATGAAGATTTATACAGGATTAGAGGCAGGAACAGGGAGACCGAACAGCTGGATGAGGGGAAACTCTGCAAAAGACTGGACTTAAAGACAAACTCAACTAGTGAGGGGATGAGGTGCAGGTGGAGTAATATGTACAGCATGTGCTTCTGAACTAGACGCTTCAATCTTTCCTTCACCTGCAGGATGTGTCTGGAGAGAGAGCAGCGAGCCGCTGATTAAATGGCCGTTAGTAAATCAGACATTTCACAATCCACGCAGCACAAATTCACTTAGGCAGACCTGGCCGTATGGGACAGTGGCGGCAAAAACACAAATGAATGAAAAAAGTAG
Organism: Lagodon rhomboides; assembly: GCA_039737535.1. Lineage (NCBI taxonomy): Eukaryota > Metazoa > Chordata > Actinopteri > Spariformes > Sparidae > Lagodon > Lagodon rhomboides. The sequence continues at coordinate 14,269,653 of CM077806.1, forward strand.
GACATTTGATTTGCGGATTCCCGACGTAATGCTCGACAGGAAGTAAACACACATGATTCAAGTCTTGAGATATATTTGAACATGGTATGTTGTTAATGTTTTACAGAGGTAGATGCTGAAATAAAATCAGATTCTCCAGTCAAATTTGAATGTTACATTTTAAATGAATGATGTGTAATGGGGTATTTTTAACATTGTATGTCATTGCTGCTTTTTCAAAATAAAAGATCTCTGTTCTCTGCAAGTTGATTTCCTGATTTATATAGTGTACTCAGTCTATGACCATGATGTATGCCTTTGGAAAGTGCTTGGTAATAAATAGAGCTGAGATGAGTAGTCCAGACTATCAACAGAAAATGAATTAGCAACTACTTTTTATGACTATATTAATACCATTAATGGGCGAAGATGTCGTTTCCTGTTTATGAAATGTGAAGGTTTGCTGTTTTTCTTTTGTATTATGATGGTGTCTTCACTTTCTAGACTATTTTTCAAATGAAAAACGCTATTCAAAGATGCGATAAGACAAAAAAACTAACCTAACTAATGAACTTTGAGACTAAAACCTGACGGATAAATCAGTATTATCTTGTAACAACTTTAATACACTGTCTGTATTTCCAAAACACCGTAATATGAAAATATTAAAATGAAAATGAAAACCACTGATTGCTGTTATCTACTGTGAAGCACAGAAACCAAAATATTTTTTTTCTGGGGACAAAATATGCCAGAAACTTTCACGATGATTCTCGATAATTCCATTTGATGGATAAACAGTCATCGCTCTTTTTTTAAAAAGACCAATTTCTCCCGCAAAAAAAAAAAAAATCCTTGAACTTTCGTGCCCCGTGCGGTTGGGATTTACTCATCATGACGTCTTGAGTGTGCGCTCACACCGATGGTTCGGATGGACTGGCATCAGCACTCCTTGTAGAGGGTATAACAAGAGCTTATCCTGGAGGGGTAATTGCTTGCAGGGGAGGACATCCTTTGATGGAGCCACGGTCTGCTTATCTCCCAGCCAAGGTTCCTGCAAAAAAATAAAAGAAAAAGGGAAAAACAAACAAAAAAAAAGGAGAGAAAAAAAAAAAACTTCAAACGTGGTTGTAATGAAGCAATAACAAGCTGCTGCGAGATGTTTTTTGCATGCATGTCGCCATGGTAACGGCAATTGGGAGTCTGATGCGAAAGACACCGCATTAAATTGCATTAACGAGAGGGGACCGAAGCAGACTCTCATCACATGGCGAGCACATTGTGATGGGAGACGGTGACAAAAGGCACGCCGTGTGCTTTTTCAGGAGGGGCGAGGAATATGAGATGCTGATGACAAGTGAGTTGCCGGGGCTGACGGGAGTGAAAATTCACGACGCACGACAGTACACCAGAAACTATTTACCTACAGTGGATGGTGCTGTAAAACATGATGATTTTTTTTGTTTTTTTCAGCCTCGTCCTCTGCAACAGATTAGTTGAGAGGGTAAAAGTGACTGAATCAACAATTTTTTTTTTTTTTTTAAATAAAATGTTTTTATACTGAAAGGAAAACACATTTCCTGCAGAGTATTACATCAGAAAACCACAAATCAAATTTCTTTCTTTTTTATGTTGTTATGATTTGCTGCCGATGTCCCATGAGGCACAGGTTTTTTGTGAATAAATATGTGCTTGCAATTGAACGTAAAAGCCAATTAACCAAGCACAGCTGCAAGAATAAAGTGTTAGCAAATACCTTTATAAGAACGAGTCATAGTCTACGTACAATATTATTCATATCACGTTCGCGCTACATGTTTATGACCTGACTTTAATAATGGGTGGTGGAGGGGATGGTGGGCTGCCAAGCAAATGACTGGGGTTCGAGTCTGTGTTTCAACATTTGTAAAGGTCACACCACTGTTGTTTTTAAGCGGGGCTTCAGACTTCAGGACAATGTCCAGCCATGTTCTCTGGCACCAAGAAACAGATATTTCTGATGAAAAAGTCAGGTCATTACATCACTGGGGATGGCCTGACTTCCCCGGAAAAATATCTGGTTTTGGTCCACACAAACATGCCTGGAAATTGTCCCGAGGCATGAAAGTGAGGTAAGAAAACGTGTCATGTCAACTTGATTTGGCACATTTTGAATGACGGTTAATATGGTACATAGTCGATGGCACATACAAATTTGGACGTATCCGCAATTTACAGAAACGTTAACTAACGACATTTTATCCTGGCATATGGCGCCAAAGCTTGTTACTAAGCCAAGCCCTGATGTTTTCCCAAACCTAACCAGGACCATAAGCAGTTGCAACATAAAGAACATTTTTGATTTTTGAAGGTGAAAAATGTTCACCTTATCTGTGGTTTTGCAGATTTTATTTTATTCTAGCGATTGCCTTAGTTAACCAGTGGCTCGTGGCCTTCAAGACACATTCTGTGAGTGGCCATAATAACATGAAAAATACAAATGCAAGTGATGCTGACGTAGAAAAAGTCATTAACGCAGTGATGAAACGACAAAAGAAGCCTTATGTCTTTCAGTCATAGAAATATACCCAGCAAAAAACATCCATCCTCGCAAGTCATTAGTCTCAGATTCAGAGAAGTATGTGCGAGGCATTTCTCCAAGGTTGTAAAGGCACACATAAAGAAACATGTACAATAAATGTCTGAACCGTGAGATTGTATTTTGTAGGCCATGGGTCTCTCACTGACACTGCAACAGAGAGGTCAAAACCGACGGAGTCCTTTTTAAATTAAAATGCCTCTCTGGTCACAGGTGATATGTTCGTACTAAAAGCCCTTTCTAATGGAGAAAATTACTGTAGATTGAGTAAATGGAGAATAAAGAACCTCCCTGCCGCTTAGCCTCAGCTCTGCGTGTCACCAACTGGTGGCTGATTTGTATTCCGTGATCACATCGTCGCCCCATTCAAATAAGCTCAAACGCTGTTGTGAACACTTTCTCATTCACCCTGCCGTCTCTCCATAGAACAAAATTATACATTGCATATTCTTCGCCCTTGGGTTTCGAGACTAAAAAAAAACAGGAATAACATAAAAGATTCTTAATGTCAAATTTCACACAACAGCAAGCTGCTCTCCGAGCAGTGCCATGAATCATGTATAACTACACTTCTCCAAAAACTTTTTCTCCTACCTCTGTTGGCTGTTTTTTTTTCTTCTTTTTTTTCCCCCCAGCTCAAACAAAGGGGTTACTTCCTCCACCCTTGCAGAATCTGTCTTTTATTAAGAGGTTTAACCTGTGTGTTTTGGGTGAGCTCACATACATTTGGTGGTGGAGGAGGTAAACAATACTCCTAGTACAGGTAAAAGTCCTACTTACATAAAATGACACGGCAATCATGACTTTTATCAGACACGACATGGTTGGATTGTTATTACTGATGCATCAATGTATGAGCAGCACACAGTTAGCTGGCCGAGGTGGAGCTACTTTTAACCACATTGGATACTGTTAAGGTTGGTAGTTTACTTGAGTGGTGCTCACAGAAGAGGTCAGGACACCACCATCTGTGAGATTAAAGTAGGGGTTACAAAGACGAAATAACAAAACTCTGTTGAAAAATGTTTGTTTCTTTGGAATATTTTCTAATGATTGCTTATTTACCCCCCAATATTGCATATGTGGAGCAAAAAGTACAAAATTTCCATCTGAAATGTGGAAATGTTGAAGTTTAAAGTAGCACAAAATGCAAACTCTTAAGTTAGATTAATTTCACTTAAAGCAACATGATGTAGGTTTTGCAACACAGTAGCCACTGTGGCTTCATTTGACGGTTATGATAAAAAGCTAAGCTAAGATAAGTTAGCTGAAATACAAATTTATTATAACGGGAGTACAAATTCACAAAAGTCTTAAAATTTGTGAAGTGACTCATTAATGCCCGTGAACATTAGCAAGCTTTAGCTAAGACATTAGCAACAAACTGAGAAATTATGCATTTTCCTGCCTATGAAGTCAACATTTCATTTCCCTGCAATTTTCTGAGTCCAAACTGAACAAGGTTAGGTTGTTCAGTTTTTCCCCATAATACAATATAAAACTAGGAGACCGTAAAAACTCGATCCCATTTAAGTCATTGTTGCTTTCACTTGTTAGCCAGAAGATGTTCACTCAAAAGACAACGTAAGTTGCGTTACGTGCGAGGAGTGCGCCCACAGGCATAGACGGCCACAGAAGGAACAGACAGCAATGCATTTACTAAACACAAATTATCGGAAAAAAATGATTATGCGCAACTAAACGCACACGATTAACAGTGCTTTATTGTTAGCTTAGTGAGCTAACGGTTACCTTACTGATAGCCAGACCTCCGCACCATCTGGCAACGCTGGAGAAAGTTTGAAATGGCAAAATTACCACAAAAGAAAAGGTAACAACCGCTAGCTTGCTCGTGTTTGTACCTTTAGCAATAAGGTTAGTGTTAGCCATTTCCAGCTTGTAGGATGATTAGCTCCTAGCTTGTTTTTGTATCCCGTAGTCTACAGATGGGAGTTTCCATCACACTAAGACGCAGATTGGAAAATGTCAGGTTTTTACATCCGTTGAGTCAGAATATAGTTAGCCTATTATTTATTTCGGGCACTGGAATTTACCGGGGAAATATACATGTATACAAATGTATCAAAGGAGGTTTTCTGGGGGGCTTTTCATAGCTCAAAGGGCATGATATCTGGGCGTCTCTGCTCTCTTTGCCCACAACATAACACATCTTGCAGACTTCTCACAAGCTGGACACAGAAATGTGCTGAAATAGTTTGCATTTGGTCCGGTGGTAGATACTCTTATTATTCTTTTCTGTGCCCTGGTAAACCGAATTTCCCTTGGGACCACGCTGTTGTATTTTTGAAACCTGTTAAAAAAGCAACCCAAATCGGCACAAAGACTTCATCTTCTGTGTTTCTTATGAGTTTCTCGGGTCCTTTGTTTCTCTTGCAAATGCTCAGATGTACTTTATATAGAAATACCAAGCCGTGAATCATGTCAAGTGAGATTTACTGTACATTTCTGCATTCGCTGACTTCCAGGGACCTTTTCTGTTTGTGTCTCTTTCTCCTTGTCTGCCTCCCTCTCTCCGGCTCCCTGCTTTTCTCTTTTAATATCTTTGCACTTTGTGAGGAAAATAATGCAGCACGAAGATACTTGGAAATTCGCTCCTCAATTGCAAAACAACTTTAATGTGCACCACCGTTAATAGCTTGTGACTGAATAACCTGCCACTTTGTGCATAATTTTTTCGAGGCGCGGAAAAGTTTGACTGCCATTCTGAGGAGTGAGGGAGAGGAGGACGATTCGTAATAGAGGGGGACACGAAGCTCTTTGGCGGCGGCGGAGTAGGTCGGGCGTGGGGGGTGCGGTGCCCTCAGACAGAGCAAAGAAAATACAAAGCACCTAAAGTGCATCAATTTTTCAGAATCTGACAGAACGTAACGCTGTTTTTCAGGTTGGGCCCCAAAAAGCTGAGCACTTAGATCATTAGAGTGCAATTTTACAGAACTCCCCCCCCCTCCCAAATAGCTTCTGTGCATTTTCCATTGCTGTGCATTGTTCATCCCTCTGGCTGGTACTCTGGAAGACTCACGGGTATAATATTTTTCAAATATATTTTTATTTCTCATTTTTACTCATATTTATATGTTAAGTGGTTGAATGCTTTTATTTATACACATTAAGAGAACACAACTAGGGTTGTTTATTTGTGATATTGTCATTCTAGCCAGCAGTTACCCAACATTATGAATGTCTTGGCAAGGTAGATACGGCTAACCGTACCAAAACTACTGCTGGTTTGTGCTGTAGCTCGTAACGCTCACTTGTAAAAGGTGAAACCGCCGCCATTTCTTGCCTGTTGTTTTGACCTCGCAGAAATTCTCATGCTAGCACGTAGCTAGCTCATTCGAATACAAGCTCTTCGTCAATCACTTGTCCAAAGACAAACAGGTTGAAACTCGGAGACAAGTCAGTACTTTCAGGGCTGATTGTCAAAACTGATGTAGTTGGCAGCTTGCCATCTAGGCCATGGATCCAATGATTTAAATCTGGATATAGTGTTGGAGAAGGTCCCCCTTCATTCCTACAGGAGCTGCTCAGTGGCTAAAGAAGCCAGAGACTTTCGCTAGTTGGCAAACCTGTTAGCTTAGCTTAGGTGCTAACAGGACAGTTATTGGAAAGATATATTTGTACCATTGGCTCCTCTCTCATAACTCTCTGTAAACCATGGTTCCAAAAATCAAATTAGCTATGATAGCTTCCCCAAATTTGGACTCTCGCACTCTCCGTACCCCCAAAAGGTCAGCACTGTCGAGATGGTTTGCTATTTGGCAAATCCTGGGTCAAAAGTCACCAACATTTACTGATTTCATTACAAATGTTTACCAGTTACAATCCTGGTGTTAAAATCCTAGTCAAGGCCTTCAACTAGCAACCTACAACTGCAAGAAAGTACATTTAATTTAGTCTCTGCACTGGGGAAAGAAAAAACAGAGGTCTTCTTTGTCAGTTTTTCTGAATTGCTGCTGAGCTTACAGCTAAACTCTTCTCTCATTTGCATGAAGTGAATTTTTAGTTTCAATTATCAACCCCAACCTTTTTCTGTTGGAGAGGGGTCGTCATTTTCAAAGTGTTCCAAACAAAGGCTTTTGCAAAAGTTTCATGAAGTAGGAACTGTATTCAACATGTTTTTAGTGCCGTTTTGGTGATAAACAAAAATCCAACTGAATTTAATTGCGATGGCAACTCCAGGCGGCACCTTTAAACGGAACAGCAAGAAGGCAAAATTAAGCGAGGATATAGAGACAAATCCTGTAGGTGCCCCGCAGACAGAGAATAATTGGAAAAGTTAAAGGACACTTTGACATTGATACATTTTTCCAATTTAGAGCTAAAAACTCACATTTAAATGTAAGTATAGATCTTTATATATATTCCGTGAGAGTTCTTGGATTCAGCTATTAATTCGGCCAAGCCCAAAAAAGTGTCACCTGATGGCATCATCCATTAAAGTCTCGGTGCTCTGAACTCTCGTGGAGACAGCTGTCTGTGTGTGTAGACGCTGATGTTTCAATCCAAGATCACGAGTTTGAGAGTGTAAAATGTATCCTGAGGGTGGGATTTTTGCCTTTCAAGAGAAGACTTCTATCGGTTTCTACTCACAGGCATTTCAACGCTCTGGTCCTCTGTGCGTCTCGCTTTCAAACACATTACGCGTAGTTGGACATACAGTATTGTGATAATCTCTGAAATGCACGGTGTGACTTGCGACGGCTCACCATAGGAGCGAAGCTACATCAAACCAAACATTGCCAGGATGAGAAAAGGCGGTGTCTCGCTGGGGAAAACAAACCATTAGCTCTTTGAGAAATTCATCAAAAGCCTCCTTTTTAAGAACTCACAGCAATGTCATTGTAAAGTTGATGTAATCTGACATCGCAATTGCTTTTGTGATTTAACTATGAAATGGTTTTAGTCCTCTGGTGGGATATTAGAAAGTACAATGATTGCACTAATTCGTTGCTTCATACAGAGGTAACTGAGGGAGTCCGTGGCTGGGTTGCTCTAATGATTAAAGAGTTTTAGCTGATTACTCAGTCGGAGCGGGAGAAAAGAAGGAATTGTGTTTTCCGAAGTCCGCATGTGTGCATCGCTGTATTTGTTCCCCCAGCGTGTATATGTGTGCGGAATAAATGTAATGAAAGCCGGCGTGGTTTATCTCTGGACCTTTTACACTCTCTTCTCTGCTTTGTAGTTGAGAGAGCCCTTTGTAGCCTGGACATACGATGCTCAAGTGTTCTTAGCCGGGGCCTTAGAAGCGGGGATGAGTGGAAAGAGTGTGATGGACATTGGGGCTACAGGATTGAAGTGGGTCCCAGGCAGAAATGGATTTGTAAGGAGGGGGGGGAGGCGGATTGAGGGCATCAGACGGCAAGGGTAAGCTTCAAAAACCTTGTTGTTGTTTATCAGTTGTGACCACACTGTTGAAAATGAAAATGATGACATGTTTTTTTTTTTTTTTTTTCTCCACCTGTCATGATGACTGTGAAGTGTGTGTGCGTGGACATTACATTTTATGAGGTTTACAGTCTGGACAAAAAAAATGTTCTCTCAAGATTATTTATTTATTCATGTTTTATTTATGAATTTCATCCCAGGGTGGTGGGGGAACACATTACCATTCAACTATTTGTGAAAAAAGGAAACATAATTAAGCTGTTTTTCACGTTCAGTGTTTCACGGCCAAGTGTGATTGCAGTTTTTGCTCTGCCAGCAGCAGGATGGTAATGCTGGTCGCTCAATTCATCTGTCCAACCTGTTGGTGCAGAGCACATTATTTCCAAGACTACTGGCCAGATCGCCATGCAATCTGCTATAGATTTCCATGTTCCCCAGAGGATGAATACTCATGTTTTTCCATGACATCTCTTCTTGCACCACAATCCGGCCAAAGTTTCGAATTGATTATTTGTGAAATATCTAAATCTAAAGAGCAGATGAGCATGACATTTACTGAGCACCCTCATGCTTCCCATGGGCTGAACCTTTCCTGTTCAAAACCATCTTGCCAATTAGGAAGTTCGATTAAATGATAATGAACAGACATTTTTATGATAATTTGTGTTTTGTTGCCACTGCTGGTGCATCACAAAATATTAAGTGACACAGACTTAGTCATGGTTTCCAGAGGATAAATCACTTAGACATTGCTGATCATCTTACTTTTCACCACAAGGTCAGCGTGTTTGATTTTGAGTGAAATGTCTCACCAACTACTGGATCAATTTTCATGAAGTTTCGTAAGACATTCTTGGTACCCAGGGGATGAATCCCAATGGGGTTGATGACTTCTTTACTTTTCTTCTAGTGCCACCAGCAGGTCAACCGTTTTCAATTTCCCTCTGAAACATGTCAATATTTACTTAGAGGATTGGCACAAAGCTTATGTAAACATTCTTGGTCCCTAGAGGATGAATCGTACTGACTTTGGTGATCCCCTGTACTACCATGAGGTTGATATGTTTGGCTTGAAGCGAAGTGGCCCAACTATTGGATGAATTGCCATGAAATTTCGTATTGATATTCATGGTACCCAGAGGAAGAATCCCAATGGTGGTGATGATACCTTGAGTTTTCCTCTAGCACCAAAAGCAGATCAAAGTTTTCACTTTCCCTGTGAAAATGGTCAACATGTATCGATTTGTACAAAGTTTAATACGAACATTCTTGGTCTCCAGAAGATGACTCCTACTGGCTTTGGTGATCTCCTGACTTTTCCTCCATCGCCAACATGAGATTGACAATTGTGGATGTGAGGGAAATTTCTTAACTATTGAATGGATTTCTTTCAAGTATGGCACGCACATTTGTGTTCCCATTACAATGAATAAGGTCATCATCAATGTTCATCACCATCATCAGGCCAAAATTTATCCATTTTGTACTTCTTATAAGCTACATACTTTAGCTTCAAATTAATGAAATCCCCATCAGCTTTAGCTATACTTTGTGTTTAGTGCTAGTTAGCAAATGTTAGCATGCCATCAAGTGTAACTGCAATGGGAAACACAGTAGCATCACATCAGCATTTATGCGTTGTTTAAGGATGCTGTTCCTTGCATTTAGATCAAAAGTACAGCCACATGCTCGAGCTGCTAGCATGGCTGCAGAATCTAAACACCTGACCTTTATCCATGATTCTCCCATCTGTGCTGTTGAATCCAAAAACGCTTTCTCAGATGGCTTGGTGTCGTGGATATCAGTTCGGCTTGGCAGTTGTCTCCATTTAGTGTTTTGTGAACTGACAGTCCTATCACAGACTACATTCAGTGACTATATTCTATGAATATTCACGGCCAAAATGTTTTGATTGATGGATAAATATTATAAAAAAGACACTTGGTTTTTTAGTGCGGAGGACGGACATTGTGTTCCGAAGAGTCACCCAATTTACTGTAAATTTCATTCCCTGGGAGACTGGGCTTCCATTCTGAAACTCTATGAACTTTTCTCAAGAGCCATTGTTTGGTCAAATATGAGACTTTTTCACAAAAGACACTCTCACAGGTAGACTAGTCCCTATTGAAATGAATAGATAAACCTTTCGATTAACCTCGTGGGCTTTCCATCACCTTTTATCAAAACCTAAGGATGACAACTATTTAAAAAAGCACTCAAATTGACGGTATATTGTTCGTTATGCCTATTGTTTTGTGTACTAGTACAGGGTAGTTTACTGAGAAGCTGTGAAGAAATGCCACAACTACAATGACCTTGGTCTGTTCAAATCTTTTCATGAAACATCTCATTTTTTTAACAGTAAGACAGGGTGGACATTTCATTATACAAAATCTCGATTACTTTCCCTTCTCTAGTGCGTGCATTATTCTAATAAGGTGATTCACAGAGTTTGACAATCAATCACTCCTACGCGGTCAGTGAAAAATCAAGTGTTCTGGAGGCTTCAAGCAGTCTGTTGTATAATATAACAAAGATAGAGACTCACAAAGGATGGGAGTACGAAGATATACAAGACTCAGACAAAAAAATGACTGAATTCAGAGCCAAAGCACTAAACAGCTCCATTTTCTTCTTTTAACGACCAAAAATCAATATTAAGCTCAAAGGTGAGGACATTCAAAGATTTCACTACCTCTTCAGATGTGATTCACCTCCTCAGAGACACACTTGATGTAGAATTCTAACATCTTTTTAATGAACTGTATAATCCGTCACTTTCATAACTTCACCGTGACAGCATATTGTCAGCACATTCTAAACTTTGGCAAAGGAGACAGGCTATCTCAATATACAGAGGATTTTTCCAGAATATATGGAGTTCGCTCAGGTGTAGGACGGACCTGTCAGCTGTGAAGAGATACCACGATGACATTTTCATTTTTGGTCAGGTATTTCACCTCGTGAGACACTTGACTTATGGTAGGAAGTTTTTTTGCTGTGACACTTCAGCTGACGGAGAATTGGCTCATTAGCTTTTGGTTGCATTCGTGACATTTCTGCTTCATAAATCCGGACAAATGTATTTATGGAGTGCTTTAACGAATGGGTTCATCGCAAAGTGCCTTTTGGAACAACAAAGGCCGCTGATTACTGACTAACGGCGAAAGAGAATGTTATCTTCACTGTATGACCAACAGAAATAAGCAAATGCAAATAAAGCAGGGAGAAATGATTATGTAAAAGCAGCAGAAGGCTTTTCTTTTTCCTTGCATGCACAGTATGTATACCCACACTTTCTGCATTTATAATGAGTTTAATAATTGAATACGTGTTTAAAAATGGAACTTAGAAATAAATGTGGAACCAAAGTTTTTCTGGAAAAAAAAAAACATTTAACTGCTTAACTTTGACTTTGGAAAGCTGCTTCCACTTCACGCAGAGATGAATGTAGGATGGAGACTCTCCTCACCGAGAGAACAACACCATCTGTCCCCCGCCGCAGTGCTCAGAATGACCTACGTTTTGGAATCGCGCATTGACGAGTCTTCAAACAACACTTCTTCCCTCTCTTTTAGCCATAACTAAATTTAACCGAGTAGCTTAAAGGTGCAGTACGTAAGAATTCTAGTCGTAAACATTCAAAAATTGACTAAAAATGTCACCAGAATGTGGTGAAATAACAGTTTTGACATCATGATGTCTATGTATTGCGTTGCAAAGATATCTACTGAAGTTAGGATGCTAACCGACCAGCAACAGCCCACTGGTGGTGGAAACACCAACACTGGCACTCCGAGCTCCCGGTCTGGACCACTAGATGCATGGCTAATCGAGCTAACTAGCTAATGGCAGCCACTATTAGCAGCATTTAGCACTTACTCCGGTGATATGCTGTTAGATATGATTGTTTTGAGTATGAATTTGACAGGTGGTCAATTCTTACATATTGCACCCTCACGTTGCTTAATGTAGAAAATGAGTAATTCTGCTATTAGGGACTGGATCAGAAAATGCACGTATGGGTCATATTGGAAGGCACTGACAAAAACTTCTGAAATGTAGTGAGTTTGTCTTTTAGTCCGTAATTCTTTCCTCCCTTTTTAGTATGTAAGATTGCACTTAAGCAGTGCTAGCTTGGTAGCAATGCTAGCTACTTGTTAATACTTCCTTAAGTCATGAAGATGCTTATATGGAACTGTCAGGGAATAATAGAAAACTCGTCCTGTTTTCCTGGTGAGGTTACTGGGGGAACTGTTACGGGTGATACTTCCGGTGCTAGGCAGAACTAGCATGAGCAACCAGACACTGTGATAACTGACGCACTGGCGGTGCTTTCTAGACATTAGAAGAGTTATCCAGGTGAGCTAATGTTGATGAAAGTTCTCGGTCATCCAGTCAGTTGTACACAACTGGACGTGTTTCATTTTTCTTGAAGACGTTTCATCTCTCATCCAAGAGGCTTCCTCAGCTCTAACTAACTGGAGGGGAGCTGCAGTCTTTAAACCCTGTGTGGGTGTTCAGCATGTCAGACGAACATTTATTAAACATTTAAAAGTATTGAATAGGCCTCTGTATCAGCAGATACCCACTGTTAAAGGACTCCGACTGTGGTTGGGACACCACTTTATACTGCCTCTTCAACTCAAATGTCCAAAGTTGTTCTTTGGTTTTGTGTGAGAGCACACACGGCAATAAAGCAGCTGGTATTCCTCGTTCATTCTTACAATGAGACAAGAAAACAAACACATGCATAGCTGAGGCTTTAAATCAGAACACTGTCCCGCATCAGAGCCAGAACCCAGTAAGATCTGAACCCTGAATAAAGAAAGCGAAACGGCGGACAGACCTCGCAAACAATGCAGCGCGAGCACTTGGCTCCAACCTGTTGCACTCTTGTTGCTACAGAGGCAAGCTCCCTGAGTTAACACACACAGTGTCATTTCGCTAATGATCACACAATGAACATCACTGGTACAACAGATGGATCTGGCGAGACTTTCACACTCTACGCCGGTGCCATTGGACCTTCTTTTAGGGTTTTTCCCATAAGCCTGGGTCTGTCTGCTTTAGGCCTCCTTTCTGTCGGTACAGCTGCCAGTGACTAGAGAGAAAATTAGTTCTTTTGTTAAGCTCTCCGCGCTACTGTAGCTTCAACCTGAATCGCTGTTGTTTGAAGTTTAGCTTCCCTCCCACGTTCCTGTCTGTACTTCCACACGTCAGCCTTGTTTTAACAGTTTACGGAGCCTTAATGGAGCTGAAGTTAACTGGTGTTATGCTTTTATTATGAAGCTCATAAAGGAAATGCAATGTGTTTGACGCCAAGTTCGCTATTCTTCAATAAAAACAGGTCTAATTATTCTGATATGAGCAGATGGATGCATTCTGCACTATATTATGCACCAAATGGCTCCATCAGTGGCGGATTCAGGATGTTTAAATGGCAGGGGCAAAAAAAAAAAGGGCACCAGCTGTATGCGGTGGGGCCCTCACTGTAAAGGGCACTTTATCATGTTTTATCTAACACAGGGGGCACCATAAAAGAAAAACCCAACTTCATTAGCTCTGTAAATGAACTGTTTCTGGTCCTATTCATACAGTTTGTTTCACTGGATTTATGTTTCATTTCCGATGCTGAAATTTCCACGGGGAATCCTGTAACAGGAGCTTTCGGAAAATAACATCATGTTGCGACTAAGAGGCTTGAAATTTCTTACCACAACAGACCTTCGGCACAATGCGCGGTTCGGCTTTTCACATTTTTGAACCATAATATATTTTGTGTTTTACCATTTTTGAGAGATTTGCAGCTACATCCGAGGCAGTGAGAGTCCTCGGAGAGGTTGAACTCTCACATGTTTGAATATGTAAAAGGAGGGGATTGTGGAAAAGAAGCCGTGCCACTTTGAAGACGGTTAAACTGAACCTTTTTTTTTTTAATCCTTCGATGTTTCTCGCAACTAAGCAATCTCTTCAACTAATGGCTTTTTGATATTCCGAGGAGGAGGGCGGCGATATACTCAGCGGCTGTGCATGATAACACACCCCATTTGTGCCTTTAGCTCCCAAGTTTTGGCCAAAAAAAAAAAATTCCCCAAAAGTGCGTGATTAAATTTCTCATTAGCGAAGTTGCCCTCGAAACTTTCAAACAATTCAGTCTGGAGGCCATCTTGCTCCAACATCTTTGCATGAGCGACGACCAAAAACGGGGAGAAAAAAAACACCGCCACAACAGAATGTCCCCCCCCCCTATCTCCGTCTCGTTACGACCGCTCCTATCAATCCATTCATTTGGAGATAATTAAAAAGTTGCCAAAATAACAGTGTTCAAATCTGTGGGCCAGAGCCATTAAAACATTTTCTCCCTCTCTCTCCGCTGGTACAGCTGCCAAGCGAGGTGACACTCCAAAATGGCCAGCTGTTATCAGCGCACTCCACACCAGTTGGTCTCAATGCTTTAGAGAATTTGTTTAATAAGATTCTTTCCCCCTAAACCCGCCATTTCCTTCCCTTCTGCCCGTGCCAAATTCGCCAACACGCGGGGGGGGATGAGGAAAACCCAGGAATTCAAGTGCCGCCACTATGAAAACGCTCAAAACCCCTCCGTCTAATGAGTTGTCAATGCTGGCAGGGCGAGCGCCGTGTAAAGCGTCGACGCTCGCATCCTGCTGTCTGTGTGTATCAACTAAAGTGTGTGTGTGTGTGGGAACGAGGGTGTAATGAAGCAGAGCGGCGACCAAAACCAGATCCAAGGACACACTCTCTTTGAACTGAAAGTCGTTTGGAGTGAAAAAAAAAAAAAATGAATGTTAAAGAGCAGTGATTGTTCTGAGCGAGGAAACCCTTGAGGTCAGATGAAATCAAAAGAATGAAATAAAACGTTCGACGGAAACTGAGAGAAACTCAATTTTTTCGGCGTTGCAAGCTCATCACACGTTCCTCACCGTCACGCTCGTGCCGACCGCGACTTTAAGCCAAGAACATTTAAACAGGGGCCCCTTAGCAGATTTGGGACGGCGCTGGAATGGAGTTGACCCAATCATCGGCGGCTCAGCGCGGCGGAGAAGCTCTCCCGGTGTCAGGGATTGCTAATTAAAGACGTCCATCAGCTGGGGGGGGCGTCCCTGCCAGTGCGTCCGCCATCGCCGACTGCGACTGAGTGGCACCAAAAGCTCTTTCGCTTTTATTACATTCCAAAAAGAGACACGGTTAAAAGCGTAATTAGGAATGTAAGCGCGGGGACGACACGCGTCACACGCACAGGAGTGATTGGCTGAGATTTTCCTCCGCGCTCGTGTCAGGCTTTAATTACTTTCCAGGGAGAATAGAAAAAAAAAAGCAAACAAACGCACAACTCATGGAAGCAAATCCCTCCCCCCCCCACTGCTGCTCCCCCTGCAGCTTTGTTAAATAAATCCATCGTGATAAAAGTGCGCTCCCCCCAAAAAAAATAAAGTCAATATCGCGCCGCGCAGACGTAGAATTTAATTTAGGAATTCTTGGAATTCCGACCTGACAAACTGAGATAAAGCAATCTCACCTGAACACCCAGCAGATACCTCAAGGTTTTACTGTACCCACTTCAGCGTTTAACCAAGTTATTTAAAGGGGCCGATGGTGTTTTCATTATGTGCCTCGGTGCAAATATCCCCGTAATTCATTTTGTTCTCCACCTCAGAGTGAAGTTAGAGCAACAAAAGTGCCGTGGCGATTGCTTATTCATTGTTTTCTGTACCATATTTCCAATTGTTCGGTGACAGTTTTTTTTTTCTCCCCCCCCCCTCCGGATGTCGGGAGCCGAGGTTCAAAACATGTGGCTTCGGAGATAACGAGGACCAAGACACAAAGCTACAGACACACTTCGGCAGCGTCGCAAAGAGGTGGCGAGAGAACGATCCACCAGTTCAGCGTGCCGTCTGTTGACACCCGGCTCAAAGCGGAGCAGACGTCATCCAGAAAGGTAAAATGCAGTTCTCAATGAACTACAAGAATATGTCAACAAATGTAATGGCGGAGCTTTTAATGTGTTTGTGTATCCCTTTTTTTTTTAAACATCAGCAGAGCTGACAGCTGTAGGGGCGGAGTCCGCCATTCTTGTGCCAGATTCAGATTTCCAACATTGGAATAAGGGATTCACTGGAAAAATGATGGCAACTGGCAATTGTTTTCATTATTGCCTCATCTGCGGATTATTTTCATGATAAATACAATGATTGTTTGGTTTATAAACTGTCATAAAATTTTGGAAAACGCTCATTACTATTTCCCAGAGCCCAATGCGTCGTCCTCAAATTGCTTCCTTTGTCCATTCAGCAGTTTAAAACGCTTCATTTATTGTCAAAAAAAAAGAAAAGCAGCAATTCTTGACCAGAGGCTGGAATGGGCTTACAGCTTGACATTTAGTTTAGAAAAACTATTGGCGATTAAATTTCCTTCGATCGACTCATGGTTGTCAGCTGTAAGGTAAATCAAACACATCGGGCTGCTGCGTCGTCACAATAAAAGCATTCGACTGGTGGAACTGGGGAAGGGGCTTTTATTGTGAAGCAACTTGAGAAAATGCTATATAAAAGAATTGTAGCTTTTTTTTTTTACGGTAACAGAACTTATCTACATTGAGATGTTGCTTTTGTTTATTTTCTTTTGTTTTTTTTGTGTTTTTTTGACAAAATTGCTGTCATACTGAATTGCACATTACGACTTTGAGGTATGGTTGAGATAAGACAACTGAAGCGCTTACTTTAAGGTTGGGTCGAGATGGTGGTTACACTTCTTTTATTGGAGTTATGGAGTTTGCTCTGCCGTGCTGCATAACTGTTCTCTTTCCCCTGTGCTTCATTACATCAAGAGAACACCGCGTCCTGCCTCGACACCGAACGCTGGTATTGGAGATAAATCAGATGTTGCGGGTTCGTTAAAGAAATTCCTAATGAATAGAGTGCTGGGCCAACGGCAGCTTGGCTTTCAAGTCCTAAAGTGTACAGTATCTATGTATAATCCCCATACCTTTCTAGTTTCCATAGTTTTTTTTTCCAAGAAACATTTTAATGCCGCTGAATCAACACAATTTGCATATACGCTGCAAGTTATGGATCGTGATGTTCGACTTTAGATCCTTTATGACAATCAAGAGGAAAAGAACAGCGGTAACAAGCAGAATTCATCATCGCCTGGTGAGAGAGCAGGAGGGAAACATTACTGCCAGGATAAAAAAAAAAAAAAAAGTGCTGTAATGACATTGTTCACTCTAAATGAAATTGCTCTTGAATAAAAAAACGAAAGGGCTTGATCAAATAAATACATGTGTGTCAAACGAATGGCGGCTAACCGGCGGCGACTGCGCTTTCGGAGCGCACGGGGAAAAAAACGGCTGGAAGAGGAGCGGCTAAATCATGAATTGTTTAGTGTGTACTCAGCAAATTATAATCAAAACCCTATCAAAGGCTTTCCCCCCTCCCGAGGATACAATCAGAAAATGCAAATGCAAAAAAGCAACTCGTACGCTGATGTAATTTAACTGTACAGAGGCAGGCAGATAATGAGCAAAAACTCAATACAAATGTCTCCGCGTGCCGCATGTGCTTTCATTCAGGCCCCGTATGTCACGAAACATACTTTACACTAACTGGAATTAATTGTCTCTGGGGCATGGCTCGCACTCAAATGAGGCACGGGATTGAAGCCCGCTGGTTGTAATGATGGTGCAGTTGTGGGCGAGATAAGAGGTCAGGGGTGGTATAAGCATGTGCTTTAAATGCATGAAACCCTGGGAAATCAAGATTGCTGTATTTCTTTATTGCCTCCAATCTGCGATTTTTAACGTTTATTGCTATTTTAGCGCAGTCACCTCTGGGACGTTTAGTGTCTTAATTATCTGAGTGCGTCAGTGCACTTTGACTTAATCACAGACACAGTTGCCCTCATCTGTCACGGTAGCTTTTGAAACTTGATTCTACCGTGTAAGCGGAGGAGCACTAAATGTTCAAAACATAGATTAAAATCGGAAGTTAAAGTTGTGGACTGTAGCTATTTTTTTTGTTCTTTTTGCTAAAATTGTCATTATGATCTGACAGTAGAATTCGATACAGGTCAGCTGTCTGTGGTTCCACCCAGTGGCTGTAATTTGATTTGCAAGAATCCACCGCTCCCGGATCAACACAACCAATCAGATTCCTAGTAACCTTCACTGGGTTAGGGTTATTCCTAGTAACCTTCACTGCACTAAATGATGTTGACCTCTTAGAGTGCTATCAATGGCATAGAACCTAATTTTGTGCATGAAAATGACATATTCCAGAGGTCAATGACCTCTAGCTGACCTCAGGGGTCAAACTGAGAATGCCTCCACATCTTAAATTAAAGCTTAGGTCATCAAGAACAAACCTAATTAAAGCTTGTGTCCTGAAGAACAAACCCTAAAAGTTTCATGCTTCTTTCATAAAAAGCAAGATCAGTCCTGGAGTCTGTGGTGCTCTGATGGTGGTCGTTACTATGTCAGGCACAATAACAGACAAACATTCATCTCCTCCTCCTCCTCTGGTAGAGTAGCAGTGTATGTGGACTGTCCTGCTGGCACTCTGTCCTTCTACAGAGTCTCCTCTGACTCACTGATCCACCTCCATACCTTCAACACCACATTCACTGAACCTCTTTATCCTGGATTTGGGTTCTACTGGTTCAGTTCTGGTTCCTTCTCAGTGCGTCTGTGTGGTGTTTAATGTGCAGAGCCTCCTCCTGTCACAGAAACATTGTCAGTGCTGAACAGTTGAGTCTGTACAGGATCACAGTCACATCAATCTTTCTGCTTCTTCAGTTAACTTTGTACAAAATGATTCAAACTGATTGAAAAGATTCTTCATTTGCATTTTAAACTTCTTCCTTTAAATTGTGGAAATTGCGTTGACTTGTACTTTCTGTCATGTGTTGTTTTGAATTCTGGCTCTTGTTCCAATAAAATCCAGAACTCTTAGTGAAATGTAAGAAATGTTTTGTCTTTCTCTGGGCGCTGTTCAGTCCGTACTTCAAACTTCACTGAGTTTTATAAGAATCAAACCCACAACCACTGACCGGGCCTCTATGAGCCTGAGCTACTGGATCTGACTGATGCACTTTGTTTCTTTCAGATTTCACTCTTTTGAACATCAACCTTCAAATTTCAATCAAGACTCAAACCCACAACCTCAGAACTTCTTATCCCTGGTGTCACCCTGCTGAGCTAACAGGATGACATCACAAAGAGTCTCTCAGAGGATTTCACTCGTTCTTCTGAGCAGCAACTTTATAAAGAGTCAGGATTCAAACCCACAACCTCAAGACCAGCTCATCAGATACCTGAATGTCCTGCCTTTGAGCCTTTGAGCACCATCATTGTTTCACCAAAAAGAAAACCCTTAGACTATTAGATCTTTGATAATGCTCACCTGTTTCTAAAAGGTGGACACCAACACCTGGTTTCCACCTTCTAGAAACAGGTGAGCATCATCAAAGATCTAATAGTCTGAGGTGTTTCTAAAAGGTGGAACCCTTTAGAACCCTTTTTTTGGCAGATCTCCAGCACACTGGGCTCTTTGACCAATGAGAGTGTCATGAGATACTTTTGTTGGTTGTGAAATGAACAAATAAAGATTGATTCATTGAAATGTTGGAGTCTTTCTCTCTTTGTTAGTTTCTAATAGTCGAACAGTTTTCTGTTCAGGTGTGTAGAAACAGACGATTAGATCTTTGATGATGCAACAAAGTTTTAAAGACATCCAAACGTTCAGCTGCTGATGGTTCATCGCCCCATAAAGCTTCCATCTCTCAGGAACACAACCCCCCCCCTCCCCCCGGGTGCTGGAGGTTCTTCTCTGGGCACTGCTCAGTCCGTACTTCAGACTTCACTCAGTTTTATAAGAATCAAACCCAAATAAGACTCAAATCCACAACCTCAGAACTTCTATCCCTGGTGTCACCCTGCTGAGCTAACAGGATGACATCACAAAGAGTCTCTCAGAGGATTTCACTCGTTCTTCTGAGCAGCAACTTTATAAAGAGTCAGGATTCAAACCCACAACCTCCAGACCAGCTCATCAGATACCTGAGTGTCCTGCCTTTGACTCTTTTAAGAGCCGTTTTCAAAACTTAGACTGCCGCAAGGATCAAACTCACATCCTCAGACCTTCAGGACAGTCCTCCGACACACTGAGCTACCTGGACGTCAGATGCGTGAACCTGAACTTTAGTTTGTGTCCAGGCTGTCTCAGTTTGTCCGTCTGTGTCTCCATCAGGTTGTTGCCCAGCCCAAACATCGGTTCAACAGCAGCTCGTTGTATCAGGACGTCACCCTGCTGCTCCGTACTCCTCCAACCTCAGCGAGGTCTGAACCAAACCACAAGACTTTACTGTTTCACTGTCGTGTGCTAACATGTGCTAACGTTACATATGAAGCCTGAAACAGTGAACCGCTCCTGATGGAGCAGAACATGTTGGTCAGACGCAGCATTTAACTTGTGATGGAGTGAGAAAACATTTACTAGCATCAATAACCGGGACTTGAACTCACACACAGAAGTCTTTGCCTCCTAAGTTCAGACCGCTACACTAACATGTGAGCACACTTCACTGACCACGACTGAGACTAGACATCAGCTAAATCCCAGCTGATCTTCCACCCACAGTCATGAGGTTCTCAGTCAGCGATCAGACCACCGGACCGATGTGACGACACACACGGTTGTGTCGTCACGTTGAGACAAACAGACTCCATGTTTCTACTCAAAAACAGAAAGAAGTTCATGTAGAACTTCTGCTGAATTCACAAGAAGGAACAAATGATGAAGAGTTAGTCAGAGACAGAGTTTATAAAGTGTCTCCTGACTGAGACACTGTGTCCCACGTCTGATTTCACCATCAGGTTATCAGGTGGTCACATTTAGAACCCTCATGTAGGTTTCTGAACTCAGGTTGAACAACATGTTTGGAAAAGGTCACGAAAACCTCATGAAGAGCTCACGAAGGTTAGAATAACAGAAGTAGATGTCCATAAACCCCTCTGTAATTATTTCCCCATCTAATATGACAACAAAATGAAAAAAATATTTTGATCCTGGCTTTATCACACGATCTGATTTTGTTTTTTAAAATGTATGCAAATTAGCACATTTTTAATGAGATAAGGCCTAATTTGCATATTTAAACATTAAAATACAAAAAACTTGCAATACATTTTTTTCTTAGCTTAACATGAGTAATCAACTGAGAAAGTTTCATGGTGATATCTATTATTATTATTATTATTATTATTATTTTTTTTTTTTTTTACCCTATTCACCTATAGTGTCTTGCCTTAAAGGATCCATCACCTGAAAATCCATTTTTTTTTTCAGGTAATTTCATGTATGCCTCAATCCTCTCTGTCACTGACAATGGCTGACATTTTTGTCTGGCAAAGAAAGTCACTCTCGCCTCCTCCCCCCTCAGTTCACAAGCAGGAGGACAAAACGCGAATTCAGATTGGTCTGCTTCTTGACGTCAAGAAGCAGACCGGGGGGCCAGGTGGGGAAACCGCTCTCACTATTATCTGGAGAGAAGGAAGCGACTCCGCTATTTTTCTACCCGGTTTCACTCAAGCATGTCGAAGGAAACGAGAGCTGCGTACAGCAGACATAGCTGTTCAGTTATTGGCTGTCAAGACCAAGACAAAAATCTTTTTGTCTTCCCATCTGGCGACAATGATTTGAGGAACAGGTGGATTACATTTATTTTCAACGGCAATGTTCCTGTTGCTCCAGGGGGCTATCTGTTTGTCTGCGGCACAACACTTTTCCCCGGACTCATTTACAAACTTGGGACAGTATAATGCTGGATTAGCGAAGAAGCTTCGGCTAGAAAAAGGAGTTGTTCCAAGCATACGGGACCCGACTACAGCACAGCTTGTGGTGAGTTAACGTTAGCATTTAGCCTATCATATTCATCTGTTATGTAACGTTAGCTCTGTAGCCGGTAACGTGAACGCTGCATAACTGCTCCATCGCTACAGCTGCATCCTCCTCCTCTTCTGCTTCATTATCGGGTGCAGCAGGTTCGGGTTCAAACATGAACGGTCTTATGCCATAGTTCACGTCAGCCATGATTATTACTAAGGACGCTGTGTTGCTGTGCGGACAGTGGCTGTGTCTCATTTCAGGGTCTGCATCCTTCGAAGGCTGCATTTGAAGGCCAGTTACGTCACAACGCCGCGCGAAGGCTGTCCCATTTCAGCGGCTCCTTCAAATGCAGCCCACAAATGCGGCCTGCTTTTGCCAGTTTTTGGAGGACGCACCCATAGACATAATTTACGTAGACGCCTCATAGGCTGTGTCCCAATTCAGGGTCTGCATCCTTCGAAGGCTGCATTTGAAGGCCAGTTACGTCACAACGGCGCGCGAAGGCTGTCCCAATTCAAAGGCTCCTCCAAATGTAGCCCACAAATGCGGCCTTCTTTCCCTCTTTTTGGAGGATGCACCGCTACTATCCTTCGTGGCCTCAAATATCCCAAGATTCTTTGCGCGCCCGAAAAAAAAAGAAAGAAGAAGAAATTGGCGACATCAAGTGGCGCAGATCTCGCATTTAAATGTAAGTATTGGGTTTATATTCGGTTTTTACTCATTTGAGCATCCAACGCCAGATATGTTAAACTTCAAGGGTAAAATACGTGACGCTGGTAATGCTCAGCTCGATGCCTCTGGAAGTAAAGCCTTAAAAACCTTCACTTTCAAACGTTAGTTTGACTTATATCTTATATCTTATTGTGACTGTTGAGATGTTATAGACTGTTTTAACTTTGTGTACATAAACGGAGCAAGATGAAAATGCAATAATAAATAATATATAATAAATAATAAATCGCCCATCTCTCAGTCCTGATGTCACGTTCTGTAAATCTTTGCATCCCTGTGTTAATGTGATCTTGTGTTTACCTTGTCTCTCACTTCTCTCTGTGTTAAGAACAGTTCTGGAAACAATGGGCCTGCAGGGGAAGGTCCAGCCCCAACAGGCCAAAAACAAGTGGGACCATTTAGGGAACAAGTACAAAGTAGGTGCAGGTTTGAATGATGATGTGGAAACTAAATCATATGTGTTTTATCCATGCAAGTTAATTAAGACGTGATTGGTTTCCTCTGCCTTTGGATTGTCCTCATGGATGAGGTCTTAGGACAGAGGCCTTCCACTGGAGGGAGGATGAAGGAGGACACGAGGCTGCAGAGAGAGGATGGAGAGGCTCTTCTCTCTGCTCCAGAGGACAATCGTTACATTATTTCTGTTATTTAGTTAATTTATGAGTTCTTTTTAAATTATTTGTTCATACTTGTTCATTTTATATAATTCATGAAATAAAATGTTTTTCTAGTGTTACACGTTGTCTATTCCATTCAGTATTTACAACTGAAGTACAATTTATAACAGCAAACAGCATCAAGTGCTACTTTTCAGGGACAACAAGGGGTTTAATTTTTCTTTTATTATTAAGGTCTTAACATTTACAACTATTTACAAAATTACAGTATAAATAACTATTTACAGGTTATTATTAACTATTAACAAAAACAATGACAACAATATTAAAACAGTTACTAATGATGTACAGTAACAGGCTGAGCAGGAGTCCCTGCAGGGCTGCTGGGCTGGATGGGATGCCACAGTAAAGACCCTGGTGTCAGTGGGACATCATCTGGGTCGGTACTCAGGGTGTTTGGGGGTGTAGTCTCCACCGTCCACCACATCGTCCATCAACTGGGTTTGCAGAGCTGACTCGATTGACGGCTGCCATGTCACTAATTATTTCTTTAAGAAAGAGGCAAGAATTATAATTTCATAATAATAATAATAATAATAATAATAATAAATTATAACAACAAACAAAACTATCTACCAAACACTTTAAATAGGAATAATGCCTTTAAAATTAAAATAAAACCATATGTGGCGATCAACAGTTTGTATGTCAGCATTAAGGTAATGTATCGGTATGTTAATTAGCCCTAACTGTTAGCTAGCTAATAATGATAACAGTACTGTGGCTTCAATAACAGGTTCACCTCTCCACGGTCCGCTCAACCGGACATAAACCAGAGCTGCTTCTTCTCTTCTTCCACAGGGAGGACGATTAAAAGGGAAATCAGGAATTCCTGGAGCTCAAACATATTTGACAGTCTTTACTCTTCTTGTCACTTTCGCGGACCCGGGCAACATAAATAGTGACGTACAGGTAGGGGCAGGAACATCTGGTGACGCAACCAGGAAATGCTCCGAAGGCTAGACCGTCCCATTTAACAACGGTTGACGCGGCCTCGCAGGTCTCTCCGAAGGACTCGCCTGGGTCCTTCGAAGGATGCAGACCCTGAAATGAGACACAGCCAGTGACATGCCTGCACCTCTCCTGCCGCCCCCTCCCTAACCCCCGCTCAGCACTGCCCCAGGCTTCCGGAGGACTCAAGATCGCGCTTTTCTCTTGCAAGAGCGAGGTGAATACACAAAAAGGGCTAAATAGAAGTGAATACTGCATATTTTTTCTCAAAATGTAGATTTAAGATCCTTTCAACATCTGAAAGCGATATAAATACCAGGTGATGGGTACTTTAAGCCACTCACATTCCTCGTAACCTTCACTGCACTTAATGATGTTGACCTCTTAGAGTGCTATCAATGGCATTTGGCAAATTAGTTCCTCATGCCCAGATACATTTCTATCACATTTAGATCCTAGGATACACACATTTACAATTTTATGCATGAAAATGACATCTCACAGAGGTCAATGACCTCTAGCTGACCTCAGGGGTCAAACTGCGAATGCCTCCACATCTTAAATTAAAGCTTGTGTCCTGAAGAACAAACCCTGAAAGTTTCATGCTTCTTTCATAAAAAGCAAGATTATTGAGCTTAACAGCTCCACTAGTAGCTTGTTGGTAAATCTTGCTTGCTAGCTTGTATGCTAACTCCGGTGTTAAGCTTTTTCTGTATGGCTACTGGTTAGCAAAAGTGTCTTTCAAGTGACCAGGCAGTTATAGCAGTTAGTTTGTGTTCAGTACGCTCTGAAGTGGTTGAATTGGTTTAGAGAAATGCTTCAGACTCTTGCTTCAGAAAGGCAGCATGGCAAAAATGTTGCACCAGGTAATGATTACCTGGTAACTCCGTCTACCGCCATGTGAGGAATATTGTTTGTTACTCGCGATTGTTTATTTGTTTTTCTTTTCTTTCGCACTTTGATTATTCCAGAATATTTACGACAGTCCTATAGATTTTCAGAGGACTATGCAACATAAAAACACAACATTTAATCTAATGTATAAATGGAAAGGCAAGCAAATAAACAGTGTGTAACAGGGTTAACATTTAGCTGCGTTGCTGTTGTAAATATAAGGATGTGAAAACTGATTCTGTGTTGCTCCAAATGAGTTAATTCCCAAAGTGAAGCAGAAATCCAACATAAATGTTGAGTGATGAGGTAATAAATAGGGGCGGTTTATGTGCAAAACACAAGCTGAAATGTGTTGCAATGCTGTACATTTGCTCAGTAGGTGTCCGCCAGCTTGGAGGGAGTGGGTGGGGGCAGACGCCTTTACTCTTTTTGTCCAACGTTTTGAGTCTGAGACAGCACAGGAAATCCAACGCTGGTCATCTGACAAGCTATTAAGATTAAACAGGCTTTAAGCCAGCCTTAAAAGGCATTTACGCTGCAGTATTTCCACTACATGTAAGCAATTCAAATGTGACACTCATTTGAAAAACCCACACTTGAATAACTCTCTGGTCAGCATTTAGCATTTAAATCCACATTAATGTTTTCATTCTGTGCATGAAATCGGAGGACATCTGGCTCTCTCTCTTTGCCAATCTGTGCACAGAAAGTGGCTTTAGCTTCGCTGGACAAAAAACTGTAAACTGCCGAGCAGTATTGAGACGTTAATGGCTTCTTTCATACAACTTCTACTTGTCTGTTTCTTTAAACCGCAATCAGTGTGATTAGGGTGGACTGTGATTTTTTTTGGCGTCTCGATGTGGGTCACATTTTGAGCTGATGGACTCATTGAGTAATGCAACTTGTGCATCAGGTTACTATAATCAAACCTACTTGAGAATTTTGTACCGTTCATTTCATTTTCACGGATCCATCTTGCCAAAACGATCGTTCAAATCATTCTGGTGGTCCATTTTCAAAGCTCGGTCTGTTGCTTTTTCTATTAATGTACCTGTAAATTTTAGTTCAGTTTGTCAGTTTGATGTTGGGGAGGCAATTACATTTAAACTTTCTCTTTTAAAAAAGGACATTTGAGCGTCCTTGAACACAAATGTCAACCGGATGCTATTCAACTTTACTTTTTAATCATTGTTATTATTATTTATTTTACTTTAAAAGATAGTGCACAATGATTTCAGACCAAAATTTGCTTTTTTAACAAAGGACTGCAGAGCTTTTCAAACCAATCACTTGCAAATACATAAAACATTCAAAGCTAGGGTTCTTCAGTAACTCTTGAAGCGTACAGTATTTGCAGAAAATCTCTTCACATCCCAATAGCAATCAAATTTAATGGTCTGACAAGTAAAAGAAAAAAATCTGTTACTACAGCTGTTAGCTAGCTAGTTTCCCAAGAATGGCAGAGAAAGTGCACCCAATATTATTCCCTAATACTAACATGCTAGCTTGACAGCAGTGAATACTAACAAAAACTATGTTCTTTGTTTAAGTTCAATATGATAACATTAGGTGTTTTCTTAAATGTGAGTGAGGCATGAGGTTGTTGGATATGGTTAGCAATGACAACGATGCGCTGCGCTCACAGTAAACAGCCCCTGAGCCTGTACTTCAGCAGCTAGCTAGCTTAAACAGCCTCTGAGCCTTTAGTTCTGCAGCTAGCTAACTCAGTCGCTTTAAATAGCCCCTGAGCCTGTTGTTAGCTAGCTAACCCAGCAGCACAAAGCCCCTGGGCCAAAGAATGAATGAGTGGCAGTGACAGACGGCTGTTCTGTCGCTAATCGAGTAGCACAAAGCACACAGCCCCTGAGCTAAAGAACAGAGCAGCTGCAGCAGCAACAGACTCGTTAAGCGGCTAACGTTAGCACACAGCACAGACGGTTGTTTGGCTTGTATTTACATGATTGTGGCATTTAACAGAGTTGTTAATTTGTGTATTTATTAGGCCAAAAAAAAAAAAAAGGTAAGCAGGTCTGTGAAAGAAGGAAAGTAGCTACTGCTAACATTTGTCATCCAGCTGGCCAGCGAGAGCTATACAGGGCAGTTAATGTCGGTGTAGTCAGGCAATACATGTTCATGTATTGTGGAGGAGGGGCCTGGATGGAGGGCATGGGTTTTTTTTTTTTTTTGGTTGGTTGGTTGCTTTGAAGATGTTTCGTGCTCTTGCTGGTTTCTCCACTCTTAACAACCTCAGCTCTAATTAGAAAGCACTATTGCCCTTTATTGTTGAAAAGTTCAATGTATACGAACAGGTCAGAGGATATGAAGACATCCTGAAAACCCAACAGCTAGGACATTTTTGTTGCAAACCAAAGTGTGAGCCAGTTACCGAATGTGGAAAGACAGAAATCTCAGCACCTGGCATTGTAATTGTTGAGTTACTTGGATTGATAAGCAAAGCCAATATCGCGATCAGGTCCATCTAACACTTTACACTGTCTTATCGCGGCAATGACCATGTCAGAGCCCCAGGGCTGTGTGTGGATGTGCATGAGTGTGTCTCAGTGTGCGCGTGTGTGTTTGATAGAACCACTCAGGTGTTCTCCCCTAGGCCTCCTAGATATCATCAGTCATTATCCCCGTCATTCATCAAACACTGCAGGTGCACGTGAGCATGGCTGCCTCGCCTCATGTCTCCATACCTTTTTTCTGCTGCTCTTTCACTCGTCTCCCCCCGTGGGGCCTTTCCAAACGTAACTCCCCAGAGGCCAGGGGAGATGCAAATTTGTACATTCTGGAGGAGCATGCTGATGTAGTGTGTAGAGAAAGAAAAAGGAAAGGGAATAAATAAGGACGAAGCAGAACAGCAGACAATATTTCACCGTGTCGTGCCCACTGCCTTAACCCTGGGGCAAAAATCCACCTGGAGACAGAATTAACCTGTGTGATCCCAGAGGAGCTTTGGATACTTTAGTCTCATTTTGTGAACATTAAAGGGAAACACAAAGGGGGAGAATTGGGGGAGGGAGGGAAAGAGGGAAACAACAACCTCTCTGCAAATTGCTAAAGGTTCCATATATTAGAAAGTGACATTTCCATGTCTTTGATTGTAAAATAGGTCTAGGTGCTTTATTTCTACTTTGAAAATACCAAAACGCTCATTCCACAGAGAGACATCACGTTTTCAGACACTGGCCTTCAATGAGCCGTCGAGACTTCCATGTGCTGCAGCTGCAGTGCACAAAATGAGAACATAATAATGTGTTTTTCAAACATTAACGCATATTAGCACTTTCTAGTCTAGGCACTTTAAGAAGGTTTGGTTCAATAGGTTTCATATGGATTGCGCTTATGAGGAACAACCAAGGATGGTACATTGTGAACTACAGATGGAAACATTTACTGCATAAACAGTCTCAAGCCCTATCTACAAACATGCTACCTCACAACATTGACTGCAAAAAAAAGAAAAGATTAGATTAACTAATCAAAGCTAACTGAATTTGACGCACTATTTCTTGATTCGAAAAATTATATTCGAGGCCTCGCAGCCACCCCCTTTTTATATTGATGTTTGCACATGGTTTAGTCCACTCCTGCAGGGTGGAAAAGAGCATTCGTTTTCAAACACAGCATGCTAACTTTCGCGGATGCTAAGCTAGAGTAAATTGGGGCTAGCAATGGAGCACAGAAAAACAGGAGTCGGTGTGAAAACAATTAACGACAGCACAATTTGCTAGCAGTCTCTCAGAACGGTTTAATATTGGTGTTTAACATGGCTAGCTAACTGATGTTCAATTGGGAAAACAACACAACATGCTAGCTTTCTATCAGAATGGGTTCATATTGGTGTTTAACATGGCTGGCTTGTTTCGACAACACAACTTGCTAGCTTATTTTTCCTGAATGATTTAATATTGGTCTCAAACATAGTTGTTAACTTAGACTAGTGGTCTTTCAGAATAGTCAAATATTGGTATTTGACGTGGCTAGCTAGCTTCGACAGCAGGACTTGCAAGTGGTTTTACTGAATGATTCAATATCGGTATTTAACATGGCCGCTAGCTTTAACAACACGACTTGCTAGTGGCCTCTCAGAATGGTTCAATATTGTTATTTAACGTGGCTTGCTAGGTAATGTTCTTTCAGCTGGCTTGCTAATAGCTTAACTTAGGAAATGGCTGCTAAGAGTCCTTTCAAGCAGTCATTTGTAGAATTTCGCATATCCAGCAACCTTTTATAAGACTTACATAACATTACACACTTAAATCCTTGTTATGTGCAATGTTTCTGGAGTAATAACTTCTGAAAAACCGTCGAATTTACTACAGCATTCACAAAGATTACTGAGGAAAAGGAAAGTTTTATAATTTAGACTGAGTTACAGTGCAAATTTCGAGTTTCTAAAGTTTTATTATGCTGATGTTATGTTGCAGCAGACTGGGCTATAGGCCAATAAATCATGATGATTCCATCCAACTGTTTTTCAGATGCATTTTTATCATGAAATAGGGGTAGCACAGTACAGTAAGCCTTTCTCAGAGAAAGATGACTCCTCATCTTAAATTTCCCAGGTTATAATGAAGACTAGTGAAACTGTGACAGAATTAAGCCTCTATGGGAAAACGTCACACATCACATAGTGTTGAGAAAAAAAAGAAGCAGAAAAAAAGCCCATTAACCTGTAAAAATGCGAGTTTAGTTGTCGGTTCAGTAAAATGAGAAGGAGGCACACCGAGGCCGCATATGCACCCGGCATACACCACTGTAAAATAATGTTGAGCTAATTTATTTTCAATTGGTCATTTGAATGCTTTATTAGAGTTTTATGTAGATGTTAAGGTGAGGAATCTTGGTATTCACGCTCTAATACACATTTCTCCCACTATTGTTGTACATGTTATCCAGCTTTTCTTCTAATGAGCTCTATGTGCTCTATTATTAAGTCAGACCAACCTTGGGCCCCGGAGCACTTGCTTCGAAGGAGATTATTAACTAAGTGAGAAAAGAAAAGATTCACTGGTAGTAAGTAGTCATTTCATTTTTTTTCCAGCAAGAATTCAATTTTGCAAAAAAGGAGAGCCGTTTTCAGGGCGTGCAGATCAGTGCTGGGTTTTCTAGCAATCCACGCGAGCGCTCTTATTTCCTCACCGTACTCCAAACTCGCACATCGGGTCCGACCCACTAAACCGAATGGGCCGTGCTAGCGTGGTAGCCGCTGTTTCCTGAAGTTGCCAATCGCATCACGGGACTAAAATCCAGGCTTCTAGAACGTAGAAATCTCCCATCAGCGTGATTGTAAACGTAAATGCCTTCCAGATCCGTGAAATTAATAGTTTCTCAAGTCCATGGCTGCACCTGCGCCATATCCTGTGCCTTCCTGTCGGTTCTGGTTACTCGTGATCGCTTCGCAGATGCACATACCAAGTTCCCCTCAAACATGCTTCCCTTCTTGTGTTATTTTAAAGCCTGTGAGTCAGTAGATGTATGTTATTGGTAGTTCCACCTCCTGAATCAATCTACTCGTCTGCTCATAGTAAAGATGTGCTTCTATTTTACGTGGTCCCTCATCTTTAAACTGTGTTTTGCTGCTTCGGACTTCCTTTTCCCACATTTGGTGCTTTTGTTTTTGCCAATGCACTGTCTTGCTAACCTAAATATATATAGCAATATTATGCACAGCGACCACGCACAATAGCTCGCCGTTACCACTTCCCAGATTACCCCGCGCCGCGCCTCGCATTCTGATCATCTTGTTTACATTTTTCTTGTTGTTCCGCAGCCCCTCATTTCTGGTCATCCTCTTCCCTCTCCAAAGTCTTGGTCCCCCAGACTGACTTGGCTCCACCTCACCCCTCGAACGCTGCCAAGTGGCTGATTGAAACGCTTTAATTGGGGTTGGGACGATAGCAGCCAAAAGACGTGCGCCTCAGCTCTGCGCCTCCTCCGCTCTGCCATCGCCCCCCGCGCCGCCTCCTCGCCTCCAAACTTTCGCCGCCCGGGCCACAATAGGACGGCAGAGAATGTTTTTGTCGTTTTGCGAGGTTGGCGCGGCAGACTGGTAAACACCAGCCTGTGGTAGAGGGGAGCCATCGGTGCACGGACCAACTGTGATGATTTTAGAGTGGGTGCAGGGCATTATGAGTTAGCAGCCTTCTCTATCACCCCCAAAATGAGTTTTCTAAACCTGGTATTATGTCGCACATCTGTTGTCGCCGACTTTTTTTCCCCGGTTTGAAGTGGTGTTTGCGTTGTTAATGGGACTCTTCCATTCACCCCTCTTTAAATGTTTAATATGACATCTGCGTTCCTTCATTGTAATCTTATTTATTTATTTATTTATTCGGTTTATTCTTACATGGAGCCAATCACACATGCCATTAGCATTAAACGAATACATCCCCGTTCCTTTTTTTCCAGACGCCCAGATGGTGACCAATGGAATTGTTCCTCCAAAACAAATTAAGGACGAGAGCAAATGTACAGATGGAGGGTAGAAATTAATTTCTTGCAAATTACATTTCCTATGTAGATTGCCGTCACATTAATGGTCTGGTTAATGCCTCTGCAAGCGGGGGAATAAGAGGAGAGAGCCCGAGAGGGGGAGACGCGAAAGAGGAAATGAGAGAGCGGGACGAGAGGAAATGAAACGAACGAGAGAGGCAGAGGAGGAGTGCGAAGACAAGAGAGGGGGATAATGCGCTGAATACTGGAGGGAGCTATTGTGCACTGATACGAACTCCACATGGGGCGGTCGCCACCGTATCCAGGTGTCGCCGACTCCGTTTCGGGCTCGGCGCCGAACTCTGCTTCCGCTTGGCGCCGGACTTCGCCCAGGTGGAATTAAAACGGAAAGAAAACCCCCTCCCCCTGCTCCCCGCGCCATCACATTTTGACCCTCCTAAATTGCACATTCAATGCATTCAGTGTTGTAAGGGCTGGAATATGCGGCGATGGTGCCAAGCGAAGAGAAAGGCGAGAGGGGGGCGGTGCAAGGGGAAGAAGTGGAGAAGTGAGGGGAGGCATGCCAACGGAGCTGCTGTGGCACGGGGAGCACTCAGACTCCTTTGGTTGCTTTATCTGCTTCTCCTTCACAAACGCAGAGTGGAAGAGCATTCACCGCTTCGCCTCAGCAGCAGTCAAGGCTCATGCGCCAGCCACCGCAGATTCCTTTGCCCTCGCAACTATTGCACACGCATAATTACGGCGTCTTTGGGGAGGAGAACGCATGAAAGTACATAATGGCCATGAGATTACTGCCGCTAGATGCTCTTGTAAGATACAGATGGTTGATGTAATGACCGCTGACGTTGTAAACTCGAGATGGAGGGTCATCAAGAAGCTCTTTTTAAATTGTAGGTTAGGGTGACGCTTGTATACCTTCAGACTTTTTTTTTTTTTTTCCATTCCAACTTACTTTTCGCAATCCAATTGAGCTGCACAGCGGGGCGAGCTATTTTGGGCGCCCCTGGTTATGGAGGTAAAGTTTTTTTTTTCCCCCTCCATACACAACGTTGGGTGATTCACAGTTGGAGCATTTCAAAGCTCAGACGGGCATGAAACTCTCACAGACAAAATATCTCTGCAGAATTCAAACAGCTGTGTTGAGAAAATATCCAGTTGCTGGACATAAAAGTCGGTAGGTACAAGCTGACCGCGAAATCCCAGTGTGCGTTTGGGAACTCTGTTAGAGATCACGCTCACGAAAGAGCCGGTAAAATAACCTTGTTCAGTCGGATTCTGGGTCAGTTTTGGGATGAAATCGGCGACTACGGGCCAAGGGCTCATGGGTGGTGTCGTATTTAGAGCCGTCTGCCTGGCCAAACTGATGGACAATACAAGATTTCTCAGAAATAAAGCTGGAAAAGTTAGCGTAACTTAAAGTCATAGAGTTGTTGATGACAGGAAACAAGGTGATGGTGAATTACGCGCAACGAACATCCACGACTCCGACTCCAACAGGCGATGTCTAAGAATTGACAGTTTATGGTTCAGGAACGTTGAGATTGTCACTTAAACAAACAATTTAAATGGGGGAAAAGTGCATTCTGGAACATTATGTCCCCCCGCTTTGTATTTCTATACCACACTTAGTAGAAAATCAAGATAATGCCATGAGTGTCTTTTTGTAGTTGAAGGAATCTTCCATTTGTTTAGAATGCGATGTATCCCTCTGGTCCTTAATCTGGGCCTTCCAAATGAGCCCCATTATTATACAGACAGATGGAAATTAGCTAATTATTTTCCCCCCCGACTAATGGCCTCAGACCATGCCATGTTAGCAAATGTGCGAGCAGGAAAGCATCAAAAGTCTCCCGAAATACTCGACTTCAATGCGGCACTCATAACGTCTGATGGTGAGCTTTAATAACAAAAGTACGACGAAGACTTCTGATTCAGGGCCATTGATCAAAAAGCATAAAACATCACTGCGAGAGCGATATTATCTGTTGAGAAGAGGGAACCGCTGCGTATCCATAGCAACATATTGAGCCAAAATGCAGATTTAAAGGTTGATCCGTGTAATTGTAGGTAGCAATTAACAAGAAGCTATACCTCAATTTACAAAAGTCACATTCGCAAGACATGTTGCGGTTCACTTCACAGCAATTTCACATGGCACCTTTTCAGTACTGGTTTACTTTTTTTCACATGGAAATTGTCACATGTGAATAACATACGTCCATAGATGACTGCCTGTGTTTAAACACGTGGATTAGAATTTCAACATGGGGGGAAAAAGTACAGTATATTTTGGCATTTCACATGTGGAAAACATGGTGCATGAAATCATGATAACAATTTGCTTCTTCACATGTGAATCCGGCATTTTTAGCACATTTTCACATGTGAAAAATAAAATAATGTCGCATGTGAACTGGACTTTTCCCCAAGCGATTAGCTTTGTTCACATATGGATGACATTTTCACACAATTTCACATGTGAAATACGCACAATTACATATGTTCTCATGTATTGGCTTATTTTTTTACATGTGAATTCGAATTTACACATGTGGAAAATGGTTTCGACCTCTTGGTGTCAAAATTGGATTGGATTAATTATAAACCAACATGGTAGCAAAGCCTTTACAGTGTGTTTACTGTACTTCTTAGGCACATGTTTGCTAATAATGTTGCCTGTCGACTTTAATCTGCGCCTGCTTCAAATCCCAGCCCAGGATAAAAATGTTGTCAGTTAACGTTCCTGCAAACCATTGATACATTCACATTTCATGTGTGTGACATGTTAACATTTCTACAATATGCTGCAAATCATGTCCAGGTGGACAGTGACCACAGCTCGAGGAACAACTTTGTAACTCCTGGACATTTCTGCTGATTGCCCACACATCTAGGTGCTGTATTGTAGGCAGCTGGACTTGTTTGAGTTTCTTCAAGACGTTTCACCTCTCATCCAAGAAGCTTCTCCAGTTCGTTGGAAAGACTTGCAGGCTTTTAACCTCTGTGTGGGAGTGTCCTTCCAGAGTCTTTAAGGACACGTGTGAGCTCTGAGTTTCAGAGTCGTTATGGCCACTTGTGGGTCGTTGGTCAAACCAGCCTTCATGTGGGCTTCTAAGGCCAGGTGAGCCCAGGTGTGAATGGTTGTTAAGCCGTCTGGGGAGAGAGCTCAGTACAGCATTGTATGTAGTTTTGAACAGTTGTAAGCGGCACACCAGGGGACAACCAACCAACCAACCCTAACCCTAACCCAACTAACCAAAACATGATCTTTACCTCACCTTAACCAAACTGTTCTTGTGCCTAGAACTGACCATAAGCACATGTTTGTCGCAACATAAAATAGAAGTTGAACCTTAAAAACAACATAAAGCAATGTAAAGTGTTAACAGCAGAAAGACACGTTGCCAGTGTTTGTTCTGGCAACTGGGTTGCAACTCCCACCTGTCTGATCTTTTCCGGTGTACTGTCAGGCTGCACATGTGTACGACTCAATGTTAAAGTTCGCCAAATGAAAAATGATTCATCTTTGAAAAGTTTTTTTTTCCCTCTCTTCTTTAGATTTGTCCTTCCTCTGTCTTGCGCCATCATCGAGTGCTATTAAGGTTTTTAGCAGCGCTTTTCCCGAAGACCACATGCTGCAGAAGAGCTAGAGTGCTGTACAATTATCAGCCTCTCTAATGGTGTCCTCTCTCACGTATGGCCTCAAAAGGCTATTTTCTGTTGGTGGTCATAGGGAGAGAGAGAGAGAGAGAGAGAGAGAGAGGGAGAGAAAAACAAAACAAAAGAAAGAGCAGGCCCACTTCAGCAGAGAGCAAAAGAGCTAGTGCAAATATAAATGGAGATAAAACCACAGGAACTCACCGGTGGATTAGAAGAAGCAATTTCCCGCACTACTTTCAGACATGTTATCAACAAAAGGAACAAACCGAACAGAGTGTGCTTCATTCTGAGACAAAATAGCCCACAGTGTAAGTAAAGAAATCAGCCCTCACAAAATGCCGAGATAAAAGCCGAGTAAAAGTAACATTTCGGTCAGGAAATGTAATATTTACCAATGAAAAATAACAAGAATCAACAGAATCCATGTACAAGCGCATCCCTGAATAACCTCCTTGATTTTGATTGGCTCTGAGGTGATTTCATGTTTTTCAAATTATACTCCTGGCTGATGAGGTATTATGCTAAGTGTCAATCAAAACCCATGGCTAATTAGGCCCAGAAGGAAACCGGAGCACTCTGGATTTTCTGTAATTATTATTTATTGGGTGCAAGGACTAATTTCTTTCGATGCAGTGTGTGTCTTCGCGAGAGCCCAGCAGCCCCAGAACAAACTCGGAGTACAAATTGTTTTTAACAAGAATGTGATTGGCTCAATCGGTGGAGGGCGGAGTGGGTGGGGCAATCGTTTTAATCAATCATCTTGCAGAAAGAATTGACTCAGGACGCGGGGTGGAATAATTTACACTTAATTCTCACTTTAAAGTTGATGCTTGAAGCTGAGAGAACACATTTTGATCACGCTACATGATCTCTGTCGGTAGATGGAGTTTGTCAAACCATCACAGGATGTAGATGTTTCACTGTCCTTGTTTGTGAGCACTCCAGGACTTCTCACCCATTGTAAAGGCCTTTGCACACCAAGTCTGCTTTGTTCTTATGTATTTAAAATAATAATAATAAAAACAAAATCTGTCAAAACTTTGGGCACTTTTGCTTCTTGAAAAAAGAACACCAGGTCGATCCAATCATGAAAACAAGACAAGACGAAAAGCCAGGGTGACATAAAATTCTCATTCTCAGCTATCATTTTATTTTGGGTTACGACTAGAAGAGATTAACATTCTTTAATGCTCAAAAAATGTACGTCAACAAAGCTAATGCTAGCTCTACAGTGACATTGCAAACATAGAAAACAACACGGGGGAAAAAAAAGTTACCCGAATCATTGGCGTTGTTGGCATTAAATGAGTTTCTCTTGACTGTCTCTCAATATTACAACATTAGTTTCTCATTCCCGCTGTCTTGGAGTAGCCACATTAGCTGAGCAACATGCTAACTCTTGCTGCAAGAGGCTGAACTACAAAACTAGCAGCAGGGGACATAAAAGATGAGTCAAGGTCATGGGGTCACCAAAATGGGGTTAAACCATTTCATTGTGGTTAATAATGCGTCTCTGATTGTGGTTCAGTAGCTTTCTTCCAGTCGGTTGCATGAATGTGCATCAAATATATTTGACTACAGGCGCTGCAGATGAGGTGAGCCTTGAAAATTTGAAAGTTTAACCCCGGCGGTGGTGCCACAGCAGAGGTCACGGAGTCTCCAAAATCAACAGTTCGCTCTCTCAGAGAGCTCAGAGGTGCATGGCGAATGTATCAGAATGAGGAGGGGGGGGGGGTCAGGAGATGAAAAAAGTTTGGCTTTAGGAAAGTTCTCGGGGGTCACCGAAATCAATAGGTCTCTTCCTCCCGGTAGCAATAAATACAAGAAATTACAGACCAACAAACAGCCGGGCGGAAGCACAGAGGTGACTATAAACCATCTGTGGAGGTAAAAGGACCATCAATAAATAAACTCTTCCACTGCTCCTCCAGGCCATAATTTCAGCTCAGAATGCATATGACCTTCCAGGCAGCGACGTTGTTTTAGGATATTATATTGTACTTTCAACGATGTCAGTATCATCAGAGCAGTCAGTCCAGCTCAGCTTGTACAGTAACTGGGTCAGCAACAGTGACTCATGGCTGCAGACATACCCTACAGTCTGCTATGGATAATTATGTTTACAGGATAATTACTTTTATAGATAATTAAATGGATAATTAGTTAATTTATGGAGACTTTAAAGCTAAATTTAACTCGTGGAGCACGCAAATGTTTTTACTCGGGCCATTAATTTGTCATGGTTGACATTCATGGTTTCTTTTAGCCTTTTAAATGAAGATGACTTTAAAGTAAACATTTGAACTCGGCTTATGATTTAGTCAGTTGTGACAGAGAATCAGCTGCAAACAAGTTTGCTAATTGATCAATCGTTTAAGTCATTTACCGAGCAACCATTCTCTGCTTTGAGCTTCTTAAAGGTGCAGCACGCAAGAATTAGCCAGCCGTGTCATTCACACTTAAATAAAATAGGGGGAAGCTTGTCACCAAAGTAAAATACCTGCTAGCTATAGCTGTCGTTAGCGTGTTTACCAAACAACCATTTTCTGCTTTGAGCTTCTTAAAGGTGCAGCACGCAAGAATTAGCCAGCCGTGTCATTCACACTTAAATCAAATAGGGGGCGGCTTGTCACCAAAGTAAAACACCTGCTAGCTGTAGCTGTCGTTAGCTTGTTGACCAAGCAACCATTCTCCGCTTTGAGCTTCTTAAAGGTGCAGCACGCAAGAATTAGCCAGCCGTGTCATTCATACTTAAATCAAATAGGGGGAAGCTTGTCAACAAAGTAAAATACCTGCTAGCTGTAGCTGTCGTTAGCTTGTTGACCAAGCAACCATTCTCCGCTTTGAGCTTCTTAAAGGTGCAGCACGCAAGAATTAGCCAGCCGTGTCATTCATACTTAAATCAAATAGAGGGCAGCTTGTCATCAAAGTACAACTGCTGCTAACCGTAGCTGTCGTTAGCTTGTTAGCTAGCTTAGCCACGCAGCTAGGAGTTCAGAGTGGTAGCTTGCTCGCAGACTTAAAGCAATCTGAATCTTAATCAATATTGAATTGGGTATGAGTGCTGTTAACTAGCGTTCGCACCAGCAGCTAACGTTAGCAGCGAACGGCGCAAAACAGTAAGGAGATACGACTCAAACTCAATGTTACAGTCCGAGAGTTGCGTTGATGTAAAGCAGAAGAACAAACGGTCTTTTGTAGTTATTCAGCAAAACAGTTAACCAGACTTTCTTAGTTCAGGGAAGAAAAGCGAATCGTAGAACGCGGCCCTCTAAAGAGGTTATGCCGTTTACAGAGCATCTTCTCTTTGAGAGGTGTGCCACACATAGACGCAACCCAATCTCTTCTGAGGCGTGGCGTTACAAAGACGCAAAGTGAATAAATGATAAGCCGTGATGTTGCGTGCCG
The DNA here is from genome assembly GCA_039737535.1 of Lagodon rhomboides. Classification (NCBI taxonomy): domain Eukaryota; kingdom Metazoa; phylum Chordata; class Actinopteri; order Spariformes; family Sparidae; genus Lagodon; species Lagodon rhomboides. Next base: position 14,308,304 of record CM077806.1, read on the forward strand.
ATTTTGTTCGCAAAAAAATTACCGCTTTTCCACCGTGGCGCTGTTAGCTGATCATAAAAACGGGCGTTTTTTAATGCTTGCAGGAAAGTTGGTTCTGCTTTATAATGCAACAAAGTTGAAAGAGTGTTGCCTCACACTGCTCCATGCTGTCAGGTCTTATTAGAAGTGGAGGCTAGTGCAGAGTTTGGAGCGGCAGACAAACACAAAGCAGCAGATGGTTTGACTTTTTTGTTGTGGATATCAGGGTCTCCAGAATATCCTCGATGGTTTTGCCAAGTTTCACACCAGCTCCGACTAAAGCAGAGAACAAAAAAATCACATCTGTTAATACTTGAGGTCAGTGCGCTGCGCTCTTTTGGTGTATTTTTTCTGCAAGATATCGTCTTATCCTCGCTTAAGAGACGATTGTGGAGCCGCTCTGCTCTGGGATTTGATCACTCCTGACCCCGGAGTCATCTCCCATCACGGCAGCTCTTTCTAGGACTCTCTCCGTCTTCCCTTCGCGTACATCAATCTCCTCCGTCTTCTGCTCCCTGACCCCTCAAGCATCATCCCCCCATTTCCCCACAGTAGTTGACTGCAAACACTTTACTCTCACTTCTCTGTTATTCACTTCAGCCTTCAGGCTCCTTTTCCACGAGGCTAGTTCTACTGGGCTTCACCTGTCCGGACCTAAAGGAAACCGCGGCTTTTCCCCCACCTCCGGGCTTTCCTCGACTGATAAGGTCAAGACCTCCAGCGGTCTGCATCTCTGGCTCGTGTGGTTTTTGTTTACACTCTGAGTTTTAGGTTTATTCTCCTCTGCTGGGAAGTTTTCTCCCCACCCTGTCCTTCACCAGCCCTGCTTCTCAGCAAGCCCCGTATTTACAGTATATGTGTGTGCTCGCATGACCGTGTCAAGCCTCAGCCCATTGATGTTTCTCTGAGCCTTCTCCTCAGCCGAAGGAGCACACAGCTCCTCTAACATCCAACTGTCTGTATCCACTTCAAAGGCAGACGAGTCTAAGACAGCAGAGGCGCCTGGATACCAGCCTGCCTGTGGGTTCTCCCATTCAAAGACCACGACCTGAATGTGTTGCCTACTGTGATCGTGTGTGTGTGTGTGTGTGAGGGAGAGAGAGAGTGAGTGGGAGAGCCGCACACATGAGTTCAGACATCATGTGTGACACATGAAAGGCATAAAAGCAAAAGAAAAACACACATAGACATGTGGGTACTCTTTTAAAGGTGCAGAGGGTCAGGTGTGGAGAGCCACAAACGGGCGACACGACACGGTCAAGAGGAAGACGAGAGCAAAGTGGCCCCGAGGGACTCTGCCGACACACGAACCTTCCCACTGAGCAATAACATACCCAAAAGACGTCAATTCACGGATTCGCCGGTGCCGAGAGACCGAAAGAAAATCTTTTCGTTGGAGTGACATCTTTACAGTTTTTACTATGTAGTTATAGACATCTTTTCAACTTCAGTCACAGACGTCTAAAGAACTTCTTGGTGTTCAAAATCAAAGTTTTTATGACAGCCGAATTAGACTTCATGCAGCGAAAGCCACAGGGAGGATTTGGATCCCGGGCCTCAACCTCTGTAGTCCAAATGAGGTGTCAGGTGGGCTATTTATCACCTTTATTACAGACCATGTTTTGGTTATCCAAATTTCATCAAGCAGGCTAATATTCCAAGGTCGAATGACCAAAACATGGTCTATAATACAGCTGATGAATAGCTCACCTGGCGAAGTACATATCGGACTACTGACGTGTCTGACTATATTACAGCCGAGCTGCTCATCCTCAAACTGAGCACCTCAGCTGTGCAGCAACTTCAGGTACAGTAACCGGCATCGTTATACCCCTCAGGTTGTCCTCAAAGGCTTGTCAGAGGAGTGCAAGACATAATCGCACTTGTCTCTGTTAACACACACACACACTTTCCCAACTACCATATTTACTGTATTTGCCTTCAGAAAGGAGAGGAGACATATCGGAAAAAGCATACATATATTTATATAAACGCTGCTTGTCTGTAAGTATCATCTTGTTGACACCCAAACAAGCCATTATCGAGCTCTTAATGACATAAAAGGGAGCAAAAATCCAATCAAAACGGCATTTTGAGCTACAATGCCCCATTCGGTCTTCCTCCTCTGTAATAATTAACATTACACTCAAGCCCCGGCAGATGAGGACCTTGTAATGAGGGGAGTGAAGTAATGATATCCCATTATGACATGCAGATCCCTTGCTGAATGCACTGCCAGAGCTACACTCTGGTGAGGCGGCTTACTCCTTCAGAATACACTCAGGCAGTCGCAGTTGAGTCCTTCATCCTCACACAGCTCAATTTAAGAACGTCAATATGACCAAGGGCACCGGCAAACACAACTGGTAATTGAAGCAGTAATCATATTACATTCAGGGCCAGGTAATGTTCATCGCCGCGCTATTGAAATTGATTTTTGATGCGCGGGGAAGACAAAACCAAGTATATTAGCAACCAGGGGGGGAAAAAACTCAACCACGATAGGTCGCCGTGATAGGAAGTTTGCGTGGGGTCACCGGCCTAGTTTTTATTTGATGCTCCTCATTAGCGGCTAAACGGAGAATAGAGAAGAGGCGTAGCAGGAAGAGCCATGGCAGGAAAGCTTTGAACACCTGGCCGAGACAGGTGTGTCCTTCTACTGGGAGCCCCGACACACATGGTTCGTGTCACGGCAAGGTTGCGAGGAGGGGGGGTGCCTTACGGGGATCGAAGAAAAAAAGTGACAAGGACCGCGGTTGTCCTTTTTACACAAGGTAATTCAAGTCCAACAGGGGCCGGTGGCCTTGCAAGTAAGTCCAGGTCACCAAGTGATAAGTTGCGAAACAAAACTAGTCCGTGAACGCAACACGACTCTGATCAAAAAAAGACAGATGCTGCCAACATCATATCTCCTTATCACAATGGGTGTGGTTGCCACTGCTTTATTGTTTTACTGTAACCATCGGAAGCCATTCCGTGCCATCTGTCGAGCGCGATCGCCTCACGTAATTACATGGTTCAGCTTCTTTACCGCGCCGTTCACGAGCGCAGGCGTACAGCAGTCTGAGTGGCATGTGCCGTTACGCGGCGCTATTTATTGCCAGGTCAAGACGCTGAACTTAGATTAGCTTCCTCTCAAGCTTTTTTTAATGAGTGAAGGTAATTGGCCATGTCTTGCCGGAGCACCTGTGCAATTGTGTGGTGGTCATAAACAAGGTGCCGGGGAGAAGGAAAAGAAAAAAATCCTTTTTCTTTTGCCTTACAAAGAATAGAAGTGTAACCGGGCAGCTGCAGGTATTGTAGTTGAGTTTTCCGTGCCTGGTCATTTATTGTGGGTTTTAGTGAGGAATGGACTGAGTCACACTTTCAAGCATTTACAGTCCCAAGTGTTCAGACAGAAAGAAAAATATTACAATAGCAAAGCAAAAGGGGGGAAAAAAAGAAAAGAAGAAGTGCCTGCTCCCTGTTAATTCTCCCTATTGTACTGTACAACATTTCCAGATTGTTGCATATGCAAACGAATCACAACATTTTTCATCCGTGGGAGTTTTGACCGAGCCCAAGCTCCCTCCCCCTGCTTATCCTTTTTTTCCCGGGCTTTCACCGCGCATGCCGCCGCTGATAGCGCTCTGTCGGGGTTTTATGTTCCGCGTCTTATCGGGTCAGAGGATTCCACAGAGGAGCGGCGGCATTGTCGGCGCTGACCTCCCCAAAAAGTCACACAAAAAGGGAGCTAAATTGAGCGGTGGCACGCCAAAAAGCTCCAAGGAGGGGCCATTTGCAATTCAAAGGCAAATTAGCAAATCAAACACTTTGTCATTGCCAAAGGAAATTGATGTTAAAAATTTGAGTGACAAGTGTTTAATGTTGAAAAAACTTACCTTAATCAACACATCATCAGCGGGAAAAAAAAGTAATCGCACTTGAGTGAAGGTAACACTGTGACCTTGGGGGGCTTTTTGCATGCGACGTCATCTACATAAAGACAGATTTTAAGGTCACCACTGTCGAATCTAATCTGTGGAGTGACTAGTCAGGATAAATCAAATTACAAAGATATCAATGACAACTGCCCTTGTACTAAGTCAACGCTATTCACCCATATGTACTCAAGCTTTCCGCGCCAATCAAGTGGCGGGACTCGCAAAGTTGAAAGTAATGTGAATAATGAATAAGATCGATGTGAATACCCAGAAATGGGGAGACGCTTAACTGTTTGGACAGGACAGTGTCAGGCACATCAGAGGGTGTATCATCATGCATCAATCACACGCATCTGTCATTCAACACACATGCAAAGATGGAGGACACGGCGTTACAGGACTGTGGGGCTGTGCCTTGGCACAGTGGTGCGTGGAGCTAAATGCTAACTGCTGGCAAAGCAGCGTGCTCATGATGAGGGCGATTAGACTCCGGTATTCCGCAGGTATGATGTTTATCGTGGTCATCAGAGGCGAGCGGCCCTAACCTTCAAATTATGAGGCTAGATACCCCTCTGTCATCAGGACTCCATGGTCAAGTCAGCAAATATAAGTGGGCGACGTCCCGTTCGACTTTTTTTGCTTGCTGACAAACATTAAACATATCTTGACTTTTAGACTTGCAGTTTAGTTTAATCACCAAAACCACTTGGTTAGGCAAATACAGTATGTGCAACAAGTTAAAACAGGTTGACCTTGAGGTTTGGTCAGACAAACTGTGCTATGTGGGTTCCTGCATTTGATAAATGTCTGAGGTAAACCTTCCATGAACTTCCTGCCATCATTTCTGAGGGTCTTTCATTGGTGATCACAGAAATCCATGGCAGTAAAGTTCCCCCTCTGGATCTCAATCAGCAAAGACACGGGTTAGCTAAATGCTAACTCTGGCAAAGCAGCGTGCTCATGATGAGGGCGATTAGACTCCGGTATTCCGCAGGTATGATGTTTATCACGGTCATCAGAGGCGAGCGGCCCTAACCTTCAAATTATGGCGCTAAATACCCCGCTGGCATCAGGACTCCATGGTCAAGTCGGCAAATATAAGTGGGCGACATCCCGTTTGACTTTCAAAATAAAGCTTGCTTAACATTAAACATATGACTTTTAGACTCGCAGTTTAGTTTAATCACCAAAACCACTTGGTTAGGCAAATACAGTATGTGCAACAAGTTAAAACAGGTTGACCTTGAGGTTTGATCAGACAAACTGTGCTATGTGGGTTCCTGCATTTGATGAATGTCTGAGGTAAAACTTCCATGAACTTCCTGCCATAATTTCTGAGGGTCTTTCATTGATGATCACAGAAATCCATGGCAGTAAAGTTCCCCCTCTGGATCCCAATCAGCAAAGACACGGGTTAGCTAAATGCTAACTCTGGCAAAGCAGCGTGCTCATGATGAGGGCGATTAGACTCCGGTATTCCGCAGGTATGATGTTTATCACGGTCATCAGAGGCGAGCGGCCCTAACCTTCAAATGATGGCGCTAAATACCCCGCTGGCATCAGGACTCCATGGTCAAGTCAGCAAATATAAGTAGGCGACATCCCGTTTGACTTTCAAAATAAAGCTTGCTTAACATTAAACATATGACTTATAGACTCGCAGTTTAGTTTAATCACCAAAACCACTTGGTTAGGCAAATACAGTATGTGCAACAAGTTAAAACAGGTTGACCTTGAGGTTTGATCAGACAAACTGTGCTATGTGGGTTCCTGCATTTGATAAAATGTCTGAGGTAAACCTTCCATGGACTTCCTGCCATCATTTCTGAGGGTCTTTCATTGATGATCATGGAAATCCATGGCAGTAAAGTTCCCCCTCTGGATCCCAATCAGCAAAGACACGGGCAGTGTAGTGAATAGGCGGTTGAGAAAGGCAGAGTGTGAAAGAGACAGAGGAAGTAGTTCCTCTTGGTAAATGAGTTCTTGTCAATGCAAGTGACCTGTAATTATAGATAAAAGCCCTTTGCATCAGACCATCATCCGCATCATTGACTCCTCTGCTCTCGCCCGGACTATTAAATCACTTATCAAAAGGAGCTGGTACGACTCCCCAGGTTCTTCTCTTAATGTCGATTGTACGCCTATTTTAAATACGAAGCGTCTGCAGACTATGAATGCTCCTTGACTCCACAAGGAGAAGAGTGTGTCTTTCCCGGCAGAAAAGCCACAGTTTTGAGAGTGAGGTGAATAGTGTGTAGGAGCATCCCTCTGTGGAGATGAAGGCGGCGGCTGAGAGGACACCGCCACATGCGGGAGTGCTCATTGTTTTTTGATTGTGAGTCTCCCCGCAGAGGTGATGCTCGGGCGTTCCACTAGAGAAAGTCAGCGAATGCCTCCAACAATGCGACAAAGCCACTTCTTAACTGTGAGCCCAGCCCTCTCAAACTTTGTGTCATTGAGCACATGTGAAAAGAAATCAGCACCGCTTGTCTCCCGTCTTGAAGTGGAGATCCTCCGCGATCAGATAAGGATCATAGCTGACAACCAGGCTAGCTGTTAGAAGTACAATACTTACCAGCATTTAGTTGTAGTAATACAAGCCCTAACTGCAGTTTGGATAATGAAATTTCACAGGATGCTTACTCCTTTGAAGCTGAGGCTCAATGTGAAGCTTTGATCCCTACCAATCCAGCTTTGCATAAAAATACAATAAACAAGAAGGACAGTTTCTGGAACGGAACACATTAGAATATATATGATTAATGAGCGATTTATTTGTGCATTTTCTGCCATGAGAAAATGTGTTCCACTTGACTTTGTGATGTGTGAGGGGAGCACACCGCTAGTTTTTCATCCATTTGTCACATACACCCAAGAGCAACTTCGACGGCCCTTTGCAGAAACCAAAACGATCGCTCCCCTTATATTGGAAACTTAGGCTTTTCATGTTGTTTCAAAGACATTGCCTGCGATAAATGTCGGGTTGCATCCTCAAAGGGTTTTTTAAAAGCCAGACAGGAAAAGGTCTGGATCTTTCATCTGGCATCCACTAAGTGTACAGAGAAAAGGAAAAAGGTGCGAGAGAGCATGCACTGGTATTGATGGCGACGGATAGATATGCCCCCCCATGCCCACGCCACATGAAGCCGGATGCAAATGGTCAGGCTCCCCCTCGAGTGCCTGCACGCTCAAGCGGCCCAGCGTAACGGATTATTGAGCAGGTCACCGTTTGAGACACCAGCCTTGTAACAGATGTCAAATTGTTTGGAATTTGGGCTTGGGCATCAATTAAATTCAACCCCCTGAGACTGTCTGTATTAGATATGAATTCGACACAGTTTTACCACCAAAACTTTAGTGCGTTATGAAAAAATATGAAGCTTCATCAGACATATATGGATGGAATGTAATGGAATATAATGAACGCAATCATTTTTGAACATGCAAAACAGTGGCGTCATTAGGTCTATTTTAGGGGGGCTGAAGCCATGAATCCATTCCAATTGTTCAGACAGAGAACGCCCACATCACTGAAAATCCAGTCCGCTTTCCCTGCGACCTTGCTTGCACTCAGTACCTGCAGCTGTGTTGTACCTTGAAGCACACAAAGCGACTAGAACAGCGTGAGGAGAAGAACGTGAATGAAGAAGAAAGGATATAAGAAGGTTTTCACGAAAGTAAGTATTCATCACTGCTGGTGGTAAAAATTACTTAGGTCCAGCCCCCAGCTAACAGCAGAAAGTCCCATGTAATGAATGAACCAAGTGCTCCCTGTTTGGCAAATACAAACCTAGCTTGCACACTATAGACAACCTCTGCACACGTCTCACCTTTGTTGTTTCGCGGTCAAAAGTTACATTCCAGCTCTAAAAGAATGCTGCTACTTAGCTAGCTAGTTGGTCTGAAATGCATTGTGAAGGCCCTGCAAGTTGTTTATAGAGTTAAGTGTGCACTCTTTTTACCATATACTATCTTTGGGGTGACTTCCTTCTGGAACATCAGCTGTGTTTCTCACTTTATGCATGGATACACAGTGTGAAACAGGAGCCGAGCTCATTCACATTTGATTATCATCAGTGGATAATAATAATAATAATACACTAATAATAATCACTCCACCACCCCTATTGACCTGTAGGAGTCAGGGCAGAGGAGCACAGGGAGTGAGAGGGGAGAGACCTCTACTGGAAAGGTGAGTCTAAAGGATTTCACAGGATAGAGTAATTTGTGATGCAGACAGTCTTGGAATTTTATAATAATAATAATAATAATGATTCTTTGTTAGCTTTTTGTGAAGTTTTGTGCTTGCGCGCTATGTTCGCTCACATCCTGTGCATCTCTTGGGGGCTAAGCCTCCCCTGTCCTTAAAACCTAGTGACGCCCCTGCCCTGAAACCTGCCGCTTTCCCCACAAAGAACTGTAAAATCTTTATTAAAAGGGCAATGTGAAAGAATTTTCGTTGAAAAAAATCTAAAATTGACTAATACATTTAACAGAGTGTGACTTAGTTGTTTTGAGATTATGATGTCAACGTATTGAAAGAGATATCTATTGAAGTTAGCATGCTAATGAGCTAGCCCCTCCCGGCTCAAAGCTCCCAGTCCGAACAGCTAGCTGCATGGCTAACTGAGCTAACTGGCTAATGGGAGCTACAATTATCAGTTACTCAGGTGATATGTTGTCCTCTATTTCTTTTTGAATTTGACAGGAGACCAACTCTTACATACTGCACCTTTAATTTTAGAGTCAAGGTCAGACTTTGTCTTGAGAGATGCCTGCTGTTTGTCGAAGCAAAGTTTGAGATTTTGATAAAAATACAACAAACTGATATGGTTATCTTGCAGTAACCTTAGGCAGAATGAGTCTTTTGGACATTAATACACTTACATATAGTCCATATACATGCATATCATCAACTAGATATCAATGCAGGGAAGTTTTCCAAAGCAGAAAGATGTCAAAAACTGCGCTTAATCGTAAGCTATGTTTAAAAAAGCCATGTTTTCATAGGGTCATGGGGTAAATGTTGGATGGAAGCAAAAACAATGGCCCTTGTACATACAAGTTAACACCTTTGGAAGTCCTAATGGTATTGTAATTGCAGACATTGTGCACACAGCATGAGAGCACACAGCAGCATGCATCATCTCTACGTTGCGTGGCAACAGCTGAGCCCAGGTAGCAGGTGTGAGCATTATTTTATTCAGGAAGTGTGTGTAGCCCCGTGCTGGCATCCATAATGGAGCCAATCCTTCAGGGCTGCATGTGGATCTCCGAGCAGCTTGAGCCCCGAACGCAGAGGTGCGTTTGCTAACACGGGGGTTTCATTAACCCCCGTGTTAGTGAACAGTTATAATGTTGGCAGCTGCCAGATGGGAACTGGGATGGTGGGATGGTTCACGTCATCACATAATGTGGCAGGTGTTGTGCAGGGAATATCCTGAGTGCTTAATGTTATTGTTACGAGTGGGGCAACATCCTGGGACAGACAGAAAGGGGCAAACGCAATGAATGTCTCTGGGGGAATAAGTCTGGATTCTGAACCAAGGTTAAAAGACAGCGAGTATGTAAGGATGGCATACTGTATGTCACAGCATGTCTTGTCCTCAACACTCTCCATCAAAGGGAGCCACTAAAAGTTGTGTTATGCTTGATCTCATCGAATTCATAAGATGTGATGTCTGTCCATAACAAGATTCAAAAGTGAACCGAAGTTAAAGGTGGCATCGTTCAGAATTTTGCAGTTCATTGCGAACATATTCAGTCAGTCTCCCACAGGGATGATAGAAAAATGTGTTTAGACAAACATAGATCTTCCTTGGGATGCTTCCTAGACGGAAGGGATTTTTGTATGTGTGTAACCTATAACTATTTTCAGCAAATGATGAACTGAATTGAGCACTGAGCACTGAGTACTGCGGAGCACCTCTTATGCTGTTGCTAGTTACCGTTCCTGGCTGGCTACTTGTGAGACCTACAGCAGACTATACAACGCTTTAGAATCTAAAAGGAAGCATTAAATGCACTATTGACATGGCATGCTAGTAAGCTCTCAGCTGCTGGTGGGCAGCAGATTCCTGTGGTGTGTTTGGTTATCAGAGCTAGCACTAAACACACAGAAGGTCGGAGAGTTTCTGCTCAGAGGAACGGTTTAATGTGACAACACCACAGGTTTACAGTTGATTTTTACAGTTGATTAACCATCTGATTTTTCGGGTTACATTCACTTGAGGATAGTTAAAAGAGTATTTTTGGACGGTTCCGGTACCTAGGTGAATCGAATTGGTCTCCACTCTGGAAGATATTTATAGTCAAGTAAAGTTGGTGTCTCACCTCTGAAAGTTATTGGAGGATCTTGTTTCAGAAGCTATTTGATCAACCCATTGTACACTTCTGGCGGACTATACATGTCCCGTTAGAGCTGTCTTTCCCAAAAGTTAAATGAGGGAAGAAACAAAACATTGGAGCCTCCTCGACGTTCTCTCGAGATTCAGGGGTAAGATTTTTAGCCTATTTGTGTTTATGTACTACTCAGCTAGAATCCTTGGCTTAGAACTGTTAAATAATAACAAAATATTCATGTCTTAGTGTACCTTGTTCCATGGCAAGGGATTGTGCATTACAAGGACACTGGAGTTAGTTTTGTGACTGAGAGTAATATTCACAGAATCACTTACCAGGTTTTGATGCTCGTCCTCATCTGCATTATTGTCCCTATCTGCCCTCAGCTTTCAGCGTTTGATGGCATGGCAACATGCAGAGTGACTGTTAGAAGCTCGAAACAAAGAATGATTGTTTGAGGTGTCTACTGAAACAGAAGCAGAGACTTGAAAGGAGGCGAATGAGTCATTCACACGAGATCACGGGCCTTTTTATCCACCAGAGTGAATTGCTCATAAAGCCTCAGATGATGGTCTTGGCCTGTAGGACCTCTTACCATTCTGTGCCCAATTCTGTGCCCAGCACACTTTGTGGCTACCTGGTGGGATAAAGTCAGTCCTTTGCAGACTTGTAGTCTTCTTCTAGGAAAGTATGTTCTTTGGCTGATTTCCAAGAAATGGCAAAAAGGGGTGCAGTAGGCAACCAGCCCCGAGGTTATTCTTCTTTAGCAACAGTGGACAATAAATCGAGAATGCATGGCTAAAAAGACAGAAGGACAGGGAACTCGCCAGCACCATCAGACCACGATAATGCCTCACAGTGGATGCATGCCAAGGGAGTTCTCAAAGCCAAACCATGACTGTGGTGGGAATCCACCACAGTCATGAGCCCACAGTTGGAAGAGCAAAGCAGCATTTTGAGACAGAGCCATGTCTTCCCATCGTTTGTCAGGGTTGTTGGATGTTGCTTGTGAGCGACGAGCCTCGGTTGGCGAGAGAAAGTGAATGTCAAGTTGGGGAAGCAGGTTTCACTGTGCCCAATTTTGGATACCACAGAGGTCGTCAAGCCTACCAAACCTGCGTGAAATAAAAAACTCCATGAAATAAAGTGACAGCAAAGACCCCTTAAGCTTTTGCACTTAACTCCTTCTTACCTTTTTGTGAGACTCCAACTGATTGATTTCAGCTCAACTATGGATTTAAGAAAGACCGATCGTGCTATGAATGTAAGCCCCTGTGCAGATATAATTTAGCTGTCGCATGTATGAGGTAGTTATAGCCCCCTTATTCTCCCTTCCTGTCAATATTTAGACAGTAGACAGTGGTCAGTGTTCATCCTAGACCCTGCAGACATTAATTTCCCCAAGGAAATTAGCTACTGATGTGCTGCAGTGTAAATTTCCCATGTATGGTGAATTGAATTACCTAACCTCCATCAGTATTTACAGAGAAACACATATTTTATTGCTCTGCCAATTATAATATATTTTGAATTATGGAATGAGCTTCTTAAGGGAGATGGGGCCCGCATACAATTTATCGCCGGACCTGCCATCACGTTGAGAAATGGGCACGGCATTTGCATTTCCCAGCGGGTTTCTGAATAACATGTTTTATTCTGTGTGGAAAGCATTAAATGGGGAGCGTAGGGCTTCATGGATAGGAGGCAGCTGCTCTAATTTGGACTCCACAGAGCTGATCCTCGGATGAGCTGGTCAGGTAAATGTGCTGAACTCTCCCCAGCCCGCGTCTTTAATTTTGATGATATAGGTTCATAGTGCGCCAGTGCTTGTGTATCTGTGTGAGACAACTAAAACTTTGCACCGTGGTTGTCGGTGGGATCAGAAATGGGTCAGTCAGTTTTGTAGTGATTTTGTATTTGATTATTATCTATTTATCACCATAATGTCTTTTGCACCAATGGTGCACCAGCACAGCAGGTACCGTTGCACTTATGTGGGTACATGGGAACAAGATATGAAGTTTTTCAATAAGAGAATAACAATCTGAGAAATTGAAAATGATACATATGCTGTCAGTATTTCAAATAATTTTTTGCAGGTCATGTATGACCAAGGTCCACAACAGTTAGGGAGTTTAACAGTACAATAGCCGTCCCAGAAAATATCACTGTTTCACAGCATTTCATGTTCATTATTATCACTATCAGTTACAATGACCCTTAAAATAGAATCACATAATCCCAAAACTTGGATCACGGAAAAGTTACGTTGAAAGCCTCTCCTTGTGTGGTCATGTTTCCTGTCTTTGTCTTTTTCCCACCCTTTCGTCTGTTTTTTTTGTTTTCACCTCTGTTTTGCTTGTTAATTAACCCGTGTATAAGTTTTTCCTTCACTCTTTGTTGGTTCATCAGCCTTTCTGTGTCTTTTTTCCCAGTTCTGTGTGTCCTCGATTTTACTGCTTTGTTACCCATGCTTGTCTGGTTTGTCCTATGTTTTCGTATCAATCGGCTTTTTCTTGAATCCACATTCGACTGCCTTTTCCTTGCCAGCCTTTTTGACGCCTGGACCTTTTATCGCTTGAGTTTTGGCCTGTCTGCCTATTTGTTTTGCCCTTTTTTTTGGTTAATTCTAACAAATGGAATGAAAACAGAAGTTTTTTTTCGGGGGTGCTTTATTACAATTTCACAAAATATTATATCCTGACAAACTGTCAATAAGCAAGTTCACATGGCACAATAGCAGTCAGTTTTCATACCTTTAAACTGGTCTGCAACCCTGTGCATGACCATAACCGAGCACCAATCAGCCATTTGGGAAGAACTTTAATTTTAGGATTTTACTACCAGGTACCTATTGTACTAACATTACGAAGCACATGAAGTCATAAATGAGCCAGTAAGTGAGTGGCAGTGCCTACATATATGTTTTGGTGCACTGTTAAGTATTTTTCGCTGTAAATTTATGCATGAGCAAAACTTTAAACTTATCCACTATCACTTAACTGGACTGCTCATATGTGTTTCTTGAATTCTGTGCAAATAAATGATGAATCACAAGCGTGGCGTCAAGAGCGTAGGCTCCTCCTAGAGATCTGCTGCTGTCTTAGCGCTGATGGCACTGATCGACCCTGGGGAATCTCTCCTCACGTCTCCAAGTTCCCAATTTGTCACCGGCTCCTGTGAGCGCTCAGAACGCAGCTTTTTTTTGCGCACATTCGCTGATGCCTCTTGTGAATGAGATGTCGCAGACATATAAAAGGATTTGGCGTTTTTCCACAATCCTCCTGCCATCTGCTCTCCACCGTCAACCAAGATGCTGCTACCGACTTTACGGCTTAGCACACAGGTCGTGGCAGTCGATCAAAAGTTTTTGCATATTGTCTTTGGCTTTCGAAGCATTTTGCCTTCATTTGTAGCGTTATTTATTTTATAAATACTGCTAAGTCTCCAATTGGCATGTTGTTGTGACTGGGACTAAAACCTTTAGAATGTATTCTTTGACGCGCTCCACAGTTGTCTCGCCATATATTTTTACCTTAGCAACAGCCAGGAGAGTGACAAAAACAGCGTTCAACGGAGCGATTGCACTTCCTCTTCACTGCCAGCTCTGACAAGAATGCTGTAGTTTCACTCATGGATGGGCAGAGAAAATAAAAACACAAATGTGAATCTATGTGGCTGATTAATTAAAGTGACAACATCCTTTTTCTAGCCTTTCTTTAATAGGTTGCAGGTAGTGCTACGGCTGCTCAGCCACACTGTGTGACAGTCTTTGATCAGCCAAAAGTGCGATGCTGACAATTGTGTCTCGACACCTTTTTTTCCTGTTAAAAATGTGTCATTACTTTCGAGAGACGACTGTCAAGAGCAGCTAATGTTGCACATGTAAACATGTTTATTTGCGCTATCTGTCACAGTCAGACAGAAAAACCATTAATGAGATGAAAAAAAAATAGACCACTCGGATGCACACTGTAGATTTGACAGTTAAAAAAAATAAAACATGTGCGAATGCTTAAATAATTGGTCTTCCTCGGACCAAAAGATGCAGTACACAAACAAAACCGGAAGAATTTCAGTGACATAAATCACACGAAACCTGTGTGGAATCTCGTTGTGCAATCTTAAATCGCGATCTGACAGTGTGTAACCTTGCGCGATTGGATCGTAAAAATTGCCTTGAAGCATCAGGGCGAATGCAGCCATTAGACGTGTTGAGGTGGGTAATATGGAACATAAATTATTTCTCTATGCGGATGATACTTTGACAGAGGTGACAGACCCCTTGACCTCCCACCACACCTGATGGATACTGTGCAATCACACTTGAAATGATCGGGACACAAACGTGACTCTCACACCGTGGCAGTTTCTAATTCTGCCGCTCATAAAAGTTTTTCTTCATTCTAAGGTGTTACGCCCCGGTCCTCAAGCAGAGGTCCAGAGCATCATCATTTCTACCTCTTGTTATGACTGATGAAATGTTTTATTTCCTGTGCGCTCAGCTTTTTGATTTGAGTGGGCACGTTGGCTCAGACCAATGCTCTGTGCCGTGTTTAGCAGCGCCGCTTTTAATAATCGCCAAAGTCTCAGATATGAGTCATACTGATTGTGAACTGCCGGTGGGGAGAATGAACATGTAAGAGTCCATCCTTGTTCCAAAGCTCTGTTTTTGCTGTCCTTGTCTCGTCTCTTGTCTTTGTGTGTGTGTCTGGGTCTGGCTAGAATCACGATGGTTAAAAAAGACAAACCTCTTTGGGGTTATCACCAGGTTTATATGCTTTAATGCTCAAAAAACACAT
Source organism: Lagodon rhomboides (assembly GCA_039737535.1). Lineage (NCBI taxonomy): Eukaryota > Metazoa > Chordata > Actinopteri > Spariformes > Sparidae > Lagodon > Lagodon rhomboides. The sequence goes on from CM077806.1 coordinate 14,323,389, forward strand.
CAGTTTTCTCATTCTGTCCAGTGCTACGGCACTCTCACACCTCCGTCTGAAACGCTCGGTTTTAGCTCCTGTCTCTTTAAGGCCCGCCCTCCCAAATGCCTAGTCTGCTCTGACTGGTCAGCTCACACATGCCTGAGCCCGCACTGCTCACCACGTCTCCAGTCGGCTCTTTCATGTTTTCAGCTAGTTAGGTTTACTCCTTTAACAAATATGGCCAATTATGCAAGTGTGTGACATGATGACATAGTGTGATCTCAAGAAGTCACGGAACTAAAGGCCAGATTACTGACGAGGTGTTTCAGAAGCACTTTTTACATGCACAAGAATCTATATAAACACACTGGAGGTAAAACAAAAAATTGAAAAGCATAATAGGTTATTTTTAATCTAACACCCAGATTTGATTTGCTGAGTAGCATGCATTTAGTCTGTAAGTCACCTGGGCTGCCTGTGCCTTAAAGGTTCAAACAGCTGCGCTAGTTTACAGTGGAGATTGTTTGTCAAATTGAAATTATTCTCAATAATTGATCAGTTAAAGGTCTGGGTCATGCTACAATTGCGTCTTTGGTGGTTTACCTATCAAAGATCTCCAGGAGGACGGAGAGGGATGGCAGGTTAACAAAGGGGGAAGGGGTGCATTTTGGTCATTTTGGTAATAATGATTAGCAAAATGATAATAATAATGTCCCAAGTATGGGACTGTGTGGGATGTAACATAGAGATGAGAGACAGACAGAGCGAACCAGTGCAAAAGGTGAGCAATGTATTGCTTAATACAAGTGCAGCTTGACTGTAGGGTGACCCAAGGCCAAAATTGCAAACAAAACCTGAACTATATCCCCAATTAAAATGACCTAAATCCAAATGGTGAAAGGAAAAAAAACAAGAATTCACTTTATTTTTGCCTACAATACATCATTTTTCTTTAATCGTCCACCTAAATGCGTGCACACTGGCTTGTGTTCTGTTGTTAATCATGAAGCCAATCTAAACCAACGTGCATCGAACGACATTGCACCAACCAGTTGGGTTGTACAAAACGGGTTTGTGCAAAACAAACATTATAAATTAGACTATATGTATTAGAGCGAGGTCAGATTGTCCATTTGTTAATCGATTGCGGATTGCAGTTGTTCTCTCTGATGGATTTGAAAAAATAAAAGTATAACATGCTAAAAATGGGTCAACGGATATACCTTTGCACGCCCAAGAACAGTATATGTGTAGGAAACGCCACTGTAAATTACAAATTACATGTATTAGTACTCACCTCATACGCTCACCCCTGATCTGTAACGTGATTGCTATTTACAATATGGACAAAAGGTCTGTTAACAAAGATCCTTAAAAGAAAAAGTAGAGCTCTCACTCTCCAACAGAGTTATGCAAAACAACATCCTATACATACATATTCATATACTTTAAAGACAGACTCTTTACTTTGTGTTACAGTTATACATCTCTGACCCAAACACACCAAACTTTTTTTGCATTCTGTGCTGTATTAACTATCGGAGATCTTTATGAAGCTGTCATGTTCAGCATGCCCCGTGGAAACAATAATTGACCAGTTTGACCTGAGTGGTATAAACTTGCAGATAAGAGACTGCACAGCAGCTATGTTGCCCATGGCGATCACATTATATTTTTGGAATTCCTCCGAGGGCGCCGCAGCTTTCACAAGTCAGCCAAGTGCTGTAGCGTAACACCGCGGTAATCTTAACAACATGAAGCTGATAAATGGTGAATACATTAGACCGTTTTGGGCCTTGACTGCACGCAGCCCTGCAAAAAAAATCAACACAAGAGGCGGCGTTGTGTTGCTTGACGTGCCATGAAAGTGACAACTACAATTCTCGCTTCTGCCTGTTCATTTTCTGTCACTTTGTGTGTTTTGATAATTGTTTATTACAAAAAAAAAAAAGAAATGTTTTGTTTAATCCTGCTCAACACCGTATGACAAAGACTGTCACATCAGCGTTCAGCACAGAAGATCAAGCGCAGACTTCCAATCCGGTGTGATGAATTAAGAAAATCAATGATGGATCGTTTCTTAAACAATAAAGGAGCTTCGCATTCATTAAAAGCCCGTGTAACCGCACACTTCAACTCGATGTACACCCGTGTGTGTGTGGAGTCCTTGCGGGTGGGCGGGGCGTGAGCGCTGTGTACCCGTCAACTTATGTAAATGTGACTCTTTATTAATGGCAGGGCAGTGGCTCTGCACCAATGGCTGTCGATGTGTCGATGGGGGCCGGACCTCCCTTGTGACAGTCCTGATTAGTGGTTGCGCACGAGGGGTCATTCCGGTGACTCGGCTCCTACAGGAGGAGCGCGCCGCCGCCAATGACAACACCACTCCACCTTCGTCGCTTGACCTCAGGGAGTGCATGGGAAGAAAAGAACGAGGAGAAGAAGGGAGAAATTTACATAAAGGAGGAATGAAAGACGAACATTCTCTCAGTAGATCACAGAATACTAAAGGGACAGTTCACCCACAAATCAAAGATACATATTTTCCTACCCCCTACTACGTATATTGATATTCTGAAGCAAATTAAAGGTTCAACATGTAAGAATTTTAGTTGAAAACATTAAGAGTAATAACTAAATTGATCAACATAACGTAAAGATATTTTGCAATTTTGACGTCATGATGTCTGTGTGTTTTATGACAGACATATACAGTACATTGAAGTTAGCATGCTAACCAGTTAGCCCCGGCCCACACAGGTCAATAGCTCCCGTGCTAGTGGTTCAAACAACAATACTCCCATGGTCCCCTGGTTCCGGAGCACCTGGTCCGTATCACTAGCTGACTGGCTAACTGAGCTAACTAGCTAATGGCAGCTACAGTTGGCAGCAGTTAGTCTGGTGATATGCTGCCCTCCTTTTGTTTACAGTATTTATTTCGCTATTGTTATACATATTTCGCCTTTTTAAACCAGATCTAAAGTAACAGGGACGGTGATTTATAGTGCCATGTTGGAACAAGTTGGCAGCAGTTGCGGCAAGGCCATTACTGGCCATGCTAGACTCACCCCCTGCAGTTTCTTCAGTGGGTTTCTGAAGTGGAAGGTGTGTCAGAGTCTTTGGCACGATAAGTCCAAAAACAATCCACTATGGCTGACAAGAATCTCTGCATACTTGGGATTATAGTACAGATGACTGGTCAATACGTTTCAATTAGTTCACTGAATGGTAAGCTGTTACGGATAGGGGCCCACACAAGAATTTAATGTAGATTGACTTGCTCACATGATTGTATACATTTATTGTTAATAATGTGTTGGATTCATGTTATTGTGTATTTGCAGACGGATTTAAATCTTTTACAAAAACAATATGTTATCAGGCAATAATATGGCAGCCCCTCTATAGTTACTCTGAGGACCCTGTAGGGGTTGCAGACTCCCTGTTGGGAACCTTGGATCTCGATTGTTTTGGTGTGACTTGCAGAGTTTGGGAAATATTAGCCATAGAGATGTCTGCTTTTTTGTTGAATGTAATGGGAAGACATGCCGTTAATATTTAATGATTAAGCTAGCTAGCTAGCTAACACCGAAGTTCAGCCGAGGAGGATGCCTTTAATGTTTACGTCCTGCAATTTCTAAAAGTCTCTAACTCGCATCAAAACAATCTAGATGGATAAATAAAGGAAAGAGGAAAAATATGTATTTTTGATTTTGGGTGCGCTGTCCCTTTAACTCGACAGGTAAATGCCTCTGTCACTGTTAGCCCCAGCATCCCCTATCATAGATATTTGACAGCTTGGCATGGAAATGGCTTCAGAAGTTTTGGAATTTGATTAGTAAACGCGAGGCCAATCCATCTGCATCCATTTATAGAAATCCTGATTGCCTGCTAGTTATGATATCATCGAGCGAACAGGGAAAGGGACATTGGCAGTGTGACATTGTCATTTTCAAGTCTAAACTGACACCTGGGGCCGCGCCGTGTCCCTCCAAATTCTCTGACAGCAAGACAATGGATGACAGCTTGGAAAGAGAGTGGGACCACGCACGGCTTTGATTGGACGGCCAATGGAATAATCAAGTGGTTTCGGCTCCCGTTTCAGAGGCATTATTTGTAATTTCGACTTTCATTCCATTCGTGCAAATGAATGCGTTTTTTTTTTCCCCCCCTTCCCCTCCTTCTCCCAGCACGTGTGGAGTCGGGAACCTATTTGCGGAAGATGAATGTTTCTGAGATTTCTTTTTAACCATTCAGTCTGCAGTGGCTTTGGTTCCTTGGTTTTAGCCTCCTTTCATAGCTGACCTAGGCGAAGAAGAAGAAAAAGAATCCGTATGAATGCATCAGAAGATCTTAATGTGGACATCTAAGAAGTTAAGCATAAGCCAAATCCCAAAGCAGCGACAGGGGGAAGAAAAGTGTGAAATTGTAGAAAGTTGGGCTGCTTTGTTTATTTCAAAAGCTTTCCTCTCTCCCTGGTAGGGATTTCTGAATGTGATCTTAATCTCTTTATTATCTTTGAAGGCATTTCACCTATAGGACCTTGTGAATAAACCTAATCTGAGGAAAATAGCAAAATATTGAGTTCTGGCTGTGACTGATAAAACGCACTTTTTTTTTCTCCCCCCGCCGCTCCTTTCTCCCTTTTGAGGACAAACGGGCTCCTTTTAAGCAGCTAAAGAGTGCAAACCTTTAATCATAAAGCAAGGTGACCGCACATTCTGGTTATCGGGCTTGCTCAGCACGCTCCCCACAAACACACACATACACACACCGCACATATTCTGAGTACATACATATCCCCCTCACGCACACACAAACTTCTGCATTGTTTTTTGTGGCAGAAAGTTCGAATCTGTCCGTTATACAACACTCCCCGCTCCTCCCGATGTACAAGAGGAAACATGCCGAGGCCTACCGTATGATAATATATTTCTCCCGCCACATTGAAATTCTGAAGATGTCAGTTCAATATTTGCCTTTCCTCGTACTTGCAGGATTTCAAAAGATTGTCCCCAACTTTAGGAAGGGAAGGAAATTGCTTTTAAGGAGAGGTTTGGGGCTGAACATAAACATAGCGATGACTCTGATGTGGGACCATCGTTCCACTTTCCGTCAGTTCGGTATATTTCTTCGAGAGAGCCGCATTTGGTTGTAAGCCATTCTTATCAATACAGCATCAGTTTAAAGGTCGAAATAGGCTTGTGAAATGTCGATGTGTAAACTTGTTATCATTTCAATGAAACATGCATTAGAGCTGCGACTCACCGGCCCTACCAAGGGCTTTAAGGTTAGTGCTTAATTTGTCCCTCGACACAGAGAAGCTGCTGTCAGTGTGGCCAGTCTTCAAAACCACCTGCTTTATCATCTATTTTCACTGTAAATGTGACCATAATGTACAAAAATCAACACCATACTTTATTGAAGAAGACTTGAAACTAGCAATTGGAGCCATAAATTCTTTATGAAAACTGTTTTCTGAGGTAGTAGATCTAATGAAAAGTAGGGTCATTTTCTCAGAAGCTTACATAAAACCACCAAGAAACCAGTGGTGTCACCCCTTAGTGGCCATTAGAAAGAATGGAGGCTGTAGATACACACAGATTCTATAGTCAGTGTTACTCAAATACCAACATATTCCACTTTTAGACATTGTGGGCTGTCAACTCAGTTTTAAGTTCCAAATGTATCCTAGACTTCATGTTACCTTACATAAAAATGCCCCAATGCACATACATTCTTAAAAAAGAAAGCAACTTTTACTGGTATCTGATTGGTACTCAGCATCAGCAGATACCCTGAGTTTAAGGACAGAAAAAGTTGCAGCATTGCACAACAAATCAATGAAGGATTGGTAAAACCCTATTCCACTTCCCTACTTGGAGGAAAATATTGCTTGGCGTGCGACTGTTCAGCCCTCAAACAGCCATCGGTGTGTGTGGTAGTACCCAATGCTAACTGACTAACCAACTAAAAAAGCTAGATAACCTGTGCGGAGACTCGGTTACATCCCCTAATGACCACAAACCGGCCCATGGGGCTTTGGCGTTGAATCTTTTTCCAGGCAAAAAAGCAATCAAAACTAAAGGAACTAAAGTTTCTGCCATGTTGGACCTCGCAGTGTGACCGCCCCCTCAGAGGTCAAATGTGTTGAGACAGTTTGCAACTGGTCAATGTCACAGTTCTGTTGGTGAAAGGTCGGCTAAGTCCAATTCTTTATTTCAAAATCAATTGAATTAGTTGGAAAATTGCCGTAAATGTTGGTATGATGGGAGCCTTATGTGACTACTACACTATGCTGTTTCCTAGTAATGGTGAGGGAAATTATGGAATGACAAAACTACACATATTGAGCGTTCAAGAACATTTGGCGACAGGTTTTGCTAATATAAAGTAATGAATTCCTTACCTTATATAAACTGTCTTTAATGATCAGATTATTTGTCCATATTTTATTGCAAACAGATGTCTGCGCTTTACGTTGGCAGACTATAAAACACTTCTGTCACATCTTTTCCTCCCTCGACGTCCCCCACCTGTCATACAAGCCAAGCAGCCATGACAGCTGTGTGAAAACGAAACTCGCGTCTGAGAGCGAGTGACGCCGAGACCCCAACTTCCCTCGTGCCCCGTCCCTCCAGAGGGTGACGCTAGATGTTGACCTCCCCCATACCTACATTGTTTCTGAAGTTCCACCACACTCTCTCCCACCAGACACGGTACACCCACCTCCATATGGCATCCTCAGCCCGCTACGGTTCTCCTGGGAAGCCAAAGGCCTCTCAGTTTTTCTATTTGCAGACACGAAAATCATGCTGGTGTGCATGTGTGAGGCGAAGGTGCAGTGTGAAACTTTCTCAGTAAAGCGAATGTCAGTTTTTAAAACATGATTCGGCAGCAGACAAGTTGAGTCTGTTTTCCTTTTGGCCCTGTGAGGAACTTGAAGATGAGGTGGCAAGAAGCTGTCAGAAGGTGAGTCATAAGGTGCCGCGGAGTCGGGCTGGATGACTCCTAGCGCCTGTAGAGAATCACTTGCTGGGAATGTATTACTTCTTTTCAGATTCTATTGATTTTTAAAACACATAGGTGCTTATAAGAAATAAGAAAATGTATGTTTTGGCTGGCAATAGACAAGTTTTTCGCATTAACCTATCATTATGAGGAAACCATTGGCATTTAGATTGCTTCCCTATAAACCTCTCGCTAAACGATTTTGTTTGCCACAGTGCACAAAATCTCCCGAGAACAGACTAGTTAACGGACGATCCATCAGGATGGCAGCCTGGCACCAATTTTTATCTGCTTTCACACCTCTTTATAGACTTATAGACTTTATAAATGACTGAATAAACTCACATTTTGCCTGTTTATCTGGTACTGTTTCATAAAACATTAAAGAATCGATAGAAAATACTGAACACATAACTCTGTCTGAACAAGTGAGTCTTGAGTCTTTTGTGGAAGATGGCATGTGACTTTGCCGTCCTGACATTGGTCGGTAGTTCATTCCACCACTGAGGCGCCAGAACAGAGAAGAGTCGCGACTTTGCTGAGCCACCTTTGTTTGCTCTCAGCGATGACGGTACAAGACGGCCAGCTGATGTAGTGGATCGAAGATGGGGCATGTGGTCTGACCAGTGTTTGGAGGTAGATGGGTGCAGTTCCCTTGAAGGCCTTGAAGGCCAGTACAATCGTCTTGAATCGGATGCGGGCTGCAACAGGAAGCAAGTGGAGGTCACAAAGGACGGGGGTCACATGGGAGAATTTGGGTAGATTGAAAACAAGGCGCCCTGCAACGGTTTTGTCGCAGAGGCTGGGAGTCCAACCAAGAGCGAGTCGCAGTAGTCCAAGCGGGAGATGACCAGCGCTTTGGACTAGGAGTTGCATTGCGTCCTTGGTGAGGAAAGACCGGATCCTGCGGCTGTTGACATCACACTCGGTTAAAATCACTCGACAGGGACTTTTGGTTGCACACTGGACAAGAACTGCAACCTCCTGGGGAAAGGTTGTGTGCTTGTTTGACCCGACCTCCTCCCTTAGTTTACTCTTTCTACTTCTTTGCCTGACTTCCTCTTTTGCTGCCGTAATGATCTCTAAGGCAAAAAGAGATTGCTGTCTGACAGGAACCATAAATATGGGTTCTTGTAAGATATTTTTCACAATGGGCCTATATGGTCACTTTTCTGAGGGGCATTTTTTTGAAAAATGTTCTTTAGTTTTCATTGTGGTTGCTGGGTATTACCGAAATCCAACGCTGACTTCTTAGAATGGAGCCTTACATGTCTGATCAAGGCACTTATCGAGTCGCCCGCATATTTTATCTTTTACTTTGTGCACTCTGCTTCATTGAAATACACTCCAACAAACTGTTTGCTACTATTTTAGCATTCAAAAGTAATCAGAGGAAACAGCCGCGGGGTAAAAAAGTTGGATCAACTTCATTAAAATAACTGCCTTCTCATGTTGTATTCCTGTACTCTTGACAGTTTGGCAGCTCTTGTTTCAGCACATATGGTTGTCTTCAGCACATGTGAACAGTCTCACTCACGGGCACAAAGGCGCACATATGCTAACAATTCTAAAAATGGCTACTCGCTCCTCAGCTTCCAAGGTGTCGGAAGGAATATATATTTGTACTTAATATGAGAATAATACATAGCGCTTTCTGTGCCTTGAGTAAAAAAACAGAAACCATTTCGGATTTTCATTTTGGATTTGGGGATTTTACTTAAATTATTGACAATACGGGGAACGGGCCAAAACCAGACAGTGATGAAATTAACAATTCAAATACAATCATGGCTAGAGGGGGAGGAAATGAACATGGATGTCATGGTACTGACACATGTGGCTCTTTAAAATCGAGATCAGAAAATTTGCCTTTATACACACGCAGTTTGTAAAAAAAAAAGCCACAATACCCCAAACAATGGCTGAATCTCCCGCACAACACACAAAAGGAGCACCACCTGCACAAAAAAATAGGAAAAATGAGCCCCGTACACACAGGCCACAAAGATTCAATCAGCCCGCTGCGTCGCAACGACCTTCACATCCTCAAAACATGCGGTGTTCATGAAAATCAAAATTGGATTTATTTAATAAGGCAAAATGCTTGAGTGTACAGTTAGGGCCGCTCCTCCTCGTACGCGCAAGGACGCCGCGCCTATGCTGATGCTTTCCGCGAACATCAATTCATAAACGCCCGATCACAATTTAATCCACGGCGTAATTGCGAGACAGGGGACGTCTCCTCTGTGCGTGTTGATCTCGCTCCGCCCGACGTTGTTTCTTTTCTTCTTTTCTTTCCGTGTAACGTTTCCCAGGATTTTCAAGGAAGCCTGATTCTCACAGCTGTTCCCATACAATATGCATGCATCATGGTATCCCATCTCCTTATTGTGTTTTAAAGGGCATATGTGGGCAGGGGAATCTGTTTAGATGCTTTATTAATGGACATCTTTCCGAGCACGAACAGACTTCGGTTACGTCTTTTTTTTTTTTGCGAGCGCGGCCGCTCGTTTGAAAGCGCAGATCGTACACGTCGTTACAGATGACTTACATGTGTGCAAACAATCGCAAAGTGGATATGTCTGCGTTGGGCTGCATTCTTTTTCTCGCTCCTCTCCAACACACACACACACACACACACACACATATACACTCCGCATTTGCATTTGAGCTAATCCCAGAGGTGTAATCAATGCGGAAACACTTGGCATCAGCAGTATGACAGCATGCTGCAGCACCGCTAGCATAGCAATGAGCACCCAGCAAATCAAGCCTCGGGAATGGGAACCTTATTAAATAAAAGCGGGAAGGGTCAATACCAGCTATTGACGAGTCCATGAAGCCTGCACTTCAAAGGCTTTTCCCTTTTTTTCCCCGCTCGCTTTTTTTTCCTTTTTTTTTTTTTTACCAGCCCAGCAGGGAGACGAGTCCGCCCAGTCTGTGTCAAACTGGTATCCTTGAATGCCAACGCTACGTCCTTGGGAGGTAACTTTGTTGTGCTCCACAAGGGAACTTCAAAATCCTATCACAAATCAGTGCACAGAGAGCTCCCCGGAGTACTGGGCCTTGGAGTTTGGTTACGCACACACACGCACAAGAAAAGCTACGGTGCTGTGTGTGTGTGTGCACGCCAAATGACATACGAGATGTCTGACAGCCTGAGAGTCTGTCAACATCAAGCCTCATAATCAATGAGGGGCCATTCAAAGTGCTCGAGATGGCTTCAGATAAATGTCACGTTCTTTCTGTGTCACGGTTCCGAGTGTGTTGCTTCCAAGGGCGGGGAGGAATTCAGCTGAATAAAGCTCGGGACTCTAAAGGAGACCTTCTCCGCGGTTTCTGTTTGTGTCACGGTCACATGCATGTACAGTCGCACAAGAACCAGGGCCAAAGGAAGGCTGTCATGCAATTGATCAAATTAAGAGCACTTGCATATTTGCATATTTTTCATTGAAGGCTTGTAATGACACGAGCTGCGGACGAAATGGATTTCCCTTTTTTTTTTCGGTCCCGATATGACAACTCGGAGAACGAATAAATCTAAGAGGAGGGGATAAGCCAAAGACAGTGGGAGTTTGAGCCTTTAAAACTCCTTAACATCAGTGGAGCTGTATCACTGTGGGAGCTGAATGAACTTGAACATGTTCAGATAAATTTCAGCAATAATCCAGAATGAAAAGTCAGACGTCGAGGGCTGGAAGCTGGAATGATGCGAAAAGGACTTACAAGAACTCGGAATGTCTGTCTCGGGTGCACTCTGTCTGATGTATTCATGTGTAAATCTACAGGAGGTTTGTAGTAATTTTCCGCTAATGAGTTATAAATCGTACATAGCCTCGACGCGCGACCAGAACAAGCAGGACGTCGTTCTCTTTGGATGGTCAGGAAAAAAAGTACAGACTTTGAGGCGAACTTCACTGTTGTCGGCTCCCTAATGTACAGTGACTGCAACCAAAGCCATAAAATGTGAGGGCTGTAAAGCTCGCACAGTTGGCTGATCAAGGCCTCAGCCGCTTCAAACAAACAGAAGGCTCGTCGGTCTGATCGCCAAAAACCCCGCCTTTCCGCAACAAGTCCTCCAAATTACCAACGAAATTTGTTCTTTGTCAGTGAACCTCTCCGGCGGCACAGACGCGTTTCAGATCTCGCCCCGCTACATAATTTGTCTGGTGCAAATGATCTTCTTGCGCACCCAGCCGATTTTTTGGGGAACTTTTCCGGTAAAAAAATCAGTCAATCGGGCCCACTTGACACAGCGATCGGGCAGGTGTGCAGAGGTGGGGAGGCAATTCCCGAATCTCTCTGTTTTAGTGCCTGTCTCTTTAAGGGCCGCCCTCCCGAAGGGGCCCTGTCTCCGATTGGTCAGCTCTCACGGGCCTGAGCAGGTGTTATCCCAACCTTCGTCTTGTTGGGGGCGTTGCTGAGGGTGGTGACTGTATCGCTGCGATATCACAACCTTTCGGATGACGTTTACAGTCGATGTATAACACCTACACCTGTACTGTTATCAAAAAAAGACATCTCACCAGCTATATTAGGTGTTTAACACTTGTGTGTTAAACAAATATGACATTAGTAGGTGTAACGTTGCTATGGGACTGTCTGAGTTATGAATATTATGACAGCGCTTGACCCTTCCTACCAGGCAAGAAAATGCCCTTATTATTTTTAGAACCTCTTGATACATGCAATTGTGTACTGCGTATGCGCCATAAAGAGACGTTTAATACCAGGAGACAGGCCGCTAGCGTTTGTCTCCGCGACGCGCAGACAAGGAGAAATAAAGCAGGCGAGTAATGAGGGCAGCCGCAATTTGACGGGGGGAAAGAAAGGCACCGAAAAGCGATCAATTCTGCATATTTCACTTCAATTAAGACTCAACTTATCTCAAAGATATTGATTGCTTTTCTGTTTTCTGGTGTGTGTCTTTTTTCTTTCTTTCTTTCTTTCTTTTTTTTTTGCCACAGGAACATTTGCATTCTCTTATTCCTATTTGCGAGCCTGGAATCAACCACTTACCCGGCACAGATTTCGACCTTCAAAACCTGAATAAAGTATTGTCGGGCTGGAATCATTTTGTTTAGACGCCTCCTCGAACAAAGAGACTGCTCACCACTGGCAATTTTACACACTGACTTGAAATGTGTGGGTGGTTTGGAGGGGTGGGGGATGTGCCCTGTTGCTTATCTTCAAACTTTTCACATTAATGTTATTGACCCGGGTCCTCTTAGGGGGTACAGTAGGCCTCTAAATCCACATGCGCCACAATCTCAGCAGATTGATGTGGCTCTGGAGTGAGTAACTCCATTGATTTCATTTCACAGGGCATTCGATTCAGTAGATCATCGCACCTACAACAAGATTGGGTTGGCATGGATTTTCTCCCGCAGGTCAAAGAGGCTTAGACCATAATTGTTTTTTATTACTTTTTGGCTCTAAAAACATACCCATGTATCATATTTCTGACGACTGCTCGATATCGCGCACACATCGCTGACATAGGTCAATTCTTTCCATACGATTCCTTTACTGCCGCCTTATATTGAGAAGCTCTATTCAATTAGCCATGAACCTTTTAATGTATAGAGTGCAATGGTGGTGCCCACCGAGATGCTATTTTTTCCCAGCCTTTTGATAAAACCTCTGTAGATATTATATTTGAAATAAAGACCTTCTGGCTTTAAGGTGCTCGGGGCAAGCTTTTTACCGCGCCGACAGCGCTTTGACCATGTCAGTCGATCATCAACTATTCAGCTCGCAGTTCTTTTACCTTGTTGCTTTCTTCCACCTTTTATTGTGTAATCTTCTACTCAGAAAAAGCGATGAAGACTTCGCCCCGGTAGCTAGAAGTTTCTTTGTACCTTAGGTTGTGTACGCTTAAACGAGACAGTCAAAACCAAAATCAGGCTATATCTGCAAAAAAAAAACACAAAAAAAGATGTCTGCTCTAGACTGTGCTCGGCTTGTGGTGCTCGAAGTGTCTCAGAAAATCCGACAGCAATGTCTGTCTAGAAATCGTGACCCAGTTACTCAAGATAAAGTTTCATGACGGGACCAATTTCTTTTCTGTATCACTAGCTAGCTAACTAAGCTAGCTAACTAAGCTAGCTAACTAAGCTAGCTAACTAAGCTAGCTAACTAAGCTAGCTAACGTCACAGCCCATCCGTGCTGTCCAGAGCACAAGCCTCTCGTCCTTGACTGGATGTGTAGCTGTAACGCAGCTAGCACAGTTAGCTCGCTAGCGATATAGAAAAGCAAATAGTTCCTACATAAAACTGCTCACAAGAATGTTTGTTGATTATCTTGAGTATCTGGGTCATGATTTCTAGAACGAGGGATCGCCATTTAGTTGTGTTTTATGGCACTTTGAGCACCACAAGCAACGTGTCATCGAGTTCCATTATATCTGAGAGCAGGCACACATCTCTACGCCACTACAGGTAAGAGGAAATATGTTTTGGTTTTTTTAATTTTAGGGTGAACTGTTCCTTAGAGAAAAAGATTCAAAGCCTTCCAACCAGGGTGAGGACTCTCCCATTTCTGTCTGAACGGCTGCTAATCCCCCAGTAAAGCACCTCATGAACTGAATTTATGAAAGAAGAAAGGGAGGTTGGAAGGAGTCGCATCAGGTAGATAAAGCTTGATTTGCCCTTCCTTTCTTGTTCAGCGTCTGACCAGTCAGATCAGGCTCACATTTACGCCAATACTTGCATATCTGTACCTACATATTACCTGTCTGGATGTGAAACACAGGCTGACATACTGTTACACACATGCAAGCACTCGCACGGAGGTCTTCGGAATAGATTATGGCCAATGGCTCCACATCATTCCCTCCACGATTAGCTGTGGATGCGTTCAGAGACCGCGTCTTGCAGGAGCAAGAGCTCTGGCCCTGCCTCGACTGCCAATTATCACCAAAGCAGAGGGCTAATTAAAGTTTGATTAAGTTCAGAGTGTTCTTGAGGATATGCAGAGTGGGGGATCGGGAGGGGTCCCACCCAAGATCACACGGTGTCTGTCAGAGGCAGGCGCTGTGAAATTGGATTGTTGGCCATTATCAACCTTTGACCCCCCCGAGCGCCACAACGCTCGGTGAATTCAGCAGCTGGGAGAAAGAAAACCCACTCGAGGGAAAGGGAAATTGTGCCGCTGGACGTCCGTCGCGGGCAGGAAAAGTGAAACGCGGCGTCACTAGAGAGGCTTTCACTAATGAGGTCTATGAGGGATTGGATGTATAAAGGGAGATTCTTTTTCACCGAGCAATATGAGCAAAAAATACACAACCCACACGGTCCACATTCGTCCCAACGACAGTGAGATCTCGGGAAAGTTCTATTTGTGAGTTCTCCACAGCGGGAGGATTGTGCAGTGTAGGAATCCGGATCCCTCTGGGAGCTGAGTCGCAGGTATGGAGCGGGTACGTATTGCCCCCTTAAGGGGAACAACAGCCCTGCTTGTTCGACGGTTGGCGAGGAGGTACCTCGGTACACCCCGCCAAACGTCCTCCTTCTGCTACCTTCTTACTAAACTTGACATACACCGCGCTGGCAAGGGGCTGGCTGCATTACTAATTCATGACACGCACTCGCATATTAATGGCGCACCTTTTCGTGGCAAGCAAACATATGCATGAGGCGGCTCCGGGGTTGTATTTTTAAAACAGGAAGAAGGTGAGGGCAGTCGGGTGGAAGAGCGCAAGACGACGGATGACGGCCGGGGCCAGAAAAAGACTTCTAATGGCTGGCGGAGAGAATTGTGGGGGACTTGTGCAGATTTCACTCGGTGACTTCTGCGAGTAAGCAAAGGTAATTATGATAATGGACATTAATGGCTTTATAAGTAAGCACTAATGGCCATGGAGATTGAGTGTGTACATAGCGCAGCACCTGACCTTCATATTCCTCCGCGGATCCAATCTAAATCAAGCCACGCAACCGAATTTGAGGAGTGAAATCTTCAACGCTCGGCACAGGGCGTTGCGTAGAGATCCTTTAGCCTGAATCTCTTTAGGCTTCGTCGTGCAGGCTGCAGAGGGAAAAAAAAAAAACCACATTGTCTCAGCTCCAACATTTCCACCTGCTCTCATCTGACTGACTCATGCCTTTCCCCCGTTTCAGAAGATTACCTCTCGTGTCTCCTTCCTCTTCAGAACACCTCCCATCCCTTCTTCCTATACTCCTTTCTTTCTTAGAGGAAAAAACAAAAATCCAGCTTCAGCACTTCTAAAGCTGATGCCCCCCCCCCCCTCCACCTTTCTCCTCTCATCTCGCTGCTCTCCTCTTGGCTAGGGGTTAAGGGATGAAGGGCTGTCTGATTGGGTGTCTGCACATCAACCCAAGCGCCAGGCTTTCTTCTCCCTCCCTTCCCACAGACTCCTCTATTTTCTCCTTTCATTTTCCAGTAAAATGTTGGCCATCTCTACATTTCCCTCTCAGGTTTTTAACGATTTTACCTCCGGCTTTACTTTTTTTCCCCCTCCACCGAATGTGTCCCGCCGCACCTCGACAGTGCTCGTGTCCTGCGCTCACTTTTTGTGTTCTGTGTTGCGCCGGGCCCCCTCCATTTATCAATGTCAATCACCGGTTTTAAAACTCAAACAGGCTAGCCCACATCGATTACCACTGAATAAAGAATAAAGCTTGATGCAAATTTCAGATCATGGTCGATAATGGAATAATAAGCGCAAACCACGACCTCTTAATGAATGTGCTGATATTGCCCTCTGCCCCGCTAGTTAACGGATACATGAGGGCGAAGCAAGGGAGGATGTTTTCCTTGTCAACGACCTTTTTTCAAAAAAAAAAAAAAAAAAATGTAATTCATTAACACCTTCCAGATCGGAGCGCCGCGGTCAAAGTTTGCGAATGTCATCATACAGGGGAAAGAAGGAAATCAATAAGTAGCCGAGAAATTCCCCGCTCTATTAACAATGCAAATTATGGTATTAAGAACAGCATGTTGAAATAAATCATTGTTGAGACGGTCTGAGAAAGGAGTCAGAATCCATCAGGAAGTCCATGATTCTGGGAATCGCACAGAGAATTTAAAGTAGCAAAAAATGTACAAAGGAAGAAATCCACCTAGCCCGTATTATCTTGTCCTTTTAGCCTTCTCCATTTTGGTTATACAATCATCCTTTTCAGTAAAGAAAGAGAAAAAGTAATTTCGGACACAGGCTTAGGAAAAAAAAAAAAAAAAAAAAAACATGATGAGAGAATTCCAATTTACCTGATACTCATTCTTCTTTTTCCCCCTGAAAACAGAAGCTATTATGGCAGGAAGGCTGTCATGCAGAAAATAAGTGTGTCTATGTAATTATACGCATAAGCCCCCTCGCTAAAAACCACACTGATCCAGCCACAAAAAGGATTCGAGTTTCAGGACTGCTATGGTTACACAGAATTATCTCTGCTGCAGTGCGAGTTTTGATATTTCTGACAGGGATACATTTTCTCTACGCCGTCTTTCCGCCGCGGGGACGTGACCGCTGTTGTGGTTTTTCACACAGTCTGCACAGACAGTAAATGAATTGACAGCTGACCGTCCCTCCATTCAGGTCTTTAAAGGAGGCCAATTGTTTTGAGACAACCGCTTGCCTTGCAATCACATAGAGTGTCTCCTACTCTCTAAAATGCCCAGTACATCACCACCTACTGCCCTGTTCCACGTGGGGGGTTACTGCTTCTCGCTTCCACCCACAGCTGTGTCTCTGACTCAACTTGGACTCATAGCAGACTTCAGTGTTCAAAAATTCAGATCGGGTTTGTACTTGACTGTTGTGAGACTTGACTCACTGTAGACTCGACTTTACTAAGACTGGAAGCAACTGAAAAAGGTAAATTCCCAAAACTTAAGACCTCAGACTTCAGAGATGTGAAGACTTGGAATTGCATTTATTTGATGATGCACTGAAGGATTTTTCCTATATGACTTCAGATTTGACAAAAGACTTGCTTTTGACAAGACCCCAGACTTTCTGTGGCTAGTTTCGAGACTCGGTTGGTCTTTTCTTGACCGACTAGTTCCTTCAGTTATTCTTGTCTCAACTGACTTGTCACAGGACTTGGACTTTCCTCAATTGACTTCACACCCGAATTGAACTTGTCTCATCTGACCCATCACTTGACTTGGACTGAAGTCATCGGACTCATCGCTTGACTTGGTTTTGGACTCAAACTGCTGTACTTGGCTCGGGCTTGTCTTGACAGACTTGACTTTTACCATGGCTGACTCTTGGACTGACTAGTCACTTAACGTTGACTTTATCTTGATACGTTTGACATTTGATGTGGACTTTTCTGGATTGACTGAGTTGGACTTAAAAGACTTGTCACTGGACTTGGATGTTTCCTCAACTGGCTTTACACGTGGTGTGGGACATGGATTTCTTCTGGTCAACTTGTTATGTGGCTTTTACTCGTCTTGACTAACTTGTCACACGAGTTGGACTATATTTCGCCTTAACTTGGATTTATTTAATCTGATTCATTACTTGGCCTGGTTTTGGTATCAACCCAGTCGACATTACTCGAATATGTCTAGACTGACTTGTTACATAACTTGGGACTCTTGAATCACTTCACACTTGAAATCGACGTGTCTCGACTAACTTGAAACTTGACTGACTTATTACTTGACTTGATTCTGAGCTGAAGTCACTCTGTATGGCTTGTTTGGACTAACTTGTCACTTATCTTGGACTTATTGTCTTGCTTGACATTTGAATTTGGACTTGTCACTTGACTTGAACTTGCTTCGACCAACCAATCACTTCACCTGGACGGCTCAGAGATTTACCTCAACAACTCTTGCCTCGAGGCTTGTTTTGACATGTCCCTATTCACTTCATCTTTATTGTGGAGATTATAAAAATCCCTTTCAGTTCAGGCCCTCTGCCACCACTGGGAGAATGTAATGCGAGTCCACATGTATTGTACTGTCTGTGTACCACACAGCAGCAGCTCCCTAGGGCACTCAGTGGTGGGTGAAAAGGCTTGGGTATTTTTGAAGTAACATCTTTTTCATGTTTTTTTTATTTTTTATTCTGATTTGCTTGTATAGTGAGAGCAATGAGCGATAAATTGGTCATCTGGTGCTTTTGTATTTAACCGGCGCGATAGCACGGTCGAGCGGCAAGTCGGTCGTGTCGCCGTTATCTTGCGCCGCTGATCAAAAGGCTGCTCTTATTCTATCTGTGATACATTTTCTGCACAATTTTCCCCCCTGTCAACGACTGGTGAGCAATTTCATCAGCCTTTATGTCTCCAGCGCTTTGGCACTACAAGGCTGAGCATTTGATTCCTGGCTAACTCAATGGCGTGTCTCTCACTCACTGTGCATTTTTTTTTCCCGATAAGCGTGCAGAGGGAAGTTGGGGAAAAATGAGACCGGCAAGAAGACACTGAACGCTTGTTGAGCGCGATCGTGTTGCACATGGTGTAGCAGAGAAGGGGCGAACAATACGGAAAAGAAACGTACGAAGCGAGCCCTCCTTTTTTTTTTTTTTTTTTTTTTCAAACGATCAGAGGGAGAAATGAAAAGAAGGGTAAGGGTTTTTGAAAGAGGCAGAGGGAGAAAGGGAGAGCGACAGAGATTGCCCCAGCTGGTGCAGTCTGCTGGGAGCAGGTAGTGTATTTGGGTCAGCACATTGCATCATCAGCATTTCTCCCAACCTGCCTGAGCAAATGGAGAAGGGGCCAACCTGCTCGACGAGCTGCATTATTAAGAGTTTCTGCCTCCGCGCTCAACACAGTCGACTGTACATGCTGTCTCGCACACAGTACAGTGCGTACGCTGACTGAAACCTGCTGTACCTAATGCACTGTATATATACACTTCGTCTCCAGCAGACAGACCTGGACACACACAGACCCTCAGGCTGTCTCTAATCAATATAAACACTCAGCGTGTTTCATTAGAAGAGGTGATGACATATGCTTAGGCCTCCATCTCTCTCTCTCTCTCTCTCTCTCTCTCCCATAGGAATTTGTCCTTGCAATTATGTACACAGTATGCATAATGGTTTCCCATAAAGCAGCATGTAGATGGATGATCCACTTGTTACTGACTGTTTGCTGAGTTTAAAACAGTGTTTGTGTTGCCCCCACCAAGAGGAAGTAATGGATTAAGGTACATCATTGGTTCTCATCAAAAACTCTGCTTTACAGGATCATGATTGTTTTTCCTACTTTCGTATAGTTTGGCTCATTGGGGGCTCTACAAGTATTCACATAGAATTAAAGGGGGACTGTGTAGTTTTGAGAAGAAGTTAAAACTCAGAATTTTAATATTTACAATATTAATGAGGTAAAAATACAAATTCAGAAATATTTATTGAATAAAAAACGATAAAAACAAGCTGTTCTCAGAGTCCCCAGAACACTGTTTGAAGCTAGGAAGGTAGTAGGGTCTGCCACATAAACAAAGTAAAAACAGTATGAAATCGTGTTGTCCTTTAAGGACCCAAACTAAGACACTTTAATTGCCTCGTTGACTCATTGCGAAACACACTTCATTCAAACTTGACGTGAACAAATTAAAACTCACCAAAATCGTCTCGGTTTGTCCACAAACACCTCTGGCTTGGTCAAAATAGATCCTCAATTCAGAGTAAGATGTGAAAAGATTCTGGCTCTACATGCCGTTTTCTCCCGCTGCCGATGCTTATTCTCATCCTCAGTCCTGGTCCTAGCCACTGTAAATCACCTCTGTACTTTAACGCTGGTATTCAAACTGGCATCTGTTGGTCTCAGAGGCTATTTTCAGAGCAGTTCTGGTGTCCAGCTGTAAACAGTTGGAGGCTGAAAAACAAACAAATGATAATTAAAAAAAAAAACATTGGAAAGCTTAACCCGCTATAAGATGGCAGCCTGCATACCTGCATTAATGCTACCTGCGAGAGTTCTTATTGTGCATTCGGCTTTAAATCCAGTGTCACTTCTGAGTAACTGGACAAATCAATCACTAGTTTAAGCCACCAGAATATTGATGTTTTGAAAAATTACTTTAACACAATAATAAATAATAATAATAATAATTATATCTGTTTCCCATTCAAGTAAAATGAAAGTGATAGTAATGCAGAAGAACAAAGAAGAACGCATGAAGGAGTGCCATTGCAGAGCCACATGATCGCCCGCCCTCGCTTCTCCGGAAACAACTTTTTAGGGTTGCACTCGAGAGGCAAAACGCCGGCCCTATTTTTAACCGTGCACCGTATTGATGATTTTGCAGGGCTGTGTGTAATGCCTGCATTTTAATTGCATATTTGCGGCATCAGGGAATAAATGCAATTAACTCAATGTGGGTGGACTTCAATCACAAAGATGCACTGTAGTGAGAAAAAGGTTGTTAGAAGGTAATTATGACTTTGTGATTATTCATTATACTGCATTCGGTGTGTGCATCGTTGTGC
This sequence comes from Lagodon rhomboides, assembly GCA_039737535.1. NCBI lineage: Eukaryota > Metazoa > Chordata > Actinopteri > Spariformes > Sparidae > Lagodon > Lagodon rhomboides. The sequence continues at coordinate 14,343,791 of CM077806.1, forward strand.
AGATATTTATGAGGATGTGCGTCGGCCGGCGTGTATGTACAGTAAGCAGTATTCTATATTTCATTATCAGAGAGGAATTGTGCTGAAAGGGGCATCTTTTGCTGTTAACAAGGTTGTTTAACGGTTTGTAATTTCTTTCCTTTTTCTTTTTTTTCTCACCTTGGTGATTAACAAAACAGCACGCCTACCGTAGTGGATTTCAGTCGAGAAGTCATGCAGGTTAAGCAAGTCTAATTAATTGAATTTGTATCAATACAGAAACGAGTTTTATCTTAAATGAGTAGTGCATTCATGAAACATCTATAACTCAGAACAGTGGCCGTAAAAAATGAATCTCCTGGCTCATAAATATTAAATCTTTAACTGTCCTTTAGCAAGGAGCTGAACCTGTGACCTTAGCGGTCAGCGGGGAGGTAGCTCTGCACCTTTTACACATTTCTCAACATCGTAACTCTCCATCATACATCTGCAACTGCGCCCACGCCTCCTCCATCCCACCTACCTTCTCCCAAACGAGGGGAGGACCATTTGGAGCCCGGGGCTGGAGCGGATCCATCACCTTTCCAGTGTAGGATGAGGAATGAGCCGCCGTGCATCACCCTAATAGTCTCAGCCGTCAGGGGTGGGATGAGCGGGGTCTCCCCCCGCCGCCCGGGCTAAGTGCTCCGGGATGTGATGGAGGACCGCTCTGTGCAAATGCATGACATGGTTAATGCTCTGCACCACATCAGAGACCTGCCATCCGTCTCCACCTCGATGACAGACGGGCAGAGATGGTGGAGAGTTGTCTTATCAAATCCGAGGCGATTACACGACTCTCACTTTCATCGACATCTTTAGGACTTTTTACTGGAGGAACTCAGAAGTTCACTGGATCAGAAGCAAAAGTCGCCGGGGGGCAGTCTTAAGATTTAAAAACAGATACAGATCTATCTGTGAATTTTAGTAGGAATTATGATCTGTACAATTAAGGCCCAAGTAGGGCTGCAATTAACTGCGAAAGCAAATTTATTTTACAAATATCACAATTGTCATGGTTTTGGGTATTTGGTTCAGTCATTTCCTGTTTTATTTTGTAGGTTCTATCCTCATGTGTCATGCTTTTTTTAAAAACACTTCCTGTCTTTGTGTTTTTCCTGCTTTTTTGGACTGATCTTATATCTGATCTAAATCAGATCAAATCAATTTTATTTGTATAGCCCAAAATCACAATCACATTGCCTCAATGGGTTTTACAATCTGTACAGTGAACGACTTCCTTTGTCCTATCTGACAACGAACCAGGCTCATAATCAGTTGACAATAGTGTACAGTATAAATGTTCATGTGAATATATTTATAATTTACTTTACTAACCCTAACCCTTTTTACAGACTTAACTACATTTATCGAAAGAAAATTACATTTGATACTTAAGTACATTAAATATCAGATACTTTAAGACTTTTACCCAGGTACTAGTATGACTTTCACTTTTACCGAAGTAATATTTCGACACAATGCCTTCCCCTTTATTCTCTGCACACACACCATTCTGTGCAACAAGGGTAAATAAAAAAGGAAAAAGTATCAAAATACATTTTCTAATTGAATGTTGGACTTTGAAAGATGTGTGCAGAAAAAAGAAATCACATGTGAGAAATCCTCATTGTAGTGGAGTGCTGTTCTCGGTTTAAATCCACACTTTCTATGACTAAAAAAACATGTTTGCGTGACGAAATAGACACAGACAGGAGTCTGAGAGGTTATTTAATATTTAAGCGTCTTTTTAGACAGCCTGTCATGCTAGTCCTGGAGATAATACATAAGGAACTGAATATTCTCTTTTAAGTCAAAACATACAGGAGTGTGACTTTTGTTCATCAGCGGTGGCTCTCACTGCGCTCTCATGTTCTGTTTAAATCAAATACCATCCCTGTCGTTCCATAACTATCAAAAAAAAATTTTTGAAATACATTACAACTACCTTAGCATATTTCTATGTTAAATTGGTTTGCCTGTTTCCCAGCTGGACATAATATTTTTCCAGCAGGTGAGCTCTAATAGTGATATGTATGTAGTTAAAGCTCGAGGGGATTGGGACCACGCGGCGCGTTCTGTCCTCGCCGCTGTCTTGTCATTACCGGTGACATGCTGAGCGGATGATGCTTTGTGACCACTTGATGTGACACTGGCCTTTAACGTGGCTTGTTTGCGTGCCTGCCTCTGAGCCCCCCGAGTGTATTTATCAGGCAGATATCGCGGACGCCCAGCGGTGAACTCAGCTGGTCCTCATTGTTACGTAACCGCAGCAGGCTCCACTGTGACACATGTCAAAGAGGCAGAAAATGAAGATCTGATTCACTCAACTACCTCTCCGGCAAACCCCTCCCTTCCCCTCTCTCCTCCTCCTCCTCCCTCCCTCCATCCCTCCTTCTGCCTGAGATCAATCTATTACTCAATCTGTCTTTTCCACGGGAGGTGCAGTTGTCACTTGCACACATGAAGGCGAGAGCGATGGATCCCGAGACAAGGCGGCAATTTGACAACGTAATTCTGATTTCACCAAATTGAAAGATGGCTCTCAGGGGCAGATCGGGACGAGGGACTCAACTGCCGTGTCAAAGTGTCAAGCGCGCTAATTTAATTTGAACCCGAGCGACAGCCCTTTTTCTGTCGCGTCGAGGTTGAGGCCAGTAAGAAACTCCTGCGTTACTCATCCCGTTCGCGCATTATGCCAATAACGCGGCCACATTATACCTGTCAGGATGAAAAATAGCCTCTATTTTGTGTAGACAAATAGAAACCTCACAGCTATAGTCTCTTCATCGCCGCACTAATATGCTGCTCAATAAGAGAAGGCTGAAAAGTAATGTTCCTCATTTTAGTGCAAGGAAACATTCCTCATCTTATGCATGAACTTCATGTGAGGCTGTCATCTGTTAATTCCATTTCAGATAGACACGCACAGAGCCGACTGATTGTGACTGGGGATTACTTTAATTGTATACATTCACGGACCTTGCGAAGAATGCTAATTGGCTGTAATAAGTGATGATCAGAGCTGATGCTAATCTTGATATCCTCTCTGTCCACATGGCAACTAAGGAAAACCATGTTGCTGACATACAGTAATCATGTCTGTAGCTCTTTATAAAACCACCTATGTTAATTGTTTTTTTCCCCCTCTCAGACCAAAACCCAGTTAAAGCAACATCTTACCCTAAAATAACAGCTTCAAAATCGTTGATGGTGAATGGTGTCTTGTAATAGGTTAAATGGTGTCTCACATCACTTGTTTCCGCACTGTGTGACTTGAGTGAGAGGGTAGGATCACAGCATTACATACACACTTTGTTTGTAGTTAGCACCTACATTACCTCTGACAAATTGTTACAGACCTGGGATTTGTACTTACGACAGTGGCGATGTTTCAGAAAAGACTTTGTGACAATGGTTTGGAGCCCACATGACTTGTTCTAAGACCCGCCCTACTGCATCTGTGACTGGTCAGCTTTGTTAATTGCCTTCGCTACGCTTGACTCAGACCGTTAACTCACACAGTAGCTTTGGTTGTTTCCGTTTTTCTTGCAGTTCTGATTGGGTGCATTGTGGGCTGTAGTCTTCCAGGCAAACACCCCGACCCCTTTGGCCTCGCTCCTTGTCTTCAGCTGTTGCTCCAGGGGTCACCTATCCTCTGGGGCCACTCTGCGCTGCAAGAATGTCTTTGGCCTCGTTAACTAAATTTGGACAGTCTAAGTGGTCGGTGTGTTTACTGGGGGAACTACAGCTCACAATTCGTATTATAAGCCTCGCTGCCAGAAAAACACAAGCACAACCCATCAACGCCAGACAACAACTTAACATATGGTCAGGAAATGGCAAGCTAGCTAGCTAATTCTTCTAATTTGTGGCGTTTTTAAGCAGTAAATTGATTGTGGATCACAAACCTCCTTGCCCTCCTCTACTTGAGTGAAATACAAGGCAACCAGGTTGTGAGGACGCCCGAGAACAGGCACTCGGCCTTGGAACCGGGGCCCCCACGATTTCCCTTGTCGGAACACTTTTCTCACCTTGTACCGAGCAAAGCGATCAAAGCCCTTTCTGTGGTAGTTCCTGCTGTAATAGGTCTCTCTAGGACCCCATTTCACCATGATGACACACACACACACACACAAGGTGAAAACATTACGAGCCTACACTATCACAGCTGACCACTGCCCTCGTTCTCAAATTAATTTATTGCGAATCACACACAGTAAGTGAGGGCGTAGGTCACGGTGTGTGGGTAATATCTGATATGCTTAACAAGGTCAGTATTAGAATGGCGCGTCCCTAATTTAAGCTGCGGATCTCTCAACAACACGGAGAGATGGCTGGGACGCTGACAAAAAAAAAAAAAAAAGCCCGAAAGCTTCACTTGTAATGATATTTCTAGCTATTAATTATTGACCACACAGCAAATTAAGGAAACCAGATCACGCTTTATTTAAGTCAAGAGAGAACAAGCTTTCTAGGGTAAGTAAATGGATTCAAAGATGAGAAAAAAGTCTGCGACGTCCTCCTCCGGTGTCATCCTCCTCCTCTGACAAAAGTATGTCTGCCGTGAGTTTGTGGCCCACCAGCACTTACAGCGTCGGGGGAAATTAAAGCTCGCCAAACAGATTAGATGTCACTGTGCTGAAAACGCAATTTTTCATCTTTACCCGCCGCTAATCTCAAAGGGGGAACGACGGGATCTTTAAAGATGGTGTAAAGCGTACGTACAAGTGCGAGGAGCGGGGAGCGGAGGAGAGGAATGTGTGTCAGCGGAGTATTAGGTGGGCTACGAAACAAACACTACAGTTGTTTTCCCAGTCGAGAAGATGGCTGTCATGGCTGCTGCCGCCGCCGCCGCTCCGGGCCAGAGCGGAGCGCCTGCAGCTTATAGCCTGGATGTGACATAGAGTATAGGTTCTGTGTGTGGGAGATGAGGTTTATCGGGAGGGAGGGATAACGCACAGTGTCCAGCCAGATCTTTGGGGAGGCAGAGGAAATATGGCTCACCACAGATAAGCCTCACTGTCACTTGGCTTTGACGACTATTAGTCCTGGCGTTCCTGGCTGGCTCGCCGGCAAGCTCCCCGTGTCACCATGCTGTGATCGAGGAGCGGAGCTCGTCCGGCCCAGGAGAAGGGATGCATATTGATTTTCCCCTGTTTTATATATGGTGCCCTAATAGAGGAGCTCCCCAGGCTCTTCTGCTGTGCAAATACTAGAGCGAGCACTGTGGCATGAAAATGAGAGGGGGGGAAAAAAAGAAAAAAAATCAGATAAGTAGTGGCACGAAATAAATTCTGCGCCACGCAGGCCGAGCACCGGCGACATGTTTGTGATTTGTTAAAACCACATGTGTATCCTGCATAAGTTAAGCCATTGTTTATGTCATTTGTTGCCTTGTAAAGCACTTAGTGATGTGTTTCGTTGAAAGGGCCCTATAAATAAGTTTGACCTTGCGTTTTTCTGTTCCACCCCGTCGCTGGCGTTCCATTATGCGCCGTGATGAATTCGTGCGCGCGCCGGGTTTGACTCGCCTTGCCGATTCGTTCGCGCATTCTGGTGGGGGAACAACGCGCGGCTGACCTTCGTGTCAGATATGCTCGGTCGGATCATCCGGCGATACAAACTGCGGCGGAATGAGGGGGGACCAAACAAGTGTAACACCTGTTCTGGCGACGGAACAAATATCCAGGCCACTTTTGTGAACTCCTTCATCGGCGCGGCCACTGAAGCACAGGCCAGCGAGCGCATTAATCAGTCCAGAGACTACATCCATCTGTCGCGTGGGCACGGCTCGCTACATGCAGGACCCCGCGAGCTGTTGGCACTGCCTCCGCCTGTGTTGTCTCCCATTACTTCTGCCCATTTTGACGGTGTTACCTATCAGGCGGGCTGGTGAGGGAGGGCGACAAACTTGGAGGTGGCCGTCGGGTTCGCCGTCAGGGGAGGCTTGTTTAGCTCTCGGGGGGGGAGGCCGCCGACGAAACGGGGCGGTGATGCGGAACACGCCGTTGTGACGCAGAATCAATCCAAATGTTCATGTTTATTTGACTCGATTGCGTACCTGCACGGGGGGAAACATTTATAAATATACATGCACACGCAGACAAATATGTAATGCAAACAGAGCCATCGCAAAGCAGAACAACGGAGGGACGGGCTCTCCGAGGCCTTTTATTCTCTCTTTAGTGTGAGGTAGCACAAACGTGAAGATGGCTTTAAATGCAAAATTATTCATGATGTCTGATGGAAAAAAAAACAAAACAACACTCCCCACGGCCATCGCAGATTTGACAAGCACGACCGCAGAGTCTCAAGGCGACCGGATACATACACACGGACTCCGCCCATGACTGAGCGTGAAATTGATTTGCAGCATTTGTCTACACTTTTCCGAGGAAGATATGTTCTCTGGCCATCTAGCACGAGGAGACGCGTGGAACCCCGCCGCACTGCTCCTTTTTGCCGAATACTTTGAGGTGTATTTACGCCGGAACTCACGGAACGGTGAGGCAACACATGAAAAGGTCACAGCAAAACCAAGCTGCTTCACAGTAGCAGCAGCACAACTGAAAAAAAGTAAGAATAACATCCGGCGAGTGAATGTGACAGATGGGCGATTAGCTCGCGCATCTTTTTTCCCGAGACCGGGGGAAGCAACCCGCGCTCAAGTGGATTCCCTGCACATGGTCGGCGCGGCGCTGACAACACACTCGTGACTGTGTGGGGATTGCGCCTGAGAGGAATGTCTCATATTCGATTCCTGCTCTGTGTCTGCATTTATTGTCTGTGGGTGCCTCGGGTCCTGCTTAACAGTGAGCCCTCCCCCTGGGGAAATCCAACTGTGGGGGTGAACAAATAGGAAAAGTAACCAATCGACCAATAAGAGATAAAAAGAGAAAGAGGCAGGGTGTCAAAGGAGTGAGTTTCAACCGAGATCACCTTGTTTCTTGGTGCACTGGTGACTGGTATAGGTTTACACCACCTCATTGGTTCATAAACCAGTGGAACGACTCCTCTCAACTAACAACCATATGGAAGGTTTTAATAAACCTTATAAAAAAAAAACACCTGTGGTATGTAAACTCAACATGGCTGCCCTACAGGTGCATATGGTTGGCTGCACTACTACTACTTACTATTTCATACATCACTGGTCTAACTTCAAGCTCAACACCGCAGGCTGTTCGGCTCGTTCTCGTACCAACACAAACACATCTAAGCGACAAGGCTAATGCCTCAGTTTAAGCGGTCACTCATGCCACATATTGCGAGAAAGCTTGGGTTTTCGTGATTTGAGTTTGAGTGTGTGTGAAGTTTTGACAGCTCAGTGACGAAGCGTCTGAATGTTACGGCAGCAAACCAAAATCCAACAATAGCTGTCTTCTCTGACTCCCAAACGTCCGGTGAATCCATTTCCGTAAATATTCCGTCTGAAACACGGTATTATGCGCATAAATGATCACTGATGCATTTTTCACGCTGGTATCCGTCAAGGGACTCCACTATTTGAAAGCAAAACACTGTCGAACTGCGATATAGAGATGATGGACCTATTGATTGACGCCTTATCTGAGCAGCGTCTATGCTCGCACTGGAGCCTACAACAGCCAACGAGTGTCCTCAAAGACAGGCAGGCCCACTCTTTGTTCCATCACCCTCCCTCGGAGGTAAAAACTGGAAATTGGATTGACTCCTAAATCTTACAAGTCCTGTACTTTGCTTGTTGTTTGGTTAACCTTTTCAAATTTGGCGATGAGGCCATTGTCTTGAATGATGGAAGTGCGTTTTTCAATAATGCATTCGGCACCGATGTATCCGGAAGAAGCCGAGAGGGCACCGTGCGATCCAACATAATCTGAATGGCAACCTCTGAATATGACTCATGAAGCCTCCCCACAGTCCTGAACGCACCACCAGTACAATCGTACGCACAAACACACACCGCAGCCTACAGCAGACTTTTTCTCTTTTTTATCCACCAAGAGGGTTAAAACATACAAACAGTATGGCGCTTTATCATCATTATTAAAAATGCAGAACTGTAGAAGCAGCTGCAGCTGAATCACCGCCAAGTACTGAGCAAATAAGAAAACCTGGTTTGCTGCATTTACAGGTTAGTATGAGACCCTGCTCCAGCCTGTCGAGCCCGTTAAACGCCACATATACACTATAGTTTCTCTATTCCTCCGGTTTAAACGTCGTCCACGTCTGATTGAACAGTAAATGGTTATTCCATTTTCTGCATCTAACGGTGCAGCAACATAAATCATACAATCACCATTTGGCATTTTATCCACACAAATTAATTCTTCATTACCACATTTTTTTTCCCCCCTCAAGGGCAGCCACTACACAGTTCCATTAAGCTGAAATCCTGCAGAATATAAATAATTCTGTTTCCTATTTGCACCTTCCTGCAACCGTAGCTCCCTTCGCTGAAAGGCCATACCTCTCAGGGCATGTGCTGACCATTTGCTTTTTTTTTTTTAAGTAGCTGTTCGCAATTTATAAGCCCTCGCAAACAAACCGCCGCGCACGGCTCCACGCGAAATCCTCCTGAACCTCGAAGTGCCGAAACATTCCCTCGTTCAAATTGTGTCACAGGCCAGAATCTGAATGAATGAGGGCAGGGTAACCTCGCGAAAAGAACCCCACATGATTCACAGATGCCGCGCATAATAGTCACGCCGCGTAGTCCATATGTGTGGGAGAAGATTAGCATAAAAGCCCACACATTGCTCACGAAGAGCATGTTGTGTGGTTGTCGGCAAGGCTATTACCACACCTGAGAAAGGAGGTCCTGAGGGCTGGAGGTTCGTGCCTGCGTGCGTCTGAATCGATTTAGTTGGTCGAAGGCTGTGCTGAAATGTACTATGTCTTTACTCCCCGTGTAAGGACACAACACTGCTGCTGTTGTGAATATGTCCACAATTTATAATCAGGGTTAAAGCAGCAAAATGTAACTTCCTGGAGGAAAGTCAGTTGATTGTTGAGTCTCATCCCCATGGTGATCTGGGAGACTGCCAGCCCACAGTATGAGTGGATCTTTGAGTGGTGTTTCCAGTGGCTGTGGTGGACTGACATTTGAGGGGGTGTCAATGTCTATGGTGCACTAATGACTGGGGGATGTCACATCACTGTAGGTTTAGGCTACCAATGGTGATAGAAGACACTTGCGTTTTACAACAAGCCTCCCTAACATTGTCAATCAACTTTTATTCCTAGCTCCCATGATACCTTGCACAAATTACAGGCCCAACTTCCAGCATGTCCTGGCGCTAATAAACTACACTTTGAACCACTAAGTTTGTAGTTCACGGAAAAAATTGAAGCGAGCAAGCTAGGCTAACTCTCTTTCACTTTGAAAAGGGAAGATGCTGTGTTGCTAATGTTAGCACTTATGCCCTTTGTACAGTTCTTAATGTTCCTTCAACAGTAATTAACATTGTACCACTAAGTTTTGTATTTCACTTGAAAAATTTAAGCAAGCAAGCTAGGCTAACTAGCCTTCACTTTGAGAAGGTGAGCTAGTTACTCTGTTTGCTTATGTTAGCACTTTTGAGCTTAATATGTTCTTTCAACACTAATCTACTACAAGTTGAACCATTAAGTTCGTATTTCACTTGAAAAATGTAAGCTAGCAATCTAGGCTAACTAGCCTTCACTTTGAGTAGATGAGCTAGTTACTCTGTTCGCTTATGTTAGCACTTATGCTCCTTATGTTCTTTCAACACTAATTGACTACACGCTGAACCACCAAGTTTGTATTTCACTTGAAAAATTGTAAGCTAGCAAACTAGGCTAACTAGCCTTCACTCTGAACAGGGACAATGCTATGTTGCTAATTTTAGCACTTATGCGCCCTGTAGAGTTCTTTATGTTCTTTCAACACTATTTAACTACGTGTTGCACTGCTAGGTTTGTATTCAACAGGAAATAGCAAGGTTAACACCCTTGCTAATGCTAGCTTCCTCTTATGCCCACTATGCAGTTCTTAATGTTCTTTTAACACAAATTGACTACACGTTGTCCCGCTAAAGTTGTAGTTCAAGCAAAAAAATCCAAGCTGGAAAAGTAGGCCAACCAACTTTCACTTTAAGAGGAAGTTAGTTACCTTCTTTGCTAATGGTAGCAGTTATGCTCACTATAGACTCCTTTCAACACTAATTAACTTCACATTGTACCGCTAACTTCGTATTTCACTTTTAAAAAAGTGAAATAGCTTTCACTACAGGAGGAAACTAGTCAGCCTCGCTTGCTAATATGTGCATTCATGCCCTCTATACAGTTCATGTTCTTTCAACACTAATTAACATGAACTGATTTCAGACAGTGATCACTTTCCTCACCCGCCCCCCATTGTTTTCTGTGTAAACAAGATGGCAGGCGTAATGCCAAGGTCGATGGCGTATGCAGAGGCCCTTGCCATTTATGACGGTTGGATCAGGGCTCGCCATGTCGCCACGGTAACCACAGACACCACAGCGTGTCTGAGTTCCCAGAGTTATATACATCTTTGCCAGCAGGGAACAAACAGAAACAGCATCAAAGTCAAATCTGATTCAAAGTCCGATTTGGACCTAACGCTGCGAGACAAAATTCCCACCCCTGATCATGAACAGTAGGAGTGAAAAATAAAACTTCTCTGACCGTATATGTACGTACACAAGTCAAAGCAAGCATCAAGGCTGCACAGTATATATTGATCTCTTCGCAAAAGGTGTATCTTAATTCCAGTTTGTCTTTAAACAGCAAAGACGGACGTTATGGGGCGCATTTGTGTGTGTGTGGTGTCAATACGTCCGCTACCACAAACACTCGGATTCCCCGCACACTTGGAATTTTTCTCCGAGCCCTCAGTGCGGACACCGAAATCAATATCCATCCAATTACCTGATTCTGAAGTATGTAAAACTCATGCAAAAGTGCCCCGTGAGGAGAGGAAGTACGTGGCTGTGGCTCATCTGAAGCTTGAGGTTGTTTTTCCTCCCAGGACCCTGAATGTCAAATCTTTTCTTTTCTTTTTTTTTTTTTTCGGGTGTTGTTTAATTAGAGAATGCTTATCATAGGCGCATGGCACGCTACTGAGGGGGTGACAACACCCCAGTGTTGTAAAATTAATTATATCACTAATGTGGACCCTGTGCATGTGAAATAGCTGAACTCTCCCCAAATAGCTCATTAATCTTCAGACAGCCACTCCTGGGCTAGGTGAAGTGGTCTTGAATTTCAATACCCACCCTTGCTGGTGTAACCTTTCCCTCTCTCCTTCTCTCGCTTCGAGCAGCCGAGGGGGAACGGGAGCATTGGAGAGAGAATAATATTGTCTGCAGCGGTATCTCCGGCACTTCTCCTCTCTGAGTCATATAATTATACACACCTACACAGTTTGCCTAAACACACACACGCACGCACGCACACACACACACTGAGCTCTGAGTTGAAAGTGGAGTATACCTGAGAAGTGCTGATGTATCCTGTGATTATTAAAAAAGACCCCCTCCGCCGCTGTGGCATAAACAAATCACTCCAAATCAAATTGTCAACGTAATAAAAGTGCCTCTGCCAGAGAGAAAAAAAAAAAAAAGAGCGAACCAGACCCCGCAAATTATTTTTCTCGCCCGTTCAAAAGTCGAGCCGAAGCGGCGACATTATTGGCGGTCAGCACAAAGAATAAAAAAAACGTGGAGGAATGAAAGTTGCCTTTATCTTCAGTGGCTTCTTCGTATAAATGTCTTCTTTTTTATTTTTTGTAGAAACGTGATTAAAGTCCAAAAAATGACTCATTATCAGAGTGAAGAAAAGTCACCAGTGAACCTGGAGCGCTGCCATGATCTGAAAACAGAACTGTGCATTGACAGTTTATAAAGACGGACGACACGGCAGCTCGACGGAAGTGAAGCCAGAAAAAAATTTCAATCGCCCCCTGGTGGCCGGCTGCAGCGTAGGTCATGATAGGTCCCTCCCCTCACTCGATGTTAGCAGACAGGATACGGCAAATACATTTTCCCCAAAGACGTAATTTTAGGTAGTTCTTATGATGCTAATAAATGTTCACATGTTCATTTTTCGAATAAGTTTAAAAATAAGATAGAAAATGTTATTTGATGCCATAAAAAGGAGGTGTGACATCATGTTTTCTTTGCTTCAGTTCTGAACAGTATACAATATATTAGTTGTTCCTGGTAGTGGCGGAGTCCGCCATTCAGAAATCAGAATCAGAAATTCCTTTATTAGTCCTGCATATAAAATTTTGAATTAAATAAATTAACCAAAAACGAACATTTTGTCGTCGTCTACTCACCTCCATGTTGATGGAAACTGAACTTTTGTCGTCAGCGAAACATTTCTGGAGCCTCAGAAGTGTTGCAACTGAAGAAGATGCGGACATGTTTTAAGACTTTAAAAAAAACAACCGAAATAAAAGCATAAAATGGCTCGTCCAGCATAATCCAAATCTACGGAAGCCCCGAAAATATGTTTTACTTACTTTCTTTTTTTAAAGCTGCAATCTTCACTGTAGCTGCTGAGCTAAACACGTTAGCATGCGCCCGTCGGAAGTAGGTGCGGGAGCTCGACGTCGAAGGTGAAGAAAATGTCTTTTTAAATCAATTTGGGATCTCGGGGCTATTGCAGACTTGGATAATGCCAGATAAGCCATATGTGTTTATTCATTTGCAGCGCTGTTTGGCTGTGAAGCTCCAGAAATGTTTTGTGGACTACATAAATTCACCCGACTTGATGATGATTGAGTTTTAATTTTGGGGTGTACCTATCCTTTAAGGACCTCAGCTTAAAATAATATTTTTGACTTCTGAATCAGCAGCAGACTAAACATAAAGGCTCACTTACTGACATGACTGAATGCTCCACAACAGCTGCTAAGAATAGACTGACTGTGTTTGTGTGGCGCTGTGTGTCACGGTCTCTGTCCGTGGTGCTGGATCCTGCTCGCCGCCGTTCAGTCCACCCGGCTGCTGTCCATGGTGCTGATCCTGTTCTAGGTTTTTGTCCCTGTTACGACCGGAGTTCAACTTACGTCACTACTTATCCAACTTCTAGCCGTCTCGCCTGTGTTTCTGCCTCTGTGGATCTTGGAACGTGTTCCTTCTACAACTGCACTCTGTGTCGTTTGTTTTGCCTCAGCGGCGTAGTAATTCCGCAAATCCCTATTTAGTGTAAGTATAGCGTGGTTCCTCTGGTGTGTTATTTCCCCCACTGTTTGTGTGACAGCGAGTCTAGTTAGTCTGCACCGTTGGCAGTTGTGTTTATTCATTTGCAGAGCTCCTGCTGCTGTGGTTATTGAAAACACCGGGAACCGTCCTCTTCTTTGCACACGGGTTTTTACATCCGCGCCCCCTTTTTGACGAGTGGTCCAAACTCAAACGAGAAGCGCCCCCGTCACGGCCGGGCTTTACGAGGGAACTAAGCCAAGAGACGCGCGGTTCACAAGCGCCGGGAAAAGGTCAAGAAATCAAAATATGTGGCGTGTACACAGAACTCTTCTTCCAAACAGAGGTGTGTTGAGCAAATTGTTTGAACGGGGGTTTGATCCGAGCCGATCGTCCCCTCCTTTATGAGCCGGGATCGCACATGGCCTGGCAGGCCGCCGCCGAAACCGATTAAAGCGAATGTAGCACTCGCCTACAGTTAATGGAAATCGCTAAAAACAACAACACGTATATACATTTATCTTTAATTGAATCAGACATGCACCAGAGGAGACGGACAAAATCTCCCATCAAGTCCTCAGCGTTGACTTTACAATCCTGGGCCCATTAAAGCGACATGCTGTAAGCCCCACGGCGATCCGACGGCACTTTTGATTTCTGATTTCTCCTTCTCGTCGGCAGTCACAACACAAATTTATTTTTAAGTATCGCTAAATTAATCATCCCGTCTTGTTTACCCATTAGAAGCTCCTTTTCCACGAGGCCCCTTATCGCAGCCTTCATCCATTAAACGACACGCACTGCCTGTCAAAGCCGAGCTCACTCTCCGTCAACCCAATTACGACTTTCGTCTTCTGCGGCGTGTGTGTTTGCGCGCCGCTTTGTACTACACGGCGCGGCGCGTGACCGGATCGCTGCTCGGTGCGAGCGAGTGAACATGAATTCGAGACTCCTTTCGGGCGCCCGCGTTCGGATGTTCTTGTTTTCGGGAGCGTACCCGCCCTCCTGTTGTGTTGTTCGCCTCCGCACGCCGCCTTTTTTTTTTAATATTACCTTCACGTAGAGTGAGCGCCTTATCAGCACTAAGGAAAATCTTTAAGCGAGACGGTGAATCAGTGGAAAACGCTGTTTTCCTTCATTACAGCCCATTAGGGCTGTGTCTTTTCCAGGGAAATTGGACCGGAGTGATCTGAGAAATGTTCAGAGAGAAATGTTCTCTAATTGGTTCTAAGGGTCTACTGTACACGGTGGGCCCGGTGGATGAACTGTGTTTCCTCGCTCTATTAAAACAAGCTCCGATGGTACAGCACAGACGAGGTTTTGAACCGTCTACGATAACGGAGGCGCGCTCTGACCGGGCGTGTAGGACTGGGTGGAAAAAGGGGGGACATCCAGATGTCTCTGTAAATTATTTACAGTATTATATCTCATGTGTGTGTCATTGGGGAAGCCTGCTTGTTGTTGTGCAAAAGTTGAACCATTGGAAAGAATAAGAACTAGTTGCAAGATTTAGATTTCCACTCCTTCCCAAGCATCCCTTAATCTAAGTGGACCACTGCTTGTTTCATTGTTCCAAGCTAGGCTAACTGGCTAAATGTAAACAAGATCAATAGCCTAGAGGCATGCTATTGTCGACACGCTAACATGAATGTTAAGCATGTTCAACATCTTAGTTGAAAGTGCGAGCAAAAAAGTGCAAAACACGGAGACTTACTTGAGGCTAATGGATTTTTGTTGTTGTTGTTTTGCTGGTATTTTATGATAAACCAAAGTATGCACGAATAAAAATGGTGACCTGATGATGTTGCCAGATGAAAAAAGTCAGAAGCTCAGCAACACTTTTAAAATTCATCCTGCGGGGAAGATCAATACCTGCACCAAACTGAAATCCATCCAGTAGTTGAAGAGATAAGGTTCGCTAGAAAAGAAGAGACGCCAACTGGTAACACTTTATAACAACCATCATTAATAAATGTTAAATGTATAGTTTATTTCACTGTTAACAAGCAATGAAATGCATGGGTAGAGTTAAGTTGCAACTGAGGCTCATAATACTTTGTAAATGGTTAATAAATACCATGTAGTTCATCTATGAACATTATTCATTAGTTATATGACTATAACTGATGTTAATAAACGTTAATGTATATTGCCGAGTAAATGGTTTATAAAGCATTCATTCATTCATTCATTGTCAACCGCTGATGGTCGCGGTAGCCGCTTTATCCCTTTTTTTTTCAAGGGGTTGCGGGGAGGTTTCTGGAGCCAATCCCAGGTATCTAAGGGCGAAGTTTATAAAGCATTTCGTTGTTAATAGTTTAATAACTGTTAACTAAAGTTTAATTAACGGTGCTATGTATAGGAATTTCAGTCGCAAACATTCAAAAAATTAACTTTAATTAAAGTTATCGATCAAATGTGAAGAAACAAAAATTACGACGTGGTGACTATCGATATCTACTGGTATTAGCATGCTAACCAGCTAGCCCCGGCCAAAGCTCCCGCGCCAGCTGCGTAAACACTCCCAATCTAAATAAATAACTGGTACATTTATAGTTTATTAAACTTAAGTTAATAGTTATTTCACTTATAACAAGCAATGTAAGGCACGGGTAGAGTAAATTTGTAGCTGATGCTTAAAATACTTTGTAAATGGTTATAATTACTGTGTAGTCCATCTAGAAACATCATTTGTATGACTATAACTGATGTTAATAAACATTTATATTGCCTAGTGAATGGTTTATAAAGCATTGCATTGTTAATAGTTTAATAACTGTTCATTAAAGGTGCAATATATAGGAATTTCAGTCGCAAACATTCAAAAATTTACTTTAATTAAAGTTTTCAATCAAATGTGAAGAAACAAAAGTTATGACTTGGTGACTATTGATATCTACTGGTATTAGCATGCTAACCAGCTAGCCCCGGCCAAAGCTCCCGCGCCAGCTGCGTAAACACTCCCAATCTAGACTGCCAACTGAGCTAACTAGCTTAAGGTAGCTAACCTTAGCAGCGGTCAGTGGTTATTATGGTGATATGTCGCCCCCTATTTGTTTTGAGTGTGGATTCGACAGTGCAATTCTTACATTTTGCGCCTTTAACTATAAATTTACTGGCAGAACACAAAAGTCAATAGTCATACTTTACAGAATTTCATGGCGTAAATAAATAAAAATAAAAAAAATACCAACACCATTCTGTGTAATTGCAGCCATTTCGCCATTTGCTGATACATTTTAGTCGGAAACAAACTGGCAAAGATTCCATTTTCTGGAGCCAAAAAACAAAAGTCGACTCAATTTCACTGAGAATCTCATTTGACTGATATACACTTGAAACGATACCAACGAGGAGGTTAAATGCATCGTGCTCGGTTAACTTTCCCTGATCAATAACCTGTTGATGATTATTACACCACATTAAAAAAAAAAACAGTCTTTCTGCTTGACATTCATCTTTTCAAAAAAACCCGGGAGCTGCGTGACACATTGAAACAGATCCTGGCTCATATGCCGCCGTCGATCTTGATCGCTGATCGTTTTTTTCACTTGACATGATAAGAATAACACCCCGACACGAGATTAAGTCACCTAACTGGAGCCCCCGCGGCCTCACCGCTTCCATTTTCATTTTTACATACCGGGCCCGGGTTTTTCATATCCTGCAGCCCTCCGACAGAACTCGGCGCAGAGCAACATGACAAATACAGTACAGTGAGCGCCACCCGGGCCAAATCCATCTGCTTTATTGGTATTCACCGTTTCCTCCCTCCATCTGCTCAGCACATCACAACCTGATGTCTCCTACCTCTGCCACACTATTTTTACCTGCTCCTAGATACTGTCTCCCTGCATGTGACGTCAAGGGAGAGGGGCGAGGGAGAGACGGCGGCTGAGCGAGAGAGAGAGAGAGCGCCGTTATCATTCATCTACAGTGTGGGTTAGCCGGCTCCTCGCTGTCAGCCTCCCAAGAAAGTAATCAGTATGTAATGGCAGAGTGCTGGAAAGAGACATGCCTCGGTGCCGCCAGAACTTGTAAAAGGGGAGGGTTAGCGCCGTGTTCCATGTTAAGTGTTCCGGGGAGCGATGGTTGTGTAACGGCGTGATCATCTGTGTTGGTGAAAATCATCTAACACGCCCCTTAAATCACACGCTTCTCCGTACGACAGGAAGGTCGAGTGGCAGTATGTAAAAAATGTTGCATCACTGTCCTCTGCACATATACTTTCATGATGCATTTGGGTTTTTTTGTCTTTCGACTGATTAATTTCCTAAGTTGTGACGCTTAAAAATGGAAGTCAAGGCGGAGTCGGCCCCAGCGAATGCGGGTCAACACCACAGCGAGCGCCACTTTAACCGGGAGAGTCGGTTCACATCACAGCCAAACTTACCTCATTTTAACAAATTAGAATGTAAAATAATGGATAGAAGTTGGAGGACGGCGGCTCTTCGTCGACATCTCCTTCTTGGGCTGTTTCTCGTTGGGCAAAAATGTTCGGTGCTGGGGAAAAAAGCGTTCAAAATGACTGTCGCACGCTCGTTTTTGATAACCGATCAGTCGTGCCAACCTCTTCGGCAGGTGAACCGCCACAATAAAAGCCAACCTGTGTTTGTTTTTTTAACCAGTTAAACCATTTTAACGCCGGTATTTTAAAGGATAAGTTCACCTAATAACACTGCGTTCAGTAACCAGGTCACGTCAACAGTTGTTTCCTATTCCGGTCACCTTCTGAAGAATGAATATTTCACAGGAAAGAGTTGTTTTAAAGGATATATTCACTCAAATGTGACGATTCGGTCATCATCTGTTCATCCCCCATGCCGATAGAAAGTTGGCTGAAGTTTCGTAGCCCACGAAACGTTCGACCGCACAATTGAAATAGCCAGGGACTTCTTTGAAAACGTAAAGGAGATGTCTCCCTACAGATTGTCAGCCCTTAGATCTGAAATTGACATAATTTAAACCTATTTTCAACCCGATATCGTCACTGTAGCGGATGTGGGTGTACCACTGACTGATCAAATAACGTATGTTCAAATCAGTTTGGGATCTCTGGGCTTCTGGAGACTTAAAATATACTGAACGAGCTGTAACGAGCCCTTTTATGTTTTACTTTACTTGATTTTTAAGCATTTTAAAAAAGGTCACCATCTACTACAGTGCTCCAACACTGTTTTGCTGCTTATATTCTGTCTATATCTATATCCCTCATGCTTCAGTAGGCAACCAGAATGCGGCGTAGGGAATGGCGAACTCCGCCACTACCAATAAACACTGATACACAGTGTACAGAGCACCTACAGTATTTAGACGGCAGTTAATTTTAGACAAAACGGGAAGCAATGTGGCTGCAATCAATGTGTCTTGCAGAACGTATCGACACTTCCTCCTGAAGGTTTAAAAAAAAAAAACCACAACAATTCTGCTTAGTGCAGCTTTTAAACTGTCTCTGAAACCCGCGTGCAGCCCGAGACTTGAACACCGGCCGCCCGTGATTGATGAGCAATCGATTATCAATCGTGTACACAGATAACGGCCATCCCTGCGCGAGCATAAGTGAGCGTGTGCTCGTCTCTCCTCGCGTGCAGGCCCACGCCGCCCGTCTTCAAACCGCACCGGCGTGCGATGCCGCCTCCGTGCGTGCCATGCGTGTGTTCTTTTACCTCAGCGGGCGCCGCGGCGCTCCCTGCCTGTTTGGCGGCATTAGCGCTCAACCTTGTCCAAGGTTAATCTGTCGCTCCTGCTGTATATTTGCATCCATTCTTATCTGCGCCTCGCCACGCGGCCGACTGTCTATCTGCCCCGGCCGCTGCTCAGACTTAATCGTCTTTGTACATTATAGATGAGCCTCCAACAAAGTAGACGCACGCACACACATCGCAGAGACCTCCGCTTTCCTTTGGAGACCACACCCGAAACACATACCCCCCCAGACTCTCAATATTTGCTCTATATTTAATGTCTAAGTGAGCCATTAAGCCGACCGCCCCTCAAAAGTAATGTATTTATCACTGCACGGAGGCCGGCGCTGGATCTGAGTGGTCCTCTCCCCGGGCGGTGCTAACTTTGGTGCTGCGCGGGAGGGCAACGAGATAACTCCGGCTCTTTCATTTTCACCTGAGGAAACAAAAAGCTCGGCGCTCGCTCAGCAGCGCGGAGTTGGTCCTCCGTATGGAATAATGTGCGAAGAGAACGCAGAGGAACAGTGTTTTACAGTGAATAATGTTAAGTGTCTTAATTGGATATTACCAAAGGCTGATAATAAACAGGAAGTAAAACAGTGTGAATTATATAGTTGGCATGTTTTTCTCTGTGTTGTTAGCATGTAGCGTATTTCGCCAGCTGTTTGCACACACGGTGTGTAGTTAATTGCCAAACATCTGTACGTGAAGGTAAGCGCCATCATGGATTTGTTCTGAAGAAGTAATGTTGAAACTTCGATCGATTTCGTGGCATCCTGCCAATCCTAAAGCGGTACTCCCACGACTTTTTTGAAGTTTGGCCCACGGAGCTTAATTCCAGCATTTCTGTGATTCTCTGTATGAGTTCTCTCAGTCTCAGCAATTGCTTATTTTTTTACTGGATTGGGTTAAAATATGTCCTGAACATCCGAGGAAACGCATTCACTGACATAGTCGTTGAATGGTTAGAGCAATCGCAATTAATAACAGGAGGTCATGTTTTACCAGAACAAAGACCACTTTCTTGCAACCAAATGTTGCTTCTGTGTAGTATTAATGTAGTTTCTATCACATCTGGAAGTTATTTGGTCCTCCGTTAAAAGCCGAGTGCCACAGATCTTGTTAAAAATAGCTTCAGAGCTGGAAAAACACACTTTTTTGGGATATTTTAGATTTTCAATTTCCTTGACATCTTTTTTTTTCATTTGCTTCTACTACACTGGCGGTAATAGCACATTCAGTGGTGTTATTTCAAAGGTAGATGTTTGTACCGTGCTGACATGAACTTGGAAAAGTTGGCATAGAAGGACCTATATATAATACTATATTTAGATATGTTTGGCCTTTTCTTTGCCATGTTTTTTTCAACTTTTATGTCTTAGTGTACAATTAGTGTACAATACATTTTGTACGTATGTGTTTTCAAAGGACGATGGTCGCACGTGTGACTTAACATTGTCATCGGTAACACCAGTGCACCTGAAACTCAGAAGTTTCTTTCTTGAACAGTTAGGGGTTATTGCAATTTCTTATCGTGTTAGCTGTGATTCAGAATTGCAATTTACATCATTTACATGAGAAAGTAAGGTTAAAATGTATTATTGGGTGCCCCTAAATTATGTGTTGGTCTACCTACATGAAAAAAATTGTATGAAAAGTTAGTCTGGAATATAGTTTCACCGATATTCGATCAAAAACACATAACAAATGATAAATACCCATTGTTTTTAGTATACAGTATATATAAAATAAGTTGGTGGATCTTTTATGTGTAACATCCGAATATAACATGTAACTACCATAGCTTTTTAACATATAAACTGGAACGTACAGGTACATCAAAATCGTATTTGTTGAATAACTGCGCCAACACTTATAATCCTAACTATGCTTCCATATATAAGCTAGCTAGCGAGCTAACCCTGGAGTTGGGGTTACACCTCAAAGTAAAGCACTTACATATAGTAAATATAGTAACATATCTTTTCCTGATCCAAAAAGACCAATGGGTACCTGCCAACTGTGGTAATCAACAGGGGGATATATCTGGCATACGCGCATGGTTCGCCTTAGAGGAAGATTTCTGGCACAAGTTCAGCTATATTTTCCAAGGCGCATGTCTGAAGAGGTCAAAACTTCAGTCGTGTGAAGAGCTTTGTTGTCAGGCCAACAGGTGTCAGCGCGTGGTCACGCCAAAACACATTACAAAGAACACGTCGAACATCCAACACATCCTCTTCCCTTTGAGAGTGTTTCTCGGAACATGCGAGGAGGAATGATGTAGCCAGTCCTAATTTCACATCTTATCTTTTTATTTTTCTTTCGCAGGCAAATCCAGCCGACCAGGTGTTAATTCTCCCCCCGTCCTAAAAAAGAAAAGTCTATTTCCAGGGGGCACGAATGAGGAATTAATGAGTTTTTATAGTGCTGTAATTAGTTCTTAATTTCCAGAACTCTTATTTATGTGGTTTCTAACTGCTCTCACTTTTTCTCTTGAATCGTTTTAATTACATTTTATCTGAACATTTGCATTTTTTTCAAGGCACTTGCGACGCATATATATCAGCCAAAAAATGTAAAACCACTGACATTGATTTTTTTTTAAGGTGGCGGCTGATTGGAGTCCTGTGGGTTGCGTGGTCGGCGACTCTTGGATCGGACTTGTGTCATCGCCCCGAGGTCGGTGGACGAGAGTGGGCGTAATGTGGTCTGTAAGTACATACATTTCAATTTCTTAACCTTTTTCCAATTTCAAAAATCCAGTTCAGCGGTATTGTGCCTCCACGGCAGCCTTCCCCAACGCAATTCATTTAAAAGCGAGAGCGCTATCTCCCCGAATACCAATCTCGCCTATTCCTCGGAGAAAACGCTCTTACGTGTTGTGTACACAAACACGCTTGCGTGCGGGAGGTTCAGCTTACAGCCTGAAAAGCAACGCGGTAATTTAACATCTTACCTTTTGGCGTGTTTGCCTATAAAAGCTGTTCAGGAGCTTACCCTGCATCATCGCTGCAGCCGTCTTGGGAATCGGCTGTTCCCCACACAAAAAAAAAATCCCCAGCTGCCGACAAACAACACATTCAACTTTAGTTCAATTTGAAATATAGAGTATATTCACTCTATAAACCATGAAATAGAGAGAGGAAAGTAAATGTGATGCAGCAGAACAATGTCACCTGCAATTAAAAGATCCGTACCGGGTCTCTACTGTATCAAATCACGCCACATTACTATATTCTCACCAGTCACCATCAATGAGGTCATGATCTCACAGTTGCGCTGGATGAGAATGTCGTAGAGCTCTGCCTGTCGACTGTTGTTCAACTCAGTGAGCTGTGTTGAGACGTCTGTAGGGATGAAAAAAGAAGGGACAGAGGTTGAGTCCCTCAAGTGGACATTGACTGATTGACTGACTGGCAGGCTTTATGTGTGTTTTGTGTGTAGGTGCGTTGTGTGTGTGTGGGTGTGCGCTCACACAATCAGGCACACCGGCATTGACTGTTGGGTGTCATCTCTCTCTTTCCATCCAAACTTTAACCCCCACCCCCCACCCCTCTCTCTCTCTCTCTCTCTCTCTCTCTCTCTCTCTCTCTCTCTCTCTCTCTCTCTCTCTCTCTTTCTCTCTCTCTCTCTGTCTTCTCCCTCTCGTCCGGAGCTGGTGACATCTTGACAGATTAAAATGCTGTGTGCTACAGTCCTTGGTTGGCCACACTCATGAACCGTGGGGACACCACTGTGAATCAATACAAGAAAATAATGTCTCTGGAACAGACATCACCCACTCAGGCTCTCGGGGGGAGAACACATTCTTGACACACAAAATAAATCCACGCAAGTGCAAAACATATGTCATGTATTATAGATACAGTGAGAACAACCCAGTGGCATGGCTGTCGTGAAATAGCGATGGCATTTAAATGCTCCTGTTCTTTTTTCGGGGATGACTTTTAGAAAATATTTACATGCCTTAATGTTTGCTCTTTTCACCCTCTGTCTGTTTTTTGTGCCTGTCTCTTTAAGGCCTTCCTCACCCCCCGAAAAGCCCACTCCTCTCTGATTGGTCAGCTGTCGCAGGCCCGAGCAGGCACTGCACACCATGCTTCCGCCTCAGTTCTGTCGGTGTTTTTGAAACCACGGCCATGTTGGGGATGTATACTGTATAGTTGGAACATCACAACCTTAGAGAAGTCCCGATGGCTCATTTAAAGGCACAGTTTGTGCATTTAATCACTGTGGATTTAACGTGTTGATACTTTCGCAGTCCGTATACAGCTCCTTGACCTGAATTGTTATCAATGAAATCTAACTTTTTATAATATGGGGCATTTAATCTATACTTTTTGTGTCCACGGGCACAAATTTTCCTTTGTTTCTCAATCGCAAAGTGTATCCTATGGACTTAAATATTCTGACTGCTTCACAAACTGAAAATATATTTTATTAACCTGAATTAAAGCGCTTTTGTTGACGAAACTGAAACTGCAGAATGGATGCAGACCGGGAATTCTGGTGTGATTCACCAGGACTTTGTAACCCCTACCCTAACCCTGACCTCTTTTCTGCAACTCCACTGCAGTTCGTGTTCAATGTAGCGTTTCATTCAGTTCATGACAAGTGGTGCGCAAAAATATTTTTTTATTTGGTGTCGATGGACTCAAACTCACCATTAACTGATATACTATGTATGTTGGTAAGTAAATATATTACTTTACATTTAGATCATCAATTGGTCAAATGATACAAAGTTTTTTTTTTATATATAAGCACTGCAGTTCCCCACAGCTCAAAGGAGCATTTTAGCATCTTTTAGCTCATTGTTTTGGTTCAACATCCTGCAGCTTGATTGTTTTGCTTCGTTCTCACTTCACTCTCCTGAACCGTGTTTCCGACTGCAGCAGGAAGCTATTTTCAGTATCAAAGAATCTCTTTAAAAGCCACTGCACACTACAATGCCCGCCACTGAATGCCAGGCAAGCAAAGTTTAGAGCATGCTGGTGAACACAGTGAAGAATTTACATTTCTCAGGAATTGGTAGAGACCAAAACAGAGCTCAAAGAGGCATTTTTAACTAGCTGGCCAGAAACGTGAATCTGAAAGTGTTAAAAAGGCAACTGTTTGCTAATGTGCCCACAACAATTAAGTAATGATGTGTTTAAATCATTGGTACGAGTGTTGACTTCCTTTTCGCCTGTCTTTCTTTTTACTTGATTTAAAACCAAAAAGTTCCCTGCTTTTTCAGACACTTTAATTTAACATTCCTTGAAACGGTTCGGCAATTTATTCAGGAGTGCCATGTGCGAGCAATCTACATCTCAAAAGACATTTCACTCACGGAAACTAAAAGGCCTTGTTCTCAAGCCAAATGACAATACAGTATAATCACACTATCTTTCAAACTGATGCATTACTTCCTCGGCAGACATTTCTACCGGAACCCCACTGTTAATCAGCCAATTATCTAGCTATCCATTCTCATATTTTCCCCCCTGTAACTTAAGTTGGCTTTACTTTTTGGGGAAAGTATGGACCAACTTGATGAAAGATGATGAGGCAGGTGTCTGATTCTTGCCAGGGAAGATTTGTTGCATTCTGTCCTCATTTCTGATGGAAGTTGAACAGTTCATGCTTGCAGAGGAAGACGTCTGTGTGGCTCTCATTTATTGCCGCACATGGAAATTGCTCGTATGGACACGTGTGACTGGCCGCATTAAATCTATAGCAAACAAATCTGTTTACATGTTGCCTGTAAAGCAATGTACACACAAACACATTGAAGCATTCAAGACTTGACCTGTAAATGTCTCCCTGTAAATGTTACCTGCTGCGTCTCCGGTCGCTAATATAAGCTGACGGATCCAGTTCGTGGTGCCATGGTGATGATACGGTAAGTAGCGTGCACGATTGTGCGGAAATCTTTCTATCCATTTTCTGAACCTCTTTTACATTCAGGTTTATTTTAAGGGGAACCTATCCCTGCATACCAAAGGTGAAAGTCTTCATCGCTGGATGGACTTTGCCCAGTTGTCATTGATTTATAGAAACTTACATTTAAATTTGCTTTGAAGCACTTTAAGGATGTCGGCTTAAAGACTGAGGTCCTCGTGTTGACCTAAAATTGTGAGAGAATGTGTTACAACCCCCCCCCAAAAAAAGCAACCAGATCATTAGCGTTTTGTGTTTGCCTTACGAATCAGATTTATTAGAAAAAAATCAACTGGACACAAATGCGTCATAGCTTGTCCTACAGCAACACCATCTTTATTTTTGGCTTGCAACTCATAGTCCGAAGTCCAGTTTTGCCTGCAGATGAGACATCAGTCCTTCCCATTAACTTCCATTGAGAGCCAATCCATAGTAGGGTTGTGGTTGCGTTGGGTTTAAGCCCAAAAACTACTAGGTTAAGATTCGGACAACGTTCTGTACATGATGTTGAGATAAATACCTCATGTTCATTCACTCTTGGACATCAATAAAGTCAAGTCAACAATGTCTTTTGGTTCCACACAGGACATGAACACTGGTTTCCATGTTGAAAGTCCTGTGTTTGTTTGACCCATTCATCAACCCCAACCTCCACCTTCGTTGGCTTCTTTTGGTCTTTTAACTTTGTCACCTGATATAATACATTTAATTAATATAGCGCCTTTCAGGGTACCCAAGGACATGATAAGTTCTGATTCGATACTTGGATGCATTTGCTTTCCATAGAACTTAATGAATAAGATAAAAGTGGAAACAGAACACCCTTTAACGTCTTAAGTGTTATTTGTACGCTTATTGAATGGAGTGGGCTGAGGCAAACACAGATGTCTGTAACAGTATATTTGCTGGCTTAATTATTTTCACTCCTTAGAAAATGAGCTAAATGCCTCACAGTCCTCATATCTCCTCTCCCATCACTTGGTTTCATATCATATATGTAGCAGTGGAACGATAAAGTTTGCCGGCGCAGCCTTTGCTGAGGCGTCTATCTCCTTAATGGATTGTTGGACAAAGGATGGCCCTGACTGTTGTGTCTTTATTGATTCTGCCAGGGTGCCTGAATGTGATTAAGGGGAATTAAACTCAAGCCTGCTGACGCAAATCATGGCCGGAGGTAATATAATGTCCAGATGAAGTGGAGAGATCCATCCCAATGGGGAGGTGGCCCTCTCTGACCCTGCGTGGGCACAGGCAATTAGCATTGGCAAAGTGCAACTCAATAACAAAATCTCCAAAATGGAGGAAGTGCTTGCATGGCTAATCCCCTCTGCCGCCGAGAGGCCTCAAGCCCCCCCCCTTTTTTTTTCTTTTCGGTAGGCCATTGAGAATGCAGGTCAGGGACTTGGAGAAAGGCGAGCCAAGCTGCCATCAGTCTAGATACTAGAGATGGCTGGACAGCCGCCAAGTGGAGAATTATGTTAATGTTTGTTCTAATAATAAAACGCAGTTGAATACATTAATATGTCAATAGATAAGACATGTTTTTCTGCCATATGCTGTTTGGAAGGGCAAATCAGAGGGGGCCGTACAGGCTTTGAAGCCATTCTATGTGTCTTTTATACACCTGTTTTGAATTTACATGTCTGCTTTTTTTTTGCTCTTGAGTCCTTTCGTGTGTGCATTCAATGTCAAACAATGCGCAGGCGATTTGGAATGCGGCGATATAGAAGCGCGAGCGACGACGCATTTGCTCGAAAAACCGCACATACGAGTACGCTGCTCCCATGCATTTGTGTCGTGTGTCCACCTCATTAGTCTGTCCCTGGTTCTAAACGCTGGTGTTTGATGTGGGAAAAGCTCCGACCATGTGTCGGGGCTTGTAATAATGAATGTTTCATGCGGGTTGGGCCCAAATGATCCATCAATTCCGATTAGATTGTAATTACTGGGGTAGGAATATATTCAAATGAGTTCATTATCAGTCAGATCAGGAGCAAACCCAGCCAGTTTTTCGCCGTTTACCGGAACCTCAAGTGTTTATGTTTGCGATTTAAGAGAATGCCGGAGCAATTCCTGCAATTAGGTAAGCATATGTCTTAATGTATCATTTCAGTCAATTAGCCGAGTGCTCTTCAATCTAGCCTCTTCTATGATTCCGCCGCTGCGGCTGCTTGCATCAGGGAATCCATGTGAACATGGCGGCGGAGGGTAGAGCAAGGGTGGTTTTTTCGCGCGGGTCTCGCAGAGTTCAGAGTGTCAGGTAGATAAATATATGGGCTGACCAGATCGCTCACTCGCTTTCTGTCTCAGCCCTTCCCCTCTCACCGCCCGGCACTGGTTTCCATTTCTCCAGGTCACTGCTGAATGACTGCAGATTACATCGGCTACTCTCTGATGTCTGCGGGGACGAGGCCATCAGGCTGAAATGACACGGGGTGGTGACAGGCGGACCCCTCGCAGACACCCACCGACACGACTCCCATTCACCGCGGCTGGCCCCATGACACTAATCTGATTCTAGTCTGTAAAGGGGGCCTGTTTTGCGCCCACCAGTCTCTACTAAAACAGGAAATGACCAGCAGGGCAGACCATTCTTGCGTGACTTGCAGGTATTGCACAAGAACCTCCGATGAATATTTTTCTTTCCTCTGTGTGATTTTCTTCTCTTTTCTTTTCTTCCTTTCTTTTTTTTTTTTCCTTTTTCTTCCCTCACCTAAATATAGCTCTACCTTGATTCAGTGGTTTTTAATAAGTGTTCTTATTATTTTAAGTAATTAGTTTGGCATTAGGGTGCTCAAAGACCATAGTAAAACTGTATGTGATGGTCAGTGCAGTGAGGCTTTTTGGATTTAAAGACTGTAAGGTACTTTGTATGCTGGGCGAGCTCCAGATTAATCTGTGAAATTGTGTTTTTGAGGTGGGGGAAAGTTTCTTCCTTCCAAATTGACTTTCTGCAAATCCACTGAAAAGCACCTCTGCTCGTCCTGGCAAGCGCCTCTGCCAAGATCTCCAGCTTTCAAGAGAAGGACCTTTGCCCGCGTCCACAAAGATGCCCACTGATCGCCCCCGTCGGTTTTTGTCCTCATCATTACCACGGCTTTGTTTCGACTGACATGTTTTGACTGGGTAATAGTGTAAACCATCGGGGAACACTGGCCGTCTTTTCAAAGCCTCCCACCCTCCGACCATGTGGCTGCGGGGCGCGCAAGGTGAAGATGAATTGGGTCGGCTCACTTGTTTTGAGACAAGAGACAGGCCCCTAATTGGATATCATCTCACTCCTTTCCCTAATTAGCGCTGCATTGCTTTATGAACTGATATTAAGATGCAGGAGAAATGGTAATTAGCTAAAGGTTATTACCAGCCGGGGGCACATGGACATGGAGCATGCTGGGCAATGTAATGATCGCTCAAGGGTTTGTTTATTTTGGCTGTTTGGTTCACCCGTACTGTAGGTAGGCCGACACCTTTTCAGGCGTTGATTTGTTGCTTTGGATTCACAGAAATAAATTCTTGATATATTAATTATGTTACAGGTGCAGGGGTATCAAGCTCTTTTAATTAAGCTGAAGTAGCTGAACTCGCCGTGAATAACAAGTCCTGAACACAATGCCATTTTTACACAGCAACTTAACACTAAATCCAAATCTCAGTTCTCTAGAACCCCTAACTAAGCTAACGCTAAGCTAGCAGTTTAAGCAGGGTTGCAAGGTTGTCGAAGTATTCATTCCGGCGGGCTATTTCTGCTGACGCCTCAGTCAGCGTAAACGTTATCTATCATGTCGAGTGCCGCGGTGATGCGAGGGTTCAAATTTAACTTGTGAATGCAAAAATGGGTCGCTAAGTGAAAGTAGCTCACGTTATTATTATCGGGAAAATATACTTTAAAGGTGCAATATGTGGAAATTTTGGTTGAAAACAGTCAAAACTGAACTGAAGTTATCAAGAGAAAGGACGTTTCGACTTAAAGACTTCACTGTATTGTGTTAAAAAGCATGTCGAGCATGCTAACCGGCTAGCCCTGGCCCGCCCTGTGCTCCTGTGCTAGCAGCACTAACAGCAACACTTGGAGCTCCCAGTCCAGATGGCTAGCTTCATGGCTAACAGAGCTAATAGTTAGCAGCAGATACCAGGTACTCTGGTGATTTTATTTGTTTTGAGTATGAATTCAACAGGAGACCAAATCTTAATGTTACACCTTAAAAATCTTCTTTTTTTTTAATAAGATTATCATCATTTGTGCATTGACGTTTAGGCATCATTTTGCTCTTAAAGTTAGTTGAAAAGGCTCTATATTTTAGTATGAATTCATCTGCTAATTTTTTCTTGATCAGTCTGTAAACTGCTTAAAGGGGCACTATGTAGTTGTGGAGAGGCAATTCAAACTTAGACTTTAAATAATTATACTATTAATGAGGTAATATTTCATACTTAGAAATATCTATTTTAAACATAACTGAATAAACAAGCTGTTCTCAGAGGAAAATAAGATCCCCAGAGCACTGTTTGAAGCTAGAAAGGTGGAAGGGTCCGCCACAAGTAAAACAAGTACGAAATTGTGTTGTCCTTTAAGGTCAGTTTGTTTATTCGGTTTATTCAGTCGTGAAAACAAAGAGAGTTTGTTTATTTAGTTTGTTTAGGCAAGGAAAAATCAGTCAATGAAGCTACGTAGTGCACCTTTAAGCAGCAATATATCACCATCACAATTAAAAAACACAAAAACCCTGTGGCAAATGTCCTGTTTTGTCCAACCCAACGCTAGTTTTAATGTTTTAGAGCCTGACATGGTTAAATAATGAATAATTTGGCCTCTTATGTGAGATCTAAATTTGTAGATTAAGTGGTCAATAAATGTTCCCCTCTGACAGGTGGTGAAATCTCAGTATAAAGTAACATGACATGGAAACACTCGAGGAAAGACCTCGAATAGACGCTCATAGTCACTTCAGACCACTGGACTAACACGAAATGGTGCCCTAACCTTTTAGTAACATACAGTGGTGCATCGTGAAAGGGAACAGTTCTGTTCCTCGAAACTGTTAAAGGACCTGGATTTGACTTTATATTCCCGCCAGAGACATTTATCATGCTGCCGAGCCGGAGCGCCCGGAGGCTTCGATGCAAGGTAGAACGTTCCCCCCCCTTTTCGCCGTGATCATGACTGACGCTGATTATCGCTTGCATCCTCTGGCTGAGCAGACGCGGCGACTCCCATGCTGGACTACACAAAACACTGAGGTCAAAACACTATGATAATCTCAACACACACACACGCACACGCACATACTGTACACACACAGGATGAGGAGAAGACAGCCGGGTCTATTCAGAGCATCAATATTGTGGTGCAGTCTGTTACAGTTACAGAAGCAGAGACAGTCACAGTGTTGAAATCAAGGCTACAAAACCCATCTGTTTAGTGCTGACTGTACACAAACAATTCTTTTTATATCCTGCGAGAGAGACACAGAGGGAGCGAGGGAGGGAGAGGAAGTGCGTTCTGAAAAATTGATCTGACGCCGATAGTCAAAGTCAAATAAATGCGCTGACGTCGCAGCGCCGTTCCCCCCCGCGCACCCTCAGGAATCCGTAGCGAGCGATTTGCCGTCCGTCTCCCCCCGTCGTTCTGTCCGTCACTCTTTTTTTTTTTCTGTTTCTCCCTCTCCTCCTCCTCCTCCTCCTCCTTCTCGGCACAGAGGGTGCAGTTTCCTGATCGTCCAAAAGAGGACAGTGTGGAACGTGTTGTCATCTCCGGGGAGAGAGAGAGAGAGAGAGGGAGAGAGGGAGGGAGGGAGATGCAGGGGCAGGGAGAAAGTTTGGGACTGTGGAAGAAAAAGTGGGCGATTGCGACGTCCTTGGTGATGGATGGCGCCAGCAAAAGCCGGTGTTGGCAGCTGTGTTTTTGATTTTGTGTCACGTGAACGTCCTGAGTGTTTTTTTCTGTAAATCACAGTACAAAAAAAAAACCACAACAATGAAGTTGCACTGCTTTTCATTTTCTCATTTTATTGGCTTTTTTTTTAGCAAGAAAGTGTATCTAAAACTAGAAATGCATTACATCATCGGCCCCTGACACGTCCCAGAATCCTTCTTTCTTCTACTTGGCGCTCGCTCGCTGCTCTTTGGACTCATTTTAAGTCCGGACAGATGAGACGTTATTACAGCGGCGTGTCACTCTTGCCCTGCATATTCAGCAGGCAGAAAAAAATCACGAGGAGGAGGTGGAGGGGAAGGGGGGAGGAGAGAGAGAGAGAGAGAGAGGAAGGGAGGGAGGTTGATGGCTAAAGACAAAGTGAGAGAGGGGGAGAGGGCGACGCGAGGCGTTAGAGGAAGCGAAACGGACAGCGGCGTGAAGCTCACAGGAAGAGGCAGCAGCCAGGGGAGAGATGTTGCGTGTCCGGGGACGTGAGCCGCTCTGACACATGGGCAGCAGAGCGAGCAGGGCCGACACAATGGAGAGGGGGGAGGGGGGGGGGGAGGCAGAGAGCACTGGGAGGCATTACGATTTACAGTAGGGCCGCAGCCACTTCACGTTTCGCCCCGCGTCTCCGCAGCCAAAAAGCTCAGCGGGGATGCGTTCGTTCAGCTGAATGGAACCCACCCCGGCCTCCCCCCGCCACCCCTCGACCCGACTCGCTTGTCATTGTTCTGGGATGTATAGGAGCTACAGTAGAAGGTCATTTATTGAGAGGATCCTCGCGTGCTGCTGTGGTACCGTAGGACCTGCCGCTACATTTGCTTGAGACTCTTTTTTTTTTTACTCGTATGTGGCGTTTAATGTGGAAGGGAAAAAAAACAACCCTGTCTCCTTGAAATTACATTATTATTCATAACTAATTCGAAAAAGGGAAACTTAAAGTGTAGATTATGTCTGTTTTCAAAGTAAGGACACGTTCGTGATTAGTTTATCTGCCGAGATGCAAATTGTTGATATTAAATGAAAGAGACACATTCTGCTCATTTTCAGGTTTCTAATTATGTTCTGTGTTAATGCTACAATATGTTTGTGAGCTTTAATGCTCAGCATTCACATTGGTTTCTCCTATTCAGTCCAGTGCTGCAGCACTATATCCCCCTCCTCTGTCTGAAACGCTCTATTTTAGCTCCTGTCTCTTTAAGCCCCACCCCCCCATCACTCAGTCACCTCTGATTGGTCAGCTCACACACGCCTGAACAACAACAACAACAACCGAGAAACTGTGCTAAATCAATCCTCGCGTGCCAAACTAGCCCGCTAGGCGTACGTTACGCTGAAAGAAAAGCATCATAGGTGTCCTTCAAACCCACCAGCAAAACGTTGAAGGTGTTGGTGAGGTATTTTGTTTGTTTTCCGGCTAAATATCAGATCTTGAAATAGAATTGTACTGTATTGTAGCATTAAACCAGCATTCTCAGTCCTGGTTTAAAAACGTTGGACCATATTCAATTGTGTCTTTTGTTTTCATTAGTTTATAATCCCCTGAAAAGAAGAACTGTTGTGCTTTTTGCCATTTATATCTACAGAGGGAGCGAGTCCTCTTTCATTGTGTCTGCAATTTAAAATCAAAAATTAGCTCGAGAGAGCCTTTCGTGATTTGCGTTTTAAGCAGAGACTTGAATCCAAAATCTCTCGCTAACCATTAAAAAAAGGTTGGCTGGTTACAAACTTAACTAGCCAACCTAACTCAGAATCACGGTCTTATTTCTAAGAGACAGGATTGGGGAAAAAAATTGACAGTACATCTCGACCTCACCTGAAAGTAGAGCTACGTTGCACACATTTTCCACTACTTTTCTAGTCTCTTCTTTGCAATAATCCAACACTCAAGGATAGATTTGGGTCGTTTACTCTGATAAGTGAAGCGTTTTTGTTAGCGGTGGCTGAATGTAGGTAAGCGCATTTACCCTCGCGCTGAGTACCTGACTACGATTTTCGAGTGTACTTGCCCTTCACTTGAGTACTTTCCTTTTTATGCTCATTAACTTCAGTGACAAGTTACTTTTCAGTCGGGAAGTTTCATTCAAAACACACGATCTGGTCCTGTGCATGGTGTATAGAGAAGTGGAGAACATTTTAATTTTGATAGTACCAATGGAGAATACCAGTTTTCTGTTCACATTTACATTCAATTCAAAAGCCCCACGTTTAATAGAACAAGTGGAACATCGAGACGAAGACCATCGAGGTCAACGGCAAGAAAAACATAAAAGAAGTCATCAAAAACCGACCGACAGTCTTAGGAGTGAGATCGACTAGACATAAAAGAATGTCCGACAGACGGCATTAAATACATCTGCTCATTAATGTGTGGGATTTCGTATTGAACACTTCTGTAACTGGAGAACAGACATGGCCAGCCAGCTATTCATGAAGGCAGCAAGAAAGATCCATTCCATAATGAACAATGCGGCAGCTGCTAAGTCCTACTTTTACCACACACACACACGGACAGGCACACATAATTCCACATTCTTGCAGAAAATCGGTTCACTGAACATTCGCACATGCATGAAGTGACACCCCTGACAAACATACATGGCAAGTAAATTGGTAGCCTGCCAGCGGCCCTCGAGTCGGAAAGATTAGCGCTGATATAGCCCCCGTTTGAATATCACTGGTGTTTCTTGGCAGCAAAGTCATGTGTTCATAACGCTACATCACGCTGATATCACTGCCCTTTCGAAGACTAATCAAGCAATTAAAGGCATCTTTTTTTTTTGCAAACGGCACCGTAGCCATGGCAACCCACCAACCCCTACGGCTCATGTGGATGGACCTCAGCGGCCTCGAAGAGAAATCAATCGGTCTCTAATCTGAAGTTTCTATACCACCCCACCACCCCCTTGCAGTATTGAGTTATTGGTCCCCATTAATTACTGGGAGTGTGACCTGGAGCTACACAACTTGGTTCCCAAGGATCTTTAGTCTGTCTTCGAGTGGGCTGTCTGCGGATGGAGGCTGCAAGGGAAGCTCGCGGCGGCGGAACATTTAATCCCCACATCTATCTGATTGTTAATTTAGGCTTTCACAGAGCTCCGTGACACGGCGCCACGCTAATAAACACAGGTTATCTTTGAGGTGATTCTGCCGGCGGTAAACACGCTAAGTGGCACATTACCTGCTTTCTAAATGCATTATCATTGCACAGAAGGGGTTAAAGGCTAGACTTTGTATCAAAAAAAAAAGAAAAAGCAAACCATTTAAATCGACAAACCTTTATTTCTTTTAATGCAGGCGTATCAAAAAGGGACACGAGACCTCTTAAAGTGTTGCGCACCAGTCGGCTTTTATAACACAAATGCAGGTAAGATGAATGTGGACATGACATGGTTCAAGGGAAAAGAGAAGAGACAAAAGCCTGTGCACTGAATGACTAGCAAGTTACTTTTTTAAATAAATAAATGATAAAAACTCAGTGTTAATGATAACAAAGTGTTCTCAGAGGTGGAAGCCTTTAAAATGGACTTGGCATTCTCCAAGGTTAGTTTGCTGGGTAGGAAAACATAAAGCAGAGGAATCCAAGTTCATGTGGAATTGTACTATAAATAGATTTATAAAATAAGGATGACGTCAGATCAGGCGATAAGTCATTTACTGCAGATTATGTCTTTTTACAAAGCGTAGCCATCAAAACTTCACATTTTGAACTACTGTCGCTTCAATCTGCGTACGAATGACACAACTGGACTTTCAGGCTGCGTGCAGTATATACAGCAATGTTGAAATTTTGCCTGCAGGTGATACGCCAGTCCTTCCCATTTGGAAAATAGATGCAATGCCTTCAAATCAGTGCTTGAAGAGGGCCAGTAACTCACCGGTAAGCAGTACTTTGGTGTCCATGTCAACCTAGGGACGCTACGTCTTTTTTCTGGACTGTTCAGACAGAGCACCTCCCGATTATCAAGCAAAACATAAAAAGAATATCAGGCTCTTGATTACCAGCACTTATTTTTTTTTCCCACTTAAAGCACCGGTCCAAATGCCACGTATTAAAAATGTCAGGTGATGTAGTATGAGGACCCTGAATGTCCAAGTAGGGGGGAGTACAGTATGGGGTTAATGGAGGGTTCAAGCAGACACACGAGACACCTTATCTACGCAAAAGTCAAAGTTGACGTAATGACAAAATGTTTAAAGGTGCACTATGTAGTTTTGGGGAAGACATTTTAACTTCCTGCCACCTTTCCAGCGTCAAACTTGGAGACCTCACGATTCATCACATCAAATACATTGTTAATCTTCTCCAAAAACCACGTAGCACCCCTTTAACCTATATCATATATGCAACGTCACCTTTTCCTCAACCTGACCGAGTCATTTTATCGCCTAAACCAAACCAAACTGCGGCCGTTACTCGATTATGTTTGTTGCGGTTTGCGACGAAATTAACCTGTGTAAGTTAATGGGAGGGACTGACGCATCACCTGCACTCAAATCGGACTTTGGCGTATGCATGGCACGCATTTTGCAAGTGTAAAGTTGTGTTATTTGTACAGACATTGATGTTTCACTGACGTCAAATTTCCTGGATGTCATCAGGAAATACTGTCGAGGAAAAGACAAATCATACAGCCAACAGAATTATTTCAACCCGTATTTTCTTCAGGGCAGTCACCTTCTTTTCGTGTTACTGAATATAAAATAAAATGGGTTCATATTTACTATGTGCCTGCTCCGACTGAATCGTAGGAGTGCACCAGGGGGATATGCGGGAGAATTTCTACAAAAGAATCCATGCTTGAAAAATCGAATTGCCAGGTGATCAAAGAGGTTTTGACAGTATGCCGCATATTTATTAGATATCTCTGTATCTGAAGATTACTTTCCTATTGTAAGGTTGACTATTCAGAAAATGTTTCAAGGATCCAAAGGATATCGGTAACACCCCGGTCTTTTTGGTCTTTTGTATTAGTGTGTCTTTTTTTTTTTACTGCCTCTTGCTCTCATAAGATGCAATAAAAATTCTCACTGTGAAACCATTACTTGTTGCTCCGGTTGATGCGTTTCCATTTCATTCATTGTCGATCTCGAGGCAGCTGATTGAATCAATAATAAACACAAGGTGTCAATATCTCCGACGACTAAAGCGCAGTCTGTTTCTTTTCATACTGCAAGACAAATGTCACGTTTCCCCCATCTTCCACCCTCTCCGCCTCATCTGCATCCGCAGACGTGATCCAGTCGCGCTATCTCACAATATCTTCATCCGCTAAGCACAATCTGCTCAGAGTAAATGACACCTGCTGGAGCAGCGTAAATACATCCGAACGGTTCATTGACAGGAGCAGAGGCATTAGGTGCTGTGGATGGGTTTGAACTGCGAAAGCTAGCGACAAGCACAGGCGCAAGAAATGCCAATTCCAACCCCTCAGATCCGGAGGAAATGAGATGTTTATGGTAAATGGGGCTCTTAGTGGCACCCGCAGTGTTCAGTATTGATTCAATTCGG
Organism: Lagodon rhomboides; assembly: GCA_039737535.1. Taxonomy (NCBI): domain Eukaryota; kingdom Metazoa; phylum Chordata; class Actinopteri; order Spariformes; family Sparidae; genus Lagodon; species Lagodon rhomboides. The sequence continues at coordinate 14,380,019 of CM077806.1, forward strand.
ATTTGTAAATATGAGGAGTAGTGTCAGCTTTCCACTCTCCCAAACATATATTTCCACAAAGGAGCAGCTAGAACTAGAAGGAATGGTAAGACTGGATGTTTTTTGTCAGGGTGTGACAATTGAGAAATACAGTCGTTGGGTTTTATTTCTGTTGTTTTACTATTGATAAAGGGGGGTGCTACATATGAGTTATTACCCATTCACATTTTATACAATATATAGCATTTTGAAAGACTGGAAATATATTTTCACAAGCAGCGTCTTAGTATGATACGTAGGTCTTGCATGACGACAATCATATTTCACATTTCATTTTATTTTTGTGACAGTTTTCCGACATTTCTGTCTGCTCCATGTCGGTAGCCTATATCGCTAGTTTGAAGCTGGTGGAGCTCAAGTGTAAAAAGAATACGAATTTAGCAATATCTTCAAATGTTAGATCATTTGCTTTTGTTGCAAATTGCTAATGTCTGAGCAATTATTTTAACATTTGAACTGCTAGCGTCGGCTTCTTTTTGAAATTAGCCTAGCCAGGAGGCAGCCAAAGTAGCTTAACATATGAAACCTAGTTTAATGTCTGAATTGTTAGCTTAACTATATAACTTGTAGCTAAATGACATGCAAGCCTGTTATTTAAAATGCTAGTTTCACATTTGAACTACAATTTGAAATTTCAACTCATGTTTGAACCGCTAACCTACCATGTGAAGTGCTAGTCTAATGTCTGATTGGTTATTTTAACATTTGAACTGCTTGTGTAGGCTCTTGTTTGAAATTAGCCTCGCCAGGAGGCAGCCAAAGTAGCTTAAGATATGAACTGCCACTTTAACGTCTGAATTGTTAGCTTACCATTTGAACTGCTAGCTAGATGACATGCAAGCCTAGTATTTAAAATGCTAGTTTCAAATTTTAACTACAATTTGACATTTCAACTCATGTTTGAACCGCTAACCTACCATGTGAAGTGCTAGTCTAATGTCTGAAAGGCTATTTTAACAATTGAACTGCTAGCGTAGGCTCTGGTTTGAAATTAGCCTAGCCAGGAGGCAGCCGAAGTAGCCCATAGGCTAGGACTTGGCTACAGAGAGTGACAGAACAGCAGAGTGTGAATGAGCAGTCAAGCTGCCACGAACAAAACACTGATTAACACCTTACACTACTGAAGTATTGATCAATACTCGTGCTTTAGTATTTTTCTACAATTGCTACTTAACTCTCAACTGCACACTCTTCTAATCATTCCGCACTGCATACTGTCCATACTACTGGGAACTGATTAATGTATTTATATGATGTGGTTGGGGTATTTCATAGATCTAGAAAAGACAATAACTCATGTTGAATCAAAAAATTAAAAATACAAAGCGAAAACGGTGCAAACACATAATGCTATACGCAAAAGACATCTGATTCAGGCTGATGTTACAGAAATAATGTTCAAATGGCACACACGGCGTCTAATGTTTTGATATCTTCAGAACAGATCCGCGTTTTTTTCTTTCAAAGTTACGCTGGAGGAGGTCATGAACTCGCATATTTGCGCACTTCAGCAACGTATCTCGACTTGAAACTTTTATAAGCAGTCCATAGTAAAATCTAAATGTCAGGGCTAAGCTTGTGTGAATAGAATGTGTCAAAGCCCTCCTTGAGGCGGTGAAACTGTTTGGCAAAAACCGAAGCTCTAAAATGGCACGGAGCAGCAAACTGTCTGTTGAGTGAAAAGAGTATGACAGGCCCTCTGATAATGCGGGTTTATTGGGAAAATGTGAAGAGTCACCTGTTTTACAACATGGCGGGGCCCCTTGTGAGCCCCCCTCCGCCTTGATCAGCGCACACTGAACTCTTGCACTGCAGGCGAGAGAGATACCGCTCACCACTTCAGCTCATTGACTTTGAAATACGGCGCCGCTCGCGTTATTGCTTTAATTTCGATCCCCTTCATTTCTCCGCAGGAAGTGGCGACGTGAAAAGAGGGGCACTAGGATCCATTTCAAATTTTTAATTACTTGCCTTTTGTGAGTCTAACAGACATACATTCAGACCAACATTATCCTTTCAAATTTTTAATTAACAGCTGCCTCTTGGTTTCACCACATCAAAAGGTTGGGGTTCTTTGCAATTGTGCCTGCGTGTGTCTGTGTGTGTTACGAGCCTAAGCGGGGTTTTGAAGCTGTGTGTTTTCATAAGTGCAAAGGTGTGCGAAAATTTTGATGCTCGGCGTGCTGCGTGTCGGATGTATGTCAGGGAAGTTTACAACACGTCGGCTCAGAGTTCGAGAGGATCTCCGGAGGGGGGGCTTTTCAAATTTGCCCTAAATTTTGAGGCTGTTTTGTGATTTTCATTTCTTTTTCTGCTTGGGTTGCAGTTTGTCAGGAGCGCCACAGAGGGAAAAGAAACATACGTTACAGGATTAGGCTGTAATCTGTGTCGCACCTCACATTTATGCCAGGGAATATTTTCAGATAAGAGACGCTGAAAGCATTAGCCAAGATCAGTCTCTTTCTCCCCTGTTAGCCACACGGGGGGTAAAACATTACCCTGGGTTTGCACATGGAAAATCTCGTCACATGAGTCAATTCCTGCCAAGAACTTGGGGAAAAAAAGTAACTGTACCTTGTTATCTCCACGTTGGCCTCAACAGCTGCACAAAATTCCATGTCACACCTATAGCTTTCGTCTGGAAAACAATATGCTCGAAGTTAACTTCATCTAGGTGGATGCGTATCCATCAACGTGTCTCCGTATCAGCTGTTGCCGCAAAGCAGATGTGGCTCAAACAGTCAAAGTTTACAGGCATCATTCTTCCCTGTCAACGGAGTGCGCGGGACATTGAAAGGTGTTACATTGTCTCCCGTCAATGCATGCTGACAGCTGCTCTGACGAAGAAGTGAGACGCCAGTTCACAAAAAAACGCGGCGCCTCCCCGAGAGGGATCTGAAGCCATGAAAAAAGGAGAAAGAAAAACACAACGGAAGCAACAGCAGTCGGAGTACCTTGGCAGAAATCACATGCTACATCTGGGAGTTAATGAGATGTAGTCTGAAATAGACATGGTATAAGCTAAACTAAGCCATCGGGGAACGGATACCAGCAGCTGAACACCAGGCCAGTAGAAGGAAGACCCTTTGAGACCTGATGAAGAAAACCAACGGCTTTCCAATTACTACGGAAAGCCAAGATATGAAGAACACTGCTTTATAACACGGTAAGTATAGATTGTCGGCTAAACAAGTCTTACTCTGTCTCAACTGTAAACTAGAACCACGTTTCTGCCTAAAAATCTGAATCCAAAAAGTGTAGATCCCAATACTTTAAAGGAGTTTCCTTCAATTCCAGCTATTACAACTTGATATTTGGATTTCGGCCTAATGAACTCCTGCGTTCACCCGAGGGTGCTAGATAATTATAGTGCTCACTTTTCCCAAACTCCCCGCTGCACCAGCGGGAGATTGCCTTCATTAGGACACAGTGACCAAAAGAAAATGGCTGACCTTTCTGGATTTCCCTCCAAAAGTAATGTCTCTCTCTCGCTCCCCTTAAATTTACCCCGGCGTCCTAATTAACCTTGTAGCTTTAAAGCAGCGGTGAGAAAGTTTGGATTGATATCGAATGTTACAATAAAAGCCATGATCAGCATATAATACTTTCACCAGCAGATTAATAAGATATACTGAGTTGTACAGTTACTTTCCAAGCTATTATTTTGGCAAGACTTTCCAACCCTGTAGTTTCTACAACCTCAGTAGATCGAGATGTAAAAGTTCTACAGTGACCCTGCATGTTTTACCCAACACTTCAAGGACTGAGAAATGATTATCTGCTTATTCTCACTGCAAAACTTTTCCTGAGTCTTGCCTGAACCAGTAAAATCTTTGAACTGTGAGAAATCATTGGATGGTAAGCTGTCATGGTCATGTCATTTTAGTTCCATTGTAGGTGCGCTATCTAGGTTTTTGTGTTGTCTTTTGCCCTTTCACAGTGTTCTGATTTCTCTCCACACCTGTCCCGCACCTGCCCAATTAGCCCAGCCCCGTTACCTGAAGTCTTCCCCAGTCTGCTTTCCCTCCACACCTGCACTGCATCTCCTTCATCAGCCCCCCATCTTCCCAGTGTTTTTGCAGCCGATCAGCCCCTTCCCTGTATGTAGTCTTTTGTCCAGTTATTGTCAGGTCACCGGTTGAGTTTCCCCGATCCTGCCGTGTTTGCCTCTCCCAGCCATTGATCCTAACTTCATCCATTTCTATTCCTGCATGCCGTCTTGTGCATTTGGGTCCACCGCCTCTGCTCTCAAGCACTCAAAAGAATGTAATTTCGTTGTGACATTGATAGCAACTGAATGTTTAATTACTTAAAAAAAAAAACGATTTCCCACATCCAACATTTATGGTTATGGATATGCACTTTGTTATCCCCCCTAGGGAAAGTCTTTTTCAGTGAAATGTATTCATTTGGCAACAGTACAGTATCACAATATTGCACATATCCCTCATGTTATAGGCTAAAACCGACCCCATAAGCTAAAACCATAGGCTATCCCTAACCAACCATTTACAATAATCTCAACTATTTTATTCTCATACTTTCGACAAAGGGACAGATCCTCTTTTGTAGTCGAGATGAAACCTTCTCCTCCTGACCTTCCTAATGGCCTTGAGCTTGAAGCATTTTTAAAATGTAACATCAGGGTCACTATTGTATTTTGTTAGTAATTCCTCCGAAAAATGCTTGTCGGTGCTACTTCCTATGACTTTACAGCTTAGAAGAATGTGAGTCAGTTGTGAACTTGTGGGGGGAAAAAATGAATAACAAAAGAAGAGCAAAAAGCACACCACAACCGGCTTAGTATCGTTGTTAGGAGGGAAGCCAACCCTTTGAAGGCGAGTCCAAGTTGGCCTTAACTATCGGGGATGGTCAGTGTGCTGAGTTTGTTCCGTAACATTCCTCTAACCTTATAATCCCCCCATCTCCCACATGCTGCTGTGCTCTCTTCCATTGACTGAAACACCGTTTTTATTCAATTAATCTTTCACACATCCCTGTGGCTGCTGTTTTCATTCCGTGCCAAAATTGGAGTTGTTTAGGTCCTCCCTTTAAATCCGGGCAGCAAATAGATCCCTGCTTTGCCCGGCTGTAATGTCCTCTGTTTGGAAGCCTGGATGCTTATGGGCAGTGCCAGACGTGCACATGGGGGATGTGGTCTATCTGTATGTAGTCCAGAGGAATTAGCATCCTTTTGTACATAATTGTCTGCTTGATGCTTCAAGGTTTGATCCTGGGTGCGCTGGAGCAGTGGTTGAATGTGTATGTGTATCAAAGACCGGAGATGTTTGTCTTTTCATTCTGTTGGCATCAAAGCCTGGCAGATTTTGAACATTCAAAATTGAAATCTAAACACTGCAACATCTTGCAGGTCACAAACCTACCCAGATAGCACATCCACAGTAAAGCTTGCAGACGTTTCCATTGGAAAGATGGTTTATTGGGAAAACGTTGGCACAACGCTGGCATTTGGTCGGCATCTCGCCAACGTCTTCCCAATTAGCAAACGCTCCCCATACTATTTCTTCCCAACATAACTCGCGCCAGCGTCTGCAAGACTTATGTGTGCTTTTGGGATACATGTGCAGACCTAATTGTTGCTTAGCACAAATAGAAAAGAAGCATAGTCGGGAACTGAACTCAATCATTTATACCAGTTAATATAAAGTTATCTGACGTTAGCCACCATTAGCTACTGGTCATGCCAGACCAAATAAGATGTAAGCAACGGAATCAATGATTGGATTGAACATAGCATACAGGGTGCATTCAATTGCCAATGACTTAATAATCTTTGTACGTGTGAATTGATTGATTACTGTTGGTTGTGAGGCATTTAAACAAGCTAAAAACTCAGTTCTGGCTTATCTTAACTGTATGCTGAACATGTTAGCTTATAGTTCTGTGATCAGAGGTCAAACACACATATAGCATGTATTTGTAATCATTTGGAGTTGTGTTTCTGAGCTACCCGACACATATAAGCCCAGTAGTCACTCTCCTTTTGGCTCTGTTTTTGGTCTCCACCAACTCTTAAACAAAAATCTGTGAACCCAAACAGTTAAGTTGTGGACTTGTGTCTCAAAAAAGAAACGTCACTACAGAGACACTAAAACCACTCGGTAGAGCTGAGGGAGCCAGAAGCTGCATAGTGGGTTGATAATTCTCCATTCACTTGAGCTATTTTTTAATTTAGAAATATGAAATAGTGTAGAAATAATTAAATTTTTTTCCAATAAACATGATAATTTTCCCACTATTAGGTCTCTGAACTGTAAGATAACCTCTCCGTGATGTCACATATCTGCTAGTGCTTCCCCAACACTGCTTTCCATCCCCACTCCCCGACTCATATTTTACAGTGCCCGTCTTCCCAGTGTCTACAGGATAAACCTTTCAATTCCGGCTACTATCTGCATGACATTCATGCCATGTGAAGGCTGTTGTGGGAGCGGGCTCAGAAGCATGCCAACGGGGGGAGGGTTGGGTTATGGCTCTGTACGCTCCCAGCATTCACCCTTGTTAGCCTTTACCAGTTCGACAATGCCCTGATGAAACATGACAGGACAAGCTTTCATAGGCATGTTGGGGCTAACGCTTTAAAATGCTCGCAACTGCACTGTTTTGTAGCTCTTGCAGGAGAAAGAGAATTTTAAATGGCCTCACACTACGGCTCTGTTTGCCAGTCGTACTGCGGGGGGAAAAAAAAACAATAATAAGAAAAATACCATCCAGAGACACGCTGCAAGCCCAGGAGTGGGTGACTGCGAGATGACAAATGCACTATTTGAAGTGAAAATCCTCCGAAAATAGGAGTCCATGTTATGCCACTGATCTGGGGGAATATTCAATATGGTGAATATTGAATTATTTGTGAACATAAACAATCCCAGCAGGCTCCGCTCTGTGATGCCTCCAAGAAACACAACCTGCAGCTG